>OZ018317.1:243971038-245423538 GCA_963969495.1 Ceratothoa steindachneri | reverse complement strand
TTATTTTGGTTGTTTGATTTTTGGTTTCTTAGGATCGATTAATAGTATCCATATATATAGGATTTTCTTTTTGTATTTTTTTTGGTGAAAAATAAGGAGATCTCCAATATAATCGTCCCTCTCTATTGTAGATATTTTGTGTATTTTTTTGTTAGTAAAGGACTGTACATACAATCCGTTTCATTCTCCTTTGATTTCTCACGTCCGGATTAGTGTAGGGAGCGGGTTGGATCGATTGGGGTTAGTCTAAATTTTTTCGGCCCGCTACATTTGGCGCCCGAATAGGGACGTGAGACTTCGAAACCGGGAGCGTGACGGGATTGTATTGCAGTCCATACCCAATTAGCGTGACAAGTAGTTTGATTGATTTTTCCCTCCTCCTATCTTTTTACTAACTTGGGAACAATGGCTGTAGCGGAAACATTGAATGAAGAAGTAGTGCGATTGAGACTGGAGTTGAAAAAGAAATAAGAGGAGTGTGAAATGTTGTGGGGAATGATGGAGGGACCGAGAATGAAATAAAAGGGATGAATGAAAAGACTGATAAGATGAAGAAGGAAATGGGAGACCGACAGGATCAGACGGACCGACGGATGCAGGACCTGTATAACATAATGACAGGGGCCGGATCAGCCCCAGGACCTACAACCTTGACCTCTGCTCTTAATAAAGGGACTCCGCTAAAAGGAATGGATAGCAGGAGGATTGAGTCTAAAGAAGAAACGGTGAGGGGTAGGAAGGACGGAGAATGGAAGAGAGTTGAACGCAAGAGAAGGAAGAGTGGTGCAAAGGGGAAGGATAGGAAGGTAAGAGGCAAGAGTGTGGACTTATTGTACTCGGATGAAGGAGAGAGTGATGGTATGATTGGAATGAGTGAGACCGAGAGTAGCTCTTCGGAGAGTGAAGTGAATATGGGGAAAGGTATTTTGATAAGGGAAGTGCCAAAGATAGATCGATTTAGGTTACATGGTGGGAAAAGTTCGGAAGAATTCTTCGGGTAATTTGAGCGTTATTGTAAGCTCAAGTCCTCGGAGAATAAGAGATACTGGATGAATGTTTTGGGGGAATGTTTAGAGGGAAAAGTATTGGAGTTTTTCCGTGTGATTACAAGTGTGGGGGAGCCAAAGTGCGATGTAGTGAAGAAGAGATTGATTGGGCAGGTGAAACGAATGAAAAAGAGTGTGAAGTATAAAAGGGTGAATGAATTTGAGAAGGCTCGAATGGGGAAGAGTGAAAGTGTGAATATGTATGCACATAGGCTTGAGAGTATGGCAAGAACGAGGTATGGTGATGATGATGTAAATGAATGTAAACCACTGATGAGGAAGTTTTTGGACACGATCCCGCGAAAGGTGAGTGAATGGCTGAGTGGAAAGAGAAAAGAGAGAGTGAGACTGACAGGTGAACGGTTGATGTGGGAGGATGTGTTGGAACTGTTAGAAGATGGACGATTTGATGATGAAAGCGATCTAGAAGAGGATGGATGGTACAGTGTGAATGTTGGAGGTAAGAAGCCCAGGAGCTTTCATCTACCCCAGCAGTTTGTCAGCTACAGGGATGCCCTGAGGGCTGCACCACCTTGAGTGATGTCAAACTTCCAGGGCCGGCAGAATGGATGGGCAAATGAAGGGTGGTCGAATGGAAGGGGCCAGATGAATTTCAAGCGTGGGAACGGATATATGAGAGAGAAGCCGAGGTATGTCCCATCAAACGAGAGACCGAATGGTGGGAGAAAGATTTTCGAATGTCGTCGGTGTGGAAGGAAAGGTTATATGTTGGCAGAATGTAGGTGGACATCTGGTGCATGTTTTGGGTGTTGTAAGAAAGGGCATATGATAAAGGATTCTTAGGAAAGTGTGAAAGAGTGCTTCGAGTGTAAAGAAATAGGCCCTTTGAAGAAAGATTGTCCGAGGTTGAATGGTGGAGCAACTGGTGGGGAAAGTATGGAATATGCATGTGGTAATTGTGGAAAGGCTGGTCATTATGCAAGGATGTGTCGTGACCAGAGCAATGTATGTAGCTATTGTGCGATGGAAGGACATTCGAGTGAAAAGTGTTGGATTAGCCTGAGAGCGCAAGGTGTGAATGGAAAGTCTGAAGCGGAAAACTGAATGGTAAGAGGGTACATGCTGAAGTATCCTCTGGGTGCATGAGTGTGAGTAATGTGTTGGTAAGTCTGTCTAGTGTGAAAGTGCTGTCTGGTAGGAAGTATGAGTGTCTAAGTGTGAAGGTGGAATTGAATGGAATTGAGTGTTTGGCTTTAATAGATCATGGATGCAAGGCGAGCTTGGTGTATAAAGATGTGTATGACAAGGTTAGCGAGAAAGCCCTCTTGTCTGAGTGCAAGGGTAGTTTAGTAGGTATTGGTAATAGTAGAGTGTCTGTGATTGGAATGATAAGGTCAGCTGTTCGAATGCATGGTATAATGATGAATGAATGTGAATTTTCTGTGATTGATAAGGTGAGTAGTGAGTATGGTGTGATTTTGGGGTAAGATTTTATGAAAATGAATCGTATGGTTGTGCATCCTGCGAGTAATCAGATTGAGAGAAAGATTGGTAAAAATGAGGTGTATAAGTTGTATGTAGGGAAAGATGGTAGCGTTTTGAGGAGTGTGTTTACTGGTATTGAGGTGACTGCTATGGAGAATGTAAGGCTTGTGAAGGGTGACAGGGTGTCTGTTAGAGTGAGTTGGAGTAAGGATGTTAGTTTGAATGTGAGTGAGAACACTGTGATATTGGATGGAAAGGATGCGTGTTATAAGGTAAGGCGTGTTGCTTGTGTGTTTGATGGCTTGATGAGAATGAATAATCCTTTTGTTTGTGTGCAGGCGGACCCCAGTGTGAAAGGGCAGGTGAGGGGAATCCAAGTTGGAGATGTACTGGGCCACCTCTCCACTGTCAATGAGGTAGGTATGGATGATAGTACGGATATCAGGGTGAATGTTGCGAATGAAAAGACATGCGAATGGATGTATAATGAGGTGAAGGACATGGTGAAATTGGATGGATGTTTGACTGAGTATGAAAGGGAGGATGTGTATCGAATGATATTTGAGCGAAAGGGAGCCCTTAGTAAGGGTGATCTGGATTTCGGGGTTGCAAAGCTACCGGAATTCAAGATTGCCTTGAAGGAGGACTCCCCAATCTATCAGCGGCCGAGGCATTTCCTACGTCCGGTTGCTGATGAGATTGAGGAGCAGTGTTTGGAATTGAAGCAATTGGATGTGATTGAAGAGAGCGAGAGTGCATGGAATAGTCCAATTGTACCTGTACGTAAGCCGGATGGAAGATTGCGTCTGTGTGTGGATTATCGAAAGGTGAATGAAAGGACTGTGAAAGAAAGGTTTCCGATGTGTGTGGTATTTGAGTGTGTGTATAGTATGCATGGGATGAAGTGGTTTACGAAGCTGGATCTGGTACGGGAGTATTACCAGATGCCCATTGCTGAGGAGAGCCGGCCAGTAACTGCCTTCTCTTCCTCAAAGAGGCATTACCAGTTCCGGAACCTCAGCTTTGGGTTGGCTAATGCTCCCGGAGCCTTCCAGCGGGCAATGAATTTTGTGTTGAGAAAGTTTGCGAGTAAGAATGTGATTGCGTTTATAGATGATATTTTGATTATGACTGAGACTTTTGAGGAGCATATGAGATTGGTGAATGATAGGTTGAGAACGTTGGAGAGTGGTGGTGTGAAGGTGAAAGTGGCGAGGTGTGAATGGTTTGCGAAAGAAGTGGAATTCCTTGGGCATATGGTGTGTGAGAATGGGTTGCGAAAATCACCGAAGTATGTTGAGAAGGTGCGAATGTTTCCTAAACCGGTGACTGTGAAGCAACTGAAGTCGTTTTGGGGTTTGATTGAGTTTCAGCGAAAGTTTATACGTGATTTTTCTGGTGTGAGTAAGCCTCTGACTGAGTGGATGGGCAAGAAAGGTAGTACGGTTGTCAAGTGGAATGATGAGATGAATGAGGCGTATGAGAGACTGAAAGAGGCAGCGGCTAAAGATGTTGAATTGGCTTACCCAGATTATAGTGTAAATGCTAAAATGCTTGAACTGTATACAGATGCGAGTGGGTATTGTATGGGAGGTTTTCTGATGCAAGAGCAGCGTTTGAATGGAGAGAATGTCAGGCGAATAATTGGGTATGTATCCAAGGCTATGAATGTTGCAGAACGAAAGTATTCGACTGTGGAACGAGAGCTGGCTGCGATAAGATATTGTTTGAAAGTGTTGCGTCCTTTTTTGTATGGTGTGAGGTTTGTGATAAAAACCGATTATCAACCTCTTGTGTATCTGCATCGTATGAAGTGGGCTGATAGTAGGATTGCAAGGACTTTGGAAGATTTGAGTGACTTTGACTATGTGATTGAGTATGTGCCTGGTGAACGGAATGGAGTGGCTGATTTGATGTCAAGGTATCCTGGTACGAATGATGAAAATGTGTGTGGAGTGAGTGATCCTGAGTATTTGCCGAAAGGGATTATGAATGGAAAAGAGAGTAAGGGTGGTGGTGATTCCTTGTTTGAGAGTGTATGGAATGGTTTGCAAGATTTGAAGAGTGATGGAGTAGATGTAAGAGTGCCCGATAGTGTAGATGATTTAAGGAAGGAGGTAATGAATGAAGTGTGTAGGAAGCCTGAAAGCATTGGTATGGCAAAGGTGCGGAACTTCATGAAAGAATTGAGAGCGATGTGTATGCAAGGGGTCCCGCCATTTCAGGAAGTGTTGATTGTAGTGAGTCGTTTGTATGGAGTGATTTTTTATGTGCACTTTGGTGGTGAGAGGCCGATTGTGTACAAGGATGAGAAGATGAAGGGTTTGAATCCTAATGTGGTAGATCTGCAATGTTTGAGCGGTGTGCACTACAATTGGGTGATTGAAAAGTGTTCATATATAAGAGAGAAGAATGATTGTCTGGATGAAGATGAGTGTGTGGTAAGTGATGATATGGGAGTTAATGACAGTGTGGATATCAGTGCTGATGTTGGTGTGCTTGTTCCTTCGGTTTATTGCGAACATGGTGGACCTGATATGATGGAAGCGAGAGTGAAAGTTGGTGAAAGGTTGTTCTGTGGTTTGATTGATACTGGAGCGCAGGTGTCTTTAGTGAATGATAGGATTCTGAGTAAGTATGATGAGTTTAAATGTTGCGGGCATAAACCTGTGAAGTTACGGATAAGTGGATTAGGGAATGGCATGATAGTGGCATGGGAACAGGTTAGTCTGAAAGTGAGTTTGGGTAATGGTGTGAATGTGAAGCATGACTTTGTGATTCTGAAGGATGAGCAAATGCCGTGTTGTTTCTTGCTTGGGGTAGACTTTATGAGATTGAATGATTTGTCTTTGGATGCTGATAAGGATTGTCTTATGAAAGGTGAATGTGAGGTGATGAGGTTGAATGAGTGTGCAAAGAATGTTGTCAAATTTTGTGGCATGATTGAGTTGGTCATGGATGATGAGAATGAGATTTTAAGTGATGATGATATTCTAGAGATGCAAGAGATGTGTTCTTTTGTTAGTGAGTTGAAGAGGTGTGTAATGATGCGTGTTGATTTGAATGAATGGCCAGAGTGTTTAAGTGATTTTAAAAGGTATGCTAAGGATTTTGTTGTTTGTATGGATGTTGTATATTTTGTGAGGCATGTGAAGGGTGGTGATGATAGGTATGTACCTGTGATGTCCTTAGTTGGTATGATTGGTCTGGTGAAGGTTGTGCATGATAATTATGGGCATATGGGTAAGTTTAAGCTGTGGGAGTGTATGAAGGAGCGTGTGTTCCACCCATTTCTGAGAACTGTTGTGAATGATGTTGCAACTACGTGTGAAAGGTGTCAGAAGCGAAAGGTGCAAGGTGTGCAAGTGAAACCACCGATGTTGAAAGTTGATGCGAAAGAACCGTTTGAATTGGTAGTGATTGAATGTGTGTCTTTGCCGCGTACGAGTGCTGGGAATGTTGGTATGGTTGTGATGGTTGATCATAAAAGTAAGTTTGTGTATGCAGCGCCTGTGAGAGATAAAAGGAGTGTGACTGTTGCGCGTGTGGTTGAGCAGTTGTTTTCTTCCTATGTGTGTATGGAAGCCTAGAAGATGTCTGAGTGATAATGGGCCTGAATTTGTAGGGAAAGTGTTTGAGCAAATGTTGAGAGAGAATGGTGTGGAGCATGTGAGAACAACTCCGTATGTACCGTCTTCAAATGGATTGGCTGAACGGACTATAAGAACCTTGTGTGAGATGTTGAGAATGATGAGTACGACAGTGAATGACTGGGATGTGTGTCTGGGAAGAGTGTTGTGTGCGTATAATTCAACTGTGCATAGTGCAACTGGAATGTCCCCATGTCAGTTTGTGATGAATTTTGAAAGGCGAGTGAAAGATAGGTTTCGTTTGAGTGAAAGTCAGCAGAGTGTATGGCGTGAGGCGCATGAAAGGTTCCGTTCATTTGAATTAGGTACAAAAGTATTGAAGGTGAAAGAAGTGAAGGGTAGGTTGAATGTATCAAAGATGAGTGAGAAGTTTGATGGACCTTATAGAGTTGTGAGAGTTTGGCAAAATGGAGTGACGTATGTTTTGGAGAGTTTGAATGATGGTATGACTGAGAGAATGCGGGCTCATCAGAGTCAGTTAAGGAGATGGAGAGAACCTCCTGACTACCTGGTGAGCCATCCGGTGTATAGACTGTGTAGAGAGAGAGGTAAAGTGCATGATGATGAGATTGAATGTGATAGTATGGATCTGTCTGGGAAAGAGCTAGTCTTAGTCTCGAGGAGTAGAAAACATACAAAGAAGAGTGAAAGGAAGAATGCAAGTACAAATGAAAGTAAGTCTAAGCAGAGTGTTTCTGGTGTGGGGGATCTTGAAAGGGAGATTGAGTTTTGGCGTAAACAGGGGAGTGATTTGGCTGGTATAAGTAGACGAGTGAGTGAGCTGCCTGTGCCTGATTTTTCTGCTTTGGGGTACAGTATGAATGATAGTGTATTTGGGCAGAACGAACCTAGCGTGGCTGATTTTTCAGGTTTTACGAATGGTAATAGTAGGGATGAGTTTGATGTAGTGAATGATGAAGTGGCTGATTTTTCAGGTTTCTGGTGGGAACCAGTCGAAGGGGTTTCTGGTATGCCTGTTGAGAATACAGGGGATGTGAGTGACCTGTCTGTTTCGCAAGAATGTACCTTGAGTTGGAGGAGAGCTGTGAATGAGGAGCTGATGAATGTGGGTATAAAGAGTGAAGGTTCTGAACGGAAGAGTATGAAAGAATTCTGTCGTGAGATGGGACAACTGGTAATGAGGGCTAAGAGTATGGTTGATGAGATGATCAATAGTGACGATGAGACTGACAGGACGACTGACGAACAACCCCGACTAATTGCTACGCGTAGCCAGGGCCCAGTAGAAGAGTGTGAATGGGTGCAGAAGGGTGCGATTGAGCACAAGTGGTACCGTGAAGAGTGATTGAAATGGTTTTGTGAGTGACTGGTCAAATGGCTTAAGGAAGGAGGGGTGTGGTGGAGCGAATGTGAGTGTGTGTAAAAGGGCCATTCTCCCACCCCCTTTCTCAGTATCCTATCCCTTCCTCTGTAAAAATGTGTGTGTGTCTGAATGGAAATGGGTTTGTTTTTTTTTGTTTATTTTATGTATAATAATGATTACCATGTTTTTTTCTTTCTTTCCAGGCACCATATTCTGGAAAGATAGGACTTAGTTTCGTATATCCTTATATTACAAACAAAGCGTTTTATCCTGGAAAGCTATATATTATTGTTAATAAATAAAGGCCAATAGTATAGCTTAATGAAGGAGGGCTTATAATAGCCACGCAAGCTTTTTAAGGTCATTATCTTCCATCAAGCGCTGCGGCGCCACACTTGTTGTAAGTCCTAGGCATTTTGCTCGCTCGAGTAGCAGGTGGCTGGGCATCTCCCCATCCTCTTTGTACCAAGTGAGGCCTTGTTTGTTATTTATATATTGACTGTTGTAGTCAGGATTTTTTTGGTTGTTTCATTTTTTATGTTTCTTAGGATCGATTAATAGTATCCATATATATAGGATTTTCTTTTTGTATTTTTTTTGGTGAAAAATAAGAAGATCTCCAATATAATCGCCCCTCTCTATTGTAGATATTTTGTGCATATTTACCAATATTTTTTTGTAAATATTGTATTTTTTTGTTAGTAAAGGACTGTACATACAATCCCTGTCATTTTCCTTCGATTTCTCACGTCCGGATTAGTTTAGGGAGCGGGTTGGATCGATTGGGGTTAGTCGAAATTTTTTTGGCCCGCTACAATATGACAAAGAATATTAATATAATATAATCTGCCTCAAAGTTACATCTTTTCCAAAAACACAAGATAGGGCGGTTTAAGGAATGCAAGTGATACACCTGCAATGGAGGGGCAATTAAGCAATTTTTGACCATTGAATAAAATGTGTGTTGATTTAACTTTTGACTTTTAGAATGGTGATCAGACATAACAAATTGCATCTTTTCAAAGGAACAAGCAATTATGTGTTAATGCTCAAAATAGGCCTACAGGGAGAAAGAGACAAAACGAGAAAGCCAGATAGTGACATCGATCGTGAAATAGAGTGAGAAAGACTGTGAAAGCGAGACAGAGAGTGAGAAAAAGTAATAGAGTTATAAAAGAGTGATAGCAAGAAGGATATAGAGAAAGATTTTTAGAGATATGTATAGAGAAAGATATAAAGAGATATAGAGAGATTTAGATAGAGAGTAAAGAAAGATAAATAGATATATCTATGAAGAGATAAGATATAGTAAGAGATTTTGAGACATATAGAGAAAGGAAGAGAAATAGATAGAGAAATATCTAAAAATAAAGAAAGCAGTAAAAGTATTAGGAATATAGAGATAGAGGGCTAGAAATGCCGAGCGTGAGATATAGAAATAAAAATAAAGAGATGATAGAGAGCTGTGGATAGTTAGAGTAAAATATAGTAAAATAAAAAGCGAGATTGGGAAGAGAGATATGAAGAGAGTTAGAATGGGAATGGGAGAGAAAAAGAGTGAGTGATAGACAGATATAAAGTGAGATAGATATAGAAAGATAGTAAAAGAACCTAGAGAGAGATATAGAAGGAAAGAAAGAGATAGAGAGATAAAGCGAAAGATAGGTTTGGATATAGAAAGAGCTGGAAAAAGCTAGATTTCTAGAAAGCGATAGATTGAGAAACGGAAGTAGAGATTTAAAGACAGTCATAAAGAGAGAAAGAGGGAGGGTGATAAAGAGAGAAAGACTGATAGCAAAAGAGATATAATGTGAGAATGAATGTGATGAAGATAATTGTAGCAAAAATGAGATTAAGAGAAATAAAAAGAGTGAATGTGAAAAAGACTGCGTGAGATAGAGATAATGAGAGCGATATAAAGAGGTAGTAACCGATGTAAATATTGTGAAAGATAGAGAGATAGGTAAAGATATATAGAAAAAAAATGATAGAGAGAGAGATAGCGATAATTATAGATATATAGTGATCTGCAGATGATAAAGAAATAATCTAAAGAAATAAATAGAAATACAGAAAAAGGGAGATAGTGACAGATAGATTTAGAAGAAGGCCAGGTGAGATATAATGAGGGAAGAGGCAGTACTCGCAATATAGATTCATAGTGGTGCAGTTGCCTGAGAATAGAGATTCTTGTGATGGTTCAAACTCACTCAATTTCTTTGACGAATTTATTTTTTATAATTAAGGATCAAGAAAATAATCATAGGTTTTGATCGGACGATAAGTTTCTGAATTGTTCATTACTTACCAAACTAATACTATTAGAATCAATAATGATAATAATACATTTGTACAACTAACGAAAAAAATAAGAGAAAGATGATAGCGAGACATATGTATAATGGCAGCATATATCTTTATAAAAGAACTTCCTCTCCTCCTAGAATATATCTTGGTTCTCAGCCCCGCTTAACATCCCTTTACGGTAAGTGGCACTTTGGCACAATCCACGGATCCTCTTAAAAAGCAACCTGCATCAAAGAGGCGATACTAATTTAATAACCTTAATGAAGGTCGACCGATATCGGACAAACGAGAAGTTAGTTTAGAAAATAAGAAAAACAAAGTACAAATATAAATGGAATTCGTGGGCCTAAAACGAATTTAGAGCACATTTCATGACCTCAAAATGTAGGAGGAGTGTAGTATAATGGAAGTTTCCAAACATACGAACACCAAACCTCGTGAATAGAAATATGGGAGTTCTTCTTAATAAGGATTTTGCCGCATAATCTCCCTCAGGTGGTTTGTAAGTTAAAGTTTCTGACGATTTTTGCTTTATTTTACTGAATTTTTACAAGATTTTCGTCGATTTGTTTTATTCTTGAAGGATTTTGCTGCTTTTTTCGTATTTTCTGCAAGATTCGTTGTTTTTAATGTCGTTTGTTAGTTCTGTTAATTTAGGCTAGATCTTGCTGGCTTTCGAGAGGGTTTGCTGGGTTCCTGCTAAGTAGAGAGGTCTAATTTGTTAAGGTTTCGAGGGTTGGCTAGTTCAGTTTTGCCTGGTTTCTTTAAAAGATAGAAGGTATTAAACTCTATCGGAAGGAAACCTAAAGAGTACTACTTTGACAAGTGGTATAGGGAAAAGAAGGGGGTGGGTAATAAGCTACCCGATTAATTGTTAACATTTGGGAGGTAATTGGGAGTACAAATAACGACAGTTAAATGTTTTTTTCTTCAAGGTGTGTGAGAATCATTTAATTATATATATATAACCTCCTTATTTGTTTTCATAATTTTAACTGAAGAAATAAACATTTTAGCCTTATTATATATTTGTCTATCAGTTCAAGTCTAATTAGTTGCATTTATTCAGAAATTTAAAACTAAAAGAACGACATTTCAAAAAGGTCGGCATCTATCAATTCAAAACTTTCAAGTTACACTTCTATCTATTTATGTATTTAGATATCGACTAGGCAGTTCCCAGAGAAGATATTCAGTATTCAACTTGGTTGTCCAAGTATGCAATTTTCTCTTCTCTCTGTCTTGCCGCCCTTCTCTAATGAACACTTGATGCCGCTCCTAATAAATTTTATTATTGCTTAAAAAAAGCGTTACGTCGTTCTTCCAATAAAGTTCCATGCAGTCAACGATTTTTAAAAATTCTAATTAAGAATGTTTGTAAATTCAGGATGAAAACTTGTGCCATCTTTCATTGTTCATGTTGTAGTTGCAGCTAGTGAAAGTATGACTGCACGGTAGAAATGTTATTTACAAAGACATTGAAACGTATATTAACGCAAATTGAATGTCAAAAATGGCTTTAGAATTGTTAAAAGACCGTAAAAACCAAGTTAAATACTCGCGAGAAACGAGTCTGAAATCAGATAAATAGAAAGATTTTAGCCAAGCTTTTTCATGTCTTGGCGCAGACTTGAATGTGGAGAGAGTTGGAAGAGTGAAATCAAAGGGAAATCAAAAGGGAAAACGGGAATAGAAATCAAAAAGGCGGGAAGGGAGAGGAGGGGGTAGTCTTCGGATGAAATTACAAGGAAAAATCTTTTGTGATAGTCAAAAAAGCGAGCCTTTTTTTTCAGACAAATTTAGATCCGAACATCTACGAGGAATTTGGCGCGACGTCATTTCAGCCTTTCCTGAATGCATATTTTGTTGAAGCTCATGATGTATTTCGCCTTAATTAATTTCTTTTGCCAATTTTCATTCTTCTATCTTTTTTATTCCATTTTGTAGATGGTGTATCACTTGTCCAGTATTCATCTCTCTTTTAAAATGAATCTGTTTAGTAAAAAAACAACTAAATTGCAAAGCTTTTGATCTTATTATATCATCTTCGGAGCGTTTTGAAATGTTCTGCCTCCATTACCGATGTAATGAGTGAAGTTAGGATCTGACAGAGTGAAAGAAAACGATTTTTCAGGGGTGTTTATTCCCCCTTGGTTAAACGTAACGATAGAGGAAATGGACCACTCATGTAAGTGAAATTTTAAAATAGTTTTAATGTGCGATTCCAGCTTGTCACTTGCCTGTTGATGCCAGGCTTATCTTCATTTAATAATATGGCTTCTAATATGTTCAGCCTCCCTTTATTGACCTCTTTCTTTTAATAATGGTGTTATCAACGAGCATAAAACTCGTTAGGTTAATACTATGGGTGTTCTCCCTATGATTCTTAGGCCCTCTGCTTTGTAGATTCATGGTTAAACGTCTCGAAAGTGTAGTGGTTGTCATGCTAATATATTTTGAGTTATTATATAGCTTAGACTTTTTATCGGGACAGATGAACTCGTTAACTATGTTGATTGAATTGAGATTCGAGGAGTTTAGGCAGATGTTGTTTTTCATCAGGAGATTGCTGGCTTTTTTAATAAATAAATGCTGAGTTGGATCTTATCCGTTTGATTTTTAACCTTGATGTTACGCTTAATAATATCCTTGATGTATATATATATATATATATATATATATATATATATATATATATATATATATATATATATATATATAACGAGGGTTCCAATAACTTGGACCGATTTTAAATGTGAGTTAAGTTTAAGCGTCTAATGATTTTCTTCTTTATTTTTCAGATTTAACAACTTCAGTCTTTGGCAATTTCACCCATGGAAAGATTAATAATCGAACAACGTGTTAAAGTTATCGAAGCCTATTACGAAAATGGACGTTCAAACAGAAGCGCATTTCGGGCACTTCGTGATTTTTTTGGTCATCATATTTGACCAAACGAGAGTGCAATTGAGAAAATTGTTCGTAGATTCAAACAAACGGGGTCGTTGGTAGATATGAAAACGACAATGCGTGCTCGTTTACGCCTTTCAGATGAAAACATTGCTGCAGTGCACAAGAATGTGGCCTAAGATCCAGACACCTCTATTCGTCATCGTGCGCATAAATGGAACCTCTCCACAACAATGTTACATCGAATTTTGACAAAAGATTTGTCTCTACACGCTTTCAAAATTAAATTGACACAATAACTGAAGACTGCTGACCATTTGAAGCGCCGTACATTCTTCAATTGGGAGCACAAGCAAAGACGAACCGATGAGGATTTTTCGGAATAAATCATCTTTAGGGATGAAGCCCATTTTCAGCTTGGTGGATTCATTAATAAGCAGAATTGTCGCATTTGGGCTGATGAAAATCCCAGTAAGATTGTTAAAAAGCCACTACATCCACAGCATTTTTTGCTAGAGGAATCATTGGGCAATATTTCTTCGAAAATGATGCCGGGAATTCTGTTACGGTGACAGGCGGACGATACCGTGCTACGTTAACCAACTTTTTATGGCCTAAATTGAATTCTATGGATGACGAAGATTTGTGGTTTCAACAGGACGGTGCCACATGCCACACAGCCAATGCAACAATGGCTTTATTGAATGAGAAGTTCCCAGGTCGCATCATCTCTCGAAACAGTGAGGTCAATCGGCCACCATATTCGTGTGACTAAACGCCTTAGATTTCTTCCTTTGAGGTCATCTCAAGAGTAAGTCCAACAAGCCAACAACAATTCAACAGCTCAAGGATGAGATAATAAGTCATATTGATGAGATCGATAAGCAACTATGCAGAGACGTCATCAAAAATTTTGACCATCGAGTGGAGGTGTGCCGCCGAAGCCTTGGTGGACATTTAGGTAATATTATTTTTCACACATAATTGCCATGAGTCAAATAACATGAGCCAATATTGAAATCAAAAAAATATTTACCAATAACATTTATTATTTACTGCTAACTTCGATTCGTCTTAATGGAACACCCTTTGACACAAGTATTTGTCAGCGGAAAGTGTCTCTGTGGATCAGAATATGCGGGAATGGATATCTTGTCGGCCCATTGTTTTACGAGAATAACTTGAATGGTGGTGCCTACCTGAGCATGATCAAGGAAGGGATCTTCCTGGAACTCCGCCAGGTTTAAAGCAATCAATTCAATAGAATTTGGTGGATTCAGGACGGCGCACCATCTCATAGACAGCTTGTTCTAAGAACAAAACTATAAGAAACGTTTGACAACCCTATTGTCGCGCAAATTCATGCAATTGAATGGCCCTAAAGATCCTCTGACTTAACATCGTGCGATTATTTCTTATAGGAATAATCTGAAAGAATAAAGTGTATTCTACTCCATCACAAAGCATAAACCAGTTAAGAGATAGTATCACACGTGAAGTCAATAGTCGTAAGGAGAACCACAAGTTAATCCAAAAAGTTGTTCAATCAATGCGAGCAAAGGTGCAACTGTACTTGGGAAGAAATGAAGGAAATGTGGAAGAAAACGGGGCTTATAAAATCAAATAATGAATTTGTATTACCCATATGAAGAGGTGTTTTTGTTAAAAATGGATTTAAATATATTTGTTAATTTTAAACTTAGAAGTTTGATTATTTCACTTCCTTGCTCGAACATAATTTTGATAGCGTCCTTAAACTCATTGGTGTATTAATATCGTAAGAGGGAATTTAATGAAATTTCCACAATCGACAGATAAATTTTGTTTGTTGTGTATGACTCCAAATTCTTTAATAGGTTTTGAGTTATACTAATTCAAAGTACGGTTAACTATTTTCTGGGACACATTGTATATATATACATATATATATATATATATATATATATATATATATATATATATATATGTAAAAATGTTTTTCTAGGACAAGTTAAAAAAAAGTGCTGGGGTGGGGTGTTGTTAGGCTATTGCAATCGCATAATATTGTATTATATATAATTTTAACCTTAAATATGAAATGGGGCTTCGCCCCCATACCCCACCCCCCACGCAAATCCTATTCAAAAGCGCGAATGCTAAATCTCGTTAGGCCTATATTTATTCATAGCGTGTTAAGTAAACCGTTCGCACCCATATGTACACAATTATAGCATCTTAATTAAAAAAAAGAAATATTTAAAATGTTTGACAAAAATAAAAAACTAAGCTATAAAAACCCCTACGTATCAGATACCTTTAAGGTGAAGGCTACAAAAAATTAGATATTTATAAAAATGCGCCCACGAAATTGGAGGGCGGGATAAACCGAAAAATAACGGATTATTCGATTGTTTTGTATTTATTAACAATTGAATGAATTTTCTGCTCTCATAACAGATAGCTTCGCACAAGCCATTAATCTGTCACTTGAAACCATCCGTCTAGCGCTCCAATCCTGAAAGGCAAATCGATCCCTTTGCAACGTATCCATAGAGGCAGGATTTCGACAACCCTACCCCCTAAGGTTAGCTCATAAGAAAAACAGGAGTTATTCTTGTCGCATTCTAATTTGGGACACTCACTATTCTGTGCAATTTTCATGGAAGTTAAAGATAGGGTAACGATTTGCAAGGCAAAGATCGGTTTTCTCCGCACATGTAAGACAATATAAGCCTATGGTAATCCCATCGTTATTTTAAGCGTATGTATGGGAATAAACGCATCTGTCAGTTTATGAACCAGTTGGCGGTTTTGTGCGCACCTTTGGGTATCTAGGCTTATGCGCGTTTAAATAAGATAGTGTGCACCGGGCCTACTTACACAGTATAATTCGAATTATTGTGTCCATCTTTGTTCGATTGATAACCAAACCTCATTTTCTGACTGTTTGTGTACTTCGATATACGCCTATATATATTTGTATGCGTATAGGAACACACAAGTTTGAGTTCTTTCCGCTCATGTACACATATTTCCTTTGGAATGATTATTTAACATAACTTACCCCATTTCATTGCTTTACTTAACCTACACTTTGAACTAACCTCATCTAGCATAACCCAGACATAACTACACCTAACATAAATTGACCCTCACCAAACCTCGACATAACCTAACCTAATCTTAACATAACCACCCTAAACTTTACTTAAAAACTGTCTTGTCATCGAATTAATAAAACATATAGTACCAATATATTGTAGATTTTACTCTATTTTTCTGTTCATATTCATTAGGAACACAAAAAAAACATTCCAAATTAATTAAAATTAAATATAATGAATACACATTCCTCACATCAAATTCTTATCCCTAATAACGAGAGGGATTTTTCTCTCATTTTGTTAATATTGAAATATTTCATTGATATTCCATTATTTAATGGTTGCAATCTCTGATGACTCCTCACTCAATTACTAAAGTCAGGTATTTGACGGAAATGTGTAATTCTCAGCCCTGAGGCAACATGGTATTTATTTTCCTTCATTGAGGAAAAGCCCTGGTCATAAATGTACTGGGTGACAGCTAAAGATGGCCACTTTTTATAATGCTGTAATTTGTTAGCCATTAAATTCTGAAGGTAAAAATAAGTATCATTACAAAGAAAAATATTTGACATTTTATTAGCTAGCTTAGATAGCCTAGGCATGCGGTTGATAGGCTATCCCAGCCTAGGATAGCCTATCTATGCCGATATTAAACAATTCTTTTTAAGGTTCTCAAAGATCGAACATTTAGCTTTTGGACAGCGCAGATTTGTCGTGGAATTAATGATTAGATATGGCTCCATAATCAAATCAATTCGTCATTTTCAAGCAAGATATGTCATACAATTAGACAAAAAAATACAGAGAAATTACGCCAGGTAGAATACACACAGCACAATAAGTAATTAAAATAAAAGAAATTGCGGTGGTAAGAAAATTGTGAATACAAAAACGAATATTAAAAAGGAAAGGACTTTAATTGATGCCAATGAAACGCAGTCAGTGATAAAATTAGCTGCTGAGACACATTTGAATAGAGAAGTTGTGCGAACTCTTCTCGAAAAGGATCTTAATTTAGAGCAATACAAAAGTCAATGTCATCGAGAAACCTGAATTCAGGAAAAACAACGAAGATTATGTATCATTTTGCCTCAGGGTTAAGGAAATGTGAGATTATAAACAATTTGTATTGAATAACATAATATCTAGTGATGAAGGTCACGTTTACCTGAAAGGCTAAATTAACAGATTTATCCAAATTGGTCTCAAAATAGGCCAAATAATTCTTTTAAAAAATTTTTGTACTCCCCAAAGATAAGAGTATCGTGTGGTCTATGTGGAAATAAAATTTAAGGGACTTATTTCTTTGAGGACCATGAAACAGGACAAGCTCAGTCAATTAACGCTGCCAGATATCTCGACATGTTCAAAAGCACTTCCGCCAATAGCACATATCCTGAAGAATGGTTTTAGCAAGTTGCCGCTACAGCCCATACTACATGTGCCACATGACATGGTTGAAGTTTCGATTTCCTTAACGACTAATGTGGCATAGTACAAATTTCCCCTTGCCGGTCAGGTCACCTGACTTGTCACCTTTAGATTACTTTCTGTGGAGTTTTGCAAAAAAAGACTATTTGGAGCTGCACCATTTAATATCGCTGAACTGAAGAATGAGTTTCGAGAAACCATTGAATCCATCAATGTCACTATTTTGTAGACTGCCAAAAGAAATTTTGCTAATCGTATTGATAAGGGCATCGAGTCCGGTGGTGATCACTTCTACCTTTGAGCTTTAATGGCCAAAAAATTACAGCATTATATAAAAGGGGAGATTTTGGGGCGTTATATATATATATATATATATATATATATATATATATATATATATATATATATATATATATATATATATATATATATATAGAGAGAGAGAGAGAGAGAGAGAGAGAGAAAGAGAGAGAGAGATAGAGAGAGAGAGAGAAAGAAAGAGAGAGAAAGAGAGAGAGATAGAGAGAGAGAGAGAGAAAGAGAGAGAGAGAGAGAGAGAGAGAGAGAGAGAGAGAGAGAAAGAGGGTATGTGTGTGTATGTTTGTGCGCGTCAGTCAGATTCGTCTCTTAGAGACACAATGTAATGTTAAGTGTGTCCACAGGGCCTCAATGGATATTCCATTATTTTATGTCTGAATTTCCAACTGTTGGCACTACTCGTTTGGCACTGGAGACACATGTTGGAATCTCATAAAATTAAGCAAAGAATTTTCTCGATATTTTGCGATGTAAATTCTAAATGATAATATATGTACTGTAGGTATAAACGGTATTATTACATTTAATTAAATAATAGCCTATATTAAGCTAATTAATATATGAATTAGACCCACTAGACCAAGTAAGATTTCTAATTTGTAAATAATAACTTTTTTTTATGCCATTTTATAAGAATGAAATTTTACACTTTCGAATTATTGCATTCCTTAATTTTATTTTTCTCTTGTTACGAATTCGCCATAGGAATTTACGGCGAATAAAAACACAACTAATTAATTACTCAGTGTTTAATGTTAGGTAGGGAAAGGTAGGCAGGTTTCCCATATGCTTATAATCTGCCCTATGGGAACCATCCTGTCAATTATTTTCCTTCCCTAATAACATTGGTATAAGATATTCAGCAAGGATATTTATTTCCCGTTACTTCGCATTATTATTATTTATCCCTGTTTCTTTCATGCACATCATTTGGGAATGACTCCTAACTATTCGTTCGTTAAATCTGCCTATGTATATTAGTAATATGAGCATATTCTCTCAGTTATACATCTATTATTCACATTCTTTGCTTCAATTGTCTATTCTTTCTTTTGAACGATTCTATGATTTTTCTTATTCCGTTTCGTTCTATATTTGCCTCTTTCCACTCTCAGCCTCGATTCCTTGGCTCCGATATGAGGGCGATGGTGGTTTATGACTTAGCTAACGGTTGCAAATATTCCTTTCGCCACTTTTATCACGAACATCTTTTAAATTTATTCTTCAACATGAACCATCCTAGATTAAGCTACCATGTTTACTTTGATTCCTCTTTCTACTCACTACTTTTACTCTGTAGATTTGGATCGTCCGCATATTTCTTCCATAAACTCGATGTCACCAGTTCCATTTTGACCCTTTTAAAAACCTTTAAGCAAATATTCCCCCCCCCCCTCCCTACATATCATCTGGTTCCCCTTAGGAAGAAAACCTTACCACTCATATCGAATCGTTTATTCATTAAAATAAAGCAAAATTAATTGAATCATCAACGCCCTTCCAATCTACTCATTCAAATCCTCCTCAAGTCTTTCAGAGCCATTTAATTTCCTTCAGGAGTCCTTTAAAGTCCTCAATTTCCTTCAAAGCTCTCCCGGATTCTTTCAAAGTCATCCTTTGTTGACCGAAGGAATTCGGCTCTGGAACGCATGGGGGAAGTTTGGTGGTAACTTTATTCTTGCTCTTCTGAAGGGGGTTCGGCCCCTCTTACTTCTTCTTTGTTTATCTCGTCTTACAGATTAAGCTTATAGTGGCGACCTCTCTTTCCCTCAGTGACAGGGGTTAAGCCACACTAAGTAGCGTTAACCATCGGATGAGGAATGCTGATTTTTTTTTATCTCTCTGGTGCATGCATTTAACGGCCGTAATTCCAATCTTTCTTCAAAATAAGTTTCCCACTGAGATAGTCATCAGACGGTGGGAATTAGTGGTAAAGAACGTCTCACTGAGGGATTCTAGCGAAACCAGCGAGGTTATTTTCACTCAAGACGGAAATTAACGGAAATCTATAAATGTGAAGGAATTGGGTAGACATAAAAAAATAGATGCCGCTTCCCTCTTTACCCCTATCCCCCTGATCCAAATCCAATTTTACTCCATTCATTCCATACCACTCAATGACTTCATTCTCTTTCATGTTGTTCTCTCATGTGGCAAGCATCTAAGATATCCGTGTTTAAAAGGCACGGTTGCATCTCTCCTTAGAACATTTGAAAAACAGCTTCTTTAAATGGTTAAGTTAGGGTAAGTGAAAACTTGCAGTGATACAGCTGAAGAAGACCAAACAGAAACTCATGGGGACGCAAATCACTAATAAGGGGCCCAATTCTGTCCCGATTTGTCTACGGTCCACAACAGATGGATTTTCTGATGCAGAGTTTGGGATCATAAACTTTATATTGCGAAGCAAAGTAATAAGTATATGAACGCCAATATAAAGAAAGATACGAGAAAAGAGTTCATTGGTCCTCACCTCGTTTTGGACAGTAATATGGGTATGATGTAATCCCCTAGCTAGAGAAGGAAGAACCCCCCCCCCCCTCCATTAAAAAAAAGATCAAAATGAATTAAAATAAAGACAAACAATCTCTTTCCTGCAGATTTTGGGACTAAGACTGTCCTTTTCCTGATCTCATTTACCCGAGAATAATGAATCCGTTCTTCTCCGAGGCGAAAGTAAATAAGAGTCGCGCCGCCATTTTATCTTCGGAAAGAGAAGCAGATGAAAATGTGGTCGAGATAAAGTGTTGTGAAAATTATGAAATAATAATTCTCGCTTCAGGAAATAATCGAGTAATCTCATCAAAACCCCATCTAACCTGAGCGTTAGCATCCATTCATGCTGAGTTCTTGATTATCTTCTAATCAAATAAATCTTTGGTCAAAAATGCGAGCAATCAACAAAGCCGCATAGATGAAGCAGAGGACCTCACTTCATTCTTCTGATAAATGAATAGATATAGAAACGGACATAATTTGATTTAGTAATATAAATTCCATAGGTATTAATGATAAAGGAATAATTAAAATTAGAGATCAGAAAAAACATTATGATATTACTTGCGATAATGAAAAAATATCCGTATTTAGTGTCAAGTATTCTCCCTTAATTATTATTGATACATCCTCGTGAAAATAGCCTCCTTGTTCTAATCAAAGAGGTCATCCGCTTTAGAATGTAATCTTCCCCGAAAATGAGCTGAACAGAATCTTGCACTAATCATCCAGGTAGCTTATAATTTTACCTAAGAAAATGATCATTCAGTTACTAATTCCCCAAGACCAAGCCAAAGATCCACATATTTTAATGATTATGAATTATTCATTCAATTAACTTTTCGATTAATTGAAGAATTATCATATTTTAGATAATTATGATATTTTATCCCCTAAGATCAAAAATGATAGAGCAACATTTAAAATTACTCCAAAGATAGGACAAATAGAGAAAAGACCTGTTTATTGGCCTTATCGAAATTGTCCATTCATTATTCACTAGAATTGAGCCAGAAATAGCTACATTCTCCATTCGCCTAAAATCAGTGTTTATTTAGGCATTGGAATAATCAATGCCTCGATACTTCACTCGATCCAAATCTTTTACCTTAGGTTATTGAGATTTGATCAAGCTGAGGTAATTCAAAAAGTTATGGATACTAAAATTTATAAACACTAATTACTAAAAATATTTACTGGAATAAGAAAAGAAAAAGTAACGAGAATAAAGCAATAAAACGACAAATGTAATTTTATAAAGAGTAATTACCGAGCACACAATTGAAAGAGAATAAGGAAAATTGATTTCATAAATTATTTAACAAAGAAAAGAAAATAGAAATAGAGGCAGTCGAAAACAAAAACTGAATTTAAAAATGACAACCAGAAAGAAGTACGAGTGCCGACGTTCCGCTTCTCCCCTGACGAGACAATGAGGAGTTGGACTTTGGCCTGGTTCTAAAATATATATTAAATAGTTGACACAAGCTACAGGCAGATGGAGTTTGCATTTACCTCTACATTGCAAATATAACTTTTACTTAGATTAAATGTCTCAGGTACCAGGAAAAACTAACTCCTAAATTTTCACTCTCTTTTCTTGCAGGCCTCGATCATCATAAAGTAAACCTTAGCAGGATTAGAGAAGTATTTCATCTCCCTAATAAACATTGGCCTCTTGGCTAAAAGGTACAATTACCACAAATTCTGGACAAGGATTTTCCATTCCTGTATAAAGAACAAGAATTCTAACAGCTTTTGTTATTCATTTGGCTTGAGTCAGAGAAATAAGATTTGACAATTATATTTTTATGAGAAAGAGTAGACAAATAAACTGGATAATATATGTTAATACTTCGAGAATCTACTCATATTATTAATAAAGGTAGATTTAACAAGCGAATAGTTAGGACTCACTCGAACTGATGCAAATAGAAGAAACACCTGGCAGCGATAAATAAGAATAATGAGAAGTAATGACAGAACTAGAAATAAATATCCTTGGTAAAAATCTTTTACCAATGATACTAAGAAAAGAAAATTAATTGAAAAGGTCGTTTCCATAAAACAGATTACATGTTTGTAGATGGGAACCATGTATACCTTTTTATTGGATGCATTAGTAACTTCTTTCTTATATTTGTTTTGTTTTACCGAAATCTAAAAGAAATATCTCACATTAAATAGTGGAAGCAGTAGATTATGTGTCTATTTTGCCATGAAGGCAGATGGTGAATTCGTAACAAGGGAACAATAAAAACTAAGTAATACAATAATTCGAAATTGTAAAATTTCATTGTTCTAAAAAAGTGTAAAACCGAGTTATTATTTATAAATTAGTAACGATAACTGCTAATTCAGATATTAATTAGCTTATCATAGGCTATTAGCACAATGAATCAAATAACAGCTTTTAAGCTAACAGTATGTAGCCAATAGCTCCTTACAACTAAAAAATTCTAAAAAATACTTTTCATAAATTTAAGAGATTCCTACCTGTTTATAGTGCCAAACAAGAAGTGCCGATGGTTGGAAATTCCGACATAAAATGAAATACCCATTGGGGCACTGTGGACAATCGCAACTTGATGTTGTGTCTCTTAGAAAAGAGCCTGACTGACGTCGGTTTTATATCTCTCTCTATCCCTCCTCCTCTCTACCCGCCTCTCTCTCAGTGTCTGTATATTCGTCTTTCTCTAACTTTACAACACTCGGTGTGATTGAGGTCTCATGACGTGGTATTTTAGGAAATAATTTTATTTACTGCACCAGTAATATTCTTGCAATTTGAAAGAAGATTTAATGAGTCATCAGTGTGTTTTCCTTCACTTCGATCGTTTTCTGTTGGCTCGCTCACATTGTCGACCAATGGGTAATTTTCACTGTATAATATTTTTTCTCCTATTGTTCGTTCTTCTACAACTGCCTATCATTCATTCGCCTTTAACACCATTTACCCTTCATTACCTTTGTATTTCTTCTCCTTTTTTTCTCTAATATGATATTCTGTCTTGATTTAAATTTGTCTAGTTCAGTTTCATTTAAAATACAAGTCTTTCACATGTACCAAATTCAAATTTCGTACTGATTTTCCGCAAGGATCAAACTCAAACTGAACAACTAAGATTGTTTGTACTTATTAAAAAATCTACCTGATTTAGGAAACACGCCAACCTATAGTGCTTAAACTGCCGCCTTGTTACCTTATAACAAGTAAGACCAATTTTCCCATAGAGTGGAGGAAGCACAGTCGTGGGCGTAGAGAAAAGAGAAGGTAGGTAACAAGTGCTCTGGAGGAGGCGAAATGGTGGACGGTTGCTAGCAGATGATTGAAAGAGGCGTTTCATCAAGTCATGAGAGCAACATTGCGCAAAACTCATTTTCCTTGGTAGAGAGGAATTTTGGTCCTAATGGTGTGAGTAGAGCTTTGTGTTGGGTGAAAAAAAGACTTATGGAAAGAAATACTCTAAGGGGTTAGGTTCAGACATCTGAACAGCTGAGGGAAACGAGCCAAAGAGCAATCCTTTGCGTGTGCAAGCTGTGAACTTTCGCACGGCGGTCATTTGCAAGAAATAGGTTTGTGGGCTAAAGTGGGGACTGATGTTGACGGGTGAAGCTGACAACTGCAGCATTGCTGATGATGAGGCATCTTCGGTTTCTTACGTTTGAGATCTACGGTGATGAATGTACAACTAGCAGGACCTCAGCCCAATGAAAAGGGGGATATTGTCGGTTTTTTGCACTACACTACTCTGTAAATACCCTTTTGAATTGCCACATTATTCAGCCTGAAAATCAAATTCGGTGTTTTAAGGAGAGATTTTGAGCTGCAGGCAGCATGTAATCTTTTAGGACAGCAAATTACTTCTCTAAATTCATGGTACAATCACAAATGGTGAGACACACCCTTCCTGAACTTGATATGCAACTCCCACCAATAAAAAGGGGCCATAGTACTTTACATTTGTTACTATGAACTCTCTCTTCCAATGTTTCCCTGGCCTCTTGATGACTATAGCTTTAAGTAGGATCTAGAAAAACTGGAACGTGGACTCCTCTGAGTATAGGACCCGACCGCATTAACGCATGGTCTAGTTGTGATAAGAATGCGTCTTAGCCATTCAACATGGCATCGGCTACAGTTTGATCAGGGGCTTGAGGCTGGTTTTAAATGACTTCAGGTCTTGTGAAAGCAGCCTGTGACTGAATGTTCTGATGGATTCATTAAACTGGCGTGACCCGAGTACTCAGAAAATGGCTAAGCCACCATGGTTGCGTCTTGTGAAGTGGCGCTAATTACATTAATTGCGAACGTCGATTTCGTGTTTCTTCATCCGCAAGACCGTCGGTTCAATTGTCCAATGCGTCTCTAATGAATTTCAATCTGACAAAAATGTGTTTTATTTTGAATCATGGAATTTTCTCAATGTGAGAAACCAAACCCTTTCGGTGAAGAGTGTGTATACTCTTCAGATTTATCATTAGATCTTCTTTCATTTTTTGTACTATTTTTGTGAAGTATGTACCAACTAATTCAGAGCGAAGCCAAATATTTCATTAAAAGCTCCTAGAATTCTTAGAGAGGTGGACAAGTCTTGCTTTTTTCATAAAGCAAAGCACCATCGTGATTGGCAACTCTTGCTGCATCGTGAGTTTTATGTTTAGTTGACACCAGTGGAACTCCTGCGGCTAGATGGAGATTGTGGATCGAAGAGTTCGTCTTAGGAAGATGTATTTTCCGTCATTATTTTTTATATTAATAGATATTTTTTATCTTCTCCTACATTGAATTGAATTGGTGATCAATATTTTAATTTAATATTATTTTTGGGTGTAGGTAATAAGAATGTTTAGAAGGTGAGCCCTAAGCGTACTCTCACCCGGTCGAATAAGCATGAATTGGCTGTGCACCAAATCCCCAAGAAATTTAAACGGCTTAAATTTCTTCATATTCAGTTTTTAGCAACGGTTTTTGGAATAGATGTTCAGAAATATCGTTTAAATCCATACTTCTCCCAAGTCATTATTGTAACATCGTTATTACGTTACCGTTAACTCTGCTATGCGTTACTATTTTCGGCTTAATTGTTTTGAAGTAGGTCCTCTACTTTTAGGTATTTTCAGTGTTTTTTGTACAGAACACACAAAGAAACACTCATTTTTAGATCTCCTATTCATAATTGCTATTATGCAACACGTTGAAAGATTAATCTTGCAGCACATTTGCGCATACTCCTTATCATTGCGCTGACGCCTAGTTGCTTGCCGACCTTTCCAGAACCTCCAGTAGACTTCTGGCGCACCATTATGAACAAAGTATTTTTATAGGTTAAGATGAGTTAATTTTTCACCTTTGGCAATTATTCATTATATATTTGTTTATTTATTTATCCTGATTCTTTCCCTCATCGCCACGTTTGCCTATTGTTGGGAGTGTAGAATTTCTGACAGAGAAAAAAGGCCATTGATCGGATACCTGCACGGAAAGATCCTCTACATTTCATAACAGATTAGAATACAAATAAATTTAACAGTGAATTTAAATTCAGTGAAATAGTATTAGAAGGATTATCTGAAATTCTATAGGGCGTTGAACAAGATATACTCATATTATTACATCCTTATTCTGATTATTATTATGGTCTAATCATGATGAACATAAATTATTTGCCTAAAAAATGAATCCGTCGGTTCAATTAAGATCAAGAATGACCTCAGGATGAAAGGTGAAATTAAATGAACTTTAATAAATGTAATTAAAGTGCAAAAGACGAGAAATCAAATGAAATCTGATTATCGATAAGGATTGACGATGGCTGCAGTGAATAGAATGCCATTGTCAGTGGCACCTTAGGTTAGTTAGAGTCACCTACTTTGAAACACATTACATTTGGTGTATTGATGTGTCACATAAGTGTTTTAAAAAGCAAGAAGGGTTATGTGTGACTTAGATTGTATGTAAAGAACTATGTAATTTCGGAATTTATGTAGTGTGTGATTCTGAGAGTTGCAGTAATCTGACAAATGAGTGTTTCTGGAGACATGAAATCTGTCTGTGTTGTGTTGGAATAAGTGTAGTATGTGGTTGCATGACTACGCAAGATCCATTAATCTGTCAAATCTGTGGTTTGGGCGACAACTGGACTGACTTGGCATCTGTTTGACATAAACTATTTTAGTTGCATGTTTAAGTATATGTGTATGCACTATGTGAATGCATAAATGTCTTGGTGTTATAAATGTTCTAGCATGTCAAACTTGAATTTTAAGTGCTCAATAGATTTGTGTAGTTGTCAATTTATATATGACACATGCTATAGTTGTCTGGGATGTTGATATGTGTGTAGGATTCAAGTGTGTGAAGTCTGTGGGTTTGAGAGCTAAAATAAACTGTGTCAGTTGTGTAATTTCGGTGGCCAATAAACTGGAAATGTATACAACATAATCTTATGTGTCTATATTACTGGTGTGTGAATGGTCTGAGTGAGAGAAATACATTAGTGGGTGAAATTTGCGTTAAGAAAGCAAAACCACTATGTCATGCAAAACCTTTTTAATGTAGTATGACAAGTTTAGCGGTTTGATATAATAGGTGTGGAGTGCATTGGTGTGATAGATGCATTAATGTATCAAATGTGCGTTTTGGTTGCCAAATAGACGCTGTGTGTAAGAGACAATCTTTGTGCGTGGGTGAGTGTATAAAAGGTCTTGGTGTGGGAGATTCAATCACCTTGTCATTCTGTTCGTTTATTCAGCTTAGGCGATACCTATTTGGGTGTATGAGCAGTCACATGTATTTGTAATTGCACACAAGTAATTCCATGTTTCTAGGCGTTTTATCGAAGGAAAGTTGGAATTGGAAGTTAGTTTCCTTGCTATCTTTCCCATTCTTTAAACGGACAAAACTTGGGAAAAAGTATTATATTATTAAACTATTTTCTTGATTTAACTGATGCTCTAACTAAATAACCGGATAACACGAAAATCTGTGAACATTTAATTAATAAGAGATGCAACGACCATAAACTCCTGACGAGATAAATAATAGTCGCAATTTTAATTTAGAGAAATTCAGTCGCACAAAAGAGGTTCTTACAGAGGAGGGTGGGGAAGGCTCTCTTTTCTTGGCCATTATGAAGAACCCGTTAAGCCGTTATTAAATGTCGCTCCTGCCTCGAATGAAGAAAGAAATTGTGGCTCAAATTGTTCCATTTCTATTTTATAAAAAGTAGCCACAATTGCCTCCTCCTTGCGGTTGTTTCCGTCTTGAGCTCTACTTGTCGTGGTTTGTTTATTCGGTTGTTTATTTTATTTTATCTTTTTCCTCGTCTATACTTTGCTTTAGTTTGTTTCCTTGTGCGTGCATGTTTTTGGGTAGATGCTCCCCGAAAATATTGGATCGCTACTTTGTTGAGATCTGTGATTGCGTTTGTTAGCATATTTGTTTAGGTTTGAATTGCGTTTTCTCCCTGTTCATCAATATTTTAGTTTTATTTTGTATATTATGTTACTAACGTAGCCTGGTTTGTTGGTTTGTTTCGGATTTTTGACTGGGCTTGGTTGTCTCTATAGTTATGACAATGATTTTTATTGATTTAAATTCTGTAGTTTGTTTTTTGTCTCATTATTCGTCTGTTATTGATTTAGTCTAATTTGTTGCTTGTGTATGTTTCTCGTTTCTAAGTTTATAAGCTTAGCTTGTTTTTTCACTTTTTGTTTTATTTTTCCTTTGTGCTTATCTTTAATTTGTTTTTGGTTTGTTTGCTAAAGTAGCATTCATTTTACTTTGTTGATATATTTATTTGCTTTTTCCTTGTTTGGAATATATATTGGTTTTGTTCGATTGATTTTTTGTCTATGTTTACTTGAGTTATATTTACGTGTTGAGTATTTTTATTATTATTATTGATAGTTGTTTCATAAGTGTATGTCTTATTATTTTATTGTTGTTCTTCAATGGTGATGCATTTTATATTGCTCCTGTTTTTGTTTCTTTCTTCGTGATTTGCTTCATAGTGATCTTTTTCTTTGTTTCTCAAGAGTTTGTATATGAAGAGTGCGTGAGGCGGTTAATCCCAACAGTTTGTAGTTTCCAATGATCGATGAGGAAAGAAGAAGAATTGCAAAGAATTCAATAGAAAGAAATTAATTCCTAATCAAAAATTTCTATTGATAAAATTCTGCTTTATATTTGCAATCAAATAAAGAAATGAGATGAATAAAAATGGTCGTGGGAAAAGGAGGAGAGGTAGACATTGCGTTTCTTTAAGAAAGGAAAGAAAATTATTTCCAGGGTCATTAGTGAAACTATTCAGAATTAATTTAGTAAGGTCAAGGAGTCTGTTAATGAGGCTAGATTTATTAGTGATATATTAATCCGGAATTGTCCCAATCAAAGGAGTCCGGCGTCTCGGCTCCATTTTAGATAAATGAGAGGAAAACTCAACTCATCGAAATATTGATCGTCGGGGCGGGGGTGACTTTAGGGCCATTTATTTTGACCAGGGCGGAAAGGTGAGGAATGGAAATAGGAGAAGATATAAAATGATTAATAAGGTCATATTATGCTTTAAGAAGGAGGGTACCAACAAGAAAATGGAATTCCTCTGGTATTTGGTCCCTGTATGAAGAGTACTATTCCTTTTAACTCCTAAACAGCAGGTCTGTATCGGGGCGGGTAAATATCATGGACAGACAGGAAAAGATCTCAGCGCACAAATCAAAGAGCACAAATCCAATGTCCGCCGTTGCAGTGAGCAAACCTCATCATTTCTCTAATGTCTCCCTTTCTCATCAGGTCACTAAATAGAACTTAGATACATGTTCCTCCATTGTATTCACATTAACATAATAAATAATTGAATTAATAGAGCTCGATTAACTGTGAATGAGTTAAGGTCAAAGCTCGTGTAACAAATGAAATAACGAGGCGTTAATCTTTCCGTGGTCTAAATTAGAACTGATTTTATCATGCATAAGAGAGGGAGAATATTCGTCGCTGGAAACAGGTATTTTTGTGTTGTCGTTGGTAATGTCATTACATCTTGTTTAAAATGGAAAGTTAATTATTCGTTAATATTAACACTTATGTAATTTAAATTACTAAAGATAACTATGTCCGTCTCAATATATTCATTTATCGGAACATTTAAGCGACGTCTCTCTGCCTTATCTATACGGCTATATCTATTTCTTATATCCTTTTGCACGATAATTAATTTAATTAGAAGATAATAAAAAACTTCGCAGTAGGGGATGCAAACGCTCAGATTAGATAGGCAAATTGCATCAGATTACTTGAGTATTTCCAAAAGCGAGGATTATTATTTCATAATCTCCTCCACATTTTATCTCAAAGACATTTTCCTCTTCTTCTCTTTCCGAAGAGCAAATGAGGGCGCGACCTTTATTTCCTTTCGCCCCCGAGAATGAGCGGAGAAGAACGGATTCATTATTCTCGGTTAAATGAGATCGGGAAGGAGAAGGTCTTAGTCCCATAAATACCGGAAAGAGGCCGTTAGTCTTTTTCTTACCTGATTATCTTCCTAACGGTGGATTTTTTTGTTCTCTGTTACAGACGATACATAATACCCATATTCCTGTCCAAAACTACTTAGAGACCAATGGACTACTTTCTTTTATCCTTCTGGCTGACGTGGCTCATATACTTATTACTTTCTGGCGCAAGTTCAATTTTATTATATCAAACTCTGCATCGAAAGATTCAGAATTTGTGTAGCGAATACTAATTGGGGGAGAACAAGTGAAGGTCCTCTTGGTGATGAGCCTCCCTAGCATTATCAGCTTGTTCTTCTTCAGCTGTATACCTGCAAGTTTTTAATTACCCTAACTCAACCACCACAACAAGCTCTTTTCAAAATGTTTTAAGGAGAGATGCCACCGATTGTTCAACCATATTCTTACCTTGGAATATCCTTGTTACGTAGACAGACAAATGTCTACCAGAATATCGCATTAAAATCCTCGTTCGAGTTAAGGTCCGTTGCCATAGGGACGCATGAGACGGAGGTAGAGATTTACCTCTCAATTACAGGTAGCTTAGAGGTTCATAGCAACGGCTTAGGATTCTGGTACTCGTTGCTAGGAGACCTCGTGTGTAGCAAGTGCGGCCATGCTGCAAACTACACATCGGTTCTTGCGTGCCCTCCAAGCCCTAATTACTGCCAAGGAATAGGAATTTTGGATGTTATGCAAGTTCAATAGATTCCAACACTTCGCTCTAGCACGCTATAAGGGGTCTTCTCTTTAGACTACGTTCCATAACTTCATCATTTCTTTCTAGATTTCTCACAAATATTCTGGTGTAGATGGCCACACGCGCTGTTCAGTTTGGCTTGATAATAATAATAATGATAATATTTCCTCGCAGTCTACACTCGATGCTTTATTATAACTATTGAAAGAGAGAACAGAGGAAATTTCTGTGGCCATTACCATGGTAACCAAAGTCTTAAGGTAAAAAGCTTAAGTCACGTCATGAATGCCAAGTTTTCTCGATCTTCAGTTGGTGTATTTTTCGATGGAAAATCTTAAACCCGGCTAGGGCAGAAAGAGTGGCGATAGTGCATAATCTTGCAAACCCATCAATTATTAATCTCTATGAGGGCTATATAAAGGCTTCAATCGTTAAATAAAAGAATAATGGAATTTTGGAAGTCTTCTTTAAGTAAGGATAAGGCGAATGAGCAGAATACGCTCTTAGGAGGTCATCTAAATTGCTCGAGTACTAACTATATAATTTTGTTAATGGTTACAGTCCTCTTTGGTAATCAATTATTGTTCCAGGTTAGGTCGGATAACATTTGCAAATGCTGGTGGATTTATTTCTTTTCTTATAGTGAATATACAATGGGAACTCGGTACCGGAATTTGGGGACAAAGACGGAACGTGAAGAGAGAGAGAGAGACACGAGGCAAGCGTTGGTGAAATCACAAGTCGGTGAGATGAACTCCAGGGGAGGAATGTGTGTGCCGACCACACTCTGATGAGTGGAAGGATCGCAAGTTCCTCTCCTCATATAGTTCAGCTTTGTCGTTCTTGGGAGGAGCTTTGGTGCGTTGTCCAGTGCCAACGGGGTACACCACAAGACGTCAAGAGCAGGATTCGGAAGTAATGATTGAGGGGGGAATTCATATTTCAGAATGTGTATGCTCTCAGGTACGAACTTCTTAATGACGATTCCCATTCCATTCTTTATCTTATCAACCTTTTTTTAAGTACTCTTTGATAACCTCTTTATATATCTCTTCCGTTCGTCGATTTTTCCACTTTATTTGTGTAGTGAGTATAATTTCTCTCGTTGGTTTCACCAGATTCCTCTGGTGATTTTGTTTTCACCATTATTCCCCACCTTTTGAAGCCTATATCAGTGACAGGTATATTTTAACGATGGATCCGAGCCACGGCCGTTAAGTAGCATGCACCAGAGTTTCAACAAAATTACGTGCTCCCATCCAATAATGAACGATACTTAGTGTTGTTTAACTTTATTAACAATGAATAAAGAAGGTATCACCTAGAAAGTGGCTCAGTTAAGATGAGATAAACAAATTAGAAGTGAGAGGGTTCGAATGACCCTTCGGAACAGAAAGAAAAATGTTACGAGTAGCACCAAATTTTCCCCATTCTGTCGAGAGCACAATTCCCTGGGTCGAGACAAGATGACCTTCTAAGTCTCCTGAATGGCCATGAAGAAGATTAAAGACTTTAAAGGACTCGAAGAAAATTAAATGACTCTAAAAGACTTTAGAGGATCTACGAGGATATAATCGGCGTTCTAAAGACAACACGAAAGATCACGGCGGTCCTTTTTAATGAATAGATATCTAAGGCCTTTTCTTTCTTCCATTAATTTGGGGTTATATTAATTAAAAAAACAATAAAGATCTTCTTCTTAAGCGGGTAGGGAAGATTTAATAACAAAGAGGCCAGAATAGGGCCAGAAGGAAGAGTGGGTAGAGGGTTTGACACACTGGCAGAGTTATGTGAAAAGGTTCCTAATGAAGGAGACGACCCGTTGCTAACTGAAAATATGCGGACGCTCTACAACCAATGTAGCAAAAGGATTCACTAAACAGAGAAGCGATGGTACCATATTTAACTGAAATTAAAGGGGTGTTAAGATATTTACTTAGTGGGATTTAAATTAAAGTATTGTTTGTAAAGAAAGTGCAGAAATGGGGGAGGTGAATGTTCGAAAAGGTCCGTAGCAAAAGCAACCAATGTAGCCAAAGTAGTCAGAGTAGTATAATAGCCAATAAAGCCATGGTAGTATAAATAAAGGAAATAATATTAGTTTGAGGGTTTTGGGGGGGTTCTTAGGAGGATTAAGTAAATCTGTTAATCGATATATCACCTAATAAAAAATAATCAATTGATTCCTATCAGTGAAAGTTCCGCTTATCAGAGTAAGCTCAGGAATCTGAAAATCATGAATCAAAAGTTGACTTGGAATTAATTAAAGTTGAAGAACCTTTGAGAAACATTGTAGCAGAATGCACCTTTTGATCACTCCACACCTGACACCACTTTTGCCGTGGTATACCTTGTGGTCGTGATATACTTCTTTGATGACGTAGGCTTTTTTCTAAGAGTGCTAATTTTGTTGTTTTAAGGAAGAGCCACTTCAAACACGTAAGGATATAAAGAAACGCACAGGAATTCCCAAAATAAACTTATATTTTAAATTTAACAATTTACTACACAAAAACAAGACATGAACCACAGAAATATTACGAATTTTAAAAAAAAACAAAAATGACTTCAATAATTTTTCAAATTGCTTTCTAACTTGACCTACTTGACATTATATGGATGGTTGACCCACTACTCACTTCAATTTAAAAAAGAAACAAAATGCTTACGGCCTTTACTGGCCGCAACTACCTTTGTAGGTACCCCTTGGAACGGGTTTGCGTCTGACCTTGAACTCAATGAGCACTTTACCTCGGGAATGTTATTGTCCCCAAGACGCGTGGCGACCGGCCAGATGGAGGTTGTGGACGAATAATCTAAAAGCCACCACAGATTTTGGCGAGTGTGGCAGCTGGGGCCCACACGGTATTTAATGAGGGAGTGTCTTCAAGGGCGAGAACAATCACGGTGCTTTAGGAGGCACCAGGGTAGGCGGGTTCTCTCTGGCGAGATTAAGTTAAACTAGGTTCTTAAACCAAGTTAACTTAGAGTTCGGTGTAATTACCGTGTAACGGGGTCGAGTGGGAGCTTTTTCTCCTTCGTTACGTAATTGCTCATGGGCGAGGATAGAGGAGGGGGCTTTCTCTGACGAGAATAGGTTAAACTTGAACAAGTTAACTTAAAGGTCAGTTTGGTCCCTAGGAACTAGCTCAAGAATGAGCTTTTCTTTAGTTCCAGTCTTCCTCAAGGGCGAGGCCTATCTCGGTGTTTTGAGATACACCAGGATAGAAGGAGGAAGGGATTCTCTGACGAGAATAAGTTGAACTTGGTTTTTAAACGAAGTTAACTTAGAGTTTGGTGTGCCCACGGAGTAACGGGCTGGAGGGGGAGCCTTTTTCTTCCTCTTTTCGTGATTCCTCAAGGGCGAGGACAATCTTTGGGCTTTAGGATAAACCAGGATAGGAGAAGTCTCTCTGACAAGAGTAAGTTCAACTTAAACAAGTTAACTAAAAGTTTGGTTTTATATCCAGGTACTAGCTCGAAGATGAGCTGCTTCTTGGCCCCCTTGGTATCCGTGCCTCTCTTGCAGGGGACTTCGTAGCCTGGCGACTCACGTATTTTACCTGTCCAGTTTTGGTAGCCCGGCCTTGATCCGGGGCCTCCGTAGCCTAGAGACTCACGTATTCTACCTGTCCAGTCTTTGTAGCCCAGCCTCAATCCGGGAACTTCGTAGCCTGGAGACTAAGTATTCTACCTCGTTTTTTCCCACGTGTTTCTTATTTAAACCTCGTCACCCCACTGTGGGTAGGGGTAGTAAGGGTGCTTGTGAACGGGATGTAGGGGGTTCTTATTCCAACGGTATTTCTTAGCCAGTCTTACCTCGGATCTCGATGGCCTTCGAGTTTGAGAGAAACGCATCTCCAATTTTTTACTTGAGTTGAAATTGCATATACTCTCGTAGGGGAGATCTTGCAGTTCAAAACCGTTCGGCTTTTCATAGAAACTAGTGAAGAGGGGCTGTGGTTACGAGTTTGCCCCAAGGTGCCGGGCCCTGATGTCTTTGCGGTTACCGTCCCACGTCTCCACTGAGAGAGAATGGGGGAGTGACGATTCCCCTACAAACACAAATATCTTGATTACCAAATGAAGAGAATTGTAAAATTCAATGCGGATTCCATGGGTGTGAGCTCATTAAATCATTGACACATGAATGATTATCTTAGAAAATGCACCAATTGAGAGGATAGTGACGAAGCTCGGTGATTTATTTCATGAGGCAAAGTAGCAAACCTGAAAAATGGCATGCACAAGGACCTTTATACCATAAATTATAAAATGAAGTCGTATGGACTTTTTGAGGAGGGGGGGCGGGCCTTGTTACTTTTAAAGGTACTCCATTTAATGCGAATTGCGAGCAGAGTGCTTATGTGGTTCTAGAGGCGGTGAACCATAGCTAAGCAGAAAATTCGATTGTAATAAATTCTCGTATTAATAGACACAGAAATTTAATGAAGTCGGAACGGTCAAGAGAGTGATATAGATAGAGACGCTTACTATTTTTAAAAATTGAAATATAATCTTTCGAAAGGCTAATCTTCAATTCCACAGGAAATTGCCATATTTTCTTACCATTTTACCTTTAAATTTCTGTTAAGGAATAATAGAGTTTAGTATATATATATATATATATATATATATATATATATATATATATATATATATATATATATATATATATATATATATATATATATATATATATAAATATATATATATATATATATATAAATATATATATATATATATATATATATATATATATATATATATATATAAATATATATATATATATATATATATATATAGGTATCGACCAAGGAAATAATAACAAAATACATCTGGGTTTAGCTTTACCCCTTCGATGTTCTCCGGTAACATAGGAGAACGGTCAAAAGGGTAAATGTTACCCGAAAGATAATATATACTACATACTGCATCAATCATCCCTGTAGTAGGCTCTTTACCACAATTCGAGCAGACAACTATATCAAATTGGCATATTTAACAAATAGGCCAATATTTCAATATTAAGCCTAATTTTTGACATATTATTATAGATACTTCCTCACTCATTTCTGGCGTTATATATTATCCAGGTTAGCATAACTAAGTCACGTGCTCTCAATTAACCTGATTTATGACTTCATCACCATATGACATTCAAAACTTTCAACAAGTGTGGTAATCCGACTCGTAGTTAGTTTTCTTATAATAATTCCCGGAGTAAACTTGAGAGGACCATATAAATTACATCATTAGAAAGAGAATGTAAAAGAAAATATAAGTTTAAAATTGCTTTACAATCATCCTAATAGTTACCCTTTTATTGCTAATAAAAATCATTAAAAAGTAAAAGTGTTTCTATCCGACTGACCGAAGTACGACCATAACAACTTATTTAATCGCGTGCCTAAAATGGTTAACACTCTCCATTGGTTTTGGGGACATCTAAATTTGTCGTTTAAAGAGAAACTGTGGATGTGTTGTTCCCTAAATTACGTGGTTGTTATGACAACAGCATCAACAGATTATTTCAGATAAACTCTAAGGAATTAGTATCCGTATTTCACGCCTTAAAACAACCTCAGCTTAAGTAAAGACAAAAGGTTTTACGTTCGTCCAAGTTTTTGATTTTAACTCAGCACCGCTTTCGAAATAATTACAAATTTAATGTTTAATTTAATTTTACTGTAAAATATTTACGAAAGTTAAATACAAAGTGAGAAATTGATATCTCTATTTTAAATTTAAGGCTCCTTAAAAATTGGCTGAACTAATAACTCCCTAAATATTGGCTAGTGTTATATTAATTTAGAGTGGTTGTAAATGTGGTCTTATAAACACACATAGATATATATATATATATATATATATATATATATATATATATCGATAAGGCCTAAATTTACCGTTTAGTAAAAATCCAAAGCAAGGAAATAAGCTGACATCATCCTTTTTATTTACCAGAGATTTTTTAACACAATGCAGTCATCTTCTTAGGCTATGCTCAATTATGGGCCCAAGAAAAGGACTGTATTGTTGCTAGCAAAAAAAAGGCTAATGCTAGCTATTTTCCTCGCCTTAACATTTCCGCTAAAAGAATATATATATATATATATATATATATATATATATATATATATATATATATATATATATATATAGGGGGTGGTTAGTATAAAGAATAAATGAAAAGTGATACTGCTCCAAGCGTCCCATGGACGGGAATGGTGCCTTGTCAATGAGGCTGTTTTCATTGGATCATTCTATGATTCTCTGGTTTGGAAAACACTTTTCCTGGTGAGCCACGATGCCCGTTATCATGATGCTTCAAACAGTGTGGGTTATAAATTTTAGCTCTATACTTACTGCACCACTCCACTTGCCTTGAGTTTCCCGAATTTTTCACACACACACACACACACACACACACATATATATATATATATATATATATATATATATATATATATATATATATATATATATATATATATATATATATATATATAAATATTCTAAAGATGGAAAAAATTCCAAGAATAATTGCTACGGTTAATGTATCGCAATATTTGAGAACTTACTCTACTTTAGATCCGTCTTTCCCATACAACAATTTTTTAAACACTTCATTAAAAAGATCTAATATTCACTATAGATCACATATTCTATACCAGACTCTCTTCTCCTTAAATCTTTTTCAACCTTTTAATTCTCTATCTAATATAGTCAATTTTACTTCATCTCATTCTCTTTTCTAATTCTTACACCTTTAAGGGAAACTTTCAAACGTTAGAAAACACATATTCAATCATCTCCAATAAATGTCCTAAAAAAAGAAATCAATTTAATAATTGATTTAGGAATTGTATTAAGAATATTCGACTCCATCAAAGACAAGACAATCGTGTCATTTTGAAAATAATCTTTTCAAGCAAATGATCGAGTCAGGTTGAGAGACACTATGATGTTCTTAAATGAATGAAACATGACATTTCGCCCCCTTTTATAAAGTATCTTTACAAAAACTTACAATTTTTATTTTCCTTTTTAATGCAAAGATACTAAATTGGATAGAAAGTCTTGCCTGCTAAAATATATTTATATAGGAACACAAATAAATAATTAATGTTTTTAGAAATTTAATTTATGTAGTGCTTGGGCAAAGATTTGGCCGTATTTTCTTTGCCATAAACACATCCTAATTATAAGGGATCTTTGGTTTTATACTGAACAAAAACGTATACAATCTATTTTATCTATTTATTTGAAAGAAATTGCCCATGTTGTTTTTTTACTGTCTAGAGATTCATACATTTTAAAATGAAAATTCCTCAAAAATTAATGTAATACTTGCTTGCTAATATCTGTTCTCTCCTAACTAAAAATTACATATTTACACTCCTTTTTAATAAAAATTATATGCACGAGTTTATTAATATTCGATATTATTCCACAGTATCAATATATCAGAGTAGAACGTATTCATTAATTGCATGATTCAATCTATCTCTTAAATAGCCCCAATAATATTTACCAAAATCCTACATTAGTATTAACATGAATCTTCCATGTTAATAAATTTGCCCCCACCATTCGTCTAAAATATTCATAAAACCTTCTCTTTTATTTTATCAAAATAACAAATAGGCTTCCACAATTCAGCTTGCTTTCGAAAGTTGACTAATATCCACAATTCGTGTAGTGCAGAGCAATAAATTGTACTTCAGTACAATACACAGTTACCGATCGCCACTGTTTCTACAGCTACCTCTATTTATGTTCTGCGCTGTGCGGCAGACAGGCAATTTATCAGTGTCTAAAGCTCAGCAGATAACAGAATACTGTGTTATTGGATTTACGAAGGCCCGTGTTTCTCTCCTTTAGATATGTGAATGGTGTATGGATACGAATAATTTATGTGATTGCAAGAGCATTTTCTAGGATCGGTCTGGTTACGCGTATATGTCAAAAAGTGTATGCGCTGAAGAGTTGATGGGTATAGTTTAGATAAATGAGGGAGCATTCGGTAAACTTGCTATGGTTGTGCGTAGATGCATAAAAGTGTCAGCATTCGTTAAAGAGAAGATGAATGTATAGGTGAGGCTAGGATGCGTAATTATGAGAGTATTCGGAATATCTAATATCTTTTTGTCAGAATGTATACAAAAGTTGGTACATGTGTGGAAGAGGTATTGCATAAATTCGTATACGTTAGGTGATTGCGACTTTATTTGGAAAAAATGGCATGATTGTGTATAGTGTTATGAAAGTGATTGTATATACATAAAAGTTGCTTTATAGATATGTATAATTTATCGGATTACAGGAGAATATGTATGAAAATGTTTGTATTTCTGTAAGAGATTGTGTATAGATTTGGAAAGAACAATGTAACTATTTTTTAAGGAGTTGGTATAATTGATATAGGTTATGAGGGTGATTGAACTGTTTGGAAATGCATTCAGTCAATTCAAACTTATCTTATGTTGATAAAATAAAATGTACGTTTGATTGATGTATACATTTTGTGTTCACGAAATGCTTACACGTTTTATCTAAGACAGAAACCCTTTATCATAATATCAGCATAATTAATTTAAGAATAATTGTCATAAAGGGTTAAAGATCAGCCAAAAAATATTGAGTTTCCTGTTAGTTTTATAACCGAACGAAAGCACAAAATATTTCGGAAATATTGAAAATTTAATTGTGTAAATAATTTTCCCTTTTTATATATACTAGCAGAGATACTCGTCATTGCCCGGGTAAAATATGCGTTCGTAAATAAACTAAGATGGATTTGATCGTTTTCTTTTTTTTTCTTCACAAACAATATTCTTATTCTATGAACTAAACTTAATCTTGTTCGGCAATGCTAAATAACTTCTAGGTATAAATTATTCTGAATTTTTTTTTGTGGAGTATAAAGAAACAGATTACTTTTGCTTCTAGCTCTACATCAATTAACAAAGAGTTGACCATAAGAAAAACAAGGTTCCCTTATTGTAACTATGCCACTAATATTCTCACCTTAAGACTTTTTGAATTTACATAGCAAAACTTACAGGGATTGGAGATTTATTGGCTATTCTGACCCCGATGGATTTAGTAATATTCTCTGAATGAAGACATCCTCTCTTTTTCCACCTCCAGTAAGTATGGTTGCCTCTATGACATGGGGGCATCAAATTATTTACCACCAAACCTTTGAAATTAGAGAGTTCTTTTAACTCAAACTTGCGAAAAAACATTATTTAGATTTACTACCTTCAGTCCAAGTTAGTAAGGAGTGATGTCAGTATGTTCTAGAGAGTTTAGGAACTCTGCAGAATAATCTACTATTTGAGTATGATCCAAAATTGTATTAACTGGCTTGTAGATATTTGGACATCGTGAAACGGAAAGAAGTAGATGTTTATTGATTCTGCAGACAGTGTTTTTATTCGAAGCCAATGTAGCTCTTTCACGAAGCCAGTTGTGTTTTTTGTCGTTTTGCTAGCTCTATTGTAGTTTTTGTAATCTCAAGATTGGCCTGGAGATTATCAATAGTATTAATAACTATGCAGATAGAAGGGTATTTCTATTCCACAATCAGCATCAAGAGGTACTTTGCCATTTTCCAGGGTAAGAATGTTTTTGACAAATTGTGCTAACAGTTGATAAACAAAGAACTCCGGTCGTATATTTGTGTTAAGAGACACTGTTATAATATTCCTACAGACAGAAGATGATTTTAGGAAAGCCTGAACCTCATCTGTCTTAAATAATTTAAGGATTACTGGAAGTGCCTGCTTGAAATCAGCTTACTTGAACAGACTGACACCTTCCATAGGAGGCTCACAATCCCTGATGTCTCGCATTGTCCTACCGAGTGCTTCTAAGGGTCACTTATACGTCACTAAATGAGGCACCTAGCGTTGCCGGAATAAAAAACTCATTAGCAAGATATAGATTGAGATTCTTATATTTTTTAAAAATTATACTTTAACTAATGCTACATAATAACAATTCTTAGTAGACAATATTATTCGTCATTCCTTGTGTTACACACAGACACACAAGCAGACTGGCTTCATTTCTATTATATAGCTATATTATATATGTATATCTGCCGTGTCATTACATTTCACATAAAATATTTTAATCTAGAAAATAATCTCACCTTTTTCTTCTGAAGTCGAGTTGGAAGATATATTTTACATTTTATCTTCCGTAGCTTTTTAGATATAAACTGTAATTATCGTTTTTAATTTTAAAACTTTGTAGGGAACTTGCCATCTTAAAATTTAACGTTGCAGAAAGATTTTTTAATTAAGTTGAATCGTTATAAGATAAGATATGCATTTTTGGAGGTTGGCTGCGCTATTCGCGTGAAAGAGAGGAAACATTTTTGTTACTTTAATTTGGGATGAAGCGTTGAAAATGATTTATGAGTACACGCCGGAAGAGGGATTCAAACATTTTTATTTTGTAGTTTGTAGAATGTACGATTCACTGAGGTAATCTTGTTCATTCAGGGGCTGCTGTAGATTTCATAACATTTAGTTAATCGGAGGATAGTGAAAGGAAAATAGGTTAATTTAAATATCTGTCAAATATTCACCTTAGAATAAGTTATTTTATGCGAATAATGAAGGAAAAAGAATTCATAAATTGGGTAGAGTTCCATATAATGGCTTCTATAATAGTGGCCTGATTAAAGCTCCAAAAGAACCGAATTTACTGGACTCGGTCCTGAGAACCATGATGCGCTCTTTGGTTCATTCCTGACTTAGAAAAAAAATGGGAGTAGAAGTAGTAGAGATTGTTGCAGTTTTGAGTGCTTTCTCTACCTACTAGTAGGAGTGTTGGATATTTTCTACTTTATTTTAGTTTATTTTGGTGATGAAGATGGATGACAAGTTAATAATGCATGGCATTGTCGTTAGAGAAAAGACGTGAAAATATGAGGCGTCCAGAAACAGAGGTGCATCCACGTCACTTTTAAAGGTTTCAGTTAAGCATGGATCCTGAAAGACATAAGCCTCATCTACATATTGACAAAGGTTGGAAGTAAAATTCGCCCTTATAGCAGCTACACAAAGAGCAAAACGGACCTTGAATTATTTCGCGTTACAGGCAAACCATCTCCGTGTTCTGGGACTCAGCGAGGCATCCGCGCCAAAGGCAGGCATCCATTCAGCGCGTACCTCGCTTATACAAACTCCCTCGCCCTGTCAATGAGAGCTCACAGGCGCAAAATAAAAATAACACTGATTACCCTAAGAATGTATCAGTGTCAACATTTTACAAATTAATTTATTTAAAACATCAATATAATTGTTATCTTATTGCAACCATTATATTATGTATTTGTGTGGTTATTTGTACATTTTGTTATATTTTCAACATGTGGGTAACTTTTCGAAATTTATTTTGACATTTTGGAAATTGATTTATAAATAAGTACGGTTACAGATTCATTATGATCGATAAAATAGTTATTATTATGCTATTACTGATGGTAATAGGATAAAAGGGAAAATGCCAAACTTTGAACGCGTTTTTCTCAAAGTTATACATTGGCGTGGATGCCCCTCTTTTTCTGGACGCCTGATATATAGGTTTGATTTTTCTGTTAAAAAGTTGGATAAATCTTATATAACCTGATTTACATCATTTCGAATCCCGGATTGGAATTGTTGGTCATATGGTAGTTTGACTGAAAATTTGGAATCGTTTTTTTGTGCTATTAATTTGTATAAGAATTAAGTTTTAAGGCCCTATTGGGCTCTTGACTCACTCTACTGGTTTAATGAATTTCATACAAAATATCCTTCCCTGTTTGTTAGATAACCTCAAATCAATGTTTACACCCCTCTCAAGCTATAGCCAAATCTGAAATATTTGTTACAATTAAGACTTCATCCATGGAATTCACGCTAGCCCAGTGACACTGATTATAAAGATCTTATTAACATCGACAAATGCATTAATTAATGCATATATTCGTCAAAATTGAAAGCTTTTCTTTTGAGTTCCCTTAATTTTTTCCAAAGGGTATTTCTAGACTTTAGATGAGTATCCAAATTTTTGAAAAATTAGAAATAAAACATAAATTTTAAGTTCTTCAAATTTATTCATTAGTTTCATAGATCTTGGCCATTCTCCGTTAGGGCTTGCTAAAGAAACTTTATCTGCGCGGCTCCCAAAGATACTTGAGCGGGTTTAACAAAATTTAGCCTCTCTGAAAGCGAAGAAATTAGGCTTGAAATTGCAGATATCCTCTTCTGAGAAGGTATTAAATATTATTATAAAATAGACGCAACAAAAATAAAATCGGAACTTTTAACGGATTCAATGGAATTTTAAAAAAATCTTCAGTATTTGTTTTTAATTCAGTTGCAATTTTGTTTTGTTCAAATCAACTAATTGAGCAAATTGATTTGTTTTATCTATTTTAACACCTATTTAGCGACATTCACTCGATGAAAATCTTTTAGCGCTACAAGTTTTCATAATATCCATAGACACGAGGAATCGGGTGGTTGCCGGCGAATCTTTGGGCATCACAACTACTAAGCTCTCTACAGGATGACTACTTCAGGAAGAAATGATTTCCAGCTGTTTTTCGAAGAGCGAATTATATCTACTTGCTTTATTTTCTTCAAATTCATTCTTCTCCTGTGTGATCTTCATTGTGTTTGGTAAACAAGCTTCTGTATATGGTAACTCTCTGTTTAACAGCAATTTTCGCCAAAGAGGTAATGCAAGTGCCAAAAATCACACGAAAGCTTGAGTAAGCAGAGAGCACGGGGAAGATGATATACAAGGAATATAGGTTTTATTTTGTTAGCATATTTACTTATACATATACTTCTCTGTTATAATGCGGCGTGAGAAAGAAACATGAGTTCATCTCTTTGAAAAAAGATGAATAACGAGTCTTAATACAGAAGATAGAGCAGCACTTTGGCTAGAATTAATACTAATATAATTTTCTAAATTTCTTTTTCAAAATTTTCAAAGCAGAACTAGTAAAACAAATTTTCTTAGCACAGCCATTATTAATTTCCATGAAACTTATAAATAGCAAAGTTGAATAATTCTATCCCATCCAGCGTCATAGGAAAACGCCTCTTCTCTTTAAACCAAGGCGTTACTAAAGCAAATGTCTTGGGGCTTAAATGCCTCCTCCCCCCTTTTTGAAATTAAGTTTAACTGAAAAGACACTAGAGATGGTTTAAATTCCTATTTTAGCATTTTTGTTTAAAAATGAGATCTATTAAATATACAATGCAAATAAAAGCATCTTTTTGAAGAAAACGCCTTTTAGTTTAATACAAGTAGAGCAATTGCTCATGGGCATCAAACGCTCCATCTATCAGCATTATAACGACTTCAAGAATATTTCACTAATGCATTGCCTTTTTACGTCGAAGCATTAACCTTCCCAAAGCTTTTTGCCTCAGAAGAAGGAGAAATTGGATCTCACATCAAATTTTGAGCAGTGAATTCAGTTCCGTAGTGTATGTAATTTCTTAAAGAAAAATGTGTTCTATATCGTGCACGATCAGTAAAATGTTAATTATTCATATTAATATAATGTTTAAAAAATGCTTATGGCTAGAAGGTAAAATAACCACAAAATATATTAAACTATTAAAATACAACCCTAATTATAATTACTAGTTCCTTTTACGCTATGCTCATTTACTATTTGATTTTATTCAAATCTTAGAAATAAGATTACAAGTTAAAACAAAATTATGAAACTGACAACAACCGTGCATTAGTAACGATGTTCTCACCACTTATACTTCAACAGCCTCTCCATTAACATACAAACAAATTAGTAATACCTATTAAAATTAGAGAAAACAATAGACTATTTTATAAAACTCTCCAAATTAATAAAAAAAAATAAATTCTATGAAAGTGACTAAGAAGGAAACCCCCAAATCTCTTGAACGATAAAAATTACAATGTTCGTTCTTAATTCAAAACCTAAGAAAAATAACATTATTTAGCCGGGATGCTGCTCTGCCAGCATTCAATGCACGTCGTGATGTCGCGGAAAGCCACCGGCTGGAATTACCTCCAGAGGCGGAGAACCCTTCAACGACAGGTTTACTGTGAGTGAGTTGCGCTCCACTCTTGCTTCCTGCGCGGACACCACCCATGGCCCGGACAATGTCCCGTACGCCATGCTTCGACACATGGGTGAGCGAGGCATGGCCTTTCTGTTAGATTTGTCCAACAGGATCTGGGTGGAGGGTCTTCTCCCAGATTCATGGCGAATAACTACTGTGCTTGCCTTTCGCAATCCGGGGATAGATCACTCTACTCAGACCGGTTTTCGCCCAATCTCTCTAACCTTTTGCGTGTGCAAGTTGATGGAGAAATTGGTAAATGTTAGACTAGCTTTTTCCTGGACAGCGGAGGCCATCTGTCTTCTGCACAGTGCGGCTTCCGCAAGTTCTACTCCACGTCGGATGCTCTGCTCCTACTGGAAAATGCTGTCTGCGAGGCTTTCCTTCGTAGACAGCACTACGCCACAGTGTTTTTTGATCTGGAGAAGGCCAATGATACCGCATGGCGATACGGTATCTCTCCACCCGATTTGAGCGAGAGAACGCCTCCCAATCTTTATATCTGAATTTTTGTGAGATCGTCGATTCCGCGTAAGGATGGGGGGAGCCCTCTACGGCCCAAAGGAGCAGGAAGTAGGTGTCCCGCAGGAAAGTGTCGCAAGTGTCACACTTTTTGCCCTTAGCATCAACGGCATCATCTCGGAACGGCCGGAAGATGTTCTCGCTACGCTCTACGTGGACGACCTTTCGATCTCTTTTGGCGTAGCCAAGATGCTAACTCTGGAGCGTCGACTTCAAAAGGCTTTGAACCACGTCTCTCGCTATGCTGAAGTGCACAGGTTTCGGTTTTCTTTGGCTAAGACTAAGGTGGTGCATTTCTGCTGCCATCCACGGCTCCACATTGACCCAGATTTGTTTCTTAATGGTGTGCGCCTGGATATGGTGAAATCGCACCGTTTCCTTGGTCTTGTATTTGACCAACGCCTCACCTGGCAGACTCATATTCGCAGCCTTAGGGTCTCTTGTACCCGCGCCATGGATATTCTCCGTTCCGTGACGTTCAGCACTTGGGGTGCAGATAGGGCTACTGCCTTACATTTTTATCGATCCTTTGTTCGTTTGAAGCTCGACTACGGATGCGAGTTTTATGCATCCGCAGCCGAGCGTATATTGCGGAAGGTGGATTCGATCCACCACACCGGCCTTCGCCTTGCGACCGGTGCCTTCCGCACTTCCCACATTGAGAGCCTGTTGGTCGATGCTGGGGCGATGCCACTTGCTCTGCGCCGCGTTCAGTGCATCACTCGCCTGTACGCGCGATCCCGGCGCCTCCCTTAGTCGCCAACAGCTTTCACTGCATCCGCAGCTAATCTCGATGGTGTCTATGCCGCCAAGAGACACCAGTCATACCCTAAGCCCTTTGCGTTTAGGGCCAGGAAACTCCTTCGAGAGCTAGATATAGCTCTCGGGCCGGCGACACCTTTGGTTATGCGCAGGATGCCACCCTGGATGGTACCACATTTGGCTATTTGTCGCCACGCCTCTGACCTCAAACCTTGTACGGCGCCGGGAGTATTGCGTTCGACCTTTTTGGACCACACCTCGTGTCACGCTTGAACCGTGCCAGTGTATTCGGATGGCTCCAAGTCGCAAGAGGGGGTCGGCTTCCACGCCATATCCCCTCTGTTTGAAGTCAGCGGAGCTCTGCCAGGCGCTGCGTCTGTCTTCACGGCTGAGCTGGTGGCAATACACCACTCGGTACGGGAGATTATGCAACGTGCCCGGTTCGGAGACCGAATTGTGATCTATAGCGACTCACAAAGCGCCCTGAGTGCTCTCGGGGCATTGGAATCTCCGCATCCCCTGGTTCGCGATATCCGTGACGCCACGGTTTTAGCGAGCCGGGCTGATGTCGACATTATCTTATGCTGGGTTCCTGGACATGTAGAAAGTGCGGGGAATGAGCACGCCGATGAGGGCGCTAAAGAGTCCGCGAGGACTCTGCGACCGGACCAGCGTTTCACTCTTCCTCACACCGACTACATGGCAGGAATACGGGCAGCTCTCCGGACTGCAGGGCAAAGAAGATGGGAGACGGTCCGAGGGAACTTAAAATTGCGTGCCATTGAGCCGCGACTGTTCCCATGGACCTATATCCCAATTCCGCGACGGCTCCAGGTCGCTTTCTGTCGTCTCCTAATCGTACACACTAGTGTGACGCATCGCTCTTTGATGGAGCGCTCGCCTGCGCCCTAATGCGACGACTGCGTCGTCCCCCAGACTGTTCGACACATTCTTGTCGAATGTCCCAGTCTGGGTGACCTCCACGCACGTTACCTGTCCTGGTCCTGGGATGGGCGGGGTCGCTACCGCCTGTCCTTTGTACTCGGGACGAGTGCGTGCACATTAACTGGTAGATTTGTTGACTTTCGGGGGGAGGCCGGCCTTCTCCTTTTCATTTAACTAGATTTAGTTGTTATTTTTGTTATTGTTTTGTTATTGTTATTGCTTCCTAATTGTTATTTCTTTTTATTGTTGTTTTTATTTCAATTTATTTAAAGTAGCCTAGAACTAGGCTGTTTGTTTACTGCGACTTATGCTTAAGTTGGCAGACGCCAGATAGCGCCTTGAAAAAAAATGTTTATCAATGGGGTACGCCTGGAAGTAGTTGAATCCCACCGTTTCCTTGGCTTGTATTCAAACGACGCCTCACCTGAGAGGCTCATATGGGCAGCCTTAGGACTCTTTTACCCGCACCATGGATATTTCTTTCTTCCCTGAGATTCAGCGCTTGTGGTACTGATAAGGCTTACTGCCTTATATTTTTATTGATCCTTTATTGGTTCGAAGCTCGACTACGAATGTGAGTTTTATGCATCCGCACCTGTACGTGTATTGTGGAAGGTGGACTCGATCGACCACAGTGGCCTTCGCCTGGCGACCGGTTACTTCCTCACTTCCCCCATTCAGACCCTACTTGTCAAAGCGCCATGAGTATTCTTGTGGTATTGGAATCTCCGCATCCCCTGGTTTACGGTATCCGTGCCGCCACAGTTTTGCTAAGCCGGGCGGATATCAAGATTATCTCCTGTTGGGTTCCTGGACATGTAAGAATTGCGATGAATGAGCGTGCCGATGAGGGCGCCAAAGAGTCCGCGAGGACTCTGTGACCAGATCAGCGTTTTGCTCTTCCTCACACCGACTACATCACAGGAATACTGGCAGCTCTCCGGACCGCTTGGCAAAGAAGCTGGGAGACGGTCAAGGGTAACTTAAAGCTGCGTGTCATTGCCCCGCGACTGTTCCAAAGGACCTACACTCCAATGTCGCGAAGGCTTTAGGTTGCTTTCTGTCGTTTCTAATTGGGCACGCTCGCGGGACGCACTGCTATTGTATACAGCGCTCGCCAGGGCCCTACTGTGAAGATTGCGTTGTCCCCCAGACTGTTCCGCACATTCTTGTTGAATGTCCCAGTCTGAGCTATCTTCGCGCACGTTACCTGTCCAGGTACCAGGACGAGCGGGGCCGCTACTGCTCATCCATTGTACTCGGGATGGATTTGTTCACATTGACTTATGGACTCTATGACTTATTGGGGGAGGTCAGCCTTCTCCCCTTTATTTAACTAGGTGTTGTTTTTTTGTTGTTGTTGGTATTATTGTTTTATTCGTAGGTCGTACGTTACTGCATCGGGGGGACCTCCCCCAACGCTGGAGCCTGCTCCCTGCTTATTGACTTTTTTATTTTTATTGTTATTGTTGTTTTTTGTTTGTTTTTTTACGTTGTTATTCTGAAGTAGTCTAGTACTAGTCTGTCGTGGTGAGTACGGCGACTTATGCCCAAGTAGACAGTCGCCATATGGGCTCCTTAAAAAAAAAACACACAAAAAAAACAGCGTTCTCGTCCTTCCCTCTCTCTTCGCGCAAACAACACATCACTCGTCTGCCCTGTAACTTACCGAAGTGCTTTGAATCTTCACATCTTCCTCCCGACCGCGAAATAGTTGACCCTACCTGCGACAAAATTAACTGCAGCACTCTCGAAATGTGTGTTATGTAAGTGTAGTTGAAATCTTTGGTGGAAGAGTAATGGAGGCAGTTTGTAATACGCCGTAAAAGGGAGGTTTGCTGCTAGGATTAGGGGAAGGGGGAGTAAGGGCAATTCTTGCCATTCTTAGACGAGAATTCATAATACATCACAACCTCGTCAACTTCACCCAACTGCATCCATTTATTAGACTTAAGTGAACCAGCTCGCAAAGCCAACACCCTCCCCCCCTAAGAAGAGCCATAATTATGTGCACTCGTCAGATTTTCCTCCTGAGTGTATAAATATATATATATATATATATATATATATATATATATATATATATATATATATATATATATTTATATATATATATATACAAGGTGACCAACCAAAAACTTGGTTAATATGTATAATGTGTCAACATGGAAGTAGATTAAAATCATGTATCAACAGGTCTATTTTCATGTGCTGAAGCCCAAATCTGTTCTTATTTGTTAGGCAAAGGCTTCATTTTGCAAAAATTGCTCCCTATTTGCAATTGCTGTTTTGTACCTAGGTTAGGTTATGTTAATTTTGATCATTATTAAAATGAAGAATTTGCACAAGAAAAGAGGAACGGAATGTGCTTTGACACATAAAATTGAACTTGGTGAGATCAATTTTAAGTTTAATTATAGGTTGACAACCCATTACACATAATTACCAAAAATGTTTACCGAACTTGCAATTAATATTAATTTAAACCTTTTAGCGATGTTTTGGTTCCGTAAAATCTGTTTTGTCTCGCAGATCTTTCTCGTTCGCTTTTGGAAATTTCATTAAATTTGCCCCCGAAGTGAGCGACGGCTCCAGAATTCACACATGTAATCGGAGCCAGATTTCCACTTCCACGTCAGGAGAAATGCACGGATTTTTTGAACAAGCGATGAAACTTCAATTTATAACTATTTGAAAATCGTATGCATTTTTTTCTACTGTTGAACAGAAGAATGAAATTGTACCTCCTTTTATGTATGAATGATTTGAGCCCCCATTGCTCAATCAATTACATAGTACGGAGAAAAGGATAGTCAGTGTGGTAGAATGTGTTTCATTACATGAAACCGTATCCATCACATATTCCTCCCTACTCCCCCCATTTTTCCTAAAGGGAAGTTTGGGGTTTAGATAAATATTAATATTTTTATTCGACTTCTAGAAATTAATTTCTTCTAATCTCTATCAATACTTTTATAAGTGCTCAAACCATTCTACTTTTTATAAGTAAATTGATCTTATAAATTCTAAGTTAACTTTTTTTTTACACTTTATTTATTTCTATTTTTTATTAAAATATCTTTACACTTTCTTTGCACAAATAATCGAAAGTTCATGCTCAGATTATTAATTAAGGTCCAATTGTTTTTTGACTTATTTACTTCTCTTTACCCAAACCACTTTACACTTTACCTGAACACCAATAATCCGCGGTTCATATGCATATTAATAAATAATATTTTAATTTACCTTTGTATTATTATTTACGTCTTTATCTATACCAAAACTTTTATCGGTGAACTATTTGTGCATTCATATATATTAATAATAATATAATTAATATTTTCCCTTTTAAAACTATTCTCTTTCCTACCAACGCGTGTTTATTTTTTGAAGGGGCCTTTTGGGAGACCAGATCTTAGTTGCTATGGCGATGCCGATCTTTCTCCGAGAAGAGATTTCACCGCCCTAATTATTTGAGACAGGTCTCTTTTAATTTTCTTAAGTGGATAATATGGTTATCACCATAAGAACCAGTCTTTGGTGATAGTTTTGAATATTACTAGAAAAAAAAATCCAGCGAGAGCTGAGAGAAGCCAATTCTACGTTTGACAGCAGAATGTCTTCATTCATCATATGGAAGAGATGTTTTGTGTCCTGTTGTAAAAATGATTTTCGATCTTCATGTTTTTGTTTGGTGTTTAAAAGATTCGATGTTGCTAAGAGAAATTATTTTCCTTTTAGAGACAGGTTATTTTGCATTCAAAAGATTGTGATTGGAGTTTGGGAGAATTAATTTAATGTGATAAGATTCGAAGTTTACTTGGAAAGACGAGACTTCGGATTTGACAAAATTTAATACAACATTTGAAAGATTAGATTTGTTAAACAAATTATTCTCCTTTTGGTTTTAGATTGAGAGGTGTTTTTTATTCTTGAAATCCTGTTTAACGTTCGATTTTTTTTACATTCGTAATCTCAAGATCTTGAATGCCCTTTTTGTCGAAAATGGTTTGTAGTTTCAACAGAAGTCTAGGTTGTATGGAGGAATGAATGAATTATCAAACTGTGAGTGAGTTTGGTATGCAATCTAATGCAAACATCAGCATCGGAGATACCTGGATCTCCAACACTGACTTCCAATGTGTAAATCGTCTCTGCATATTTTTGCCTATTTTCAGTAAAAAGCCGAAGACCAGGAAATTTCAGCCTCGTCTCCAAATCCTTACGATCTGGTGTCAAAGTTAGGACCAACTTCAATTTCCTTCGTTCGTAAGAAGCTTACCAAAGAACTTGACATTATCCTCAAAGGGCATGTGTCCTCTAGTACATACCACGAATAGACTTCTCCCATTTCCTAGGTAGGTTTTAATAAACAGAGTACTCTAAATAGGCTTCGCTTTAATTGCTTTAGAGGCCAGTATGACATTTACTCCTGTTTCTTGGTATTATCGGAATGGTTCTTCATTTTTTAGTTTCTTATTGGTATCTTAATCTATATATTTTTGTCCATTTTTCCAACCCTTCTTTTGGTGAAACCAAGGTTTTTTTGCAACTTTGTTTTCCGATTATTTGATAAATTGAGGAGAATTATTATATGAAAACTTTGTGTCGGCGAAACCTTTGAATGAAAAGATCGCTTGGCAATAATAATGAACCCTTAATGTAAATGAAAACCAAACTATTAAAGTAGTATATTATCAACTCAAATACCTTTTCCTTTTGGAGGTAAAAAGAATCGCTATAAATTGCCCCTCATAAAAGATTGTTGCATACGATACGCAATTAAGAACTTCCTTACAGATTCGATCGATGAATTCAGTATGGTCAACTTTTGTGCATCGCTTATAATCTATTAGATGTGAGTTCAATTAAGGTGTTCAAGTTCAGAATGAACTTGAACATCATCGATCCAGCCCTAGATTTTAATGCGGCCAGAAGTGGAACCTGGATCAAAATGAAAAAAAAATTCCAATAAGAGTGGAATGACGCCTTCAAGACAAATGGTGGGAATTGCGCTCAGTATCTTTGAACCTATGGTGTTATTTCATTTCGCTAAATGAAGTATTGAATATTTAGCGGTCTTAGTGTTCATGTAGGTGAATACTGTAGGTGTGTAAGTATGTTTATATGAATATAAAAAGTATCGGTTAGATTAAAACAGCTTGTATGTGAATATTATGAATTTATTTCTGCATTCTGCAGCGTCTGTTTCCATGATGATGGAAACTTCAATCTACACACATCGAATTCACCTCAATACATTTTTTTGGTTCAAGCGAATAATTTCTATGTAGAACGTTTAACGCCCTCCTTCACCCTTTATTGGGTCTAAACAGGCGCGAAAAAGAAAGTGAGAGATTTAAAAGAGGCGCAAAAGAGAACCAGAGAGAGGGGACACCACTTTCGCATTAGGCACTGGGGTCAGAAGGGCATGCGGTTGTTTCAGTGGGAGTCGGGACATTCGGAAGAAATTTGGGATAAGGAAAAGGGAAAATTTAAGGTAATTGTTTATTTTAGTGGAGCAAAGAGAAATTGTAATTGCAAATTCCTGCAAATTTAAATTTTAATTTCAAATTCCCACTAAGGCCAATTTAATGGATAAATGCAGCGAATGCAAATTTTAATTTTAATTACCAACTATTTATTCATCGTTGATAAATAATCGCCAGGTTAATGTTTGTTTCCATTTCCCTTTCTATTCATTCTTCCTCTCCAACCCTGAAGGTCTTAAACCTAGGCCACTATTTTATATTGTATCCTGCTTTTCTTTTATATTCCTTTTTTCGTGTCTCCATTCATTCATATTATTTATAGTCTTTAATTTTAATCATTCGATTATTATTTTTTATCGTTCACTTCTGATGTTATGTGAAACAACAAAATAGAGACTACAAACGGGTCTTGATTCTTCTCTTTTGGGGGGCTTTAAAAGATTCTTCTTCTATGATTCCCAGTCTCGGTCTTTTAGAAACCCTTCTTGTCATTCCCTCAAATGGAATGGATTTCTCTAGAACTACTCTTCTAAATCTCCCCTAGCAACTTTACATCTTCCTCCCACATCCAATCAATAGCGTCCAAACCTTCCATTTGATCTATTTCGAGAGCCTTAAGAAATAAGTTGAAAATTGGAAGACTTCACAAAATCGAGAGCTCATAAAAGTAATGCCATCGATCAGAATCACTTATCGTCACAACCAACGAAATTTAACTGATGGATGACTTATAGAAACTCGGTTTCAGAGTTCGGAGACAAAGCTCCAAAGTAAAGTAACTCAAATATTTATTATTTGCAGTAAAAGTAAAATATTCTGGCCTTTTTTCTATTGAATAAAACGGATGAGATTTTATTTCCATCTCGTGGAAGAAACAACTCTATTGAGTAATAGCATAGAGCATATCGATGAAGGCTCCTCCATTTTAGTTAAATTCATAGCAATTTAGCGTTTGAAATTCATTGAATCCAATACTTTTCACCGAAGAAAATGCGACAGAATTGTAAAATGTTGATAGCTATGGTGGTGTGGCCAAATAGGCCTAAATCTGTGTGTGGCAAAGGTTTAAAGAAAAATACGAGAGTGAAGATGAGAGAGAGATAAACAATTATTAACGAGACGAAAATTACAATATTGCTTTTTAGTTGCTTTTCATCTTGACCAATGACTGCGTGCCAATCCCTTACTGAGGAGACGACTTTAACCTAAAAGAAACAAAAGATAAATTTATTGATTTAAATAAAGGAGCATGGCGCACTTCAACGAGGGCAGGTCTAACTACGTAAGGCGTAAGGAACGAGGAAAAAAGACAGTGAAAGGAAGAATTGACGATATCAGAGGAATCGAGCTTATTTACACGAGTTAAAGAGGAAAAAAATCTGTATTTTAAATTTGAGGTACGCGAAAATAATACATCAGCTCTCATCTCCCTCAAGTGGAAAGAGGAGAAAGATCATTTGATGAAGGACAAAGAATTGCAATAAAGAAATGAAGATCTAAATGTCCTGCGATGAAAGAAGAAGAATTACAACGAAGAAATGTAGATCAAGGGAAGAATTGTGATGATAAATTGAAGATCAAGGCAAGAGGTGTGATGAAGAAATGAAGATTAAAGGAAGATTTAATATAAAAATGGAATATTAAAGGGTTAAGTTGGGATGAATAAATAAAGATGAAAGGAATAAGCGATGAATATAAGAAACTAGGATCAAATGAAACTTTAATGTATCGAATCTTCTAAGCGCCATTAGACGAATTGCCAGCATCAAACCTCGAGTACGAGACCCCATAATTATGCTTTGGCATCTATACCCCTTTCTCTCATTTTAAATGGGGGAGAGGGGTATCCACTTTGGAGGGGGATTCTTTACTTTTGGATTAAAATAACTACATGATACCTGCTGACCTTCCTTATACAATGGTTGCTTTGACTGTTCAAAGCATTAACTTCCTTCTTTTCTTTCGGCAGCGGATGCGAATACGTCAAAAATTATTCGTATGCCCTTTCAACGCTTGCGGATTCGAAGGGGTTTAATGTCCTCTTTAACCTGAATTTGGGTCCATTCATACATGGGTAAGTATTAGTAGAGGGCAGGTTTGAAACATCCAGGAAGCAACTTAATTAGAGAACTGGGACTTAAAAGGATTAATTTGCACCTGCGTTCATTGGCATGTAGGAAAAATTGATTTAAGGAGGCCAGAACTTAAGATAATAATACTAATAAGAAAAAGGGAAATAATACTAATAATTGCAAAATTACAAAGTGGCAACGACCAGAAGAGCCGCTCGAAGCCAGCCTAGAAAGTAAAAGATAATTGGACCCTCTTTTGGTCCCATTTACACTGTTCATCATGCCGTTGTCTAATCAGTCAAGTCCGTCTTTTCATTATTATTAATATTAGTGGTAGTGATAATATTAATGCTAGTCGTGGTAGAAGTAGGAGTGGTAGCAGTTCCCTAAGAGACACAGTGATTTGTTTCCCTGGCCGCCGTGCTGACGGGACTCAGCACCCAGTCACTCCCAGCTTAACTTCGTATTCCTGACACCCTGTCTTCATATCGTGCCTCTTTACTTTGACTACAATGTCTCTCACAACTTTCTTTTGTCGGCCTCTGATTTAACAGCGTAGACATAGACCAGCTTCCTCTCATACAACCTTCTCTGATCTGGGCTGGGGGTAGGGAGGCAGACGCCACCTCATCCATCAGTTCCGATTTGGGGTGGTGGATATTTAAAAACCTTCCTTCACCCTCACCTTTCTTGCAGACCCTTACTGTTTCTCTTGACCTAAGGTGGAACCGCAATGCTGAGTAGCCTCTAATGGCGGCAGCTGGCTTTGCCGGCCTCTTATTTCCCCCTCCGCTGCTCGGGATACTGCCCAGGTTTATTTTCATTCGCATTCCGTGGAAATATTAGGGTCACCATGACCACTGATGAAAGTTATTTAGACTCGCCCTTTAACCCCCACCACTTTTACCTTCGTAGGATCCTCCAAAAAAGGGCCCTGGCCTCTGAATTCGCCCCGCCTCACTAAGGTTCCGAGGCAGAGAGAGGAAAAGACTCACATGACGAGCCCAACCTCTCTCGAAAGTCCTCGAAGGCAACAGCGCCTTCACCACATTGTCAGGCCTACAGCGCCCGGAGTTCTGCTTCCGGGAAGCGTACGGCCATTTATGTGATGGTCTTCTCTTCGAAGAGGGACGTGGCATCTCTTTCGAGCTAGGCCAGGGAGGCACATTCATTCAATGGAATTGCCGCGGACTCCGGGACAACTGGGAGGAGCTGTGGAGGGTCGTCTACTTCCGTTCTCCGTTAGCTATCTTTTTGCAGGACACCATGCTGTGCGCGTGCCCCCTGCCCATCCTCCCGAAATATAAGGCTTTTGCGACCCCACGACCATGAGATGAGGGCTGGGCAGGAGGATGCGAGATTTACCCCCGGCATTATGTCTCTGTTCTCCTTTTTGCTCTAGATACCTCCTTTCATTCAGTAACTGTGCAGGTGCAGATAGATAGGAGGTATACTGTTATTTTGCGCACATTCTACCGTCAGCCGAATTCGACTCAAGAGACTTCCTCCGCGTCGTGGCGACTACTCGATTAGTTTCAGGGGTCAAGTCCTTGCCAACCTGATCGACGAGCTGGAGATAGGTGACCTAAATGTGAATGGGTTTACGCATCAGTGCCCTAGAACTGCTTCATTCTACTGCCGTGGTCTATCTTTGTGCTATCTGGATGCACAGCCTGATTTTCGGTGGGGGGTAGTTGATGACCTCCATGGTAGTGATCACTTTCCTATTCAAATAGCATTTTCTGGGCCTCTGTGGCCTGTAAACCCTCCCCAATGTGCCTGGCACGGGCGCATTGGTCCGCATTCCAGAATATCATTCGAGGAGTTTAGGTAAGTAGATGATGCCGCTCAGTTCTTCTCTGGTAACCTCACCGCCGTGCGCCTAACTACTATTCCTATAAAGTCTGGCAGTATTACACATGGACTGCTCCCGTAGTGGTAAGCCGAGTGTGAGGCGGCCCTCAAACAGCAGCGCTATGCCTACATGCGCTATAAAGCGCCGCCCAAATGACCTCACTCTCTGTGAATTTCGTCGAACTAAGGCTAGATTCCGGTATGTTTGGCATAAGCCTGCCGCTCTTCTTGGCAGACATACTTCTCTTCACTCAAGTGTGAGAGCCCTCTAGCTGACGTGAGGAAGCAAGTGAAAAGAATTCGAGGCAAGTTATCGCAGGACGCTTCTCCCGTTCTCCCGGATAATGGGACCGCAATCTGAGAGCCCGCGTTCGTGGCAGAATCCTTCTCAACCGCTTTCTCTACATTCTCTAGCCGGCATACTGCTCCACCAGCATTCAATGCGCGTCGTGATGTCGCAGAAAGACGCCGACTGTACTTTATCTCCGGAGGCGGAGAAGCCTTCAAGTTAAGTTCCACTCTGGCTTCGTGCGCTGACACGCCCATCATACGGATGATGTCCCGTACACCATGCTTTTCGCAAACCTGGGAGAGATTTTTCTAACTCGGCCGGTATTCACTCAATCTCTATAATTTCTGCGTGTGCAAGTTGATGGAGAAATTCGTAAAAGTTAGATTAGCCTTTTTCATGCACAACAGAGGCCATCTGTCAGACTTTTACAAGTTATAGCATACGTCAGATGCTATTATCCGACTGGAAAAGCCGTCTGCGTGGCCTTCCTTTGCAGACAACAAAAGGCTAGTGTTTTTTGATCTGGAGAAGGCCTATGATACCGCATGGCGATACGGTATCATGGAGACTCTCCACACCATGGGGGCGAGGTGATGCCTCCCAACATTTTTATCTGAATATTTGTGAGATCTTCGAATCTGCATACGAGTGGGGGAGCCATCTACGGTGCTGCCGGAAGATGTTCTCGCTACGCTCTATGTGTACGACCTTTCAATCTCTTTTAGCATGGACCAGATGCCAACTCTGGAGCGTCGAATCCAACTGCCATTGAACCGTGTCTCTCGATATGCTGTAGAACACAGCCGTCGGTTTTTCTTTGGCCAAGACTAAGGTAGTGCACTTTTGCACCATCCACGGCTCAACCCTGACCCAGACTTGTTATGGGTCGTGTGTTACCTCATCGGGAGGAGACTCTCTTTGTTGTAGGTCGTATGTTCCCTCGAGGAGGAGACTCTCTTTGTTGTAGGTCGTATGTTTCCTCGTGGGCAGGAGAATCTCTTTGTCGTAAGTCGTATGTTTCCTCGCCAGGAGGACACTCTCTTTTTTATAGCTCGTATGTTCCCTCGCCGGGAGGAGAATCTCTTTGTTGTAGGTCGTTTCTTCCCTCGCCGAGAGAAGAATCTCTTTGTCGTAGGTCGCATGTTCCTGCACCGGGGAGAGGCAAGCCTCCTCCAGACGCCGAAGCTTCTTTAGTTCTTCTTCCTGCGCTTTGTTTTTTTTTTTTTTGCTTTTCTTGTTTGTTTGCTTTTGTTTTTTGGGTATTTTTGTTATTTAGTTTTTGCGTATTTTTATATCTTTCCCTGTTATGCTTTAACGTGATTACGGCGAGATTGGCCATAGTATGCATTTGAGAGATGGGATCTTTAAGGGGTTCATGAAAATAAAGGGAAAAGCGAAGATAATTAACGGGTCTAAACGTCGCTTTTATGAGGTTGCCACAAAGGAAAGCAACCTTTGGCTGTATGCAAAGGTGTAGCAAATCGGTCTCCACCTGAAACTGATGTAAGTAAAGGTATCATGACTACTCTCGAGAGATGATAGCATCGAATCTAATGTCCATATATTTGATTATATGAATTAGATAGTTAAGAAATCCAAGATTATCAGGAATCCTGTCACCAGAGCCTTACAAAGAAGCTAAGCCACCACAAAGAAACCATGAAATCGACCCTAGAGGCACTTCAGTGTTTAGTTCCAAAAAATCTTCTAGTGATCTATCTAGTTTTGGAGCTTCTAATCTGGTCGTTTAACTTTTTGACCTTTATATATACAAACAATAATTATACAATTAACGCACAAATTACATCTACTTCTGGTATGAGGGGTGCAGACTTGATTCTGTCAATTTTTGTGTTTGGGGGGGTGGAGAATAGTGTAATTTACCGAGAGTAGGAAACCGCACTTTGAAAATTGTTGTCAAACTATTCTATGCTACTTGGATCAAATTTATTTTATTGTGTCTCTCAATTCAACAAGACTTTCTCGTACCACTCAAAATTGCTAATGCTATAAATTTTAATCATAGAAACATATTTTAAATTTTACATCTTTTGAAATTGTTTTCAGATGATACATCTGTCTACTCTTTGTACTAGCCATGATTGGCGACCTAGTGTTTATTATCCTGGTTATTCAAATAGGAGAATAAAGAGATAATGGCGATGTTTTCTTCTTCTAGTCTTCAGAACCGGAGTTACTACCATAGGTTAACAAGCGTTGGACAGCGCGTGATTTAAGTTTGGTTTTGAAACGTCATCCCTTTTGAAAGCGACTTCTATGTGCTCATTTTTATTGATTTATTCATAATTGAACAAATGAGGCCCTGAATTTCGATGGGGTTTGGTAAAAGAAAAACTTCAACTCGAAGGCAAAATATGCGAAACTTAAACTACAACAGTTTAAATTAAATACCTGTACTAAATGGAGTTCCAACTAAATTAATATAGTTACGCAGTGGAATTCTGCAAGAATCCCCTTTTGGAATTATTCATTTGATTGTGTATTTACTTAATATCGACTCTTCTATGGGAAACCCATATAAAAATTTTAAGACGACATGAAGGTTGGGGAAAAATGAGTAATGATGGAAGAAGAATAAAAATACAGACATCTTTAATATTTTAACGGAGTTAGTTAAAGTAAAATCTGTGGGTACCAACGTATTAAGAATTTTATATTTTCCAACTGGATAGAACAATATACAATGTACCTGACTCAGTTGGAATCTTTAACTGTAAGAGTTAGAAAGTCAATGAACTCTTCAAAGGAGGATGAATATGGAAATTTGATTTTCTTAAAGTGGCACGAAATTTCCTGTTGACTTAATACATTCTTAAAAATGTCACGGCTCTGATGAAAATTAGGTGTCTACGAAGCGGATACGCTGTCCGATCTGTGAAGGTGACCTCAGTTTTAAAAGGTTTTTTTTTCGAAATATAAATCTCTCAAGCAAAAAGTTCGTTAATTTTCAAGTAGCTAAATATCCATGGATGTACGTTCAAGATTCCATAGTTGTTGGTTTATATAATGAAATGGAATGGATATATTAAAAATCTATTAATTTTGTTACGACTATTGTGGAAAATCATTAGTTGATTTCCTGTCAATCCTCTCCCATTTCTTATTCTATTGAAATCCGTTCATCAAGAAGGCAACAAGTGAAATTCATTTTTTTAATAATTGCGCTTATTATCGATTACGTTAAATTTTAGGCGTTAACGTTATGTCACGTTTTATTAGTTTTCTGAACTAATTACGACATTTGAGAAAATGGCAATAGTTTGGGACCCCTCAATAGAGAAATATTCATCTCCTTCTCGACCTAAGCCCTATTTAGTTTAGAGAATGCTGACCTGAATATTCGCCCGAATGGATTTGTAGCAATAAAGTAGGTTAATACAGTTGAATACAAGGAATAAGTCGAAAAAATAACGAAGTGCCAAACCCGGATACCCAAATATGCTACTTCACTTTGCGACAGAATAGCTGGCTTGTTTTAGGAGAAAACTTTCAGAGAAAACTATCTCTCTTACTCTCCTTCTATCCCTCTATTACCCTATGCAAGATTCTAAAAGAACTATTAAATGTTGTGGTAGTTGCATTCGTAGTCAATTCCTTGAACTTTAGTCTCCATCGTAACAAATTAAAATGATTTGCTATTGCAGGAGATCGATCTTTTTCATTATTCATTTCTATATATTCCCTTTTTATTTTTCGTATTTTTATATTAGCTAGAAAGGCCATGGTTGTTTATTTGTCTCCTTTCTCACGTAAAATTCAAAGAAGTTAAAACAACTTGATAAGTTCTCCACCGGTTTCAAAATTTAAATTCATTTTAATTAAGGTAACTCATATTCAATGATATAAATACAGAAAAATTAATAATAAATTACCCTTTTTTTGGTTGAAATTAATTTTTTTCTGAGATTAATTTAAAGGATTAAGATAAAATTGATCTCAAATTAAAAACAGGAATTTATCGGAACTAGAATTTTCCTCCTATTTAAATTTTTCATAATTTTAAGAGAAAAAAATTCGATATCGAAAAAGTATAAATTTGAAGAGTTGGCAAATGAAGATGGAGATACGAATAGGAAAGAGTAGATAGGAGAGTAGATTAGATAAGAAACGGGAGGAGATTTGGCTCCTTTTTTTTAGTACTGAAATGTATTGATGATATTATAGGTGACGGGGGTTTTGGAAAAATTACAAAATCATTAATTTTAGCTAAAACAATTATCATGGCATTAATGTTATCGTATTGAATTAGTATTTGACAAAATCAAGTGTGGAAAATAACATCCCTCATGTAGTGTCCGTTTTCAGTGAAGCATTTTTGAAGGCGTTCTTGGAACTTGTCCTTCACTCTTTTCAGCATTGCTCTATCGATTTGGTCGACTTCTACTCGAAAAGCTTCTTTCAAATCATCCATTATTCGAGGCTTATTTTGAGGAGTGTATGCATAAGTGGAAATGAGGTGGATGACCGATAAGAGAGTGAAGAACGTCCCTTTATTCTCTGGCTGTTTGGTTTGTCGCCCCACACTGCCGAAACTACAGACATCGGGTAAGAAAAGGTTTTCGTCGTAATTCAGGCACAAAGTTGTTCACAGTAACAAAATTTTCATAATGGTCTTCAAGAAGAAAGGACCAATGACGCCATCTCTTCCAACAGCACACCAATCAACCACTTTGAGGCTGTGCTTTGGTCTTTCGTGCAGTTTCTCTCGGATTCTCAAGAGCACAATAATGACCATTTTGTACATTTACGACACCAATGAGATGAAAATGAGCTTCATATTTTATTCACTAAATGAGGCTGTCACTTGCCTCAAAAATTGCTTCCATCTGACCTGCCAATTTAAGATACTGTGCATCATCCCCTGGTCTCAGCTGTTGCGCAATGACCAATTTGTAGGAATATAAATGCGGATTTTCATGCAAAAATACGCCAGAGCGAACCATTTTCGATACCAAGTTCAGTAGCATACCTCCGAGTAGAGTGGTTTGGGCTGCAAAGCAAAGTATGTCTGACTCATTCCACATACCATGGCGTACGTACCGATCGTGGAATCAGCCTGATCTCCGCGAATATTGAATCGGTGACGAAAGTCACGCTGAAGTGCTGTAATAGAATCGTTATTCTTCACGAAACTGTAGCAGGCGAACACGCGGGGTTCTATCGTCTACAGCACTATAACTTCACCTGAAAATAAAAATAAAATGCTAAGACATCACGGAGTGAATGCTACCTGACGGATATACAAGCCTCCGCCTGGTACTGATTAATAGCCATTTCAAAAACTCTTTAGAAGACTTGCATCCAAATGCACTTTCACGGCATCTAATTTTTTATATTGTTCTCCATTGATGTCTTGTGTCAGTTCCAGTTTTCCTTGTTTCCTCTTTATAAGTACAGGTTCCTATTTGTTTCTTCTCGACGTATTTATTGGATCTTTGAACTGTCTACTTTTTTATCTTATTTCCTCTCTCCCTTATATTTTAATTAGTGTCCTAAAGGCCATTCTTTGCGAGCGCCAAATAAATGACATGGGATCTATTTGAGCTCGTCTCCGATCTCATCTAAAGAAGGATCTTAATCCTTCTCATTCTGGTGTCCCTCGCAAGAAGGAACTCAGCATAGGGCAGATGCACCCCCTTGGGAGACTAAAGAGGAGTATACTTATAGCTATTCGGGTCTTATGAGAAAAGCGATTCTCTTGAACTTTCCCATTCTGGCAACGAAGAGATTCCTGTGAGGAGAGGAATATAGAAGAAGAACGGATAGAGAAGCACTAGAAGACTATTCAGGGAAATCGTGCTCGTTTACCACCATTAAGGTTTGTGACGCCGAGTAGTATGTGAGGGAATGCGCTCGAAGTACCATCTTGAGAGAAAGCCACCCTCGGAATACCACTTTCAGCCCCTTCGCTCTAAACCCCGTGGTTCTTGGCGTAGGAAGATTAGAATCTTCGAGATGGAAGCAGTCCCGCGCTGAGTCACCAGACCCAGCTGTATTTGCTTTCGGACGCTCCTTGATCCCCCTTCCCCTCGATAACGCTAAACTCTTGCCCCCCAGGTTTCCCAAGCATGTCTATTTTCCCACGAGTGCAGAAGTACTAACCCTATCCACATATCATGAGGCAAACTTCGCTGTCCGATCCGATTCGTTATCTCGAAGTAAGTTTACATAGACTGACTTCGAGGATCCTCTAGCGACGGCCATGCCCTGGGGCTTTCTCTTAGACCAGCCACCTGTCTATTTAACCCTGAGTCCGCCATTCCTCGAAGAGATTAAAAATCTGCCAATCCTTCCGTTTAGACCGTTTTGTCTGTTCCCTTGCAAAGTCCCTCAACCCTAGTTTGAGTAGTACCCCGTCGTTAAGATCTCACCAGCAGATCTCCCTTCGTGGAGCTTTGCCCCCTGTTCAGAGGAAAGCTATTGAGCCACTTTATCCCGGGAGAACTATGTGGCCCCCATCATCTCGAAGCTCCTTCAAGACCCGTTATTTCGTGTATGAGACACCCATGAGCCGAATAACCTTCCATCTCGATAGAGCAGATAAAATCTCGTTCTGCAACAAGAAGTACCCCAAAACCCCCATCTACGATTCCTCCTCGTTAGGACTACCCGAAGTTTCTTACTCAAAGACCTGTGCCATTGGTCTTCCTCCTTCAGATCACCACCACGCTTCAAGGTAAAGGTATCTTGTGTTGTAATCCCCTGATTACATCCCGCCAATCGTCACCCGCATCCACGTTTGAATTGACTTTCTGCTCAATTGTAATCAATATCTCTTGTTGGAGTCAACGTTAATTTTGCTCCTCCCGCTTAACTTTGTCATATCCTAAATTGTTGCACTCCAATTAACTACGTTATCGAGTAATTTCTTCCCTTTTTTTGTAATATATATTACTCCATTCATTATATATATATATATATATATATATATATATATATATATATATATATATATATTAAAATTATATTTTAGGGTTTTGTTCTTTATATATCCTTTGAACTGTAATTTAGCAAGCCATTAGATAAATCCCGGTCAACCGTAAATCCCACTCTGTATAAAAATCAAGGAGGCGGTCCCCGACTCCTTTAATTGCCCCAAAGCATATCGTAGGAGGCCTCGGGTCGGCTATCTGCCCGTGCTTGTGTATGCGCCTTTGCTCCGAGCGAGTTTTCACAGCGATACCTCGACATAGTGTCCTCTTTAACTCCATCGAGTTATTTATTTTCCTCGGTTTCTCCCCTCGCCTTACTTCACTACTTTCTTCAGAAATATTTCTTTCTGACTGTTGGGCAGCGATTCATTCGCTGAACTACACTTTTAAGTTAATTAAATGGACAAGAGGAAAACACTTAATGAAAATGGTGGCATATCATAAATTAGGACCAATTAAAGATAATCCCCGTCTCGCGCCAGTTCTCTTTAACACAATTACCTTCACTCGTTCATTGGCTACTGAGGCTATTTTGGCTACTTAGGCTATTTAGCCTTCCTCATACTTTCACCTTCCACAACTTCACCAATTTAATTACGAACCATTCTAAATATCCTGCCAAGAATCCCTCAGGTGTTGGTTTTTGTTTTTCTTTTTGTAGTGCTCTTGGGACGTACCGTTTTCTTGTTCCCAATTTCCTTACAAAAGTTTTTTTAATTCATTTGCTCCCAAGAACCCATCGATCGCCCCCCCCCCTTATTATTTCGGGTAATGAGGGTACTGATTTTACTAAGGCGCACTCAGGATATGGAGGGTCCGCATATCCTCACTTAACCAAACATCGCCGCTTTCATTACGAGTCATTTAAATAATATTGCTTCCATGTATCATTCCACCGTCTGGTGTTGTTACGGTCACACTGCACACCCCACCTTTTTCACTCTGGAGCAGCCCCGCCCTTGTCCCCATATCTTATCGCCCTTTCATTAAAATAAACTACAATTGATTCGAACAAAATCGCCTGAGGATATAAACATTAAAAGGATCCCTCTTATCCTTTAATGTGGAACACCGTCTTCATAATCTAGGTGCAGATAAGGTCCTTTTAAAGTCATCTACACATTTATAGCACTTCAAAGATCCTTTATAATCTTTATAGACTTCTAATAATCACAAAAATTCCTTCCATCCTCTTTTGTCGCCGAAAAGAGTTCTCTTATTGATAAATTTGTAGAAACTTTCTCTTCCGAAAGGGGATTCGACCCCTCCTGTTTCTCATTTTGTGTTATCTCGCCGTCGGTAAACCACGATCTAGCGGAGAACTCTTTTTACACAATTACTGAAGTTAAGCCACACTGCGTATGCATAGTCAACAGATAGAAGTTGCGAGTTAGGTAAGCTCTGTGGTGAATGGCATTTTAAGGCCCGTGGTTCGGACCCGTCGCTAAAATGTACATCCTCACTGAGATTGGCATCAGATAGTGTGAATCAGTGGCGAATTTTTTTTTTCAAGAGGGGGGGATCTGCGATTTGGGAGAAATCAACGAGAGAAATTTCAATTGATACGAAAGTAAAGGGAAAATAAAAAAGTATAAAGGGAAAAGAAAGATAAAAATAAAGAACTTGAATAATAAAATAGGTTAATACGACAAAGACTGAAATGAGAAACTTTGTTAGCAAATTCCAGGAACAAGTTCGTATCTGAGAGCGCACACACTCTCAAGGAAGAACATTACACTCAATGTCGAGTTCCGAATCCTCTCCCTTCACGTTCCGTCTTTGTTTAAAAATTCCGGTTTCAAGTTCCCAGTCTTTATTTCCTATAAGAAAGGAACCAAATCCACCACCCTTTGTAGGCGTTATCCTACCTAACCTGCTAGAATAATTGATTGTAAACCAGCACTGTAACCATTAACAAACTGCATTCTGCTAATTCGCCTTTTCCTATTTAAAGAAGACATCTTAACATCCATTCTTCTCCCCTTTACCGATGGAGGCCTGTAAACAGCCATCAGAGAGATTATTAATTGAAGAGTTTCAACATTTAGGCAATATCGACCCTTTCTATCCTCACTCCCTTTTCACACAGGGTGAATATTTTTCAGCTAAACATTTACCCTGATCTCGTTTGTTAAAGTTCTTTGTCCTGATAAATAAAATAATCTGTCCGGGATCGAAAAATGGCCGCCCAACCATTCACCCTCGTGAAGTCAGTCGAGCTTTCTGACCTTAATTAACGCTCCCATTGCCGTGGCTGCAACTAGCCACAGATTGTTCCTCGTTACTCTCTCAATTTGAGTTAGGATCGAGTGCAAACGTAGAGGAATTATTATTATTATTAAAACCTAATAACAAACTTGACAATCATCTCCACCGTAGAGTAAGAAATGAGATTGTAAAGATAGTTAGGGAAAGTGATCTAGGGAGGAGACTACCGGTGGCTTTGAAGACCGAAAGGGTGGTATTTACAAAAGCTGCCCAAGTTCGACAATTCTCATTGTCCTGGAGCCATTGGGGATGGATGGGCACGCAATCCATGCTCTGTTCGCATTGATTAGGTTGTCGAAAAATGTCATTTACAAAATACACTCAGTTAAAACTTATATTACCCCCTTTTTTTATTTATTTTGAATGTTTATTTAGATTGTATGTCTTTATATATATGATCGATCAATCTGATTTTCGTAACTTTTAGTACAAATGTCATAATGTTTCGTGCAAAGAGAGTTAGTTTCACACGTTGATTTCGTGCCTTTTAATCATTCTATTTTTTTGTACCTCTCTTTGTCTCAAGCTCAAGTGATCCATTGCCGTCTCCATTCGTTATGAGGACTCGGATCACGTATGTATTTCCAACTGGGAACTATTTACGCCTTGGAGGTTGTTGCCTTGTAGCAAGATCGCATCAGAACCATTATTTCCTTTACGAGTGTTCATTGATTTGTGCCAAGCCTACACCTTGTAAGTGTGAAACCACTAATAAATCTGTGATAATGTTTTGAGACTAGTTTTTCTAGTTTTGTTTAAAGGAAATCTTCATTGGAAATGTATATATTCATGCAGATACACCCCCAAAGGAAAAGTAAAGAACGATTTCGAGCGCTTTCTACTTTATTCTTAAAGACCTTTTCAAGGAATAAACAGGAGACTGGACATTCATTGCCTTAAATAATGGAAGGGGGGGATTAGACTACCCACCTCTGAACCTAATTAGGGTTCAGAGGTGGGTAGTCTAAGCCTCCTGTCAATTCCTTGAAAAAGTCTTTAAGAATAAAGACGAAAGCGCTCGGAATCGTTTTTCACTTTTCCTTTGTGGGTGTATCTGCATAACTTTTACTCACGTGCACTTTGTGAGCATTTTTCGTATAGATTCATATAAATACTTAAGAAATATTAGTAGAATATAAAAATTATTCTTAACATTTAATTTAATCTCATTTTTAAATAAATACGGAAAAGTGTAAGAATAAGATGAATATCTGGAAATAAGGAGCCAATCATGTTTCTTCAAACTTGTAAACTGTAGAAGAACGACCTAGGAGGACCACTTTAAACCTCCCCACATTATTTTCAAGCAGAGATTCTCAATTGGAAGCTGGTGAGACACCCTGCGTTTGCATAAATCAGCCGATTACCCCCCCACCATGACCCGTGGATAAATTAATCCGTCACCAAACAGGAGCCTTCAATCAACTCCATGCATCGTCTCAAGAATTGGCGCCAGACGAGCATCTTTTCAAACATTTATTTCAAACAGAGCTAATCCGTTAGGCACCAGTAGTTCCCTTGAACAACAGCCGTGTCCGGAGGCCTTTTAGCGACTAAGCTGGCTAAGTATATATATTCAGGGTCCTCCTTTACTCCAGAGAGAGAGAGAGAGGGTACAGCTCACGTCCTTCCAAGATACGTTCCCCTTTCGTCTCGAGTCGAGACCCTGAAGTTTAAAGGTCTCGTCAGCTCGATCACCACCGTGAACATTTGACCATCCTCTATAAGCAAGTTGTTGAAGCGGTTTATTCAAAGAATTCATGCGACATACCGCTCTCATCCCGTTCATGAAAGTACGTCGCCCTGTCCGAGTGCACTCCCCCAAGCCTAAGTGTATCTCGCTACTCCACTCACGAGTAATTTATTCTGCTCTAAACTCACCTCGCTCTTCCTTGATATAAACGACTCCAATAGCAAGATCTCAGCGCCGCGCTGCAAGATCTTCTCATCCCATGCACGACCTCCCCCTTCTCTGAGAAGCTAGTCCGAAAGGTTAAGGACCATCCTCCCATTTGTTTAATCTCCCCTGGAATTTGTTCCACGCTGTCCATAAATTGTTAATTACCGAGTCTCATTTTCGTTTCCCTATTGCATTAATCCATGTCCGTCTACTCATTTCAATTGCATAATACCTCAATCTTCCCCCGTGTATATATTTTTTTGTGATTACCTGTTTAATTCTTTTCTAATCAAATCTTTTATTTTGGAGTAGTCTTTTTAAATAACCTTGAATGAATCCTGACATTTTACGAACCCTTTAAGGCCATCTCACGCACTCACTTACGCCCCCTTTTGTTTGAGTATCCCATTAGACTGGAGCGAGGCCTACTTCCCCAACTCTCAGCTTAAAGCCTTTCAGCTTTTGGCCGCCTATTTATGCGCGTATGGACCCATGGACTAGGCTGTACACCCATAGTACCTCGACATAAACATATTTTCATTTAAACCCTATGGTATCTAGAGTTATTGAGTGAATAAATATGTCCGTAAAATATTCCAGACCTTATTCTAAAAATATTAAGGTGTTATCACCTATTTCCTTGACTGTCAAACATATCTCTCTCAATTTAGAATCATATTTATTAGTTTGTGAGTTATTGACAAAATTATGATTTTCTTTAAAGGCAGAATAATTGCATCTTGCTCCTAAGGATAACCCTTGGACAAATTAAGTAACACAATAGAATTCCTTCACTCTGGAACCTAATTCAAGCATACTGAATTAAAATCTGAAATCAGATTATCTCTAAATGCTACAGAATTTTCGTAATATCAATAACTAATATAATCTAATAATTTTCATTTTATCACGCCTATCATCATGCCCTGAAGTAATTTTGAATCATCCTTTGCGTTATTTATAGTAAAGCAGGTTTTTTCCCTAAACATTTTATTGCAGATGAGAAGAAACTTGAATTACACATTAGGATTACAAATACTGTAATCAAATAGATGGTAATTTATTAATGGCCGTACATCAGGCTGGAGGACCTCTTGATTTCAATCGGGAAAAATTTGCGTTTGTAACTCCTTGTCTTGTAAGTCTCTGGCTGATGTCTTATAATCGTCCAGCAGTATTCCACCATCATGTGTCTATCCCAGTGATCTTGGTAGCGCTCTTCCATCGTCATCAAGTCCTGATGGAAGCGTTGCCCTTGTTCGTCGCTCACGGCTCCCAGATTCTCTGGGAATCGGTCGAGGTGACTATTTAGGAAATGCAGCTTCACACTCGTGTTGTATCCCAGATCACGATATGCTAAAAGCATATTAGTTACTAGATCCTCTTAGATATGCGGTTTTTTGTTTTCAAGAAGTTACAAACAACTGCTGAAAATAAGAGCGAGGCTGCCTTCTCTTTTTCATTCATGGTGTTCATAAATCTAGAATCACTCAAAAGTCTTCGGATTTGGGGACCATCAAATACTCCTGCTTTTATTTTTTAGTATGACAAAGCAGGAAACGCCGATACTATGTACAGAAAACAATCATTGTCAGTGCTCAACACCTTGACATACTGCTTCATCAATCCCAGTTTGAGATGAAGTGGAGGGAAAAGGATCTTCGCTCGACTTACGATTGGCTCATTAACAATGTTTAGCATTCCTGCTTCCAAAGTTTCCCGAACTGGCCAATCGTTTTGGGACCAGTGTTTGTCACGGGCTCGACTGTCCCACATACAGATATAGCATTGAAACTGTAGATCCCTTCTGCTGGCCAAGGAGCAAGTTGACCATCTTAAGGTCTACACATATGATCCAATTGTGTTCATGGTACATAAGTAAATCCATGACCATTCGTATGTTACCGTGAGTTTATCGCAGATGGACAGAGTGACCAAAAGGAACTGCACCAAAGTCATTACCATTATGCAAAAGGACACACTTGTGGCTACGCTTGGAGATATGCAAAAACAGTCTCTCCTCAGCAGGGCTATAGGTGCCAAGCTCCAACTCGGTCAACCGACCAGAAACATCGTGGCAGTATACAAATTGTTTGTTCTCAGAGAAATACTTAACAAATGTACTCTCTCTTGTTCGGTAATATGATACCCGTACCGACCTGTCAAGCATCTGTCTTTCATTGAACCTGGAAGCTAAAAGTCCTTCAGCTTTCTTGGAGAGCGCCAAATCACGTATCAAGTCATTCAAATCCTCTTGATTGAAAAAGTGAGGAGCTAATGATTGTTCAGCATCTGATAATAAATTTAAAGACTCTGAATCCATTCCGTGAACGTCCTTACCAGGTACATCATTTTCATCCTCGATGGAAGCATATTCACTGAAAATCGGAACTGGTAAAGACTCAGAATGAGGTGCTGGCGAGATCGCCGAAGGAATGTTGGGGTAGTCAATCTTGTGCCGGTTTTTCTTGCCAATCCCTTTAGTATTCACCAGACAGAAATAACAGTCAGATATATGATCCTTTGTCTCTCGCCACACCATGGGGATTCCAAAAGGAAGAAAATGTCTCTTTACCTTCGTCTAATCACAAAGATGTTCCACATAACTATGGCAAACAGCATGTGGTGCCCACTTCTTATCTTGATCGCCATTAGGAACATCAAAATATGCCTTATAAGTGCGGATCACAAAGTTTGATATATTGCGCCTTTGACGAACTAGCATGTAACAGCCACATATGTAGCAGAAGGTGTCTGGATCATTAACGCAATTTCCTCTTGACGAAACCATCACTCTAACATGAGACTTTAAAAAAGAAACAACAATGTCAATATTTTACACAATAACACTTATTACTATCTTACTACTATGTACTGTAAAGTATTTGCTTTCTACAAGCACCCTCTCTGTCCGTCCAGAGGGCAGTTTTCGGGGAAACGAAAAAATAGAAATTACAGAATAACTATAGCACGTAGTTAAAAATGGATTATATATTTGAAATCAGCATGAAAAAACTAATTAAAATTGGCAGATAAATCTAATTCACCAGAAAATGTGATTAGAATTGTTCCCCTGTGTTATCTTCACAGTTGGAAATTTCTCTACTACAAACAATTGCTGCGAATAAGATAGAGAAATTCAATTTTTTTCTCTTTCGTTATTTACATTATTTTTTAGCAAATTTCCAATTCATTACATTTCTCATCTTTCTTTATCAATTATTTCCTTCTATTTTCATTAAATTCGATAGATTATAATCTATATAAAACACTCATTTGCTCAACAATCTGTATCCAACCTCCTTCTCTTTAGTTCGTTTCATAACAGTCATCAGTTTTTTTTGTGGGTCAAGTGTCAGCCGTTTTGTACTTAATGACGTCAGTTGGGGTAAATTTCAGCTTTGATTACCACAATCTCTCCTTTTGGGGGCCCGAGCGCCTTACACCTATGCCGTCGTAATTTCGTCAGAGTCCATTTCTACATGATCGAGAGAAATGTCTTCTCTGAACAACGTTATCAATAATTCACAAAAATAACAAAATGTCGCGATGAGTAATTTACTTAATTAGAAATTGCCTTCAAGAGGAATATGGCAACGAGGAATTTGTAAAACCCTTAGCAATTGACTAAGGCTGTATCATTTGCCATCATTCTCGCTGTTCCTTGTGGCCCGTGCGATTCACTCTTAATCTAATATTTTCAGAGGATTTAACGACATTATCTAGATTAATAGAATTGTAACGGATTTTCTCTCTATTTTAAACTTATTAAATGAAGAAGTTTATCTTTAATGACTTATTGATTAAACATTTTATCCGAATAAATGCATGAATGTGTGTGCTAATAATTCGTAAAATTTAGTCACACCACCTCATCTATGCGAATAGTCTAATTTTCTATAAGCCATCACCACCAATCCTTCTTATCAAACTAGATATCAAACATTCCACTTGCTACCACATGTGAAAGAATAGAGTTTAGGAAGCCCCGCGTGGAGCCTAAAAACCCACATGGCTATCCCACACGAGGTCAAAGTATAAGACAACGGGCCTAAAGCCACGCAAGAGGCTTCGGAACGCAAATATATTTACTTATGAAAGTTATTTCCACAAGCCTTGAGGCAATCTTGCCCTCTTGCCACTATCTGGAAGCATTTGAGAGTGAGGGAAGACATCCGTTATCACAAATTCCTGGCTGAAAGACGTCCATCCCTAGCCCTGTGTTTACCTTGGGAGAATCCCTTCCGTGGCCGGAGGCGATTTTACACCAGCGTCAGCCAGGATTTAACGTCAGGCTCATCCGAATCAAAGCAGTACAGGCTCAACATCCAGCACGAGACATATCTCTTCTCGATTTGGATCAGCTTTCGTCTCCACGAGCGCAAAAGCAAGAAGCTCTCCCGTCAGAATTCCTCCCAAGTCAATTGGCGATTTCCCAGTAACGGCCGTTCTCGTTCACTAGCGCAAGTACTCCTTCGCCAAGGTATTCCGAGGTAAATCTAAACCTTCTGCAATTCTCCTCCTTGAACTGCCTCTTCCCTTCGTCGTCCAAGCATTAAATTCTGAAAGACGTCGACGCGTGCTGATCCCTTTAATCCTGCCATCCCCTAAATATTTATTTGTATTTTGGCTCAGCGCAGCCTTTAAAGACTCAATCGGAGTTTGGTCATTTCCCTTCCTTAAGACTATTAGCTTGTCCCTTTTACCCGACTATCGAGCCTCCAAATTCCAGGATATTCCAATTTAATTTTATTTGTGTAAATATTTATTAATTTCTTGTTGTGTTATTAAATATTATTTCTCTACTTCTCTTTCAAATAACCCAGAACAGCATTTAGCCATAGCTAGTAATTAACCGCCAATCTACACTCGTTTTTTGTTATTTGCCTGCGTACTCGGGGAACAGTTTCCCTCTATTTATTCCGCCTCATTATCTTACCCCATCATCTGGTAACGGAGCCGATGTCAGGTCTCTTGGGCGTCCTTTCGCTCGATTGCTCACCACTCGGCTAATCTAATTCCCATACATAGTTATATATATTTCGGCTATACCTCGACATATTGTAAATATATATCTATCTATAATATAAAAACTGGTTTCAGGCGTGGGTCTTTTAAAGGATCATCTTTTAAGAGATCTTAAAAGAGTTATTTTTTGTTGCACTTTCTATAGAGGCTTAACGTTCTTGTTGTGTAAAGGTGCAGTAAAATAATTTTTCCATATATATTTCTTATGGTGTGGGTCCATTTTTAAACGCGTACATTTTCTAGATTGATTTTTGTTGTGAGACTGTGCGTCTCAATTTTATTCATCAGCGGAATTGTGAAGAGGCATTTACGATTGTGTGTATTTTTGCGTGTGTGTGGGTTTTAGTTCACAAAGCAAGGCTCTCGCAGTAATTATTTCTTTTGTAAGGCATTTTCTTTTCGTGCTCGCGTATCACGTTAGACCTGGTCGTCAACCCCGTTGCATTGCTTGCCACTAATTTGATTTTTTTTTGGTGCGTTGATTCCCTTATAACACGCAATATGTCGTCTTTTGAGCGTTTCAAGCTTCAAGGTGAGTCCCTTGGCTTAACAGGCAAGGATCTTATATCGTATATCCAGGAAGAGGAAAGGAACGAAGGAGCTAAAAGAAGAGCCGCAAGAAGCACAAGAGACAGCAGAAAAAAGGAACAACGAGATAGTGACGAAAGAAAAAAGAGAGGAATACGCTAGCATGAGCTTGAGCTAAGTTGAGCGAGGGTCGAGACCCTCCCTATCAATTCGCGCGCCGAAATTCCCCAGTCACATCGGTGAAGCTCCCCGTTATTTAAGAATGTGAGGATTTTCGATCCTACTTAACTCACTTCTAAAGTATTTTTGAAGTAAATAATTGGTACATCGAGGCAGACGTTGTCGAAAGCTACTCCCCTTACTTAGTTCGCAACTCCGGGACATATTTATTTCCCTTCTTTCTGAAGCTACGTTAGATTATTCCTTGAAATCCGAGCTTCTGGCGGCTTATAACATGATCCCGCATTTTTATCGCTCCAAGTTTCGTCACGCCCGAATCCAACCCAGCGAAACTTTCGGCCAGTTTGGCTATACCCTCCAAAGGCAATTTAACTTCTGGTTGGACTAATCTAAAATTGCCCATGAATATGACTCTCTAGTCAACTTTGTCCTAAAGGACCAGTTCTTGGCTTCGCTCTCTTCAGAAATTCGTTCATTTGTGAAGGATCGTAGATGCTACACGTTTAAAGAATGTATCGATGAGGCTGATATTTACGCAGTGAGCCATAATTATTACCAGAAGGAAAATAAGAAGACTCCCCTATTGTCCACCAAGGCAAAAAGTAAAAACCCAAGGTTTACTCCACGCAACCCCAGTAAATTTGCTACGCTGACTGGCCCCTCAAAACCCATAATTTTCTCTCTGTCCTAACCCCGGGATATTAAACCATTTGCTTAAAATTCCCCTACATCATCCTTCCCCAGGAGGACCATTGTATGTTTTATCTGCGGCGTAGAATGCCCTCAGAACTCCCAACTCCGTAGTGCTTCAATCAACCAGGGAAACCGATTGAGTGCCACCCCTGCGCCACCATCGTCGCGAGCTGATTCACCCGCTTCTCCTTCCTGGAAGTTTGCAATTCGAGACCGGAACAGTAAATGGCTTCCAAGTCTCCTCCCTCGTCCGAGATACAGCATGCACCTGTATAGTGGTTTCTGACGAACTGCTGCCCCTAGTAACCCCGAACCACGAAAGGTTTGTGGTAGTCCATGACTACCTCGGACGCGCAAACCGCTTTCCCATAGTAAATTGCCATCTGGAATGCCAATATTTCACCAACTGGGCCTCAGCAAATGCCATTTTGCATATGGTACCATCAAGTACTTTGAGTTCCACATCGGAAATGGCCAACTTGGCCCCACAGAAGACAAAGTTCGAGCCAGCGTGGACATGCATCTTCCCTATAATAAGAAGCAGTTCAGATCTTTCATGGGATCTGCCTTGTTTTATCGGCGATTCGTTCCCAATATTGCGTCTCTCTCCGCCCACTTATACAACCCCCTGCAAAAAAATCCCCCGACCACATTATTTGGACTCCGAAAACCGCTTTTCACTTCCACCAACTGAAAGGTAAATTGGCGTCCTCTCCCATTCCTCGTTTACCTAATCCCAGTAAGCCTTTCGGAATCCGGATGCATCAGGATATAACAGAAAGATCCATTCAATTTCGTTGATCGGAATTTTATGTAGTCCGTTATGTAGGTTGTTATGAATGTTACGTTAGCACGCAAAGGTGGCGGTTTTAAGTAATAGGATTGTGAAGTATGGAAGAAAAATATGGATGTTTCTTTTACTCTGAATTAAAATAATTGTATAACTTCATCTCTACCATTTCATTCCACTCTTACTTCATGAATTTTATACAAAATTCAAATCGACTATTTTACCCAACTTTCATTTCTTTAATTTTTGCCAATCGTTCCCTTCCTTACTGCACTACTTTCTTCCATAAATTAAGCCTCACCTTCACTTCACCAATTTGACTTCACCTGCAATTCATACTCACATTTCATCTTCACTTCAGTAAACTCTCCTTCACAGATTCATTCAATCTTTACTTCATTTAATTAATATCGTCTTCACCTGATTATTTTCACTGCAGCCTAACTTCATCAATATGACACCATATGTTTATACTTTACTACTTTCAATCAACCTTCATTTAACAATTAGACACCCTTCATCTAATAAATTTCACACAAAATTCACTGCATTTCCACTACCCATAACTCTTCTATCTTTACTGGTATATGTACCAGGTACAAGGCGACTCAGAATCTTAAAAATGATATCTTTTGAGATAATTGTATTGAAAGAAGTTGACTAATAATACATTAATACACAGTTTTTACACTAGTTAAATGACACTATTATAGTAGCGGACGTATTGCTATACAGGTTTGCTACTGTGTACAACATAGTTAAATGGTTATTTTAATAGCTGTCACACAATTTTGCCTCACATACTTGTTCGACCGATCTTAGAGTACTACTCTCCCATAGTAAAACGGTACAATGGTCTTCTATAAGAGATAACTAATAACGACAATGATTTATAGTCATTAGACTGTCCATGCTGCGATTTTACAATATTCCTGCTCTTCGCTAATTTAAACTAGCGTGTTATGTATATGCATATCTTTGGTTAATATAAATTTGATTTGTTTCCGAAACTGCTTTTTAATCAAGATTATGTAAATTACGCAAAACAAAAGGAAAATAAGCTTTCGAGGGAATGAAGAACAGATGTGAGGATTCATCTTTTATAATAGATTAAAGGAAGCGAATTCAATTAGACAAAACTTTTACTATTTGAGGATTTAATAAAGTTAAAAAGACAAGGGTCCGTAGAAAAGAAAGGGGGATATATATTCAAATTCAAGAGTTATTTGATACAAACTCATTCAAGAATCTTTCTAAATGAATACTCGAATACAAGGGGATTTGGGCATTGGCCTATTTAGTGACATGATGAGAGAGGAAGACGTGAATAAATAAAACGTTTTGCTCACAGCAACGGCGGACATTGGATTGATGCTTTTTGATTCTTGCACGAGATACTTTACAGACCTGCTCTTTAGGCATTAAAAGGGATAAAAAAATTCATACAGAGACCAAATAAACAAGGAATTTCATTCACTTGTTGGCACTCTTCTCATTAAGGCATATTATTATTAATCAATTTAGATCTTCAATTTATTCCCTTTTGTATCTTTCAGGTCCAGTCAAAATGCATGGCCTCCAAATCCACCTCTTCTGTCATTATTTCAGTGCGTTGAGTTTTCCTCTTATTTATCCAAAATGGCTCTGAGAGGCTGGAATCCTTTGATTGACACTTTTTCGGATTAACTTATCACTAATATATCCCTCCTCAGTAGCAAACTCAATTATCCCTTGATCGTAAAACTTTACTCTCATTAGTTTCACTAAATACTCTTTTTAACTTCCTTAACGGAACACCGAGTCTCTTCCATTCTTCCCACGACCATTTCCATTTATCTGATTTTTTTATTTGATTGCAAATTTAATGCAGAATTTTATCGATAGATATTTAGCGATTGGGAATTAATTTCTTTCTATTTAGTTCTTTGAAATCCTTCTTCTTCTTCAATCTATCACTGGAAACTTCAAAATGTTGGGATTTACCGCATCAAGTCAATCTTCAAACACAAACTCTTAAGAACTAAGGAAAGATTCAGTATGAAACAAATCAGAAAGAAACAAACAAATACAACAACAAAATAAAACGCATCACCATCCAGGAACAATATGAAAATACTAAAAACTTACACTATTAAAGAAATATAAAAAAATAATAATAAAAATAGTTTAAACAGGATTATAAACCTAGTCATATAGACGTAAAGGCAATCAAACAAATCAAGACAATTTCCAAACAAGAAAACAAACGAAAATAAAAAATACCCCCCCAAAACAAATAATGCTACTTTAGGAGCTTAAGAAAGGAAATTTGATTGGTAAACAAATGCAAAACAAAATTAAAGACGAGCAAGAAGGCAAAATAAAACAAATAAGCGAAAAAACAAACAACGAACAAGGAAACAAGCTAGCCTGATATATAAACCTATGAAACGAAAAACACCCACAAGCAAAGAAATAGACCAAAGCATTAACAGAGAAAAAATGAGACAAACACAAACAAACTACAGAAATGATATCAATAAAAATCACGGTCATTGGTAATAATGGAATCGAACGCAGTTAAAAATTTCGTACAAACGAAAAAATCAGGCTACTTTAGGAACATAATATAAAAATTTAAACTAAATTATTGATGAGCATTGGAAAAATAGACAAACATTTAAACCGAAACAAACATGGCAACAAACGCAAACTGAAATTCCAACAGAGGACATACTGTTTTGGGGGAACAAAATAAACAAAAGCAAAGAAGAGCAAGGAAAGAAAATGGAAATTATGGAAGAAGCATGGATAGAAACGAAAAGAAACAACCAAAAAAACAAACCAAGACGAGTAAAGATCAACACAGAAACAATCGCACCCAAAGTAGCAAAAGACGAAGCAAATGTTTCTCTTATTTATAGAATATAAATGGAACAATTCTAGGCTGAATTGCTTCTTCATGCTAGACAAGGGTGGCATTTAATAACCCCTAAACAAATCCTTCCTAACGGCCAAATGAATAGATCCTCCCCCTCCTCCCCACTAGAAGTACTTCGTATGTGTGACTGAATTTCTATAAATTGAAATTTAGACTATTTTTTATCTAGTAGGAAATTTGCGAACGTTGCGAGTCTCTCTCTTATTTATTAAATTCCCATAGACTTTCGTGTTATCCAATTCTTTAGTTAGATATTATAAGCCAATCAAGAGATAATTTGATAATAAAATATTTGACCCCAAGTTTTGTCCGTTTAATAAAGGGATTTTTTCTTGTAACTCTGCAGTCCCTCTTGCAATAGAAATTCGTTTAATACCAACCGGACGTAGTCTAGGGCGGGACACAAGTGAAACCTCATCCACTGAAGATTATTTATGCTGGTTTTTTTCATTCAATGTTATTCATCGGACTATTTATTATGATTTGTAAGCGTTCGTCGTAAACAACCTTAAGATCATTTGTAGCAGGCAATAACATAACTTTATGATGTAATTTGTTGCATTTATTACTTAGTATCTAAGAATTTAAGATTACATTCATTCTTCCAATTAATCTAGTTTGTTCATTCATGATTGAAAGACATTTATTCCAAAAACGTTTTTATAATCTAAAGTTTTGCGCTTCCTGTTATTTTAACATTCACATTTATATAGGAAAGGGTTAATTCACCAAAATTGTTAATTAAATAGGGCTAAAATAAGTTTATTTATGTGTAAGTTCGGATTTCCAAAAAGATGACCACAATTTTTTTCCGTGCGTTAATTTTCTTCTCTAAGCTCTAAATTTTACCTCGCCTGAGATAAAGTTCCAATAGAGGACATAATTTTCTGCTTCGTTTTAATCTTCACTTTGATGAAGAGCAATAATGGTTTCACGCGTTTCTTTAGGAAGAACTATTTATGCAAGTGAAAACGATTCAAACCTTTTTATTGAAAAAACCTCAAAATATAATATAATGACATAACTTCATTCATTTCATCCTTATTTGTCATCATTTTATCCTTTAGATCTAAGAACATAGCTACAGGAACTGAAACTCACCTCCAAGGGAAAATGGTGACCTCTAAATAAATCTGCAATTATCAAAATATTAGAATAATTATTAAACTGGGGAACAAATTTTAACTTTTTCTTTATTGACTTAGATTTGACAGTTAATTATACGTAATTTTGGGTGCGCTGAACACAAATTTTGACTGCGTTTTGATCAATCAGGTCTTGATTCTGTTCAACACACTTCCTCTTTCATGATATTCATAAAAGGATATTTTCTCAATAATTCCTAAGTCTATTTGCAGTTGCACATTATAATTATAATTATCTATCCGTACCTATTTAAACTTAACTGTATTTTTATATTTCAGACTTTGAAAATAAGGAATTTAAATACCTTTACAAATTTACAAAACAATCAAGTAATATGTCCTCAAGCATTAGAAAGTTCAGATGCAAAACCTCTCCAGATTTATTTTGCTACATATGGGCAAATTTTACACGAGGAAATATAACGGACTTCGTGAAAAGAGCTTACTTAGCTTATTTTGGCATGAAACTGGGGGATCAAGATAAATGATGGGTTCCACATAAAGCCTACACTGTATGTATTGAAAGACTACGATATTGGAAGAAGGGTTCGGAGTAAAAAATACCGTTTGGAGTTCCAATGGTTAGTTTATGATTTCATAAATCTACGTAACTTAGTCAGTTGTGTACTGTAAATTACCTAGGTTTAATTGTGAATTAGGTACATAAACAACTTTTGATAAAATTCGCTTTTGTTAACGCTTACAATTTATTTCGCGTTTCAAGTGTGGCAAGAGCCTACTAGCCATGAGAAGGATTGCTACTTCTGCTTTGTCAAGACTTCAGGCTTCACTAAGGAAAATAAACATTGTATCAAGTACCCAAATTTAGACACGCCTAAAAGAATGTGCTACATTCAAATGAAATTCTCATTGCAAAACTAGAGAGTCTGCCATCTCAAAAATTAGTTGAAGATGTTTTTGAAAATATTTTTTGGTACTCTGAGGAGTCAGGCACGGAATTAGACCCCGGCGTATTTGTAAGTGAAAGTGATCAGCAAAGGTTTATACAGGAAAACATGCTTAGTTACAGAAACAGAGAAAAAGAACTTCTTAAATACTTTAGGTCAGAGCATAGTTTAGTACAGGGATGGGGAACCTGCGGCCTTCTGGACCATCAGGTGCGGCCTTCTATGGCCTTTTGATATATATTTCTTTTTTGACATTTAACATTTTGTCTAAAATCATTATGCACACAGACACAGACAAAAGGAAAGTTATGTGTTTAGTGATGTGGCTCCCAGAGATTGGAAGCATCTTTCTTAAATTCAGTGAATCTAAACTTAAAGCAACTGCTTTATTAAGGCAATGTTTCCGTGTAAGCTACACTAGCCTAGTAGGAGTGAGTAATTTCACGTATGATACAGGAAGAGTTCCTGTCTCGTTCTCCTCCGAATAACTACGTACTCTACTCAGTAATTGTGTTGTCGTGGCTTACTTCATACCGACTTGTTTTGTGAGACTGAGTTAGTTTCTGCAACAATTATGTAATGATAAATAATAATATTTATCATATAAAAATATAACTAATCTATATTGTTGTTGTTATAATAATAATAATTATAATTATTATAACATGGTTGTGGATGCAGGTTTATCGATTACCTGTCTAAGACTATTTTGTCTGGGTCAGTGCGTGGCTGACCCAGAATAAATACATTTATTTTGGGTCCATAATTATGTCCAAAACGTTAAAACGGACTAAGAAAGAAGAAAACAGGATCTTTAACGAAGAATGGGAACTGCAATATTTTTTAGTGAATACTGGAGGCAAAATGTCTTGCTTGCTTTGTGATGCTGTAATTGTAACAGTTAAGAAGTTCAATGCACAGCAACACTATGCTCTTCATAAATACAATAAATATGCCAAATTAGAGGGTGAGACTCGAAAGATAGCACTGCAGAAACTGAAAGATGGAAAACAGAAGCAAAGACAATTTTTCCAGTCTGTTACATCAAGTGAATGCTGCGATAGAAGCAAGCTATAAAGTTGCATATTTGCTTGGAAAAAAGGTAGGCCATTCAGCGATGCAGAAGTCATAAGGGAATCTAGTTTAAAAGTGGTAGGATGTATAGATCCCGATAAAGCTAATAAGTATAATTAGCTGCCTCTTTCAAGAAGGTCTAACACAGATCGACAACATGAATTGGCCTGCAATGTAACAGAACAATTGAAAATATAATAAAAAAGAGAATATATATTACTCAGTAGCTTTGGATGAATCAACAAATTCCACTGATTCAGCACAATTATTGTATTTTATTCGTGCCATAACAGATGATTTTCCACTTTTAGGAAGAATTGCTTGCTTTAGGTACCCTTAAAGGAAGGGCATGGGGGATAGATATTTTAACAACTTCAAAGAGCAATGTCATAAAATACGACTTATTTTTACTAATTTGGTAAGTGTGTCCCCTAATGCTGCCCCAGCTTTGATGGCTAAAAATGAGGGATTTATTGGACATCTTAAGAGAAAAACCCAAGAACCAAATGTACTGATTTCTTCTCATTGTATTTTACATCAGCAAAATATCTGTGCAGAATCTGTAACTTTAACTAAGACTTTGCAAAAGGTTATAAGCATTGTTAAACATATTCGAGTGAATGCCTCAAAGCATCGTCAATTTCGAAACATGCTGATGATGGATGACGAAGTAATAAGTGTATATTTGCCATATACTCAAAAGTACGCTGGTTATCACAAGAAAAAGTATTGGTCAAAGTTTGTCTTTACAAAGGCAAATTATTGACTTTTTCCAAGAAAACAAGTATTGTGATTTATCAGATCCAAATTTTTACAGAGATGTTGCCTTTTTATGTGATGTGATGTAAACAAAAATGAGTTAAACATTTCATTGTTATTCAGAAATAAATGTATTTATGATATGTGGCAAAAATTTCAGGCATTTAGAAAGAAAATGTTGTATTTCAAGTCCCTTTTGGCTCAATCATAACTTTCAGAAGAACACTTTCCACAGCTTATGAAGGTAATGAGTGAAAATGAAGATATATATGGATATTTTGAAGAATATGAGTCGATTTTGGACAGATTGATAGAAGAATACAATAAAAGATTCAATAATTTTGAAAAGCATAACATCACTCTGAAACTTGTTTTTCAACCTCACTTAGTTGATGTATCAGAGGCTCCTGAAGAGTTACAAATGGAGCTTATTGAAATGTCTGAGAATAATATCCTGGCGTTTTCGTTTGACAAAAGAGAAAATCCCGTCAATATTTATTAACACGCGAAAGAATATCCTCATCTTCGTGAACTTGCACGAGGACTGATTTCCAGTTTTTCTTCAACATACTGTTGTGAATCCACATTTTTGTACTTGGCGCAAATCAAGAATTCACTGAGGCCACAGTTGACAGAGGAGCATTTGGAGGAACTATTGAAACTAAGAGCCACTATGTTAGAGCCTGATATCAAAATGCTTTCTCCAAAGAAGCAAACTCAAAGAAGTCATTAATTTGTATAAAAAATGTACATGTTTGCATACTGTATATTGAATATTTGAAAATGTTAATATTCTCGATGTTTATATGCTATCTTTTTATAAGATTATTATTCCTTTACTTGTTCCTTGAATACAAAGAACCTTCTTTCTTAATTAAAATAATTTCGAAAATGTCATACTTTCGATATTATTCATTTACTTATTATTTTAAAAACTTCTTACATAAATAAAATATTTGAAAATTCTAGTTTTCAATATTTTTCAATTACATATTACTTGTATAAAAAGTACTTACTTAAATAGAAATATTTGAAATTATTATGCTTTCGATTTGTATAAAACTGTCTTTTTATTAGATTACAAATAAATTACTTAAGGGATAAAATAACTTTAAAATTTTTTTTCTATGCGGCCTCGATGAGTGATGATGAATTATAAGATGGCCTTTATGGTTTAATATATTAGTACGACATACCAGGTTTGTTAAAAGAGATGGGCATTCAGTGTTACAATGCAAGTGATTGGCATTTGTTTTTAGACAGTTCCAAAAGCATTCTTAAGTGTGTGTTGCAACATAATGACAATCTATACAGCTCGATACCAATTGGGCACTCAACAACATTAAAAGAAAAGTATGAGCATATAGAAATTGTTTTAAATCTTATCAAATATAGGGAGCACGAGTGGATCACATGTGTTGGCTTAAAAATGATCGATTTTCTGCTAGGTAAACAAGCAAGGTATACTAGATATCTCTGCTTCCTTTGGTTATGGGGCAGCAGAGCTAAGGAAGAACATTATCCCAAACAAATCTAGCCAGCACGAACATCACTTACTGTCGGAGAAACAAATGTAATTAATCAACCTTTAGTGAGCAGAAATAAAATCATATTGAGTCCTTTGCATACCAAACTAGGTCTCATGAAACAATATGTAAAAGCTTTAGATACAAATGGCGAGTGTTTCCAACACAGAATTTCAAAATTGTCAAGTTTAATTTATAAAAAACTCAAAGTTGCAATTTTCAACGGTCCACAAATAAGAACATTAATTAATGGCAGGACTTTTCCTAATGTCATGAATGAACACGAAAAACTGCCTGGTTCTTCTTTTTGGACTTGATAAAAAGCTTCTCTCTGATTACTATTTTAGAAATTCAATTTTAGTTCCATTAGTCCATTCCCTCTTCCTCCTCTTTTTGTAGAAATTCTTACCACTTTAAGTTCCGGGAATTTTTCAATCCTTAATCCGATCCTTTACATGACTTTTTTGTTAAAATCCTCGGAAATAATATATATTTCGCTTCATACCCGCATAGCTACTTGTACAAAGATAAACAAAGACTCGCAAAAATTAGGAAGTAAAAACACAAAGATATTTTCCTTGATTTGAGACCAAATAAAATGGAAAATCATTATTTTTTTCCGTTATGAACGCCTGGGCATAACAGGTTGGGTGTTTCACGCACACATATATCGATGATGTCCTCCTCGTTGGCACTATTACTCCCTCCACATGAGCCTCACCCTAATCAACGCTTTTCGCTTCCCTCCATCTTAACCCCCAAACGTGCATGTTCTGACCCACCCAGTTCCTTAATTATCTTGGTATTGAGATCGATCTACGCTCCCGCTCGCCTGAAGACCTTCGAAGAAAACCAGTCAGAACTCTGGAATACGTCGTGTATTATCGTGTCCCAAGGAAGTGCTGGCTTTGCTTAGCGGGTCTAATCAACTTCATTTCCTCAGTGTTCAGGTTTTTCTTAGCTTGGGTGCAGCTTTGCCGCTTTCAACTGGATCACTACGACCCTTCATCTTTCACCGCCCTGAAGCAGTTCATTCTATTCTAGTGCACTCGTTGGTGGGGGCCTAGGGCCTAGAAACTTCTTGCCTTTGTGGACGTCTCCCCTTCGGGCTTGGGTGTCGTTATTCCTGGCAGCTCGTTTGCACTCCCCTTTGCTTCCAGAAACCTTAACATATTTAAACTCGAGTCCATGGCCCACCTCATCGCTGTCTTCCTCTACCTACGCGTCCTGTTATTCTTGGACAACATTCCGGCCATCTTTAATCCCTTATCGCAGCAAGTTACCTGCCTCTATTCTACAACGCCTCTACGGTCACACCATGGACGCTTTCACTCGCTCTTTTTAAGATGGCTTCTCTGAACATATCGAAACTTGAAATTGAGACGAGGGAATATTCCAAAGTGAGAAAATGAGAAAACTTGACCTCTAACTGAAGATTTCACCCGACAGCCCAGAGATGGTGAGCAATCAGGGATTCGATCGTGAGTTCCGTCAACTCAGAAGCCAGTGCATTACCACTAGGCTATTTGGCCAATGCGATTTCTCTCACATTTACAAGACATGCATCAATTACAGGCACTCAACTTTAATGATAGTGGTGAATGAGAATCAACCTAGATATTTGTAATTGTGATTGTTGGATAGCAAAGGAGAGTAATAAGTTTTAACACGCTTCTAGTTACTTCTCTTCATCCATGGGATTGCATGAAAATTTAAAGTAACATCGGCAGTATTCTAAGTCTGTTAAAATATAAGCAACTTATAAGAAATTGACTAAATAGGAAATTCAGAGAGCAAATGAACAATTCTGTCTTCCATGCAGGTTATGACATCATAATGTTGATAAGAGTTAGGAAATAAGGTGTCATCAATGGAAAAATACTCGCAATCTTTTACGTGGATATGGAAGAAATTTCCTAGTATACATAAGCATTAATTTCGCTGTTCATTCGAACAAAAGGGGAACTTGTTGATTTTCAATTGTGAAATAAATGAGCAATAACTAAAGTATTGAGTCACATATCAACATCAAATAATTCAAGTTCTACAGGTTTTAGTAGAATAAGCCCTTAAATTTTGTGATAGCAATGAAACTGTTGCATTCTACATATACAAATGGAACTAAATTGGGATTGTTTGTTAAAAGTAGTTGTGAACTGTTACCCTTTTCTGTCAGCTAATAAATAATAATTACTACTTCATGATTTTGTTATACAACAAATGTCTATAAAAAGTATAAGGTTGATATAGATGCAAATAATCTGGTTCCAAAGCCCATTACCCATAGGTAAGCACTGGAAAGAGGCATGAAAAATTATATTTCCGCTTTGGATCGAAGAGCTTTTCAATACTTTGCGATAAACAATGTCTTTTACTCTGCCCCACTATGAAGTCAATAAGGATTCCAACAGGTGTGCTTAAATAGTTGTCCATCTCTCCAGAAACACTGACAAGGAAATGTTTTTCAATGAAAAATGTACATATTTTGACTATTAATTGATTTAAAAAGAAAAAAAACAAATGAAATATTCTCCACCAAAAACATTTTAGAAAGAAGTTCATAAAGAAAGTTAAGAAGATAGATTTAGTGAAACTGTATTGAAGGATTACACCTTGAATAGTTTAACCGAAGCCAAATTGAGTATGCTGGACATGGGGAGGGACTCTTCTGATGATATAAAAGAATAACCTCTAGTAAATTGGTGTAAGATAGTTTTTAATAGCAGGTCTTGATTAAATGTCATCCCACAATGGTTAAACAAGACCAATTATTACGGTCAACATTAAATTTAATCTTTATTTTAACAAAAATAAAAGAACGAACGTTTCGAATGATCATTATGGAGTAAGTCCTTGATAGGACGCGCAACTTTAAGGTTTACAATTAATACATTTATGGGAGTTTATAAATGTCTTGGTATCTTTTGAAAGAAAATGATTGACAGGAATAAGATACATCCCAGTTAGTCGGCACATCAAATAAGACGAGGGATAAGGTGTATACACACAGATGTGAAAGACCTAAAGAGATTCTGAAATGACTTGTTAGTAGCTAATGAAAAGGGTCTAGCGCTCAGCTAGGATCTTTCCTAACTGTGGCTCTCTAAAAGTTTACTGTTTGCTTTGCCTGTGATTTATTGATGCTGCATCATGGCAATATTGATATTTGTAATATTTTTCCCTCTAAAATATGCTGTTTTTTGTGCCTGGTCAACATTCCCGAAAGATCGATGTTTCTTTTTAACAAAAGAACAAACACACTTCCTTTTTGCTGTCTTGGCACGGCTGAATTGAGTCAAGATTAGACTAAATTTTAACGTCGGTTTTCTTAAACTTGTTTCTGAGATTGAATTCTATGAAATTGATTTAACTTGATATGTGTTGTTTTTTTCAGATAAAAGAAGAAGAATTTCAGCTCAGTTTAACCTTATAATTCACATAAAATGTAAACGAAGACGTATCAATTATAATTCAATTAAGAAGAAAGAGAAGAGGGGGGGCAAACTCCTGATAGAATCACGCATCCATTCCCTTTTAACTCATAGCAATTAATAAATATCCATAAATTCCTTCTTTAATTTAAGTCTTCCGACAAAGTAAAAATCTCCCCGTGTTTGATCTTACATTAGGAAGAAGAATAATAAAAAAGAAAAGTTAAATAAAAAACATCTTGGTTGGAAAAAATGATTAGATCCTCAGGAAAAAATATGTTGGAAACCTCATCTGGGACTAAAAAAATTTTTATTAAAAAGTGGTGATAATCGTGAATAACGAGGAACGTCACAGTACATTATATGAATAATGTCGTATTGGTTATTACCTTCATCCTGGAACTGAAGATGTGCCACTAAAAAAGTAACACTGCACGATATATATATATATATATATATATATATATATATATATATATATATATATATATATATATATATATATATATATATATATATATATATATATATATATATATATATATATATATATATATATATATATATATATATATATATATATATATATATATACGAGGGGTGGTCAATAAGTTTTGCGAATCGGTAGGGCAAAACAGAGAAAAGGGGATGGGTGTTTGTGGGGGTGTTAGGATAGGTTATGACAAGTCAGGACCTGCAGACGCACGCTGCTGCCTCGTCTATTTAAAAAGCAGTAGCTGATCGCAGGCCGTCAGTGACAATTTTTTCAACAATGGAGAAGATTGAGCACGGCGCAGTGATGAAACTTTTGACCAAGGAAGGCAAGAATGCAAAAGGGATCCATGAACGCATGTTTGCAGTGTACACCCACACCGCCCTTCCTATGCAACCATTGCTCGCTGGAATAGGTAGTTCCTCCATGGTCGTGAGTCCCTTGAAGATGACTCCCATCCAGGACACCCATCAGATGTGATCAACGAGGACAATGTGGTCCAAGTGGAGAGGATAATCCTCGAGAATCGACGGGTGAAGGTGGAAGAAATCGAGCGAGAACTTGGAATATCACGTGGAAGTGTTATCAATATCATCAGCGACATTTTGGCCATGACCAAGGAACCTCACGCCATTTATCGACTTCATCGTCTTCAAAGTCCACAATGCCAGAGTTGCACAAGCTGCCCTGCGCGAGTGCGGATTCGATGAGCTCAACCATACCCCCTACAGTCCAGATCTGTCCCCTAGCGACTACTTTTTATTTCGCCAGTTCAAAGCTGCACTGCGGGGATGTCGGTTTGGGGACGATGAAGATGTCCAGCTCGCCGTCGGGAATTCGAAGCCTCAGGGACAAGTGGTGCAAGTGCATTGAAGTCGAGGGTAGTTATATTGAAAAATAATAAAACTTTTCTTCATATCTCGTTTCCTTATATCCGAATTGCAAAACTTATTGACCGCCCCTCGTATATATATATATATATATATATATATATATATATATATATATATATATATATATTTTAGGGTGTTTCTCAGGTATAAGGGTGTAAATTTAAAGTTGGAATAATACAAGCTTTAACCACCCATAATTGTTTCAATACCGACAGAAACACTCCTTGTAAAATTTGGTGTAATTAAAATAATATTTAGGGGTGCCCCTGCAAGGTTTAACAATGGACCATTTTCCTTAATATTTGACTTAAACTATTTAAGGAAATCGTCTACACAAAACACACCCAAAGAGGACAGTTGTGAACGCATTATTGAAACTATTCTCTTGAACCCACCATTGAAGCCATTTGATGCTTATGAACGCACCATTCCCTTACCCCACCCCCCCTAGCACTTGGGAGGGGTGGGATAAGGAAATGGGGTAGAGGCGGCTGCAATGCGGCTAGAGAGGATAGTCTGCTCTCAGCGTTGATGATGTGTCGTTGTGCTACGGTGTGTTCTCTGATGCCCCCAGTAAGTCTATGCACTTGTTTAATATCACGGTGTCTAATTCTATGCACTTGCATGTTCACTATTACATTATATATTTCTAATTTAGTTGTTCATCTTCTGTTTAAAAGTATTAAACCTGTTCAAATTGATATAGTTACTATCTTTATGATTTTTTCGTGTATCTGTTTGCAGATGACGAGCTCCACTAAAACCAAAACCTAGTTTTATTTAATAGGTCACAATGAGCCCATGATTGGCGAAGCAAAGCTTCCTAGGGCAAGACAAGTGATTGTATACTTTTTTCATCAGCATTTCAACTTAAAAGAGAAAATTCCGACATCGTCAAAAGCCACCTGCGAGGCCTTTCTTGAGTTTTGGGCAAAAGGGAATATTCCAGTATAGGCAAAGCAACATGTAATAAAAAAAAATAGAAAAAGTGTTTTCTAACTGAAAAGCGCTTCAAAAACACTCAAAAAGGACAACTTCAGCACATAAGACAAAGGAAAGTGAACTTTGAAAAAGTCTTGACATCGCCGATCAAAATGCTATGAACATTATGCAGATCCAAGAGGATAAGGATTTTTTCCTCGCACAAAGGAAAGACTGTCGGCGAGGTGTCCTTGGATCAGTTGACAGAATATTGGTGCAAAAGGAGAAGAAGGCGGAAGCACGTTCCATTGTTGCAGAACGTCGTCGTCAGTAGGCAACAGTTGAAAAGGAGGCGTGAATGAGCAAAGCAGGTCTCACCAGTTTGTCCTCATCAGGTAATGAGTCTAATGACACAGATGGTGATCAAGAGCAGGGCGTCGGCAGGCCTTAGGAAGCTGTTGTGCCAGTTCAGCCTCCGTCTAAGCGCGCACGTGAGGTGAATATTGTGACGCCGACATTAGCTGCTGCCCTTGACGTGACTAAAACGTCATCAAGTGCTGCAACATTCATTCTTACAGAGACAGCTTCCAGCTTAGTTTATAATGTTGAAGACTTAAACGTAAATCAGAGCTCCATTCACCGGAAGAGAATAGAACATCGTACACAAGCCCATGTTACACCCAGACTTGAAGACGAGCTTCAAGATGTTCCACTCATCGTGCACTGGCATGGGAAGTTGATGAAAGATCTCACTGGAAATCAGAATGTGGAGAGGCTTCCAGTTCTGATAACCTGTATTGGTACCAGTCAGCTCTTTTGTGTTGCTAAGCTCAGAAGTGGAACAGGTAGCGAGCGAGTAAATGTGATTTGTCACTACAGCCACCAATACAGGAAAGTTTTCCGGAACCTGGGCTCACGAATAGCTCCAATAGCAGCTAATATTTTCATGATTTATCCTGAAAACAACTTTAGGAAACATTTCCCTATAGATTTCAAACCCATATTTTATCGTAGGTATGTGGCCAACGCCTTTGCTATTTTCAATAATATAGAACATGCCCACCATTTTTTAAAATTTTGTAAACTCTTATCATCCCAACATTAAATATACCATTGAATTAGAGAGTACCTATCAACTTCCTTTCCAAGACGTCATTATAGAAAAAACCGACAAACTAACTACCTCATTATACAGAAAGCTTACCTTTAGTAACTTAGGAATCAATTTTTTCAGCCATTGTGACTTGTCACATAAACTCAGTGCAATTAAATCTCTAATATATAGAGGTAAACATCTCTCCTCCAATTATTCCCTAATGCACAATGAATTCCAGACTCTAAAGTCTTATTTTAAAAATAATTGTTACCCCTCACCTTTGGTTGACAAACTAATCAATAATTCTCTTACCAAAATTTACTCGTCATCCTTTCTCTCGTATAATTTTCCCCAAAATGAGAAATTTTTCGTAGTACCAGAAATGGGACCTTACAATAAATTATTCACTAGAAAATGCAACAAATATCTTAAAAAATATTTCTTTCATACCAACTTCAAAATCACTTTTGTCAATCCCCTTTCCATAGGAAGTTTCTTCTCGTCAAAAGACAAACTTCCTCTAGAAATGAGCAGCCGTGTTGTTTGCGCTTTTCCTTGTCCTTGTTGTTTGCAAGGAACCTATATTGGTAGTATGGTTCGCTCATTAAAAGCGAGGTTTTGTTCTCACATGGGAAGAAGCCATCGCACTGGAAAAATATTGTCTAAGAAGGAAGCTTCTGTAATTAGAAATCATAGTATACAATGCAAGACAGAATGTTCCATAGATAACTTCAAAATAATTGGTCGCAATAACAATGAATATAGTCTAAGAATTTGGAGATCCCTACTAATACGTACAAAATCTCCTACACTCAACATAGATAATACCACTGTTCCTCTTCTGATTTCTTAATTTTAATTACCTCATTCAACAAGCAACCAACCTTCTCTTATTTAACAGCAAACCAATCAAAATCCTATCCTTCTTTAAGCCACATCCTTTATAATTTCTTCACTTTGGGATTTCTCCTGAACTTCATCGGTAAGCAATATAATACTGTAATTATTCACCTTTGTGTTTTTGCTTTCTTTCGTGTCAATAGTGGTCACATTAGATTGATAGTTTGATTCTCTTGCCTTTTAAATCCCTGAGTTATTTTTTAATTTTTGATTTACCTACATAGTCTTAACCGAATTATTTTTAATAGTCTTTAACTGTATTAGATTATTTTATAATTTTAGAACCTGAAGATTAGACTGGTCAGCAGCAACTCATATGACTATAGGTATAAATATATATATATATATATATATATATATATATATATATATATATAAATATATATATAAATATATATGCAAAAAGATCCTACAAGAAAATGAAAGGCGGATTCCAAGTACTATCGAACTTGTTCAGTTCATTCTTAATGAATAATTAATTATTTTTCAAAGTTGGCATATATAAGAGACAAAAAATAAGTAATAGCAAAAATAGGATAAATAACGGATACGAAGGGTGAAGGCATAAAAATAAGAACTCTTCCGGAAGTTAAAACTGTGAGAAAAGAATGTAGACATAATAGGAACTAATATATGGATACATACACATGCAATTATAAATACATTGAAATAAACAAATGAAATAGAGCAAATTTAAACAATCAAAGCGCTAAGATTTAAAATAGACAATTTCGTTATAAATAAGCCTTTTAAATACAGGGTCTAGTTTAAATAGACCGGGGGATATATGGAAATTAGGCGAAGAATAAAAAATGTATGAACATTTGACAATATTTCTTTTAATATAGTAATCAGATTTATAAATAAATTTGGCCAAACTCCAATTAATAGGATGACTATTTTTAGATAAATGAACAGAGAAAGCAATATTACTTTCACGTCTTCTAATATTGTATTTATGTTGGATCAAAAATTTAGTTCAGTAAGAAAACCATTTACATCCTTAGAAGTAGGCCACAAACAAGTAATATCGTCTAAAATATATTCTATAACCTCCAATGATATGAATGGTTTTCTTACTGAGCTAAGTCTCGATATATAGACGATATTACAGACCCAGATTTGCGGATATTTAGGTATCAGCAACAAAACTGGAGCCCCACTCACTACTCTCAATTTCTTCCTTATCCGAATACAGTACGAAAACAGACATTCACACAATAAACCTAACTTACATCATTTTTAAATTAAAGATACAGCAAAGACCTAAACCAACTACGTACACTGGAATCTCTTTATATTATATTTACTAACCAAACTTTAACTCCGACACAAGATCATTTCCATCTTACCCCAACTCTAACCACCCACGAATCACGCACGCCAAAACCACTCCCTCAAAACACAACCCATATTGTTCAAATATTTACATTATCTCGCCTTTTTAACAATGAAGACACACAAAACTAATTAATATCAGATTTAATTGGAAAAACAAAAACATATTTCCTATTTCCTAATAGTTAAAAGCCTTGCATTTTTATAATTTGAATATTACCATCTCTGCTGCTTCCCATTACCCATATAATTAATTTATTAAACTCTGATAACTTCTCTAAAAATTTCTTATGTTTGTATATATTCCTAATGTCGAATCCTTGAAAATGGATTCCTTCCCGAAACGTTGGTACCAAAAAGTTAATATATAATAATGAACTTCCTAAATTAGCCTGCTAAATACGTATACGCCTCGCAACGCGCAACCCTCTGCTCTCTTAATATTATATATATATATATATATATATATATATATATATATATATATATTTATATATATCGGAATAACAAAAACAAAATTAACACGAAGAATGAGCTACCATTTAAACAATGGTGCACCCAAAACACATACATTTGAAAAACATGGAAGACAATAGGACCTGACTTCACTCGAAAAGAACACCGAATTTCTTGCATATGTTCCAAATTGCCAACAATTACTCATATTAGAAGCTCTCTAGATAGAAGAAAAAGAGCCAAAATTAAATACAGGAACAAACATACAGTTCACCCTGCCTTCCTCGCGTCCTCGTGCGCCAAGTAATAATCCCCACCTATCTTAATCTTGTGCCCATTTTAAACTAGCCTCTTTAAGCCGCCTTAATCCTTTGTATTTAAGAATTTCCATTCTCTATAAATATGTTCGTATAATTGTTAACCTTCAAACCCAGATATATACAGCCATGTATTTAATTCCTTTTGTTATTTCTACCTTCCTTTGATAATTATAGAGAAGTGTATCGAAACGCGTTAGGCCAGTAAATGTTTCGTTTTATCCAGTGAACTATTTTACTGCCCTCGTTCGTCAGGGCTTTTGTAACGAATTTGGGCGAGCTTATACACGGGTTAACCAACGACCAAATGCGGAATATTAGAGAAATCAAGAATCGAAAAGCAAATTATTAATGCTGAATTCGCACTCGCCTTCAACAAAATATGCCACGAAGAGAATCTTCTGCCCAAATATATGGAAATATATATATATATATATATATATATATATGTGTGTGTGTGTGTGTGTGCGTGTGTGTAAATGTATGTGTGAAAATGATGTCCTGCTATTCTGAAAGGTTTCGAAGTCTTAGAAATAACGGAAAAATATACATAAATGGGAAAGTTAAATCACTCAATTGCAAATAAATGTTCAGAACAGCTTTTTTATATCATCTTCAATAGGTAGAAAGGGAAGAAAGAATAAATGAATTACCAAACAAAAACAATCTTCATCTTCTGTCCCTCTCTTGACCTGTTTGAATAAAGGAAAACACTGCGAATCTTGATATTCAATTTTTTCTCTAACTCACTCTTGCCACAATTCCTTTATCGACTGCAAATCTAATCGGCGCCTCCCCTCACATAACTAAGTAATTCAAACCACCATCTAGAACTTGTTCTGCACAAGTTATATACTCGGTGTTTTTGCATGAGCATAAATGGGGTCTGACGCAAACTCTCTTGGCTTTAGTTTTTGAGTGAACGGGTTGTGAATTCAGTGACCTCATCCTGGTTATTCATTGCATTCTTGAAGAGGGTGGGACACAGGAATCCACCCATAGGCTTTAAATCTTCGAATTATATAAATTTATGTAATTATATAAATTTAAGGATATTATATTAACAATAAATGGAAAATTTAGTAGGCCAAGGTCTGGTCTATGAGCTCAGATTACCCTTAGTTTACTAAGGAGCAATTACTTGGCTTCGTCTAGGCTATGATTTGAACTTACAAATACTTATTCCTCTTATCGGAATTTTAACTAAAGACTCGATAAAAGATTGATATTTATGATATAAAGTCTGAAATTTAAAAAAAAGAATTATGCCTATAAAGAACATTCAGTTACATATCACATAATTAATTGCATGTTCCGTGTTATGTGCGAAAAGTGTTAAGTCACTTTTAGTGTTATTATGAGTGGTAGCTTTTCTTTTATGTTTATTTAGGTCAAATTAGTTTGTTCTGGATGACCTTTAGGCTACTTAGTATCTATTTTGCCTTTTTTTGTTCTTTTTCTTCATTTGCTTTCTTCCACGCTGCATTGTCTACTCCAATCTCTGTTCCGCACATTCAGTGGCTCCTTTGAGAGATACAAGATTCAGTTCCCTACTATTGATAAAGAAAGTCTTTTTGAAAGATTCTTTTTCTTGTGCAAGTGGCGTTCACTTTCTGAGTCTAATTTCATCAACAATTCTTTAATATCCTTTCTTCTTTATGACATATAGACATGTTTCTTTTATTCTGCGCATCATTTTCGCCGTTTCTCAAATTCTCTTATCGAGACTCATTCGTGAAAACATAATAGAAATTTAAACCTAAAATTCATTCGAGATTTTAATATGGCATAGGATCGTGTAGAAATTTGTGTCCGATATAAATATTAACTAAAATAATTTAATATAAACAATTTGCAGTAGTAAAAACATGCTCGAATCAATTCCATTTTTTAGTAATATTTTTTTGCCCTCTTCCTGAAAATACCTGGATTTGTGCCATCCATCATTAATATATTAAGTATGTTTATTATGCTAATTTACTGTCTCTGAAGGATAAACGAAAATGATAAAATAATCAGGATTTTCCTCAATTTTATTAATTTAAACCCGTCTTTTTGGCGGCAGAAGACATATAAATGATCCACAAATTATTTCTATTAATTATTAATTGAGCCTCAAATTTGACAGAAAATGGGGTGAAATTTCAGTTTTTGAGATGAAGATGAATAAAAAAAGAGTAAGATTAATTCCTATAACTGGATGGGTGAGTAATAGTAAAATTCTTGGAACAGAAGTAAAAGGGTATTCAAAATAATTTTTTCCCTTATGAGGCTCGTGTTGGGGAATTTTTTTTAAAATGGGGCCATCAAGTCCAAGCCAATTTGGAAATAAAACTTGACTGAAAAAGAAAGTTATTAAAGTTAGGTGCAGAATTAGATGATTTGAGACCATTAGCTATTAAATTTAAGTTTCCATCAGCGTTTAGGGTAGAGTAAATTAGTAGTAGTTGTAGATAAATAAAGGCTGAATTTGCTACGAATAAATTAAGATTAAAAGAGAGAAAATCGTAGGGATAGGAGAGAAAAAATTAGGTTCTGGTTAAATGGTTTAGGTTAGTTTAAGTTTAAGTAGACGTCTGGATAACGATAAAGTACTAGATTACAACTTAGCCAAGAGCTAGTTACGGGTTATGTTCGAATTAATAAAAGCAGAAGGTATATGCTAGATTTACATTGAGATGAAGACTAGATTGCTTCGATTTAGGAAATTTAGGTTAGGTCAATTGGTTGATGTCGAATTATTTCCTTACGAGCTATTTGGCTCTTCTTTTGATTGCTCAACAAACTAAGCTGTTGCCTCTTTCTCTTGAATTCCCCACACCAAGTCTTCAAACTTCACTGTTCTCTGTTCTCCTCATGAAGTCTTCGGGTCATTTGTTGACTTCTTTACTCACAGCCTCTTCGACTTTCGACTACCATTTGGCCGCTTTCTTTGCAAAGTCTTCCTCGTAGCATTTGACTGCATCACTTACCAAGCTTCCGCCATATATGATGACTGTTTCCAAAGGAAGTCTTCTATTACTCTTTAGACTGCCCTTTCAAGTAGAGCTAAACATTTATGTCGAATAGTTTACCTGCTGAAGTCGTAAAATACCCATTTGTATCTCTGCTAACAAAGTCTTTGAATCCTATATTGACATCCTCCCCAAGAAGTCTTCTACTCGGTTGTTGAATTCTTCCTTTACCATTCTTCATTTGACATATTTTTACCCGAAGTCTTCGCTAATCTGTTTAACCCTTGTCACACAAAGTCTTGGTCACGTACCTTCACTGCTTTTCTATCGATGTCTTCAGTTTGTCTTTAGAATCCTCCTTCATTATGACTTCGGTTCTAGGATGACTTGTTTACCTTGAATTAGTCGAATAAAGAAATCAGTTGTTCATGAAGAACAAGTAAAAATAAACAACGTATTCCTAAAAGTAAGTGAGGGAGATAGATAAAAATAGAACAACCTGTTGAGGAAAGTTCCACTTTCCGGCATAAATCCAAAAGAGGACACTTTTGAGATATTTATTATCCCTTGTGGAGGCCACCAAAAGAGATCAGAGACGCCTAAGTTTCGCCAAGGTTCCCCTGTACTGGCCTTCGAAGTAAGATAGCGAAGTCTATGAAGTGAAGATGTGGTCGGCCATTGCCATATTGTTAAACGTCTCCTATGCCAAGCTGAGTCACTTGGTAAAGGAACCTGGCCGTTTCTTTTGCTGCAAAGCAGTTATGCAGAAGAGAGGGGAAGCCCTGGAATTGGTCAGTGGTCACTGCATCGCTTTCGTCCATTAAGCAATCATACGGACCGAGGGTGTGATCGGATGAGCTAGAACCGACATAAGGCTTCTTAATGAACGCTGGAGCCACCGCACGTGGAAAACCTACGGCAACATGATAATATTCTTTAGCCTTTCTCAACATGATTAGATCCACATCCTGCAAGGCCAAGACATCATTATCAAAATATAAGTTGCAATGATTTGATCAATTATGTTTTATGTTTAGCTACGCCATAATTAACAAATTTGAACTTACAAGAAACAATTTTATTGTGCATGGCCTGATCAGTTAGCCCAAGTTTCTTTTTGAAGCGACTTAGCAAGACTATATGTCTTCTTGGTGTGGATGAACCATTGGCAAAGGTAGTACCCCCGTGGTACTCTTACGAATCACGAATGCCTTTAAGTGGTTGAGATGGTAGCAAGTGCTAATGTGTCAAAGAGCTTTTCTAGGTATAAAGTGATAAAGATTGAAGGGGCTTCGCTGCTTATTTGATATTCGATCACAAGACGGTTACTTAGTCGGACAGCTGTTCTGAATTATCATTAACGGTGTATTTTATTACTTTTTTTCCTATACACCAACCGTTTTAACAAAGTTCATGGTGTAATGTGGTATCAACCGCAAATGTCTCATATTGAGTGCCCGGAGACCACTGAGTTTGGAACTTGGTGAAGGTTTAGCCACATTAATCAAAAAGATCAAGACACAGGAGATCCTTACAACACTACCAAAGAACACACATAAGCCTTTACCCTGATATAACTTGTGTACTTTAGACTACCTAGTCTTATAAGTTGCCCGAACGGCCAAGAAACACTTCATGGTCGCGGGATCTAAATGTCTAGCAACCTCTCACTGGCAGCCCACGACATGCCTAAGATTTCACCCTCTCAACTTTTCTTCCTTTTAGGTAAGAATGGCTGGTTATTTACCCCGTCCTTCAAGGTGATTACAAGTGCGGCAAACCTGCTATGGAATTACTTGAGATACATTAAGAATAACCGATCTTCAACCAGAGCCGCTCCGAAGGTAGGAGATCTACTGTTAAATTTATCCCCCTTTTCTGGTCTTACTACATTACCGAAAGTCCCATCAAAATAGCAACAGGCTTTGGACGTGACCTTCCCGCACCATTATCTCGCCAGGAAATTGATTTACCCCTTGCATCGCCACGACTTCATTCATAAAAGAACATCAGAAGCCGGAATCCATTCCTGAGAATTACCAGCACGGCTAAACCGTAAGTCCTGTACATAAGTGTTGTATAGAAGAAATAGAGGGTAATAATTATTCAGTGCACCTGCATCCATATACCTGACCATCACGTGTTATCGAAACCCAATCCATGTAAGAGATTACGCGCCTCTAACTTATATTAAGTTGATTTGGTATCTCATTAAGGATATAAATGTTCAGCTGCGCATATTAATTTGGCATGAGAAGACGCACCTGTTCTTATACTTAGTAAGACGCCATCAATACTAAAAAGTGACAGTTTCCGACCGATCTTTATATTCGAAATAAGCTTATTTTTTATAGTTACTGATAATGGCACAAATATTGATTTCACAGTGTAAAATTATATATATATAATATATAAGTATATATGAAGATATGCATTTATTTGTTAGGTAACTTCAGCTTTAAAGCAAATTATAATAATGTAAACATGGACGGTGTGTAGCCGAGAGTGGAATAAGATAGATTCCATCCATACCATGGGCTACCAAGAAGAAGAAAGGAAAAGGACCTGGAAACGACGGGTAGGCAGAAGAAAGGGTTATGATTTGAACTATATTTAGACATTTCTCCACAGAAAAAACTTAACAGACAAGATCCACAATTGGCTACAGTATCTATTATTTCTCTCTCCTCCACACACACGAGAGAAAAACCACACTGTTGCTATTGCGCTACTCAAATTTCCATCCTTTCACTTATTAGTTGATTAATAGTAGCCTTCAGAATACCGATTACTACGGTTCAAAAATTCGGTTTTCCGAGCGGAAAATTATATGGCCCAAAACCTCGTTCCCGGTTTAATGGTTGGATAATCGGTAATCTGTAAAAGGATTCTGTCCGCTCTGGCGTATGTGTAATTGTATTTGTATGCAAGTCTTTAGGGGATTATCTGCTTACATTTATTAGATTGATATGTCGTTCTTTCAGCTGTTTGTTTTTACTAGTAGATTCATTTGTGGATTTGTATGCAACTTGCCATTTGTTTTACTTTCTTTCGTTATTTTGTGTATAAATATGAGTATGGTTTAGCGGGGATGCAACTCTTTCTGATGGTTGTTTTATTCCACAAAGAAATTTGAGCATGTGTTTTATTCCTCGAATAACTTTTCTTGTGGATGCAAATTTTACCAAAATGAAAATATCTTTAAAGACAGCTAAATTGGCACTTATTAATTTTATTATATAAATTTGCTCCTCTTTAAATTTTTCTTCCATAAAAACCCTGAATTTCGAAGTCCTTTGTGGGCATTGGTTACTTCAGGAATATTGATTATTTTAATAATAAAGCTGTTTTCTATTACGTGTTGATAGTAGAAGAATCAAAACTGTGAAACATAATTTGTATATTTTGCCATATGGATTCGTTGAATTTTTAAAATTAACTCAATTTGACTTAAAAAGTTCTGAGTGCGATGATTGAGCAAAACATGGAGGATCCATCAAATCTATTTATATAAAATAAATAATAGTGTGATTCTTCAGAACATGTGGTTTAGTAATGATGTCATCGCTAATATAAATACGTTCGTTGATTGGAAGATAAAATAATAAATGTTTTTTGTCATGTATTATATGATACTCATCTATATCAAATTATAATATTAACTTCATTGATTTCATTAAAATATCAGGCTGATTTGTATCATATTTGGCACTCTAGTAATAGTAGCTCTACAGTCCATAATCTGAAGACTTAGTCCATACGTACTCTATAAATTTCATTTTAAGGTTTCATCCCTAAAATCATGTTTTAAGAAGAGGAATTTTGGGACGGATTGAATATTATGAATTTATTCTCTTAGTTTGTATACTCAAATTGACCAAGAGTAAATGGTGAAGTTCAGAAAAAATAAATATGAATATGTTTGGGAATCTTTTCAAAGCAAACGAATTGTAAATGGTAAATTACAGAGTTGTAAAATTTAAGGTATGGCTGTTTTATTTCTTCATATATTCGAATATTTTATTGAAATTCTTTATAAAATAAGGCAAAATAAAATTATTAAAGAAAATTAGATAGCAAAAAATTGACCTGAGAATTGTTTTTTCATTATGTTAAATGCTACTTACATTAACATTTAAAAAAGGGGTAAGTTAAAAAGTAAATTTTTTAATCTAGTTCAATAAAATGGTTACATTTGAAAAGGGGTAAGTAAAAAATTAAAGTTTTTTATCTAGTTTTTTAAAAGGGTTACATTTAAAAAAGCGGCAAATTAAAGAGTAAAAATTATAAGGTTAAATATTTTACTGTACAAACTGTTCTTTGATATTTTGTAAAGTATCAATAAAAAAGGTCTGAATTATTGCCTTTGAATACCCACCAATTGGGTTCATCTAGGGGGCCTTGCAGACGTATTTGTGGTACTCCACGTCTTTTCTTCAGGATCTTAATTTAGCTCTTCATCCATTTTTGCTTAATCCTTTGAGTGTTAGTTTGAGTTGTTGGATCTACGTTAAACTGACGAATATCGAATTTACGGTGATTATAGCCTAATTGAGGAATCCTACTATATGCGGCGCATTTGTGGGAGTGTATGTACGACCTACTTGCAACTTTGTTTTGAATGATTAGTAACAAAGTAGTGGCATCTCGTCGGTAAACATAAAAATAGAGCTAATCATTTTTATGGCATAGTCCAAAGGCTCAAGAGCAATCAATACGTCGTTTATGATTTCGCTCGTTGATAACAGGGTTTTGACCCAATTCCCTTGGCACATTGTCACCTTCCAAAATGAGACCTTTTTTATACTTTCTTCGTCGAGCATAAGTTGATTCGTTGATTTGTACTGGCTCGTTTTCTGTACTAATCATCTGACCTCGACTATTCACAGATACAATAAATGAACAAACTTAACGACAGTAATTAAACCAGCCAACCGCAGTGATCATGGAAATACCGGTATATTTCGTTACTGTTCGCAATCACATTTCAGTAGACAACAAGAACAAATTTTATACAATCGAAGTCAGGCTCAAGTTGAAATTAAACTTGTCATTTATATCCGTGTATTGGATAAAGCTGTTACCAATCCAAACAGACATAATAGCTTTACAATCCCTTCATTTACAACTCTATACTAGATAGTCTATTCCACCTACTTTATTGGTTGTGAAATCAAGTGGTTCGCTGCATTTGTTGCACTCAACTTTTTCGGCCCAAATATCCTTTACTAGTATGAGCTTTGCAGCAGTTCTTTCATTACTAACAACATTAGTATAAAATTCGCGCAGCAACATATTTATGGTTTTAGCTTTGAAATAAATAACTTTCTCAAAATATGTACAGACGAAGACTAAATAATTTCGCTGAAAACCTTATTAAGAAACTTCCATATAATGGAGGTTGGGGGAAAATTCCCTGTTATTAAGAAATTTCCATATGTTAAGGTAGGATAAATGCTATGGCAGTTACCGGCAAAGGTAAGATACAAATTTAGGTAGGATACACACTATAGCAGTTACCGGAAAAGGTAGGATAGAAATTTAGATAGGATACAGGTTATAGCAGTTACCGGCAAGGATTTATACAAATTTAGATAGGATACACGCTGTAGCTGTTACCGGCAAAGGTAGAATACAAATTTAGATAGGATACACGCTATACTAGTCAACGGCAAAGGTAGGATACAAATTTAAAAATGATACACGCTATAGCAGTTACCAGCAAAAGTAGGATACAAATTTAGTTAGGATAAACGATATAGCAGTTAGCGGCAAAGTTAGGATACAAATTTAGATAGGATATACGTTATGCAGTTTCCGGCAAAGGTAGCATACAAATTTAGATAGGATACACGCTCTAGAAGGTACTGGCAAAGGTGGGATTCAAATTTAGATAGGATACAGGCTATAGCAGTTACTGGCAAAGGTAGCACACAAATTTAGATAGAATATACGCTATACTAGTCACTGGCAAAGGTGGAATACAAATTTAGATAGAATACACGCTCTAGCAGTTATCGGCAAAGGTAGGATTCAAATTTAGATAGGATACAGGCTATAGCAGTTACCGGCAAAGGTAGGATACGAATTTAGATAGGATACACGCTCTAGCAGTTAACGGCAAAGGTAGAATTCAAATTTAGATAGGATACAGGCTATAGCAGTTACTGGCAAAGGTAGCACACAAATCTAGATAGAATATACGCTATACTAGTCACCGGCAAAGTTAGGATACAAATTTAGATAGGATACACGCTCTAGCAGTTAATGGCAACAATAGGATTAAAATTTAGATAGGTTTTAGGCTATAGCAGTTACCAGCAAAGGTAGAAAAAGAATTTAGATAGAATATACGCAAAACTAGTCACCGGCAAAGTTAGGATCAAAATTCAGATAGGATACACGCTATATCAGTTACTGGCAAAGGTAGGATACAAATTTATAAAGGATACAGGCTATAGCAGTAACCGGCAAAGCTAGAATACAAATTTAGATAGAATATACGCTATACTAGTCAACGGCAAAGGTAGGATAGAAATTTAGATAGGATACAGGTTATAGCAGTTACCGGCAAAGGTAGGATTCAAATTTAGATAGGGTACAGGCTATAGCAGTTACCAGCAAAGGTAGGATACAAATTTAGATAGAATATACGCTATACTAGTCACTGGCAAAGGTAAGATACAAATTTAGATAGGATACACGCTATAGCAGTTACCGGCAATGTAGGATACAAACTTAGATAGAATATACGCTATAGTAGTTACCGGCAAGGTAGGATACAAACTTAGATAAAATATAAGCTATAGCAGTTACCGGCAAGGTAGGATACAAAATTAGATAGGATACAAGCTATAGCATTTACCGGCAAGGTAGGATACAAACTTAGATAGGATATACGCTATAGCAGTTAAATGCAAGGAAGGATACAAACTTAGATAGAATATACGCTATAGCAGTTACCGGCAAAGTAGGATACAAACTTAGATAGAATATACGTTATAGCAGTTACCAGGAACATAGGATACAAACTTAGATAGGATAAAAGCTATAGCAGTTACCGGCCACGTAGGATACAAACTTAGATAGGATATACGCTATAGCAGTTACCGGCCAAGTAGGATACAAACTTAGATAGAATATACGTTATAGCAGTTACCAGGAACGTAGGATACAAAGTTAGATAGGATACAAGCTATAGCAGTTACCGGCCACGTAGGATACAAACTTAGATAGGATATACGCTATAGCAGTTACCGGCAAGGTAGGATACAAACTTAGATAGGATATACGCTATAGCAGTTACCGGCAAGGTAGGATACAAATTTACATATGATATACGCTAAGCGGTAAAGGCAAGGTAGGATACAAACTTAGATAGGATATACGCTAGAGCAGTTACCGGCAATGTTGGATACAAACTTATATAAAATATACGCTATAGCAGTTACCGGCAAGGTAGGATACAAACTTCGATAGGATATACGCTATAGCAGTTACCGGCAAGGTAGGATAAAAAGTTAGGTAGGTTATACGCTATAGCAGTTACGGGCAAGGTAGGATACAAACTTAGATAGGATATACGCTATAGCAGTTACCGGCAAGGTAAGATACAAACTTAGATAGAATATACGCTAGACTAGTCACCGGCAAATGTAAGATACAAATTTAGATAGGATACACGCTATAGCAGTTACCGGCAAAGTAGGATACAAACTTAGATAGAATATACGCTATAGCAGTTACCGGCACAGTAGGATACAAACTTAGATAGGATACACGCCTTAGCAGTTACCGGCAACGTAGGATACAAACTTAGATAGAATATACGCTATAGCAGTTACCGGCACAGTAGGATACAAACTTAGATAGGATACACGCTATAGCAGTTACCGGCACAGTAGGATACAAACTTAGATAGAATATACGCTATAGCAGTTACCGGCAAAGTAGGATACAAACTTAGATAGAATATACGCTATATCAGTTACCGGCACAGTAGGATACAAACTTAGATAGGATGCACGCTATAGCAGTTACCGGCAACGTAGGATACAAACTTAGATAGAATATACGCTATAGCAGTTACCGGCACAGTAGGATACAAACTTAGATAGAATATACGCTATAGCAGTTACCGGCAAAGTAGGATACAAACTTAGATAGAATATGCGCTATAGCAGTTACCGGCACAGTAGGATACAAACTTAGATAGGATACACGCTATAGCAGTTACCGGCAACGTAGGATACAAACTTAGATAGAATATACGCTATAGCAGTTACCGGCACAGTAGGATACAAACTTAGATAGGATATACGCTATAACAGTTTTCGGAAAGGTAGGATACAAACTTAGATATGATATACGCTATAGCAGTTACCGGCAACGGGTAGGATACAAACTTAGATAGGATATACGCTATAGCAGTTACCGGCAACGGGTAGGATACAAACTTAGATAGGATATACGCTATAGCAGTTACCGGAAAGGTAGGATACAAACTTAGATAGGATATACGCTATAGCAGTTACCGGCAACGGGTAGGATACAAACTTAGATAGGATATTCGCTATAGCAGTTACCGGCAACGGGTAGGATACAAACTTAGATAGGATATACGCTATAGCAGTTACCGGCGACGGGGAGGATACAAACTTAGATAGGATATACGCTATAGCAGTTACCGGTAACGGGTAGGATACACGTTTAGATAGGATATACGCTATAGCACACCTCTTAAAAATTCTTCTCCCTGGCTTTTCCCTCCCTGGAGTCGCCGTTGTTGATCAGTCGTTTCTTCGTAAAAGACTCTTCCATGAAGGTTTTGGCAGAGATTTTACTGACGGATCTCCTTCCTGACACCAATCCTCCTTAGATACCTGTCTTGGGAACTGCATTAGGTTGGGTGGTCTGCCCCTCCCCCAGTGGCTTAAAATAATGTCATTAAATAGGATCTTATCTAAAATCCAAAATAAACCCTTCTCTTTCCATGCAAAACCTTGATACGTTTTTAGCCTAGAAAAATTCATAGTTGCTCTCTCGCTGGTAAAGTAGTCTTTATGCTATGGAAAAATTTATTCGAAAATTTAATATTTAAAATTATGTTTTAAGCCACAATAGATTAAAAGACTAAATAAAAGGACAATAGGTTGGCAGGTGCCTTAGTAACAGAACTTGGTTACACAGGCACCCTTGTGGGTTGTGGCCTACGGCTTTATTTGCTAATCTTAAGCGCCTTTTTTAATCCCCTTTATAGACTCTTTATTTTAACACCCTGAACACCCTTTTCTTATTCTTCTTCATCGACTTCATCATCTTCATCTTCATCTTCATCTCCTTCTTCATCTTCTTCTTCCTCTTCATCTTCCCCTTCTTCTTAATTCTTCATCTTCATCATATTCATCTTCATTCTTCATCTTCATCATCTTCATCTTCATCTTCTTCTTCTTCTTTTTTTTCATCTTCATCTTCATCTTCTTCTTCTTCTTCTTCTTTTTCTTCTCATAAAGGAATTATTAGAAAAATCTTTGATAAAAAAATTAAATCTACTCAGGTTACAACCGAACTAAAAGAAAAGATTTTATTCAAACTTCAAAAAATCTCGTTCTTAAAATATAGGGTTATGTAAATAATCCGCAGAGACAATGGGAAAATATTTATTATTTTCGATTCCTTTATCAACCGAATTTACACGGCGTCCTCCGAGAAATAATACCAAAATTAAAAGGTTTATAATTGAAAAAAATATTTTCTATTTCGATGTCAGCTTCGATCTTTTTCGTCTCCTATGATTATCTAGTTTTCTCTATATCCCTATATTTTAAGAACGAGAATTTTTGAAAGTTGGAATCAGATTTTTTCCTTTAGTTTGGTTGTCACCTGAGTAGATTTAAATTTTTTATCAAATTTATTTCTAATAATTCCTTTATAATATCAAAAAGATAAAATGATGAAGTTCATCAAATTTATTATAATTTTGGCATGAAAATTATTAGAGCAAATTTAGATGGAGAAAAAAAGAATCATGATAGGCCGTAGACCAGAGACCAAAAGTCTGCCAGCAAAGCTTAAGCTCCGTCTGTAAGGAGAAGTGGCGAAGTGGCTCCTCTTGTTTGTATAAAAATTCTGTGAATTAATAGGAACGAGCAGAAGGCTGTAATAACTTATGTTGTGGTTAATGAAAGATTTCGTCATACACTTATGTCATCGTCCGAAATTTTATCAGTTTTGGTTACGTCAAACACTAATGATTGATTTGGTTTATGCCTGAGGTATCTACACCTCTCACCAGACCGGTCTCTGCCTGCAATCAACTCATTCAATGAGCAAAATGGATTGCATCTTAAGCACACTTAATTTCATCTCAATCAATTTGTTGTTGTTGCCCTCGTTGGATTCTTCTTTAAAACCTATAGAAATTGTTTGTATGCTCCTGGATGACGACTCGTTGGCTTTTGACCACTTGAAGTCCACCTTGTTAATAATTGTATGGTTGAGGAACGAGCGAATGAATTTGAGATGAGGTACTTTTAGATAAGATGAGTTTGTAGTTTAGTTCCCAGTCGAAGTTGTTTTGGCTAAGGTGAGATAGTATAAATAGTGTGCGGGGTCCTAGTAAATAAGGTTAAGGATAAGATGCTAGTGAATGAGACCGTAGTGATGTACTAGAAGATACTACTTTACACCGCTAAATAATTTGTACAATTATCTCTAAAGCTTTTTAGACTAATATATTATTTAAATTATATTTATTCGGTTTTAATATTTATTAATATTTGTTAATATCTACATTATTGCTGTTTATTTTTAAAAGGTCAGCACTCGGCTATATTTAAAATTGCGCTCGGGCCCTCTTCATGTAGGTAGGGGGTTTCCAAATATGGAACTTTGCTATTCGATTAAAAGGGTAAAAAGATAATAAATATGAGTTGAATAAATGATTTCGTCATCATCACTAACTCTATAATTTATAAAGGGGATTTTTTTAAGTATTTGAATAGTAATTTCATCTTAGTTTGGTTATGACTTGTTTTTTTATCAAAGTTATTTCTAATAATTCTTTTATAATATCAAAAAAACAAAATAGTAAAGTTTAGGAATAAATATAAGTATCGAAATTTTGTGAATTTTTTTAAAATCCAAAGAATTACTAATGGTAAAATTATTATAATTGGCGAAATTCAGAAAATGTATAAAAAATTACCTATTGCTATTTTAGATTTTAAATTTCAATCTTAATAGCAAAACTCAAGCTCCTCCCTTACGTGAGAGTGGCGAAGCCATTGCCTGGTCTAATTATATTGATTTCGTAATATTTTTTAAACGTTTGGATCATTTCAATTCTAAAAATGTTTCTTTCTAAATAAAAGCATTAAGCCTTTATTGCACTGCATCAAAGTGGCTTGAAATCCAATTAGATATATACTAAAGGATATTTCATCAAACTGGATCATCTTTTGGATCATAATCGACTTTAAAACGAATAGTTACACTTCTGTGAAGATAAATACTGAACGCCAAACAACCTAAAATGAACTTCAAGATGGCCCCCTGATAAGATTCGGATCAAGGATCTGGTTTCCTTTAGTGCTATGATTGCTCACGATAGGAAATAAACAGATATGAACGCTTCAGAGCGCACAGTAAGGCGGAATACCTTCGATAGAGGCATCAAGTCGAAATGTGTTTCAAAGAAATCTCATCTCACCATGGAGAGCCTTACGGAAATGTTTTACTTTATTAGTAAAATAAAGAATGGAGTGTGGAAGAAGGCAGCAAAGGAATATTCTCTGATGTAGTTACTTCCAAATTTTTAGAGCTTCTGGACGATCAATAGTTTGGTAGAGGAAAGAAGAGAGCTTTTCTAAGCTGTGTGTGGTGCTCATAGTGAATTACCAGACAATATCCATGTTTGGGGCTGCTTCTAATTTAATGAAACAGGAGCACTGACAAATTTGGCCAAGAATCCTGCCATGAACTCAAAATGGTACCAATTTTTGCTGTATTAAAAACTTTTTATAACAGTTTTTAAACAATTTGGGCATGACACATATATTCTTTTAACCTGATGGCGTCACATTGGAAAAGCAATAACAAAGTTCTTGGTTGAAAATAGCATCGAATTTTTGTGACTTCGGACAAGAATTTGAATCCAATATAGAATTGGTAGCCAATAATCAAACTTGCCGTCCAATGTGAGCTACTGCGAGTAACATTTTAACCAAATTCAAGCAATAACACTCAAGAGACCATCACAAATTGGGTTTACAGTCTGCAAAATCGATTTGAACCTGTCTTAAAAAAACAAAGATATCACTGTAAATATTGGCTAAGCGCATCAATTAACCGAAATTTTGAATCAAATTGTTTTGCTTTCTAAATATTTTGTATTTAATCTTCAAATTAGAGTACCGCCCCAACCCATATGACCGTTTGATTAGTTATATTAATTGGCATATGTAAAGAAATATAGTAGGCCCAAATATTTGGTCATGATTCTATATAAGGAAATAGTTGAAGAGGTTGTAGATGAGGTACTAGAGTAAGTGCTAGATGAGATTGCAGAAGAACTATTATCAGATAAGCTTCACTGAGCTGTGCTAGTAGATTATGTTGCATAATAAGTGAGTGCTTTTTTATGAGGTGGTTAGGAAAATGGTAGAGATGATGTGATGGACTCCAAAATCATGGTTAATGAGAAGATTAAATTTACGAAATCTCTTCAATTATAAAGAAAGGAAAATCGAAAAATCCTCTTTATTCCGATAGAAATCGAACCTTTTAATTGTTCAGGAGGAAAAGTGGAAGGTAGGTCGGTGTGATTAATTTGAATTTGCAAGTAAATGTAATACTTCGTGTTTAACTTTTCTGTTGTTACAACAGAAGCAACTAGTTTGGAATTTTATAGTCTACTCACCTAGTCCAATTTCGTCCTTGAAAAAAAGTTGGTTCTTGCATTTTCATTTTTAATTCTTTCCTAATGATTTACTTTGATTTATCTTACTTCTCACGGTATAAAGAAAGAAGAAAAGTTCTGTGAATATTGCTGGAAAAATGTTTTTTCTAAGCGATCTCAATACGAAAATATTTAACCACTATTTGAGTGTTAACGAAGAAGTTTTCAGCCTTTTTATCGCAGAATAAAATATTCTTTGTCGAAAAAGAACCTTTTTATTCTTTGGGGGGAGAAGGACTATTTTTCCATTAATCCCCAGGATTATGATCGTTGTAGGGGCTCCTCTCCCTATTTAGTGAGAAAGGGATTCTTATGAACATTGAAGTAAAATATTATGCCAAGTGTGAAAACGCAATATGAAATTACAAATTTGTGTAAGAGAGGATAAGATTAATCCATTAATTAAATCTTGGCAGAGAACCATCTCTCATATAGGTAATTAAGCATCTAGATTGAATACCCTCCTAACGGCCGTCTTACCTTTGCGGTCTCTAATGTATTCGATTGGGAGTCTTCAAAGTGCCAGCTAAAGTGAGTTATTAAGTAGCCTCTTTGATCAAGCATAATTAAATTCGCCAATTGCTAAACCTAATTTTCCTCGCTCGTAATTAACATTAATCCATTGATCGGATTAGCATAACACGGATCTTTTTCTTGTTCACCGAACCAATGAAGAAAGACTCAGATGACTTTTTTATGGTTATGATCCTGAGACCTGTCGGAAAAGCCTTAGGACAAGTTAATTAAGTTAATTACGAGCGAGGTAAATTATGCTTGGCAAATGGCGAAGTTAATTATGCTTGGTCAAAGAGGTGAATTAATAACTCACCTTAGCTGTCCCTTTGACGACTACCAATCGAATACATTAGAAACTGCAAAAGTAAGACAGCCTTTATGAGGGTATCTAATCTAGAGGCTCAATTACCTGTATAAGATTTAGTTCTCTGCCAAGATTTAATTATTAATAAAGAGTGAAGCTTAAAATTCGTTGGAACCAACTTCACTAGAATAAAACTGAATTGCATGAAATCACACATCTTTGTGAAACCATCTCCAATGAAGTTAACGTTTCAACACTCAATATTACAATAAGTTCTTAGTTATAACCACTTTCCAGTGTTCATTTTTTCACATTCGTATTGAGTTCTCTTTATTATCCATCGCCCCTTCTATTTATGTTCTTCTTTTTATAACTGCAGTCTTCTACTTACTCAGTTTTTTATAATATAATTTTACTTTTCATTCTTTTATTTAGCGCTTCTTCATAATCGATACATCTATAAAAAATAATAATCATTTTCTCGGGGACAAATGATATCAGTACAGCCTCTCCATATTATCTCGTATCCCTCCATCATCTAAGATGTTCAACAAAATGATTAATAATGAATGTTGATGTTCGATCTCGTTCTACTTGATTCTTTTCTTTATCAAATTTTAACAGCAGATAAGTGATTCGCATTTTCATATTTCCTCAATCAAGCATATATACTTAGGTGATAAAAGACTCGCAACTGATTTACTCCAACCAAACAAAAGTTTATCTAGTTATTATAGTAATAATCTTGCTGGCTTTGTTCTTTAATGTGTGGATGATCGATAGATATGTGAATACATTTTGCAGAGAGGGACTCAGAAAATTGGATAATAAATGGTCCATGCGAGATGATTACTTTATCTCTCGATGACTTAATTAAATCTTTCTCTTTTACAGTAAAGTTGTTTAAATTAAGTAGACTCAGTTACCGTTATGTATTTTACATTTAATTTTAAATGTCTGGTGTTTTCACTAGGTCATCGTTTGAACAAAACATGATGGCAGCTCATAACTCTAAATTAGGTTGGGGTCAACCTTAGATCCATTGGCGGAGAACGGCTTCAAATATCTTAGAGTAAAAACGTTGTCAAAATATTTTTGGCTTGAATTTGTTACTTCATGATGATCAACATAATTATCGCATGCAACATCAATTGTTTTCTTACCTCCCCTCTTATTCCTACTCATGATACACATCTTCCTATCCTTTCAATGCTTTTTGGGTACGTCGTTGTTTTTGTTGCTAATCCTCCTTTTGAATGTTCTTCTTCTTTTACTTCCCTTTTTCTCTTGTTCAATTTCCCAACTCTTCATCTTTTATATTTTTCTTTTTTTACTTCTTATACTTTTAATTTTATTCTTTCTTGAGGAAGTATTATAAAATTTGAGAGGAAGTATGAAGTCGAGAAACCCATAAGACATTCCAACAAGTTCCATACATGTTGCCGACACATTTTAGACAAGTTATAAACTAAGTTTAAAACGAGTTCCTGACTTGTTCCATGTGACTCTGAGATAATGACCGACCGCGAACGTCTTGCGGGGTGGAGCCCGTTTGAAGAGACTTTCAAACCAGAGCATCCAACGTCACTAATCCGACCAACTAATTCTTGGTCTCTGGCCAACTTTGCAACTTTCCCATTAATTTATCTCAAAATTCAATTGAGGTTAATAACTTGTAGCTTATGGCTCAGGATCTACTGATTTATTTGAAGACGTTTGGTTGTGGTTTAATTTCTCGAGGTTTGTATCATTTTTACGGTTTCACTCATTATTCGTGATGAAAATCATTAGAAATTTCTTACATAGATTCGTGATTCTCTTCGCCTCTTTCTTCTGGATTTTTCATATTACCCACATCTTATTCGGGATTTTCGTATTAAGGACTAAGAATTATGCCTACCATTTACGCCTTGAATTGGTTATCCTATGTGAACAAAGAGGAGGTGGATATTTTTAGTGCAAAAGACGATCTAGACGTTGGTATTTACTCCCTTTTTGAGAAAATAGTGCTGGGAGATATTAAATAAGGAGCTATTAACCTGTGAACCAATAAAGTGTGGTTTCAAAACCTCAATAAGTTCATTAAGATGATGAAGAATTGCAGTGTTGTGACAGTATTAAATCTTTCGCGAGATCAAAGAGTTTGAGCTAGCATCGAAGGCGGCCATTCACCAGATTATTTCGTGTATTTATTATTACAACAAAATTCTTTAGACGTTTTCAAAATCTAATGATAATTCTCAAAACAAGAATTTGAATGATTTAAAAAGATTTTAACACTGACCCTATATTTGGAGGGAGGAGATTTGAAATTATGCAAGGGATTACTTGACTCTGAAATTTATTTAAGGCAAAATTTAATTCGTTTCCTTAACCTTTTTTTTCCCGAAACGTTGCCTCCTCATTAATATGATTGAGACGTATTCAAATCTACCACACTTTTCTTGCCTAAAGAAGCCTGGAACCCGTGAGGTTTAGCAAACGGAGAAATGCCATTCAATGAATTTTTGAGTCGATGTTCTAGAGCAGAAATCTAGCGCACACACAATGCGATCGAAAAACGCTATTTGGTATTAATTTTCTCCCTGTGTTTCCCATCGAAATGGAAGAAGAGTTCTCTGAAATCCAAGACCTGGTTGAATTTCGTTCACCCGAAATTCAATTTTACGCCCTGGTTAAAAGTGTATTATATGAGAGAACAGGTTAAAGCTAGGAAAACATGCAACTAGAATAATAGACACAAATAGATGATGCCAAACTAAGAGAAACAGAATGAGAGAGAGAAAGAGATAAAGACAGAGAAACTGAGTGAAAAAGAAAACACTTACATAATGAATTCATTCTTGACTCAATCCCCTACAGATGATGAATATTCTGCAATAAATTTTATAGATTCTGTTGTCGCAAACCAAACATTCCGAATATTGCTATTAAATTAATCCATAGTTATATTTCCAGTAGCATAAATTTGAATGTATTTTGAGTGATTTTCCCCCTCTTGTTATTTAATTCTAATGGACTGCATTCTATTTTACTGTGTTCCATAAGAGCTTAGGTTTGGGAAGATTTATAATTTTATTTTACGATTACAAAGAAATCCAAAGTTGGCTTCTAATACAGAAAGTTTGTAGGAAGAGAAGATCTGTACATAAAGAAAATAAAGTTAGGGAGGAAATATTTGTGGAATATATAAAGATGCAGATCTTTTTGGTAGTAATTCGGACCTGAAGTGCATGCCAGTCTTCAGATATCACCCGCTGCATATAACTCCATGTTACAATATACACCAATTTGTGTCCCTCACTACGTGGAAAGCGGAAAACTATAGTCGTTAAATAGGATTTCTATACTTAATCATTATTTTGTCCAAATCAATTTTTATCTGCTTGAAGTTCATTCCCGTTTCTTCATTGGTTGTTCCTACTGGTAGCAGAAACGTTCTAAAAGAACTCTTTTAAACATAATTCAGATTATTTTGTATACAAAAGAATACGTATTCTGGATTAAATTTGTTAGGTATTTTAGTGTTTTCGATTTCATAAAAATATTTTCTATTTATGAGGTAAGATTATTTGCAAGATTACCTAAAATGCAACGGATCTGATCCACTTCTGGCAAAAGAAAGTGAAATAGAGGTTTGTTTTTCCATAGAGTTTATTTTTTTGCTAAACTCGATCATTATTATCGATTTATCCTTATAAAAGCTTAAAGTTGGATTAAATATAAATAATACTGCCACAACCTAAGTTAGCAATGGTAAGATGTCTCTATTCTCTTCTAAAGGGTATTTCTTAAAAATATTTATACTTTTAAATGTTATCCAATAATATAGCAAGATAACACCTAAAATAATAAAATTTCTTTGCATCTAAATTGATGACGGTGACCTTTGGTAACTTTTCTTTTTCATATTTATATTTCCATATTTCCTCTATAGAATCATTTAATCTGTTGAAATTGTTGCATAATAAAGATAATTTGGATGGAGGTAAAAATGGTCTGCTGGTTGTGAACTTGAATTAAAAAAACGTACTTAGTAATTTCGCAATTGTTAACAACTTATTATTTGAGTTTAAATAATCTTTAAACTAGCAACGCCAGTGTGATTTTGCGTAACTATTATTTATAGTGTTGTTAATTATTTTAATTTCTTTGAATTACTTTGCCATTAATTAAAAAACTATTGTTTTTTTTTACATAATTGTTTGGTCCAAAAACGAAGTCATAGTTTTATAAGGAATGCATCAGTAAAACTCGATGTATGATTACTTTTAACAAAGTCCAACAGTACTTTCTTAATTTACTAAGAATCACCTGCCGTATATTAATAATATAGCTTTAAATGTATACCAATCATTTATCATACGATGATTTTAAATGTAAAGCAGAGGAGATGGACGTAAAACTGCTAAAGTGCTAATGGCAGATTTTAAAAAAATTCTCCTAAAATTTCGAGGGCTTTTAAACAATTAGCAGTCAAACTTTTAGTAGAAAAAAGGAGAGAGCGTTGGAAGCTACATTCGGATGGAGAATTCATAAATTAATTGGGATGAAAAAAATTGTCTTTGTCCAGTAGAACGAGAACGAGAAATAGTGAATGAGATTGCTAATGATTTGGAAACTAATTTAAAGTTTTAGTTATAATATTGGATTAATTTTCTTGTCAGTTTGTGAAACAACTGCTCCCGACAATGTTCAGATAGCTATTTTCATACGTGGCGTTGATAGTAAATTAAATCATAGGATATATTCTAACAATGAAAAGAAACGGCATAGAATATCATATATTTACACGAAAAAAGACAACTACATTAAGAAAGACACTTATTTCACAAAGGATATCATCATATCAAAGCATTGATAAACAAGATTCAGCATTGATGATGGCGACCCCCAACGAATCGATAGCTGTATAAATATCAAAATATCCTTAATAATGATTCCTATGTAAATAATTAAAATATATTTAAATAGTATTTTGCTCATCATTTCAAGATTCCAAACTGAAAGGAAAATATTTTTACTATTTGCAGAGATGAGACTAAATTTAAAATTAATTGAATTTTAATATGAGGGGGTATACAAATATATATTTCCCTACAGATTGGTAAGGGTAGATTACCAGCAAATTCATTGATTTATCGTCTAATCAACACCGGATTCTGAATTTCAGAAGCCATTACTACGAAACCAAATCATTTTCTGTACAAAACAATTAATAAAGCGTTTTTAGTCGATCTCTTTTTATTGATTTTAGAAAAGATTTGTTGGAAAAACTAATTAATGCATTCATTAAGGCAATCTTTAATGGTAAGGAAACAAAGCTTTGGTTCCTATTATTTCTTTCAATGTTTTCAATACTAAAATTTTCGCTGGTTCCAAATATGTCCTTAAATTTTCTCTACCATCGAATATTTGCAGGGTATAAAAAATATGCTAATATAAACAAATGTATGGGATATGGGTAAAGCACACTTACATTTGTCGCTAATTTATTTATTTTCTTTTTCAGGTTTATATGATAAATATTGGCTTTCTTGATTATGGCTACAACAGAAAGCAGAAATTAACCCGATTTGTTCTGTTTTGTATGTGATTTATATGTTGGACCTAAGCATGGAACACATAAAGTTGTAAAAGGTGAAAGTACTGGATTGCTTAGAGACTGTACCTTGGAATGAGTATGGGCGACCAAGAAAAACCATGGACCCCTTATGTGATATGTAGAACTTGTCGATCAAATTTAGATGCATGGCTGAGGGGTGCAAGAAAAGCAATGCCATTTGCCATGCCGAGGGTTTGGTAAGAACCACAAAATCATCACGATGATTGCTATTTTTGCATGATTGACATATCAAAGTATCGAAGGGTTAAGGCACGAAATTACCTTGCATATCCCAACATTTCATCCTCTATTGCAACTGTGCCACATCATGGTACCTTATTGGTTCCACGGCCGCCAGAAAATGTAAGTAAATTCTATCAAATTGTAAGCTATATTCTTTGTATCAGAATCAATACTGAAATATTAAAAACATCTAGATAAGGTTTCTTGTAAGTTGATTACAAATGCAATCCATATTTATGCTCCAGTTATAAAATGCATCTCCTTGTATATTTTTTCAGGTAGAGGATATGATGGAGGTCTTATCAGGAGAGTCAGAAGGATGTGACAATGAAGAAATAGATGAACCGTTTAAGCCAAGAATGTGTACCTGCCCACACTTTCCAAATCAGCGTGAACTGGATGAACTCATCACGGAGTTAGGTCTCACTAAGTCAGGAGCTGAGCTTTTGGCATCCAAACTAAATAAAGGAATCTTTAGGGGAGGACTGCAGTCTAACATTATACAGGAAGCCCCATGAGGAATTCGAAGTACACTTTGATATAAGTGAGGATCTCTGCTTCTGCAAAGATATTAATAGATTGTTTACAGCTATTGGAATTGATCACAACCCTGAATAATGAAGAATTTTCATAGATAGTTTTACAAAAAAATTCAAAGCTATTTTACCATATAATGGGATTCAATATCCATCCCTGCCTATAGCGTACTCGCTACAGATAAAGCAAAAATATGACAATGTAAAAAATCTTCTCGAGAAGGTAAACTATACTAAGTTTAAATGAGGTATTTATGGTGATGTTAAGTTGCTCTTATCTTACTTGGATTGCAGGATGGGTACACCAAGTATTCATGTTTTCTTTGCCTATAGGACAGTAGGGATGATCATGAACATTACAAGAAGGTTGAGTTGCCCTCTCAAGATGGTTTGCAGCCATGAAAACTAAATGTTATTAGACAGCCTCTTGCAGAGCCTGCCAAAGTTTTGGTACCTTCACTTCATATAAAGCTTGGTTTTGTCAAACAGCTTGTAAAGGCATTAAATCTTGATGACGAAGTATTTAATTCTCTACTCTTCCCAAACCTATCAGAGTCCAAAGTTAAGGGTGGTATATTAACTGGACAGCAAGTAAGGAAAATGTTGAATTCAATACAACTAGAGAATGCAATGAGTGATGTCGAAAGTGAGGCCTGGTGTGCATTTCGAAATATAGTTAATGGATTCTTTGGTAAATATAAAGACCCAAATCACAGCAGCTGCTAGAAAAAAACTTAGAAAGTTACAAAGATTTAAGATGTAAAACGACACTAAAAGTGCACTTTTTGCATTCACATTTCGAGTTTTTTCGTTAAAATTTGGGAGAAGTAAGTGAGGAGCATGGTGACCGGTTCCATCAGGACATTGCTGTAATGGAAAAGCAATAACAAGGAAGATGGGACACTGATATGATGGCGAACTGTATATGGTCACTGGTGCGTAAAGATCAAGGAGCTCATAGTAAGAAAGCACGTTCTTCAGTGCACTTTAGGAGGTTATTTCTTATAATAACATTTTATAATTAGTTTAAAAGGGAATACAAGGATAAATAAAAATGGGCAAATGTCACATTTCTCTAATTGATAATATATTGCCACCTTTTAAGGTCGTAACATAACAATTCGCAAAAGATTTACAAAAAGAAACGGATTTGGCAAAATAATTCAAAGAAGATCTAAAGACGCTGTTCTCACATTTATGGACAAGTAAATGAGCTTTAAATAGTTAATTGGGAGCGAAAAGATTTAATTTTAAAATTAATATGTGATAGTTATAGAGTGAATACTTATTAAATGGAGATGTTTTTATAATATTCTAATAACCTATTAAATACTTAAAGCAATTTATGATTACGGAACTTTCCTTCAACTCCACCGAACTAGACCCTTTTAAAGCACACACACACACGCACACTGACTTCATCTTCTTAGTACTACAAAAGGGTATCAAATTGCCTCCGTTCACAACAACCCACCAATATTCACCCAACTGAATCCACTTTCTATCCCTGAACCCTTCGTCTGCTACTTAGTGTACGAGTAGCCCCACCAGTAGAACCTAGTGAGTTTCATTGTTTTTATTCGCTTCTGGCTTGGGGTGAATTGTTGAAGAAGTTTATTGTTATTCTCTTATACTCTGTATTGAATCAAGGAATGAGCTTGGATTTTCTTTATTATATAAATAATTGTTTTACCAATACTAAATAAGTATGCGATAATAAAGGAACACGAAAGATGGATTTAACTTCAATGAGAATTGCTGAATTAATTTTAATTACTTGAGATGATTGATTCAAAGTTGTTCTGAGATTTCGTTTTGTTGGGGGATGCAGTGGAAGCATTTGGAGGATGGTCTGGGTCTATTCTACCTTTGTATTTATGAAGAGTGCAGTGGTTAGTGCTCTAATTAAGGTTGGGTGGACCAGAGTGTATTCAGTTGCGTGAATATAGGGTAGGGGCGCTTGGGAGCGAGGCTTTTGACGTCCAGTTTTGAAGTAATATGCGAGAGAACTCGGTGTGTGTGTGTGTTGTAATGTGCTCTGGTTGAGTGGAGTTATAGAAAAGTTTGGCATTCATGAATCGCCTTTTTTATTCAATAAACCATTAGAATAGAACAAAAAAATTTCCGTCTAATATGCTTTCGCTATTTAATTAAAACATCTATTTTCCAATTAAATCATGTGACCCGCCAATAATTATTTACAGTAAATTTAATCGTTCATAAATATGACAAATATGTAATTTGAAACTATGGTTTGTTGCCAAATAGTATTTTTTCTGTTGTTTTTGTTCAATAATGAATTTTGACCGTGTTGACGGGATTGCTAATGTCCTATGATCTTTAAATTTAAATTACTAAATATATCAAAACTTCTTCCTCTTAGATCACAAATGTGAAAAGAAAAATAACGATTATTTTTTCCCTTCTCACATTATCCACTCATATTCACTTCTTAAATGGTCAATGAAAATGCCTTTCGCATTTCAAGCTTGACCAAAATAAAAGCATATTAGAGTTTCTATCAAATCTCTTGATAATAAAATCAATACCAGGAAGGCTCTACAGAACATGTGGCCTAGTAGCGATGTGATGGTAAATTTAAATACATTCCTTGATTCGAAGATAAAAGTCTGTGTAATTTATCCAATGATATCAATTTGCAACAAAGTACTGTATAATGAATAAATTTCGTGGATTTTATTAGAAAATTCGGCATATTTGGTAGTCCAGTAGTTGGGCTAACATACTAAAATAATTTCTACAGTCTGAAATAAGGTTATTCATGACTGTTCGTCATATTATAGACACGAATTTCCATGGAAACCAATTCCTAAACCTTTTTTCAACTGATTACCACTTATATATATATATATATATATATATATATATATATATATATATATATATATATATATATATATAGATAGATATATATATATATGAATACATGAAAATGAGAACCATAATAAAGTGAAAGATATTCTTAATGTTATTTCTTTCATAAAAACTTTATATCATTCAAGAGAGTTACTGTTTATAATAATTCCCAGTTAAAAAATTAAACTGCTAAATAGGTCATGAAGTCATCTTGGAAGCCTAGTGCAGAGGTTCTCACCCAGTGTGCCGCGGCACCTAGGTGTACCACGAAATTCAGGAAAAAAATTAATATACAGAAAATATTATACTGCAAAAATGCTTAGATAAATCGTGTTAAATCGGGTTTAAGCCATTTGAGAATTTGATAGTCACATAATGGTAGAATACACTGGGAATCCGACACATAAACACACCCTCACTACGAGGCCGCGCATACCTCCGCATCCCATACCCCCTCCCACACCCCTGAGCTAGAGGCGGGACGACATCCCTCAGTCGCTCTCTGCCTTCCTCACGTGCAGGTATGTGCTCCCCCACCCTCTGTGAAACACCGTCCAAAGTGAATTATTAGCTCAAATCCATATAATGATCAATCCCCATTTTCATAATAATATCCGATATTTCCTTAATTGGTACCACCCTCAGTGTCTCCCCAGAATAATGTATGATATAATTTGCCTGCGCACAATGTTCGTTGAGCCCTGAGTTGAGGAAAGGAAAATAATGGATGTTTTTTTTGTTTTTGAAGCATTATATGGCAGAGTAGAAGAGGGTTCATAACTATGGATAAGTTCCTACTTAAGAAGCTTAAACGCAAGGAAGAAGAAGATAAAAACAAAGAGTAACTCCAGTGGTCACTGCTTATTCTGATTCGACCTCAAATAATGAACGTGTTCCTCTTCCATCTGAATCAAAATCTAGTAAGGTGAGAGAAGCCCATCTTAAGAAACAGACATATGATGATTCCTAATTATCAAACAATGATGAAGATAATCCTCACCCTGTGTGTGTGGTATGTGAAGATACACTCTGCAATGAAGCCATGATACCTAGCAAGTAGAAGCGGTACCTCACTACCAAACACCTTAGTGTGTAACAGAAAGGCTTGGAATATTTTTTTTCGTTTATTAGAAGGGCAGAAAACGCAGCTAGGCAAATGGTCAAAGGAGTAACCATAGCTGATAGTGCTCTTGAAGGCTCATTTAAAGTGGCAGAGCTGATAGCAATTAAAATGAAGACTCATACAATTGGCGAAGACATTATTATCACTGCATGTAACATAATTCTTGAAACAATGCTTGGCAAAGCAGCTCAGGTTAAGATTTCTAAAGTACCTCTCTCCAATAGCACACAGTCGTAGGATCTCTGAACTTTCAAATGATATCAATGAACAAGCTGTGCAGCGAATTGTATGAAATGCAAAATTTGCTTTTCGGGTAGATGAGAGTACGAACATAACTGATAAATGTCAATTGCTTGGGTTTTGCAGATTCATTGATGAAGGAGTTGTAGGACAGTTTATGTTTTGCAAAGAATTACAGACCATATCGACTGGGAAGGATACTTTTGCAACTGCAAAATCGCATCTAAGTGACCATGGTGTTTTATGGAAAGACTGTTACAAGGAGTTACAAGGAAAGAAAGTACCCTAGGAGACCTTACGGTCCATTAAAAGAGGGTACTTTTGGACTAGCAATCGAGTAGGCACATGACTGCTCCATCGTTTTGAGTCCCTAAACGGCCACTTTTCAAGACTTTGTCTAGTCTTGAATTGAACTGGTCAACAGATTCACTGTTGACAACTTCAACTGGAAGTGCGTTCCACTTACCGCAAATACTGTAGGTGAAAAAATTTCCACGCAGATTGCGGTTGTAACGCTTCAGTTCAAGTTTGAAGCCGTAATTGCGCGTTCTGCTCTTACTCAGTGTAAAAATATCCCGGGGGGCAACATTGTCGAACCCTCGAAGTATTTTGAAAACTTCGATGAGCTGACCACGCAGTCTACGGGTTTCCAGCGAGAACAGATCTAATTCCCTTAGTCTATCCTCATAACTTTTATGGCGGATAGAGGGAATGAGTTTGGTTGCCCTGGCATGTACGTGTTCCAACCTTGCGATGTCCTTTCGAAACGAAGGACTCCAAAATTGTACGGCATACTCCAGGTGCGGCCGAACGAGGGAGTTGTAAAGACAAAGTACTATCTCCTTCTTACGGTATCCAAACTGGGGCTTAAAGGAAGCCGAACATCCTTCGGGCTTTCTTCTCTGCCTCGATGCACTGTTTCGAGAACTTAAGGTTGCCAGTGATAGTAACACCTAAGTTCTTCTCAGCGCCACTCGATTCAAGGGCAGTTACCTTAAGGAACTACTGAGATTTGGGGTTTCGGTGGCCGATATGCATCACTTTGCATTTGTTAACGTTGAAAGGCATTTTCCACGTGGCCGACCACTCCCCCAATCTTTTAAAGGTCCTCTTGGAGGCTGGCAGTGTTCCCCTCCTTTGCCACATTGATACCAAGCTTGGTGTCGTCAGGAAATTTGGAGATTTTGCGAACCAAGTCTCCGTCCATGTCGTTGACATAGATACTAAACAGTAATGGTCCCAGGACGGAACCTTGAGGGACACCGCTAGATACGGGCGCCCGTTCAGAGGCGCGACCATTCCCTACTACGCGTTGCCGTCTGTCCCTTAGCCAACTCTCTATCCAACCTGCTACCTTGCCGCCTATGCCTTGCGCACGCACTTTCCGGAGAAGGCGGCGGTGTGGGACCTTGTCAAAGGCCTTTTGGAAGTCAAGGTACACAACATCCCCCGCTTTGTCTCGATCATGCTCACTGAATACGAAGTGGAAGAATTCCACAAGGTTCGTCAGGCATGACCGTTGCCTTCGGAAGCCGTGCAGGAAACTCTTCAGTAGCAGGTTTGACTCTAAATAAAACGTTATCTTGTTAACTATCATGTTTTCCATGAGTTTACCGACTATCGAATTCAAACTGATAGGTCGGTAGTTTAACGGATAGCTGTGTTCTCCTTTCTTAAAGATCAGAGTCACCTCCGCCTCACGCCAGTCTCTAGAAACGCCTCTGCCCGGATTGACATGTTAAAGATAGCGCACATATGTCGTGATTCTTCATCGCACACTTCCTTCAAACCTTGGATAGAAACCCGTCCAGTTCGGGGGACTTATTCGTCTTTAGGTGAGCGATCTTTTTCTTTTTTTCACCTTCGGTTAAGTCCATTACCTCCAGCTGTTCCCCCGATTAGGAATCCATGGTATGTGGGATGGGACCACACTCTTTAGTAAACACTGAAGAGAAGTAGTCATTGAGCAGGTTAGCATTTTCTGCATCTGACTGAGTTAATGCACCCTCCTCGTCCACTAAGGGCCCAATCCTACGATGGATTGGTTTACGGCTATTTACATAGCCATGAACTCCTTTGGATTCTCCTTGCAGAGTCTCGCCACTCGGAGTTCCTCAGACCGCTTAGCCGCCCTTATGCTGGACTTCACTATTCTGGCTAGCCTCCGGTACTCGTCAAAGGCACCCGAGATCTTCGATCGCCGGTACGCATTTCTCTTCTCCTTAAGCAGTTGGCCGATTTCTCGATTAAACCACTTTGGTTGAACAGAAGACCAACGGAGGCATTTCAGAGGGATCCAACTTGATTAAAGACTCATGAACTTATTTTTGAAATTGTTCCACAAATCCTCAACCTCTTCGCATACCGCTAGCCTTACATCAGTTAACCCAGCACGAAGGCTTGCAAAGTCTGCTCTTCTCAAGTCAAGTTTCCTTGATTGACTGGCAACAGACCTTACCTTCGGGATCTTGACGGTAAATCTAATTAGCTGGTGATCACTGCCACCGAGCTCTTCGCCTAAAGAGAGATCGTCAACGATATCATCCTCAGAGGTGAAGACCAAGTCGAGCATATTGTCTCCTCTCGTCGGTTCTCTGACCCATTGAGTGAGGAACTCGTTGTTGGCGAACTCCAGGAGTAGCGCGCTCTCGCCACAGGCTGCTCTGGTTTCCCAGTCAACTTGTCTGTTGAATTCGCCTATAACGATGCACACTCTGCCTTGAACAAGCTCACCCAGCAGCTGGTTCAGTTCCCTGTCCTTCTAAATGGGTTGGGAAGGAGGTCTGTAAAGCAGCAGGGTCTTGTATCTGACAGAACCTATCTCTAGGTCAACGCCTAGAAGCTCGTGATCGGATATAATGTTGGAGTTCGTATATTTGATTATATCCTTGACATACAACATTACACCGCCACCCTCTCTGTCTGACCTATCTTTGTGGAAGAGTTGGTAGCCATAAACCGTGAATTCGCGTTCAAAGTCTAAGTTTGAGTTTTTTAACCACGATTCTGTTATGGCTACCATTTCGGGCTCTTCCGTCGCTACGAGGCCACAGAGATCAGGAAAATTGTTCTTGATGAACCTCGCATTAAACAGAAGAACTTTCAGGGAGTCTCCTAATGTAGGACCCGCTATACTCTTCCGTTTACCGGCTTCTTGGTTGTCGCGGTGGCACCATTTTTGACAACCTCTGAGAAGGTTGTTTCGGGAGTGACTCGGGCGTACTGGCGTACGTCTGCCACGACATCCTGGATGAGGTTGGCTAGAAAAGCCCGGCCCTTAAAGGAGAGGTGCACCCCATCCCTTTGGTAGAGGTCTTTTCTACCATATTATACGGCGTACGGGTCGAAAAAAAGACACTCTCTGCCGTACAGAGGTCTGCAAGGCGCTGGTTTAGCGACATGTTCCTCACGGGGGCAGTCCGGCTTGGATCCCACATCGGGAGCATCCCCACCACGACGCGTCTGCGGGTTTTCAATCCACGGTCGTCAACAGCGCCCATAACCGTCTTCATAATCTCGCCTGTAGGGCCTGCCCTACCTCCTCTGAGGTAGAGGTCGTTGCCACTGACCATAAGGGCAACGACTAAAGTCTCAGAAATCTGAGACTTCTTGGCCTCAGCTCTTATCTGCTTATTCCCACAGCCTGGGAGGCAGCTCACCTTAACGCTTGTGCGGAGGCGGGCCGCTAGCAGGGGCTGCAGGCCAGGTGCTGGGAATCACCCACAAGGCTGACCCTGGTACATTTGCCTGCTGAGCTCGGATTCTTTATTTTCGGAGGCAAGCTCTCCGATTTCTCTTTCTTCTCCGTCATGGTCTCTTCAGTTTTTTTTTTCCTTTTTCTTTTTCTTCTTCTCTATTATCTTTTCCCCCTTGTCATCCTTTTCAATAACTTTTACCTTCTGTTCTTCTATTTCTCTATCTTCTTCTTTCTTCTTTCCCTTTTTCGTCTTTCTTTTGTTTTTATTTTTTCCTTTCTGCGTTTCTGCCACATTCGGGCCCGGCCTTTCTGTAGAGGTGGTGTTTGCCACAGGACTCGAGAGCTCGTTTAACTTCTCTTCGAACCTGCGGATCTGGTGGGAGTGCTCCTCCTTGAGCCTCTCGATTTTATTTTCGAGGTCTGTTGTCCTTTCCCTGTAGTAGGTATTTACTTCCTTTTGTGACTTTTTTAAAACTAAAAGAATTACAAATGGTGGAGTTCAGAAAATTCATTAAAAGTTTGGCATTAAAAGTATTATGGCAAATTTAGATGGAGAAAAGAAAAAAGAATCGTGATAGTCCGTAGGACAAAAAAGAAGAAGAAAAAGAAGAAGAAGAAAAAGAAGAAGAAGAAGAAGAAAAGAAGATGATGAAGAAGAAGATGAAGAAGGAGAAGAGGAAGAACTACAGAACTATATAAATAGGAACCAGCCAGTCCGCTTACACATTCTAACGTTAGTGTATCATGCTCTTTTTTTCATGCTGTTTTTTTTGTTATATATATATATATATATTTTTTTTTTACTAATTTAACTCTACGGTACACACCTATCTACATGTGTACCCTTGACATGCAGGTTTAGCTATCCATCAAATACACTAACACGCTTTTTCGAACCAGATGGGGGAGGGTTGATAGGACAGTACTCTTTTCTACCGCAGGCGTCGCCTGCTAGTGATGAAAATTTTATACTCATAGGACAGACAGAAAAAGAAAAGGGGAATTCACATTCACTCAATGCATGGAGGCGTCACTGGCATCTTTCTATTCATCATATCATTTTAATCCACAACTTCTTATAATATATGACGTTTTAATCTGTGCTCCTACTACGTTATATTTACACTATTGAAGTACTCATCAAATCGGTTTTTGAACATATTAACTGACGGGCTTTCAACTACACGGTTTGCAAGGCCATTCCACGTTTGCATGATTTTAAACGTGAAGTAATTTTGGGCTATAGTAGAGATCAATCGCTTGTTCACTAATTTTAAAACATTTTGGCGTGTGTTGGCCCTTTCATCCAGCTCGAACAATAGTCTGTAATCAATATTACTAAATCCTTTTCATATTTTGAATAATTCTATCAAATGTCCACGTAATCGTCTACTTTCAAGTTATAGTAGGCTTAATAAGCGTAGTCTATCTTCGTACGGTTTGTTTCGGATTTCAGGAATTAGTTTCGTAGCCCGACGGTTGCACTCTTTCTAACTCGGCTATATCCTTATTTAGGGAGGGACACCAAAATTAGACCGCGTATTTGAGGTGTGGGCGCACGAGCGATTTGTATAATGGCATGATTATATCTTTCGATTTGAAAGTAAAATTCCGAGCAATATATCCTAGCATTCAGTTTCCTTTTTTTCAAGCTTCTGCGCATTGCTTTGATACTTTAAGGTCCTCCAAGATTAAAATCCCTAGGTCTTTTTCTAAGTTAACGGATTCGAGAATTTGGTCTTTCCTATGGTATTCTACTTTTAAGTTCTGACATCCTAAATGCATGACTTTGCATTTACCTATCTTGAAGCTCATTTGCCATTTATCCGCCCATTTCACAATTTTATTAAGGTCCCTTTGCATTTGCTCTACATCGGGTCTCGCAAGGGCAGGGCTTCCTAGTTTTGTGTCATCTGCAAATTTAGAGATCCTACTAAACACTCCATTATTCAAGTCATTAATGTACACAATAAATAATAATGGGCCCAGGACTGACCCCTGTGGTACCCCGCTGGTGACTGCGGCCCAGTCTGAACACGCCCCATTTACAACAACCCGCTGTAAACGATTTGATAGCCAGTTTCTAATTCATTTAAGTATGTTGCCCCTCACCCCAATTGCTCTAATTTTCATCAATAGCCTTTCCTGCGGGACTGTATCAAAGGCCTTTTCAAAGTCAAAGTGAATTATATCCGACGCTTTAGTTTCATCATAGATGCAAATCATGTTATGAAAGAATTCGAGTAAATTGGTTATGCACGAACGCCCCTGTCTAAATCCATGATCAGAGTCTGCAATTAAATTATTTGTTTCACAATGGCTCACCATCCTATCTCTAATTATCGATTCTGAGAGTTTTCCAATTACAGAAGTTAGACTGATGGGACGGAAATTAGTAGGCTCAGTTTTATCCCCTTTTTTGAATATCGGCGTAACATTAGCATGCTTGAACTCTATTGGAACTCGGCCTTCCTCTATTGATCGATGTAAAATCGTGCAGAGCGGTCTTGCTAATTCATTCTTAGTTCTTTAAGATGTGTTGGGTACACCCCACCGGGCCCGGGTGACTTCGACTTTTTCATTTTATTAATATATGAGAGAATCTCCCCTTCAATTAAAATTTATATTGGATAGGGTATTTTGTCTTTCAAAATTTATGTCCTCGCCTAGTGTTTCTAATTGCGTCACGTCTTCCATAGTAAAAACGCTCGAGAATTGTTCATTTAATATTTTAGCAAATTGTTCTGGGACGTCCGTCATAACACCATCTTTACCTCTGATCGGCCCTATTGAACCCTTTATGGGCTTTCTACTGTTAACGTAACTGTAAAACCGTTTCGGTTCGTGTTTCAAATTTATAGCAAGGTCATTTTCATATTTTAACTTAGATTCTCTAATGGCCCGCTTTACCAGCCTTCGAGCGTCTACGTATTTTTCCCGATTTGTTGTCGTTTCGTTTTTTTTTTAGACTTCGATAGTCTTTATTACGCTCCTGAATTAAGTTAATTATTAAAGGGCTAACGCACGGTGCTCTCTTTGACTTTCCATTATCTCGACGAACGTACTTAACTAACTCGGAATCCACCGTGAGTACATTTTGCTGTAGCTCCGAGTACATTCATTGTACTGTCTTATTATCAAAACATCTCCCAAAGTCTATCCTTTTAATCCGGTTACGGAAAATTTCAAGATTACAACTCCCAAATCGTGGGATTAGTTGTGAACTCTCTTTTACCTCAACGCTCGTATTAATTTCAAAACTAATTACATTATGGTCACTCGTCGCCAAATGCTCACCCACGCAAACGTTTTCTATTAAAGTTTCCTCTGTTGAAATAATCAAATCCAGTATATTTTGTTCACGCGTAGGTTCCTCTTCTTTTTGCACAAGAAAATTATCCTCGATGAAATCTGCTAATCTCTCCCCAACTTTATCCAAAGTATAGTTTGTAAAGTTAACGAAAAGCATTTATCCCCTCTTTTACGTAAGCTAAAACTCCACTGCCTCTTCCATTTAGTCGGTTCTTATGATGGATTTTGTACTCTTCTATATTAAATTCCGCAATGAAGTCTCTAGAAGGTGTATCTAACTACGGTTCGCTAATACATATGATATCATAATCGCCCTCCTGAATCACGGCTTGAAATTCGGGCAGTTTTTTCTCAAACTCCGAACATTGGCGTAAATACATTTCACTTTTCATTTTAAATAACAACGTCCCTCTCTCGTATGACTGATCCGTTTCCCTGCTCGCGGCGTGAAATCTTGTTCGGCGCATTTATGGCTTAGGGGCAAATAACTTCCGTACTATAGAGGTTGCGGAGGCTCTCATTTACAATCCCGCCCAGCTTCAAATTACCAAGAGAATTAAAATGTACACCATCATTTTAAAAAAGTGACGGTCTGTCCTGAAAATCATTCCAAAAATTATAAAACTTAACTCCCATTTCCTGACATAAACGTTTGAGACATTCATTAGTGTAAATTCACCTTGACTGCATTCTCAGAGTTACTCTTAATTTTGGAATTATCCCAATTACCCCAACTCTATTCGCCTTCGCTTTGGCCGCTATAATTAGGTCCCTTGCTCGATGAATAATCTCGGTAGTCGAGCTGTCAAAATGGTGTACGTCATTTCTGCCTAAAGAGTGTGAAGATAGCTCGATCTTCACATAGCTTGTTCAGTCTTTTAATTTCACTAACCACGTGGTTTATTCTGCCCCCCGGTAGGCAAATTTTCTTTCGCTTAGCTGGATTTCTTGCCTTGAATTCCGAATCCTGGTTCTTTATTAAAGAGTCACCGATTAGAATACTCTCTGTTTCCCCCTCGATTGGAGTTAATTAGGAAAATTTATTAGAGCACGTAATTTCAAAACGGTGAGATGCTCTCGTTGGTCTAGCCCCGTTTCTAACTGACCTAAATTGAGGTTCGGGTGGTCTATACGAGTATGAGATACGCGCTTGTTCATTTATATTAAATTGCGGGTCACTATTTTCTATACGGCTCGATCGGCGGCTCTGAGGGCGATTTTCGCTTCTCCGAGGCTTATCAAAAGATGCCCGCACGCCGCTGGCGAGTTCGTCAATCTTACGGTTCGTTGCTTCTACGTCTCTCCTGACAGAGTTAACCTCTGATCTAACTTCACGAATCGCGTTGGTCAGTTTTAGCTCGAATACCTCATTTAGCAGACAAAATCGACATATTCTAACGTTATTAGTGTTTGAGGGAGCGTATATTTCCTTATTAAATGAAGCCCGGCAGCGTTCACAATCAAATTTCACGACAGGCATTGTAAAACACTAAGATTTTATAAAATGAATTGGAATTTATAGAGCTAATGGAATATAACCGACACGAAATTTAGTTACTATCTCTTTAATTTTACGATACGAAGGTTTGGGCACAGAAAAAGTAATTTTTTTATTTTTTAGGAGCACAGAGATACCACGTCTTAGCAGGAGAAGGGCTTGGCGGACAGTGAGAAGGGCTTGGCGGAGAGTGAGAAGATGAAGATGAAGAAAAAGAAGATTAACATGAAGATGAAGAAGAAGAAGAAGATGAACATGAAGATGATGAAGAAGAAGAAGATTAAGAAGAATAAGAAGATGAAGATGAAGAAGATGAAGAAGAAGAAGAGGAAGAAGAAGAAGAAGGTGAAGAAGAAAAATATGAAGATGAAGAAGAGGAGAAGAAGAAGATGAAGATGAAGAAAAAGAAGAAGAAGAAATGAAGAAAAGGGGGTCCAGGGTGTTAAAATAAAGTCTATAAATGGGATTAAAAAAGGCGGTTAAGATTAGCAAATAAAGCCGTAGGCCACACCCCGCAAGGGTGCCTGTGTAACCAAGTTCTTCCTGTTAAGGAAGAGAACAGCGGCTTGTCTATTTATGCTTTTATATACAAAAGAAAATGAGAGGGAAGTCAACTTGAAGAGGAGAGATTCGCCTATGATAAACGGAATAAGGAAGCAAAGAGAGCTGTCATCATTGACGAAGGTGAAGCATACGACCAGTTCGACCAAGATTTAGGGACTAAGGAAGGACAAAATAAGATATTTCATTAGGCAAGAAGCCCAAATAAAAGTACAAAATATATAAAGCATTTAAGACAGGTAAGAGATGAGAATGGAAACTTGATGAGAAAAAAAAACGGTCAACTTCAAGAGATTGAAACACTCTTTTCAAAGGCTACTAAACGAGGAAAATGAAGGGTTCTTAAGAGGAGATGGAGATCCTAACTATAGAGCTTTGACTGAAGTGACAAAAAAGGAAGTGTTGAATTGTTATGAAGAAGATGAAGTGTGGGGAAACGAAGGGACCAGACAAACTACTTATTGATGCATGGAAAGCACTGGGAGAAGAGGTCAGTGATATATTGTGGAACTTGATAAAAAGTATCAGGGATTGCAAATAAATACCTGATGAATGGCGAGCCAAAGTGTGCTGATACCAATATTTGAAGAAAGGGGGATGTACAGAGTTGCGGAAATGATCTCGGCATCAAACCCATCTCCCACACACTGAAACTACTCGAACGGATTATAGATGGGAGATTAAGAAGACAAAGACGCATAGGAAGGCAACAATCGAGATTTATGAAAGGTTTAGCCACGATTAATGGAATATTTACGCTACGAGAAATAATGTAAAAATGCAGAAAGAAGCTTAAGGCCCTACATATGGTTTACATAGATTTAGAGTAAGCATACGACCAAGTACCAAGGGAAGAGGTGTGGAGATCATTGAGAGAGAGAGGCGTGTCAGAAATATATGTCAGAATGATAAAAGAGCCTTATAGAAATGTAATAACTAGAGTGAGATCTAATGTTAGAACAACAGAGGGCTTCCAGGTGAAGGCTAGGCATCATTAAGGATCCGCCCTCAGCTCAATCCTTTTTAAAATCGTAATCGATGTTCTGAGAGAAGCCGCAAAAGAGAAACCGCTCTGGTGTGTTTTCTATGCCGACGACATAATCTTGGTAGCGGATAACAGAGAAGTTTTGTAGATAAATTTAGAGAGGAGTAGATTCATGCTAGATAATGGAGGGATAAAGATAAGTAGAAAGAAAAGTGAATACATGACTACTGCTATAGATGAAGATCAGCAGGCTTCGCTTCGACTGGGTGGAACAAGGTTGAAAAGAGTAAGACAGTTAAAATACCTAGGGTCTGCAGTAAAGAAAACAGGAAAAATAAGAGAAGCTACAAAGAGAAACAAGGAAAATGTGTACCCTAGAAGACCTTACGGTCCATACAAGGAGGGTACTTTGGCGCAATCTTCGAAGGTGTCCGTTGGCAACCTCAAAGATCACTCGCGAGGATCTTAACGGCTATTTCACAAGACTTCATCTCGTCTTAACTTAAACTTGTCAACAGATTCACTGTTGACAACTTTCGTCGGAAGTGCGTTCCAACTAACGCAGATACTGTAAGTAAAGAATTTCCCACACAGATCACGGTGGTTTTGCTTCAGTTCAAGTTTAAGGCCGTAATTTCTTGTTCTCCCCTCGCTGAGTTGGAAAATATCCCCGTAGTCCAGTCTGTCGAAGCCTCGAAGTATTTTTAATACTTCAATAAGCTGACCACGTAGTCTCCGGGTCTCCAACGAGAACATATCTAATCCCCTTAATCTATCTTCATAACTTTTATGTCTTATAGAGGGAATGAGTTTTGTTGCCCTAGTTTGCACGCGTTCCAATCTCGCGATGTGTTCTCGGAATGAAAGACTCCAAAATTTTACGGCATACTCCAGGTGCGGCCGAACGAGGGAGTTGTACAGACAAATTACTATCTCCTTGTTACGGTATCAAAACTGGCGCTTTATGTAGCCTAACATCCTTTGGGCTTTCTTATCCACCTCAATACACTGTTTTGGCAACTTGAGGTCACTCGTGATAGTTACACCCAAGTCCTTCTCAGTGTCGGTGGATTCAAGAGCAGTGCCCTTAAGGATATACCGAGATTGGGGGTTTCTGTGGCCGATATGCATCACTTTATACTTGTTTACGTTGAAAGGCATTTGCTACGTATCAGACCACTCCCTAATCTTCCAAAGATCTTCCTGCAGGCTTGTAGTATTTCCATCCTTTGCAACGTTCATATCAAGCTTGGTATCGTGGGCAAATTTGGAAATCTTAGCAACCATGTCACCGTCTATGTCGTTGACGTAGATGATGAATAGTAGTGGTCCCAGGACAGAACCTTGAGGCACTCCGCTAGTAACGGGCACCCACTCAGAAGCCTGTCCATTCACCAACACCCGTTGCCGTCTGCCACTTCGCTAGTTCTCGATCCAGCCAGCTACTTTTCCGTTTATGCCCAGCACTCGCACTTTCCGTGGAAGACGGCGTTGTGGTACCTTATCAAAGGCTTTCTGAAAGTCTAAGTACACAACATCCACCGCCTTGTTCCGATCGTGCTCACTGAACACAAAGTAGAAGAATTCCACAAAGTTCGTCAGGCATGACCGTTGCCTTTTAAAGCCGTGCTAGGAACTTCTCAGTAGCAGGTTTGACTCTAAATGCGAAGTCATTATGTACACCATCATGCTTTACATGAGGTTACCGACTATCGAAGTCAAACTGATAGGTCGGTAATTCGACGGTTAGCTACAGTCTCCTTTCTGGAAGATAGGAGTCACCTCCGCCTCACGCCAGTCTCTAGGAACGCATTCGGTCAGGATTGTCATGTTAAAGATTGCGCTTAGGTGTCGTGACACTTGATCGCGCACTTATTCGTCATTAGGTCAGTTATCTTCTTTTTTATTTCTCCTTCGGTGAAGTCCATATCCTCCAGCTTTTCCCCCGACTAAGAATCCGTTGGCTGGGGAATGGGACCACACCCTTCAGTAAACACTGAAGAGAAGTAGTCGTTAAGGAGGTTATCATTTTCTGCATCTGAATGCTTTAATGTCCCCTCCCAATTCCTCAAAGGGACAGTCGTTCGACGGAATGGTTTACGGCTGTTTACATATCCAAAGAACTCCTTAGGATTCTCTTCACAGGTTCTCGCCACTTGGAGTTCCTCAGACCGCTTAGCCACCCTTATGCTGGACTTTACTATCCTGGCTAGCCTCCGGTATTCGTCAAAGTCACCCGAGATCTTCGATTACCGGTACAAATTTCTCTTCTCCCTAAGCAGTTGCGCGATTTCTCGATTAAACTACTTCGGTTGAACAGAGAACCGACGGGGGCATTTCAGAGGGATGTTACGCGATTGAAGACTCATGAATATGGTTTTGAAACTGTTCCAAGAGTCTTCAACAGCCTCTCACTCTTCTAGCCTCACCTCAGTCAGTCTTGCACGTAGACCTGCAAAGTCTGCTCTTCTTAAATCAAGTTTCCTCGATTTACTAGTTGTAGTCCCTGCTTTGGGGACTTTGACTACAAATCTAATTAGTCGGTGGTCACTGCCACCGAGCTCTTCGCCAACAGAGAGATCCTCAACGATGTCATCCTCAGAGGTAAAAACCAAGTCGAGGATATTATCTCCTCTCGTTGGCTCTTTCACCCATTGAGTCAGGAACTCGTTGTTCGCAAACTCCAGAATTAGAGCGTTCTCGCCACAGGGTTCTCTGGTTTTCCAGTCAACTTGTGTGTTGGAATCACCCATGACGATACACACTCTGTCTTCGACAAGTTCTCTTAGTAGCTGGTAGAGATCTCTGTCCTTTTCAAGGAGTTTGGCAGGAGGTCTATAAAGCACCAGGGTCCAGTATTTGGCAGGACCTATCTCTATGTCAACACCTAGTAGTTCATGGTCGGATACGATGTTGCAATTTATCGAGATTAGAGTATTCTTGACATACAACATCACATAGCCACCCGCTCTGTCTGGCCCATCTTTCTAGAAGAGCTGGTAACCAGGAATCGTGAATTCACCTTCAAAATCTCGGCATGAGGTTTTAATCGAACTCTCTGTTATGGCCTCCATCCCAGGTTCCTGTGTAGCTACGAGGCCACGGAGCTCAAGAAACTTATTCCTGATTGACCTGGCGTTGAACCGGCAACTTTAGGGAGTTCTCCAGTGTAGGACTCCCTGCACTCTTCCATTTCCCGGATTCTTTTGTGTGGCAGTACCCCTCTTTGCCACATCTAAGAACGTCGTTCCAGGAGTGACACGGGCATACTGTCTTATGTCCGCCTTCACGCTGGGTTGGACGCTCCTCTGCGTCTGCTCTACGACATCCTGGATTAAGTTACAGAGTACAGCCTTTCCCTTGAATGAAAGGTGCACTCCGTTCCTTAGGTAAAGGTCGTTTCGACCGTAAAAGGTGCGGTAAGGGACCAGAAACAAGACCCCTTCCGCCGTACAGAGGTCGGACAGGCGCTGGTTCAGGGTCACGTTTCTTGAGTGAGCTGTCCGGCTAGGACTTCTTCTTGGGAGCATCCAAATAAAGACCCGTTTGCGAGTTCTCAATCCGCAGTCGTCCACGGCTCCCATGACCGTGCTGAGAATTTTTTGCTGGGGCCTACTTTGCCTCCTCGAAGGTAGAGGATATTTCCATTCACCATCAGGGAAACGACTGAATTTTCGGAGATCTGAGATTTCTCAGCCTCTACCCTGATGTGGTGGTTTATTCATCCTGGCTGGCAGCATACCTCCACACTAGTGTGAAGGCCGGCCACTAGCAGGGGCTGCAAACCTTGTGCTTGGGAATCGCCTACAAGAGTAACCCATGGACATTTCCGTGCAGAAGTTTGAGGCTTTCCTTGCGGAAGCGAACTCTCGGTTCCTTCTTTCTTCTCCATCTTATTTTTCTTCTTTTTCTTCTTCTTTTTCTTATTCATCTTTTCCCCCTTATCTTCCATTGTTATATACTCTTCTGTTTTTATCTTTTCTTTCTCTGTTTTAACTTTCTTTTCTTCAGCTTGTACTTTATCTTGTTTCAACTGTCTCTTCTTCCTGTTTCTTTCTCTTCCTTTTCGTTTTCTTTGAGGGTTTATCCGTAGCATGTGGACCTAGCTCTGAGGGTAATACTGCAGATGCAGTGTTTACTACAGGGTTTGACGTTAGCTCTGCTATTCTGACCTCTAGCCTGCGAATCAGTCCGGCGTGTTCTAATTCGAGGCTGTTTATTTTCTCCTCGAACTTCCTGGATCTTTCCTCGGAAGCCCTGCATGTTTCTTTTAGCTCCTTGATTTGGCCATTTAGAATACAGTCGGTGCAGGAACTGGCCGGGTGGCATTTTGAAAAACACCCCTCCGGAAAGTCCACGCACCACTTATCTATCTGGCATATTGCACACCTGTATTTTAGAGCTTCTGGTCCTTTCTTGTCGGTCATTTTGAACACTCTCTCTTTCAATACTTTGCAACCAATCAATGATAAAAAAGTGGGGTTGGTGAGTTATCCCCGCGTGAGTTGCTCCCGCCTATTCATCGAAGAAGTTCCAGATCTTTCAGAAGGCACGCTCCATGTGCTGCTGTTCGTCCAACCGACTCATCAAACCTCGGCGTGCCGTGGCTCCCAACCAAGCAGCACTGACGGTCCCCAAAGGGGCCATCGATTTGTCACCAGGTGAACAACGGGGCACGCCCCCTACTAAAGTCCTACTAGTTCCCTTCACGACGGCTAAGATCTCGGAGGAGCGTTCGAGAGATATCACGCCACACCAAGAGACTCGACCCAAGGCTTTTTATTGGCATGGCAACCAACCTGGGAACAAAGGGCCGTCACCTCGGACCGATGCTACCAGAAGCACCCGTCAACGGTCACTGGGAATGGTCAATAATTACTCGCCAGGGAAGGGGTTAACGGGGCACTACCCTCATCCCATTCATCGTTCCCCAACGCCTAGGAGACCTCTAGACCTAGTCTCTAGCAACCAGTAAGCGTCGATTGGCGTTATTTATAGAGGTTCCAAAGCCTCTCTTCTTACGCGTGAGGTAGCTGCCAGGTCCTTATATTTAGAAAGATGGAAAAAAGGGTGAAAATGACTTGATAGTAGTAGGGTTTTATTTATTTTTTTATAATAATATGAAGAGATAGGATAAAGGAAAAAAGGAGAAGGATAGAGTAGAAAAAAATAAAGAATGACGCACTTAGTCTGGAACCTCATTTCCGACCAAATCGACAAGGGAAGCCCAACCAGGGGTATTCAAAAGAGAGGTATCCCCCACCGACATAGCTCGAAAAGTCAAGGGTACAAACAAGCTCTCTTCACACGACTAGGTGGCGTCACCTCTCCCTCTACTGAGAGAGAGAGTAAATAGCCGTATCTAATGTGGCTGGGATAACAGAAAAAGCGTCTCTGTAGTAATCTGTGACAGAAAAGCCCCCGTATAACTAAAGACAAAGATCATAAGAAAGTATTGAGGTGCGCATTGACCTATGCACTTAAAACAGCGTCAATGAAGAAAAGAAAGAAAGAAAGCTTGGTGTAGTGGAGATGAAGATGCTGAGGTGGATGTAATGAGTGACCATGAGACACAAAGTTAGGAAAGAACACATTCGAGAAGTGGCAAAGTACAGGAAGCAAGATTGAGATTGTTTGGGCACATCACAAGATGAAAAGATGAAGAGCAGCATGTAGCAAGAAAAGTGATGAATATGGAGATAGAGGGGAGCCGAAGAACAGAAAGACCGAAAGTGAGATGAAATGACTGTATTCACAGTGAGATGAGAAAGAAAGGACTAAATAGAAAAAGTGCACTAAACAGAAATCTTTGGCAACTACTCATCAAGAACAGCGATCCCGGATCGAGAAAGGCCAGGAAGAAGAAGAATACGAAAAAAAATCCCTGCCTTAATTTTAATACATTTTTTCAACTTCACGATTTGTAGTTATTTTTATTTTGAAAAATCCCAAACATTCGAAAATCATATTTTTTTCTGAAATCTAAGAAAGAACTTTTATAAAATCTAAATATACGAAAACCAGGCAATGGCTTCGCCACTGGGGGAGCTTGCGCTTCGCTACTAAGATTAAAATTTAAAATCTAAAAAAAAAGCAGCCATGGCTAAATTTTTATTTATCTTCTGAACTTCGCCAATTATAATAATTTTAAAAAGGAACTATAAACTAAATTTCCTCCTTTTCAAAATATCACGTTGCTAAAATATAGAGTTATATAAAAGATATATAAAAATAAATTTTCTCAACTTCATCATTTGTAATTCTTGGGGTTTTAAAAAATTCACAAAATTTCGATACTTATATTTATTTCTGAACTTCACCATTTTGTTTTTTGATATTATAAAAGAATTATTAGAAATAACTCTGATAAAATAACATAAGTCATAACCAAACTAAGATGAAATTATTATTACAAATACTCAAAAAATCCTCTTTTCGAACCATAAAAATATCTTAGAAAGTACTTGGATAAAACTCTGCCTTTCAATTCAATAACTGCATAGAACATTATTGACAGACTATTTGACAAATTAACCAAATACCCTTTCTGACTTTGATTCCAAAAGTCAGCCACACAGTCCTCATAGCCCCTATCCCTCTGTTGGTTGCTTCTACCCCACTTGAATGTACCGAAAATCTACAAAGAGCCCGAGAGGAATAAAGCAGTAAACATTTTCGGAAAGAGAGGAAGAGAACTTGAACGCCTTTCGAAAACGATTAAATGGACCAGATCTCCTCTCAATAAAAGATGAATGAGCTGTGTCTTCACGTGGACCTGGATCATATGCGCTACCTGGTCTCGAAGAAGTGTAAACCGAAGTTAAAACATGAAGATTCTGTTATCCACAAGATCTGATGCTGTTGAAAGTAAGAGTTGTTCTATACAAAAGACAGAGGCCAAATATATGGGGGAAAATAACCGAAGTAAATCGCTTTTAGATGAGGCAGGAAAGGTTTGCATTGACTAGGCTCCTTAAATGGCTTGCAGAGAATCATCCCCGAATCGCGTTGTACTATCTGATAGTTTACAATTGCAATCCATATGAAGATATTATCATCATAAAATACAAGATCTATTCTGCATCCTCAGATTCGGTGGAAGAACTAAAACTAGGTAAAAAAGCGAGCAGAGCCTGCATAATGAGGATGATCCTACCACAGTGGAAAATCTTCTAAATCACTACAAAATCATTTATAAGATCCAAATGAGGTATCCAAATAAAGTTTTCTCAAATGAATGTGAGAAAAGCAGAAACCTTGTTCGCTGCCATCCAACAAGTTGGAAACTAGCAGTTTCCGATGACACCAACAGTATCCCTTGAACGCAGATCTGGAAATTCAATATAGTTAAAATTTTACTTATTTTACCTCAGATGCGGACTAATGCTAGTGTCTGTGAATTTTCTAACACGACAGATCAGACTCTGCCTTTTAAATATACATAAAAGAGGCGATGTATCGTCATATATATAATTTTCAAATAATATGATAATAAATTGATAATTTGTAGTTATTCCATCCGGCATTATTTAAGTTAGGTTAAATGGTACTACATTAGGTTTAGCTAATCTTGAAGTTTTTAACCTCCTACATGCATCCAACATTCAGACCAGATAACTACAAAAACGGTAGACGTGTAATATACGAGAGATGTTACTAAATTACTGAACATCGAGGAAGCCTGAGCCTCTCTTAATTAAGTGCACTTAGCTCACGCATCATTTTCATTAATGAATAATAAAATTTAAAGTAAAATGTACTTGCAATTTATCATTAACAAGTCCGGTGGTCACGGTTACTCACGAACTAGTATAAAGATATAGTTGTTGAGGCAGCAGATTTTCAAATTGCCAGGAAAATGGTGTGGAGCCTTTACCATAATAATAAATATTCATTTTTATCATAGTTAGAGAGAAAAGCGCCATGCCAACGAAAATCTTCGAGCAGTGGTATGAGAAGGCGACCCACTTTCGGCGATAACAAGAGCAAAGGATGAACCGAGAAAACCAAGGATAGCGGCGGAAGCTTCACGGTGTTGTGTGAACTAGGCTAAGGTTTGATTTCGTCGGCGCCGCGTCTGATAAGGCAGACTCCTTTCCGGGACCTCGGGGCAAATCATTTCCGGCAAACCCCGTATAAAATGTCAGATGCGGGCCTCAAGAAATTAGTATCAACCAGCACCTTAAACGCGGCACTTAAACTCTCGATTCGGCTCCCCAGCCCTCGAGTTCGAAGGCAAGAATTCTCTCCAGATTATACGATAGTCTATCATAACATAACATAACATAACATAATTTCACGGGTGACAAAAGCCACAAGGGCCTATAAAAGGTCATCCGCATCCGTCAAAACCCACCCACAAAAAAACACCATCGCCAGGGGAAGACAAAATCAAAGTCCCTCACAATATAATATAACAGATGACAAAAGCCACAAGGGCCCATCATAGGTCATTCAAGTCAAACGGCCCCTTTTTTAAGGCATCCAAACTCCCAAGAAAACTACATCCAGAGCATTACGTCCAGAAACAAGGGTATCACCAATCAAGGCTTGTCAAGAACTAAATCATGCAGCTATAGATATATACAAACAATATTAATATATACAAAACTTAGGAACCATCACAACCTTCCCTCCGCATAACCTCATCCAACCTACTCTTAAATACATTTATATTTGGACTACCTACTACCCTCCGCGGCAATTTGTTCCAGAAGTCTACCACTCTATTGGTAAAAAAATATTTTTTTAAATCCAACCTCCCCCCTTGCTTTTTAATTTTCAAGTGGTGACCTCTAGTTCGATTTCCATCATCTAACTCAAAAAACTTTCTAGCATCCAATCTATCTATCCCAGAAATTTTTTTAAACAGTTCAATCATATCCCCTCTCACACACCTCCTTTCGGGCGAGAACATATTTAATACCCTCAGTCTATCTATATATTCAAGGTAAGTGACTATTATTCTGGAATCGTCCCCGTTCCCGTCCGGCGTATACTCCCTCGATCCTTTCTCTCGAGGTTAAACGTGGCTATTGCAATTTCCATTTTGCAATCTCTCTCGCACAACTCTCCAGACCATGCTGCTAAATTTAAGCATTACGAGTACCTCTGTCGTGTATTCAGTGTTTTGTTTTCTTGGAATTTATTTTGTGTTAGTTTGTCGAAGCGCCATCCACCTCCCGTTGTCCATTTAATTCCCAAGCTCATATGTCCGCATAATTATAACTTTGCGAATCCATCCTTAAATTTGTAATTTACCTGTAAATAGTAAAGTATATTTTTGTTTCACGAGTTTTTCTGCCCAGAACCTCTAAGAAGTTATATTAATTTGGCCGACCGCACTCTTACTTAATTTTATTGATATCCACGCACTTCGGGATTTCAAATGCCCCAAAGATTTATTGTGCTTCATTTGAACGGATCTTGGCGAACGAAGGTCACGGATCTGACCTTTACATACGTCAATGCTATTTTCCTTAAAATAAACAATTTACCGCTATTTTATGCTTTCAAGACAAATATGAATCAAGAAATATTTTTTAATCTATAAAAATAATAATTAGTTTGTCTTCACCATCGTAGCTATAGCTGAAATGAGTTCATGATCTGTAAATTCCTCTATAAATATTTCTGAAGTAATATTCCACAATATTCCCGAAGGTTTAAAAGTTTCAAGCGGCGTGTTCTGGCAAGTTATGTAAAATTCTTGAACCTTCATAGAATTGTAATAAATTCCAGAAATTTCTCATTAAATCTAAACTGTTTTTGATTTTCTTAAAATAAATATTATTTTAAAATGTCATAAAAAAGAGACACGAGGTGTCTCCATAAGAGAGAAAGCATCGAGCGGCCTAGAAAATCCACAACCTACGGCCGGCAGAAGCATTTTCAGCAATATCACACCGTGCTGGGTACGCCAAGGGTCAAGCGTCAGGAGAAAAGGGGATTCCGCGAGGCCATAAACCAAGCAAAGATTTGCCCTTCCGACTACTTTTTATAAATACCCAGACGATGGAATTAAGAATTTAGTATGGCCCGCGCGCATCGCCTGTATTCACTCGTTTTCAACTTGATCAAACGCATCGTGCAACTTCTCCGATCGGACCCCAACCCGAGGCAGGACTCCCGTTCAGCTAATTAAAAGCCTAGCATCTAGAGGCTATTGTCTGAATTGCGGCATCGCTTTTCTCTCGGTGGCATACTCCCTCGTTTCCTACTCTAAAGGTCACCCGTGGTAATCATAACTCCCCGATGACAGGATTATCTCTCTCCGTCCACTATACGGAGACTTTTTTTCAAAATCAAGTCTACGTGTGAATCGTTCGTGAATCAGGCCTCCCGACTGGTGATAAGCGTGCTTTTGTTTGTATTTCATTGCCGCGTCCAAACTTTCCCCTGTTCTGTCCCCAGTTTGCAGCTAATCAAATTGTATATTGTATTATGCCCTTGTTAACTTGTGTATATATATATATATATATATATATATATATATATATATATATATATATATATATATATATATATATATATATATAAATATATATATATAGATATATACATATATATATATATATATATATATACATATATATATATATATATATATATATATATATATATATATATATATATCTATTGGTTTCTAAGTTTTGATACTCCTGAATCGCCTAGATAGTAGATTGTTACGGCCAACTTTAATCGCACTCTATTCATGTATATAAATTCCCACGCATATAACGGCTAATCCGTGCACCTAGACACACTTCCTGAGGATCAAAGGAGACGAGTCAAGGTTGTGGGTCTTTACCTGACCTACGACATACAACATTCTGAAGTTTTAAAAGTTATATATTGTGAGGGTATGGAACGTACATACTCACATACCGCCAGACAATCGTGGGAACGAAAGAAATTTGTAGTTTTAGTTGACCTTCGTCTCCTCTCTCCTCCCCCCAAATCCTTCCCCCAACAGGTGACAGAAAGTCCGACGAAAGAACGCCTATCTTACATAAAAGCCTAAATCCTATTTGCTTTCTTTATGATACCATGGATATTGTCCAGAAGGCGCTGCGATAAGCGAATTGTCGTGAATGAAATCTTTCTCTCGATTTTCCACAATCCGCGATATAAATAACATCGCCGTTCACCCCTCTAGAGCACTTCCTGAGGATCAAAGGAAACGAGTAAAGGTTGCGGGCCTTTATCTGACCTACGACATACAACATTCTGAAGTTTTAAAAGTTATATATTGTGAGGGTATGGAACGTACATACTCACATGCCGCCAGACAATCGTGGGAACGAAAGAAATTTGTCGTTTTAGTTGACCTTCATCTCCTCTCTCTCCCCCTCACCCTTTTCCCAACTGGTGACAGGAAGTCCGACGAAAGAACGCCTATCTCACATAGAAGCCCAAATCCTATTTGCCTTCTTTATGATACCATGGAGATTGTCCAGAAGGTGCTGCGATAAGTGAATTGTCGTGAATGGAATCTCTCTCTCGATTTTCCACAATCCGCGATATAAATAATATTGCCGTTTACCCCTCTAGAGCAGTGTCCCAAACCAACTCCCGTACCCCTCACGTTAAACGAGAGTCGTTGCCGTAACGTATCGACTGCCAACGTGCCGTCGAGTCAACTTGGTCACTGTCTCAAAGTGTTCCTGAAGTAAATCCCGCTCCGCAGAGTCTGTGACTAGAGGAATACGCTCTGTTGCTCAACGTAACTTGAGAAAGAAAATGAACATCCAAATAGTTACTGGAAGTTACTATTTGTTAGTGTCACATCCAGTTAGGAGTGAACTAACCGGAACTGCAGCCAGCAGCTCCGAACCCGTCGTCTTATCCCCAATCTCCCCAAGAACTCGTGTTAACGTCACCCGAACCACCCCGTCTAAACCTGAGTAGTCGTCTCTCAACAATCACAAACCTCCCCCCAGTAACAAGTGGGACTTTTATAGTGAGAATACTGGCTACGGCAGAACTCACCTCTAACCAGCTTTCACACGTTCAGTAGGAATTAAAGCCTACCTATATATATATATATATATATATATATATATATATATATATATATATATATATATATATATATATATATATATATATGTATATGTATTTATATATGTATATATATATATATATATATATATATATATATATATATACATATATATATATATATATATATATATATATATATATATATATAAAATACTTGTAATTAAGAGAACAAAATTGAACCGAATGCTCGGGACGATGCTGAAAAAAAGCATTTACTTAGTTGTAGAACGTGAAACTTTGGAGGGATAATCCCGGCATCTTGTGTTGGCCACAAGGGAAGGAAAAAGTGCTCCGTTATTTGGCTTTATTCCTTCGGCGAATTTAGAGTTTTTACCATGTAATCATATGCTTCTGGCTGTATCCACGGTTATATATCTTGCGCACAATTTTGAATTCCTATATACACAACACAATCTTTGTCTTTCCGGTCTTTAGAAGGAATATGAATTTATCTAAGGAATTCTTTCCACTAAGGTACCTTTATCCTGAGTATTTCTCATCTGATGTAGTACTACCTTGATATGTTAGGTACATTCGTACCAACGCTGAGTGAAATCGTTCTCATCTTTCGCAAGTTCGGATTATTTAGCCTAATTTTCTTCCAATCTTTGGGATATTTGGGAGTTTCATATCTCCATCTTCTTGATCTTCTTTGTTTAAGAATTAGTATCATCTTGCTTAGCCATTAAAATCTCGCTACATACCAAACTTTGTTTTACGTCAGGTTCTTTACTATCTCCCATCTATCTCTATGTTTGATGTGTTTACATATCAATGGGCGTGAATGTTTTTTTTGTGCCCCTAAATTATTCCCATTATAATGAATCAAAGGCTCCGCTCTCGGCTGCCCTGAATTTTACTGAGTGTTATTGGTCATCATTTAGTGGTGTTGGCCATCGGTCGGATTGGACATTGGATATTGGATATAATTAAGTGGTAAAATAAAAATATACATACAAATACGATTCCAATTGCGCTCATATATGCACATATATATAATAGTAGGGGATAGATAGATTGAGATAGAGATCTATGGTGAAAGTGAATCGCAGGCATTTTTATGAGATTCGTGTTTTTCTCGTTGTTTAGATCTTATTTTCATGCTTTTGCGTACGTTGTAGGTGATGTTTTTGGTTTGTGATGGTATTGTATGTTTGTTTGTGTTTTATTTTTGTTTAATTTAGATTGTGTTCGTTTCTTGTGCCATTCAAGCCTTTCTAGGTGTTTTTTATTACTTCTCTCGTTATTAGATTTTGTATATTTTGTGTTCTTCTTATTGTTAGATTATTTGTGCAGTGGATTGTCTTTCGTTGTCTCATAAGCGTTATTTTAGATGTAGATTTCTTCTTCTTGTCTTTAAGTCTGTTCTTTACTGCTAGTAAAGTTTCTCGTTCTTCTGTAAATGTCATCCAGTGGAATGTCAATGTATCTTTGTTTGATTTCGTCCGTCATGCGTCCCGTGACATTTTCCCAGATTTTTCGGGCTCTTGATTGAAATTCTAAGTTAATCGGTGTCATCTGGATTGTCTGATGTAGGTCCCTCTTCCTCCTTCTTTCTCTCCTCCTAACTATGGTAATTAGGAATGCAGATTATTTCTGGGGCATGTGTTGATAGGTATTGGTGGGTACAACAGCTTGGATCTAATGAGCGAGTTGTACTTTTTTTCTTGTTCGCCATGTTCAGGTTTTTTTACCTGAAGAGCTTGCTTAGCTTGGCCTTCGCCCGCGCTGCTGTTTGAGCAACGTGGCAACCGTACCCACTTTTTTCCTATATTTCACCCTACCACCGTTCCCTCCGTTCCGTAGGGAATGCGGGCGTCATCTGTTTCGATGTGGGCCAATTTCCTAGGAAAAAGTAGTATATCATTTAACTTCTGCTATTAGTAGCGATTTTACAGATTCTTTAGTACCTGGTGACATGGTCGATCACTCTGGCTGTTATATGTGCCAGAAGTTCAGGATTTCTGAAGGGTTAAGTAAAAATCTGGGAGATGTCGTCTGCGAACTGAACTTACAGCGAGACTTCCCTGAACGGATTCGGTAGATCACGGGTGTAGATGTTGTATAGGAGAGGGCTTAGGCACCCTCCCTCCGGTATGCCTGCATACAGCTCGAAGTCTGGTCCCTTGTAGTCTCAAATTTGCATATAGGCTATCCTGCCTGATACGTAGTCATCTAGTATTTTCTCTAGTCTTGGCTTTAGTCCTAGTCTTAAGATTTTGTACTATAATCCAGTCCTCCATACTCTGTCAAATGCCTTCTTAACGTCTTTTACCACCAGGTCAGCTTGCCTTTTTTGGCTAGCAATCTTTGCCAGTTTTTCTGTGATGACTGCCAGCGCCGTATCAGGCCCTGTTCCTCTTCTGAATCCATGCTAATGTTGGTTATGGAGGTAATTGTCCTCCATGAATTCTTGAACTCTGTTTGCAAGCACCTTTTCGAAGAGCTTGACTGCCACTTTGAGGAGGGTAATGGACCTGAAGTTGACTGTTGTGTCTGGCAGTTTTCCATGCTTTAGAACGAAGATCATTTTAGGGATCTTCTATTCGTCCAGATAATAGCCAACGTTTAGGCACGCATTCATCATGGTGACTAACCTCTCAACGATGTTATAGGGGCATTCATGAAGTTAAGCTTTGTCAACTCCGTTTTACATGGCTCTCTTTGTTTGAAGGTACATATCGTCGCTGTGATTTCTTCTTTGGTTATTTTCCTTCCATAACCGGTTATCTCTCTGTCGGCAGATGTATTGTTGGAAGGGTATGTTCTGTCGAGTTCTTGTCTTAGTTGATCGTGAATGTGTTTTTCAAAGCCAGGTCAACGTGTTCGTTCTCTTCTCGGGTGATTGTAAATATATTCTTCCAGAAGTTTCTAAACTCTTCTTCCGTTTCTGTGACGTCCAGTTTGGTCCCGTCGTCTTTGTTAAGGAGTATGTTTTTGTCTGGTGGTTTAACCTTTAATCTTGTTTAGGTGTTCTAAAATGTTCGCGGATCTACTTCTTCGTCGAGTTTGTCTATAAGATCATTGCATAGTGCTGTTTGTTGTTCCGTAATATGTGTCTTTAATTTCTGTCCTTATTGTTCTTAGATGTCTGTTTTTTACTCCCTCTGTGCAGGTCAGTCTAATTTCTTCATATAGTCTTTTGTATTCGTATGTTGGGTCAGGTAGTTTGGGGGTCCATCTTGGTGCTTGTCAAGTTTATTAGGTTGTTCTGGGGACTGTTGCGCGGCCCACTTCCACTAACTCCCCCGTGAATCTTACCAGTTCCTGGTTGATCTCCTTCAGGGTGGCTTTTTTAAGTGGTTGAGGTCTGTACTTACTAAAAAGGGTACGATGCTTTCCCAGTTTGTTCGGGAGAAGAATTTTCTCCTCCTGATGGGTAATGGCAGCGTGGTTGCTTGGTATTACTGTGCTGGGTTGGATGTAGTAGTTGTAGGGAGATAGCTAGCTTGGTTGCGCAGGTTTCAGTAATATATGTGTGGAGGTCAGAGTCAGCGCAGACAACAATGTCCCTGTGAATAATATTTTTTAAGTTCATCCCCTTCTTGTTTAGACGTCCAGTGTATTCGGATTCCTGGCATCTGTCGTTGAGATCTCAGGAAATAGTCTTGTCTTGAGGGTTGGTAGCCTGTGCACACCAGCAGACGTGCCAAAGTGGTTTGAACCTTGATGGCCAGATAGGATTCGTCTAGGGAGTATTTTTAACTGAATTTATCTTTTAACTGCGATGGCAGCGCTATCGTAACGTTCCAAGCTGTGGTTATTTTCTATTGTGTTGTAGTTGAAGATCTTTATTCTCTTTTTCATCATGTCCACTTCTTGTTCCGATATCAGAACGATGTCAGGGTCGCATTGTCTGATTATTTTTCCGTTAGTCGCTTGTTTTTAGTCCCATCTGACAGCGTTCATTTGTAGGATTGTTAAGTCTTTTGTAAGTTTTTCCATGTTGTCTTTCGTTTACTCGTTCCTTTTTTCGTGCATCTTCGGGTTGGAGGCGGTGGCTGGTGGAAATCGGCATTTACCGTATATCTTCTTATTAAATTACGCGGGCATGATTGTGGAGAATGCGTCTTGGTTAAGTCAGGCCATCCCAAGGATTCGCATTGTCTGATTATGTTTCCGTAAGTCGCCTGTTTTTTGTCGTCCCATCCGACAGCGTTCATTTGTAGGATTGTTAAGTCTTTTGTCAGTTTGTCCATGTTGTCTTTCGTTTACTCTTTCCTTTTTTCGTGCTTCTTCGGGTTGAAGGGGGTGGCTGGTGGAGATCTGCATTTACCGTATCTCTTCTTATTAAATTATGCGGGTATGATTGTGGAGAATGCGTCTTGATTGAGTCGGGCCATCCCAAGGAGGGGAGGGCTTCTTCAACCACCCTCTCTGGAATGTCCTGGCTGTATTTCCATTTGTAACGGCCGTTTCTCACGCCTTCACTGACGTCCTTGCCCGTCCTTAAGTAAGGAAATTGGGCACTTGGTAGGCATGTTTGTGTTCTTTTGAAGCTGAGGTAGGCCTCATCCTTTGTCAGTTGGGAGATATTCTGATATGGCTACCTTGATGTTGGGGTTGTTTCGTCTCGCTGGTAGATTTCACTTCTGTATCCGTTTGGGGAGCATCTATTATTTGTGGTTCAGGATTTTTCTGAGTGCTTGCTGGAGCAGGAACGGGAGCTGGAATAGTTTTTATTTACGTAGTGGTTGGTTGAAGAGGCTGCATCTGGATACGCAGAACATCATCAGAGGGATAGTTCTCTGGAAACCACATCTCTTCCATTCCGTTCTTGATGAGAATCTGGTTGAGCTCTCTTTTGAATTAACCCTGGTTTGTGATGTTCGCTGTTTGTGCATAGTATATGCAGCACATGATCTTTTTCGATTACTCGCTCTCTACTTTGTGGTAGGTACGCTGAGCAGAAGCCTCACTGATTGCCGCCTTTACCACTTTGGCATAAGATCTGATAGCCTTAGATTCGTCTTCTTCTTTCTTTTGCATTTGTTTCCTTTTATTGCCTATTTTTTTAATGGGCATGACATCGCTAATCGCCATGGCACCGTAATCGCCTTTGCAATTCACTCATTTGAGTGTGCTGCTCTTGCAACCACGCTAGACGTGGCCAATTTGACTACATATCGAGACAATATTCTTATTTGTGGACACTGCTTCGTTGTATGCTGATTATATTTGTAAAATTTAAAGCAGGTGTTAACTCCAGTAAATTCTTTCTTTTCTATTTGGTCAGGGCTAACTCTAACATGAAAGCGAAAGAGGCAAAACTCTTTCACTTTTTGTGCCATACCAGTGTATTGGATGGTCACCTTAAAGACATGAGTATAATCTTTGAATTTAATTACCTCAGGGACATTGGCTCCTCGGTGATTCGTCTCTATTTCTTGTAAAATTCATCACATGAATGGTGTCTTACCCATGAACCCAATTGCCTGAATATGGCACTTCTATGGATTTGAATGCGGGTTGGGAACTTAGGGGTCAAGATAATTTTGTTGAACACTTGGGGTCGCTTTTGACACGAGAATAAATACGTGTTTAAGCTAACATTACACAGAGTTGCTAAAGGTGACAATTTACCCATTGCATCCAAACTCTCTCTCTCTCTCTCTCTCTCTCTCTCTCTCTCTCTCTCTCTCTCTATATATATATATATATATATATATATATATATATATATATTATATATATATAATATATATATATATATATATATATATATATATATATATATATATATATATATATATATATATAAAAAGAGCAAATACAAGTTCTGCGGGTGATAAAAATATGGCTTTCGCCATATTTATATTCTGCCTTTCAACACAATTTTGAAGACAGAAAGAAAGATGCAGAAACTTTGTATTGCAGACTATATAACAATATAGTAGAAGAGAAAGATAAATAAATATGGCGAAAGCCTATTGGTGGTTGTTATCACCCACACAACTTGTATTTGCTTTTTCTTTCTATGTAACATAGATAGTGAGCCTTAAAATTGTGAGTGTATAGGAAGATGTAGCATAGAAATTCCTTGGAGGTTCCTAGATTAGGAGGATACTAGGTTTATTGAGTAAAGCTTTGGGCAACGTAGTCACTTTGCCTGGTTGCTTAACGGTAGAGCATCTGACCGACAATCAGCACACTCAATTTGAGTCCCGGTCAGAATTTCAAACCTTATTCTCCTGGCGTTATTTCTGTCTTCTATGTAAAGGATTGCCTTCATTGTGACACCCTCTGCTCTCTTCGATTCTAGTGTTCTTCTAATGTCCCTTTTTCCTACCTCTAAAAAACTCCTGTTTCCTGTCTCATTGCTCATTGGCGTCCAATTTCTCTTTCTCTTGTATATATATATATATATATATATATATATATATATATATATATATATATATATATACATAAAGGGTAGTGGTCATAATGAATCGGAAACTTAGGTTTCTATCACAACACATACATTATCCTAAGCATCACAAAAAATTTCTACATGTACATTGTACATGTTAGGATGGCGGGAACAGAAAGTTATGTGCAAAAGATAATTATTATTCCAAAATTTCTTGTTTAAGAGAATCATCTCTTTAAACTTCTACAGCTATGCCTAGGAAAACCTCAAGAAAGATTACCAAGCCATCGCGTTTATCTCAAAATAAGGAACGATACAGAAGGCAGGATTTCCATAGAAGTAAATGAAACTATGGAGATTAGTGTCTCCAGGAAGACAGTATCGCATCGTCTGAAGGAAAGATCTTTAAAATCTCTCACACAAGCAGGCAAGCCATTGTGCATCCTTAAGAACAACAATGATAGATTATGATTTGCCGATATGATGTCTTATAGATAGAAGATGAATGATCCAAAGTACACTTGAGCGATGAGTTGCAGCACAATTTGTTTTGTTAAAATGGCAAGAGATTTATCCATCGAAGATCTAGACAAAGATTATCGGTAAATTGCGTGAAAGGCAGAGAAAAGTTTGGAGAAAGAAGCGCTATGGTGTGAGGTCTATTTTTTGGCAGAAGTCAAAACTATAATGCAGTTTGCCACACGGCAAAGTTGGTGAAAGGTTTCTGGGTCTGGAGGAAGTAAGTGCCATAGACTGGCATGGCCAGAGCCCGGACCTCACTCTGATTGAATGTTCGCGGAAGACGATAGAAGGGAGAATTAAGAAGAGAAACCTAAGAAGCACCGTCGAAGAACTTGAAGAATAATTGCAGGAGAAGTGGAGAAAATTAACACCAGAAGAATTCCTTCGATTACTGCGCTACTGTAACAGAAGATGTCTGTACGTTATTGATAGTAAAGGTCAACAAACCAAGTACTAATATATATATTTTAATAACCGGAAATTATTTGTTGAGTAACTGATATCATTGTAGCTTATCATCTACGTCTGTTGTGTTTTCTGTCCGGATCAATTTGGCCACCAGATACTTGAAATGAAATGCTCTTTTGCACGTACCTTCCATTTTCATCTGACCAAACATTTAAAATGTAAATGTACAACTTATAACCATGATTATTTTATATCTATAGTTTATAATGCATTAATTACCATTATTTGGTTTAAAGCTACTGTAAGATTTGAGATAGTAACCAAGTGTTCAAATCATTATGCCCGCTACTGTTTATATATATATATATATATATATATATATATATATATATATATATATATATATTTCATTATCTTTTTATCAATATCTGGTCTCAGGTGTAGGGTTATTTTATTTTGAAGGACCCCTTTTTCTTTCCAAGATGTCCGCCCATTTATGTTGTTCAGTAACCAGTTCGCCAAGTTCGTTCAAAGATATCCAAAGATAATGAAACAAATTCTTCTTTTTTTTCTTTTGATTGATCATTAATTTGTGGTGACCGTTTTTTATTCGAGCTTATTTTCGTTGTGTGTGTTCTGTTTTTGGAGACAATCTTCCCTAAAACCCTGTACTAATCCCCGTGCAGGATTAAAAGGCATATAATTACTGGTCATATAGGGAACAATCTTTGAATTATTACTTATCGTCTTTCTTTATTGATTGCAATTAATCAATTTTGATTTAAATATTGTGGTTTGCTATTATCTTCTCATATATATATATATATATATATATATATATATATATATATATATATATATAAGTATTCCGTGTATCTTCGATCTATTTCAAATTCATTATCAAATACATTGGCGAAAATAATTGGCTTGGATAAGAAGTTGATTGACCCTGTTTTTGAATTATAGTGAGAGTTAAAAAGGGTACTAAAATGCCATCTTCAGCATTACTTCAGGGACGAGTCTTGTTCACTCTCCTCAAAGACTTTTCTTTCTATAAACCACTCACTGACAGTTACAAACCGACAGCATCAGACATGGTTCTAATATAAACAAAAACTATAGCTTTGGCGTTATATATAAAAATAAACGGCGATTTATTGTTCCTTTTATTTCTCCACCAACTGGTCTATAAAAAAGATAAAAACATCCTGTATCTCGTTAAGAACATGTGCTATCTACTAAACGATCTTAATCCAGTGCCATCTATTTTTATGCCATCATTTGCCACCTTCAAATGTCTCCCGCTATTTTTGTGTCATTTTCTCCTATCCAATTTATTTGTTTCTCTCGGCTTCAAAATGGGAAAGAGAATCGTGATTTAATTAATTAAAATCTTACAAAGGTGACGTCAAAGAGGTTTAGACAGTTGTATATATATTATTTGGTTATAATGTGAGAGAGATACAGGCTCAGAGACAGGCTGATAGACAGACATACAAATATAAATGATTGCAAACTGGTAGAGCCAACGAGTGCAAGTTTACTTAGCGATGTAAGGCTGAAGAACGAGGAGAGATAAAATTAGGTTAGATTTCGTACAAAAAACCGGTACTTAAATAAGCACTCTTAGACCTCTTGAGGTAGAGAGTGACCCTAATCCTAATAATACTAATTAAACCGCAATATCATAGGGATTCTTAGTTGTCTCCTTTAGTTTTTTATACAATATCTTTCTTCTAAACTTTAGATGTTTTGGATTCTCAGCCAATAACATTAAAATAAAATGAGGTTCTGTTGCGCGAGATTCTTTTGTACAAGATATTTCTGAAAGTTATAATACAAACTTGTAGATATAGAGGAGAAAATCTTTGCAATTTTAGTCCTTGATGTGAAGCTAGTTTGCAAGTTAAAATAATCAACGACATTAGTAACAACTTGCCAGGTAACGCTGTTGTATACAGAAATGTAGGCGGTGGTGAATCAACCCGAAGAAAAATCAAGCCATGCCCATCTGAACGACCAATTGGGCCAGACCTTAAATAATTCGTTATTCATTCATTCATTCTTTACTTACCGAGATCAAAGATTGACTTTTTTGTTCACCTTATTTGCTTGAGCAAAATATCAACATCTTTCTTTATTTACTTTTTTCTAATTCTGAATATAACCCTCACTCTCATTACTAACATTCAATTCCCAAATTCTGTTAAATATTTTGATTATTATTAAAGAACGTAAATTAAATTAGTCTATTCACTCTTAGACTGGAGGACACCGCAGAGGGCTAAACTTACAGCTGAAATTCCTTGGTATAATCTTAGATTATTCCTTAATTACACCTGTGTTGTCCTTATTAAGTATTCAGGAAGAGGAAATGTCGTTACGTGGGTTAAATCCTTTATGCTTTTAAATAATTCATACAAAATAAGGGCTATTTTCCATTTTGGGATCAGAATAATATTTTTACTTTTAATTGATATTTAATTTTATCTCGTTTTATGTCGGTTTTAGTTATATTTTCCCTTATTTTTTAATCTCATTTTGTCAGAGTTTTATATGCAATATTATTTCTTTAGTATATATATTTAAATATATTACCACTAATATAAGATTCCAAGTCACTGGTGTGATTCCTATGTACAGAATCCGAAGAAGTGAGAAATGCTAAATACGAGGTTATTCCATAGGTATAGTGATGAATTTGGATAACAGAAAGAATATGAATAGCATTTGTTCAGAAAGAACTTTTGATGGAGAAAGAAAACGAATTTAGAGAGAGTTGTTTCTGTTCCTTCTTGGATTATAAAATTAAGTCCATCAAGATGGCCGAGCGACCTCCGGAACAAGTGGCAATCAAATGGATTGAAAAGTTTGGAGAAGAGAGAGGGTGTGGGAGCTCTTCCCAACCGAGGTCCTCTATCAACACAACAGATGTGTTCTTTGTTAGATGTGACCGGTCTTTATCAAGATGGAAAAGGACGAGTTTGAGATTGATTAGATGTCTTATTTTGTTCAAAACAGTGTTGAAGCAGGCTAAGAGCTGACAATAGATGTCCATTCTAATAGATCCTTCAAATGCAATATAGAGCAGAACAAACCTTGACTGGATGTTGCTTTTGAGTTATGATTTAGCGATTTAGCACTACACTACCAATGAACACAAGTGTACGTCTTTTTCTCTTTTTGTAGAATATCAATTTTTATATCTTTAGTTTTTAATTGTTCTATAACTTATGAGAGGCGTTAAAAATGGGAAGAGTGCAAATGCCCAATCTTGCTTTGCGGTTGACGCCCTTCAAATCATGAGAAAGGCAATTTTCAAGTTCAAACAACATTCCATGGTATTGCAGATGACGGTGAATGGTTGAATGTTAGGATTTGGATTTGATGGGTAAGTCTTCAACAGTAAAGGCACAATTTTTAGTGAGATCGAACCAATATGTTGTGATCAGATTTGTTAAATTACTTATGGGATAACCTGATAAATGAAATGCCCGCAAAGTGAAGATATACTGCACAGAAAAAAAAGGAAATCTTCCATTGAGATACTCGTGACTAGAAGACTGATTATCTTCCTTTTCAAACCAGCACTATTCCACAGTCCCGCCCTCTCATGCACAAACGAATCAATACATATATGTAAATAAAACTTTGCCTTCAAAAAAATAAACAATCCTATTCTTTCCCCCGCATTCAGTTTGGGGATTAATAGGACTACTAACCCTCTCGCGTAAAGTTTCTTATTATTATGCCTATTTCCTATTATGATGGACATATGATGACTAACTTAAAAACTATGCAGAATTCAGCCATGCGCAAATGTGAAGTTAGGTGAATAAAGTCCCATCCTACCGTCCCTAGTCGCTCTCTAACGCTCTGCTAGGATTTTACAGGATATTACAGGCATCATTTTATTTCCATTTTATTCTTATTACTATTTAAACACCTTTAACAATGGCATGGCAGAGATGGAAAGCTTAATTAGTATATGCGGGCACAGTATGTGAAGGTCTGTAAAATTATTTTTATTTAGTAATAAACAAAGCGATCCTAAAATCAGTTCAGGCTCGTTCTTTATTGGTTATATGTTTCATTACAAAAATCTAATAATTTACTTACCTATTTTCGGTTTTTTTTCTAAAAATATAATAATTTTTCGAATATTCGTGGTTATCAGGATGTTCTATTATACCAAAAAATATAAAAAGGTTGTCTCAATGTCAAAAATGTTTGTCCATCTATAGAAAATTATTCACACTCCAAAAGATAATTACTGTAAATCTTTACAATAAAGGTATTTTATTGGGGTGAAGAATAGATATTTTTAAATAAATGAAGCGTGTTTTGCGCACAGCAGCCAAAGTGCTTAAAAGAGGCGCTTAATCGGAAACTTCAAAGCAGATGTATAGAGAAGTTTTAGGCTTTGTAAAAGGTTTAAAGGGAGTGTATCCAAATGTGCGCAAAATGCCTCATTTTTACTTCAGAATCAATTTAATACACATATTTTTCACTTACTCCGCTACATTCTCTACACTTAGAAGAAATAGAAAGAATAGCAAAAATAGGTTTGAGAGAATAATGCTTGAGGGAACTACGGCATCATAATTTGTTTTTCCTCGAAATATTATATTCATTACTATGATTTCTTAATGGATTTTATTGACCAAAGTTCTCTAAAACTTACTGGAACAAGGCGACTTCTATGTTTGGAGAGCTGATTCATTTATACGAGAGCGTTTGATTATTTGCATGAATGAAATTAAGTACAAAAGGAAATTCATTGCTCAGAACTACGATTGGATAACATTTACCGTTAGTAAATTAGATGGAATTCATTTTAAGGTAAAAATATATAGAAATACACTATTCATTTTGTGCGAAACAAATGAAATTCGGCTATTTTGCAGTTCCTAGGAAAATTGAGACAATGAAAATGGTTATTTCTATAACTCGAGCTGGAACAGATAGTTTTAACATAGAAAAGCGTCCACACGAATCCTAGACTTTTCCTCTGCAGAGGACTTACGATAGTGAGCTAGTCAAATTGGTCCACAAATGCAGAATATTGGTCGATTGTTACCTTTTGGGAAATATTTCTAAACAAAAGTAGGATTTGGACCAAGATATTACCAGTGAAACTTCTGGATTTTCAGGATGACTCTGGTAATTTTATTTATGCTTCCTCGAAAATGGATTCCACTCTTATTCGGGATTCTCGGATGCTGTTGTTAAGGTTTGAAACCCCAAATATGCAACATTCTTAATTGCATTAAATAACGAGAAGCAAATTTATAATTCGCTTACATTGGATAAAGCGTAATTTAGATTGCGTACGGAAAAAATACATGGAGACGCATATTATAGTAAAGATTTTCAAAGGCAATCGTGAAATTAACCCATCATATAACCCGTTATAAAATAAGGTTATATATAATGAACTACCATCTCAATTCAAAATATGAAAATTAGGATACACCGAAATTGCTACAATTAAAATTCACTCTTATTTTCTTTCCCCAAAATTTCGTTACCAAACTTTAAATTCGCTACCTAAAATTAATTGCATCGAACAATAGTTACCTTTTTAAGAAAATTTATCTAAACTTGCTTAAATAGCCACTAATTTTATAATTATAAAAAATATTGAAATTTAAATAAATCATTCACATTTCACCAAGACTAGAGAGTAGAGATTATTTTATCTTCAAAATAAGTAAAATAGAAAATTAAGAAATGTATCTTTAAGAACACTTTAAAAATTTCGATTACATTTTAACCGAAAGAAACTCTCGACTTAAATATCATATAACAAGATAAGTGCCAATTTGGATAAATATTTCAATAAATTCATTGCTCGTTTATATACGCTAATAAAGATTTCATAAATCAGCTCCCAAAATTTCAAAGAATATTATGATTCATACAAACGCTCAAAAATCCAATCGAGCGACATCTCTGCGAAACAACAATAATCAAATAAATACACCAAATTACACATAACTACACAAACAAAATTTTCCGCTTATATATTTATTTATGTAAACATATAACCAACAAAGCCATAAATAGAGATAATTAAAAACACAACTCATAATGGAAAAAATCTCATTACAGATTCCTGGTCGCCCGACCATCAAGAAGGCAGGGCCTATTGTATGGATATAAATGTCAACTCCCTTTAATAACAATTCACTAAAAGCGCGATCATTAGGATAGTAAACCGCAGAAAAAATGGTTTTTAGGAAGTGTAGAGGAGAAAGGATGAATATTTAAATTGTATAGTAACTTATGGCTCTGGGAATATAGCTAAGTTTAAGATGAAAAAGATTTTTCGGGACGAAGTTTATTGATCCCGAGACCGAAAGGGGGGGAAAAAATGAGGGCTTAATTTCTTTGCATTAAATATACATTTCTTTGTGCAAGAATTTTGTAGGGTTGTGTGGTGGTATTAGGATGAGAAGGGAATTATGGGGTTTCTAGCTGCAAGTTTTATTGGAAGATCTCATTTCATTATCATGTCTTTTATTTTATTTTTTTAATCTTCCATAGATTCTTCACAAATGAGATACGAGGCAGTTGGAACCTTGCTTTAGTTGTATAATAAATAAACATAAGTAAAATCAATTTCACTTAAAAAAATGACAAAATAAAAAAAATAAAAAACTGATTATCTCTCATTTAAAATCGAAAAATGCCCTTCACTTTTAAGAATCATTATAATCCCCCATCGATGGAACCCAATATGGAAATTTGGCTATAGTCTGTATTGAATACAAATAGGAACAATCACAAGAAGAAAATATCAGAAAAGAGAGGAGGTGTGACCTATTAAAGCGGCTATTAGCCTCAAATGTGGCTCTATGTGATCTCATGCAGCCTACATTCGGACGGAGCACTTCACTGTAGATTCCTTACGAATTTACTATTTATCAGAATCTATGACGTAAATGTTAATACAGAGAGGGTGTGCAAACAAAGAGGGTGTATAAATTATTCAGCTTCTGATATTATCAAGCAAAGAATCAATGAAGGAAGGGCGTATGACTCGATGTTTGTCTCTAGTGATGGCATTCAAATGGGCTTGGCTTGCTTCTTTCTCGAGCTATGAGGTCAATTTCCGCATGCCAAATTGAGTCATCATTTTCCAAACCATAATTAATGTCGTTAAAGATTTTAGTTTTCAATAATGGTACAGATTAAGAACTAAATTCGCAAGGCCTTTCTACTCTAAATCCAGGATATGGAAGATTGCCTCCCGATTTCAGGGTACAATCTTAAAGAACAAGCTCATATCATTAGATTAACGTAGATATTAGCATGCTTTTAACGCTCGAAAATTCTAAACTTTGAAAATCAGAAGCAATATCACCGCCAAGGTTTCTAGGAAGAGAATAAAATTCATCCTGCAAAACACTTTTATAAAAATGAACATTAAAGAAAATAGTTAAAATGAGATACCGGAGAATTCCGGAGATCTAAATTCTTGGTCAGTATTATTATTATTACCAGCGTCTCTCTCTTCTTCAAGATTTATGATGACGTACGAGTATATTCAAATTTTTTACTCCTTTCCATGATATATTCATCTCCTTCCCTTGTTTCCCGTCCTTCTTCATCCTCTCTTCACTAATTAAAAATCATCCCCTTTTGTGACAGTTCACTCACCACCTTTCCCTCTGACTCTCTTACATATACAACTTATTGACATCGTTGATCTCATTCAAGTCAGACCTTCAATGAATTTAACTAATTAAAAATCGTTTTTTTTTCACACTTAAAAGGCTGGAAATAATGGATAGTACCTCTCCTTAACAAGATACCGGATGTTATTAATTTCTCTTATTTTTCGCGCCAGAGGAATAGAAGATAAAAATATCAATAAAATGACCCATTTCTCTATTTTTCAGCGTCACCAAACTAGGTCATAGCCCATATTAATTCTGTTGCTGTTGGTTCGTAAATGTCACACATCGATTTTTAGGAGGAAATCTTTTCAGAGCACACTGACTAATACTCTCCTTGGGAAGTTGTGATGACGATGGGACTTTATTAATACAATTTTGAGTCATTATTTGAGCTATATAATCGAGCAGGTACTAGAAATGAGGGTTTTAAGCTAGCAAACCAAAGATATAACACCGCGATAGGATGAAATTATTGCATTATAAAATAACACAGACTTGGAATGGATTGCCAGGGAATCCCGTTGAAATTCATACAAAATTATGTTTAAAACTAGAATTTATAATATTTTAAATTATAATATAACGGAGACGAGAATGGGAACTAATTTTTTATTCCTATCCTCTTTTTCATTTACCTGTCTTTCATCTTTGACTTTGAGCGTTCCCTTTCATTTTTCCTCTAGTCACTACCAAATAACTCGTATTTGCTGTCGTGGATTTGGCTGCAATGACCGGCCTGACCGAATGCCCTTCTTGATTAAATTCATTCCGAACGTCATTTCTGACGTCACTCCAAACGTCACTTGTGACGTCATTCGTTTATATCTACGTTACCATCTTTAAGACAATCAAGTAATAGCTACACTTTTAAATCTTTTATCCTATGAAAAGCAGTGGTCTCTAAACTATTCCATTCTAAGAAAGGTGAAGAAGCAATGATATATCGATCAATCAAAAAAAGCTACTAAAGGAGGATAAGATTGATTGCTTTCATCCTCTCTTTGAAAGTCCCAAATGAAATTCGAACCATAGCCGGTGGGTGAGGAGTCAGAAGATCTAACCATTTTTACACAGGGTGCGCCCCACACATAGAAATAAAACAAAAAGCAATGAATTTCTAAAATGGGAAAAGGAAAATTAAAGGCCACGTGGTGTTACGGTATCATAGATACCCTCCAAGCCATGTGGGGGAGTTGTCGCCTCTTAATTTTTTTAAGTACTGTGAGAGCGTCTATTTCGTGTTTGTTTGAAGGAAGCTCTTAGTCAAACATGGCCAAAAAAGGATGTGTCACGCTCTTTGCGGTGAAGGCCAACGGTGTTTTTTACCTCTTTTTTTTAACCACAGTTAGTTAACGAAACTGCTCTACCTAGTGATGCCGAAGTGCACGGTTTTCGGTTTCATTTGGCTGAAACCAAGATTCGAGGACTTCGGCCGCTGTCCATGAATTTACGCCGACCCAGAGCGGTTAGTAAATAGAGTTTGCTTGGATGTTTCAGAGTCGCTAGCTTTCTTTGGTTTTATTTTCGATTTTACCTCTCACCCCGGACACGAACGCATTCAGTAGCACTTGGTGTGCTTATAAGGATACACTTTTAATTATCAACCACTGTTTTGTTCTATCCAATTTATATTACGGATGTACATAAGAGTTACTCATACGCAGCCAAGCATCGATTGCTGAAGGTAGATTTGACCTATTTCACTCGTCTGCGCTTGGCTACCCTACTTCCACGCTTCTCTTCTTCTCTCTGTTGGTGAGAGGCCGTTATTTTTCCGATATTTAAAGTTAAATATGGCCCTGTATGCGCAGAATCAGCGTCTCCCAAGGTCACTAACCGCTCTCATTTATTCTTAGGATGATCTCAAAAGTGCCAATTTTGATGTGTGATCCCAATCATTTAGTTAACCTTACAATATTAGAGCTAAGAAATTCTTTAGAGAGGTTGTTGCAACTTTCGCGCCACGCTCCAGTTGCAGGAGATCACAGAGCGCGCTAAGTTCCATTGAGACATGTTATTCTTCGTTCGCAATATCGGTGAGACCGTGGCTGCTACGAGTTGAGGGGATGTCGAGAGAGTCCTCTACTGGTTGCTCGAGATGACCGGTGGCGGGAAGTGATTGCGCTTCCTAAGGGCGTGGGGCTTTCTGCACAGAATTAACAAAAGGATCATAGTTTTGTCCCACCTCATTCTCGCTCCATGTCAGGTATCATGGCTGTTCACAAATTTTATGGTTGTATCTTTCAACCATTTAAATGCAGGGCGATGGAGGAATATTCTTCCTCTCCCTCTCCCCCTCCTTCCGCCTCTAAAAACTTTCTAACTTTGAAAGTTTTCGGAATCTCTGTTTTCAATTTGCATTAATTCACTTTCCTTTTACCTTTTACCGACGATTAAAATACCACAGAAGCTTTATTAAAATAAAATCTAAAATCCTTCGTCATCACTCGTCATCAGTCCTATATAAATATATCCCTAATTCGATACCCACCTCGTCTCTGTAGTACCACTATAACTCAGGTGGTAACGAGCAAATTTTACAACCAGTCAAACTGAAAAACCTAAATTAATGATAGTAATCTCAGTCATTCTTGGTAATTACCATTTTTTATTGGTTATTGGAAGCTGATAAAAATAAATACCTCGTAAACTAAGCCACAAAGACCCAACTAAAAAGAAATGAGTTGCGAGTCTTAACTTAAACAATACCACCACATCCGCGTAAGACTCAGGTGTAACTTGCGCCCTCGAAATTCCATCGCGAAATATAAGACGAAATTAAAGGCAAATAAATTGGGGATCAAGGCAATAATTTCGTCTTTATTTTTAAGGTGGATGTTGGATGTTTGTAAGTAAAATCCTGTAGCTAAAAGAAACTAACTCTTAGGTCTTTTTTTATTTTACCTTGTAGTGCATTTGGAAGTGGATGCATGTCGGAATGCGAGTGGTTCATGCAGGTTGCTCGGACAAAGAGAAAAAGAAATAGAGATCCGTAAAGTGAGGGAACCCGAAGGACTCGGGTCTACGCACAAAAGGTGAAAAGCAAAGGAGAGGAAGAGAGAGAAACCTGTTTAATCCAACAAGGAAGTGGTGAGGCCAAGTAAAGAAGCATAAATGAAGAGAAGCGGCGAATAGGGATTCAATAGATAAAAAGAAAGCGGAATATGTAAAAGGACGTAATGTATGGAGGAGAGTTGCTTTTATTTTGTTGTCTATTAATTATTGGGGCATGTGTAAAGGATCCAGGGGGGTAGAGGGGTTTCAAATCCATTAAACTAAATTAAGGACCAAATTTAGGCTTGTGTGGTGCTCCTTGCGCAGGTATATGGGGGTGCTTCCACTTCTGTTAAGTTAAGTTAGGCTAATTATGTTATATTATGTTAGATTGTGTCGGGTTAGGTGAGGTTAGGATAGGTTGTGGCAGTTTGAGATCCGTCATCTCAGTTCGTGATTTTCTAATTTCGTTAAGTTAAAACAGGTCAATTACGCTTAATATAATATTAGAATGAATTAGTTAAGGTCAAATTATGTTAGGTTAGGTTAGTTTAGGTTAATTCTGGTTAAGTTAGGGAGCAACTCGTTAGGTTTATCAAATTGATTGTTTTTTTCACACAAAAAGCCTTAATATTCGCTTTCAAAATCTATTTATTCTCTAAAAAAATTTAAATCTTCAAGGGCCCCCCCAAAAATCAGACTATTATCATATAATGTTTGGGCTACAAACCTTCTAAGTTTGAATGAACAAACAGGCGCCAAATACAAACAAAGTCCAATCATACACAACAATGAATCCACCACCTCCATATAAATGTTGCCAAACAAAACAGTTAAGAAAACCAGAAACATTCGACCTCACGCCGCCTTCCGGCGGCTCGTCAAACCAAATATGAGAGTAAAAAGTCTTTCTTTATGGTCAATTAACTACCTTCGTTGGGTGTCAATAGTAAGGATGAGTAGGATATTAATAAAACAGATATGCTAGTATGTAGTGTATCACTACATGCGATGTAGGACCTTGATAAAGCTAAACAACGCGATATTAGCATGAAGCAAATATGTTTTCGTGCATGAATAACGATATTAAAAGATTTCATGGAGAGGCTGTGTTTGTGCTTATTGTTGTATATCTATTTGGTTGTTTACGTGTCCTGTGGTATGTGTGGTGGTTTTATAAGATCTTAAACTAGGTTGATTGTTAAAAGGTGTTTGAAATCCATTTCTTCCACGCAAATCATATGGGTAATGTTGTATGCTGGTTAAAGGAGATTGTAAAAGATACATATGTTTATTTTAAAAGATGTTAATTATGGATTATAATTGAAAAAGGATCAAGAGTTTTATTGGTATTTAATTAGAAGATATTTAAGATGTTTAATAAAATGTAACAATTTAAGTTGTCAAGAAATTAAGGTCGTTTTATTAAAATTAATAATAAAATACTTCTTGCATTTGTTTAAATTGTACCAAATTTTCTGAAAGATATCTAAAGATAATTAATTCGCAGGCCTATTTGATGCTAATAATTCTTGGTCCTTTTATAAGCTAGTAACTCGGTGTGCCTTTTTAAACTACAAAACTAGTGTTTATGTGTCACAGGAATTGCCTGAAGGAAACCATTTAAAGACATGAATAGTGGTGATTCTTCTCGTTTTCTGACGTTGACATTCAACCATGGCAACGTCTAAATAAAGGAAGTTCTCGAACACAAACCCATCCTTCTCCGGTCAAGCGAGAGCGCGTGCCCTCCTATTCTTTCGTGTCAATGGACGGCAACAAGGGTAATGTTTGTGCCGAGATTTAGTAATGCATTAGTTAGGAAACTTCTTCCACATTCAACGGATCTTGCACCGTCTGATTACCTTTTAATCACCTAAATATCAAAGTTTAGTCTGAGATGAAGGAAATGTAAAGGATACCTAATCCTTTTCTGCCCGCGCATCCTTGTCCCTCCCATGTATTCACCAGCAGCCCTCCAAGAGAGCGTCTACTGGTACTGAGCTCTGGGATTTAAACCAACCTAACCTATGCCTCTGATGAGCGAGTTCGCGAACTTCGCTTCAAGATCATCGTTGCACCAATGAGGGAGGGTTCTTCACCCCATAGCAACAAGGTCACCCACGTTCAGCAGAAAACCCATTTATTATAAATCAATGAAGAACCTGATTACTTTTGCCCAACTAACCCTTGACATATGTATGTTCATTTATATATGTATGTATATTTTATGTATTCATGAATATTTATAACGTAACATTTTATTATGGCTGACCAAAACCCGTCTGCTCTTTATTTTATTCTCTCTTTTAACCTTTCCTCCACAGCCCCATTTTTCTTTCTTTAACGGCAGGTATAAATGGTGCAACCGTTTAGCCATTTCTCTTGTTATTAAATGGACTGAGGATGAAGGAAAGTTAATCCCGAGACCTTTATCCAGAGGGAAATTTATATGGGTTAAAACGCTTACTCAAAACTGCATTTTTCTTCTTAACTATTTCCTTAAAATCTAAAATCGAGTGAATTCTTCAAGAAGGAATTCACTGCTTAGTTAACCAATGGCAGAACATTGACAAGCATGATGGCAACTATATTAATTTAGTAAATATATTTTATTGGTATATTAAATGTCATTAACTATTCTTCTTAAAAAGCTACATTAATTCTTTAACAGTTAGTAGTTAATCGTGCTTAATTAATTTAATCTAAATATTCACCTCAGAAAAGCACGGACAGAGAAACCTATCCCAAATTATGTCCAGACTCTCGAAACAAACTTCGACTGTGGAATTTCTACGCATTTTCCCTTGCCCTAACTTCACCACTTTTATGATTCTAGATTTTAGCCCCTTTATCGTGGTGATGACTTTGTTAGTTTGCATTTTTTTAGTACAACAAATGACGTCCGAGGCCAAAAAGACACTGAAGGTTCTGAAAAGATGCGGGCACTTTGGACAGGAAAATTCCACGCGCTTTCCTTTTCCTTAAATTTTGTTTAGGGAAAAGTTTTGTTATATACAAAGGAAATTTATATCATGTGTTTTTCATTTGTTAAATATCCTCTAGGATTCTCCTTTTTGTTTGTAAATAGACGAAAGCACGAAATACTTGAGATAATTTTTACCCTCAATATATATATATATATAAATATATATATATATATATATATGTATATATATATATATATATATATATATATATATATATATATATATATATATATATATATATATATATATATATATATATATATATATATATATATACATACACTGGGGGCTTGTACATTGGGCCGGGCCTCACCAACAAAATGACTCAAAAATTAAAAGTATACAAGATAAATTCCATATTAAAACCTGTTAATGCATGCAAAGTCTGCATTGGTCGTATAACAGAAAATTGTATTGAAAGCCTCTTTCAAACGAATGCCAAAGGCCCCACAACTTCCGGTCCATTTTAGTCTATATCATATCTCTTTCTGGAAGCGACTCATCAGCTGCTTCATATCATCCTTATTACAATCTGACTCAATAGCACAGCTGACGATGAGTCGGTGACTCATTACTTTCATTGCTACACACACCAATTAATCTTGATCGTTGAGAAAATAATTTCTTTTAATAATAGGATCAACGTTTCTTATTTTTCAAGTTTGAATGGAATTAGTGTGTTTTTTACTATTTCATCTAAGCGCAAAAGTCAGCTCTAAAAATTCTGTACTGCTCAGATTCCGAGAGTGTGTGAGACACATTTGAATTTTTCTCCTAGAATAATTATTGGATTGCATGAAAACAGAAAACAAATAATGAGTGATTTCTGGTATTCAAAGTGAAGAAGGTTGCATCAGAAGAGCATTTGTGAATCTCTGGGATTCCAGAAAATTTTGGAAGATAAAAAAGTGATTTTCTTTTATAGTTATTTTATGATATTATTAGTATAATCTTGCAGTTTAGTAAAATAAACAGCATTACCTCTTTAAGAATCTCTCAAGAATTTCAAATGGCTATTATACATATACGTAAACTGTCAAAACCAATAAGAGAAAATTTAACATAACAGCAAAGTAAAAGGAATAAAAGGGAAACATCTCATCCTTCTTTTTCTTATTTGGAATTATGTGCAGCAGCGGCGTGTAATAAAATTATAAATTAATTAATAGCAAACTTCAGATATGCTTTATTCATTTACCATAGTAAATCCAGTAATTTTAAACTAGACAGAAAATCTTAATCTACCGATCATATTGAGGCAATTTTTAAAAATATTTTAATGCTTAATAAAGAGAAATTAAAATGTGAATTACCCATTTTTTCATGCAAATGATACTTTCGCTAAAGTTCCAAACATTAGTATATGAAAACAGGTTTAATGGAACATTCTCTAAAGTATCAAAATTGCTCATAATTGTCCTTGTGGAACCAATTTCAACTGCTGATTCAGAGTGATACTTTAGCACAATGAGGCTAATAAAGCCCTTTCTACGAAATACCATGTTACGAGATAGGTTGAACAGTCTCGAAAGCGTATCTATTCATAAGGAATATATAAGCGAAATCGAAGAGTACAAGAGCAGAGTAATTAAATAATCGTACCTTTGCTCAGATGAAGAACCGAAGACCTGATTACGCTGCTTTACAGAGATAATGAGGCAAGCACAAAAATAGTTGTTCTAGCCTAATTTTGGGGTGATGATTTCAGATACGAAACCAGTTTTTAGGAATTGTGTTCTTTAAAACCCTTACGTTACCAATGGGAAAATACATCCCATAAATTTTAAAAAAACACCTGAAAGGCAGAATTCAGCTTAAATTAGTGTTTATTTTTATCCCAATGGTAGTTCTAATGTATTAGCATATTATTGAATATCTGGCAACTTTCATTACTCCTCAGTTGTTTTTGATAACCAGTGAAGTCAACACGTCCTGAAAGGTTAGCATTTGTTTTGTTAATTTTGGAGAACTAATTGTTTAATTAGTTCTCAGGTATATTAGGAAATATATATTATATATATATATTTGAAAATATATATCTTGCACTAACTATATTTATGCTTTTTACTCGATATAATATATCTACATGACTAAATTCAAGCAAACGGGCTGCCCAAAATTTCAACCCCACTCAAACTAAACTTTAATGTTTTAAAACCATTTAAAACATTATTTGGAATAAAAAATATTCTGGTAGTGAAAGGGTTAGAAAAAATAAAAGTCCTATTCTTAGATTGTGAGGTTAGGACTGCTTGACAATCATGTTACAAAACGATTTTATATGTTGGACACATGTCTATATTATCATTTTGCAACCATATGTATTTCATAACCATATATATGATTAATGTTTATCTTTGTTTCCAGATCTTTGTGAATTGATACGTATATATATCTACAATGGCTTCAGGCACTTCAAAACACCGAAGATGCATCAACAAGGCAAATTCATTCTGTTATGTGTGTGGCGATTTTACGACAGTTGCACTGCGCCGAACAATTAGTTCCCTCCCGAGAACTGCTTACTTTCATTATTTTTACTGTAAAATTGGAAATAAGGACAAATTCTAGACCCTACACATCTTTTGTAAACCCTGTTACAATGGATTAACTGCATGGCTTAATGGCAAGAAAAGAGCCTTAAACTTTGCTGTCCCGAAGGCTGGCGAGAAACAAAAACTCATGCAGATGATTGTTATTTTGGTCTAAAAAATATAACTAGTGTTAATTCTTCAAGAAAAAAAGAAAATATCCCAACCTTCCCTCAGCTATGAGACCGTTCCCCACTTAGATGATCTTTCTGTCCCTAAACTTCCAGCAAACTAAGATCTTCTTCCCTAATAAGATACCGAAATGCCCTCAGGGAAATATTCTGCCGATTCGATCTCTTCTGAAGACAATGTCCCTGTTAATTCAGGAGCAAGTAGTAATGAACCCCACTGGCTCACGCAGGAAGATCTGAAGCGACTTTGCCCGTGATTTATATCTATCGAAGCAGCAGGGAGTGCTCTTGGAATCCGGCTAGCGCAGCGGAAACCTAGTTAAGGCAGATGTAAGGATCACCAGTTTCAGGACACGGAACAAGGATTTCACTTCATTATTTGACATGGAAAACAGGTTGTGATACAGCAAAATTGTCTCTGACTTTTTCACTTTCCTTGGTTTCCTACACAATCCTTCAGATTGGCGTCTTTACATAGACTCTTCGAAGCGAAGTCTGAAGGCTGTGCTTCTGCACAATAAGAATAAATACCTCAGCATTCCCATTGCCTACTCAGTAGATCTGAAGGAGTTGTATGACAATATGGAGCTCCTTTGGGAAGTTGTCATGGAAACCAGTACTAGTGGAGTCTCTGCGGGCACCTCAACGTCATAAGGCTCCTTATGGGTATGCAAACGGACTTCACAAAGTACTGTTGCTTTCTCTGTCTCTGGGGCAGTCGGGCTGTGTCCAAGCATTATAAGCAGAAAGACTGGGGGTCTAGGAGCACTTCCGTGCCTGGTGAACCAAGTGTCCAAGAACATCCTGTGGTGGACATGAACAAGCTCCTTCTTCCTCCTTTCATATCAAGCTTGGGCTAATGAAGAAATTCGTTCAAAAATGGTGCTGCCTTCCAACACTTGTGTACTCTATTTTAAATTCTGAGTTCTGCTAAGCTCAAGGAGGGCATATTTGTCGGAACTCAGATCCAAGAAGTGCTGAAGGATAATGAATTAGAGGAGCTTCTTACCTTAAAGGAACTGAGAGCATGGGAAGCATTTAAGTCATTCTGCCATGGCTTCCTTGGCAACACAAGGATACTCGATTACCAAGAGTGTATCGAAAAGTTGTTACAGTCTTATGAGGATATGGGATGACAAATGTCACTCAATATTCACTTCCTTCTCTCCCACCTCAACTTCTTTCTTCCTAACTTGGAGGCAGTGAGTGATGAGCATGGAGAAAGATTTCACTAAGACATTTCTAAGATGGAGCCAACTACCAGGGCAAGTGTTACACCAGCATGATGTGGGACTTCCACTGGATGATTTTGCCTGACATCCCCGAGGAAAAGAACACAACATCGTCAACAAAACTCACTTCTAATTGTCTGCTGTACTATAATTTGTGTGTATTTTATTAGTAAGAAATTTAGTTCCACTAATGTTCTGTATCTATGCTGTTTTTTCTCTAATATACCTTTGTAACAGATAAAATAAACACGTAATATTTTTAATTTATATGCAATACTAGGCAATGGTTTTGCCACTTTCCCTACGGGGGAGCTTGTGCTTTGCTGCTAAGATTAAAATCTGAAATCTATTAAAAAGCAGCCATGTTTAAATTTGTAAAAAATTTTTGAACTTCGCCAATTATAATAAATTAAAAAGGAACTCTAAACTACATTTTTCCCCTTTCAAAATATCACGTTGCTAAAAAATAGTTATAGAAGAAGATATACAAAAATATATTTTCTGGAATTGACCATTTGTAATTCTTTGGGTTTTAAGAAATTCACAGAATTTCAATACTTATATTTATTTCTGAACTTCACCATTTTGTTTTTTGATATTATAAAAGATTATTGGAAATAACTTTGATAAAAAAACATAAGTCATAACCAAACTAAGATGAAGTCATTTTTAAATACTCAATAACTTCCCTTCTTAATTTATAGAGTTAGTAATGATAAAAATAAAACTGGGGTCCTTTAGAGCAAACAGACTAGAGGTGATAGAGCAAAACTGTTCAGAAATTTGAATTCACGAAAACAAAATTAATACAAAACACTCATTCACATCCTCGCCTTAGAGCAAATTGTTTTTTGAAATGAGTGTATCTTATGCAAATAAATAAATGTTGAGTATGTGAAATTTATTCAAAAAATTGAATTATAGTAATTAAAAAACTAGGTAGCCTATAAACAAAATTTGCTGGTACCTTCAGTATCTATTAATATCCTTTCCTGGCCCCACCTTTATTGATACCCACGGACCGGAACTATATATATATATATATATATATATAAAGGATGAAAATTAATGCAACATCGCAAGAAAAGATGAGGAATTAAACCACATTCTCCGAAGACAATTTAATTCAGAACAGTTTTGGTGTATCTCACACCCGAAACTGTTCTGAATTAAATTGCCTTCGGAGAATGTGGTTTAATTCCTCATATATATATATATATATATATATATATATATATATATATATAAATATATATATATATATATATATATTTATATATATATATACACTGTAAGTATGAATTGAATAAGTTTTAAGAGTGAATACTAAAAAATAACCTATGTAAATATTTGAAACTATATTTCACGCTCCGTTGATTTTTTCTATTCAAAAATCGTCGACTTTCAATTAACGTATTTTAAACTTTGGCAATAAATATAAATGGATACCACTCGAATTCCACTCCTCCCCCCTACAACTATCCCCCGCTCACTAGCGCTCTCCCTTCTACCCTCTCCACCTCACCTCCCTCAGATTAATTAAGTTAGGATCTGATAGTTCGACTCTAGGTAGATTCAGGTCTCCTCTGTTCAATCAATTGATAATATTTTCCAAATTCGACCTCATGAATTTGACTCATTGTATTTACATATGTGAATTTGGACTTATATTTATTGATCTTAAATTTTAAAATGATCTCTTTAGAGCTTTCACTCTTGTTTTTTATTATTACATAGTCCTTTAAATTTTATTATAACTTATGTGAATGTTATTAATATCTATTAATGATTCGTTCCCTTGAACGTGAATGACGGGTCCAGAGATGTCAAACATCTTGGCTTAAGGTCGTATAATGCGTGATTATAACTTGAGAGTGCGAATCCATTATTTCCTCTATGAGCTTCACGGCCTTGCTCCTTTCTTCTTCACCCTCCACCAATTAGCCCCAACACGAGGCCATATACGCTCGTAAGGGACCTCGTGCGACTGAAGGTGGTTGGATCTACTACTGCGACCGGAGCTACAAGAGCCACAATACGTTGTCTTTCAATCACCATGGCATTTGTACTCTTATTTTCCCGCTAGGTATGGTATTACTGCTCTCTTGAGACATGTTGTAAGTACCTAGCCATTACAAGGGCCCTCATTTATCTGCCTTTAATTAAAAGGCGTCGACGTTTCCTTAAATAAATCTCTTCACTTCCTGGGTCTTTGTAAATAACGAAACATTCAGCACGATGCTCTGTCGGGTGCCGAGCCCCATTGACACAACCATCACTTTTACTTCTTTTAGCGAGCATAGATCAGTTGCTCCTTTTACGTCCATAACACTAAAGTTTTCTTTAACCTTTGGAAATTATCGTCTACGTGATTTCTATGGATATGCAGCAAATTGCTGATCATTAACTCTATGGGGAGAGCATTGCAATAGGTCCATTATTTAGTTATGACCATAGAGTGGAATTCATCCTCTCCTTTTTATATTTACTTCTCCCATTTTTATTCTCGTTAGACCTTGGATGTGAATTAAGATTCTTCGGTTCCGATTATAAGTCCATTCTTTCTTGCTTTATTTATCCTTTGTTTCCGAAAGAAGCAATTGTCCTCTCCTAATTATCTGTCCTTGTTACTAGAGATTGCTGCTTTAGTTGCCTCGTCATAGGATTTGTATTTCAGACTGGGTTTTTTTTCAGTGCCATGACTCTGCACTTTTTTTCCTAAATAATTAATAATAATCATTTTGACATCTTTTTCGAAGGATTAAAAGGAGATTTGGGATGCATATTTCAGATGAGGATGAACAAAAGCTTCTTGAAAAGGTCCACTTCTGTCCTTAGTTTGACAAGTAAGGTTTCCTTCGATAGATAAATATTTCCATTTTGTCAATTTCTTTTGTTTCTGTCTCCATATTATTTTGAAGATTTGGGGGGTTAATAACGATTACCTACAAAGTTTTGACCGTAATTCTTTCATTGTATTTTGCTCCATTTAATTTAGGGATTTAAATTTCGTAGGATTGAGCATAATTTTCTTCGGAAATAACCTCATATAAAGTTTATCATTATTGGTTTGTATCTTTATTCTTCCTCCATTATTACTCACTACTCCAGCATGCTTTTACTTCTCTTAAAATTTAGATAAGGGATCACTCTCTTATTGTCGATCTTATTGATATTTTAAATAAATAGAATTTACTTAAGTATCTGGTGAAACCAGAAACCGCTAACAGCCCGATGATGGTGACATTATCATTGTCATTCACACAACTTCGTCGCTCCTTGCCAAGTGTCAGCCTTCAAATCAACCTCCAAGAAGCTCTTCATCCACAAGAGTTGCGTAACCCTTGAGTTAACGAGGCTTAAAAAATAAAAATACGCTTTGGCAACTTAATCGTAAATACTTTTCATCATAAACAAGAATCGAACGGAAAATTACCATATTTATACGAGCAAGAAGTGGCCCATTGCCTGACATGGTCATAAATTATTGAAAAGGAGCCTCTTATTTCCCCGTTTAATTTCTTATAGATGTGTTTTTATGTTTTGGAGGGATGACAAAAGCAGTTTCTTTATTTTCTTGTAATTTTGATTTGTCCATAGACTTATGTGAGAAACTCATACGTGATTTAAAGTTCAGGTGATTATCATAGATAAACTACGGACAGCTGCACGTGAGCTATTATCACACAACAAGACTTTCAATGTGTGAGAAAGAAAGAGTAGCGATTATTTGTGTTATTAAATTTAAGCGACTTTTCTCGACAAATGAAGGCGACATGTTTTTTGGCTGCCTGTTATCCCTCAAATATCAAGAAATGTCAAGTTCATTTCTGCACCTCGTTGCTTTCATTGAGTCAAATGATTTTAATTGATTGAATTCGGAGAAAATGTTGGAAGCACAACGGTCATTATTTAAATCCACTAGCAAAGGTCATTTGCATGAGCGATGATGATAACAGCTAAATAAAAATAACAGATGACAAAGGATATAAAATTATCTTAAATACGTATTAATAAATAGAAGCCATAAAAAATTGAAGATAGTTTACATGGATAAACGTATAAAAGTTTAGAAAAAGTAAAACAAATTTAATAAAAAGTTATAAAAATTAGCAAGTGTAATAAAAGGAGACAAACAACGAGTAATTGTTTGCGTAAATCTTTATTTGTATAGATTCTATGGTGTGCAGAAAGCTACAAAATGGCTGCTTCCATTTTTTGAGCAAATGAATAAAATGGATTTCTGAAATTACTTGTGTAAATTTGGATACTCTTGCCAAATATTTGAATAACGTATTTCGGTACTTTAATTACTTAAACAGAATTATGGTTGGGAAAATATCGGGGCTTCGGGCCCTCCAAAAGGGCCCGAATTGTAATACGGAGGGATCTCTCATTTCTCCTGCCTACTATTCTGAGATAGTCGGTGGACAAAGGAGAAGCAAAACCTAGTGGTGATGTTTAAGTGTTTTGTGTGTGCAGTGTACACGTAATTAGCTTAAGGAAAGGAAACAAAGACAATGAGAGGCTGTGAAGGATAAGGACCAAAGTCAACAAAATAGTTCTCACCCTACCTTTTCCTTTGCTTTATGGCTCGCGAATAGGGTTGGCGCGGGTTGGGTCCGTCAAAATCCAGCAATGGTGTGCAGGTCGCCATTCCACTTTGCTTCAGTCGAAGAAGCTGTGGTCCACTTTTCGAACGTAACACTCTTTCTCACTCTCACCATTTTTCTTTCACTACGCTAAGGAAATAAACTGAGTCACTTTTACTTTTGAAGCCAGAGATAAAAATATCCGGGCTTGGGCACTTTGCTAACCAATAGCGGGACTTTGGCACTTTGCTAACTAATAGCGGGACTTTGGCACTTTGCTAACTAATAGCGGTACTTGGGCACTGGGTCAGGAATACTGAACAGCCGCTTCTTCTGACTTGCAGTAACAGTTCTCGTGCAAACGGGAAATTCAGTGACCAGAAACAAAGACTCTTTGCTCTTATCATTGTTTTCACAGGCGGCACATGGCGGCAAACACCCTCTATGTCTCCGTACTTAATTGACGACAACATATGAGCCACACTCCTCCATGCATTACGTCCTTTCACATACATCCGATTTACTTTTAATTACTCAATGCATATTCGACTCTCTTCCTTCTTTGTGCTTCTTTGATTGGTCTCGTCACTTCCTCGCTGGATTAAAAACGTCTCTCTTTCTTACTCTCCTTTTCACTCCGTGTATAAATTTCCCGGCTTTTCGATTCCTCTTTCTCTGCGTATCTGTATCTTCTTCCTGTGTATATGTTTCTCGCGTGGTTGTTTGACTCCAATCAACGTTATCCTGATTGATCACAACAACCGAGAAACGTGTATTAATTAATTACGTTCATACAAGCATATAGGTACTTCCACACGCACTTAAACATCCAAATGCACTTATACATCCACAATCACTAACTCTACTTTCGCGCAAGCCCTGTTTGTGACTGGGAAGTATCGTTAGCAACCTTTTAAACTTTGCTAAAATACGGCGTGATTCGAAGTTCCACTGCAAGGTATAAAAACTGACCTTAAATCTAGGTCGTCTTAGCAACAGGCATTTCCTTATAAACATCCACCATCCACTTTATAAACTAGACGAAAATATTGCCTTGATCCATAATGAATATTTACTTTTAGTTTCTTCTATCTTATCGGATAAAGGTTTGAGATCGAAAGTTACACCTTAGGCGGATTTTTGTGGTATTTTTTGTTTAATAATACTCATAACTCAGTTCTTCTTAGTTGGGTCTTTTGGCGTAGTTGACGAGGTATTTGGACGGCCTCGATAAAAATCAAATTTATTGTAGTTGGATTAATTTGAACACAGGTTCAAAATAAGAAAAATGATAATTGCCAAGATTGTCGGAAATTACTAGCAATATTTTAAGCATTTCTGTTTTTAAAAATTAATCTTTTGCCTTTTTTGCTAAGATTTCGATTAAAGACTAAAGTAAGCGAAGAAAATGAAAGGTTGAAAGGAGGTCAAGCGATCAAACAATGCCCAAAAGTTTCACATAATTTACCAAAGATTCATCATCTCTCTAATTAGGATTCATTTATCTTCCACCATTCCATTACAGACGGAAATTAAGATTCTCTAGTGCGAAGCAAATCATTATTATTCATTTTCACTTTCCTTTTAATTATCGAAGAAATGCTCTGAATTAGTATAGCATTAATGGCTTCGAAGAGGACTTAAAAGAAAATTAATTAATGCATTTCAAGGATATGCAACCTCATGATTTATCAAAGTATTAATTCGCAGGGAAGCCATTTGGGAAATATAGGTATGGACAGTGCTGAGTTTTTTAGAAGCATAATCCGATAACATCTACTCGATGGAAGCTGAATAAAGAAGGTAAAGGGTTAAAGCAGAGATAAAGGAGTGGTAAAAGGCAGAGAGGATATGAATAAAGATTAGTTTCCCTCTTCCTATTTCTCTAAGGGCATATTTGAAAATAATATTTATCAATTCTCTTCTTAACGATATTTACTACAGTTTTCAAAGACTCTCCTTGGCAAACCATCCCATGTCTCTGTAATTTTGTAAGAAAATTAATTTTATGTTATAGTTGTGTTAATTAAATATCTTATTTACTTGCGGGAAACGTTAATCTCTAGTGGACACTTGGATATCTAACTTAAGTTGTGAGTCAGAATTTATATTATCTATCTTGTTTATTCATTAAAGACAAATAATTTGGTATTGTAGATGAAGGCAAAAGTAAATTCAGGTACTGTGCTCTTCTTTCACCGATGGAAGTTTTCCAAATTTTACAGTCTTTTAAAAATTAATGAAGGCAAATATTGCAGTGGATAGTCCAAATGATATCTTACATTCGATTTATTTATATACAAAAACCAATTTCTTGGAATTTAAATGCAAAATGTCAAGTTATGTATCAAGGAGCCAACACAACAATGGTTTGAAATTTTTCGGTTGCTCGATTATAAAACACCTAAATTCTTTACCATTTTGACACTGTTTAAAATTAGGTCGCTATTATTTTAATCTCTTCGAGGATTTTCCTGATCTACCTCTATTAAGTACACGTTGTATTTCACCTGCGATCTTTCCGACCAATTCCGAGAAGAGGTGTGTGATGAATGCCATTAGTGACCGAAACCAATGATGAATGAACTATTTCCATTGAAAAGGTCTCCGGGTACAATTTTTCTAGACAGTCTTTCATTAAATTTAGTACGCTTCCCCTCTTTTCATGTAGAAATTGCAATAAATTGCATCTTCACTTTAACTTGGTTAAACGATTTGATCATTTATTAAAAGAAATTCGAGAAATTAGTGAATCATGAGCTTTTGCGTCGAAAGCCGAGCTCGGGGTTATTTATTAAGTTAATTTTTCTATATTTCCACGATCCTATCTCTAACGCCAAGAGAATACAGACGATCGAAATAAGTGAGATGGGTTGCAAATTTCTAGGACCAGTCTTTAACAATACCTTTTAGGGAAACTGTTAAATGCTGCGGGTATTTTATAGCTCAGCCCGGTAACAACGGTCCATATAACAACTAGGAAGAGCAAGTTCTAACATCATATCCACTTGGGAATACTGACCAGTCAAACTTTTTTCTCTTGTCCTCAGGGTGGCTAGAGTTTTAGAAAACACACCCGTGCTGCCTAGGCATTTCTAGGATGTAGAGACAAACTGTCTAGTATCTTCAAAGAGCTTTATTATTTGCATAAACCTCTTAATGACACTTACAAAGAAATAAAATCAGAATTATATCTAATAAAGAAATATTAGATTGAATGGAAACTTTAAATAAAAATAGATAAAACGATTTAGTATCATTTTTTATTTCCGCATCTTGGGGCCCTTAAAGCGTGATTAATAACATCTAATATTTCCTTAAGGAGAGGCACTATCCATTACACGATATTAAAAACATATTCAGTCAATATTTAAGCCACCTTTAAACGTCTACCGCATTTCATTGAGTCTTCCATAGATATCGACTATAGCGTGTGGGCGCATGTCGAGAGCTTTAGCTCTACTTCAAGCCGGTGCGGGACAGCCTAAGGAAGCACTTCGTCCCCAACGTTTGCACGCTCTTCAGGTCTCGCTTGGAGCGCGTGCTAGCCACCGAGTGCGGACATAATGATTAATAATATTATAATATTTCCACAGCCTCACAAACACACACACACACACACATATATATATATATATATATATATATATATATATATATATATATATATATTTATATATATATTGGAAAACGTAAAATACTGCACAAAAGAGTTATATTTTTAATAAATAAATAAATGAGAAAACTTTTGTCAGAATGTGTTTTATAGAAATCTGACGAGAAATGCAATAAGCCAGTCGAAATATGGCGTCACCTTCTCGAGGTCCGACAAAAAAATATGGCCAGCAAATGCGGTCTCATGTTTATTTTGCTTCGGTACTCATAAGGTGAAAAAGGCAAAGGCAGCTTCATGTTTATTTTGCTTCGGTCCTCATAAATTACAAATTAGCCAAGTCAGTTGCATATAAAACAGGTGCTACTTTTGAAAGTAATCCTTCTTATGAATCTACTGAGCCTGAATTAATCTTCAAAATTGGACCATTATCTAATGGGAAATAATGTTAAAAGAAATACTGACCTGGAAACCTGCAGTCTGCCATGAGATGATATTGTAGAAACATTGCACTTTGTGAAGTATGCAGGATTCAATTGTCCGATAAATACCATTGAGTAAATAAAACCAGCATAAATAATCTTTAGTTGTGTAAAGTCCACATATTCAATGCCCTTGACAATGCTTGACATTGACCGAATTTCCTTTGCCAAAGATATCGCATAATTAAATAAAAAACTAAATAAGAGTGACTGGTAATGTCTACAAACTTCATGAGTATATAAAATATGTCCAAATTTTAATTTAGAGAAATTCAGTCGCACATGAGAGGTACTTGCGGAGAGGGATGGAGGCTCTCTGGGCCCTTATGAAGGATTCGTTTTGTCCTTATTAAATTAAACCCTTGTCTCGCATGAAGGAGCTACGTTTGCTTTTGCATCAGGATCTTTAGATGCTGTTGTTTTCGTTTTGAGTCCTACTCGTCATAAGTTTGTTTTTTTCGGTCCTTTTTTCTTGTTTCTCTATATTTTTCTTGGGTTTGATCCCTCGCTCGCTTATATCTATGTTTATTATTTTCCAGGAAGTGTTTGTGCTGCTACTTTGTTGGTATTTGTGTTTTCGTTTGTGGAAACTTTGTTTCGGTTTGAATGTTGATTTATTTATCGCAATGGTCCTCTAGAGTGTAGTTATAGTTCTTTTATTATGTCCCTAAAGTAGTCTGTTTTGTTTCTATTTTTGACTGCGTTTGTTTCCCTGTTTATCAATGGCCATGGATTTAATTGCTGTAAGAGGTTCGATATGTTAGGTTATTACTCTTATATTTTGGAGGGCTTTTTAAATATATGTGTGTGATTTTTAGTTTTTTATGTTTCTGATTCAGCCTGACTCGTTTCTGTATTCCTGGTTTCACTCTTTTTTTTCATTTGTTTGTTTAATTCTGCCTCTCTAGTCTATTATTTTACTTATGGTTAATTTGTTTTGTACATTTTTTACTTCTGCTCATAAAGTATCCATGTTTTTGTTTTTGCTGGTATTTCTATTTGTATTGTTTCCTTGTTTGCAAATTATTTTGGTTTTCTTTGTTTGCTAATCTATATTTTGGAGGGTTGTATTTGTTTGTTGACTATTTGTTTCTTATTATTTTTGCTAGGCTTATTTTAGTGTACGTTTTAGTAGTTGTTATAATTCTTCGTTGCGCTTGCTTTTTATATTGTTTCTCTTTTTGTTTCTTCCTTTATTTTCGTGAATTGCGTCATAGTGATGGGGTTTTTTGTATCTCAGAATTTGTCTGTGGAAAGCGAATTTACACCGCCCAAAGAAGTCGAATAATTGCCGAGAGTTGTAGCAGAAAATGGCCGAAACGTGTGGCATTGGAAAAACTTGTTGGCAGAAGTAGCCGAGATGTGGTGATGTATTAAAAGCACCATAAGCGTTAGCCTTTTCCAAGCAATTCATTTGTTCATGGGATTGTATAGTATGGTAGGCCTGGTCCATAATCTTTTTTTTTTCATTTTCATAGGTTTTCGTACATTTTTCAGGATATTCAACTTGAAAACCCAGAAAACCACAAATGCCTGAATTATGATGTTGGGAAGCATTGTCGCTTAGAGACTTAATTTTTCTCCCTTGAAACCCGCCAAGAGCATTTTAAATGTGTATCTTAACCAGAAAGAGCAACAAAATAGGCTCCAGATTAAAGTATTTTATTCCCCTTTCAGAGTGGTAAATACAAATACTTCAGAAATATCAAAATTTGTATTCTTGCACTCAGAGGAGACAAAGCGTCTTATTCTTCACAGATATTTTAGGTTATCTTTTTCACGCAATTCTAATCAACGCAGAGGTGAAACTGTCAAAGCGGCGTCTGGTGAAGTTCACAGCTTGAAGGGATCATCCATTTGTTTGGCATAGGTTGTTATGACATTTTAAAAGCCGTTCTTCATCTGGACACCCAGTTCAGCAATGTCGTTCACTGGTTTCGGATTATTAACACAGTCCAACGCTTTTCTACATTACTCGTTCTGCTTCCACAACGTATCAAGTTCCTTGGAAAAGTCTGTGCAAACAGCCTTCAGATAAAGTTTATTCTTATTTATTTTTGAAATGATGACTTTTTAATAAACCTGTAATAATTTGAATATTAGAATTTTATTATCCTTTGTTTTTCTTTAATTCTCATATTAATAGACACCTTAGCTGATTGATGCAAATTTGTTTACAGCTTATGATGTAGCCTGATGCCTTGAAACATTTTCTATACCAATACAATTAAAGTCTGTTATAAGCAATAAATATTAAATGTGTGCACCACGTTAATCTACAATTATGATCAATTGCATGCATTTGCGAATACTGATTTTCCCAAGATACTTACATTCAGAGCCCAGGGCGATATTAGGGGAAAACAGTGATGCTGTAAGAGACGGAAGGTTTCGGATAAAATGCTGCTAAGTAAAAGTTGGGTGGCGTGGTGCTAGTAGAGTTGTGATTGGGGTGAGGGAGGCATGGCATATATATTTATTGCCAAGTTTAAAATGTGTCAATTAAAATTCGGTGATTCTAGAATAGAAAAATCAACCGAGCGTAAAATAAAGCTTCAAATATTTAGAGACAAAAAATTTAACTAGGATTTAAATTTGATTTAAACGTCGCTACCGATTTTAGTGACGTTAATAAACGTAGGTTGATCTTAGTCTTCGGATTTGGCTCTATTTGACCACACGTCGTAGCGACCCATTTTAAAGTTCCTACGTTAACCTCTTGGTCCTCCCTGACAGATCTGTAGTAAAACCCTTACCAATTTTGTATTTGTAATTATAAAACCCTCGTTCTCTAGGTTTTATTTTCTCTTTATCTTGTGTAATATCAATCTAAATTCAAGAAACTTTCATAGACGCTGAAAACAAATCGTGTACGGATTTTGTCTCCGATCTTCATCACCCATTTAAAAGCCTTTTATTCCTCACATATGACCTCCAGTCTAATCTAGGGATTTTACTACAGCGTCGAGCAGCCTTAGCGAAGTACAACCGAGTCAGATATGTAGTAGCAATCATTGAGTAAAGAACAATTAAAAAAAGAATAAAGTATAGTAAAAAACTTTGACCCAATTTTATTTATTCATCACCAAACGAAGGCAAAGATATGGCCGCTGTTTTCTTCGCAAAATGAAATTTAATCTTCCATAATAAGAATTATATTGGACTTCTTCTAATATAATTCCATCTCAACATGAGTCCATCGCAACACGATCACCTGATTACTCGCAATTCTTCCATAACAACCAATAAATCTCTAAACCTCAGTTACGATTTGCAAGGTCGCATGGATGCATCAAATGGGAATTAAGCGAATCAAAACGATTAATATCTAAAAATTCTTCGAAAATTTTCATCTTCATAATTATGTCTATAAAATAATCCATTTTCGGGGGATAATTTTTTGCTTAACTTTTAGATTTGAAGAAAATCAGCGCAACTATGTTTTTTATGGTTAGCGAATGAAAGGTATTTTCGAAGGTACACTTTATTATCAGTCAAGTCGTTTTTCATTATATAATCATGCGTGTAGTCTTCTTTATCCTAGAGAGAGAATATCAGTGTTTACTCCTCCCGCAAAATGGAAAAATGAATTGGAAATTGGACATAACAAGTAAGGAAGTATAGATTAGTAGAGCAAAAGTAAGAGAGTAAAGGTAAGTTTAGTAGAAGTTTGAAGGTTAGTTTTACCCTGGTCAAAGTGTATGTCCAGCAAAAGTAGACAGTATAATAAAAATTGTACGCGAGAGCAGGGATGAATAGATCCCTGGTCAAAGGGTACCTCTGGCAATGTTAATCTCGTGTTGTCTTGTTTTGGGGGTCAAAATTGGTTGGCATTCAAGCCTTTGTAGTAACTAGTAAAACTCATTACTACGGTAGGTTAAATTTCGGTGAAATGTTGTAAATTAGGTTGTCATAATCGGCAAGAGGGTTACATGTTAAGGTTGATGTTTCCGTTCGGGTAAGGTCTTCTTCAATTTTTCGGATAGCTTTTGATACTATAGTCTCAATATAACGTAGATGTTATGGGGGGGAGTGTTTTATTCTCGTTCCACTTTTGCTCCATGGGGGGAGGACGGAGGAGTATTCCCCTTGTCGGATCTTTTCTTACAGAACTCTGCGTCCGTGAGAACAACATAAGTGTCGGTTGAGGATTGGAAAAGGTCGCGGAAGAGAGCCTGCTTTACCAGATCTTCAGGTATATCAGCCTCGTAGTACCATTTGTATTTTCTCACCTTAAGGCCATCGACAATATCTTCTGGGCCTGCGGCGTCCGAAAACTGGTTTTCTTCGCCAGAATATACTCTGAAGTTAACATCCTCGAGTAGTACATGTACTTGGGACCCGATTCTTTGAAGACGAGGACCTACTCAGTCGACGTGACTGCGAGGCCTTTTTTGGGCGGGACGAATGCTCAATCTTCTTAAGCCTCACAATAGCGCCTTCCTTCTGCTCGACTTGTGCATCTTTTGGGGTAGTTGGGTGTCTGTGAGTCCGTTTTTGCCTTCTGCCGGGCAGCCACAGCTATTACTTTTGTCCGGAGCTTTTTGGCTGCTCTTCTCGATCTGCGGTTGGAGATTCACTCGGAGTACCTCGTTTGCCTGAGAGTTTTTCTAGAAGCACACTTTTTCAATGCCGTTATCAGGAGGATGGTGTTCAGTTCATTCGCGAATGTACCAGGCTTGGTCAAGTTATCAATGAGTGCATAATATATTCAAAACATTATTTTGGTCGACTTTTGGTTTTCAATTTGCAGTTATGTAGGTGTAATGGCAACACTACTCTCTGAGACCGTTGCCTTGGCAACTTTTGCGTAGGTGGCGTTCACCTTTCTTTTCTCCTCTTTTATGCCTTTTTCCTTTGTTTTTTGTATTTGCTACTTCTTTATTAGACAGGTCATTGCTATGGTTCTGTGTGGGCCACCACATTTGAGGCATTTCTGGAACCAACTTTTGCATTCACGCCAGGAATTGTCTTGGCCGGCACACACAGAAGAAACTGTGAGTGTAGAGTTGACACAAGTGGCGCTGGTGTGTTCGTTTAACCTGTAGCACCTGAAGCACATTTGCAGGTCAACGAACTTCTCACACTGAATCTGCTTGGGGCAGAGGTGGACATTAAAGAGAAAAACGCCGTTTTCCTTTGCCTAAATCGTCATTGTGGTTTCGGTAAAGCCAACTTTGATTACTTCGGCTACTTTTGATGACTTCTGATTCCGAAGAATCTTGTCCGTGATTTGGTCAATTGAGTGGCCTCCAACCCAGGAGTCGAGGCGTCGTCAGATCACACTTCTATGTGTGCGTATTTGTGGCAGTGTCTGAGGTGTGAGATAAATTTTTCGAAAGGTATCTGAGGCACGCGGGGAGGATATGGTTTCGATGACCGCCTCCCTCGCACAGATAGCCGCGTAGCCATTTGCCAAATCAATTAGCTGTATGAGGGCAATATTGAGCTCGCCGTAAATTCTCTCGAAGACCTTGCTTCTGTGCGGGTTTTGCTGGCCTGGCAAGTTCCTCAGGGCAATACGCCGCGTCTCCCTCATCTCTCCGTCATTTCACACAAGGTCGTAATTTGGGAGGGAATCTGGGGGACCCAAGTCTGTAAGCGAGTGAAACTGGGTGTGTATGTACTTTTAGGGATCGGTTATTAAAATAAGGGAGAGTGGTATGTGGAGAAGGTGGAAATTGTCCAATGAACAAAAGGCCACTCCACCTTCAGGCAGAGCAGAGGAGTCCTTCTTCCTTTCCCTCAACTAGACTCCAACAAGGCCATTCAAGGAGAAAATAGCCACTTTTGAAAGTATCACTGCTGGTAGAATATTCGGTCACGCACAACAAAGCGGTATACAATCGACCTCATTCGAATGTAATCCATTCCAAATTTCAAATATTTGACCGTACCGATACTTAAGTATGCAAGAAAACAATCCAAGCGTCAAATGCACTCATTGGAAAAATGTTTTCAGAATTTAGTTAAAATTGAAATAAACAAAATTTTGCGTTTATGTCAATTTTTTTTTAATTAAGATGCAATAGGTTATACGAGTGAAATTATAGAGGAATCTGTAGAAACAAATAGGCACATAATTACTGGTAACCGTTATCATTAATTTATGATACTAAGGAGTTGGGCTTTTAGGACCTTTCTAACGACATATTTTCTAAGAATGAAAAAAAGCGTGCAGAAGCAAACATAAAAAGAGAAAATACCACAATTTTGCAATAAAATTATAATTTTGCCTAATTCAAAAATCACTATCTAAAATGGCAGGTAGAGACGTTAACCTGCAGCATACCAAGTGATAGAAATCAAATTGGTGTTTAAAATTTAGGCCAAAGTAATCACGTTTAGTAATCTATGAATAGCCCAAAACAATCTATCATTATCGCGAATTTCTTGGTTAATTTTCAATAATGAATTTGGTCACCTGAACAATTTGAACCAGAAACTACGAGAAAAATAATTAAATTAAATTTTAACTGTAAAATAATGGCTGGAATATAATCTTAACTTACTTACTCTGATATAAGGTGATTATCAACTATCACATTAACTGTGTCTAAGTATAATATGCCTAAATGATCCAAATATGTAGCTTTTGTTAATAAATTATAGCTAAATATATACTTAGCCTATGAAATGGTGATTATTCTTAGTCTTGGAGAGAGATGTTGATGGTGTCCTCAATTTTGAAGATGGGTTTATAGTGGTAGAAAATAGCGAGTGAAAATTAAAAGGCGGAGGGATATTATGCCCTAGTAGGGAGGGCATCACTTTACGTTTCTTTTTTATTTTCCTCTTTGTGTTTGTCTTTGATTAGTTGTGTTTTTCCATGTTTGTGTTTCTTTATGTGCTCTTAGCGTATTCTTCTTATTATTTGTGTTTAAATTTCGATGTACTTATTTTTGGCCAAATTTTTTAGCTTTCAAGCCTTTATTAGCTTTTGGCTCAGCAATTTACCTCATGTTGGTTGTTGATTTAGTGTCCTATTGCTTAATTTCTCCTGGTTTGTTTCGAGTCGTAGTGTGTTAGTGTTGAGTGTTTCTGTTATGTGTATATTGGTGCTATATTCTCAAGGGAGCATAGCTTAGTGCTCGGGAAGTGGCTACGACGGGAGACCTTCTCCCGTGGCTTTTCAGGGATGTTTAGTCTGCCACCTGTTACCTGTAGTTCCGTAATGACAACATTGGACAGGAAGGCCAGCCCTATCTTTCCAGGTTTGGGGTGAAGATATTAATAGGGTCTAATCTCTTCCTCCTATGAAGATACCTTTGCCGATCGTAGTCACGCCTTCTGGCTTTGTTGATTACACTGTGTAACACGATTTTTGTTACAGAGCAGAAAATAAGTGATTCTAGATGATCTTTAAGCGCTGATTATAAATTTGTCTTTAGAATTTGCATTTCAAGTCTGCTTTTTGTGTAATTTTAACTTTCTTTTCAAGTCATTTCACACTTTTGCCTAATGCAATTTTTAATATATTTAATATATAAATAATATATATATATTTAATATATAATTAATATATATTAATAAATAATATATATATTTAATATATAATTAATATATATTAATAAATAATATATATATTTAATATATATTAATATTTTTAATTTATATAAAGTAGACTATATTCAAGCTCAAATACCTTTGAATTCAAATTATTGGGGTTTTTTTAGATTTTTTCTTCTTTACAAGTTACCATTTATCATGAGCAGAAAAGTTATCACAAATTAGTATTTGTGATAACTTTTCTGCTAATGATATACAGTGGCGGCAACAAAAAAAGTGACATGTGACAATTCGGGGAAAATGAAACAGAAAAATGTAACTTACATATTTTATTATGAATATTTCATGAAAGTTAATACTTGGTCATGTTGCCCTTGCACTTGATGACCATTCTGAGTCGATTGGGCATTGATTCAGCGAGGTTTGCGAAGTAGGTGGGGTCGATCGTAACCCAGATCTTCTTCAGTGATTCTATCAGGTCCTTGATGCTGCCGGATGCTGTCTCTTGAACTTTGGATTTCATCAGATTCCAAGCATTCTCAATAGGATTTAGGTCCGGGGAATTACCAGGCCACTCCAAAACACTAATATTATTATCATTGAAGAACCTTTTTACTAACTGGGACCTGTGAGCAGGGGCACCATCATGCATGAAAAATTCACACCGATGAATTTCCCAAAATGGCAGCATGTGCTGCTTCAAAACTTCGAGATAGTTAGTCCCCCTCATGGTTACATTCTTGGGAAGGAAGTACAGACCTCCTCTGCCCTTGTTTCCACTAAAGGCACCCCACACCATCACACTATCAGGGTGCTTCACAGTTTTCACGGTATATTTTGGGTCATACCGAGACACATTGCTGGGACGACGCACGATCTTTGACTCTCCTCTGACCAGCCTAAAGGTGCTCTCATCACTGAACATCACCTTCTTCCAATGGGCAGCTGTCCAATGTTTATAGGTCTTGCAAAAATTGAGCCTTTTCATCTTCATAGCCTTGGTAAGAAGTGGCTTCTTGGCAGCGCGGCGAGCCGGTAGGCCTAAGTCCTTCTGTAAGCGATGACGGATGGTCCTGAGGGCGACGTTCTGGAGAAGGTCTGGGTGTTTTTTCTTGATTGAAGCGGAGGTTACAGAAGGGTCTGACATCACTTCACGCCTTAGGATATTATCAGTCCTTGGAGATGTCTTCCTAGCTGCACCAGTGCCCTCCTTCCTCTTTGGTATGGTACCTGGTGGCAATAACTCAGCTGCCCGTTTTAGGCGATAAATCGTATTTCTTGAGGTTCCTAAATCTGCTGCTACATCAATAAAAGACTTTCCCTGCTCTAATAGGGTCAAGGCACGGCTTTTCTCTGTCATAGAAAGCTTTTTCCGCCCCATTGTATCCACTTGCACAGAAGTTATAGCACGTCAAATGTAGGCACGAATGCAGGAAATCAGCACACTGGAGCGTTGTACACCAAAACCTCACTGTACGAGCTCAAACGAGACAGTGAGTTCCAATAAAGTGCAGTTCTGTTGTCTTAGCTCAGGAGAGTCATCCACTCGTGGCATAAGCCCCGCCCCTTTTCATTGGCTTGTTGGCAAGTAAAATCGTGAAAGCGATTTTATGTATCGATTTCTATTGCCAATATTCAATGTCACTTTTTTTGTTGCCGCCACTGTATGGTAACTTGTAAAGAAGATAACACGTTTAGCAAAATTTTTATCTGATAAGAACCTTACATTGTGTATCGTTTGCTTGCTCAAGTTTGTATTGGAAATCTTCTCATGGCTTCAAGTTCTAGACGCGGATGTGTAAACAGCCCCAACATATTTTGTTATGTTTGTGAGCAATTCACCCCAGTGCACAACGGAGGAAAATAGAAACAGCAGTAACGATGATGCAAGCCTAGAGATACTATTTTGGATGCAAAGTAGGGGACCAGAATAAAGATCGGGCACCTCATATATGCTGCATGTAGTGTAACACAATGTTGAGAGCTTGGTTAAATGGGAAGATGAAGGCAATGCCATTTGCTGTTTCCATGATATGGAGTGAGCCTTCACATCACTTTGATGATTGTTATTTCTGCCTAACAATTGTGGCTGGATTTTCAAAGAAAACCAAATCTAAAATTGTTTATCTAAATTTTCTATGAATTATTTTTGTGTTACAGTTGGGATACACAAAGTACATGTACTTTTTATGTCTATGGGATAGCAGAGATGATAAAAATCAATTTAAAAAGCTAGAATAGCTAGCCAGAGAAGAATGCATTGTTGGTAAACATAATGTTAAGCATGATGCTCTAGTAGATCCAAATTAAGTTCATCTTCCACCTCTTCACATTAAATTAGGGTCAATGAAAATTTTTCTAAAGGGTATGGATCAAAGAAAGGAAGGCTTTCATTATTTGAAAAACAAATTCAAAGGATCATTAACTGATGCAAATATAGAAGCTGGAGTTTGAGGTGGTTCACAAATTTGCATAGTTGTTTCTGATGATTCCTTTACTTTGTGTCTCAGTGAAAAGGAATGCAAATCATGGACTTCCTCTGTGGAAATTACTAAAACTTTCTCAGCAATTTTAAATCTTCCAATTACCGAGAAATAATAAACAATATGATAAAGCCTATGAAAAATGGGATGTAGAATGTCACTTAAAATGCATTTTCGGCATTCTCATCTCGATTTTTTTCCTGAAAATCTGCGAGCTGTTAGTGATGAACATGGTGAACGTCTTCATCAATATATTTCGGTTATGAAGACGAGCTATTAAGGAAAATTGAATCCAAATATTAAGGTGGATTATTGCTAGTCTTTACAAAAACAAACTTTGATGTCCCTCAAAAGAAAATCGAGAAGGCTACAGTAAAGTTTCTTTAAACTTTAAGTGCATAACAAACTTAATCAATACAATACAATAGTCGGAGTATTGGCACATTTATCCTGCCGAATATGGTTTCATACACCTTTCCCTTATCCGATTTTTCTAGGACACTTATGGTTCTCAGTGGGACCCTTGCGGCACTGGAGTAGACAATTTTGGCTTGTGTGCAGCCCTGTTCAGTGGGGAGTGTACTTACTTTATCGCTAACTTATTTGTTGTTTTTGTATAGGACTTGCAAATCTGTATGTTTCTCGGTGTTTTAGGTTTACCTCATAGTTTTTTAAAATGTTTGCATTGGGGAGAAGAGGGACCCCCTCGTTTACCGCCTCCTCGATGGAAAAAGGGTTTGCCTTTTGGGATGAATGATATCGTTGATTGAGTTGAATCTGGGAGGATCCTCTCGAAGAGACGGTTTTATGGGCGACTTATTGACAACGCCTCCCCCCAGGGTGTTTTAATCGCCACCGCATCCCAACATACCATAGAGTTGGTTGTATGTTCCTCTATGGTCCTGAAATGGACCCCGCTAGGGATGAGCAGCGGAGTTTGCAGTCCGTCCCTTCTCCGTAATTGCTTTTGACATTGTTATCGGCTATTGGTTACTCCTCAAACACGCTTCCTCCAATACCCTCAATTATGCCATAGCAACTGCATGGCATATTTGGAACGAAACATGAATGGCACTCCTCTTCCTATCTCGTGGCAGTTCACGTAGGGTGCGGGAACGGGGACTTAAGCAGTCTTATACTTAAGTGGGGCCGCTAAAAAAGAAAGATGAGTACTAGTTATTAATGGTCATGATGAGTGCGACACTATTTCTCTCTTTTTTAAATTACTGTCTTCTATAAATTACAAACCAGAAGTTCGAAGGCGTTTGGCAAAAGATTCCCTTAACCGTTGCCTCCTTTCCCATGTAATGTGAGGTAAGTCTGCAAGAATACTTTGTACAAGAATTTTGAGCTAGCGGAGCGAGATAATGGCTAATTTATCCATTAATATTTGTTAGACTTAACCAAAATGGCTAATTTATTATCATACGACTTTGCGCGCGGTATCAACCAAATCCTGACAACTTGCACATATGTAACGGGATCTGTATTTATATCTTGTCACCTTGAGTCGTAGTCGCAGAAAGAAAATAAAGCGTCTCGAGACACCAGAAGCTGGGCTAGATGACAACTCAAAACGCAACCACGACCACTTATTAAAAGTTAATTAACCAAAATTATTATTATTTCTCCAAATTTACTTTAATATAACAATTAACCCTTTTGGTGCAGAGAACAACTTAAGTCGCTCAAATATAGCTAATACATGAAGGCGAGATGCAAGCTTTTTGATTTTAGGGACAAAAGTGCAATCTTGTGATTAAAATTTTTCCCAAATGTGGCGCACCAAAAGGGTTAAAGGAAACTAAATTAAAAGCAATCTGTCTAATTAAAATAATTCCCACCTCCGTTTCAGGGAGTAAAAAAATGACGACAATCATCGTCTAAAAATTCAAACACGTGATTTCTATCAATTCAATGGGGTCGAAGATTCGGTGGAGATCCTTTTCAATCCTCCAGGAAGCTTCTACTGAACTATAATCGGGCATGGATATGCAATCATCCAGATGCCGATGAACGGTTTCAATATCAGAGAGAAAAAGACTTAGAAACCCAGAGAAATAGTCTCTCTGTTCTGAATTTCTCTCCCTATCGGGACAAAAAGATGTTTGTTTTCTTTAATCAAAAGAAAATACCAAAGGTATTTTTTAGAACCGTTTTACACCATTTTCTAGGCTCTGCAACTTTGTGGATGTCTCCTCGCCTAGTTAATTTGCTACCTGTTGCCCCTTTCATTGGGTTATATTTTTGTCCTTTGGCGCTGTAGACCCTTGAGGAGAAATACCCCGACTCAAATTAATTTTATCGGAGTTGAAAGGCGCGCTATTGGTAAGGATTGGGGTGGGGTCTTTTCCACTCATTTAGCAAGTATTTTAAACTTACACTCAAAAGTTGCGCCAAACTTAAAGAAATTAATTTCGACAAAAAGAATCAAATGAAGTTTTCATTGAACATCTTTGAATATAGACGTGATTGCGGTATTGTTTAAATGCCGCGGGAGAAATTTTCAGTGCGTGAACGACTTTCTATTTCAAGTCAGGTAAGAGAGTCTGAAGAGTGGAGGCAGTAAAAACAAAGGGGGAGGAGGTGAGACAAATAACCGGAGAGAATGGAAGAAACTTTATTGTTAAAATACTATGCAAGGAACATTTCAATAAGAAAGAGAAAGTGAGAGATTGAAAGATAAAAGTGCTCAAAAAGTCTGTTGTGAAAGAAAATTCGGTACTTTCTGATGATCGTTTGGCATCATCACACTACCAACCGAGAGGAAGAATTCTTTCGATTTGTTTACGTTAGGTACCAACAATGAGAGTGCCACCTGCCCTAAAGGAAGCAGTAGTTTTGTATCTCTGTTGGTACGTATTTTATTTATAGATAACGATATCGGAAAAGTACCGAATTTTTAATTTGGATGAGGTGGTGTACAAAGAATGAAAGAAATAACACGTAAGAGCAGTGTTGAAAAGTAATTCCAAGCAGATTTCAATTTTTGGGAAAAAGAAAGAGAGGAATCTAAGATTGTAGGGGGGTAAAATGTATTAGAAGAGAAATTTTAATGTTGGAGAGGGAGTGTAGCGAGAAGGAAAACGAAAAAGGAAGAGAAAGTTAATGTTAAACAATACTGCATGAGAGAGATAACAACTTGGAGAGAATGAGGATAGAAGTGTAAAGTATTTTTGAATGGATCGGAAGAGAGATTTGAATTTTAGAGAGAGTTTGACAGATTAAAGAGTAAAACATATGTTAGAAGAGGACAAATAAGCTAACATGATGTGGCAGCACCGAGCCAGGGCAGTGCAAGCCATACAAGGCTGCCAGAGAGAGTGGCATAATGGTATTAATTTGCCTTCTCGAAAACTTAACATTCTCCATCTCTTCCAAGGATGATAAATGGCACACACATAGTGTTAGCTGCACGTCGTAAGACCACATCGCAAGACCAAACTTATTGGCGCTGCATGCATGCAGGAGTAGAACTATGACGCCGCTCTTCCCTATAATAATCCCATGAATCCGATCAATGTCGTTGGGTCAAATTCGAGAGACTCGTCGATACGGACCTATATAAAGGGGATCTACCTATCTATGGGAGGGTCGCCGTTCGGTAATACCTACCTAAAGGCAACCATTGATGTTACCAGTAGTACTATTACATTCAATTGCCGTGGTAGTGTTACTAATATCAGTACATAAATACATCTCGGTGATGGTGGGCGAAGTACAGTTCTTTGGACGGTAATTCATTCTGAGGTCTTCGATCCTGAGTTTGTGAGTGTTTATGTGCGTTTTATTCTGTACGTGGAAGAAGGGCATGGTTATGAGTGTGTGGGCTGGAGTGGATGTTGTGGTTGGGAGGCAGTTTATAGCCGGACCTACTGGGTCCTCCCTGGATGCCTAAGAAGACTTGGAATCGACTCTTATATTTTCCCTGTGGCGAGGAGATTGGGGGAGGCAGGGGGAGATTTGTGCTTCGCTTTTTTCTGTCCTTTTCCTTTCCTCCTTTCTTTTCTTCCCTATTCTTTCCTTCTCAACTTATTTCTTTACTGCTTCCCTATTTTTGTCTTCCTTTATTCTTTCTTTTCTATAGGTTCTTTTTCACTCTTTCTTTTTCTTTTCTTTATCTCGCATTCACTTTATTTATCTTCCATTATCTTTATTTATATTTTGTTTTGTTTTCTTTCTTCATTAATTCGGGCTTTCCTTCTTCTCTTCCCATTTTCTTTCCTTCCTCTCTCACTTCAATCTTACTTTAATGAATTCTCCTCATGCCTTAATTGAGTCCTTCCATCATTTATTCTTTCCTATTTTGCTTGCTTTCTTTCTTCCCTTTCTCATTCCTACCTTTCTTCCCTCAAACCTTCCTTCCTTCCTTTCTTTCCTTCATTCCTTATGGCAATATCCCGAGCGCAACTCTTTCGAGAGTTCCAAAGAAACAATCCAATTTCCTTTATATCTGTGTGTGCGTGTGTGCGTGCGTGTGTGTGCGTGTGAATATATGCGCTTTAAAATGGCTCTACATAACCGAGTGACGCGAGAGTTAGTGTCACTTATCGAATAATTAGTCACGAAATAATGGCGCCCCTACAGTTTCTTCTTCTCTCTTTTTTATATTATTATTATTCCCATCCCAAATGTTCTCGGTCGGTCGCAGACATTTTTATTTTCCCGAATTTCTGTTCCCCATTATTTCAAAATTTGTGGCATCCTTTTATCGGATTTTGAATAGAAGCAGAAACTATGTCTCATATTTATCTCTCAACCTGCTTTCGTGTCCCATTCATTCTATTCCCTCAGACTCTCGAACGTCTTATTTAGTTGAACACATTTAAATATATTTCTATTTGAATATATTTATATTAAATTCATATATATTTATTTTATTTTAGTGGACGTTTTGCGTAGTAGATATTATCAATGGTCGTTTTCGAATGATAAAATAGTTTATTTGGTTCTGCTGGTCTCTACCATCGAATATTATCGGATGTTTCGTATCTTGAAAATTGCTGGTTGTTATTTCAGTTTTATTTTTGTTTGTTTTGTGTTCAAGAGAAAATAGATGTATTTCCGGCGTCTATAATTAGGGGGCGAAGCGTACCCAAACCGGTATACAGAACGCCACAGCTACAAAACTACAGAAACAAGGACCAGAAAAGACCCTAGGATCTTCTTAAACTCACCTCGCTAAGAAGATGACTTAGTTTGTTTCAGATATCTTACCAAAGATAATGATTTGATAAGATTTTAGTGGTGATTATCTTTTATTTCGTCTATACACTATTTTTGGTTGATCTAAAACGTTATAAACTAAAGAAAACTTTGACCCACTCTCAATCCCTAGAACTACCCAAATTTCAAAATAATTGAAGTACATAGAGACATTTGCCTAAAAATACACCAAAAACTGAGTTAAATCTAAAAATATTAAAATATCCACGTGTGGAATAGGTCTTGGGTAAAACCATGGAAATTAGATTTAAATCAGGAGTCCACTCCGGTAGCGGATCGTGTCGATGAATAAATGACAGAAACGTCATTCTGAGTGTCCCAAATCTGTCTAAGGTAGAAAACTAGTCGATCATCCTGAATACATCAGTTGTGTGGCCTTCTCCAATTAATGATGCGACCTTGTGCTATTCCGGTAAAAAGAAACCTGATTGTTTTTTATTGACGATTGAGTGCATTGAAGTCCTAATAATAGATCGCCGTGCACGCGCCATTAAGCTTGACAGAGAAACGATACAGGGAGAAACGCAAAGATGGAAAGTAAATGGATCCTATTGAACAAGATCCATAAAGGCGGGTTTTGTGCCTGCTAATCTTGGCAACCAATATGTTTAACACACCGTAAAAAAATGCACAGCGATGCCTGCCTCTATCTCTAATGTATTGCAATATAAGCATTTGGCTACCGAACTATGGCAATGTAACTTATCTATGGTCATATTTAAGATCGAAAACTTGATTTCTTAGATGAGCTTAGAAACATTTATTTTTCATAATTTCCAAACTTTAATCATAATATAATTTTAGAAATATTTTTGATTAATTTAGTACAAAAATGGAGGCAGAAAATCTTTTTGTTCATGCACACAATTAAATTGATATCAATATAAACTTGTGAAACAAACTAGTCGCTGATGTCTGCTTGTTTGATAATTAACAATTTCAAACTTTCTATGTAATTTATTTATTCACTTGTATAGCTTTAATATATTCATTCATAATTTATTTAATTTCCTGTCATTTGTCATCTGCAATTTTTATTTAGCAAAACTACCCTTTGCCATTGGATTCTATAATGGCCGCTGTGGTTTAAACATTTTCCCCGAATGATTTCAATTCAAATCACTTGAATCAATTTCAGTAACGGGGGCAAAATAAAAGTCCCCAGATTTTGATTTCACGGAATAAAATCTTAATATTTGATAACATTTTATAAATACCGAGCAGCAAATCAAACAAATTTCCTTCATTTGATGAGAAAATTCGCTTAAATTTCATAACTGAGAGAAATATTTATTTACTTAAACTTTATCAACCTATATAAAAATTGGTTTATGTTATTCCTTCTTTCTTTCTCACCCATGTACTTGTTGGTGTGTGATGGTAGCTTACTTGGATTCTCCCACACAGGTATTTCTATAAATATGAAATTACGAACGCACGCACAAAGGGCTTCTGCCATCTATTCTAAACACAAAACTGCTCCTAAAATAAATTGGACGGGGAATTCACAGGCGTGAATAAGCGCCTTATCGATAGTTTATGACCATTTGAGGCATCTGACCAGTTGGCACCACGTTATAAATATGGTCATTTTCCCGTCTATTTAAGTTTATGGCAAAAAGAATATGGAAATAGTTGCAAACGCTTATTTTTATTGTTTTATCGTCGTTTTTAAGGTTAAAATAATTTGGGTCGTTGTTTTGATTTATTACTCGCGTATCATTAGTATCGGATGATAGTATTAATGTATCGATAATAGTCATCCTTTCTAAGGGGAATTTGATTTATATTTGGGATTAGAGACGAATCGGAGAAAAATGCGGTTATTTAGCGTGGAAAGGAACTAATAACGACGGTTTGGATGCGGGTTTTTTTGGTCTTCTAATCATGTCAAAGCTTGAGCTCTTCTGCTTTTACTCAAACCTGCCTTTTAGTTGCAATGGCTTCTCTACCATCCATAAAACAATGGCTTATAAATTCTAACTTGTTAAAATATGAGTTTTTTGTTAAATAAAGTAATTAAATGATATTTTGCGTCATTAATTTCATCGAAGCTTCTTTCACTTTGAATTATTCTTATCAAAAGGTGGAAATGTGAAAGTGCTGAAAGCCAATTTTGATGGAAACGAGCAGGTTCGAAATTGTTAGATAGGATAGTGTTCGTTAGTAAATAAAACTTATGGAAAATATATAGATTTTTAAATTTTTTCAAAGAGGCCAAAAATTTTACGATGTCCTTAATAAATTCATATGTAAAAATGCCAGGACGGGCATTTGCTTGTTTACCAGTTTTGTTCTCATAAATTGAGTTGTTCGCTACTCTGAGACGCTGTCAAAAGTGTAAATGTGACAGTCTTAAACTCATTTTAGAGGATAAATGTAAATCTTCCGCGCGTATGTTTGTTGGTTTCCACGTGCAGAAAGTTACAGGGAATATTACTGCACTTGTTACATTATATAATAAAATCGAACGGATATATAAAAAAATATTCTACATATCTTTATTATTACTATTGTTGTATTTCATTATTTTTTTTCCTGTCAATCCTCAACCATTTCTTATTTTACTGAAGGAAGAAGGCGACAGGCGGAACTTAGTTTTGTTTAGAAATTGCGCAAAATATCGAGTATGTTAAATTTTAAGCTTGAAGTTATTTCAGGATTTATACGCTTTCTAACTATTTAAGATCTCAAAAGAGAGATACTCATCTTCTTCCACATTTTGATCCTACTTAGCTTGGGAACACTCAAATTAATATTCTCCCTTAAGAAATACCAATTTGTACTAGAGCCTGTCGGTACTTTTCTATTGAGTTTGTTCTCTATGGTTAATATTACCCTTTTCCCGACCAATTTCCGAAGATTTGTAGCAAAAATGAAGCTTAAAGAAAGTTGAATACAATGATCAATTCGAATAAAGATTGTGTCAATCCTAGGTACCCAAAATTGTTAATTCACCACTAGGCACTACTGGCATCGAGGAACCTTTGAGACACCACTCTTTATCCTTATTAAATTTGGTCTCCATCGAAACAAATTAAAAGTGATTTGCTTTTATTGCAAGTGGTCGATCTTTTTATTATTCCTTTCTATTTATTCTGTCATTTCCCTTATTTTCATACTAGTTATCACTGCCATTGTTGTTTATCTGTTATTTTTCTTACATAAAATGTAAAAACTTAACTTCAAAGTTTTCATGGTTTACTTCTCTTTCGATCATTTTTTTACTATGTGGAGGAATAGAGTCTAATAAGATCTGGAGGTCCACCTTTAACCCTTTAAAGACCCACGTAGCCTTAACCCTGGAACAAAGAACGTGAGAAGCAAGGAAAGAATCGGGTAAACATGGCTTTATCAGAACATCTGTGTTTATCTTACGAGGCCTATTTCCCCAGCCCGGTGCGTTTAATCTCGCCTCCCATAATCGTGGCGTGAGAAAGAACCCGAAGGGCTATTCAACCGTCTCATTATCTCGGAACCTTCCCCCTCCCCTCGCGGAAAGCCAGTGACTTGAAATCCCAGGGGGTAGCTCCTTACATCGGTCGTTCTTCCGTGAATTTGCTCTAGTACTTCTTCATGCGAACTCTGAAGTAACATCACTCCCCCTGCATCAGCATCCTGAGAAACAAAAAGTACCTTCTACCCTTCATCGAGAACTCTGAGGTAAAACATATTCCCTCATTGCATCCTCGCCTCCTTGAGTTACCTTCCCTTTGACGTCGGCGCTTTCAGACCTCGTTATGATCTGGTCTTCCCAAATCAATTGTTATAATTTGTATTTCAGCTTATTGTATCCCCATTTCAAGGCTCCGATCTGTATCAGGTAAATAACTGATTTTATCCCTTGGGTTTGCACCGAGTGTCTCTATTACTTATGTGATCACGTATCTCACTTAAACCTCTTTTGTATAAAGTTAATATTTCTTTTGAGGGGGGGGGGGGGATTAAACTTTATCTTTGTAGCATTCTTTAAATAAGCTTAAACGACTCTCGGCCATCATTCAACCTTTAAGCCAATCTGCACTCTCTTTTTTTGCTAATTAATACCCACATACTAGGGGACGAATTTTCCCTCCATTCTCATCTCCCTCCCTAACTGGTCAGATCAAGCAATTAGCGTGTAATTGTCTTTATATTTATATATGCATAATTGCTATACCCAGCACGACACACTGGTTTCCATAAACTCATTTGAATTAAGTTAACTCATGTTTATTTTATAAAAAATACCTAAATTTAATAATAAATCTACCTTTGTTTAATTGAAAATTATAGTTTTTTAAAGATTAATCTAAAGGATTAAGATAAAAATGATCAAAAATTACAACCAGGGATTTCGGAACTATAATTCGATAACGATAAATGTATAAATTGGAAAATTTGGCGGCTGAAGATGTAAATAGAAATAGGAAAAGGTAAAAAGGAGAAATGAGGAGATAGGAAGTTGGAGGAAATTTGGGTAGTTTTCTTTAGTACTGAAATGTATTGATGATATTATTAAGCCGTTTATGAGTGAAAATTGGAAGCTTCATTTTAAGGAGGCGTGGCAGGTTGGGAGGATATTTAATTTCAATCGACATAGGCCTACTATTAAAATTCTGAAGTGTTGGTTGATGATCAGTAACTGAATGGAGAAAAAAAGGAAGTATTTTGTTCAAATATCAGACCAGATTTGGCCAGTTAACAAAGAAATTCAGAAACTCTAAATTGAAAATGGTTTGTTTTTAATTTATTAATTTCTTAAAACATTCATAAAGAATTTAATTTTAAATTAAATACAATTTTTGGTTCATATTATGCCAAATGGGCACAGTAGATACATTATGGCATCTCATAACTTTATGGAGATGAGTGTTCAGTTTTGGGGGATTCGAAAAAGCCAAATGGCCGCATTTTGTCGCCATAAATGTCTTTATTACGTTCATCGTAATAATGACCCAAATTACGATTAATTAAATGCAAATTGGAAACTCTGTATCCCTAATGTTTCCCATTCGTAGATAATAGCGAAATTTTGTTCGTAAGTTTTTATTATGTATGTGATGCGTGTTCAGCATCCGTAAACAATATGTGTAAAGACGTACAAACTACTGTAGCATTTAAAGTAGTTACAACCCCAAATTTAAAGATTCGCGAGCTGTATAACAGAAGAGCAACATGGGTATTATTCCGTCCATTAGATATGTTGTTCAAATAGGCATGGAAGACTGTTTTATCGGCAATATCTCTACAATTATTTTATCTACCTCAATATCTTTGGTGTAAGACATTATTTAAGAAGGATCTAAGCTTAATCGATATTTTATTATTGTCATATGGAAACAAAACCGGAGGCAGAAAATTAGAAAAAATGAGCCATGTAATATGTGTACACATAATGTACATTTTAGCTAAATGTACAAAACATTAAGTGTTGTGCGGTACGAAAGACTAGCCTTTGGATTACAAGCCTAGGTCTGTAGATTCTTTTTACCTGTGGCAAAGCGCCATGTCTAGGCGTCTTCTTTTCAAGTGAAGTAAGGTTCAATTTTCCCCATTTATAGCCATGCAATGACCCATATGAGCATGGCACATGTGGCTATTCACCCTAGAGATTTCAAATCTGCCATCGGATTTGGCGCCGGGTGGTGCCACCTAGTGGCAAAAGCCTCATTTGTCCTTTTAGCCATTCAAAGGCACTTGTAAGTGATTTGAACCATGGGAAACCATCAATGCAATAATAACCATTTATCACCTTATCACAAAACGTCGCAGGTCATTGGAGGAAAATTTCCTCTTGTTTAAAATATCTCTATCAAGTTCTAGGAACAAGTTCGTACATGAGAGCACACACCCTATTAAGTAGGAAATCGCCACCCTATAACGAGTTCGTCGATGTCAAGTAATTTATCTTCCCCATTTCGTCTAGTGATGTAGCCCTGCAAATGTTCTCCTGGCGGCGGCAAACTGCAACTGATGAAGGAGGGGTGATATGGATCCGACCACTCATTTGGCTCTGGTTTGCACACACATTCCTACCCTGGATTTGAGTGCAATGACTCGTTGGGTACCATTTCTCGCCTCCTCTCTTACTGGCTAATAAATCTCTGTCTTCTAAAAATATCCATCTTTGTTTTCAACATTCCGGTGCGAACAACCCCGCCTGTTGGATGAATTGAGTATTAAAGCCTAGAAAAAGTGTATAATTAGTAATAACGAAATTTCGACCCCCTCCTATGAACATATTTCGCGAATTCGCCTCCACTTTATTAAGAGAAGACAGTTTACCGTCCTCTCTTCTTTCTTATACCGAAGGGGGCCTTTAAAGAGAGATTACTAATTGAACAGTTTGAACAATTGTGGAGTATCGCCAATTTCTTTCTCTTTTATCGCATTTTCACCAGGGTTAAAGATTTTCCATCGAAACATCCATACACCCTCACCCCCTCTCTTGTTAAATCGTTCAGTCTGAGAAATTCAATGCCCCAGATCTAAAGATGGCCGAACACTTCACGCGCGTGACGTCACCCGAGCGTTCTGACATCAATTTAGTCTTTCTTTACCCTAGACTTTCCCTCCCTACTACCTTAATCGGGGGTGGTATCGATTGCATACGTGGAGGAATACTTATTTACAGTATCACTAGTCTCTCTGTACTTCCTTTTCAGCCGGGTTTAATTATCACTAGTGTAAGAGGAGAGGTGTCGTAGTATAGCAATTATACATACATATATATATATATATATATATATATATATATATATATATATATATATATATATATTAAGATTCTCTTCGTGACATATTTTATTGAAGGCGACTGCAAATTTACCGTTAATAATTTTCTTTTCGAGTCTCTCGATTTCTCTAATATTCCACTTTTAGTAGTTGGTTAACCCGTGTATAAGCTCGCTAAAATTCATTACAAAAACACTGACGAACGAGGTCAGTAAAATAATTCACTGGATAAAACGAAACATTTATTGGCCTAACGCGTTTCGATACACCCCTGTATCATTATCAAAGAAAGATAGCAATAATATAAGGATTTAAAAACATGGTTATATATATGAAGGTTTGAAGGTTAACAGTTATACTAACATATTTATAAGGAATGGGAATTCTTAAATACAAAGGTACATTTAGGCAAGGGTTAAGACGGCTTAAAAAGGCTAGTTTAGAAATGGGCACAGGATAAAGATAGGTAGGGGTTATTACTTGGTGAACGAAAACGCGAGGAAGGCAGGGTGAACTCTATGTATATTTTGTGTATTTAACTTACGCTGTTTTACTTTTATATAGAGAGCATCTAATATGAGTAATTGTTGGCGATTTGGGGCATATGCAAGAATTTAGGTGTTATCTTCGATTGACTTCCAGTCCATTTGCCTTCCATGTTTTTAAATATATATATATATATATATATATATATATATATATATATATATATATCGTGGTATTGCAAGGACCAAGTGGTGGGGTACGTGCGTATAGGTTCATTACATACTTCAAAACTCTTTGATTAAGTTTTCTCTGAGAGTACTATATTTTCATTATGATTATTATAAATATTACGTTATTTTTTAATCTTTGAGGGTCTCTAGTGCCATGCTCAGCGTTTCGAGGATTAACTTAAATACTTCTAAGAAACTAGACCTTTAATTAAAAAATGAACAAAAATTGAAATTTAACAAACAAACTATGTACGCAGTTTTGAATTGAACAAGTTTAAGTGAGACTTACTAAATTAAACAATTGAATATACCGTAATGGTTGACCCAAGGCTCACTTTAATGTTGAACACTAATTGACCTCCATCGGAACAGATGATGAAATTCATTTACCTTTAAAAATCCCCTAAGACTCGAGTTTGAGACTGACTTTGGTGTCAATTTTTATGTCGCCTTAAGAATGTTGTTTTCGGGCCGGCGCGTGGACGTCTTCACAGCCACGGGACAGGGAAAGTATGCTTTTTCCAATTTTACAGTGAACCTGGGAATAATTCGCACTGAGGAGCGATGAGCAAAAGAGTGAATCCTTTTACGAAGGGGAGTGCTTGAGTGAGTTCTCTTTGGTGTGTTCCTCCATGGAGAGGACTATCTCCGGGTTTAGTTGTACACTGAGATAGGTGGTTTCTCTGACGAGAACTAGTTAAACTTGGTTCTCAATACAAGTTAACTTAAAGTTTGGTGTGACCACCAGGAACTGGCTCGCAATGAGCTTCTTCTTTGTTCATTTGTAGGGTTGCCCGGCACTTCGCTGGACTTCGTTGTCTCGATCGCAAACTTGATCTTCCTGAGACACGATGCTAATATCGGTGTGACCACCAGGAACTGGCTCAGGAATAGCTACGTCTACGTCCCTTTCGTTGGTTTCCGGGGCACTTTTGACGGACTTCGTTGTCTCAATGACTGACTCGATCTTCCTCGTTCTTCTGCAGTTATTCGATTATATACTTCGCCACCCAACTGTGGGTAGGGGAAGGGGGGGGGAGGGATGGGGGTGAGGACGGCGAAATTAAATGTCCGCCTCTAACCGTTTTTCTTAGAGCGTCTTTCACCTAGCCACAAAGACACCTTCTGGCATTTGGTAAACTCTCCTCCAATTTCGTCAATAAAATAAAATTAAATAACAACTCTTAGGTGAAATATTGCTGATTTAACCAATTTAAGGATCTCTTGACCCGAAATGTGATGATTATTGCATTATGTGATTGGGCGAAGGCCTTTCTGGTGATACTCGGTTTACGGAATGGGTTCAGCATCGAAATTAGCTCGCAAAAATCGACGCACATACGGTACGTATGATCAGCATTACGTACCATCATGATAGGGGTGAGGGGACCTGAAATGAACGGCTTGATATTATTAAGCTTCATCAAGTTGTCAACCTCAAGTGGAGATGATACGGCTTCGAGCGGTTAGCTCTTGGGTGGTAGAAGTAAAGTTATGCTCAAATTACTTAGCACAACCGCGGACTTCAGAAATTACGTCTCCAAAGTTATTTAAAAGGTGCTGCAGCTGACTAAGATAATCCTTATCCTGCTCCATGCAGACGACTTGTATTACATTAAGGAAGCCTGCGTGCTAACCAGCCTCCATAGTTGATTCTTCATCGAGGGTCACGATATTATTTATACACGCTCGTCGGTGGTACCGTTTTAACATATTGACGTGCAATAGTTTCTCTCCTGTGGGCGTTTTGATGAGGTACTTCACAGGTTCTCGAACCTTTAGAACGGGGAGGGGGCCCTTCCACTGCGTAAGAAGCATGTTGTTCTCGGTAGGCAGCAGCAAATTAAACCTGACCTCCTTGGATTTTATATTGTAGTAAGTCTTATATTTTTCCGAATTAAGGTTTGCCTTCTGGCAAGCGATGTCTGCGCACGTTTTCAGTCTTTGTCTCAGATCCAGCAAATAGGATTAGGAACAGTAAATTTCCCTGTCGAGCCGAGGGTTAGAAAATAGCTCATTGAGAATACTAAAAAGAGCGCTTATATTGCGCCCGTAGAATAGCACGAAGGGGGCGAACCCCAGTGTACGTTGGGGGAATTACCCTATTTGGAAATAATGCCACTGGCAAATAGAGATGCCACTCTTGTGGTTGATCAGCGCAAAGTCTAATTAGTATATACTTCAGGGGCCCATTTAGTTTCTTGCAAATTCCATTTGCGGCTGGGTGAAAAGTGGTGGTGAATAGTGGCTTGACTATTAAGAGCTTCCCTACATACCTTATTATCTCGGAGGTAAATTGCCTACCTATCTCGAACAATACCTCCTTCGGTATGCCTACACGAGAGAAAATGGCTATTAGGACCTCGGCGCAAGTAACCCTGCCAATACCCTTCAAAGTTACAGCTTCCGTGAAGCGTATTGCAAATTCAACAAAGGTGAGGACATAACTATGCCCCTCGCTAGAAGCGGGGTGAATATGGCCAATTAGGTCAATGGCCCCGCGAGAGAAGGTCTCTGAGATGATTAGTCTTTTCTGAGTGATGTGGGGGTGGCTTAAGGCGCCCTTTTGCCGTGGTTTTCTAGCAAAGTTCTCCAGACTGGCATTATTCCGACATGTCAACGGCAGCACCTGCCCAAAATAAATACCTGTAAATTCTCTGTTCAGTCTTATTATCGCTAAAGTAACCCTAAAACACAGTATCGTGTGTGATCTTAAGATCGAGTGAGACGTGTGAGCGTGGGACGAATCGGTGAATGAGCCTCTGAGTTACTGGCATGCGGGCATGCACGGTACAAAAGGCCTTCTTTTCCGAGGTAAGAGACCGTTTTGTGGCTGCGAGCCGATTCTTGCTCGTGGCTCAGAGTTTTCCCCCACAGGGGAAGGAGGGTTTTGTACTACTTCTGCGTTCAAGCGAATTCTTCGCTCCTGACGCTACTAAACTCAGCGTTGCAGGGGGCTTCAACGGTAGCTTGTGTGTGTGATTCTCTCTTTGCCTGGGCCTGCGTAGCAATGGGCTGGGCCACAGGGTTAGGGACACTTGGGGACACTGTCCGATCAAGAATAAGCAAAACCTAATAGGGGCTGAAACGACTTCAGCCCAGCCAGTGAAGTATTGTCAACTCAAGGTAGCACTTTACAATGGGAAAGCCGTTCACGCGTCCCAGGTAGTCGTGGACTACTGCAAACTTTTTGTGGGCAGAGGCAACTGGAGTAAGTAATTCATTTGACACTACGATACGCGTGCACCCTGTATCGCAAACGAGAGTGAATACTCGGCATCTGTTTACAACTCCATGTTTAAATTTTAAGCCTTCAGGTAAGTTTTTATCAAAGAGGAAATTGACCTGATGTCCAGGGAGGTTGGACGTCGAGAGAGGAGTGGGGGTTTCAGGACGAGATGATGGGGGAGCAGGAGCGGCGCTCACTTTGTGGACTTGGTGAGCAGAGTTATTGCAGAGCTGGGAATTCCAGGGGTAGTTTGGACGCAAGTGCCCTTCCACTCCGTACATAAAACAAACTTTCGGTGATCTGGCGAGTGTCGCCGCACGGGAATTGGAAATAAGAGGTTTGATATTTCCAGGTTGCGAAGGGGCAAAGCCTTTGGGTTTCTAGAGGCTCAATACATTAACGAACTTAGGGGCGTTACGGTGAAGGATCAGAGAGTTATTAGCCTTGGACTTGGGAGATGAAGGGGCAGTCTTATTATTGTCGTTCGAATAGAGGTTATGGCTTTCCGCGTAGACATTAGCCTCTTCAATACACTGCTTAAAGGTGTAGCACCTACGGTCCTTCACAAAGCGGCGGATTGATTTTGAGCAGCACAGCCAATAACTGATCCTTAAGGACAAAATAAACTAAATACTCATAATCGTGAGAGATTTTAGTACATTCTAACCGAAAATTTAAATTCCTCTGGAGGTTATAACCAAATTGAAGGAAGGTCTGACCTGGTTGAATTCGAGCATATCAAACTTTCCAACAGTAAAAGTCGGGGGTGAGGGGGTCATGTTGCAAGTCGCCCAGAGCTCAGACTTGAGGGTGGAATAGCGAATGGTGGCTTCCAGGGAAGGAGAATGAAAATTTTCCGCAGTTGGGAGCTGAGAAAGGGAAGTAAGTGGGCGACACCGTCTGCCTCGAATATCCTAATGATTGTCTTTGAATATTTTATCAAAGTGGGTGAGATAAAATCCATTATCCGCTCTTTTCGTTGTCTCTTTTCTGCTCCTTCTTGTTCTCTTTTTCTCTTTTCTTCTTCTTTATTTCTTCTTTCCGCTCTTTATTACCTCTCCTGTTCCTGGATGTATGAAATGAGGTCTTTGTCGGTGATCCGAGGACTTCCCCTTGCAATTTAAATTTGTCAAAAGAGGACATCTTGTACGGAATTTCAATTGACCGCAGGCAGGTGACGGGATTAAGGACTTGGATGAGCGCAAAATACCCCCATGAAAAGAATATGCCTCAATAGATCCGAGAGCCTTGCCTTGCTAAATAAATTCTAAACTACTACGAAACACACACAAATGAAAAATTTTGCCTTCATGGGTTAAGAAGTGCTATAACCTTCTTGGGGATTAAAAAGAACCAAACGGTGAAGCTCATTCTCCAGAAATTAGAGTTAAAAAAATATTTACGGTATAGATAAGCACTTCACTATGGAAAGGTCGTTCCAGGCATCTAGAAATAACTTGAACGCTACTCAGTCTTAAGAAAATACCAAAAAAATAGAAGGAACTTTTTTTAAAAGACCTATTTAAAGATCTAAAAAAAAACATACCTGACATCAGATTTTATATAGTGTCTTTCAACAAGGACGCTTCAGCTTTGTCAGGTATTAGTGGCCATGTTCTTAAAGCGACATCGGGCAACCTCACTGTACTCTGTTTAGTAGTACTTGGCAAGTTAGGATGGAAGGTTATAGTGTTGAACAGCGTGTGCAATTCATCATATGTTATTATCAAAACAGTGCTCCGTTCGAAAAACGTCCCGCGCATTACGTGATTTCTATCCTCGACGCAATCGTCCTGCCGCGTCCACTGTTCGACGCTTGGTGGCCCTCTTCGAGGCAAAAGGGTCGATCAAAGATCAGCCAACACCCGTACGTGGCCGAAACGCAAGGTATGCTGAAAACATCGCTGCCGTAAATGAGAGTGTATGGGAAAATCCAAGGCAGTCAATTTCTCGTCGTTCACAAGAACTTGGCCTTTCTGCGACTTATGCGTAGGGTCTGCACCCGTACAAAATCCAACTTACCCAGGAACTTAAGGTGAACGACCATAGACAACGGCGTGTGTTCGCTGATTGGGCTCTAGAGCAGTGGGAAATTGCCCCAAATCTCCCCCAAAAAATCATCTTCAGTGACGAGGCCTATTCTTTGTTGAATGGATTTGTGAACAAGCAAAATTGTCGGATTTGGGACGAAAACAATCCACATGAGATACGTCAGCACCAATTGCATCCCAACAAAGTCACTGTTTGGTGCGGATTTTCGTCTAACGGAATCATCGGTCCGTATTTTTTCCAGAACGAAGATGGGATTGCCATAACCGTTAACGGCGAGACCTACAGACCGATCATAAGCAACTTCTTGTGACCTCAACTAGATTATTTTCCTGATATGGATACTGACGTCATGTGGTTCCAACAGGACGGCGCTACGTACAACACTGCAACTTCCATGATAAACATTTTGCACCAGCGATTTCAGGGCAGGGTCATCTCGCGCGGCGGCGACGTCAACTGGCCACCGAAATCATGCGATTTAACGCCATTAGACTACTTTCTTCGGTGCTACCTTAAATCGCAGGTCTATGCTAATAATCCGAAAGCATTTGATACTCTCAAAGTAAACAAAACAAACACCATCCAGAATATTTAGCTAGATTTATGGAACAAAGTCATCGAAAATTGGGCCTCCTGAATACGTCCCACCAAGCGAAGCCGTGGCGGCCATTTGAACGAGTTGAGCTCATATTCCATACTTAATGCCATAAATTGTACTTTCAAATGTAAAATAAATTAAGTGCATATAACACACAACTTGTTTTGCTTACATTTAAAAATCGAGCGACCTTATTGAAAGAACCTATATTTATATATATATATATATATATATATATATATATATATATATATATATATATATATATATATATATATAAATATATATAAGAGAAAATTACACGTTAATGGCTTAGTCCGACCAGTTGGGGATTGGGATAATGAGAATGGGGGAGAAATTTCTCCACTAGTGTGTCGGTAATAATTATCAAAAATAGGAGAGTGCAGATTGGCTTAAAGGTTAATTGTTGGCCAAGAGTCGCTCTAGGTTATTTAAAGTATGCTACAAAAATAAAGTTCAATAACAAAAAAAGAAATATTAAATATATACAAAGGAAGTTTAGGTAAGATTCGTCATCAAATAAATAACAACCATATTCAGTGTCTGCAAAAGGGCAAATCCAAGGGATTATAGCGGTTAATTACCTGAGTCTTGAAAGGGGCTACAATAACCCGAAATGAAAATAACAATAATTAGTTTGAGAAGACGGCTAATAATGAGGTACGCAGCGTCGACGTCTTGCACGGGTAAACGTCGAAGGGAAGGTAACTCAAGGAGGCGAGGATGCAACGAGGGAACATGTCTTACCTCAGAGTTCTCGATGAGGGGGAGGGTGACGTACTGGTTCTATTCCAGAGATAAATACTTTACCCTATCAGTCTGACTTCAACTTTGCACTCTTCAGTTGTGTAATATTTTCTGAACTAGATCTGCTTCGTGCTTTCAATCAGACAGCTATTTTACCCAGATGACATTCGAAGACAGCTTGCACCACTCCATTTGGCTCATTTGTCATACTCCTAATGCCTTATGTTCTTCGCAAACTGGTCAATCCTTCTAAATTTTCATAGATCAGGTTCTGAGAGGTCTTTCATTCGTATTTTCTTAAATAAACGATCGCTTGCTAGCATATTCGCCTCTAGAAGAGTATCTATCTCGCCTTCGTCACACTTTTAGGCGGCTTGAAGAGTATAGTATTGTACTCACCACTTTTAAGTGTCTCCTTGGTGTCGCACAACTCTACTTACTCGGACAAAATATTTTAGCTCAGGGAATTCGTCCTCTCGAGAACAAAGTTGAATTTATTAGAGATTTCCCACAACCATCTTTGCTCACGCAACTTCATCGGTTTTATGATATGGTTAAATTTCCTAATAGATCTATTCTAGACGTTTCTAGGACCATGCAACCACTGTCTACTCTACTTTTAATCACCAAGCAAAACTTTCCTCTCTAATGGTTATCCGAGGGGTAAGAAATTTTTCTGTGACAAAAGAGGCTATGGCCTCTAAAGTTTAACTAGCCCATCCTCGCCCAAAGGCCTCTAAGAACGTTGCTACGGATGTTTTAGCCACCAATATAGGTGTAAAGTTAGGTTATAAAGCATGGTGACTCATGGCAATCTTCATCTTTCTTTTCAAAATCCTTAACTCCTTCTCAAAAGAGATTGAAGACCTTTTCTCGGCAGCTGCTTGAGATATATCTCGCACCACGCCACTTCTGACAATATTTAAAAGACCTAAATTTACCATCTTCCCTGAGAATAAGCCATTGGTTGGTGCTTTAACGCTCCTAGAATTTCCTTCGCCCACTCTGCAGTCGATGCTCATCAATTCTTTTTCATTTTGCAGCTCCCAAGCGACATTCAAACCGTTAAAGGCTGTCCAAGGTTGGACGGGTGCGCCTTCTCGTATTTATTTAGTATTAAGAACTGAAATCTCTCATGTGCCCATTGATCATGCTCAACCAGCTTTGGCTTAGGCACAAGATGATAACACGCAAACACTGGGGTATTCTTCTCAGCTCATTTTTTCTGAGATCGACTTATCAGACAGGACTTTTGGGTGCATCCTGCCTCACTTTTACTTACCTGACTCTCATCATACTCTTATTTCTCTTGTTACCGTCGGCATATACTTTACCAAATTCACGGTATTTCCCATCCTGGAATGCCATCGTTTGGTAGGTATGAACGCCGACGTGACCAAAGTGACCCGTTTATGTGTGGCTTTCATCATGGTGAGGTCCAACGTAGCACAAAGACTCCTCTAGACTGCTAAGTAATAAAAAGGTAAATAAATTCAAATTGCACAGCGAACTAGAGATGAGGTAGAACGGCGATTTTTGAACAGTTAAAATTGTAACTTTCGACCTTAAAGTGACGTTTCAGGAAATGTATATGGCATTCGGCTTGCCTTCCTATTTGCTTAGATTCATAAAATTGCCACTTGGGAGCTCTCCCTGATTAAAACCTCGAGGTAATCCTTACTTGAACGGATTCTAGGATTTAGCAGTTAATTTGGTAATTAGCTCCTGAATGCGTATCTCTATTTTGCGCAGCCATCGACGGTTTGGCGAACTTATGATGGCAACAACTGGCAACCGTAATACAGCGAGTCAATTTAGTGGAACTGAGAAAAGTTTCAAATCATATTGTGTTGTTCATCGCCCCGCTAGTCGCTTAGGACTCGCTCTCTTCACGCCTAGTGTCAGCCTTACACGGCCAACCTCCATTTAGGAAAGCAGCAGCCATTTAGCTTGAGCAATCATGAAGTCTTCAAACCTGACATTGAAAATTAAATATCACATAATTTGAATGTATTTGCATAAACAACCGCTCCATTGGCAACCCTCCGTGAAAAATTTACTCTATTTAACCCTCCATCAAGCAACCTCATTGTTTAACACAATTCTTTACGCTTTTGTCATGGCTCAACAAAAAAAACAAAAAAAATTTCTAAGAGGGACAATGGAAATTGTTGGCTATTCAAGTGCTTTAATATTGGCCAGGTCGGTCGAAACAAAAGCTCTGGCTCTGCAAGCTAGAATTTGAGACACCAAATGTCTCTTAATTAATAGAGAAATTTCGGTTGGCCATTTCCCATTTACAAACAGACGTCATCGAAGCATTTTATTCGTTATTGGCGTTATTCTAGCAGAGTAAAGGAGCTAAGAGGCTCTCAAATTCATCTCCCGCTATAATTTTGTCGGATCAGCTAAACAACCGAAACCTTAGAATTAACTGCTCACTCTCACTATACTTTTTTCATACATTAATTATATGCCCGTGACCACATAATATTTATTCACCGCCTGTCATTCTTCACTTAATTGCTTCTTATTTCTCCCATTCTAATTTTTTTTCATCCATCATCCCACAGCATGAGAAAATTGTGTAGTTTCTTAGTTTAATCTCTTTTTTCTCTCCTCCTATTTATCTACTCCAACATTTTTTCCTTTGAAATATTTGTACATCTTTTACCTGGATTTCACTTTTGACATTTATTGTTTCATATATTTCTTTTTAATATACTTTATACTTTCTCTAGTTAATATCTCTTTTTATCTCTTTTTCTTGTTATGAACATACAATACTTGAAGAGTGGAGCGTATATCTCGAAACATTGTGAATCCTACCGTACTGGTGTTGCAGCTTTAGTCTGAATGTATATATACTTATATTAGCTTCTTTTCTTTAAGTTTGATAATTACCCCATTTCCTAAAATCTCTTTTTATCAAATCATATTTTTTTCCATTATACCTGTTTATTAAGAAGGGACTTTTCCCAGTTACATTACTTTTTTATATTTATCATCTATTGTTTGTTAAAAAAAAACAGGCCTCGATCTGCATGACACAGGCACTGCACCACCTTGGTGCCCCCAACATGGTCCTCATGGAGGTTTTTTGCACTATTTCCAGGCGCTGTTGCTGCGGCCGACGTAGCGCTACAAGGACCAGTGCACTGTAGTCCACTAGGGAGCGCACTGCCTGCAGGTAGTAGAGGCGGAGGACGGGGAAGGTTGCACCAGCGCTCGGCCGTGTCATTGCCCTCATCACGTTCAGCCGGGCCTGCGTCCTCTCCCTTAGGTGCGTTTAAGTGACAATGATGCGTGCCTGCTATACATTGTAGACGATTTTGTTTGTTTTTCTTTAAATGTACTTTGGAGGTATTACAATAGTAGAGTTAGTAGAATAGTATAAGATAAAAAAATAGATAAAAAGGGAATAATGAGTTACTCTTGACATATATATAGATAAGTGTGTATAAGTATGTTCCGACCTAACATAAGATCTAACGACACTTATTTCAGGTACCTTAAATTGTAGTTATCCTAACGTAGATCAGAAATTGGTGTAGATTTCTGTGTTGTCGGGTTTTGCGATACTTTAGTCCGTAGTTTTTCTTATTCTCATCAAGCAAAAGATTTCTTCACCGTTGAACTTGTTTATGTCCACCGCAATGAGAAGCAGTAATTAATTCTAACATCTCATTATGGCAACAAACAATGTGGGCAATGCGCTCATAAGGAATAATTAAACCATAACAACCACATACCTCGTTGTCTGGTCGAGGGATTTCTGACTAATTGCAGCGGCCGTGTCAAAGCGAGAGTGAAGGAAGATTCGCCGGAAAACTATGCTTTGATCTCAATCCTTGGAATGGATGTTGTGGCTGATTCCAAAGCAACATTATAAGACGTATTTACTTTAATTATTTAGTATTCTTTAACCTTTTTGGAAGGAATAATGGCCGGTGAGGATGGGGTTGTTGATAAATTAAATATAAGAGAGCAAGTAAGAAAGTTATAGGCAGATGGGTTTTAAAACCAAGGAAGGAATTTAGAAAGGTTGTGAAAGGTCGGCTGGAACGATATAAGGAAAAGTGAAGTGGAAATGAATTAAACGGAGATATCTTGAGGATGATAATGGAATTTCGGGAAGGAGATTGTTCGAATTGAGATTATGTACTTGGCACGTAAAGAAAGGCGTGTAATCATCCTAACCAACACCTAACGGAAGAGTGTAGGTCACAATATAAGAGGTGATAGTTTTGCTTAGTTCCTCAGAGTTACATATAAAGTAGTAAGAGTTAAACGGTGCGTTTTCTGGCATCTGTTGGTGCGAGGGAAAGTTAACAAGAAACGGTGGAGGAGCAGCTGAGGTTGAACACATGTAGGGAGTCAACAGACAAACACACAACTGTAGTAAATTTTCACGAGTGGGTAAGTGTCAAGTTGTGGTAAATTATAAGGTAACGAGATTGAAAGATGTTGAGGCCATTTACATGGCATAAGTACACAGCGATGAGTGAATTACATAGCATAAATTGAGGAGATGAGCTCTTAAAATCGATGTAGGAGGGCAAAAGGGAGATTGCACTGGATGGATAGCGGTCAACCAGGTAACGTCTTTATCCATGGGTTGTTCATCCTTCTTATACCAATTGGTTCTAAGAGATTTTACGCTCAGCATTTCCCATTCGAGCACTTAAAGGAAAGTCTGTTTCCTTACTTCCTTCCAAGGTCCCTCATCTTCGTTTGCATTTCTGGTCCAGACTCAAGTTGAATACTGTTCCACCAACTCAAAAGAGGTTGCTTGGCGGACAGTCTGCGACCGATGGTAAAGCGTTCGCTGCGGTTCAACGGGAAGCACTAATAAGAGAACCTAAGCTGAAGTTGCCGGTAACAATGACTAGCATGTTCTTCGTTCTACTTTCAAAAAAAGTTGCTGAGTTCGAATTCCGACTAATTGGCGACTCAGTTATTAGGGGACAAATGAAAAAATTATGCGCCAGGAAACCAAAATAAACGTAGGGGATGCTCTTTCCTGAACAAATTGAGGATCCTTTAGATTTCTTCGACGAATTCAGATTTGTAGCGTCCCAAGACAGTTTAAATAATGTATAAAGGAACTAATATGGTTTTATCTGCAAGGTCCAAAAACCTCCCTGCAAAGTATTGTTAACTGATGAGGAAGCTAAAATAAATGAAGAGGAAGGTAGCAATTATAGGTGTCTTTAGCAAGAAGAGAAAGTGTACTACATCGATGTATGGAACCAGCTCTACGAACATGGCGACACGGCTTTCACCCGAGCAGAGTAGGAGCAGTAATAATAGAAAACTATTTAACAGTTCTCACATGGATTTTCAGACAGGATTACGTCAGACACTGGACAGCTCGTAAGCGAAAGTGGTTGCCATGGAAACGAAAATGCCCCATACTGCGCTAAAGTATCTGATCTCCAAGAAGAATGAAACGCGTCACGGGCGATTACAAACACTGTTCTCTGTTCTCTTAAGACAGAAATGCATCTTGGGGAAAACTACATGTGCGTTCCCATATAACCGGAAACGCATCACACTTTAACCTGTTGGTTTACAATAGAAAAATGCACCTTAAAAGAGCAGAAATGGATGCAAAACAAACCTATAATTTTATAAAGTTACTAATAGCATCCTATTTATCTGCTGATTCTCAAAAGTAAGTTGGTGTCAAAGTGACAGAATTCCCAAACGTCGCTTGAAATGTTGTAAACCTTTCATCTATTCAAGCAGCTTCTCTGACGCCCACAGCCAAAACTGAAATAGGTTCGCTCCTTTTGACTAATCATAAATCAGCTTTGTCCAATTTGGAGCAATAAATACGCATATTTGTGTCTTTAAAACCTAGAATGCTAATAGGAATAAAACTATCATTCTGATTTCTATAAAGAAGTTAGTAGCCTTTGTGCTGTTTGAATTTGAACGTGTCTGGATGACTGAATATCAGCGTATGTTGATGTAAGCTTGCGTGTATATTATTATGAATAGAAAAACTGCTAAAAAACATACAATCATTATTCAGAAACTCAACGCAATATCATAAGGTAAGTTAACGGAAATTACTTTCCCGCGGTAGCAAAATTGTATTTCCTTTCAATTTGCGTCCATTAGCGAAAATATTAGCGGAGTATATAGCAACAAAGTGAAATTGTAACATAAATTAAGGCATAAAGGTCTGATAAAAGCAAGAATTACTCTGCATTATAGTAAAGACGACAGGGAAAAATACAAATATTTAAGTGCCTCTCACAGATTAATTAGCAGTGCAGACGTCGTTTGTTTGGATGTTCATTGCAAGGCAATATTGATGTCGACTCAAACTGGTTTTTTTTAATCATTTGAAGTGTTTCAGAAAAATAATGAACGAGATGACCTTTATAATTACTTACCCCTCTCAGAAACATATGTATACGCAGGTGGGCACGGACATGCACTAGAAGTAAACCCAGTTCCTCTGTGGTGGCGTAATTCTGTGTCTAGTTTGTCATTCATAGGTGTTGGGAAAAAGAAAACACGGTTCAGTTACCAAAAATAGCAGTGGTCTAATCCACGCCCAATTCTTTAGCTATATAGAATTACTACTATAAAGTGGAAGGTCACAGGGAGAACCGGAGTGTGTATATCCCATGAAAGGCAAAGATTAGCCACAGAAATACGATGGTGAAAGGAAGCATTTTGAAAGACGCTTCTACCAACACAATTATAACGTTGGATTATACAAAGCAAGAACTTGCAAAGAAATAAAACAAAATGCTGTTCAAACAAATAAATATATACAACCTTGGGCAAAAGTATAAAGCACCCTGTAGAATCATTGATCTAATGTAATTAGACATTTTGATAAATGAAGTCAGTATAGAGATATATTGTATATTAATTCATCTTTATTACTTATTTATACCACCTTTTGTTTTACTTACATCTATAAGTCTTCGTCGCATCGATTTGACCAGATTGAAATTTTATATACAGTTTTGTTTTATTTGTAATTGTGGTAATACTTATTGCTGATCAAAGAACTCCCCATAAGTGTTCTATTGGATATAAGTCTGGATTGTTGAGGATTTAAGTGGCAGAGTTCATTTTTTGCCTTGTAAAAAACATCGTTCTTCCTTCTGATGAAGACACGCAATCCAAAAGCATCACAGTCAGTACCACATAATTAGGGTGGTATTACCAAAAGTGCTCAAAATATGGGAAAAATGTTACAAAGAAGTAAATTTTGTAAATTACTTTCTAAGTAGATATATGTATATGTAATTATATAAATTACATGTAATAAGAAATAGTCTTTTTTACAGACCTGATAAATATTTTCATATGACCAGATAATTTTAGACCATTGTTCATGTGGCCAATTTTTTGTGATCTTTGGCTAACAGAGGAAGTTTGTTTCTGTTGACGTAAGATATCCATGGCTTCTTTCTGCCTTCCATCCTTTAAGCCACTGATATATAACTCTCTTTCGAACTGTTCTGGGTGATACTTTTAAACTTGAAATTCCAGAGAACTCCTTAGAAAGTTCAGAAGATATTTCTTTGAGATTCTGCAGTGAATTTCGAATGATCGATGTCTTCTCTTTTTATTGTCAGATGTTTTCTGCCATTTCTCTACCTTGATACAAAACCTTTGGTCTCTTGATGCAGTTTCATATTAGTTTGCATAGCATATCTTTAATATATTATTTTATTAGAAATTTATACATGTGATAACGATTTAGTTTTAGTTATATTACTCATTTAGAACGATATGAATACAAAATAGCTAATAATCTAGGGTGAAACATAAACAATATCGGTTCGATTCTGATTTTATAAAACATGCCATTTTAGTAATTCCACACATTTAGTAAAATACGAATAATTTCCAACATATTGAAAAAATATTCTAACATATTAGAAAAATATTCATTAGTAACATGTAAATTTATCAATAATATTAAAAATTCCAAAAAAATGATTAAATATTTTTAAAAAATTAATCTAGGAGGGCTACTTCATACTTTATGCCACGGATGCATCTCTCTACCATCCCTCGGAGATGGACGACGTTCTCCAAGACATTATGAACGGCCCTCCAGAGACCTCATCAGCTAGTCAAGCTCCTCTTCTTTTATTTCTCTCCCTCCAATGGGCCGCGATAATTTATATATTTTAATGAAAGTTACAACGAACGTGGAACTTTATGTAATAAATAAAAATTAACAATCAGTGAAGCAAAATGATGAAGAGGAAAAACTTTATAATGACTATAGTAAAATTTGAAAACGCAAATGTTCACAACACATTCCTATAATCATGGTTTACCAGTTGGTTGCATAACCCTTATTGTTAATTACAGCATGGAGGCGCTTTTAGAAGTCTACAACGATCTTTTTATACATACTTGTGCTATTTTGTCCTATTTCTCCAGACATATTTTCCTCAAATCAGATATGTTACACAGATCTCGTTGCTGGACCATGAGTTTTAATTTCGTCTACAGAGTTTCGATAGGGTTCAGGTTGAAAGAATGATTTGACCATTCGAAAACATTAATTCTACTTAAATGTAGCGGTTGAGGACATGCAGTTTAAAGACTTTCTCATTGGCTGCCCGTCCTGTTCATCTTCCTTCTTCAAACATTTTCTGCTGGGTACTCTTTTGTGAATTACCTGGGATTAACACCAAAGTAGGCGCTGCACGAACCAAAGGAGTTCATCCAAACACGAAGCACGGCAAGATTCCCATCAAGCTTCTTCATAAGCCATCACGATCATCGACCCTCCAGCTTTGATCAACGACTCTACCCAAGTCGTCTTCTGGGACAGTAGCGATCGTCTTTCCGACGGCGAACAGTAAAGCGACCTCATGCTGGTATCTTCTTGCAGGTGGTGAGTTTAATTCCGCTGCTGATTCTTTTCCTTAGGCAATTTCGGGCGAAGACGCAATCCCTCAGTATAGGGGTACCTAAGCAACGCATTCAACACCGGTCCTGCAACAGGCAGGGCGTCCACCGTACTCTACTCACACTGCAGTCATCGTTCCAGATACTACCAGATCACAACAAGGTCGCCACCTGCTGCCCCCGCTCGTAACGTCGTCGCCACGGAAGATGTCTGTACATACACTACCATCAACTGGCAACAGGTTATTGACAACCTTCGCATGAACCTTGAGGACTCTTATTTCAGAATTGCGACAGGGAGGAAATGAATTCTCTTCTTGCTCCCTTTTATTTAGAAACAACTTACACAGAGAAGATTAGCATCGTCTACATAAGCGCTTAATACTAAATCATACTGTTTTGTATCATCGATGGACCACCGTCATAAAAAAATTCGAGGGAACAGACCCCCTTTACAACTGGCATCATCATTAGTGAGCTTTCAATCCCAAGACCCGCCTCATCATGGACAAAAAGATCACCATCCACCTATGGCTCATGGACAACCCCGGTGGGTCGTGGAGGCTGAGGATCAAATTCAGGCCGGTCTTGCCCGACCTTGTGCCTTCCTGGAAGGCATTATTGTAGGTCTGGACTTGCGTGGGCGTCTCTATGTGGCCTGGGCACGAGGTTGCATGAGTCTGGACGACAGATCTATGTCCTCAACCTCAAATCAGTACAAGTTACTTTCTCTTAGAATACCGCCTTCTTTTCCAAAGCTTACCGGCACTTAAGACTCGAAAAACTTCAACATCTCTTCATCCTCAGGATCACAGAGCCTCTTCTAGCCAAGTCCGGCAAATAGGGAACACCACTTCAGTTGGTCAAGCTCGTCTTCTTCGCCTCCTACCCTCGACTTACCACATGGTCCCCTCATCCTCCCTTGCTTATCTCCCTCGCTTCTCCTATAAGCCCGCCAAGTCCTTCGATTTTCACTCCCGCTCTCCCCGCTATCAGCCATTTTAGCCTTCTATTAAATCATTCTATTTCACTGATTATCGACGTGGGTCTTGACGACTTCAGAGAAATCCGGATAAGCACCACTCCTCCTCGCGACCCTAGACTGGAGGTACTTAGGAGATGCTACCCAATTAGGTGGCATCATCCTTGAAGACCAACCTGTGGTCACTCGCAGCATCGTTGCAATCCCTTAACCCAGGACTTGCATTCCCGATAGTAATCGAGGTCCCCTCACCAGCAACTCCATCTAGAGCATCGCCGTCCACACATCCCTGTGAGATGGGCGACGTCCTCCGAGACATTATGTCTGGCCTTATAGACACCTTAGCCCTATCAAACGACGCGGAAGAGGACGAGCAAACAACGCAACAACAGACACAAAAAATGGGGTGGATGGCAACCAAGTCTAGGAGGGCTAACAGTATTAAGAATTGATCTGCCTTGGCCTGGGCCCTTTGGAAGTTCAAGAGTAGGCACAGATCCCAGACAGCCACTTGGACATTGTCCTGCCGGGTTCATTTGAGTACACTCCTCTGGTCAACCATATCCTCAAGGCCACGGCGAAGGACGGCGTTATGATATTCCTAGCAAAAGAATATAGACAGTGGAAGTCATCATCAGCCTCTGTCCTTTCATTCGTGGAACACTTCTTCCCAAGGGCATCATCGAAGAAGAGAAGTTTATCTCTAAGGCGCACTGTATCTTTGGCGTTGCACAGCCCAACGGATCGGCAAGAATGGTCTACGATATGTCGACTGCGGCGGCAGACTCCTATAAGCAACCATCCTTTAAGCTGCCATCAATCAGCAGAGTATTCTCTTCCCCCAGAAAACTGGACTTTGTTGTTAAACTTGACGTTAAAGATGGGTTATATCACATCAAGTTACTCTCCAAGGCAAGACATCACTTTGGATTCGTAATAAATGGCAGAAGATTTCGCTTCAAGAGGCTTCCTATGGGCCTTGCTGGGTCACCCTATATTATGCAACATTGCCTCTCGGCTATCATGAACAAATGGGCCAAACAGGCAGATTGGGTCACACATACATACTTGGACGACGTTCCCCAAACGAGTTTTACACTGCATTTTGTTAAGGAATGGGGGCTTTCTTCGATTACGAAAAACGACCCAGCGTTTTACTTATTTTGTCCTTGCTAAATTTAACTCCAATAGTAAGTTAGTTACGTCATGCTGAGTCTTAGCCAATTGTAACCCGTCATTCTGCCACGCAGAGTGAAAATGCTTTATCTCCTAACCTAACTGATGTTAAATTAGGCGATCAATTATAATTTAAGGAGTAGAGTGGTGTGAATACTTATAAAAGTATTAATAGAGATTAAATAAAAAATAAATTCTAGACTTGGAATACAAAATATTATTAACCAGCAGACATAGCCGTCGTGGGCGGGGCAAAATATAAGTTACGAAGTCAAATAAAAGGCTTGTTGAAAATAAATACAGATGACCATTGTTTGATATTGTTATTTTGTGGCACAAAAGTAAATTTACTTGCTGATTATTATTAGTTTTAGACTAAAAGCAGATTCACGAGAGGTGTGCACTTTTCCTATCATATTATATACCTAAAAGAGTAAACATTTTACCGAACAAGGCCGGCAGTTTACGCCCACGCGTCATTGACCGTTAGTTATGAGCGAACAATTTTGTGGTCACAGAAACAGATTGAACGTCATATTTATAACTCCGTATTTTAATAATGTTTAAAAAAATCTCGTGATTTGGACGTCCTTGTGTAGGAGGAGAGGAAGAGAGGGAGATGGAAGAAGGAGAGAGTGAGATGGAAGAGTAGAGGAGAAGAGAGAATTTTTTCTCTTGTTTTGGATATAAAATTGAAAGGGGGGGAGAATGGAGAGAGGGGGGAGAAGGTAAGTGGAAAGGATAGAAGATAGAGGGGATAGATGGGGAGAGATATATGGAAAGATGGGGGAAAGAAAGAGATAAGGAGATATAGGGAGATGTGAGGGGGGAGAGAGAGGTGATATAGAGGAGGGGGGAAGAATGGAGAGAGAGGGGGAGGTAAAAGATGGGAAGAAGAATGGAGAGGGGCGAGATAAGCGGAGAGTGGAGAGTGAGAGAAGGTGAAGGGTAGAGAGGCGTGGAGTGGGATAGAGGAGTATAAAAGGGGGGAGAGGGGGAAGGGATAGAGAAGGTAGGGAGAAAAAGGAAGGGGAGAGCGGGAAGGAGATATGACGAGGGAGTGAGGGATAAGGAAAGAGAGAGTGGGAAGGAGGAGAGAAGGAGGAGTTGGGGGTGGAGGGGTGAGAGGGGGAAAGATAGAGGGGGACAGAGAGGGTGGAGAGAAACGGAGAGATAGGGGGGAGAGAGGAGGAAGAGAGGGTGAAGAAATCGGGGGATTGAGGGGAAGAGAGAGTGGGGAGAGAGATACATGGGGAGATAAAGGGGGGGGGGAAATGCGGCAAGATCATTGGATATAGTGGGAGGAGTTGGGGGAGAGTTAGAACATGTTTTTTTGATTCCTATAAATGGACAGAAACACCCACACACACATACACACAGACAGACAGACTCACTTCATTTTTAGTATATACAAGTCCATCTCTCTAAACCCAAAAATTCTCTGTAAAGAAAGCGAGAAGAGTAGGGAGAAATGTGTGTGGTAAGGTGTAAGGCTATTTGAACACATCTGAGTATACCGGCTTCCATTTTTTCCCTATTATTTGAGCATTTATGGGCTCAAATCATTCCTAAATAAACGGAGGTTCACATGGCAACTATGTTGGCATGTGTGAACTTTTAGTCCATTGATATCTCCAATCAACCATTGCTCATTGGCGCAAATCACGTTTGTTCGAATTGTATCGCTCCAAGCGATGAACGAAGAAGTGCGGTGGATAACTGCCACTAATGTGATGTACTGAGGCTGCGTCTGGCATCGGCACATTCTCTTGATCCGCTGGATTTATTCTTCCACCACATGGCGGAGTCTGGCATGAAATCCTCATCTATGTAAAACTTCTATTATTATCTTTTTATGCGTCACCCTGTATATACATACGCACTTAAAGAATGACGATTTCACGGCCACACAAAAGTACGACTCACCTCTTCCAAGAGGGAAATATGTTTTTTCACGGGCTTAATTTCGGATCGGTGCTGGGTTCGAACCCTTTCTGGGGGGCAAGTGATATGTCTTTGGTTCTTTCCACTCAAATGCATAGAGTCAATGGTTGTAGGGAATAAATTTTGATGTAATATGAACTTGCTTGTAAGAATGGTTGGAATTGTCCTTATTCTCACTTCACCCAATCCTTATAGCAAACCTTCTTTTTAAGCTGACGTATTATACCTATGTCGGAAAGTTGCTATATCGGTATTATCAACCCTAAAATTAAATTAAATTAAACTATTTACAACTAATGGAATTAAAACTTTCAGGTTTTTCTTCGAACAAAGAAGACGGTTTGATCAAGCCATTTGAGGTCTCGCCAAACTTCACTCCACTCTCAAACACCTGAAGTCATCCTAGCATTGGCCATCAAAAGCTGTGAGAAAGAAGCAGAAAAGATAAAAGAAGAAAATTCAAAATTCACCTCTGGATACTTGCGCCTCCATTGCGTTCAATTTCATCAGTTTTATATTTAACTCCTGCTCGTTCTCCCACACAAACCCTCAACTCCTACACTCGATGATCGCGTCAAATTGCGATTAAAGCTCTAAATTCATCAAGGTGGTTAGCCTCTATGGTTAGGCTTTTAATATAGTAATAATCTGACTACTGACTTACATGTGCGTCAGATGGCCCATATTTATACCTAATCTCCAAAGTTGTGTAAATGCTTTTGAATTACTTTCTACCGACATTGAAATATAATCTGTATACATTACGTTATCTCACTGAAGTCAAGTTCTTTTTGCAGCGCTGAACTCACTAAAGTTTTATTCTTTTCCTCAGATTTTCATCTACTGAAGAAATACAATGTTAATAACAGGATGACACACTTAGCCTGGATTCTAAGTCAGCCTTTGGGAGAATATTATATAAAACAAGGTCAATTGAGCAAAAGTTGTGTGCTCTCACTTATTCTGCTTTATGACCTTACGACCTTTAAAACGTTTAATAATTCCCTTGGGAGGACCTTGGCAATTAAATCCTTCAAAGGGAAATATAAAACAATATAAGGCTTCCAAATTCCGGTAGAATCGGCCGAATACTTATGTGGTTATTGCCAAATAATTCCCAGGCTAATCTCGGGAGGACTTTGAAAATTATATCAATCGAAAGAAAATGTAAACCAACATAAGGGTTTTAAATTTCGGTAGAATCGGTAGAATAGTTAGGATGTTGCAACTAAAACTAAATAATTCCCGGGCTAATCTTGGGATGACCTTGGTAATAATATCATGCGAAAGTAAATGTAAAACAACACAAGTGCTTCAAATTTTGAATGAATCTGCCGAATAGTTACAATCTTATTATTAAAACAAAACTAGCAAAACGGGGACCGACCGACCGAAATAGTGTGATGTTGATTCGCCCGTGACTAAGAATACTAAAAAGAACGATATCTCTTGCAGCCTGCTGAATTTATTGATACTCAAGAGAGGAAATATGGCACTTACACAAGGGTCTGTTTAGACCGGTGCATTTTGATATCTCTCCCTTTTCATTATATACAATTATATTACATTATATTTCATTATAGAAGTACAATAAAGTAGCCAAAAAACACAAAGTTAGTTTGCTTGTAAAATTAATTATAATTGAGCGCAATAATGTAATAGGACAAGAAGAGAAACCGTCGTGAAAAGTTATGTCCCACTTTATAAATAAAACTCCTAAGTGTAGTCATCAAAGCTAAATTAAAAAGATAACGCTTACATGGTAGCAAGAGAAAGAAATTAAGTTTGTGGTATGGAGAGACTTAATATTTACAATGCACTATGTGTTAACATCGAGGGAGCCAACATAATTCCCAACATATTCCCATAGTCTTCTGCAGTTCATCCCAATATTTCAAGGAGGGTCTCGTTCGCATTTTTCTAATGAATAAAATTGTTATCGGAAATTTATTGGTAATGAAGCCTTTTTTTTAAAAGAAATCAGAAGCACTTAGTCTTTTATATAGCCTTTTAATTTAATTATTTGAGAAGAGAACAAAGACAACCTTCTTTTTAAAAAAAAACACATTTCTTTGGATGGGGGGTGAATAATATATGATACATACACCCTGAACCACACTAACAGTTTGGTATGGAAAATTTTGATATCTTAGTTTTCTGTGAATCAAGTTTGATGAAACCTTTCCCAGTTGTTCCGGACAACATGGCAACACTAATGTTGTTTTCATTTTGCTGTGTCATATCCTTTAATTTTTATTTCAGAGTTGTCGTTTTATGGGTCAACCACGCTAATAGTATCTATCCTCTTTAAGAACAATGGGGCGTCGCGGAGAATTCAGCCATGAAAAAAGGTCTTTCATTATCAAGAAAAGTGCTGAAGGCACCTCTGTTAATGTCATTGTGAGGAAGTTAGTTCCATATATGGACAGGGTTATAAAATTTCTAAATAACCCTTGGCTAAGGAAAAAGCAATCCGATTATGTGACCTCCAAGACTGAGACAGCTAGCAATTTGAGTAATATTGGTCGCCAGTTACGTGGTAAATCAGGATAAAGAGGCAAATTAATTTCGCCACCGCTGATCGTCCACATGTACCGAAGACCACCAGGAACCATATAATAGGGACCGTGGCTTCCGTGCAAGCTCCACTAAAACTGTTTGATCTTAGTGCCCCGTCACAGGTCTTGGATGCTTAAATTATTCCAGGAATTAAATGACGATGGACGTGAGCTGGTTTCCTTCACTGACAAGACAAGGGCAACCCTTAACGGACCTGTAGCTTGCTCAAATGTTTGGATCGATTTCTCAGATGAGCGTCACTAATGATTGTGACTTCAACAACACGGAGGAGCAGTCATGTTGTGGAAAGGGATAATCTGATACAGACTTGTTGGCTAAATCAGGGAACCTCTTGAGAATAAAGTGACCTTAGCCGCCTAATACAATTTCTTAAAACAGTTCTTGGATCTCTGGCTAGATGACATGCCGTTGTCAGTCCTGAAGACAACGCTCCCTTCGACACTGCTCGATGCACCCAATCATTACTTGGCTCTTACGGTATACAACTTGACAATTTGATGGTGTGGCCGCTAGCATCCCCACATCTAAACACAATCGAAAATTCGAAAATATGTGCCCCATCTTAAAACAAGTTTGTTTATGGACGTCAATTTTGGTCTAAAGAAGTCTCCATGCATAATTGGGTTTTAGAAGTCATCCGTCGAAATGGTGATCATGTGGGCAAATATTATATTATGTGCACCAATGATGTAGTATAATTAGGGTTTTCTGTTGAATATATATGCAAAGTATCCTTAAGGTGTATATTTATCCTTCGTTTTCTCCCAAATATGTCAAATGATTTCAAACCTAAAGCCCTTAATTTTGGCTACCGTTCAGGAACATTTTTGTAGCCCTATTTACACATCTTGCAAGAATTCATAAACAATGAACTCCAAAAATCTAATGGAATTTCCCCAGTTATTTTCTTATTATCATTATATTTTAAATAAAAAAATCATTCGTTTTTTCGACAATTTTTTTCAAATAAACATTTTCATAGAGAAATAAAAACAAATCCCTTCTCACGATAATAACGCGAAATCTTCTGCCAGGTGGTTATTTGTGTAGGTATAAAGGACCACCTATTTGGGTTGAAGTGCAGCTCAATCGTCATAGTTACTGATTATCTCTGCCAAATAACCTTAACTCATGGTAACGGCATTTTGTTTGTAAATTCTCTCTTAATTAGTCTTTCTGTAACAATTTTTTACAAGCGATCAACAATAAATTACAATGAGTAACTATTTATTCCTTTATAATCCCTCAGCGATAATAGGTAAATAACGAATAGTAAAACAGAGGGAATATATTCGATTACGTGTTGTAAATGTTATTAGAATTATTAAGCAAAAAGTGGAAAATCTATAGCGGTGGGTTTACATAGGCATGAATATAATGTAAAACGGAGGGGGCCCTCCCCCGCATTTTACCAATACATTACCTCAAAATAACCACAAGATTAATGAGAATTCCGTTAGAGTGAATTTCCTTGGCACAAGATTACGTTAAGAAATAATATCGATGAATGTAAATAAAAAAGTGTCTAGAAATATATTTTGGATACGAGTATGTAAAAGGTCAAACACTTTTGATACAACTTATCATTTATTAAAATTATATTGGTAATAAAACAGAATGGCTAGGTAACAATAGGATATTTATATGTTTATTAATTATTTCTTATGGACGAGTATTTTATTTACTTATTGAAAAAAGAAATTTAAATACAGATATGTTAGGAATTTCTAAATTTACGTATTTATTTGAGGTCATATATTTTGATCCGAAAATTCTCTAGTTAAAGAAAGTTTTACCCTGAAATCTCCGATAGTTCAAAGTTGAGTCAGTATTCTCATTTAGATAAATGTAGTGGTCTGTATTCTGCATTTGAGATAACATGTGTATGAATTCTTTGTACATATGATCCACTCCTCGTTCTCGAATGTATTCAAGAAACGTTTGAGTTTTTCAAACGAGTTCAGAATTTGTTTTATTCTTTGTGGTTTCATAAGAGATGAAAGACGGTTCCTTTTCTCTTCTTTGAATACAAAGAAATTGCAGCCTTTATTCAAGCCCTGATGCAGGAGCCTGGATATGGGGCTATGAGTTCTCAAGTGACCACCCTCATTAAACTCGGACAAAATAAAAGGAACGGTTCGTGGAAAGAGACATTTCCATAAAGGAAATAGAACCAAGATGGATATAATTGTATAGCAGTCTTAAGGAATATATAGAAGAAACTTCTTTAGTTATGGCAAAATGTGTCTTTCCCTAACTCTATTTGGCGCATCACTAAAGGCGGCCTAAGGATTTAGGTATAGGTGGGCACGGTTAATTAGTGGTAAGTCGTTAAAAATCTACACGAAGTTAACGCTACTGAGTTAACGTTGATTATTATTTTATGATTATAAAATAAAGAATACCTTTTTTTACTCTAAAATCACCTCTAAACTATAAAATTTAAAAATTGCATACAATTAATTGTAAACGACAAAAAATAAGTAAGCAAAACGTTAAACCTATTATGGATTAACGATGAATTTTGAGATTGAACAAACACCAAATAGGCTATTCAAGGGATCATAGGTTTGATCAACAACAAAGACCTCAAATCCGTTCTTAGGCAGGTGAAATAGAACAAAGGCTTCAAATGGACGCGCAAATTCTGACTTTATTCACGATCCATTTTGTCGATTGTTGATGATCTTATTATATCTAACTGAGTGCTTCAAACGTCCGCAAGACCAAACTAATCATATGAATATTGATCAAATTCAAACATAAAAATAAACACTGAAATTAATTTATGAAATTGTTTATTAACATTTTTTCCTCTGGTCAGCGAAAGATAACCCCAATTAGCTAGGTCCTTGAGAGAAGCCCCAAATTTAAGGCCTCCTTTTGAATTTATCACACAATTTGTATTTTAGAGAAGAAAATTAACGGTGCCAAAAATAAAGAAAATTTTCTGATCGGTAAAGCAGAATCGAGTCAAGTTTATCCACATGAAGAAATTATTTTCAGCCCTTTTTGAGTCGTTTGCATGTGGCCATAAGTCACTATCTTGATCCGTAGGTCGTTGGTTGGATGGTAACTGTTTTACTTTTTAATGAATGCTTTACCAATATCATCGTAACTATTTTGCCGATTATAACTAAATTTGGGACTTTTCTGTTGTTTTACTTCCTCTTTCGAATAATAAATTACCAAGGTTTTTGGAAGGTTACTCCGGGAATTATTAAAAGTTACAAAGGTCGTAAGGTCATATAAGGTCATAAGAATAATTGAGAGCAGGCGACAAATGTCTGTTGACCTTCTTTTTTTACATAGAAATGGCACATATAAAACAACCGAAGAAATGCAAAAGGAACAAAAAGGGAGGCAGGAAAATACCTATGTAAAGATCAAGTGTTTGCAAACTAAGAAAATAAGATAAATAAAAAACCGTATCGTATTGTCGGGCTCAAGTGAGTTTAACAATCGGAATTTATAAATTTTCAATTAATTTATAAAAGTGAAAAGTAAAAATTCAAAATGATATAAGAAAATAATTGCAAAGTGAAAGATTAGAGTAATTGATAATAAAAAAAAACAGATAGATACCATGGAAGAAACAGCTGGTATGTCTAAGGTGGATGAGATGAATTTAATTGGAGAAATATTAAGAAATTTAATATGGATAAAACATTGTGTTTTTTTTATCCCCAGTTGATAATTTAATTTTAGAGGCGATCCAGTTGATATTAAACTTCATAACAGAGCCTTGACGTCCCCTTCAAATTGAAAAACAAAAAACAATGTTTATAGTTATCACCGTAAAATAAAGAACACTCTTTTATTCACAATGAAAAGAAATGAGGAACATATAAAGTGTTTTCAAACTTATTTACACTTATATAAGTTGTCTCTCTCTTGGCCAATATCAGTGCTACACTGAGACTCATTCAACCGTCCAAGCATCACTCTATTTCATCAGACAAAATGAAATGAATTAAGTGTATGAAGGTTAAATTGGGTTGACCCTGGAGTGAAATACATCTGCTTGTGACTCATATGAAACTAAATTAGAAAATGTCTATTTTTTAAAAACGTTCACTTATAATTTGATTTAGGCACTACAAATGTTTTGGCTTCCTTAAGGGCAAAACTCGTCTATTGGTTGATTCTTTGTGTCGTAGGCTACAAAATAACCATTTAGGAGGACTCCGACAATTGACGGAATATTACTTTGCAGTAAATTATCTGAAAGCTTTAGCCGTCACCGAGATATGTCCAGCCAGAAAAAATGTCATAATGGTGTCTGGTGCACCGCAAAAATGTTGCTTTGGGACTGTACTGTTAATAAGTTCATCGGGAATGATTAATTAGCAAGCTAGTGATCTCCACGGGATATCTAATTTTTTAGTCGAGCGGTGTTGAAAATCTAGTTGCATTTGCCTTCTACCTGTTCTGCCTCTATTGGAGTCAGGGTGTAGTAATGCGTCTCAACAAAATTGGAAAAGTGCATTAGCTCTTAAATCATACATAATGTATCCCTTGTTTGCATTAAGTCTTTAGTATGATGTGAGTAGATGAGTGTACCCTCCTAAGGAAGTGATCAGGCTTCGAACCCCAGGGAGAAAAGTTCTTTCACTCTTCCATTTACTATAGCACATTTAATCCGAAAATAATAGTGTCGATTTAGAAAGAAGAGGTAAGAGAAAGAGAGTTCGAGTGGAACAACACCATTTAATTTAAATGTTACCGAAAACTTGACACAAAACTTTTATCTCGTTGAGAAAATATAAATAGAAAAGTAGACCAATGTCGAACATCAGAGAAGTATAATATAAGAGCCGACACCTGGGAATGGAAGTCAAGGTGGACACCTTATGATTCAAAATAGACCAGCTTATAGTTGGTGAGGCTGCGCAGCTGATCCAAATGATTCGACTGGTTGAGACAAAATCGTATCAAGTTTTGCCTTAAAATAGTCATTTAAAAATGTCCCTGCATTATTTCGGTTAACCTTCTTTCAGCGGCAAATCAATGCAGATTTTTATCAAATGATATAAACAGAAAGTTTGTGGGTTAAGTGAAATATCCTGTAGAACTTCAGTCTTTAAATTTAAATAATCTCCCTCTCCAATGTTTTTGATTTATTATGTTTGCTTTACATTCATTGTTTACATTAGTTAATTCTTGTTGATATACCCCAAACAAACAAATCTCATCAATATGTGGATGTAAAATTAAACTTTATTTTATGCTCGTTTCTACCACTATATCTGTAATTTATTTATTATTTTGATTGCCTTCTAATTATTCCATCGTTGCTAATATCATTTCATGTCTTTTATTATCTCCTTTTTTATTTGGTGACTCTGAACATTGTTCTTTTATCCACTCCTTGCTGGTAGATGCAATAACATCCGGCTTTGCCTCAAGCAATTTTCCCGAAATAATTTATTCGATCCAATGTCAGCAGCTAGAGGCTGTATAAATGTCACCTTAATGTGATTTTACTGAAAAAAATCTTGATATTTTCGAACTTTTTTTCACCAATGTTAAAAAATAAAAACACATATGGTCTTCATTTTTCGGAAAATTTGCTTTAATTTTATCAATGAGAAAAGAATGCATTTCCAAACTTTGTTTGTCGTAGGTAAAAACTTAGACGTTATTTATCCTGCTTATCTCACACACAACGTATACTATGTGTGCGCTGACAGCTTCGTGCTGTTGTACACATCTAAGTTTCTTTCAAAAATTTGATCGCATTAAGTCGTGCACAAGGCTATCTATATACGCAAACTCCAAAGTACGAGTGCACACAGAAACTACCTGTCATCGCTCCTACACAAAAGAGGCTTATCAAAGAAATTGGATGGGAAATTCACAGCCGTGGAAAAAATATATGAATCATTAAAGAACGGATTCAGGCAAACATTTGGATAAAATGTCCAATCGATTCAACATTAACCAAAGATATATTAATTTATGACGCGATGAAAAATAAACCTACCAAACCAGCGTCTAAGAACATAGAAAATCCCCAACGATTCAATCATTCTATTACGGTAACTTCAATCCTGTGAACGAGACAGAAGATATATTAGTGGAGATAAAAATAGAGATTAAAGGTGAATCACAGAGACACCAATGGACATAAATGGTGTTAATGCTAGAGCCTTGGAGTAGGACACAAGAGAGAGCTGAGGTTGGTTTTACATCCAAAAATGCTATGCAAGGCCAGGAGACCAGGACTATATGATAAAACAACAAGGATTGGTAAAGTCATTGGACAGACCGCTGAAATTAAAGCCGTGAAACTCTAATGGATAAATTGTAAAGTATGAAAGGGCCACTTAACTTTACAACGTTAATAAATGCAGCGGAATGATAATATAATATTAAGGAGTCTAAAATTTTACTACGTCTTCAGGCGAGAGAGTCATTCACAAATAGAAAGGACCGACTGAAGAGAATTTGCGGGGTTAAATTTATCTCTTATGATGTCACCAAAGAGGAAGCCCAGCTTGGCGTCAATTTTACGTAAAAACTAATTTTCGTGTCCAGCAAGAGTAGGTGACTGTATCATTACTGCTCTTAAGATACAAGACTGTCTATAACCTGCGAACAGGAGAGCTAACAATATCAAAAGTGCTGCCCATGGAAACTTGAATAATAAAGTCATCAAGTAATTAATGGAGAAGGAATGACTTAAACCTCCATGTAAGAAACATTGCGAAGTTTGCTTCAATGGTATGTGTTTTCCTGATCTGAGGGCTTGTAGTCTCGTCGATTCACTTTCTGGCAATTTATATTAAATGGCGACAAAACTAAATAAGGAATCAATCACAAACAAACATACATTGGGGTGTGGGGAAAAGGGAAAAAGATCCTCTGGATGGCTTGTGTGGTTTGGGTGAAGAACGGTAATTCTACGTGATGGTTGCGAACTACACTATGGAAAAATGGTGTCAAAGAAAACTATAGCACCTCAAACCAAAACTTATTTATATGCTTCTGCGGGTTAGAAAAACATACATCTATTTATTAAAATAAACATAACGCCAGTGCGATACTTAACAATGCTAATTATCTAATTTCCAAATAATTCTGGACATCTTGAAATTCTTGCTTGGGGTTTTATGATGGTACATGCGCCTTTTTAGTCTCTTTGAGGTGACTAAAATTGAAAATGGCGTGTATTCCTGGTTAGTCGACTGGGAGAAACAACAGAACATGGTGCTTTCTAGTTTTCTAAAATGCAATTATCGCCACAGGTTAGCGAGAACTGGTTCTAATATGAGTCAACGTGTTAGTCATTACTGGTGGGGAACGTCCCCATCTTTCGGGAACGGAGCTCACCTCCCACCTGAGAACTTCATCAATCTCGAAATAAACTGTCATAATTTCCTCTATAAGGTTGTTCCTATTTACACAAATTATGCTCAGAATAGAGGTGTGATTCATCGAGAGAATAGCCCTAAATCAAAGGAAACACAATATGCAACTTAAAACACAACAAGTTACTAATTCGTGCTAACAACATGGAATATGTATGTATATGTCGTAAGTTAGCCGAGATTATATATATATTTAATTGTTTTATTCATTTTTAATAATAAATAAACTTTGACATGAGGCGTTGTTTCATGCCTCGGTGATCGCTTGAGGATCGTCCTCTAAGAGTGCTAATCTTTATTTTTATTCTATTGAATGAATAAAAGGGGTTTCTTTATTGACTTTATCAATTATTGCCCCTTCAACTCGTTCGAGGATAATTAAAACAGTGCTCTTACTAAAAAAATAGACTTTAATGAACATAAACCATCTCACTAAATAACATGAAACAAATACAGATCTAATACACTTGAAAAAAAGAAAATTAGATTACGGGGTAAGCTCTGTAAGCTCGATTAGAGATAGAATTTTACATGGGGAAACAATATTTTTAAGTTAATATATTTTTCCTTGGCCAGATCTTCAATAAACTAATTATTATGCACGGGGACATCAACAACAGGATTATTCTTTACTCACATAAGGTAATGGAGATTAAATACTCACGACCCGTTAGACTATCTTCGGAGATTTTGATCCAGGAAGGCTTTGCTCGAGTTGTTTGCTCCCTAGATGGTGTTCGTTGACCTGCCTGTCGAGTTGACGGATAAACGTCACGAGGGATCTGAATGGGGTGGAGGCGACTTCAAGCGAAAGCTTAGTACTTCTACTTTGCTTCCGGACGAGATGAAATCGTTGTCTTCTTTTTAATTTTTCTATCTAGTTGGGGTTTGTCCAACTCAGATAGAGTAAGATCTGGAGTCCTCAAACTGGCTAGCTTGATACTCAATATCTTGGGGGCTCAAATGGCACTGAGCTTCCTTGGTACAATCTGTTTTTTTACCAGGACTGCAAGTTCTCCTTAACTCGCAGAAAACTTTATACCGGTGATTTTTCTGTTTCCTTCTCGAACTCGAAAAATCTCTCAACCAGTGACTTACTTGTCTCTTCCATTAGAACGAACAAAAAGCCTCGTTTCCTTGGGTCAACCTGTTATATACTCAAATTACTCCCGCCGGGTTGGGGAGGTGGAGGGGGGGGGGGACTCGGAAGGTGAGACCTCAGGTTGGTCTCCCGCGCTTGGCGTCTTGTTACTCGGAGAGAGGGTAATACGAGATCGGCAGTTTGCACTTTTGAATCGATTGTTTATAAGTACACCCTCGAAGGGCCTGCCTTTTAAGCTGAGGTCAGGAATCTCCCTCGTAACATTTACCCTTTTGCCCGTTCTCCTATGTTACCGGAGAACATTGGAGGGGCAAAGCTACACCCAGATGTCTTTTGTTATTATTTCCTTGGCTTCGATATATATATATATATATATATATATATATATATATATATATATATATATATATATATATACATATATATATATATATATATATATATATATATATATATATATATATATATATATATAATAAACTCTTATTATTATTCTACATTATCCCTACGTATATTCTAACAAATCTCCTTGAATTCCTCAACGTTCATGAACAATGTTTTAAAAATCAGTTTCCCCTACGTATGTACCTAGATTCCTTAATTCCATGATTACTAAATTAAAAGGTTTCATAAAGTATTCAAGCAAAATTTATGAAATTTATTAGTTTAGTTGAGAGAAATCAAAGCCTTGGAGCTTCAACACAATTTCGATGCTTAAGGAGTGAAACTAATATCGAGATTGATACAGCGATTACCATAGTTAATTATTAAGACCCTTAGAAACTTGACAGAAATTAGAAAAGATTGAGGCAGAATTATGAATCGACCCGAAATCAATAAACTGTTTGAGTAGTTAGTTAACTAGCAAACTCAGTTGCATATTAAAAAATATTAAATGTAATTGTAGCAATCAGAACTATATAGGTATAATAGTTGGAAATTCTTTGAAATATTCAAATAGTATATATACAACCAAAATGCTTTCGAGATCAGAGTAGCAATTTCCAAATAACTTTAGGTCGCTGATGATGAATATCATGGATAAAATTGTTTGTTAGCTCTACTTTTCAAGATACACCTACGTGTCACAACAGGTTCCAAAAGCCTTGCGGTAGTGTGTTTCTTACCGCACTCACAGTCTCACTGCCCTTCAGTATTTTCCTAGCAATGATAGAAGGCGGTTGTGCTGTGCAAGTTTACATTTTGAAGTGAAAAGTAGGTGATTTTCCTAGTCAAACAATTTTAAAATTAGTAATAAATATTCATTGAACAAGCTATTGATATGAATGTGAGGCATTTTATATTAATTTTATTTTCCCACTGAATGATATGAATACTTCTGCTAAGCTATCAGGCTATGTTTTATAATGATAAATTTATGAATAAATTTTCTTTTTATCTTCTAATTGATGTTATTTTCTTCTTTCAGATCGCTCGTACTTGTGTGAATAAGGCAGAAAGTTCTGCTACATTTGTGGTGGGGTGACTTTTGCATCACAGAAGAGCCGTATAACAGCTATGATTAGAAAGGCATATTACCTATATTTTGGATGCAAGATTGGTAATCAGGATAAGAACTGGGCTCGTCACATATGCTGTAACATTTGTAATACTAAACTTCCCCAATGGTTAAACAGGAAGAGGAAAGGAATGCCTTTTGCTGTGCTAATGACGTGGCGGAAGCCAGCAGACCATACCAGCAATTGTTATTGCTGCATGGTACTTCCAATACAAAAACAAAGGCCTTGTCAAAGAAGAAAAATGGGTCCATTGAATATCCAAACATTCCATTAGCTGTTCACCCAGTTCCACATGAAGAAGGTATAGCTGTTTCTGATGCACCAACTTCAGTATCCTTTCAGTCAGATGAGGAATGTGGTGACGAGGAAGCAGAAAAGGATGGCAGTGCTGGACTACAGAGAGCTCCAGATTTGATAAAGCACACTCCTCTAGGCACCATCTCATAACGCAAGGTGAACTCCATAATCTTATCATGGATATGCAAGTACCCAAGTCAGCTGATGTGAAAATTTCAAATATTCCTGCGTGATCGCCAACAGCAGTTCAACTTTTTCTTCGTAATGGAAGGTGATTTAGTGGCCTCCAACAACATTACTCGTCTGATGGAAGCACGTGGGATCGAATACGAACCCAGATACTGAAGGCTGTTCATTGATTCATCCTAAACGAGTCAGAAAGGTGTTTTGCTGCACAACAGCAATAATGAACCACCAGTTCCTGTGGGCTATATGCCGCATTTGAAAGAAACTTATGAAAATATTAAACATATATTGCAGTGCATAAGATATGATGAACATAACTTACAGCTCTCTAGACACTTAAAGGTTGTTGGTCTTGTGCTGAGCTTGCAGAGCGGATAGACTGGCCACCTCGTCAATCATTGGAGCCTGGGATGAAAAATGTTAAACATCCACCTCTCACTAAACCAAACATCTTTTGGTACCACCACTACCTGAATCTCATGAAAAACTTTGTAAACGCTATGGACGAATCTGGTAAGGGATTAAAGTATTTAACATCAAAATTCTCCTCACTGAACGACTCTAAAATCTAAAAGGGAGTTTTCATTGGTCCTCAGATTCGAGAGCTGTCTAAAGATGGTGACTTTGAATCAACTCTTCATGGGGAGGAGAAAGTCTGCTTGGGAAGGATTCAAGTGAGTGGCGAAGAAATTTCTTGAGAACAGAATCGAAGAAAACTATGAAGAATGGGTGCAAAACATTCTCAAGGCTTACAATAACATGGAATGTAACATGTAATTTAAAATACCCTTTTTGGAATCATATTTAATCTTTAATCCACCGAACTGTGTGACAGTTAGTGACGAACATGGTGAAGGTTTCACCAAGATATTTCAACCATGGAAAAGCCATTCCAGGGTAAATAGAGCACAACAATGCTTTCAGACTATTGATAGACATTGGCAAGAGATAATTCTTTAGCTCACTACATATAAGCGTCAAGCAAAAAAGCAGAGAGCAGATATAGATTAGAGTTTAAATATAATTACACAGAATTTATGTTATAATTTAATAATCAAGTATTACCTGCCATCTATTTTCAAACCCATAGGCAATAATTATTTTTCAAGGTGATATTTGGATTCAGTGCTTAAAAATACATAAGAATTAATTAACCTCTTTTAGGAAGCACACAACTTTTCAAAAATTGTTGACCAGTGTAATAAACCCAATTGATTAGATTTATCTAATGAAACTTTACTTCTCAAACGAAGGAGGGAATTTTTCTTCCTTACATTATTACTTATTTTTTTATTATTAGCTCCTCTTTCTTCTCCTGTTCCTCCGGTGAAGATGTTAGAATAAAGTAGAACGCTCAGGACCTCACTTGATTTTTTGTTTTTTGCATCGTTTATTTGTTCTTTGATTTCTTTTTGTCTTCACTAAAATGCACACGGTAAAGAAAGACTTTTATTTTAGGCAGTAATTACTGTAGTTAAGGACTACATTAATTACCTTAGTTAAGGACTAAAATAATTACTGTAGTTAAAGACTAAATACCTTAAAATTTGGGAGAAAATACCAAGTTAAGTTGTTGTTTTTAATTTCTCCTCCGGTGAAGATGTTAGAATAAAGTAGAACGCTCAGGACCTCACTTGATTTTTTGTTTTTTGCATCGTTTATTTGTTCTTTGATTTCTTTTTGTCTTCACTAAAATGCACAGGGTAAAGAAAGACTTTTATTTTAGGCAGTAATTACTGTAGTTAAGGACTACATTAATTACCTTAGTTAAGGACTAAAATAATTACTGTAGTTAAAGACTAAATACCTTAAAATTTGGGAGAAAATACCAAGTTAAGTTGTTGTTTTTAATTTCTCCCAAGGATCAGACGGTCTGTTCTCTCTCCGACCGCTTGGGGGAATAGTTGGGAAAACTTTTGAACCTACAGCAAGTGTTGTAGCTCCCACTGACCCAAATTATGTAGGGCAGAGCTGTTTGTGAGATTGTTCTGAGGGACCAGTCTAGAATGGAGTTAGGGTGTTGCATGATGTGGTATTTTGATAGCACCCCCCCCCCCCCTCTGTACTAAAGGACCATGACTAGAACCTCGATTTAACCTCACGCGGGATACATCCAAGGTGGAGGTTGAGGGGTGGGGTTCCCACTCTGGTTGGGATTTGTGTGGTATCCCCTTGGAAATCACTTGCCACCATACAGCCCTTTTTCTCTTTGCCTACAGTTAGGCTGCCCAGCTTTGCCTGCTAAGCATTGCAAATAGAGAGTAGGTAGACGTAGATAATGAGTAGGTTTGGCAAATATATAATGTGAAGTAAAAAGAAAGATTAGTGTGTAATGGTGATATGCGCCTTAAACCTGAATTCTAGTTACTCTTTTTCTAGAAATCGTAAAATAAGGAGACACACAGGAGAGCATTTCGTGGCGAGAAGAGAGAGAAGAGTTAAGGTAGGAATTGTTTATGAGTAGATTACTTGCCGCAATTCGGACGGAGTGGCACGTAACTCTCCTGTGTCTTCGTTCTTTGGCCCTGTGTGGTTCTGAGATAAGTGCCAGGTAGGAATTTGTGCCTCTCATTGCGCCTCTTAGTCTAGGGTGTGGCTATTGGTGGATGATTCTCTCGTTGGTGCTTTACTGGCCAGTATATATTAGGGAATGGTAGACGCAAGAGGCGGTTTGGACAAGATTATCATTTATTATTCTAAAAATCATAAACTAAATATTAAATTTTGTTAGTGATTCATTGCGTCTTCCAGCAAGAGAGACAGGTATGATAGGGTCACTTAGAAATTGCCTCAAAAGTGGGATAAAGAAGGATTGATAGAGACCAGTGCTCCATATAAGGATTTGAGACATTCCTGTAAGGTATATTTGTGAACTGTTTGTAATCAAGACAAAGATGACTCTGGAGAGTCCAAGGTCGGTATATAAGGGCTACAGAAGTCTTTAGAAATTGCGTTTCAAGTCTTTAGACAGTACGCCTCAAGAGGAGAAGAACCAAGTTTGATCTGTAGCAATTTTGATTTTATCAAAATCTCATTCAGGGAATGTAATCTGTTTAAAGCGAATTTGCTTAGATTCAAAATTTTCACTTTCCTTCGGGTAATTTCCACTCGCCCCAGGAATATCTATATGAATCAAAAATATATACAGATTCTTGCAAAGAGTTAACTCTCCTTCTTTAGAGTACCTGTGTTGTTTTTTTCGAACATTTTGAATTTTGGTGGTGAGTGGATTGGAAACAGTCCGGGAGAGGGGGAGGAATCTCATCTATATATATTGCTAAAGTTTGATGTGTAAATTGAAATTCCTGAATTCTCGAAGGGAAAAGTGCCAGGGCTAAATAAAATATTGTTAATAAAACTCAATGTTCATATATATATATATATATATATATATATATATACTTTTGGCTCTGTTCTTGACTTATTCTGCCTCTCGGTTTGACCTTGCTACCTGTTATAGCTAAATATTAATGTGAATTTCATTAATTTGCGACCATTTCCAATTCACATATTATCAATAATATGCACCTCATTGGTAAACTTAATGAGCTCTCCTACCCTGATAATTTGGGACAGGTTAGTTTCCATGTTTGTTCCCTCTTTACTAAAGTTCCCATACCCGATCTCTTGAATTTCCTTGAAGAACACCTCGACACAGTTACCCTCCCTAGACCCGCTTCAACCCTCATTAAACTCATTGCTCTTTGCATCAACAATTAAAAATTTACCTTTAATGGAATTTTTATTGCCAAATCTTTGGCGATTTTAAAGATGTGTCCCTCAGGCGACGTGATACCCTCTTCCTGTTGACACTAATGTCCATATTTCGTTAAATTCTCGGGAAATTCTGGTTGTGGTCTTTTATTGGTCCTATTCGAGATACGGACGATGGCTTTGAGCTTTCCCTATGCCTCACATTATAAATTCAACTGATGCATGAGCCTTCGGTATCGTTACGTGATACAATATTATGTAAGATAATTTGGGTGTGTTTAAGCTTTCTAGCTATGGCTTTAAGGGATAGATGATCTTGTTGACAAGGTACCAAGGCAAAGTTCGCTTAGAGAGCGTGATAAGTTGCAAAAGGTCTTCGAGTAACCAACTGGTCAAAATGATGTCAGATACATTACAATATTGTCACTGTAAAGTAATAAACATAGGTCATGATAATCGCTAGGAGATTAAATAAGGTTCTTCTAAATTTGAACACAGACAACATAGAGACGATTTAGATTTCTTAATCTCGAATGAACAATGAACTGATCCCTAAAAGGGGTAGATTTTGATTCTAAATTCTTTATTTCGCAACTTTTTGAGATTTCAGTTTTCGTTTCTTTTTAGCTCACGTAGATCAATTGTAAGAGCCAGGATCGAACTCCGGTAAATACTGAATTTTTTACTCAGTAAAGTATTTCTGGTTCGTACCTTTCACGAGCGTGCTTTAAGCGAGAACTTTTTACGTAGAATATAATGGACCTTTAAATTAACACATCAGTGTAGGTTATGGAAATGTTTGCTACAATTATAATAATCTGCATAAAAATAATTATTTGAATGCAATGACCAAAAATTCTTGATTCTGTCACACTATTAAAAAGTAAAAAGCACATCCTAAATAAATTCAGTGCTCTTGAAAGCAAAATCACTTCCCAAATCAAGATTTGGTGGGGTGAGTTCAGATTCTAGGCATCACTTATGTCTTAGGAACTTTTTTACCTGATTACCCAAGTAATTTGCATACTGATATATGAATTAGGTAGAAAGCATTCTTGCAAGTACTTTGATTGGTCATTTGTTGCTTTAGGTTGAAATTAAATTATTCTGTGACATTTAATGTTTCTCTATCTACTCATCTCTAAGTGCTATCAGGCTAAATTTTGATCCTGAGGCAGAGACCATTCGAGAAAACTTATGATTGGTAGAAATTCTGGTACCGGAGTATTAAAAATCAGGCCTTGGCCCATAGACATAATGTACTAAGGAGTTTTGGAATGACTAATTTCTTCGCTGAAAAATTTGTCGTCTTTGTCTCTCAATTGACCCTGATGAACTCTTGACAAGGCAGATTTTACCGGGGCCAGAATCATTTCTTTTAATAAATTCATCAGTTTCAAGAAAATGAAGTGTAAAAGATCGATAAAATAGAGTAAAAGCCAATGTTAGAGTCAAATTAATAAAGGTATACGAAACAATTGAATCTCTTTCGACGAGAATTCTCAAACACGTTGCAAACGGTCCTTGATCTCAAGCGCTGTGGACTCCGCCCACTGAGAGCCGACAACATGCTTCCAGCACCTCGTTGATTTATAACCACTGAAAACTACTTTAATTGATGGGTTTAAAAATACATAAAATTATTATTCTAAAAAAATAATGCATTCTAAAACAAGTATTATTTTAAAAGTTGAAAAAAAGGAGCTATCACTCAATTATAATCGTACAAAATTTGATATACCGATTTCCCTATCGAAGTTGCGTATTCACCCAAAACCTTTTTGAGTACTCCAAGAATTAGGCGTAGCCCCGTTTGAACAACAAAGCCTTGGGGTAATTTTTATCAAAATTTCTGAAAATTAACAGGATCTCATTGTTTATGTTCCATCTCCTCTTTTACTGCTTCGATTAGTTAATTTTTTCCACATAACTTCAAACCAACAAAGATGACCGGCCCATGCTGCATTTAGCTTTACCGCTGAGTGTCAATCTTATCTTTATATGCAATTCATTAATCGGTCTAGGAAATTTGTCTGCGATGCGAGGTACAAAAGGCGCTACCTATCAACAGTTGCAATTTTTGTGGGGATTTTTCAATTCAGGTTTTATTCTATTGATGCCAAAATAATAATTTTCTATTTATACCTATTTTATTTACTAAGGTAACTATTTGAAATTACAGTGTTTAATCTTTTCTTATTTATTATTTTCTCATTAAAATCATTCGCATATCTCTAAAGATACTTTTATGTTCTCCAGCCATAAATCTGTTCAAGGTTTTAAATCAAATACTTAAATATGAAGGTAAAATATTTTCCTAAACGTATTCAATTTAACGCATGAGAAATTTTTAATATTTTTTATTTATTTGTTCAAAAACTGAATGCAGAAATTTCATGGGTTCTTAAACACTATAAAATTCATATCAATATAAATTTGTTCAAACAAACAAGCAGATGCTTTTAGTAAAATTAACCATTTGAACGAATCTCTAAAAAAACTTTTAAAATCTTTGTGCACTTTTCTTAATCTTTATAAATTATGTACCATTTTTTATACCTTTTAATTATTCCTTTAATTAACAATTTTCCCGAATGAAATCAATAGCAACGAAAAAAATTAATCTTCCCACAATTTGTTTTTATTGATTAACTTTTGATCTTTGAGAATATTTTATGGAAAACGAGGAAAAAAAAAATCACGTCGTTTTCATTGTGTTTAGAAAATTCGCTTAATAATTTTCATCACCACTTCCTTCTCTCTCTCACACAGTTTATCTATGAGTGTCTATCAAGCAAGCATGAGTTTTTAGGTATTTATTCTTCCTATGATATTCCTTCTAACATTTTATCAGCCATAGTCACTCACAGATTCATATGCTAAAACTAAAAATACGAGCACAGAGAAAATGCCAGGCATGACTTATACGCATGAAACAAATTGACAGGTGTAATTAAGCGCCTGTATAATATTTTATCGCCATTTGAAGCATTGTCTCACTTGGCGCTTGTGTAAATGTGGAGAAGTGCGAAATATTATGAAACAAGGTGTCATAATTAACAGGCCATAGTAGCCTGAAATACAAAGAGATAGTCACTAAGGTTATTAAATTAATAAATAATATATTTTGGATCATTAAAATGGTTACACTCTCCTATAGAATTATTCTGAAGGCAGAAATAAAGCTTAAATCGCCTTTTGGTAAGGTCCTAGATTTAGGATTGGGTTGCTTCCAGTCCCTAGCTTTTTCAAGATGGAAAGAATCACGTGTGAACATTTCAACGCAAACAGTGAGACGGAGACTTTACGACCAAGTACTCAAGATAAGAAGATCCGCGACGCAGCGCCTCTATGCATAATGCTTTTAGGTCGTAAAATGTCTAATTTTGAATGAATCCGGGAAATAAAAACTTTTATATGTAAATATTCGAAACATCATCACAAAATGATCAAAATGTAATAATGATATTAAAACATCATTTATCCATTTATATAATGTTGAATATAAATAATAAATGACCATATTAAAGCAAGATATACAAATTTGGTACGCAGAAATTGTTAGAAATTGAATTCATTATCCTGCAATTTACAAATAATTATCTGAATCAGTTTAAATTCGCTGCAGGGAAATGATTTTTCGACTAAGATCTTTTGACCCAAAGTGTCCTCATTCTTGATTAAATAGCAGATGGCTGCAGTTAAATGAAAATTATACACATAAATACACAAACGAATATGACAGTGAAAGAAAATAGATTCAGGAACAAGACATTAAGCTTATATATGTAAACATGAAATCCTTCAAAGCCCCATACCCATAATTAAAGGCAAACCAGAGCGGATAGAATCTTGTTATAGATTCCCGATCACCCGACCATTAAAGGCAGGAGGAGCTATTTTGAGGTCTAAATTTCCGCTCGGCAAAGCGTTGTGTGGACCTTGCCAATTTGTTCTCTGACAGCTACTTTTAATCAACTGTATTTATTAAAAGGAAGGGCATTAGGGTACTTATCCAGGGAGAGTGTGATTTATAGTAAGTGTAGTTAGTGTGTTATGTACGAGTAGTGGATCAGGAAGTATCTTGGTCGATCTTTAATATTAAATTTCTGTTTTGAGGAAATATCTCAATTTAGGGAGTCCTCATTTCGCAATTAGGATACTCATTCATATAATTAATCTCTGGACCGAAAGTGGGATCACGAAGGAGGATTTTTAATTTCTTTGCTAAACTATTCACTAAACTTGTGAAAGAATGGACAGATCTGTTTGTGCATGGGTGCGATCAGATTGTGCGAATGCAAACTGGTATTAAAAGAGAGTATGGGCGATTCTAGCTGTTAGTGAAATAGGAAGATGTTATTTTTTTTCTAATATTTCTTTTATTTTATCCATTTTTATTTTTTATTTAATAGACTTAGGAACCTTCTATTAAAAATAAATATATATAAATATTCCTAATTGTACACCAAAAAAAAACGATTAGAATTCCCAAGGAAAACCTGAAATTATTTAATGATAAAAAAATGGAAAACCCACTTGAAATTTATGAATGAGCAAAAACCACGATCGATGTAACCCAATAGAGGCATTTTGCACTTCTAAATATAGATTAAGAATAAGAACGAATAAATGAGGAAAAGGAAGAGAAAAGATAGGAACTGTAAATTATAAAAGTGAATATCAATTGTAACTGCGGTCCTCTCTGGTGGCTTGTTGTGTCAATAAGATTTATAAGACTTGGGGACTTAAAAGTTGGTACAGAGAGAGAGAGAGAGAGAGAGAGAGAGAGAGTTAGATTGTAAGTGAAAACGATAAAAGTAGTAGAGAAAGAGGATTCAAGACTTATGCAAGAAAAGAAGACGTATGTGAGCGTGTGTGGACATTCATATATTAGTGTATGATTATAGAATTGTCCTGGAACTTTTCGACCCATCTCCCCTAATTCGGCTGTTGGTATAGATACTCCTGGTATTTCAGATAGGATCGCGGACCATTTGGAAGTATATAACTTAATAAATAAGAAACAGCACCATTTTCGAAACGGACGTTCTTGTTTCACTAATTTCTTCAATTTTTTATCGCGATTTCTACATAAAAAGTATTAATAAAGCTAGAAACGCACAGAATTTGAGAAGGCGTACGAAATTGTATCGAAGATTGATAAGAAAAACCGTAGTCTATGGTTTTTGTAAATGGAAATAGTTCATCAATGGCATCCTTCATTAACGGCATTCATCAGACACCACTTCTCGAAATTTCCTTTCTTTACTTTTATATAAACGAACTGAAGCGAATTAATTTTCAAATTTTAAACTTTGCTGATGCCACCAAAACGAAGGAGGAGGAAAATAATATGCTAGTAACTGTAAAATCTTGCAAAAGACTTAAAAGAATGGTCTGAAATAGTGAAGATGAAATACAACCTAAATAAATATAAGTTAATATAGGTATATCAAGAAAATCTTCGAAGAGATTAAAACTTTGGCGGAATTATTTTAAACACTGTCAAAATAGTAAAGGATTTTGGTGTCTTAGTCTCGAGGAACCTAAGATTTTCAAACCATTGTTGTGTTGTTTCTTTGGTAGAGACCTGGACATTTTGCGTTTAAATCGAGATAATTATTCTTCAGATAACTAAAACCTTTATAAGATCTTATTTGGACTACGTCCTGCAATTGCTGTCTCCATTAATTTTGGAAAGACTAAATTTGGAAGACCTCCAACAACGATTAAAGAAAACGGCAACTAAGGAATTGATTTTTGCTTTCTTCAGAAAGATCAATTCATTGGTATTTAAAATACTCATCAGGTTAACTAATATAAATTTTGACTCAATAATTAAACTAGATAACCCATGGGCAACTAGAAATAACCGTTTCAAGCAAGTAAATAAGTAATTTAATTAAAAAAACAAAATAACAAAATTATTTTTCTTATAAAATAACACCGAGATTGAAGAGTTTGCCTAAGAATCACAATCAAAATACTGGATAAAATAAGGTTAAGATTTAAATCTATAAATATTATTTGCAAATATGACCTAAGAGAAATAAGAATGGTGAAACTAACTCTGTATCCATATCCTCTCTACCTTTTGCTACCTGTTTATCTCTCTCCCTCACCGTCTCCCTTCTTTTTTCAACTAAATTCGAGTCGATCTTAAGGTTAATACTTCTTAGTTATATTGCAATGTGCCTCTTTATATCCACAATATGACTTTCCTGCGAATTCATACATTGTTGAATCATTACGTTGCATATCTTTGAAAGGCATTAATCAATTGAATTTTAAATCCTTTTCGAAGCCATTAATTCAAGGATAATTCGAAGAATTTCTTCGAGATCTCAAAGGAAAATGAGCAAGAATAATAATGTTTGGCTTCGCGCCAAAAAAGTTGAATTTCCGTCTGTTTTGGAATGCTGGGAAATAAATGAGTCCAAATTAGAGAGAGGATAAAAGTCTAGTAAATTATTTGGAAATTCTGGGCGTTGTTCGATCGTTACACTTCATTTCCAAATTTTACTTTTCGCTCAGTTGAATTTATAGCCGAAATATTAGAAAAAAATGAAAAATTGTTTTAATCTCCAAATATTGTTTGTAAATTATAATTATTTGATTTAAATTCATTTTTTTATATACTTTAGATATTTCGCCAACAACACAGACACACCACATACAGAGGACAGAGAAATAAGCCTATAAAAAGTGAAGAGGCGAAACATCATCTGTATTGTAGATTCAGATATTCGTTCAATATTGACACTATCTTACTTGTTTAAAGAATTACATGTGCCTCATGTTCCCCTGAAATAATTACCACAGCATCACGTTAATATCCTTAATGGCATATCAAATCAACTTAATACATGAGGGTTTAGAGTCGCCCAAAATCTTGCGTGTTTTGTTTTCTCTTGCTTTGGATGTATCCTCACCTTGAGCATGAGAAACCGATGTTTTCTACCTGTGGAAAATAGTTAATTAGTGATTTATCTTAAATGAATTATCTCTGGCTGAATAAAATGTATTCGAAAACATTTTTTTAATCATTATTCAACTTCAGCTTACTCTTCTTTGGAAGGGCTTGAAGGAGATTGACTCATGCAAAGTCAACTATCAGATTTTTTTTATTCATGTACCTCGCGAACGCTAAAATTGTTTGCCGAATCACATGCTTTTATCCTGTAATCTCTGCATTGAATTTCAACAGGACTGAGCAAACACCTTTTATTATAAGAAATATTTCTCTTAAAATGGAGTACTATTAAACATGGAAGAGAGGTTGAAAAGTGAATGAAAGAAGTAGTTAGAAAAATGTTTCTGTTAAACGCAAGCGTGTCTGATGTATAATAGAAAGAGTGAAAGAAGATAATCAAAGGGGGTCTCAAAGAGGGTACCTGGCAAAGAGACCAGATGTTTGCTTTGGTACCGATAATTAAGAAGAAAATGAAATAAGTAAGGCTAGTTAATTGTTGATCTTATGGATTATTTAGGTATGTAATCTATGCAATTTATCCAGTGTATGGAAGATAGGCAAGGTATGTAATGGATTCAATATTACGAACTGTATGCAAGCAATAAAGGGTGCGCAATTTATGAAAGATATTAAATCTGTTATGAAAAGTGAACAGGATTGAGACTTGCGCAAAATATGAACGGTTTGCCTAGTATGAAAGTTACGCGAAGAATGAATGATATACAAAAGGGCAAAGGTTTGCAACGTTCCACAGATCTGCGAGGTATGCAATGTACGAATTGAATGATTAATGGGTGAAAAATATTACCATTTCAAAGTCTTTTATGCACAGTAGTGTCCTATGAATGATATTTAGCAAACAATTCAATTAATTAATTAATCCTGAGTGGGAGAAAGTCTACATATATAAGCACTCGGTCACCAAAGCTTAGCTTTATCTGTAAAGAGAATTTTCGTAGAGACCACACAGCCTCTGCATAATGGAATATATTAAATAAACTAGACAAACTACCGTATGCATATATATATATATATATATATATATATATATATATATATATATATATATATATACTGATTCCGTAAATTATGATTTTTATTATAATTTTAGCAATTTTATTAAACTGTTTATTTATATTACACTGTGTAACAATATTTTCTTCTTCGGGTATCAACTGAGATTTTCTATTGGCTTGTGTCTAGAATACATGAAAAAACACTTATTCATCTCAAACTTTGCTTTTGTGTCCAGGATATTAATATTTATATGAAATTTACCTATTCCCTCTGGAAGGAACTGTTAAATTTGAACTTCCATATGCATAAAGCAGAAACCAAATGACATGATACAAAAACAGTATTTATTTATTCAAGAATTACATGAGTGAGACAATTAAAGTCTTAGAAATGCGTAGTTTTCCGTGATTTACGCTTAAACTGTAAATTACTTTCATAAATCAGCCCTCAAATATAGTCTCCTATCAGATTTTCATTATACGATCCGTGATAGCGGTGTTCAAAGTCTAGTAGTTCCTAGTGAAAGCGCTCAACATGCTCCTCGGAGTACCCTCCCATGTTCTCTTTAAATTTGTCGAGAGGAGCATCAAGATTATGGACTTTCAGGGAACATTCTGCAACCCATCTTGCCGAAGTTTCTCACGATGACACAACAGGTTTTACATAGTTTGCTCCTTTGTGATTACCTAGGAAGCCAAAAACCTATGATAAAACTGTACCATGCTGCTTTTCCGACCTAGTGAACTTTCCAGGAAACTCCTTGTACTCCATAATCTTTTTTATTTGTGGAACGAGGATGATCCTAGCTTTCAACTTGGCTGCTGATAGCGTAGGAAAGAAATCTTGGAGATGCTTGAAAGCGACAGACTCCTTATCTAGAGTGTCGAAGTATGGCCCAGTGTACGGGAATATACGCACACGGGCTCTAAGGTGGTCTAAGCAAGGCAACAACTGTTATTGTTCTAATAGTGCGATTTGAATAGTAAGCTGCAACTGCGTGACCAAGGAATATTCCAAATACAACGAAAAAAATAGATTTTAATACACGCTAAATAAAAAGCACAAAATAAATATGGATATATATAGGTACATGAATATAACGAACTTAGGTTTCGAATACTAATTATATAACCAGGTTTATTGAATGGTTATTATGGGAGATTTGGGGTAATGAGCGATTTAGTTTCTTTGAACCTCGAGACAATAGCGGGGCGAACTTGGGGGGAGGTATCTGTGACCTCGATTACTCATGGGTGTAGCCAAGAACCCGAAAGGGGGTGGTGTTACTTTCTCCGAACTTGGGTATTGCGAGGGGGGGCATCTTTTCCTCAAGAGGTCACCGGAAAAACTTCAAAGGGAGAGGTGACTTCTCCAAACTCGGCTCGAACGAGCTATTGGGCCTCTTCTCCTCAAGAGGTCACCAGAAGAACTTCGCAGGACGGCTTCCCAAATCCTTGATCCGAAGTCGGTTGAGAAAGGCTGACGTTGGCTCATGAGACTCTTCTCCATGGCCGAAAGATAGGAGTGTGATGTCCAGCTCTTCCGAGGTCTGCGACCATCACTAAACACTTCTCGGGAGAGAGCGTTGTTAAATCGAACTCCTTTCTGGGGAGCGGCAACTAACAGAATCTCTCGGTAATCCTTGGGTGGGTGCCAATATACCCTGAATTCTCCAAAACGGGGAAGAGCGACAGGGGCCTTCTCGAACCCTCGTTATCGGCCGTGACAACCGAGCGTCTCGTCGCGGAAAAGTGAAAGAGGCAGGGATCAGCATGTTAGACGGACGACAAGCAGTTGGAGCAAAAAAAGTTGTTCGCGGCAAACCTACAAAGTACGAGGGGCCGTCAATAATTTTTGAGAATTGGTAAGGCAAAACAGAGGAAGGATGATGGCTGTTTGTGGGGGTCTTAGGACAAGTTATGACAAGTCAGGACCTGCAGCCACACGCTCCTGCCTCGTCTATTTAAGAAGCAGGAGCTGATCGCAGATCATCAGTTACAATTTTTTGAACAATGGAGAAGGTTGAGCACCACGCGGTGATCAAATTTTGACCAAGGAAGGCAAGAATGTAAAAGAGATACATAAACGCATGGTTGCAGTGTACACCGACACCGCCCCTTCATATGCAACCATTGCTCGCTGGAATAGGGAGTTATGCCATGGTCGTGAGTCCCTTGAAGATGACCCAGTCCAGGACGCGCATCAGACGTGACCAACGAGGACAATGTGGCCCGTGTTGAGAGGATGAACCTCGAAAGTAGACGGGTGAAGGTCAAAGAAATCGAGCGAGAACTTGGAATATCACATGGAAGTGTTATTAACATCATCCAAGACCATTTCGCCAACACCAAGGTCTCTGCCCGTTGGGTTCCTAGAAACCTCACGCTTTATGATCGACTTCAACGTTGTCAAACTCCACAAGGCCAGAGCTGCACAAGCTGCCCTGCGCAAGTGCGGATTCGAGGAGCTCCACCATCCCCCCTACAGTCCAGATCTGGCTTCTAGCGACTACTTTTTATTCCGCCAGCTCAAGGTGGCACTGCGTGGACGCAGGTTTGGAGACGATGAAGATGTCCAGCTCGCCGTTTAGGAGTGGATTGAACAGCAGTCGGGAGATTTCTGGTTGTTGGGAATTCGAAGCCTCAGGGACAAGTGGTGCAAGTGCATTGAAGTTGAGAGTAGTGATTTGAAAAATAATAAAACACTTTTCCTCATATCTCGTTTCCTTATATCCGAATTGCGAAACTTATTGACCGCCCCTTGTAGATGGGAAATCTCTTGACCGGAGGGGGGGGGGGTCGAGATGTCAGGTAGGTGGCCTTTAATTTTACCGTCATGCCTCGGTGTGAATTTCTCAGTGACCTGGCGACAAGTCCAAAAAGGGGGAATTCGGAGGGGGGGGGGAAGAAACGGCTCTCTTTTCCTCCCGAAGTAATATCTTAGGAGTTAGGGAAATACTACTATTTTAACGGATCCTTTTACATATAGCTCTGATGAATTGTTTCATAAGGTCCAATTTTAAGTGCAGAATAGAAAAGATTACTTTTCGGGGGTTCAACAAAGGCTCTCATTTGATATTGTTTCTATTCACACTCAACTCGCTCCGTTGTAGCTAATCCTGCTGGTGGTAATGCGGCACGGTGTCCTTGGTGTTACAAAGGCAAAGATAACAAGGAAATTCGGTAAAGCTGCCATCGAGACCCATCAAGAAGGCCACACTGTTGTATTCCTCTTTGAGATAGACCGAGTGATCAAGGGGAAGAGATGGATACATGTTACGTTATGAAGCAGCAGTACTTTGAAGCTCCTCGTCGAGCTGCGAATAAAGAGGCTCCACTCGTTTGGATTACAGGTGATTCCTATTGCCTCAAACAAACCAGTCATATTGGGACAAAAGCAAAGCTCATCGTGACGTTAAAAAAGGTTGAAAGACACTGGTGGCACTTTCTCTAACCTAATATTTGCACACTGTCATATAACACGTCCCACTGCCTGAGTTTCGAAATTAAAAGCAGAGCAATGGACCCTATGAGACCAAGATGTATGACAAGGTCATTGAGATCTTTTTGGTTGGGGTAGTATGGGTTTATCTCCTCAGTTTTACCTCTGTAATCTAGGTTAATGACTTCATTCTCTTCTCAACTGTTTTTCTTTCATAAAACGACTGCTCTATTTTTAGAGGAGTGGTTACGGGGAGCTCAGAACTGGGTAGCACTGGTGCAATAGATGAATGAAGGTCTGGATACATGATAACAGGCGTATTTTTGTTTGCTCCACGTTTGGAAGGGTTTACCATGCAGAAGAAACAATTGTTTAAGTGGTCAGTTGGTTTCCTCCGAAATCGTGGGATTGCAAAATTCAATAGCTCTCTTTTCTCATCTGTACCATCCTGTAAAAAACAATATGAAAACATAAGTATAAATTTACAAATACTTTTCAATTAGTTTTATTATAAATGTTAAAAAAAATTCAGTATCCAAATAAACAAAACAAATTTTATATATATATATATATATATATATATATATATATATATATATATATATATATATATATTGTCGAGGTTTAGTAAGTGGGTAATCCCAGTCCCACTACCTTGGCATCTATTTTAATTCCGCACTAAGGCAAAGTGGGGGTGAAGTGTAGCCAATACACGTACCGTGGCCACTTCCGGTGAATAAGAATAATCCTGGTGCTTCCCATTTGATCAGAATTAAAATAATGATCCCCTGAGTGTGTTTTCACTCAGTAAAAAGCCAGTCATGCGTGGACTTATGTAATATCGAGAATTCAACCGAGTGGATTGCTTATCGATTGCCAGAGGATCGTCCAAAATAGTTACAACACACAGATACAAAAATATACTTTAATATACATAAATTGGAAATATTAAATAGCTTATCTATGTATAAATAGAATTGATCTTCGCACTGAATTGGTAAGTCTATATAATGTCGTGGGGATTACACTTGAAGTCTACTTACTCGGATGCTTGCGTCTTAATTTAACCCAACAGAATGAATTAAATAATACACCAAATTAATCACTTGTAATACTCGAGATTATGAGCTAGGGATGGAAATTCTAGTTAACGATTAAACTGGTGAAGTTAGGGGAGGGATAATTCACTTTAACGATACCTTTGAGTTTGTAAGTATTTGGAGAATGACGGTGAATGTCTTCTTCTTCTGACTATGATCGCACTTAGCCCGTTTGTCTGAGGTTCCAGAATGTGGAGGGTAAACTTAGACCGGTGTCCTGATATAATGATCCTAGGCCGGATCGCGAAGGCGAGGCAAACTGTGACTCAAATTGGAATTCCTCTCCTCGAAGTGTCCGTTCCGTTGGCACCTGGAGTGGATAGCCAAAAATTATTACCGAGCTGCGTCTAGGGTAATCCACAGAGGGAGGTCCTGTGTAACCTCTCACTCTGACGGAGAAGGAGGAAGTCTGCAAGAATTTTAGCACCTGCAAGTACAGTGACGGCAACAACAAATTCCCCAAAGTTTCTTGCTTGCAACGGGCGAACTGTTTCCTTTGTGGGACTAGCTCCACACACAACGTAGGTCCAAGATCTTCTGCCTGACTCCAGTGAAAATTTTCTCTTTTATTTTCCTCAAGAGCTAAAATTGAGAGACAGCGTGGAATTATCATAAAATTCTCATCGTCACGCAAATAGAGCCTTTCATCTGCCGCCAGTACATGCCAAACATTCACACTTCAGCGCCATCTGAGCTTTCCTCGTCTCAGTCGCAGGTTTATGACAGCGCGAAGAAACTCTTGCCTTCGTAGGCTGGCAGGTGTCTTTTGAGGCAGATATTTTTCCTGTGTGGCCGACCACGAATTCAGTTGTCTCAAAGCCGCGAAAAGAGGTGAAGGGAACTTGATGCGAAAAGGCGAATTTGGAATAAGGGAGGAGGACATGCAACTGTGGTGGTGTATTTATGTACGTATTAAAGCATGGAGGTATTTAGACTTCTATATATATATATATATATATATATATATATATTTATATGCTAAGCTCACAGGTAAAATAAGGTGCCCATGGAGTGTCTTGATCTCCGACTAGCATGCCTAAATTTGCCATTTTGGCCTCACACATTTTAGCAGATCTCTCTACAGATTACTTTTTCGCTCTTATCTTAATAATTTCGTGGTAGGTCATTAATCACTTATTCTGATTAAGGACCTTACGACCTTTAAAACTTTCAATAATTCTCGGGATAATCTTGGGAGGACCTTGGAAATTATATGATTCGAAAGAGAATGTAAAAACAACATAAGGGTTTCGAATTTCTTTAGAATCGGCCGAATAGTTATAATGTTATTGTCAAATAATTCTACGGCTAACTTTTGAAGGACTTGAAATTTTATCATTCAAAAGAGAATGCCAAACAACATAAGGCTTTTAAATTTCGTTAAAATCAGCGGAATAGTTAGGATGTTATGTTAAATAATTTCGCGTTTACCTTACGAGGACTTTGGCAATCATATCATTCCAAAGAGGATTTAAACAACATAGGAATTAAAAATTTCGTTACAATCGGCCAAATAGTTAGAATGTTATTACCAAAACAAATAAAAGCAAAACGGGGACCAACCGACCGCCCGACCCATCAAACGACCGACCAACCCATCGAACGACCGACCGACCCATCGATCGAGAGACCGATTGATCGAAGGATCGACCGACCGAAAGATCGACCAATCGACCGAACGACCGATAGACCGACAGATATATTGAGATATAGAGTCGCACGCGACTAAAAACTACGACTATTACGCTTGATAATTCTGGATCGTTCGAAAGGTATAGGGGGTATTCAATCTGCTAATAGGCCGTTATCTACCAGGGAGGTAAAGCTCTCGAATTCTACCAGTACTTCTACAGTACAGTCATTAAAGATCAAAACGACGGTATTTCAATCAGATCATCTTCCATAACATTGCCAGAGAAAATTTGTGGTATCCAAAATATTGGTACTATAACCTACAGGTATAAACCTGGTATAGATTAAGGTTATGCAAATATGGATAAAAAACTTAAGATTGTCTTCAGATAAACACTTTTATAAGAAAATAAAATGAACAAAATGATCAGAACGAAAACTTATTTTAAAAATATAAGGAATATTATCAATAGATAACATTTATTTAAATTATAAAGTAATTAGTATTTATTGACCTTTATGCTCAAAGATGCTGAGACACCTGCTGCCACGAAACGAACCAGCTCTCAACAATCTTTTGTTCAGTATTTTGCTGCAATCTTCTTGAATAATTTATTAGTTGAAAATCGATCCTTGAAAAGGAATTATATGTAGTTATTTAGCTATTTATTTTCTTCTTATCCAAAGTCTTATAGAAAGTCTATTTTGTATCAGTATTCGCTTCCTTTAGAGGTCTTGTCAAACACATCTCTTAGCTTAGTTAAAAGTGTTAGGATTTATTGCCTATTGTTCCCTCCCTCTTCGGTTTCTTTCATTTTTCTCAAACTCTTTAACATCGCATTACCCTCTTCTTATATGTAGAGCCAATTACAATACTTCTCTGGCTATTCAGTTATTTCAATTCAGTGTTCCTCTCTAATTCGGCGATTGCCAAGGAGAGTAGCAAAGGTATAACTCTTTTATGGTTATTTTATCGTACAAGAAATATTTTTCTTTCAGGAATCATTAATAAAGATAACATTTGTCTATCTTTCATAATTTACTTTTATTCTTAGAATAATGTTTGTATGTATGGATGTATTTTTTTTCCTCTGTATTATGTGATTTCATAATTTTCCCATGTCTTGCGAGTTGGCAAATTTTGATAGTGTTGAGATGAGAGCTAAAAAGGTTATCTATGTATGTACATCTTGCAAATTGAAAACTAGAAAAAAAATAGAACGAAGCGTGTGAGAAGTAACATGGAAAGGGGTATGAAAGAAATTTGTGGATAAAAACATAAACGCAGGTTGAGGGAGGCCCAGATTTATATATCCTCCTTTACCTAAGACGGGAAAGAAATGATAATCTTTAGATACTTTGGCATCTCTCTACTCACATATATCTGTGCATGTGCAGTTGTTAATACTTCTTTTCGACAACATCTCTTTGTTCTTTCAATTCCTTTTAGTGATAATTTTCTTTATATTTCTAAAACGAGATTCTTCCATTGCATCGTGGACGAGGTTGCAATTTGGTGTTTTCAACTGTGACTGTCCTCTGTTGTTTCTCCTTTTTTGTATCTTTCTGAGCGTTGATTTAAAGTGAACTTACTCCACACCCAACCCGCCCCCCTAGGTATTAGAGGTAGCGGGTTGAGCAGAATATTACAGATGGAAGGAAGCACGTGTAGCAACTGGGAAGAGGGAAAGAGGGAAGTAGTATGTGTAAGCAGCTAAAGCAGGAGGTTATAGGTGGAAACGGAAATTATCGGAGTGAATTTGGTCCTGCAAGAAGCAAGTGTAACAGAAGAAACTAGAAAAATAAAGTGTAAGTAGGTGGTAGCTCAAGTAAAATAGGTGAAAGCGGAGAGAGGCAGGTAAGATGAGTTAAAAAGCAGAAACTAGTAACAGGAGTTAACAGGCGATATCATGTGGATACAGGTGCAAGAAAGGAATTTTCAGATAGGAGTACTATTTAACAGGTAGAATCTGGTATATCTAGGTTGGCCCACAAGGTAGGGGGAATTATTCTTTAGAAAGGAGTAGTTTGAGAGAGTAACAGGTGGTAGCGAGAGAAAACAAAAAGAAAGGTTCGGGGTAATTTTAAATAGGTGGAGCAGAACTTCTATAAAACATTGAACGCTTTACAAAAGAAATTCGTGTTTGTCTTAAAAAGGATTTTAGATCCAAAATCTATGACAATTTCTCAAAGAAGCTAATTTGCTGGCAAACATATTTTTTCAACTAAATACTTTCCATAAAAGTACAAAAGTCACATGCTTCTACTTTCCAAAGGATAGGATTTCACCGGGATTTGATCCAGAAAGGATCAATTCGATTATCTCATCATCAATTTAGGATTTGTCTTGGCTTAAATTTATGGGTGCATTATTTTGTTTACTTGAAAATTACAACCGAGGAACAACTAGGGTCTATTGCCCATTAAATACTGAAGGAGAGTTGATAACCCAATTAAGATGAGAAACTCGTCTGTTACATGGCACTGCGTGGCAAACGCTACATTGGGGTGAAGATTACCATGATGATGACGATTGTTTTACAAAGACGATCGAGAGACGAAGTTTCCAAATCAGGATTTCAAAACATGACAACCCAATTTGGTCCAAATTTCGACGCACACTGACTGCACTTCAAGCGCCACCTCGGGTTGGGGGTTTCTTTTCCCCTGTGGTGCTTGTAGAGGGCAATCTGGTGGGGGCAGTATAAATTCTTAGATTTTCGTAATAAGGGAGACGAACGTGTTGTTATTTTTTTAAGAGCTAAAAAAATAGTTTAAATAAATGATTTATTTTGATTATAATAGACAAAATAAAAAAACATGTAATTCCATGAGTAATGTGTGACTTGATCCCCATTAATATCAGTGACCTTTAAACGAGTCGCAATTTCCTCAATATCCTTTGTTCAAGAGTAATAGATCTTATTTTATCCTTCGGAAACGAATCTTCCTAATTACCGATCTTGTTCGTTTGTATAATTATTATTTTATTCTAAGTCTAAATTTCTAAGACAAAAATGGCGTCTTAGTCGCTCAAGTCGATTAAAATCTCACGTTTACTTTTAGAGGGGAATTTTGTTCCGTGGGTATAATCTGCAACTTGTCGCCTCTAGCATTTAGTTGACAAAGGTTTTGAACCTTGTAAAATGGTGCAGGCACCTTCCCTCAAGGACCCTTTTCATCTTTTTAAATCATCCGGCTGATCTGTAGTGGTCGAACTACACCATAAGTAGGCTTTTAACTGGATTCAATAGGCCTGAAAAACACCTCCACAAAATGGACGCGAATTGGTTTTATATTTTCCAAGTATGCTTTACTAAAATGTGAAGTAAAGATTCAATATTGTATTGGTTTGTAAATGTACATATATATTTGTATTAATGCATTAGACCAGGAGACTCAAAGGGGGCAAAGGCCAAACGCTCGAACATCTGTTTGATAAGACTGTCCAACTCGTGTCTCGAGATAAAATTATCAGACATAGAGTTTTACTTAGGAGACTGAATAAATAGAGCTGCTGACCGTATGAAGCGATGCAGCGAGAAGAGTATCAAATGACACAAATAAACATTGAATCTAAAATGTAGACACGGTGTACAGGCAGCATAGCTTTGCCTAAGGGGTGGAGAGTTGAGACCCATAATATGGACGCGGCTCCTTTCTGGCCACGCCTTCTGTATTTCGAGCATATATAAAGAATAATCATAATAGAAGAAGAATAGACAGAGAAATAGATAGGGATTAGATCAGACTACTCCTAATCCTTATTAGTCGGATTACTTTTGCTTTTGTTACTTAGATTTCACGCTCCCAGTTAATCACTGAGTCTTGTCACACCTTCATCCCGTATTAGCGTTACTAATACTTAGTCATACTAGTGTTCAGTCGAGTACACTCTGTAATCACGCCGTTTATAATATAACTTTCGTTATTTAAATAAAGTGTTTATTTTTGTAAGTTCATTTTTGCCTTAAGCCTTCGGTAAGCCTAGCCAAGGAAAAGAACACCTGCAAATTATTGATCCTTGGAGTCAGAGTAATAAATCACCGCAACGACCCCCATCACTCAAACTTTAAGACCTCGTCGCCTTCCTAAGCTGCTACCCGTCATTTGCTTCCTACAACTGGTGACAGTGTCGTTCCTCAAACATAACTTGTGATATTCAGTAAAATTGGAATTAATGAAAACTGGGTTGAAAACGTTTCCTGCAAAAACATAAACCTAACAAAATTCATTTTTGAAAGCACATCAGTGACATACTATTAATTATGACGGTAAAAAGAAACTTCTCATGGGATTCAATAATATAAACAGTAGTCAACAAGAGTTCAGGAAAGATTAGAATGCCATTTAGCAGTCGCCGTTCCCGCAGTAAATACTTTATCATGGCGAAGAATAAGGAACTCTCCAAAGCCTAGAAAAAGGCGATACTGACGGTCGATAATGATAGGCTGAACTTCCCGAAGATATCCAAGCAGCTGAAAATACCTTCGAGCACCAGTGACTCTTTCATTATGAAGTGGAAATAGGTAGAAACCATCAACAACCTTCAACGTTAAGGTGGTCTTCAGAAGGAAATTCAAGATGACCTACTGGCGGGAGGAACGTCGCTTACAACGCGAACCATCAGTAATGAACTGAATCGCCATGCCTTTAAGTCTCCCAGGCCAATAAATACACCTCTACTGCTGAAGAGAGACAGAGCAGCAAGATTGAAGTTCGCACGTTTGAATTTGAAGAAACCTGCTGAATTCTGAGATAATATTCTGTGGTCCTATCAGACAAGAGTAGAATTGTTTCCTATTAAAGATGGCCATCCTGTCTGAAAGGAAGATGGCAGGGCCTACGACCATAAGAACACCACCACTAGAGTGAAGTTTGTGCGAGGTAACATTATGGTGTGTGAGTGTTACTCACCTAATGGTACCGGTAATATCCAAATCATAGATGGCACCATGAATTCGGCAATCTACAGAGATATTTTAGAAGGACGTCTGTTCGTTTCTGTAGAGAAGCTTGGACTTCGAGAGGGATGGATCTTTCAACAAGATAATAATCCGAACATATTGAGAAAGCTACCTGCGAATGTTTCCTTAGGAACAACGTAAACTTTCTAGAGTGGCCTAGTTAGTCACCAGATTTAAACCTTATAAAGAACTAGTAGAGAGCATTGAAGAACAAGATTAATTTGAGGGTTCCCAAGAACATCAAAGAATTGGAAGTAATTTGAAAAGAAGAATGGGCCGAAATACCAAAGAAATGTTGCAACGCACTAGTGAAGAACTACAAGAAATGATCGATTGATAGTGGTGTAAGCCAGCAAAGGTAACACAACTAAGTATTAATCGCTAAATATCAATTTATACGAATGTTGTTTTTACCCCGGTTTTCATTAAGTTCTCGTTTACTGAATATCATTTCTGCTTCCTACCTATTTGGGCACAGAAATTTTAACTTTACATCAATATACATTTGTTATGTAAATTTCATGGTTTGATGGGTTGGAATTCTATCAAAATTGAATTTTGAAAGTGTACGATACTTATTTATTCCCATTTTATGCCACTTATAATTCTTATTTAATCAAATTTATATCACCTTTTCTCAATTGAAATAATGTTAAACCGATGCTTAATTTTAATTGTGAAGAGTTCCGAATTTTGACGAAGCCTTTTAGACAGTGGAGGTGAGTTAAGATAGAATTTATATGTCTATATCGTTCGAGGGTAAGAAAGTATTCGATTCCTCTCTCACCCTTCCCCTCGATTAGAAAAGGAGGTTTAAAGGGGGTATAAATCTCCCCCTCTTCGAAATATCGAGGGATGTCGTCAACTTGTGATGTTTGAGTGGCTGAAAGCATTTAATCCTTTGCCTCTTAAAGGAATCCCCGCGAATACCTTTTCGACTAACTCATTGCATTTCCCCTCACTCAATATCCGTTCCTTACCCTCAACTTTCTCCCCCCAACTACCACTTCTCCTAACGCTCCACTCATGAAACCAGCTTTCACGTTCATTTAGATCTCCACATAAGCGCTCAGCTATCTCTTGCTCCCCTTTGATCTATGCCTGTAAAGGGTCTTATTTTCCCTCACGGCCAGAACCTGTAGATAGAAATAACCTATTCCTCTGATTTATTTAGGACTCCTTTATCTCCCCTGAAATACCCCTTAACCCCCCTTTATTTGGGCCATTCCGGATTTTTCAATCATGACCACATTATTAGAAAACATTCCTTATATCTTCTCACTCTTTTTCATTTTCTTTCATTAGCACTATCTCTCTCCTCCCCTTCTCTTTATCATCAGTGAGTACATTTTACAAATAAGCAGCAGAAATGAAAACTTGTAGCGAACGAGTGAAAAAGGTAGTGAAGTAAACAAAAAAGATAATGCCAACTTTCACTTCCTTGTAAAACATCTGCAGAAATGCTTTTTTCCATATGCCTCTTCCAATGTCTCAAAATTGTACTTCGTGTATACAGAAGGCAGGCGATGATGCATGTGGTAAGACTACATTCTCTATTCATTCTTGTGTTTTGAATGTGTATTCGAGATAGTGTAAAAGAAATTCTCTCTCTTCTTTATCTGCTCGGTTTTCCTCGTCTCAAATCTTTTATTAACAAAGATATTAAACTCTGACAGCGAACATAGCTGTTATAATATACCCTTTATTTCCTGTTATTTTAACGGGCGTTGTAAGAAAAAAATGTCTATCAACGGAGGTGGAAGATGCTGGAATGTTAATAAGAACCAAAGGATTATCAAGGGACACAAAGAAAATCCTGAGAAAATCTGAAATTACTTGGTTTCCCCAAAGGCTAGTAAAGGATCCATTGCAATCCGGAATATGCTGGGCGTAAATAAGATATGTTTCAGTTTGCAACTGCATTTAATAGCCTGAAGAATACCTAAAATATGTTTACCTTCACGTTTAAATGAATTAAATTATATTGAACATCTAAACTATAGTAAATTCTCAAGAGGAAAGTGTTGAGGTGTATAAAACAATGCGAAATCTTTTAGAGATATACGGAGCAATTCTAGTCATGGATGGCTACATTATTATAAAGAAATATTTTGACAAGTGAAAGCTTGCAGAAATGAGGCAGAAATATGACGATAATGTATGGCCCTGCAGAATATATACTAACAGTTAGTGATATTCTATAGCCTTAAAAAAAGTTGAGTCCTACCGAAATATAGAGGATCCGGCACAAGACTACAACCTTTTATGACTAAGTAAAGCCTCTTAAGTATATGAACTCCGCGTAAATATTAGCGGAGTGATCCAAAAGTGTCCCCGTGGGAAAAAAATTCTCGAAAGGGGAAATAATAAATGTCGGAGGTGAAACCAAGTAAGTCAAATAAAGAATGGAAACGACTTTGCCATAAAACTGAGAAGGATCAAATCATAGGGTTGCAGTTGAAAAGACGACATTTATAATATTTATTGCAAGTAATTACTTGTATGCAATTAAAATCACTCTTTACTTAATGTTGACGATATTTAGATCACCTTGTAGAAGCCTCTAAAGTATGTTGGAGCCTACTTTCACGAGTATTTAGAGGCCTACTGAATATCTAAATGATCTTTGGACTAATTAACAGGATGATCTATGGTGACAAAGACAATATTAAAAAGATCATTGATCCGATAAATTTTGTCATTAACAGCGTTAGTCCTTTTAATAAAGTCCTTGTCATCGGCGTTCCCTGCAATCCAATTATTTTTATCATTTATTATAGTCATTTAGTTATTGGGTGAATCCTTCCTTGTCATTCATTTGTTAATATCTTTAGACCTTGTAATTCGCTTTTGATTTTATCGGTCTTTTAATCTAATCCTTTTCATCATTGATTATATTTAGTCATTCATCAGCAACATCATTTTAATCATGTCCTTAACAACACTAATCCTTTTAATTCAGTCCTTGCCACCATGATTACTGATCATTTAATCCTTGTCACCATCTAAAATAGTCCTTGTTAACGTGCACCATCCTTCTTAAATTAGTCATTTACCGGTTCCCTCCTTGTCCCCGTCGAACCTTTTAACCATCTCCGTCATCCTATCAGCGCTTGTCATCCTTTCTCCCGCTCTGGTGGAGACAACTGGAGGGAGAACACAAACAGATGAAGAAACCAACTCCAAAATTTCTATCCCCCGAATAGGAGGTGTCAGGGGGAGCATGAGCAATCAAATGGCAGCTGACACTCGGATGATTCCGTGCCCTCCCGCCCCCAATCCTCGCTGAAGCATCTGTTTCTTCCGCGCATCTTCGATCCATCCATCTTCTCCACCTTCATTACCAATCTCTCCCTTCGGCGTGCGATGCCCCCGTTGGTTTTCGCTTTAAATCAAAATAAATGACCCTGACCCCAAACTAATGATGAGTGTACAGTTCTTGCACTCGGAACAACTCCCGTGTAAGAACTCGGATCAGTTGTTGCCTTTGAGTACAAGTGCTCTTTGTACTCGAACCTTGTACTCCTCCTGCTCCAACTTGTTACTTAGGATTAACACAGGGTGCCATTTTGGATTAGGGGGTCATGTTTTATTTTTCATTATTTCACTTCTTTCTCTTTACCCTCCTCCTTCTTTCATTTGTCTGTCATTCTCATCATTTATTTGGGAAAAATTTCCTCGTTGGATTACACCAATTCCCCGTTATCATTCGAAGGGAAATTGGTGGGACTCGTGTAGAAGTGTGTAGCAACCCGCGTGACTAAGCGTCCCATTTCAATGCGAGTGACCGTTGCGGGACTCAAGCGTCTCTCGAACGACGTGAAGCAAGCGGCACTCAAGCGTGAATCAACTTCGATTCAACCCGAGACTAAAGCCACTCTCAAAAGTGCTGCAACCAACTCTAGAAGGTGACTCAAATTTATCAAGCGTATATCAAGTCTGAGTCAAGCACCTTTTAAGCGTTAGTCAAGTATTTTTTTTTAAATTACTTACGTGTGACTCAACCACAAAGTAAACATGACTCTAGGGCCTCTGGAAGATAACTCTAGAGCCTCAAGTGAAGGTGATTCACCCAAAATAACGGTTGGTGTTATCAAGCGTGAGCAAACGTAGGAGTGTGACTGATTGCCCTCTCGTGGCAGTCATCAGTTATCTATCAGGAAGCAAAAGACCTCCGCAGAAACGTTGGATCGGTTTCAACCGCCTTTGTCGGTCTATTTTGGAGGTCGAGAATCCGCTTTGCCTCCATACGGCGGATGCGCTCTAGACTAACGTTATTCCCTCACTCGTGACGAGACTATTTTGAGGGCGTTGCCTCAAGAGAGAAGATTTCTGAGTCTTTTACGAATGGTTGTTTTGTTTATTTACCGCTTTTAATACTGATTTCACACATCCAATGCCCCTCTCATTGGGAACAGGAGTTTAATGTGGGATTCAGTGTTTGCTAAAAGAAGCATCCGATACTTACTCTTATCATGTCCCTATCCGAAGACTAACCAATCTCAATGTCAATTAACTTAGAGAAACGTGGAAAAAGGTTCTAAATCATTTACCATTATCATGACTTATACACTTTCCCCTTAGTCTATGCAGTGTTTTGGCTATCCTAGAACTTGGCTAGAACCCAAATCTATGAGAAACTTTTGAAGTTGAAGTTTTCTTTCTCGGAAGAGAGACATTCATTAATCTAGGAATATCCCTTTCATTCTCCTTACAAAATGATTTAAAACTAAGCGCAAGAAAAGGCTAAATTCCGATAAAGTCGTTTGCTTAGGTTCTGGTTCAAGAGAAAGGTGGCGTTAAACAGTGTCTAAAAAGATTGCAAATTTGCGCATTTGAGTCTATTGACAGGAGGAGTTGTAGTATTCAAGGTTCTGTTGAAAGGTGATCAGTATAACGGCATCCAATAAGGTCTACGCACTTACACAATTCACAATATGGCTAATATCTCCTCTCCTCTTCCAACACCCATAGTTCTCTTCAGATCAAGCATTGTTAAGTCCTAAGTTTCCGAAATATGGGATCAAAGACCATCACATTTGATTGCTTGCACTACAACATTGAGTGTTCTGCAGCCCCCTAGCCCCAACAAGCCAGCTTGTAAACTCCTAAAATAAACTATAAAATTTTCTACAAAAGAAAGAGATCCCCCATGTCAACAAACGTAAGCATTTACACTCTATAAAAGCAAGGAAAATTCCTTATCGAATCCCCACTTGAACATTGGCCTTCATTCAAGCTCCTTGAGTGTGACTGCAAATTAATATCTAACGTCACAGAGAGTTCTGCAGAGCAATTTAATGCACAATGGTTTCCCTCAAAACAAGCTGCCACGCACCAAATTGAAATCAATGTCGATTGCAGATTCTTACAATTCCATTGAGCAAACCTAATTTAACTTTGATCGTTTCAATTTAACTCAGAATGTTTGCTTCTATCATTTAAATATAAACACTTTCAAGCAAAGATGCGAGGAGATATTTTAAGTCTTAGCTCAAATTGATGATGACCCTCACATACTTATTCGTAGCGAAACTTGGTTTTCTCAAATCTATTCCCATGTCATAATTATAACTCACTCCTCACTTTAATAGACGGTAAAGGAAGAGGAGGAGATTTTTCCTATGAAATAACCACGAATAAATCTTCCTTAAACACTGAGTCATCAATTGCATTAGAGAAAATCCTCTATCTCATTTTCTGTTTACATGAGGTTTTTCAACTCATTCTAATTAATTGGCGTCGCTGATTTTAAATCTAAAATCTGTTTTTTGTCTGATGCTCTACTTTTAATGTTACTTGAAATTTATGATTTTACTGAAATTGATGCTGTTCCTGTTTTGTTTCAGATCTAATGATAGCTTCTCCAAGTAAACATAAATGCACAAATGATTCTAATGCATTTTTTACATCTGTGGCTACTCTACTACACACTAGATTGCTTTTGCTATTAGCTTCCAGGCTGAATAAATAAAGTCTTCCTGACAGCTCTGCACAATCTCATATTTCAGAACATGGGACGAAAGTTCATACATTGATTGTGCTGACGATTCCTTATTAACTATGGCGCACACCATCCATCAGATATTAATTACTAATGTTAATAATGGCGCTTTGCTCCCAAACTCTCCATGAACATCAATAATACCACCTATATGATGCTATTCTTTAATAATCTCATCAACATACCAGCCATACTAATACACAACCATTCTATCAGTCTATCTTACACTACTAAATTCCTTTATGTTTTTATTGATAATGCAGTCCAGTTCCACACCCAGTCGCAAATACTCCTCAGCAACGTGTTCTAGACTCTGGGCTCTTTAAAACCAACTTCTCATCTATTTCCTAACTTGTCCAAGTTTATAATTCAAAGTTATCAATAATTTAGAAATTGATTAATTTTTATTAACAACCCAATTTCAATCACATTACTCTCTTTTAACTTCCTTTTAAATTATATGCGTCAAAATCAAATTCGTGAAAACTTTCAAATCAGACAGCTAACCTTTTCTAAAACTGGGGTTCGTTCCCCTCCTTCCCCAACATGCTTATGCAAACTCGTTCTCTCTGCGCTCGCAACATCACCCTCTGTGAATTGATTGAATCCGCGTCTCGGGATTCTTTCGTCTACCCGCAAATTTCGTATTGGGGACGAGCTCTCCCCCAAAATCATCTGAATCTAGAGATGGTTTAGGGGCGGTATAATTTTTGCCCTAATGCTAAATGGATCAGGAGATTTAGAGTTACGAGTACTTTGGCAGAATTGTTAGCTCGCAAATAGGGAGGAGTACAAGTCACATTGCGCACTTTATGTATGACAGAAGCCTGGCAAATTGGTACAAGGAACATCTACTTCTTCCAAAAGAACGGAAAAAATAGCCTTTTAGAAAGTAAGAAGAAAATACTCCCTCTCCGAAGAAGTAAATGAGAAATACCCTTGTCCTCAAAGACTCTAGGTATAATAGATCTTCCTCAATTTACACTTCTAACCTTTCAATGAGAAAAGATTTAACACGACCTTAATTGGTTCTTCTGGCGAAGCCTTTGTTTCTCCATTCTCCTCCACTTTGTAAGAACTCACGTTGAATATTGAAGAAACATCTTCACCCCAACACAAAATTGAACGGAAGGGAAACTTCTTTGGCCATTTAATGCTCCCAGGATGTTTGATCTTAAAATGCATTTTGAAATTTCTCAATAAACTCCATTTATCGTCCTCCCTCTTCACTTTGATCAATTATTTCCAAAGGGCTTGTGCCTCCTTCAGCCTATAAGACGCAGACCACACGAAGGAGTTATCCTCAAGGAACAACTTTATTTAAGGGATTCGTTTTGTGAGGTTCAGAAATGCTCGTTACTTCCACCAAACAATTTGGCGGTGGTTATGTGATCATCGTTTTTTGTTTGGAGATTTATAAGCTATCGCTAAATGTTATGAAAAGAGCCAGATAAAATTTTGTGAGGTAGGGGAGGGGGAGCTTGACTCATGAGTTAATTAGGTCTTACCTCCCAAAAATGGGTTCATGGTAGGAGAGTAATACATCTTCTTTACGTGAAACCTGGAAGAACTGGACAGGTTCCTCAACCCAGTGCCCGCATTTGTGCACCCTCCCGTCCCCACTGCCTGCATGCCCTAGGGCTATAGAGTATCGTCCAAAACGATGAAAACGCCGTTATTTCCATCCCTAACTTTGGTGAGAGGAAATCCGGGACCTCTAAAACTGAGGTCCCCGTACCCCCTGGGTACAAATAAGACATGAGTAAAGGGTATGCAAATAGGGATGAATAAATCAAAATGATGCCGCGTCTCAACCACGCATGGCGTAACTTCACTTCTTCCATAACAGCTCGCGACTTGATGAGGTGATGCCCTCGTTGGTTTTCTGCTGTGATTTTAAGACTAAATGGGGCTTCGGCCTCGCCCACTAGAGATCCCGTTTCGAACTAATTTTAAGTTGAGCCACATCAGGTGTGGTTATTAGCCAGATGGAGTCTAGTTCAGGTCTCCTTCATGGTGGTAGTGTAGTTCTAGATAAGAAAGATCCCTTATTTATTTGGCTCAGGAATTTACAACAAGTAACCTCCCCCCACCCTCAGTTGAAAGATGATGATAGAGCGCTGTGATTCTGCGAATCCTTCCATTGCAAGTCCAGGTTTCTCTCAAGCCTGAATTCTCAAAGCCTATTTTTTCAACATTATACTTTTATCATAGCAATTATTAAAATATTTTCTTTAACTAGATTTGATTATTTATTGCAATCAAAGGTCCCGTGGAGGTGTAGCACGGGGCAGTGATCAAATTTTTGACCAAGGAAGGCAAGAATGCAAAAGAGATCTATGAACGCATGGTTTCAGTGTACACCGACACCGCCCCTTCCTGAGAAACCATTGCTCGCTGGAATAGGGAGTTCCGCCATGGTCGTGAGTCCCTTGAAGATGACTCACGTCCAGGACGCCCATCAGACGTGACCAACGAAGAAATCTAGCGAGAACTTGGAATATCACATGGAAGTGTTATCAACATCATGCACGACAATTTGGCCATGACCAAGGTCTCTGCCGTTGGGTCCTTAGAATCCTCACGGCCACATGATCGACTTCAACGTCATGAAAGTCCACAAGGCTAGAGTTGCCCAAGCTGCCCTGCACGAGTTAGGATTCATGGAGCTCAATTATCCTCCCTACAGTCCAGATCTGGCCCACAGCGACTACTTTTTATTCCGCCAGCTCAAGGGTGCACTGCGTGGACGCCGGTTTGGGGACGATGAAGAAGTCCAGCTCACCGTCCCGGAGTGGATTGAACAACAGTCGGGAGATTTCTGGTTGTCTGGAATTCGAAGCCTGAGGGACAAGTGGGGCAAGTGCATTGAAGTCGAGGGTAGTTAAATTGAAAAATAATAAAACACTTTTCCTCATATCTCGTTTCCTTATATCCAAATTGCAAATCTTATTGACCGCCCCTCGTAGATCCATAAGTTTAAAAGAATATGACGCACGCAAATGCGTAACAACAACAAAATAGGTATGAGAGGCAGAATGATTAAGATAAATTCACAAACAAATGTCACAGTGAAAACAAATAATCCTTCTTAGTGTTACATACACATAATTAAACACAAATCAAAATGGACAGACTCTCATTATAGATTCTTGATCACACTGCAATTAAAGAAAAAAGGAGTATTTGAGAGTCATAAATTTACCCTCTGGAAAGCAAGTTCTGAAAGCGACAATTAATTAACATGTCATTAAAAGAAAGAATATAATTGCACTGAATAAATGATAAAATAGTTTTTATGGAATGTAGCTGAGAAAGGAAAAATAGTTGAGTTGTGTAATAATTTGTTCGACCTTTAATTGTTGGGGGTATTTTGCACTTCGGAAATAGGAAAGTTTACGGGAGAGGGTTGGTAGTCCTATTAATCCTCGGACTTAATGTGGGGGGAAGAATAAGATTGTTTATTTTTTTGAAGTTAAAGTTTTATCTACATATATGTATTGATTCGTTTGTGCATGAGTGGGGTGGGACTGTGGAATAGTGCTGGAATGAGAAAGGAGATAATGGGTCTTCTAGTTACGAGTATCTCAATGGAAGATTTCCTTTCTTTTCTATGTAGTATATCTTCGCTTTGTGGGCATTTCATTTATCAGGTTATGCCATGAGTAACTTAAGAAAACTGTTGACAATATATTGGTCTGATCTCACTCAAAATTGTTCTTTTACTGTTGAAGACTTACCCATCAAATCAAATCCTACCATTTAACCGTTCACTGTCATCTGCAATACCATGGAATGTTCTTTGAACTTGAAAAATGCCTTCCTCATGATTTGATGAGCGTCTACCGCAAAGTAAGAATAGGCATTTGCACTCTTCGCATTTTTTAACGCCTTTCGTAATTTTTTCGAACAATTAAAAACTAGAGATATAAAATTGAAATTCTACAAAAAGAGAAAAAGACGTACGCATGTGTTCAGTGGTGGCGTAGTGCTAAATCACAATTAAAAAGAAACCCCCAGTCAAGGTAAGTTTAGCTCTATGTTGTATTGAAGAATCTATTAGAATCATTTAAAAATGATTGGAGTTGTTTGTTAAACACTCGTGAATAACGATTTCTCAACAGCCTGAATTACAAACAAAGTAAAAAACATTTTTAAATAATCATTGCAAAGTTAAGGATAAAGCTGAAGGTAATCAGGGAGAAGTCAACAACATCAAAGTGTATTACAGAAACTAGATGTCCACGGCCTATAAAATAGATGAAAAAAGAAAAAAAATCATTAAGGATATTATTAACCGTAACATCAAGGTAAAAAATCAAATGGATAAAATTCAAATCATCATTTATTATAAAACAACAAAAGCCAGGAATCTTCTGATGAAAAACAACACCTGCCTAAACTCCTCAAATTTCAAGTCAACCAACATAGTTTACGAGTTCATCTGCCCTGATAAAGACTGTAAGCTTTACCACAACTCCAAATATATTGGCATGACAACTAATACACTTTCTAGGCGTTTAACTATGCATCTACATAGTCAAACCTGAAGGATTAGAGTACTATCGAACTTTTTCCAGGTTATCGAAAAGACTTAGGAAATCTTCTCTTGAGTGTACTTTCCTTGAGATTTGTCGCAATGAACCTGAAGCTAGGTGATACGCCCGAAACCTTGTTCCTTAAATAAATCACATGTACCTCAGCCTCCTATGTGTCTGTACCTTCACCGTGAAATTGAAGATTAGACTGGTTAACAGCAACTCATATGACTATATTTACAAGAAATATGGACCTGAAGGATTAAACTACTACCGAACTTTTTCCAGGTTATCGAGCAGACAGGAAATCTTCTCTTGACTGTACATTCCTTGAGATTTGTCGCACTCAACCTGAAGAGGGGTGATACGCCCGAAACGTTGTTGCATAAATAAATAACGTGTATCTAAGCCTCTTATGTGTCCTTACCTTCACTGTGAAATTCTATATATATAAATATATATATATATATATATATATATATATATATATATATATATATATATATATATATTTATATTTATATATATATATATATATATATATATATATATATATATATATATATATATATATATATATAATATTGGTTAAATAAACAGAAACTATATTTCCTCTAACAGTCTATGTGATCGAAATGTAATCCGTTGCTTTCATATAAATTATAATAAACTACGCCAAATGTTCAAAATGTTCTCCAGTTGCATCAAGGAAGGCACAAGAAAATGAATTCGGCCGTAGACTATAAGGATTTTTAAGCCTATAATGAGACTAAATCAGGCATAGCTGAAGGGATCCAAAGTTCGTTCACGTGAGGGGAAAATATTTTTAGTATATTGTGTAATTAATATTAAATGGTGATGTATGAGTAAACTGATCGCCAATCAAAAATAAGTAAAAGGAAGAGGCTCTTCTAGTAGCAATTAGAATCAACTTCTTGGATGGTATAAGCGACAACAGATTCCTCTCCTCCCTGAAGCCCATAGATGGAACCCTAAGCCTAGATTCTAAACCATGAAAGTTGAGCAATTTCTCTCTCTCTCTCTCTCTCTTTCTTTCTTTATTTTTCTATCTCTCTCAGTCTCAGGTTTCAGCTAAGATCTAAGATTAGAGAGAGAGAGCTAAAAAGGGTTAAAGTGGTGACCAGTGACCACACACACAACGCTGTTATATTTTGCATCTCCGCTTCTTCCACACTCATGACCCTGCAACTCTGCAAGTTATTACGCTTTTGTACATGACTCGCCTTCGAAATATGGAAATAAACGTGTAATTTCAATTTATTCAGTATTTATCGGCTCAGTCGCATCACATCCTAGATTTTCTTGTTTCTCCTACTACTTGCTCGATGTCTCCTGACGGCGCTCCGACCAGTTATCACTACGTCCTCTGATGTCTCAATTATAAATACCCCTGACGCAAGTCACTTTTTCCCCAAAGTCCCCCCACGGGTGTGGGTTTCCTACGGTAGGGACTAAGGCCTCTCTGCTCTAGTATGACTGACCAAACCTAATTTCCAACGAACTTTTCCCACTTTCGCTTATAGGGTAAGAAGGTTTATTGGTACCGGTAAATGTTCCCCGTTTATGTGGTCGTATAGGTTACCAATTTTTAGGTGCATGGTCTGTATTTATAAGGGAGTGTATTGAAGAGTCTCCTTGTTGCTATTGTGCTTGACGGATGACGAGGACTTTAGGGAGTCGGTCTACTTTACGCGTCTGTCGAATTGGTTGTGACCCTTAAAATTTATCACGAGGGTTATGCGTTAGGCTGGGCTTACTAAAGGTGTTTCAGTAATCAGAGTAAGTAAAGGACTTGAGAAGGAAAAAATATAACTTTATTCTTAAATTAGCCTACTAAAAATGGCAAGCAGAAACGTTTCGTGTTCTTTGAGGTCAATGTGTAGGCTTTCTGTCTAACGCAAAGTTTCGAGTTAAATGGCAGCAGTACTTCGGCGAGTAAATGAGATTCCGTGACGTTACTAAGCGGGAATGAATTAATTTTAATGAATAAGGCTTTATTATTCTCTGATTAATGATCTTTGAGTCTCTCTCTCTCATATATATATATATATATATATATATATATATATATATATATCGTCTCCAAGGGGCGTGAGCTTGACTTGTCTGTGGGGCAGACCAAGTGGTCTAGTTCGTTCGTTATTTCCACCCCTTGGGTGGAGTTTCCGACAGCTCTGTGTCCCTGTTGTACCAACATATTTCCCATAGATTAGCTTTATTCTAGGGAATCGCTTGCTGCATGTCTCTGTGAAATTTTTCTGCTCAGATCCTATATTTGTTCAGCTGCTGACAAATGTTTCCAACGTGCGTATGTTTGTTTGTTTGCGATCCTCGTATTTGTCTAGGTGGTTACCTTTGATATTTTTGTATTTTCGTGGGTTTCCGCGTGACTTTAAAGACCGCTTGCCTAAGATCTATTTGAACATTTTAACTTATATATAATTTCATTTACTAATTTTCTTTTGTTCTTTATTTATTACACTGGGCATATTATTTCCTTAATTTACATACATAAAAATTTCTAGGTGTTGATAAATCCACCGAGTGTACATTTTTGTAGTTCTTCGCTGGGCCTATTAAATCATTCAAATCCGTGCCAGAGGCCTACCTCTTTCATAAAACGAGCCATACACGCTCACTTATTATGGGTTAAGCGAAACCCAAGTGTCTTTTTGCAACGATAATCTCTACATATAATCTATATATTATAATGCCTCAATCTGAGCTATGGAATATTATTAACTTCTTTTGCGTCTCAATGATTATAATCATTGTGACGGATTATTGGTGTTAATTCAAGTGTCGAATGATTCATTCAATATTTGATTTCACTTTTCTCATCGCTTCCGTAATTGGATTGGTAATTCAAGCGTATTCCTCGCTGCCATATTAATTCATTTTTGAATTTATTAATTTCCCTGTGCTCCTATTTGTTTCATCTAAATTACGTGCCTTAATTTCCGCCTTCACCCTTGTCTCCTGCATAATAAAGCCATAAATCATAATGTAATTTATTTTCATACCAAAGAATAATTCGCCTCTCCTAGTTAGTTAATCTCCGGAGAATAACTCTGATGTCAGACTTCTCATTATTGCCACAAGAGAAAAGTCATATTCGATTGTAATCTCCAGCTTTCATGTGAATCAAACTGACAAAGTACTTGGTTATCGCCAAGGACTTTCAAAGGGCCATTTTTATTTTATAGGACATGGCGATTATCACAAATTGCTAGATGAAGTTATACCCCCAAGTGTGAAATTATTTGGAAACCAAGACCTATTCTTTTAACAAACTAGAGTTTCATTCTTCCATATTAGGAATGATAGGTAAAAAAGAATCCCGAGCTAACAATTCAAATGTGTTTTGGAGGATTGAGGTGAGTTGAGTATCATTGACCTATACTTGACTTGAATCCACTTCATTTTTACTTGCGGAGTTACCTATAGGATGCTGGTTATGATATAAGACCTGCAAAGACAGAGTAAAAAAACAAAAACGAGAAAATGCTGCGGTCGAAACAAAGCAAAGACCCAACAAGAACATAATAAACATTTTGCTCTTATTCGGGCAAAGAGGCCACCCCCTAACACTGCCTGGTTATTACTCTCGTGGTATCATTTTACTAAAGAAAGAGCTCAACTTCAGGAGAAGCGCCACAGAGGAAAAGGTTTCTACTCGAGGAACCCCACAAATGGGTGGTGTGAAAAGCGACCAAATTTATAAAGATCCGAGCCAGTAAATAATATCAATTATCACTTTATATTTCGAGCAAATATTTACTCTATGTAAAATAGCAAGTTCAATATTTAGCCAGCTATTTAAATACAAGCAAATTAAAAGGGACCTTCTTTAAAAGAAATATTTGACTGTGAGCCCTCTGGCAAATGGAACAAGTTATAACCATCATAGTACGAATATAGACGAACTGACAAAGGCCCGTAACCATATCCAAAGGACCAAAAGATATATTCCTACAATTGACATACAAATGAGTAATGCTGACTCGGGTTTATTTAGGCGTTCGATAATAACGCCCTGGCATCAAACCGCTCCGCTGAGGCTTATATTTGCTCGTTCAAAATCAGCTAAATGAGCTGAAGGGTTCCCCTCTCCCCCAAGAGTGGTTGATCAATTATTTCTAGCATTTGCTAGCTAGGCTCTCGATTTAATTGTTGTCACTCATGGAGGAATGGTTGGATGAAGAGGAACCTGCAGGCGCTCTTACGGAAAAAAGATTGCAGGGCGTTTGTATGAAGGCAGGGGAAGAAGGGTGGTGCTGGCATTTGTGTGTATGAATGTTTGTTTTAGTTTGTATGCTTATGGAGGGAACACAAAATACTTTATGACGTTATGGGATATTTCTAACTTGTGTATGAGAGATAACTTAGCATGCCTCCTCTCTCCTTTCTAAGGAGATATGGTAATTATACACCATTTCTTCCCATCCTCAACCAAAATTTCATTGCCTCAGTTTATATAGATATTAATCAGGGCTTCCGGACGCTTCCTTGTATCTCCTAAATGTTCCAAAATGAAAATTACTCCCGTCCTCGCACTATTCATGATCGATGATGCCTAACTATGTAAAGTTATTTCAATCCTTGTTCCCTCTTCATGGTCGATCGTTTCTCTGTCATGTTCATTTGGGCCCGTCAGAGTGGCAAGTCATTCGTTATTCTTCCATTCTGAGTTATAAGACATGGCATTGACTCGTTGAACCCCCTAACCCCAAAGCGTCAATTGGGCCCCTAGTTCTTATTCCCTAAATAATAAAAAGAGAAGTTGTTACCAAATTGGTATGTTATTGGCATCAAATACAGGTGGAAAAGGATTGTGTGTTTGCGTGTGAAGGAGAGAGAGAAAATGTTCCCAATTGTGTATTCTCACATGTTATTCTATGTTCTCTTAATGGCAAATAAATTTAGACGTATGCAGCTTGTCATGGTATGACATTACATTATATCAATACCATATTATATCTATAGGAGAGGAGGACCACTAGCTTGAAAGCGAACCAACAAAAGGGACGGAAAACCACGCGTTCAGATGGGCTGAGTAACGAGATAGTGCAACGAGGTCAGGTTAATTATTGACAATGGCAAAGTTCAAGGTTATTTAAAGAGACATGTATAAAAATATAATTTTATTTACACAAAAAAAATTAATAAGAGAATTGAACGGTAAAATTACCCCAGAGAATTAACGGGTAAAAATCACATCAATAAACGAAGGGAGGGGGGGAGATTAACTCAATTGGGTTACTGAAGGGGGGAGAGGGGTTGGCTTACGGATGTCTTCGGTACGTGAGGTGAGACCGCTCGGACTTCAGAGCGGGAGGTTATGGTGATGACGGTTCTCCAAAAGCAAGGAGGGGGGTGGTAACTTCCGGTACAGGGGAGAGTATTTCGGCTGCCCAATATAAGGAGGGCTTCGACAGGAGTTGATGAAAGAAGTCGGGAAAATCACTCGGGGCGATCTTTTAGTGGAATTACCTCCAGGCTGGGGCTAATTCCAAATACACAAAATAGTCCAGCTGTCACTTTGCTTTGTTGCTAGCACTTGACTTGGAACCATGAAGAAATCTTCTTGGTTCTGGCGAGACTTCTCAACTCTGTGTGTCTTCCGGGGATTCGAGCGTTATTTATATCCGAGGCTTACCTCGGAGATGGGGGTAAGCGGCAAACAGCTTTACTCTCGAAGGGCCTCGAATCTTCTGGGAGAGCTATTTTAGCCCACATAAAGGTGAATCGTTGGGGACTCGATTCGAGGCTACCGCTTGTGGAAGGGGGGGGGGGGGGTGAGGGCTTACCACTTTAGTCCTAGCCGGGCCTTTTGATGCTCATGGGAGTTCTTTCCTGCTAAAGATCTTACACGTGGGGATTCCCTCACACAGCTTAGTTCTCAGAAAAGCGAAGGCACATGAGTAACTTCTTTCATACAATGTTAGAAAAAAGATTTAGACATACTTTGGCGCGAAGTCTTAATGACGCATTAAGAGGTATTTAATCAGTGTTTTAGTTTGACCGCTTTCCTCCACTCACTTTGCCTGCGACCAAAGGAATAAAGGAATTTCCTGAATCTTCACAAATCACGATACCACTTACATTTGAACCTGACACGCTTTCCCCTATCCATAATCGGTCTTTTTACAATCCTTTAACCACAAATCCAAGCTTCCTTGGATCTGTCCTTTCTGCATTATTTTCACGTTCCCATTACCCTCTCCAGAGGATAATGGGCACCGATAGAGCAGAATGTATATGTATATATGGTGAGATGGGTGATATATATACTCTGGTTGACGGGAATATAATGCCTAGATCTTCACCAACCAATGCTTTTGAAGAATGAGGATTGAGAATAGAGGAGTCACTTGTTAGATTCTAATAGAGCAAAAATGGGAATAGGCAACCAGCGATTAACGAGGAAACTAAGAGTGGTATAATTCTATATTTATTTATATATTAACGAGAAAGATATAAAAGTCAAACAAAGAGCAAGGAGAAAATGTGAAATACATACAATGAGAATAATAAATTTTATCGATTATAAATGTAGGTTTAGAGTAAATATTTATATAAATTTGAGTTATAAATTATGGAATTATATACTGCATATCTTTAATATAAGATTCGGTTGATAAAATTTACAGGATATATGATATTTTCAATGAATGGATGGATCGACTTGGGAATAGATTTGGACGCAGAATAATTGCTGTAATTATAATCTCGAAAGGAATGGAAATGGAGAGAAAAGAGGCAATTACATTTTTAAATAGTTAAGATATTCAATTGATTTGAATAATGGTAACGTTACTTTACTGACCTTTGTCTGACGATACCGAAAATATAAGTGAACTAAAATTGTCAGCGAACATTGGGGGTGAGGTAGGTTGATGCTGATTGGTCAGTTTAAAATACCTCAGACAAGGATTTGGATTGGTTGAAATATATATCGTACAACGTATACAATACTTATTAACTGACGCTACGTAGGGTAAATTTTGTTGGAAATCGTACGACTTATATATGATCGGAATTGTCGTACATGAATATGAATTAATGGAAGCGAGATGAGTAATCTCTCTGAAGGAGATCATACTTTTGTAGGAGCTAGCAAGGATCTTAGCTGCTACACTCATCACATTCGTCCGAAGTCGTCTCATTTCAAAGAATTCACTCTGAGAGTAAACGATCTTGCTTGGGCCTCAATTAGCGCGTTATTCTTGAAAGTTTGCCATGACATCGTGAAGGCTTTCCTCTCAGAACTTTATATGACATTCATCCCAATTAAACACGAGCATAGACTTAAGAATACAAAAATACGAATATCAGGTCCTAGTAATCACACCTTAAGAACTCCTTCTCAAACTCGTTATTCCAAATTGCCCTTGGGACTAACCCAGCGCTTATATAAGAAAAATGTTCCTCAATTATATTCCAATCCCTCTATCATAAATTTCTTATATTTATAATTTTGCAAATTTTCTCAGTTCATATCTAGGCTTGAAAGAAAATCCTTTTTTAGCATGGATGACACTGGAATGCACAATGGTATGTTAATTATTCAATTTCCTTTTATTCCCAATTTTATATATAATTAAAACCCTCGAAAATGAAAGTAAAAATGATCCTAAACATCCGGCCTCTTCTCTTGCTTCGTTGTTTTGCAGTTCCTAAATCAAATTCATTCATGGATAAACCGATAATCACCTGAAAACTGGGGGAAATAAGAAAGGGCATGGGATTTCCCTATGGAGGTGAAAGGATGGATAGAATGAAAAGGCTTGTAGGAATTGTGAAGGAACAAAATTAAAATGAGAGGAAAGAAGGAGAAAATATAATTTATTTAAACAGTTTTCCACGTTTTTCTAAAATTTGGCCTTGATACGAGGGGCGGTAAATAAGTTTTGCAATTCATATATATATAAGGAAACGAGATATGAGGAAAAGTGTTCTATTATTTTTCAATATAACTACCTTCGACTTCAATGCACTTGCGCCACTTGTCCCTGAGGCTTCGAATTCCCGACAACCAGAAATCTCCTGACTGCTGTTTAATCCACTCCTGGACGGCGAGCTGTACATCTTCATCGTCCCCAAACAGGCGTCCACGCAGTGCACCCTTGAGCTTGTGGAATACAAAGTAGTCGCTAGGGGCCAGATCTGGACTGTAGGGGTCATGGATGAACTTCTCGAATCCGCACTCGCGCAGGGCAGCTTGTGCGATTCTGGCCTTGTGGACTTTGACGACGTTGAAGTCGATCATTGGGCGTGAGGTTTCTAGAGACATAACGTACAGAGACGTTGGTCATGGCCAAATTGAGGTGGATGATGTTGATAACACTTCCATGTGATATTACAAGTTCTCGCTCAATTTATTCGACCATCCGTCTATTTTTGAGGATCATCCTCTCCACACGGGCCACATTATCTTCGTTGGTCACGTTAGACGGGCGTCATCTTCAAGGGACTCACGACCATGGCGGAACTCCCTATTACACCGAGCAATGGTTTCATAGGAAGGGGCGGTGTCGGTGTACACTGCAACAATGCGTTCATAAATCTCATTTGCATTGTTGCCTTCCTTGGTCAAAAATTTGATCACTGCGCGGTGCTCAACCTTCTCTATTGTTGAAAAATTTGTGACTGACCATCTGCGGTTAGCTACTGCTTCTTAAATAGACAAGGCAGGAGCGTGTGGGTGCATGTCCTGACCTGTCATAACCTGTCCTAACACCCCCGTTAACAGCTATTCCCCTTCCTCTGTTTTGCCCTACCGATTCGCAAAACTCATTGACCTGACCTCGTACCTTGGGTTAATTCGATGTTAGTAGGTGTTATAACCTATACACCATACACCTTTACAACGCATACAACTGAGGCGTGTAAGAATCAGGCCGATAGATACATGACTTGAAAGAATGAAGTTACTCGTATGCTCGCTGTGTTCATTTAGTTTCGTTCTTATTTGTTTTTATTGCTTGCACCTCTTTCTCCCATAACGATGATATTAGTGTTTTGATCTCTTGCTAAGATTTCATCATATTAAGCCTTTATCAGCCGAAGACCTAAAAATGATGGTCGGGCCAAATTCCATGAGACGCTCTTTCCCGAATCAGCCGAGAGGACTGTCACTTGACATTAAACGCAAATCTCTGGAATTGTTAACTTGTCACTGCCTGTCCAAGGGCACAAACATAGTAATAAAATGGGATTGGCACTCGAAGAAAAGAGAAAGAGAAAGAATTAATTAAACATCTTCGTTTGAACTGAAGATTAGCTGGAAATCGTTAAGCAGAGAATTGTTGTAAATGGAAATTACTCCTCGTGGGTAATTTCCTCTGGGATCTGTTCTTGGTCCATTGCTGGTTGTTTTCAATATAAACAACCTTAAAGTGATTTTATTATTGAAGAAACAACCTTAAAGTGATTTTATTATTCTAAAAACAACCTTGAGGTAATTATATTATTTATATTCAATAATTTATCAAGAAAAGAAAAACTAGAGAAAAATAGATTTTCACTAAAAAACTAGCAAAAATAAATGAATAGATAGGTGGGATGTTTCAAAATATAGAAGATTTAATTTAACGTGTAAGAGTAAAAGAAGTGAACATAGATGATGATAACCTTGGAAGAGATATTAATAAACGGGTGGCTAAAATTTTGAATTGTCATCTGATATGTTGCGATTAACCGAAAGACGCCGTCTTTCCATTATCTAAGCCACATTTAATTAAAAGGTGATTTTGGAGGCGGAATCAATACCTGGCCATAATCTACTTTGATCCAACATCCTTAATTCCTGATGAAGAAAAATAAACTTTTTCGTTGTACGGATTTCTCTTTTTTCTATAGAATCCAGAAAAATATTCCTACGGAAATGCTGTAGGAAATTGCCAACCCTACAAGTTTCAGTGTAGGAATCTCTTACCTCCTGAAGCAAGAAATCAGTAATTTAAAAAAAATATTTGCCTTCTAAACTCAACCAAACCTGACATTTCATAACCCTAAAGAGCATCAGTATGAGAGGATTGTCATAATTTCAAACCTATTCCGTTTCATTCCGGTTCTCCCGTTAGCATTTTCCCACTCGAAAACATCGCATCTCAGAGCGTTTTCCCGCGAACTGCTTTAAGAGTTCTTCAATAACTACGTTTAAAAATAGTTTGAGTTAATATTTGTTTAAGAGAATTGGTAATTTAGAAAGCAATTGTTGAATTAGGATTTCGTGAGTGTCACTCTTACACTCAAATAGGCGATTAGTGTTTTGATCTCTTGCTAAGATTTCATCATATTAAGCCTTTATCAGCCGAAGACCTAAAAATGATGGTCGGGCCAAATTCCATGAGACGCTCTTTCCCGAATCAGCCGAGAGGACTGTCACTTGACATTAAACGCAAATCTCTGGAATTGTTAACTTGTCACTGCCTGTCCAAGGGCACAAACATAGTAATAAAATGGGATTGGCACTCGAAGAAAAGAGAAAGAGAAAGAATTAATTAAACATCTTCGTTTGAACTGAAGATTAGCTGGAAATCGTTAAGCAGAGAATTGTTGTAAATGGAAATTACTCCTCGTGGGTAATTTCCTCTGGGATCTGTTCTTGGTCCATTGCTGGTTGTTTTCAATATAAACAACCTTAAAGTGATTTTATTATTGAAGAAACAACCTTAAAGTGATTTTATTATTCTAAAAACAACCTTGAGGTAATTATATTATTTATATTCAATAATTTATCAAGAAAAGAAAAACTAGAGAAAAATAGATTTTCACTAAAAAACTAGCAAAAATAAATGAATAGATAGGTGGGATGTTTCAAAATATAGAAGATTTAATTTAACGTGTAAGAGTAAAAGAAGTGAACATAGATGATGATAACCTTGGAAGAGATATTAATAAACGGGTGGCTAAAATTTTGAATTGTCATCTGATATGTTGCGATTAACCGAAAGACGCCGTCTTTCCATTATCTAAGCCACATTTAATTAAAAGGTGATTTTGGAGGCGGAATCAATACCTGGCCATAATCTACTTTGATCCAACATCCTTAATTCCTGATGAAGAAAAATAAACTTTTTCGTTGTACGGATTTCTCTTTTTTCTATAGAATCCAGAAAAATATTCCTACGGAAATGCTGTAGGAAATTGCCAACCCTACAAGTTTCAGTGTAGGAATCTCTTACCTCCTGAAGCAAGAAATCAGTAATTTAAAAAAAATATTTGCCTTCTAAACTCAACCAAACCTGACATTTCATAACCCTAAAGAGCATCAGTATGAGAGGATTGTCATAATTTCAAACCTATTCCGTTTCATTCCGGTTCTCCCGTTAGCATTTTCCCACTCGAAAACATCGCATCTCAGAGCGTTTTCCCGCGAACTGCTTTAAGAGTTCTTCAATAACTACGTTTAAAAATAGTTTGAGTTAATATTTGTTTAAGAGAATTGGTAATTTAGAAAGCAATTGTTGAATTAGGATTTCGTGAGTGTCACTCTTACACTCAAATAGGCGATTGTGTAAACTATGTAAGAAAGAGATGTCCACCTTTAGTTTCCTTCCTCTCTCTATAACTAACCATAATCATGTGTATAACTTACTATAATAGTTAAGAAGTGTGTGTCTCAGTTTCATTGAACTCTCCTAAAGAATAAAATAATTAATAAATAGAAATAATAAAACGAAGAAGCCGAACCTTCAGAACTCTATACGGGAGATTGCGTTTCGCTACAGGGGCTCTAATAATTTGCTATGTAGGTATCCCTTTTAGGGGCCAGGACCTCATTTCTCGGAATAAAGGTGGCAAACCATCTTCTTTATCGGAGTTTTGTGGCAAATTCCCGCCAGAACCTTCCTACGGGCTGTTCCTCCCGAGCTTAAGAGGCTCTAATTATTATTTGCTTTACTTCGACGGTGGGACATCAAACCTTTTATAAAAGCTAAATAATCCTGGGAGAAAATCCCTTAGTTAAATTCTAATGTTGGGATGAATAAAATCCCACCTTTCGGTCTTTGTTCAATTTCACTGCTAATATTCAGCCATGGCCGACTTCTTCCTCGTGCTGTTAGAATACAGGATATGTGGAAGAAGTGTGGGAGAAGTTCCGTTAGCACATTCAATTAAAGGACAGGACAACACAACATGAAAGCGACTACACATGGCAGGGAATAACATGGCAGTAAGAGCCAAGAAATGACAGGGCAGAATTAATGGATATAAGATGACATGGCAGGACCGGAAGAGGTAAGAAATAAGAAGAGAAAACAGTTGCTCTCGTTAGCCTACTGGATATGGCGTTGGATTTCTGACGTCAAGGCAAGGGGTTCAATCCCTGATGCGACCATAAACCATTTACTGGTGTCAGGAGGTGGACGCCCATTGGAAGGATACGCTGATAAACCCTCGTATGGGTAGGTAAATCCACGCACTCATATCTAATATATTCCCACCTTCTTAGCACAACACACCCTCTCTCCCATCTCTCCAAGAACCTGGTTAGGGAGTACTAATGCTCCTACCACATACCGAGACTCGAAACGGGTATCCTACCCCCGTGGGATTAGGGATGCTTCCTACATAGCGAGATGGTTTAAAGCACAAACACTACCCCCAACACCCACCGAGGATCATCCCATGCTGCTTTCGCATTTGCTTGCGATGGTCATTCTGATCTTTTTGTACATTTCCTGATGAGTTCGAGGACCTCACCCACGAGTCAAGGAAGGACGGAGGCTGTACATTCGTTACTCCTAGGAAGATCCTTTTGTTTCTTTATTGTGATCCTTTAAGGAAATCATGTTTGTATGTGCATTCGTGTGTATCAGATAGAAATACTTAGCATGTTGTGTGTATGTGTACATCTAAACGTGTCAAGGAAATATGTAGGTTTAAGTGAATTCCTGTAAATTATTTGATTTGCATCGATTTGTGTGTTTGTGTGCGGCCAATAATTATAAATGGGATTTTTAACCACAGATTTTTATGTGTACATTTATGTGCATCAAGAAACCCTTCTTATGTGGGAGGGACAAACACATATTTTATTCGTATATATGTATTCTCGTAAGTGTGCGTATTATCTCTATTGTGTGTATGGGCCTGTGTGATTATCAAATATCCTGTGTTAGTGGCGGATTTATTGCAGCTGAAGAGAAGAAACCATGTCCACTTCAATCGTACTCCGGTTTGAGCCCCGATTGCAAGGACAAGGAGATAGGTTTTACCATTTTCAATCTAGCTCCGTCATGCTACATTCTTTCCAACCACCATAACTAGTTAGACTACAAGTATAGTTGCTCCCTCGCCGAGTCTGGCTCCTTGATATCATCAACGACTTATGTTTAGGTCAAGCACCAGTACCGAACCATTAAACAAGGTTAACAGAGTAAATAGATGGGCAAAAGAATTAAAAAATGAACCATAATAGGGAAAATCTATTGCCATAATTTCAGGGATCGTGAGCTGTTGGTGTAGGAGGGATTGCTAGGTGCTTATATTTCTCACACACGACGAAGCTCGTAAATAAAACCACTTTTAGAAATTTAAGTTAAGAAAAACGTCAGAAAACGTGAAATATTTCACTTATATAAGATTCAGAAGAAAAAACTAAGGAGGGAATTTTCGCTACGAAAAAAATCAGATATGCAATCCATGCTTAGGTAGGTTCTAGGAGGGGGGAGAGAGTAATATTGGTACGGGAGGGCCTACAGTCATGGGAAAAGAAATCTAATAGAACTAATCAAACTTTTCATTTTGTTTTTCTAAGTTTGTATCACACTTTGAAAGTGTAATATACTAAAACTTAGAGACCAAACATATTCTAATAATAAATAATGTCATTTAGTGTCGCAGTCAATAATTACAAAATAGTCCTTGTTTTTGAATTCTGCTTAAATTCGTTTTTGGCATGTTAGAGACCTAATATGTGAGGATATCTTAACTGATTTCGCCCAATTTTTGTGTAATATTCACCCAAAACTGCTTTCAATTTAGTTGAAATTTGGCTAAATCTCTGGTCAGGTCCCAAAGGTTGGATGATATTTTCAGCCCAAAATTTTTTATTGTTTTATTTTGTGAGAAGCTGTGCCATTTTGCTGAAAAATGTAGTTAATCCGAGTTTTCTAAAATTGGTCCTGATCATTTAGAAAATGATGCAGATGAACCACATGGGTAGAATTGTTAGTGCTCGATTTCTCTTAGATGAGACACAGCTCCAAATATGGAGAGCGACTAGAGCATTCCCCGTGGGCTTGACTAAAGGAGTCGTGAGCTCGTTTCCCCTTTCCCCCCCAAACGAGGAATTTTTCAACAAGTGAAGGGTGAGTTGCCTTCAAGAATATCGCTTGGCCTCAGTCTTAAACATTCCATTCTTGATATATTCTACCAAAGTGGAGCCTAAACTTAAGGTTCATTATGTTGAAATGAGGCTATTTTTACAGCCGTTGACGTCAGGACACCATCATCGAAAAGCTTCTGCCTCACTGTCTGGGCTGAAGCGTTCACATCTCCTCCTTTCCAATTGTAAGCAAGCTTGGCTCTCGATGTAAGCCGATTCTTGTGCTGTGCCATTGGCACGAGACAATCTCGGGGCGTTCAATTAAAGCCGTTCAACGTCTATGAGACTTCTTCATAAGAGTCTAACGAGTCTTTTTCAAATTATTAATGGTTCAAATGAGGTTTCTCTTAAATGCAATACTCTTAGCAACTATTTCTCTGCATTTTAGGCCAATTTTCTGCATAAAAATAATGGTTACAAGCTATTCTTTTGAAAGAACCATTTGACAAGGTTTCAATTATTTATTTTATACATAAATACTACGAAATGGACTATTTTTCGACATCCCAATTAATTTCACTCATATTTGTCTTGATTTTACAGTTATGATCGAAAAGCAAAGCTTTTGGTACTGAAACTCACCTCATACAGCAAAAGGACCAGAGCGCGATTTTGGATTTAGCAAACGAAGGCAATTTTTCTTATTTTTTAAATGCTGACATTTTAATAAATCTGCAATAATTAAAATAGTAGAATATTTATTACAATTACATAAATTATAAAAACGATTAAAAAAAATAAAAATATATATATTAATCTCAAAAAGGTTTGTCTATGGCTGTATGCATACTTTTGTACGAAGACATATGACAATTCTTGTGTGTTATTTGAGTAATTATATTCGTCATACATATTCATGTAAATTTACATACTTACGTTCACAAATAATATTTCTTTATTCTTAACGCTGCCTTACCAATATGTTCAAAATGCAACGTTTAAAATTAGATAAAGCCAAAAAGATGTCCTTTGCTGCTCAAGTGAAATTTTTCATTCCCCTGCATGAAAACAAATGCGCACACGTGGCCCAATTGTCCCTCCCTAAACGTTATTACCTTAGATTGGGAAATTCTTCATCTTTCTTCACATTCAGAAAACCTTGCAGCATCTGACTACACTTTTTTTGGAATTCAACATTTCCTGAAGAATAGCACGTTACAGGTCCCGGTGCCTGGGCGAGTGGGGTGGCCAAATTTTTTCCTTTTGAATCGAAACGGGTTAGAGCAACCCTAATTGTGTATTATATGACTTTTTGGAGATGGCAACTCTCTTCCATTGTACAGGGATTGGAGAAAATAGTATTAAGCCAATGTTATATCCAGCTCCTCTTTATATTAGAGCAACATTGCATATTAATGAATGTTGCAAAGTTAATTTTATAGAAAGTTTGACTATATCGTTGTATTTATCAATTTCAGTGTACAACACTTTAAGGTCATTTTGATGTACGGAATAATGCGTGAGCTATCAGACTTCTGAAGAGGGCAAATCATTGGAGCCAGATTAGCGGGAGCGTCGTTAACTGAAACAATTTGACACTTTAACCTGTGATGAGCGTCAGTGTCCATGCTTACGACAGCATACTCACAAAATGGTAAGGCCTCATCTGCGAAGAACAATAATAAGCAAACCCCGAAGTTAACTGACAGAGATTGTGACCAAACAACACAAAACTCCTGCAGTAAATGTGACAGTATGACTCAGTAGCCATCTGAACTACACTGTTTCGATAAGTAATTTACCCCGGGAAATTCACAAAAGGAAATACATGGAAGAGCAGCTATTCTGTAACCCTTGATAATGGAAACCAACGCCGAATTGAGAAAGAATCATAATACATAGACACTTGATTATGGGAGAGGATGAGTAATGGTTCGATAGAATATATTCCGGTATTCACCTAGTCACATTATTATAATCAACGATCAAGTAACTTCGTTAAAATATCTAAACTCCTTCAATGACAAAGGTCTTAATATGTCTAGCATACTGTTTGCAGACAAGGACACATTCAAAATGATAATATATTCATACACACATTTCCAAATGTTCAGTGTTGGTTTGAGGAGCATCGGAATGTAATCCGACCTATTCCTGACTATCATATTCATCCAATAAAAATATCATAGCTCCATTAGGGAAGGGATGTAGCAGAGAGAGTGAAGAAGATTATCGCCTACGTCATCACTGAAACAATCAAAAGTTTCGATAGAGAAATAGATCCAATTTCAGTTGAAAACCATAGAGGGGTTGAATAATTCATTTCACCAATGATTGCAATTGTACTAAGAGCCATTAGTTGTCTAAAACTTATTGTTAACCAATTATGTGCACCTGGTTCTGTTCCACACGGTTTTATCTTTCTAGAGATTTATGTGTATATAACAAAGATTTCTAAAAAACAAAAGTAAAGGTTTCCTTTTTCCAGATGTGGTAATAAAACGGCTTTTCCATTGTGTCCAGATGTATCGAGATGGAAGGGAAAGGATTCGAGATCTCTGCTCTCATGTCCGCAGGACACAACAAGTTCTACTTGGTCAAGCGGCTCGACGACAGCCGAATCACCGTCCACAGATTCGCGGAGTGGCTCAAGTACGCGTAAGACCTCAAAGATCGACCACGATCCGGAAGACCTCAAGTTGTTAAGCAGTGGCCGTGAGAAAGGTCTTCAAAATGGCTCCGAAGCTCCGATAAGGTGGCCGAGAAAGTGGAGGGAAACAAGAGCTTAGGTTGCGTAGAAAAGCCTCTGCTTCCAGCTCCTATGTGAGAACAAGGTGGAGAGGGCTGTCTTCACCTTCTCAAAGACTTGAAAGGTCATGGCAATCAAATTCTCATTTTTACCTTGAAAACACTTTACGCTGGCTCAAGGCAACAGCCTCCAAAACTACCGCGCGCTCAGCATCGGCCAGGACGTTTCCGAGGTACGATACGTGTTCATGACTAAGCACCAGACCTCCGTGATAATGCTCGGTGTCAAAGCTTCGAATGTCAAGAAGATGCTGCCGTTATTGTTCTCTGCCTGTTCCAGGCTCACCTCAGCCGATCAAAGGGATGTCAAGGGAATGAAAGAGATGCCTTTGATGATAAGGATCACGAAGAAGGCGGAGTAAGTCTGTCACCCGGACGAAGTCTCGGACCACGCGACCAAAACTGTGCAATGCCTTTATATATCTCCTGGAATGCAAGCTAACAGGTGAGGCCGACCACATTGATTAATATTAAACACATGTTTATATGTTAAAACAATAATAATATATCTAACTGCTTGAAACTATATTGGGTCCTTTGTTAAAAGCGTACTAACAAGTGTAACAGGAAGTTGGCCATACCAGATATCTGCCAAGTGTTTATATTATTTTTTTCAATCCCTGTACATAGTTTTCCCTTTTGGGTTGCAGTTTCGAGCGCCAGAGGGAGTTTTGTTTTGTGCCATTTTTGCCGTTGTTTTTATATCGTGCTTTGTTTTTTTCCCGTGTTTTTTTTTCTTAATATGTCATACTTGAATGGCTGAATTAATTTCGATGACTATGGCCAGAGTGACAGTCATAAAATGAGTTCCCTTTGAAGAGCGACTCCTTCTCACATAATTTGCAAAGTTAACCCTTCATCTACACCAAATAAATCATTCAAGAAAGAAATCCTTTTCTTGGATAAACGATGGGAGAACATCGTCAGTGAAGGCACCATGTCTTTAAATAAAAGAGCGCCATGTCATTGCACAATCTTTGTGTTGATTTCCAGGCTTCTTTCGATTATTTATTTAATAAATTCCCCCTCATCCCGTTTCAATAATGGAAAAGATCCCTTAACCAGACAATGAAATTTGCATAAGAATCAGAATAACATCGCTGCCAACAGACCAGAATCTGGTCTGCTTTGTAGAAAAGGAGGTATATGGGTAAGTGTACTACGTTTTGCCACCACCACCAAGCAAAGAACTATTTATTCATGACCATTCAAGTAAGGGCCATGAGTTCCGCCTCATGGTTACATCGAAAAAAAGACCTCTTCTGATGGTTCTGGAACTGGAGAAGGGTATTTTGTGAGGAAGGACCTTGCCGCTCCATGCCCAGTTCATCCCTTTAACCAATGGATATACAATCCCACACACATAATGATATTTTGTGTCCTTTCTCTCAGAATAGAACCCGATACCTAGACATCAGAATGCCAAAGTCCCAAGTACTCGTACCTGGCTAAGGAGAGTCTTTGTTTTGATCTATGCTCGTATTTCTAATTTCGTGTAATATTAGGATCTGCGAAACATAAGTAAATAAAGCAGATCCCTGGGATTATTATATTTCCTGTCCTTGATAATGCTTTAAAGATGAGCAGCACAAGTGGATAATTAATGAAAGGATTATTGATTGATTCCTTTTCGCTTTTCTTTTCTTATGGTCGATATTTTAATTGGGTTTGCTACCTGTTGATTTTAAGAAGTTAGCCTGATTTGATTTGAGTCTTTGATTCTGGCTGTTTATCGATTCTTCGATCTATGATCTATGGATTGGCACCAATATGAACTCTTTTAGATGAAATTTATTTTTAACTGATTGTAGATGTATAAGAGTTTATTGTATATATATATATATATATATATATATATATATATATATATATATATGCCAAGGAAATTATAAGAAAAGACATCTGGGTTTAACTTTGCCCCTCCGATGTTCTCCGGTACCTTCTGAGAACAGGTTAAAGGTAAAATTTTAGGATACAGATTCCTGACCTCAGCTCAAAAGGCAGGCCCTTTGAGGGTGTACTTATAAACAAGCCATTCAAAAGTGCAAACTGCCGATCTCGTATTACCCTATCTCAGAGCTACAAGACGCCAAGCGCGGGAGACCAACATGAGGTCTCACATTGTGAGTCCCCCTTCCACCTCCCTATTACCGCGCGGGAGTAATTGGAGTATATAACAGGTTGACCCGAGGAAACAAGGCTTTTTGTTCGTTCCAACTTGAAGATACAAGAAAGTCACCGGTTGAGAGATTTTTCGAGTTCGAGGAAAAAACAGAAATTACCGGTAGAAAGTTTTCTGCAAGTTAAGGAGAACTTGCAGTCCTTGTACAAAACCACATTGTACCAAAGAAGCTCGGCGCCACTCAAGCCTCAAGATTATTGAGTATCAATCTACCAAGTTTGATAACTCCATATCTTACTCTATCTGAGTTGGAAAAACCCCAACTAGATAAAATAAAAGAAGACAAGGATTCCATCTCGTCCGGAAGAAAACGAGGTCAAGGTCACCCCAACTGGCTATAAGTAAAAGGACTAAGCTTTCACCCGTCAAATCGACAGGCAGGTTGACGAACGCCATCTATTGAGGAAACATCCAACTACTCGAACTACGCCTCTCTGGAACTAAATCTCCGAAGATAGTCTAACTGGTCTCAGGTTTTTAATCTCTATTGTCTTATGCGAGTAAAGAATAATCTTGTTGTTTATGTCCTCGCGCATAATAATTAGTTTATTGGATGTCTGGCAAAGGACAAAGATATTAAAATTAAAATTGTTCCCCCCCCATAAAATTCTATCTCGAATGAAGCTTTGTGAGCTCGCCCAGCAATCCCATTTTCTTTTTTTTTTAGTGTATTAGATCTGTCTTTTTATGTTATTTAGTGAGAGGGTTTATGTTCATTAAAGTCTATTTTTTTAGTAACAGCACTGTTTTAATTATCCTCGAACGAGTTAAAGTGGCAATAATTAATAAAGTGAATAAAGAAACCCCTTTTATTCATTTACTAGAATAAAAATAAAGTTTAAAAAATAATAAAACAAATATATATATATATATATATATATATATATATATATATAATATATAATCTCGGCTAACCTACGACAGCAGGATACACCGGAGCCTTTTGGCAGATATCTGCTTACCATCCATCAATTTGGAAGTTTCTAGCAGCTCTTAAGAAGTTAAAAAAATGTTGCTGGCATTAAAAATACAACAAAGCAAGGCACCAAACAGCAAATGAGCGTCCCCAAAAATTTGTTAATGCTTTCAATCCTAATGATGATATAGTTCATTATTTGAAAGGAGTAGCGCATAACCTACATTTTCAAATAATCATTTTTTAACTAACTCTTTTTGTACAACAAAATATTTTACAATTTTTAGAGTTCTAACTAACTCCTTTTTTTCCTTTTATTTAATTTCATTTAACTCGAAGATAAATTTTTCGAATAAATCTTTTTCGAAGATTATCACTTTCGAAGAAAGTAATACGGTATAAAAACAAGGTCAACCTACACTTTTGGCGTAGATTTAAGGGTGATTTTAAGCCTTTTGGAAATGTTTTTTTATCCGGTTGGTGTCGTTGCTTTAGTCGGTCGTTGCTTATAAATCGCCGAAGAATCTGCGACTTGAAATCTGTGAACTTTCGAGTTACCCCAGAATTTTGGATCCCTCTATTGCTCTACCCTTTTCCTATTTGTATTCCTTTCTAGACTAAAAAATCTAAGGAACTGTTTTGTTCTTCCCCACCTCCATTTGGGAAGATTAACGACTGATTGGTTCTCTGGATGAGAATTGCAACTTCACAAGAAATACCTGATTTCAGTGCTCTAAGCGAACTATGCCTATGACTTTTCTCTGCTTTACTAATGCCTTGCCCTTTTTTAAAGCTAGTAATGCCCTAACGGTTTAAGCGAACTATGCCTATGTTGGCCTTTTCTAAGCTATTCTAATGTATAAGCTATTTTTTAAGCTAGTAATGGCTGACCATTTTAAGCGAACTATGCCTAGGATTTTTTAAGCTGTACTAATGCCTAACCATTTTGTGAAGCGAACTATGCCTAGGCCTTTTTTTAGTTAGTATTGCCTAACCGTTTTTTAAAGCAAACCATGCCTAGGCCTTTTCTAAGCTGTATTTATGCCTAGGGCTTTTGAATCTAGCAGTGCCTAAATATTTCTAAGCGAGCTATACCTAAGCCTCTCCTAAGCTGTACTAATGCCTAGGCCTTTTTTAAGCTATTAATGAAAAACCATTATTTTAAGGGAACTATGCTTAGGCCTTTTCTAAGCTGCACTACTACCTAGGGATTTTCAAAGCTAGTAGTGCCCAACCATATTTCAAGCTAAATATGCCTAAGCATTTCCTAAGATCTACTAATTCCTAGACCTTTTCTAAGCTATACTAATGCCTGGGCCTTTTTAGCTACTAATGCCTAACCATTTTTTCAAAGCGAACTATGCCTAGGCCTTTTCTAAGCTGTACTTATGCTTAGGCCTTTTTTAAGCTAGTATGGCATAACGATTATTTTAAGATAACTATGCTTAGAGCTTTTCTAAGCTGTACTGATGCCTAGGCATTTTCTGAGCTGTACTAATGCCTAGGTCATTTTTAAGCAAGTAATGCCTAACCTTATATTTAAGCGAACTATGCCAAGGCCTTTTCTAAGCCGTACTTATGCTTAGGTAATTTTAAGCTAGTAATGCCTAATTATATTTCAAGTGAGCTATGACTAGGCCTTTTGTAAGATATACTAATTGTTCAGGCCTTTTCTAAGTTGTACTAATGCCTAGACTTTTTTCAATCTAATAATGCCTAACAATTTTTAAGCTACTATGCCTAGGTTTTTTCTCATCTGTACTAATGCATACGCATTTTTAAAGCTAGTAATGCCTATTCTTCAAGTCACAATTCCTAGGCATTTTTTTAGCTATATCAAACATTGCAACTTTTAAATATTTCGGTAGCAATGAATATTTTAATATTTCTCGTATTTTATTAACAATGGGGGAAAATTGTTTTCGTTATTAGGGAGAGAACTTTGAAGCGAGTAAATTGCATTCGTGTCAATTTATTTTTTAGTATTTTTGAATGTTCATTTAACTTCTTGTGTTCCTAATTAATGTTAATATAGAAAATATGGAAATATCTACACCATATTGGTAAGAAATATTTGATTATTTCACTTCGACCAACAGGCCTTTGACACTCCTGATGCGGCTTTGTGAGGTTAGGTCTGGGTTAAGTTATGCCAGGCTAAGTTATGTTGTAGGTTAAAGCAGGTAATGAAAAGGGTTATGTTAAGTTAAATAGTCATCCGAAAAGAAAATATGAGCGCATGTGCTAAAATAAATCATACTTGTGTGTTTCTTGGTGTATACCGACTTGTAGAGGCGTACATGGAAGTACACAAAGCCTGAGAAGTAGTCGTTTAGTATTTAAGCATAATTGAGCAAAGGAGCAGACGAGTAAATCAAATTACGCAGTGGAAGTTGTGCTAAGAGCAAACGATCATATTTAGACGCGAATAAATGTAAATACTCGAAGGGGCTCACGTGTTTAAACTTGACATAAATACACATAGCCGTTATGACCATAAAACATAAGCTTAAAATTACGTTTTGTTCGTCTTAACTTGATATTAGCCTACATGTGTGAAGACACGCAGGCGCAGTAGCGCTACAAAACATTATTGGGTCCTACGAATTGTAGGTAGTCGTTTGGAAAACCCACTTTAAATCATGGTTTACAAAAGAAGTAAATTACCTTCCAGCTTTGGTTAGCTGTAGGGCCCGATTCAGGCATCCGCGTGATGGAAGGTCTTTAAATATGTCCACGCCTCTACCTGCCAAAACACATTCTTGCGTCTACATAAAAATTGAAGCCAAGGTAAGTCTCCAACCAGATTCTCATGTGGTTGTTTAGAGGTAAATAAAATTTCAGTCGTTTTTTTCTTTGAAGCTCAAGTAGCGTCCAATATTAAAGTGAGCTTTGGGTCAACCATTACTTTATATTCATTTGTTCAATTTAGTAAGTGTGACTTAAACTCCGTTAATTTTATAGCTGTGTAGCTTGTCTTGTTTTATTTCACTTTGGTTTATGTTTATTCAAAAATCTATTTCCTTAGAAGTATTTAATTCAATCCTCGCAACGCTGACCATGGCACTAGAAATCTTTAAAGATTAAAATAACGTAATATTAATAATAATATAGCACGCATAGAGAAAACGTAATCAAGGAGTTTTTGAAGTATGTACGTAACAAACTTATACCTACGTACACCATCACTCGGTCCTTGCAATACCACCACATATATATATATATATATATATATATATATATATATATATATATATATATAACACACATAAAGGAAATGAGACTAAGATAGAGAAAGAGAATCAGCTAAGTCGTCTGCCAGCAGCTTATTGCTATTATTAGCGTAACAAATCTGTTCTCTCATCCTTGAATCCTGCCACATGAAAACAACCATTAAGGGAAAACTTACACATAGCCACGTAGAACTCGAACTGTTCTGCCTGCTTCCATTTTGGTAGGCCCAAGCTAATAATAAAGCCTACTTATCGCCGCTTTACTTTCGAGTCCTTTTCCTTTAACGCTTGATTACCGAGTCACCTTCTGGAACATATCTTAAAAGCGTATTTATTTCCTGTGAGAAACTTTGGCACTCAGAACATATTCGATTGAAAGAAAAAAGTAGGCCTACTACTTGCAAACCCTCGATACCTGCTACGCCACTCTCAGCCAGACTTTATCACACAATCATCCCACTCCTATCAACTGGTGACCTCAACACTCTTAATAACTACGAGCCGTGGAGGGTCCTATGTTCAAATTACTACTTTTCCATTTTAGCGGGGTTATTATTATTATCATTATTATAAACGTAGGTGTTGTGAAAACCTGGATATTTGGCAACACTTTTCCATTTCTAATAAAAATGGATTAAATGGCCTACGACTAACACCCAAAGCCCAACTTTTCCTCCAAGTCCACCCGGTAGATCACGTGTTGCCAGTTAAAGGAATCGAAACCACTGGAAATCAAAACCTTTAATGTGGTGTTGATATTTATTACATGTTTTATCTGATACTTGTTGAAAAGTACCGTCCAAATCTATATGGAAAATATCAATATAAAATTCTCCGTTGATTTGGAGTTTATGCCTACACGCGAATTTTGTTCTAAATTTCTCTATTTCTTCAAAATACGCAAATGGTTACTTAGCTTATTCTAAGTAAGTACTTTCACTAATTAATTTGAGCAAATTTCTAATAATGATGTTATTGCAAAAAATAGATTGACGGCCATTTTGGCCATCTTGTCAGTTATATATTGCTTTAATCTATCGGAAGAATCGGTTCCGTAGGGGTTTATGTAGTTTAGTTGTTTTATTGTTGTAAAACACTTAAAATATTTCTTTTCTAATTAAAATTCCATAATTTTGTCCCTAAGTAAGAATTTGTTTATAATTAAGATGTTATAAATGCGTACATTTCAGCACTATTTTTCCTCGTTCCAAGCCTTTTTTTAGTCTAACCTAACAACACCTAGCTCAATGTTGTAAATAAGAATCGCATTTTGAAGGTAATATTTTTCTTTATTAAAATATAATAAGTAATTTTCTTAATAACCAATTGTAATTAAAATATCATTGATTTAAATAGCATTCGTGGGTGAGTCCGAGAAACACGGTATCAATACTAGATGCCTAACGACATTTAGCAATCGCCATTTAGAATTGAATCTAAGGTAAGGCTTTGGAATAAGGAATATTACAAGTTTTTTTATTTTTCAGTGGGCTTACAAACCCCAAAAATTAAATGGGAGCATGTAGGAGAAGCCCCCATTTCAAAATTACTTTAAAAATGATATAAAATATACAATTACAATAGCCTTAACCCTCACCCCCAAAAAACCCCCAAGAAACGACTTTTTTAAATTTTCTCATTGAAAAACATTGTATACATTAAAAAACAATTGTTTTTAAACATAATATTTATAAATAAAATATCCAGAAATTCGAGGGTTTGCATAAACCCGACAAAAACCAACCAAATTCTTTTAAAAATACTCGTTTAATTCCCATCAAAATATCAAAGAATATTATTTAAAAATTTCCCCCGATTGTCTTAATGTTTCATTTAATAGAAAAAGTGATTAAAAACGTCTTGAAGAACTTAATATGGATTTGAAAAGAGGATTCGTCCAAAACTAGAGAAAGATAGAAATACTCCCGCCATAAGCAGAAAACGACATAAATTCCTTAAGAATAATGAAAAAAATATTACAAGGAATTATTCAAGCCCAGGATCTGAACGACTTGAGCCCATCTTGGGCTGCAGGACTTCAAAATTCTGTCGCATCCTTAGGGTCTCATGGAACTTGGCCGGTTAATCCATCTCTTTGAAGGCTTCCCCATCTTTGCTCTATTTCAGGATCATTGTCTTAGATGGATGGAGGTTTACTTTGTTCCGGTAAACGGACGATCGCCAGACTTCAGCTCTTGAAATCATGCAAAACGCCATAAGGCTATCAATAATGATGGCTGTACATTTTCAACACCTTTTCCACCCTTCCTCTTCGCCAAGGTTTTATCTTTAAATTGTAAAATAAAATAGCCACAGGAGGATCCCATTTTCCCCTTGGGAATGAAATGCTGCACATTCCAGCCAGTAACAATTGATGGAATGGATCCGTTTAAAATTAAATCAAATTTAGGGCACGGGAGATAAAAGCCAGCGATTCATTTTAGGGGCAACATTCCAAAAGCTTTGCTGTCGGAACAAACACTGTGAAAGAGAATGGTACAATATATATTAGGTGTAAAATATTTTTAACATTTGCTGTAGATTAATAGCTCAAAAGGGAAGGATATTTTCTCATTTGATGTCTCTTCTTTTATATATTTCTTTTTTCACTCTCACAATCTGTCACACTACGTTTCTGTTTAGCTCTCAATATCTTTGTTTTCATTTTTCCGCTTCTGCCAGTATTTTTCCCTCCTTCTATTTCCTTCTGTTTGCCTCATTCTATCTCTATCTTTGTTATTTTCTTATCTCTCTATCTGCCTGTCTAAACTCTCATTTTCTCGATCTTAACCTGATGATGTATATCTCTCTTCTCTGTTTCTCTATGTGTATTAGAGCTTTTATCTCTCCCTCTGTCTCAGTTTTTTCAATCTATTTGCCATGTTTGTCTGTTTTCAACTCTCTCTTCCATTACTTACCCTGAATCAAAACTTCTCTTTCTCCTCCCAAAATTCTGCTCCACAAAATGTTTGTTATGAGAGTTTCAGCTAAATTCCTAGCATTAAAAAATTGGGTACCTTAATGCTTGCACCTGGTGGAACCTTTCTCTAATTCAATCCTGCTCCGGTTTGAGCCCCGTTTTCTAGCACATGGGGATAAGGTTCACCATTTTTAATCTAGCTCCGTCACGCTATATTCTCTCCGCCCAACATAAATTAGTAGACTACAATTATGGTGGATTCCTGGTCGAGTCCGGTTCCTTGATAGTCATACACGCCGTATGTTCAGGTCAAGCCCCAGTGTCGAATCATTACACCATGTTAGGCGAGTAAAGAGATGGGCAAAAGAATTAAAAATATCCCATAAACCGGAGAGTTTATTGCCATAATCCCAGAAATCATGAGCTGTAGGGGCAGGGGGCATTGCTAGGAACTTATATTTCTCACATACGACCAATATCCGAGATACGACCACTTCTAGAAATTTAAGTGACGACAAACGTCAGAAAAGGAGAAATATTTTAGTTATATTCGATTAATAAGCAAAAACGATACGAGGCAACTTGGCTAGAAAAAAATTAGATAAGCCCTCCATGTACAGGCAAGTTCTAGGAGGATGAAAGGGGAGTAATATTGGTACGGGAGGGACTATAGTCATGGAAAAAGAAAATTAATAGAACTAATGAAACGTTCCATTTTGTTTTAGTATTTTATATCGTAATTTTGAACTAGAATATACAAAAATAAGAGTCCCAAGTAATTTTAATAGTAAATAAAGTCATTTGTTATGCAAAGGCAATATTTACAAGGATGTCCCTTGTTCTGAGCTCTGCTTAAATTCGTTTTTGAAAGGCTAGAGCCCAAATATGTGATTATATCTTAAATGACATTGTGCCATTTTTGAACAATAATCACCCACAACTGCTCATAATTGGATGGCTTCTTTTTATCAACCTCCATTTTGAAAATCGCCCTCAAATACTCTATTTAGTTTAAATTTGTCTAAATCTCTGTCAAGGCCCCTAAGTTAGATGATATTTTCCGCCAAAACTTTGTTATAGTTTTACTTTGTGAGAAGGTGTGCCATCGTGCTGAAAATTGCACTTGTTATCTTCTTCCAAATGGTGCAGATGAAGCACGTTTTGTTACCATTTGGAGTTCATGATTTGTTCAAGGGCAGAATTGTTAGTGCTCGACTTCTCTTAGATGAGAAGCAGCTCCAGACATCGTGCTTGTCCAGAAGCTTCACCAATGGCATGGCACAGGACTCGTGAGAGTGCTTTCCTTTTCTCCTCATAACGAGGAATTTTCTACAAGCCTCAAACAAGTGAAAGGGTGAGCGGCCTTCAAGAATATCAGTTTGCTTCTGTCATATATATGTATCTCAAAGAATCTAGAGGGAGAGGTGACGCTTCCTTTTCGCGGGAAGAGAGCTTGTGTGTACCTTTGAATTTTCGAGCTATGTCGGCGGGGGTACCTCTTCTATGTACCCCTGGTAGGGCTTCCCTTGTCGATTTGGTTGAAAACGAGATTCCAGACTAAGTGCGTCATTCCTTCTTTTTTTACTCTATCCTTCTTCTTTTTTACTTTTATTCTATCTCTCCCACTTTTACAAAAAGAAAAAAACACAAAAAAAAGCCTACTCCTATCATGTCCCTCTTTCCCTTTTCTTCCTCTATCTACATATAAGGACCTGGCAGCTGCCTCATGCGTCAGAAGAGAGGCTTTGGAACCTCTATAAACAACGCCAATCGACGCTCACTGGTTGCGAGAGACTAGAGCTAGAGGTGTCCTAGGCGTTGGGGCACGATGAATGGGATGAGGGTAGTGCCCCGTTAACCCCTTCCCTGGCGCGTAATTATTGACCGTTTCCAGTGCCCGTTGACGGGTGCCTCTTGTAGCATCGGCTTGAGGTGATGGCCCTTTGTTCCCAGGTTGGTTGCCAGGCCAATAAAAAGCCTTGGGTCGAGTCTCTTGGTGGGGCGGGACATCCATTGAACGCTGCTCCGAGATCCTGGCCGTTGTGAAGGGAACTAGTAGGAGTTTAGTAAGGGGCGTGCTTTGTTGTTGTTTACCTGGTGAGAAATCGATGGTTCCTTCGGGGACCGTCTGTGCTGCTTGGTTGGGAGCCACGGCACGCCGAGGCTTGACGACTCGATCAAGCGAACAGCAGCACACGGAGCGTGCCTTCTGAAAGATCCAAAACGTCTCCGATCGATAGGCGGGAGCGACTCACGCGGGGAGAACTCACCACCCCCTTTTTTTTATTGATTGGTCAAAAAGTTTTGAAAGAGAGAAAGTGTTTAAAAATGACAGGGAAAAAAGGTCCAGCTGCACTTAAATATACATGTGCGATATGCCAGAAGGATAAGTGGTGCGTGGACTTCCCGGAAGGATGTTTTTTGAAATGCTTAGTCGGCTCAAGCTCGAGACGAAAGTCCCACTGACTTGGGTGGTTCCGCCGATGTGACTCCAGCCCAATGAGGTGAAACTGCATTGGCAGCCCCACTTCTGCCATGCAGAGTCAATAAGAAGAAGAAAAAGAAGAAAAAGGACCTTAATGCTGCTCACCCCAGTGTAGAGGATTCGAGCGTTACTGGTGCGCAAGGGAAAGTGGAAAGAGAAGAAGAGAAAAGAGAAACGGAAGAAGAGAAAACAAATGAAGACAAGAAAAATAAGATGAAGAAGAAAAACAAGAAAAATGTAGAGATACAAGAGGAAAGCGGCAAGTCGCTTCCGAGGGGGAAGAATAAGTCGCCTGCTGACAAATGTGCAAGAGTCACCCTTATTGGTGATTCTCAAGCATGAGGCCTGCAGTTCCTGCTAGCGGCCCGCCTTCGCACTAGTGTGGAGGTGAGCTGCCTACCAGGATGTGGTAACCACCACATCAGAGTAGAGGCTGAGAATTCACAAATTTCTGAGAACTCAGTCGTTGCTCTGATGGTCAGTGGAAACGACCTCTACCTGAGAGGAGGTAGAGTAGGCCCTACAGATAAAATCCTCCACACGGTCATGGGTGCCGTGGACGACTGTGGGCTGAAAACCGGCAAGCGTGTGGTAGTCGGGATGCTCCCAAAGATAGGTCCAACACGGACCGCTCACTCGATGAATGTGTCTTTAAACCCGCGCCTGGCAGATTTGTGTACGGCAGAGGGGGTCTTTTTTGTGGATCCGTACCGCACCTTTTATGGTAGAAATGATCTCTACCAAAGGGATGGGGTACATCTTTCCTTTAAGGAAAAGGCCTTTCTGACAGACATGATCCAGGATGTCGTAGAGAGGACCGAAAGAAGTATCCGGCCCAGAGTGAGTGCGGACGTACGCCAGTACGCCCGTGTCACTCCACGAACGACCTTCTCAGAGGTCGCAAAAAGGGGTTTCCTCGCCAGCAAACAAGCCGGGGAACGGAAGAGCGTAGGGAGTCCTACAGTCGGGGACTCCCTGAAAGTTCTTCTGTTTAATGCGAGGTCAATCAGGAACAAGTTTCCTGAGCTCCATGGCCGCGGTAGCGACGGAAGAACCTGAAATGGTAGCCATAACAGAATCGTGGATAAAAACCTCAAACCGAGACTTTGAAGGCGAATTCACGGTTCCTGGCTACCAACTCTTCCACAAAGATAGGCCAGACAGAGAGGGTGGCAGTGTAATGTTGTATGTCAAGGATACAATCAAATCTACGAACTCCAACATCATATTCGATCCCGAGCTCCTAGGCGTTGACCTAGAGATAGGTCCTGTCAGATACAGGACCCTGGTGCTTTCCGGCCCCCCCTCCCAACCCGTTGAGAAGGACAGGGAACTGTATCAGCTGCTGGGTGAGCTTGTTTAAGGAAGAGTGTGCATCGTTATGGGCGACTTCAACAGACAAAATGACTGGGAAACCAGAGCAGCCTGTGGTGAGAGCGCGCTACTCCTGGAGTTTGCCAACAACGAGTTCCTTACTCAATGGGTCAGAGAACCGACGAGAGGAGACAATATCCTCGACTTGGTCTTCACCTCTGAGGATGATATCGTTAAGGATGTCTCTGTAGGCGAAGAGCTCGGTGGCAGTGATCACCAGCTAGTTAGATTTACCGTCAAGATCCCGAAGGTAAGGTCTGTTGCCAGTCAATCAAGGAAACTTGACTTGAGAAGAGCAGACTTTGCAAGCCTTCGTGCTGGGCTGACTGATGTAAGGCTAGCGGTATGCGAAGAGGTTAAGGATTCGTGGAACAATTTCAAAAATAAATTCATGAGTCTTCAATCAAGTTGCATCCCTCTGAAATGCCTCCGTCGGTATTCTGTTCAACCAAAGTGGTTTAATCGAGAAATCAGCCAACTGCTTAGGGAGAAGAGAAATGCGTACCGGCGATCGAAGATCTCGGGTGCCTTTGACGAGTACCGGAGGCTAGCCAGGAAAGTAAAGTCCAGCATAAGGGCGGCTAAGCGTACTGAGGAACTCCGAGGGGCAAGACTCTGCAAGGAGAATCCCAAGGAGTTCTTCGGCTATGTGAATAGCCGTAAACCAATCCATCGTAGGATTGGGCCCTTAGTGAACGAGGAGGGTGCATTAACTTAGTCAGATGCAGAAAATGCTAACCTTCTCAATGAGTACTTCTCCTCAGTGTTTACTAAAGAGTGTGGTCCCATCCCCCAGCCCACGGATTCTTACTCGGGGGAAAAGCTGGAGGCAATGAACTTCACCGAAGGAGAAATAAAGAAAAAGATCGCTGACCTAAAGACGAATAAGTCCCCTGGACCGGACGGGTTTCTACCCAAGGTGTTGAAGGAAGTGTGCGATGAAGTATGACGACATCTGTGCGCTATCTTTAACATGTCAATCCGGACCGGATGCGTTCCTAGAGACTGGCGTGAGGCGGAGGTGACTCCGATCTTCAAAAAAGGAGCCCCCAGCCATCCGTCAAACTACCGACCTATCAGTCGGACTTCGATAGTCGGTAAACTCATGGAAAGCATGATGGTGGAGAAAATAACGTCGTATTTAGAGTCAAACCTGATACTGAGGAGTTCCCAACACGGCTTCCGAAGGCAACGGTCATGCCTGACGAACCTTGTGGAATTCTTCCACTTTGTGTTCAGTGAGCACGATCGGGACAAGGCGGTGGATGTGGTTTACTTAGACTTTCAGAAAGCCTTTGATAAGGTACCACACCGCCGCCTTCTCCGGAAAGTGCGAGCGCTTGGCATAGACGGAAAAGTAGCCGGCTGGATCGAGAACTGGCTAAGTGGCAGACGGCAACGGGTGGTGGTGAATGGACAGGCTTCTGAGTGGGTGCGCGTTACTAGCGGAGTGCCTCAAGGTTCTGTCCTGGGACCACTACTATTCATCATCTACGTCAACGACATGGACGGTGACATGGTTGCCAAGATTTTCAAATTTGCCGACGATACCAAGCTTGGTATGAACATTGGAAAGGATGGAAATACTGCCCGCCTGCAGGAAGATCTTGGGAAGATTGGGGAGTGGTCGGACACGTGGCAAATGCCTTTCAACGTGATTAAATGCAAAGTAATGCATATCGGCCAAAGAACTCCCCAATCTCATTATATCTTTAAGGGCACTGCTCTTGAATCGAGTGACACTGAGAAGGACTTGGGTGTTACTATCCCTAGCGACCTCAAGTTGTCGAAACAGTGCATCGAAGCAGAGAAGAAAGCCCAAAGGATGTTAGGCTACATAAAGCGCCAGTTTGGATACCGTAACAGGGAGATAGTACTTTGTCTGTACAACTCCGTGGTTCGGCCGCACCTGGGGTATGCCGTACAATTTTGGAGTCCTTCGTTTCGAAAGGACATCGCAAGGTTGGAACGCGTACAAGCCAGGGCAACCAAGCTGATTCCCTCTATCTGACATAAAAGGTATGAGGATAGACTAAGGGAATTAGATCTGTTCACGTTGGAAACCCGTAGACTGCGTGGTCAGCTCATCGAAGTTTTCAAAATACTTCGAGGGTTCGACAATGTTGACTACCGGGAAATTTTTACACTGAGTGAGAACAGAACGCGCAATCACGGCTTCAAACTTGAACCGAAGCGTTACAACCGCAATCTGTGTGGAATTTTTTCACTTACAGTATCTGCGGTATGTGGAACACACTTCCAGTGGAAGTTGTCAACAGTGAATCTGTTGACCAGTTCAAGTAAAGACTAGATAATGTCTTGAAAAGTGGCCGTTTAGGGACGCAAAACAATTGAGCAGCCTTGTGCCCGCTCGATTGCTAGCCCAAAGGTACCCTATTTGAATGGACCGTAAGGTCTCCTAGGGTACCTTCTTTCCTTGTTGTTACTCCTTGTTGTTATTTAACACTTCATTCTTGATATTTCCTACCAAATTTAAGCCTAATCCTATGGTTTATTATGGTAAGATGAGGCTTTTTACAGCCTTTCTTGTCAGCACGCCATTAGGGAAAAATCTCTGCCTCACTGTCCGCGCTGAAGCGTTCACATCTCCTCTTTTCCAATCGTGACCAAGCTTGGCACTCTAGGCAACATGATTCTTGAGTTAGGCCCTTACCAAGCCACAATCTTAGGGCGTTCAATTGAAGCTCTTTGACGCCCATAAGACTTCTTCACAAAAGAGTAACGAGTCTTTTTCATATCATTAATGATTTCAATGATGTTTCTCTCTAATGCAATACTCTTAGCAACTCTCTTTTTGCCTTTCAAGGCAATTTGGCGCACAAAAACAATGGTTGCGCGATTTTCTTTAGAAAAAAATTTGACAAAGTTTCAATCATTTATTTTTACAAAAATACTACGAAATAGACATTATTTAGACCTCTTAATTAATTTCACTCTTATTTGTTTGGATTTTACACTTATGATCGAAAATCAAAGCTCCTACAGCAATTGACGCGAAGTGCGATTTTGGATTCAGCAAATCGCTGACCTTTTAATAAATCTGCCATAAATAAAATATTAGAATAATTATTCCAATCAGGTAAATTAAAAAAAGTCTGCAAAAAATAAAAATAAATATTATTCCCTATCTAAATATCTAGTCAAGCATGTTTGCTTCGGCTTCACCTCTTTCGCATACAGCTCCTCTAGTCATATACATCTATATTTACGAACAAACCATAGATATCCATAGACTGGTTAGGGCAGAAAAGCAATACATGTAAGAGAAACGAACAAACAATCATACATGCACTCTATTAGTTGCTGTTAATTGAATCTGAAACATTTTATTTCACATTATACTTAATGGGTTTTCAAGAAATTAATGTTGTTTCAATTGTTCATAATTTATCGTTGCATAGAGATCATTTTTGATACCTAGGCCATTTTACTCATTGCACAGACCTATTTCAAGTTACTTATAATGCCTATGCCTTATTCATGTTTCAAAAAATGTCTTTAGGGGCCACATGAAGTGTTTGAACAGGACATTACATGTGAATATTTCTTTTTTTTTTAAGTAACTTAATCAATTTGTTTAATAAATGCATTCCAAGATATATTTCGTCCTTCCCTCCATTTATTGGTGTTTTCTATGATAAAATTATCACCTAGCAATTCCATCATTGATAATTATTCTTCAATAATTAAAATTACCCTTAAACGAAGATTACAATTGAACTCATGGGAAACGATATATTGAGACATGTTCACTAAAATAAAATACTTGTAAAGGATCGCTCAAAATATGTACGACAGCCTTCGCCTTTTGGGATAAATGCATAAATAACTAATAAGTACACTGATTGATACATACACACAACATATTAACCGTTTTACTCCTATCCATACACTTTCCTATGTGATCAAAATGGAAATAAAACAGCAATATTCAACGTCATAGCTCCTAATTATTCGTTCATTTCTTTCTTAATCGTTCAATTGATCGTTCCAATTCAAAAACCTCAAACTTAAAGGAAATTAAAACAGCGAACGAATTCTGATTCTGATTCAAATTTCCGCGTCAATTTCCGGCGGCGTTCCGGAAAGACATCTCAGAGGCCTCCCAGTGAACTCTAGCCGAGAAAAGTTTCCGAGAAGGAATCACATCTGGATATAAGCACACACTAGGTAATTTCCTGTTTAATTGTGACGCTCTTTTGTGCAGACAGTTACTTTCTGTTAGATCTTAGCATATTCTACTACATTCCAATACATTCTGATGTACTCTGCTATATCCTTGTGGATTTCAGGGCATTCTGATACATATTTAATTACCTTGATATGCAGTTTGCTATATTCTTCTATTTTCCAATACAATCTGGTGCATTTAAATATATTCTGCTATATCTTACTATAGTTTGGTGCATTATGATGCATCTTGATAGATTCTTGTAGGCGTCTGCATTGCATTTTGCTATATCATAATTGTTCACCGTACACTCTTTTATATCCTAGTAAGTTTCAATTTATTCTTGGACATCCTGCTACATTCTGGTGCTATTTAATGTTATTCTGTTATTTAGGTACATATTTAAGCATTTATTTTTATACTGATGGGCTTCACTGCATTCTTCTACATCTTTATACACCCTGGTGCCCTTTAATACATTCGGCTCCACAATGGTATATGCCAGGTTACTCCTGTATTATTTTATATACCAGTTCTGTCTCATGCATCCTAGTTCATTCCAGCGCATCCTGGTATATCTCGCTACATTCTGGTAACTAAGCTATAACTCCCTTCATCCCTCGGGTAAGACATTCCTCACTTAGAAACATTTACGCTTCTCGTTTGTTTAAGTGACTTTCTGAGCGGGATTTCGGTTTCCTCGTTTCTCTCACGGCAGGAGTCTCAATATCGAGACTTAAAAGCGACTGGGAGGGGTTTCGCCACCGATCTACTGCTTTCTACAGCATTTGGCAGGTGCCGTAAAGGTGAGACCTATCAAAACTCTATCCTGTGACTAACCACAGCCGATGTGGCTTAACTTTTCTATAAACGAATGCAGTGTTCCCATTCGGATAAGGCGTCGCTCTCCCTCTCACACACACACACACACACTCAAAAGGGAGAAGTGATACAGAATGTGAGAATGAATTTGCAATGAAGTGTTAGAATGAAGCTCGTGTCAAATAAGTAAAATGAAGGTGTAGTGAAAGAGGTGAATATGGTGACTAAATAATCAACACCCTACCTTCGTAGGCCGCATTTTGTTGGATTAGTTAAAAATATTGAGGTGAATTCGGTGCTAACTTAATGAAGTGGAGATGAGATAAATGTATTGAAAGGGGAATAGTGTTAAATTAAAGAAATGAAGAAGTGTTGATTTAATAAAAGAATGGGTTGTGGTAAATTGGTAAAGTAAGATTTTTGAATTCAGGTTTACGGTAGATTAATTAAATGAAGGTAAAGTAAACCTGTTGTAGTAAGGGAGGTGTAATAATGCTGAAACCAAGTTGGAGTGTAAGAACTAAAGTTAAGGTTGTTTTAAATTAGTGAAATACGGATGGCGTATAAGTGGTGAAGTGTAGATGAAGTCAAAGGGGGAGAAGGAAGGTTGTGTTCAATTAATGGGAGAAAGATATAGTTAATTTGGTGAAATGAAAGATAGCGTATGATAAATGAAATGGAGGTTGGGTTGAATTCTTAAAAAGAAGTTGCAGAAAAATGTCGAAGTAAAATTGGAATTAAAAATTTGAAGTTAATGTAGCTTCGAATTGCTGAAGTGAAGTGTTTGGACAAAATAGAAGGGTGTAACGAACGAAAGTAACTTCAATCAGTGGACAAAGGATAAAGGAGGGAATAGACAGACAGGCAAACAAAGAAATTGTTTGAAAAGAATTGTAGAATGAAAAATACTTAGAAGAAGAAAGACTTAAGGGAAAAATAATCCCCACCCCATTAATGTGTGAAATTTTCAACCCCTCAGAAAGCGGGTCAGGGGATTGCCCGGACCTAACCACGAGCCCCTTTTTGATGTTCTGATAAGTGGCTCTTTTACATTCATCATTTTCTTATTTATTATCCTCATTTTCTCTTTTGCAGAGCGACAAAGAAGTGATTTCCGAAATCTAAACAAAAAATTTGGAGTGGTGAAAATCAACTAGGATGAAAGGGCCCGGGTTTATGATCGCGTAAATGAGGTTGGACATCAGTGTATTCTCTTTCACTTTTCTTGCGTGTCATGCCTGCTCCTTTATAAACACACACAACTGCATAGAACCTGAAACCCATCCTGTAGAGTTATTTTCATTCAATTAAACCATAAAAGACCACCACTAATTTGTCCACTGTAAATTTGGCCGTGTAATATAAAGGGCATAGCAAAATCATTACCCCATTTTATCCCTATTTTCCTACTACCATTCCTTCGCATTCCCTTTCAACACATTCAACACCAAAATACATCCCTATATTTCCGTATAATAAGTAGAAGCACTCCCTCCTACTGACCTCTGCTTTACCATCCAATACACCAGCACACCACAAATTACACTTCTTCAGCCTCACCATTTTCCACACTGAAGGGATTAGAGCACCATTGTTAAAATAAAGGCCGCCTTTTAACACAATCAATAATAAGCCATTAATATACAGGGTATCTCAACTGCTTCTCTGGGCAAGTTTTTTTATCGCTTTTGATTTAAATAATCCTTTTAGCGATTAAGTTCAAACTTGGACAATGTAAAAGTGTTAAGTTGAAATTTGAGTTTGTGTACTGAAGTTGAAAGGCAGCTGTATATCTACTCATGGGTTTCTTCTACTTGATCGCCGAAATTTACAAATAGGTACGGTGTACCATCCGTCCCTCTTATTGGTGATGAAATTTACCTTATGGATAATAAACTACGCCGAAAGATTAGAATAACCATCCCTGGCAAGACAGAATGGTATAGTAGTAGCCTGTTTTGACACAAAACCAGTGACCATAATACTTGTGGTTCCGCATTAGGAGTATGTTGTATGGATGTTCCAATAAGAGACGCAAGTAACCCATGTTGTTGCATGTGGATATGCGTGACCCACATACGTGCCCAATTTGAAGACGACAAAAAATAAGCTGAAACCGAAGAAGCATAGGGTTTTGTTTGATGGGTAGGTTCACAAGAACAGTCGCGGCGCGATAGACGCCTCTTTAACCTACCGTAGGTCGTCTCCCATCTTCTTTGCCAGTAGTCCCAGACGTCTGACCGTATTCCTGCCATGTAATTAGTGTGAAAAAGAGTTAAACGCTGGTCTACTCGTCCAGTGATCATGTACTCTTTGGCACAATCATCGACGCGCTTATTCCTACATGTCCAGGTACCAAACAGAATATAATCTAGATATCTACCAACTCGTGGCAACAGTGGCCTAATAGATTCCGTAAACCAGGAAATGAGGAGATTCCATTTTCTCGAGAGCAGTCAGGGCGCTTTGTGAGTTGCTATAGATCACGATTTTGACTCTTAACCATGCACGACGTGTAATCTCCTATACAGAGCGTGTATTGCAATCAGATGGGCATCTTATGGCGACATAGGCAAAGTCATAATCGCTAGCGTGTGGAATGAGAGAGGCAGAATCTCCCCGACATGAGCCAAGAGGCTCTTATTAGAGGATATGCGGAAGAGGCAACGGTTACCCAATGAAAAGGAGCTTGTGGATCGAGTTCCACTTCAGCAATTTACGCTTGACTGCAGATGCGGGACACTCACATACGTATTTAAGATTTAAGGAGACAAAGGAATGGTAAAATATTAAGGTGGTATCCCCATCAGCATGCCAGATGCTGAACTGCAAGAAACCAATTATGTTCATTCCAAATCAAGAGGAATGGGACGTCATGGTATTTTGGGTGATACTCGACTTGGAACCAGTTTATAATAAGAGAAACGCAGAGAGCATATGAAACTTGGTGGAATGATTTGATTGAACCATATATATGAGTTTCCATCGAAAACACGCTACTCATAGACAACAGACACGGTGTGAGTTGCTGACATAGATATAAGGAGATAAGCTTAGAATATGTAAAATGCGTTCCTGGTGCGATTATGGCGTTTTCAGATAGTAAAAAAGAGAGGCTCTTTATCGCATACAAGGTCGCTTCCTCTAAATTTTATCTTACGAAGAGTAATAGACTTGCCATCAAATAAAAGAATAAGGGGCAGGTTTATTATGATAGAAAATCCTTTGATGCTTTGTGGCCATGGAACCCTTTTCATAATCGCCCCTCTTTTCCACCTGCAAACACTTTCACACCTACTACAGACTATTCCTTTCCTAATCTGCATAGTGCTACCTATTACTAGGTAAATATTTCCTGACATTTTCCAGTAATCTTTCATCAATAATTATGTAGTTTAGAATTCACCCTATGCATTTTTTCCTCCTCTCAATCTGTTCCTCGCCATTCACATCCTTGTAATTTATGCATCCTTAAAGAAATGATTTCGGTTCTTCTTTTATTAGAAATCAATTCCAACACAATGACTTTATTTGACCTTACCTAAAAGGTTGTAAAACGAAAGAACAAACGTAGAAACTTAAATTATTATCACCTCTTTCAATTTTACATTCCATAGGCTTATACACTTGTCTGTACCATAAGTTCTCAATACACTTTTGAACTACAACCAACCTTCCAAACCATATTTTGGCTTCACCAGAGACAGAAACACCCGGCAAGAAGTTTCGAGGGTAATCAAGTCTATTTTCACAACTTTTTCACATTCTATGGAGACCAACCTTGTTATCAAGCGAGAAGTTAAGTTTGTCACTGTTAACGAATCTTTCACTCTCACTCTGACAGTAAAAAGTATTTAACTTTAATATCTGAATCAGGTATTACACAGAATAGCTGATCCTTGGCTGTCGATCGTCACCCTTAAATATGTAAACCTTTCAAAATCCTCCTGATATAGTCTTGGAATGTGGCTTGCAAAGATCACCTTTAGACAGGCGTGAATACTGTAATTTACCATTCAGCTCCCACTAATAATGTATAAGTGGCACAACAAAATAAAGCCACTAGAATAAAATATAAAGGAGAGTATTCCAAATATCTCTTCTTCTGACTGCACCCCACCAACAACCCGGCCCCTATAACAATTTTCTTGAACACCTCTATCCTTTCCATCAATAAAGAGCGTATTGCATCAAGCTTCTTTATCGTTTTACATAACTATCTAGGAAGAGACAAACCTCTTAGACATATTTATTCAATTTCTTACATTCTCTATATACCAACTATATTAGGAATGTAAGACTGTTGTTTCTCAGCAACCTGATAAATAATACGATTGAAGAACTCTAGCATTTAATTTGACCAAGATAACAACACAAATTCATCAAGTTGAATGCATCAAGATGGCAACACATACGTTGAGAATGATTTACCTCTCTATGGAAGGAGTCCCTAAAGGTCAATCATCATGTCACAACCCCTTCATGCTTGCTGACTTCAAATTATAACAGAGTTGGATGTGAATTTATTCCTTCAACCTGAATTTAAAAGTAGTTAGTTTAAGGCTGAAGATTTAAGGTGAAAGAGAGAAAATGATTTGAATTAGCTTGTTTGGATTGAGTAAATTGTGATGAAGGTAAAGCTTCGAATGGACGGCATAAATTCATTAGGGTGACAAGGAAAAGGATCCGAAGGCAATTCAAATCAAATATTTATGGTCCAAACGAATTTCAGTCATAAGGTCAACTTTCTTCCCAATAAATTCACTTATTTTATTTGAAGATTTGTAATCGCTAAAAAAAATCTTCAGGAGAAGAACAAAACTAGGTTTCAACGGATACATCACTGCTAGAAGCCTCCAGGAAATAGGATCATATAGAAAGAGAGGAATCAAGGGAAGGAAAACTGTTACACTCTCTCTCTCTCTCTCCCATGTGACTTGGGAACGGCAGAATTACTGTGATAATCTTCTGGGCGAGTTCGGTAGCAGATGTCTTCGATGCTTACCAGTGATAAAGGATCAAAACGATTTCACGTTCTAATGAATTTATTAAAAAAAATTACTCTACTCTTCTGCAACATTTGTGAACGTTTTGAACAAGAATAGTTTATCATATGAAATCTTTACTCTCACATCCTGACTCTTAAACTTGACGAAAACTCCCGATATCCAAAGTGTGCCTTTTTGTCTTTTTGATATTCGTTAGAAATTTAATGGACAAGTCAAGAAAACGATGCCTTGCTGCCGAGGAACGCCGGACTCGAGATTCGTAGCCAAATCAGTTACCGATACTTAACCTGAGGCAAACTTGGTTGACGTTACCATTTTACATCTAACCACTAGTCACGAAAGACGCCGAAATATATCTCACATTCACCATAGATGCACTAAAAGTCACGTATAGTATGAAGAGTTCCGATAGTTCCCATGTATAGATGTAGTGGTGCAACCAACTTTGTTCTGCACAAAACGCCTCAACACCACAAAACTTGCCGCACCACAACATGTTTAAATGGAAAGTTAAGGAGCTCTTCGCACAAGACGCGACTTTTTGAGTGGCAATAAGGAACACGAGCTCTGGTGGTGCCCAGGATACAAAAGGGAGGGATAAATGGTCGCGTAGTGAAAGGAAAGAAAGAAAAAAAAAGGAAGAAGGAAGAAAAGTATAGAAAGAAAGCAAAGAAATAACTAAAAAGGAAATACCTTCGATTTCTCGTCGCCATCAGGAATCTGCGTGTATCAATTCCATGTCTTCTTCTGGGCCCAAGGGACACTCGAGGCAGACTTTAAAATGGCCCCCTAAGCTAATAAATCCCTCTTCTAACACACGCTATCATCTCATTATACCACTCGCACACAACAAAACACACAAGAACACGACAGCTCATAGACATAAGACTTAATCAGGTAATGCCTCTCTCCAAAGTTACAACTCTAACTGTAACTCCCCCCCCACCCTATCAGGGACATTTATTTACTAGTATCGGTAACATTATCTTGGCAATTTGCAGTAATACTAAAAGTAACATCAGTTGTGGGCTAAGGGTAAGATTTATCCAACTGCGACTTTCCCATGGATCCCCTTGAAATCGATTAGTACCGGCGCGTCTTCCGAATATGGACAATCTTTTTTGATCGGATTCATGGGATTCTTATAAAAGACACCGAGTTTTTCATGTATGCGCGCATCCACTCAGAATCTGGATTTACGACGTGCAACTTACTCCGTGGGGGTGAAGATCTAAATTTATGTGGGTTTGGCACTCCCATTGGCAGGCTATATGTGTTGCACTACCCTGGCTTGTTCTTGATACCTCACCTCTGATTATTAAAATCTCTCTTCCATTTAGCACTAATTTACCTTTCGATCTTCTCTCTAAGTTCTAAATTTTGTGCTGTAGTACTCGTACTGTTGAACACTACCTTATTCTTTCATTTGCTTTTCATGTTTTCTCTCATTCACGCTCGGCAGCATCGAGAATTTCTCTTCCAATGCTTTTAACACAATTATTATTTCTTTAATAGTGAAATTTGTTTTAAATAAATTTTTAACACTACAATTTAAATTTATTTCAATTTTTATCTATACTTTATGTCTCCATGATTGAAATTTCGCTACTTTCTTGGCATCGTGTGCTATAATAAAAATAGCAATAGAGATGCAATCTTCTTCTCTGAGTAGGATAGTTAAATACTTCCTCTGGTCATACTCAACCTTTCCTTCCCTACTGGTATTTTGATTATAAGCCAAGATAACCACAATGTCGAGAGAATTCTCCCACAATACTTTTGATCAAAGTTTTAATCGTTGATCCCCTCGCGCTCTGTTTAACAAACAAATCTCCCTTCCATTACCCTTAAACAATAACATTTCCATTTTCTCTCTATTCATTTAATCTTTCTTCACAGTGGTTTTTCTGTTTCCCAGCCCCACTCCCTTTTCTAACTAGAGAGTCATTTTAGTGCTACACAATCATTCCAGCGCTTTTAATTAATACAGTAATGGGCAAAGGTTTTTGAGATGAGATATTTAGTCATAAACAATAATAGAAATAATCAAAAATTGCATTCGTTTTACCATGTTTACATCATATCTTGAAAGTGAAATATTCAGAATTTTTTAGCTCAAACCTACTTTCTTAATAATCCAGTCAATTGATGTGGGCAGTCAATATCTACAATCATGTCCCTTATTCTTCCGACTGCTTCAATTCGTTTTGGCATAGAAGACACCAAATCTGTGATCATATCTTGACTGATATTGTTATAGGTTTTTACAATAAACAAACTCAAATGTAAATAATTGAATAGCTTCTGTTTATCAACCCCCAGTTTTATAATTGCCCACAAATTTTATTTTGGGCTTAACTTTGATGAATTCCCAGGCCAAGCTCTCGAAAGTTTCATCTTATTTTCAGTCAAGAACTTTGTTATTGCTTTTGCTTAAGAGAAGGTGGTCATTATCCTAAAAACTACAATTAACATTCCAAAATTGGTCCTAAACTGTTGTGAAAAGTTAAAAAGGAGGCATGTTTTGGTACCATATTTCAGTTCATGGCAATGTTCTTGAACAAAATTGTTAGTGCTCCCTTTACCTTAGATGAGAAGCAGTTCCAGACATAAAGAGTATCCAGAGGCTTCACTATGGACATGATACAGGAACCGCGAAAGCACTTCCCCATTCATTCTCATAACGACGAATCTTCCAGAAGTTCCAAACAAGCGGAAAGGGGCTTCATCAGAGAATTTCAATGTGATAGAACGGTCTGACGCCGCCTAATTTCAACCACTATCACATGTTGTTTAGAAACACATTGCTACCTATGTGCATTTTCGCGTCGAAGCAGGGCGCCTTATCGCCACCTTAGTCAATATTTAACCAAGGAGGTTCATCCCCCCCCCTGTTTCGCCCCATGCGTCGATCTTGCCAGATTGAGTTAGGCTTATGGGCAGATAAGGTATGTTCTCAGGCACGGCTGGGCATTCCCTCGAAGCCCCCACTCCATTGTCCCCTACGCCAAGGGGATGGATTCGACTACTTATACATTAGAATTTTCCAATAAGATCAGATCAGATCCAGATTATCTTCGCGAGACATCAAGCCGATCCGGTATCAACTTGTGCACCAGGGGCCCTCTACCTCGAGGTCCACCATTATTGTCCAGAGGAGGAAAATATCCCTTGAGTGCCAAGGTTCAAGCCTTCAAGACGCCAAGTCCACAAGGCCCCCCTGTTGTTTAGAAAGAGAACAACGTTATAACATCCATTGTTCTTTAAGCCCGTTGACAAGAAACGGTTCTCACCCCCCCCCCCCCCTGTTGTTCAGAAAGAGAACAACGTTAGAACAGTTATTGTTCTTTGAGCCCGTTGACAAGAAACGGTTCTCACCCTCCCCCCGTGTTGTTCAGAAAGAGAACAACGTTAGAAAAGCCATTGTTCTTTGAGCCCGTAGACAAGAGACGGTTCTCACCCCCCCTGTTGTTCAGAAGAGAACAACGTTAGAACAGCCATTGTTCTCCAAGCTTGTTGTCAAGAAACAGTTCTCATTTCAAAGACGTTTTGCCAGGATAATTTAATCCCCCCCCCTTCGGCTGGAACTCGCCAGCGGACCGAAGATTCCTTCTCGTCGCTTTCCTCTGCACAACAACTTATAATTACGTAAGCTGAGCAGTACCTTTGAGTATTTAACCTTTCGTTAACTCTACCCTGTGCTTTAAATGGTTTAGCGATCCATCCCATCCCTTTAATTTTCATTTGTTTTACCTTTTTAAATCTCTCCCAAATCTTAATCCTTGGATTAGCCAGATATTGTCACGACCCTTTCCATTCTCTGTTTATGTTAACATTTTCCGTTTTGTGTGTTGTTGAAAGTTATTATTAATAAAACTCTATTTTATTAATGATAGCCATATTATTAGCCTTGAGCTCAGCTCCACTTCTTAAGCATATTAAAGATAAATAACATCGGTCAACCAGATAACCACGCACTCGAAATATAATTGAATCATTCCCACAACGAATAGTTATATATGGTATATCGTCAAGAGTCCATTCTACGACAGACACTTTGACTAAGATTTCATCTCCCATTTTCAATATTTCCTACAAATCTTGAGCCAAACTGTAATAGACTTTTTGCTTAAATGAGGGTTGAGACCTTGGAAAAAAGTCACTCGCACAGTGTTTAGGCTGAACATTCAAAGCTGCTTATTTCCAATCGTGAGCAAATTTGGCACAGGAGGCAGCGCCATCCTTAAGCTAGGACCTTACCAGGAGGCGTTCTTGGTTTTTCTTTGAAGCTCTCTTGGGCATCCAGAAGGTTTCCTTACAGGAGTGGAACCTTTCTTTTCAAGGTCATGAATGGTCCTAAAGGTGGATGCAATGCCCTTATCAACTACATATTTGCATTTCAAGCCACTTTGTTGCAGAGCAACAATGGATGGACGCTTGATATGGGTAAACCATCTCTGTAATTAAAAAAGATTCCAACATTTTTTTTTAGTAAAAACAAAAAGGATTATAATTACTCAATCTTATTCATATAATCTATAATTGTCATAAATTTACCCTTTTGATCGAAGAGCAAACTACAAAGACTAAAACTCACCTCCAAGAGGAACAAGACAAGAGCGTGATTTGGGAGTCAAAGAACGAATGCAGTTTTTTCTTATTATTTTTAAATGGTGAATTTATAATGAAAATTCAATAATTAAAATATTAAGATAATTATTCTTATCAGATGAAATTTAAATATTTAAAATATTAAAAAAGATTAAATACTTTGGTTTCAAAACTTTTTTCACGACTGTACATCAATCACGCATTTGTTGAAAGACTAAATAAATCTTCTTCTAAAACTTTTCCTCAAAATCGACATCTTTATGTCTGGCGCTACTTTTTAGTGGAAATTTGAAAGACCTGAGAATAGGGTTGGAAAAGACCCACCCTTCTTTCCCCCCATAAAGTATTTTCTTTGTCCAATATAGGCGATTTGACTCTAGTATTTCCTATAAGTGGTCCTTCCATCCTGCACAGGAAAATAATTTAAGTTAAGCAAAGGAAAGACAAACAAAACTTTAAATATGACTTCTACAAAGGCTTAAGGAAAATAAAATGGTGTAAACAACGGTTCTCATAAATATTCTTTGCATAATAATTTATATAAAGAAAATCCAAACGATATTTTCCACGATAACGATAGAAATTCAGAATAGAAAATGTTTTTCTTGGATTTCTGGCGTCAAGGTGAGGGAGTAGCCGACTATTGGACGGATGGGCTGGACCTATGCCTTGTTTAGGAAACTCAAGCATCTACTCCCTCCTTCGCTCCGTGAGAATACCAATTGGGTATCATAATCCTACATGGTCCTACTCAGATCCTCATACCCAGGAAGTGGAATGGGTGCCCCCATCCTAATCCCTCTTATTTAAAGATGCCTCTACGATTGCTAATCCATTTAAAAAAAAGGGAAATATTTCCACGAACCCTCCTCTCCACAGAGGAACGTCTTCCAGTAGTTTCTAGATTACCAGCGATTGCGAGTCTTATCTTTATGCAAAATTCTTTATTCAGTCGGGGAAAATCATTCACAATAGGAGAGAAGGGATGGCGCAATCTATCTAAAATGAGAAACTAAGAAGCCAATATACAAACACAAGGAAACAAACCAAAATCCAATATGGACGCGCTCGTTAAACAAAATAAAATCAGTGCAAAACAAGGTAGCAAACTCTTCTTCGAATGCCACCAAAGACACTAACGAGGCTACGTCAGCAAGATAAAAAATAGAATTACGGGAAAGGGAAATGTTTGCGCGAAAAAAACATGGAAAGAAACGCGAGCAAAACCTCCGACAAAGAATGAACGCAGCTTCTTGATAAACAAAAAGATAAACATCCACGAAACAAAACTAAATAAAGCATTGGGTGTTGTTGCTACTCGGATAAACCATAGCCTTTGTGAGATATACTACTACTCGATGACATCTAGTTCCATATCAACCAGGAAAAAGCATCGATTGCAACTACAATGGTAGTTGGTTGCGCGGGGGATTTGGTTTTCTTCGATGACATTTTGGGACCATTCTTCCTTTAATAAATTCGGCCTTGAATGTAGCTATTATTTCTATATGAATGTGTTTATATGTACGTTAATAAAGAAAACGACTTTCGTGTGACTGCATGTAAGGACCTCTGACATGAATACTGTTATTCACCCGTTACCTCCACACCTGTCAATTGCCACTTCTAAATCAATTTTTAGTTTCATGATTCTTATTACCAGAGTCACTCGGTGTCATTCAGCTTTTGATTCTATTCCTATTACACGAATCACTTTCCTTTTATTTTAATACTATAACGTATTCCCAATTATGTGTATTCTATTTACATTTCTATTCAGTAATTATGCCTTTGAAATGAGACTTCTCCTAAATTTAATATAAAAAGAGTCCGTGTTAATAATTTGTGTGCACCTATTACGGATATTTTTCCTATTCCAATTATCGGAGTGCTTTCAATCCTAAATTCAAACCACCACAACAGGCGATGGCTTGGATTTAGGATTGATAAAGACTCTGCTTTTCATCAGTATTCAGATCCTCTGAAACGATGATTGTAGCTTCTAAAATGTAGGAAAAAAAAAAAAAATTGAAAAGTTTCATCTTCTTCTCTTATTTTGAAACTGTGCAAGATAGCGTCTCATTTCCAAGAGACGAGAATCTCTCGAAATGGATCTCTTTGTAAGATCATTAGAGACTATCCGAGGATCGGGTATCTTTATCTAACCAGACCTCTCAATACCTCTCCGGGCGTCTGTTTATTTCGGAGTTAGGCTGAATTCCCATTATGTTATGCCGTTTTCGATCCTTGCACACGGGGGGGGGGGGGGGGGGGTTGCCGTCTCTCTAAATGCCTCTTCATTTATTTCGTACTTTATTCATCTTATTTTCATTTTTTGTCTCTCTGTCAATATGTTATTTTATCATTCTCTCTATCTAACCAATAATGAAGTTTGATTTCCAAAGAAAATTAATATATTCAAAAGATAATAACAACTGAGATCAGATGATGTAAATGCCCCGATTAGTTAGAAAAGATTGCGTGAGATTACTTAAGTATTTCTTGAATGGAGGAATACTATTTCATAATCTCCCCCCAATTTATCCCGACGCTCTTTTATCTGCTACAATTTCCGAAGCCAATTAAGGTGCAACTCTCCTTTAATTTTGCCCTCAAGAATGAGCGTAGAATGGATGAATTATTCTTGTAAATGAGATTGGGAGGAAGAATGTCTTAGGTAGACATCTTCAATGAGAGCGCCCGCTTGTCTTTATACGGAGATCATCTGAAATTCGTGGGGTAGGCGTTGTCGTGGCGTTTTATTTTGCATAAAAATTTCCAACATCATCATCAACCATCCACCATTACCCGATGTTAATTAACTAGTATTTAATAAGTTCTTGTCAGTTGAAGTGCATATACATAATAATTTTCCCCGCGAATTTAATCAATGCAACGGCAGTTCTGTTTGTTCACTGTAGAAGAAAAGTGAAGAGAGTTTCCTTCCTTATGGCTTTAAGGATTTCATGTAGTTAAGTATTTGAGGTAGTAGGCCAATTTTACTTCTTTTTTTAAAATTATTAAGGGGAGACTGAAAATCAAGCTCTTTTTTGGTTCTCCCTAAAACTGCCAAAATTCCACCATAAAGAAAGATCTTAGAGATATATTCCAAGAATCATATCTAAAGAATATCAGGCCTACAAAGGCACAACCAACCAACGGAATCAGATCCATACGGAAATCCACTCCTTTAAATGCAGCAAATCACGAAAATAGATCAGACGAGCAGAATGATACAGCAGAATGGCACAATAGAAACAAATGGAGACACAAACAAGTTACTAATCTTATATGCGTAAACCGCTAAATATTAAGAGTCATGCATACATATATACACACATAATTAAACACAACTCACAATGGGCAATATCAATTTGTTATAGATTCCTGATCACCCGACAATCAAGAGCGTAAAGAGCAATTGTGGGATCTATATTTCTTGGATTGTGGTACTCGGTAAACTGAGTGATACTAGCAATCAACATTTCATTAAAACTACGAACTCGAAGGTAGAATACAAGAGACAAAATAGTTTTTAAGGAGTGTAGCACATAAAGAAAGGATAGTAGATTAGTATAATCACTTGGTCAATCTTCATTAGTTTTTTTCCATTTGGTAAATAGCTAATTTTCCGTAAAATGCATTTTTCGAGATTTAATTGCTAACTTTATAAATCTCCGGACCGAATCCGGGTCAAAGACTCAAACTGCCTGAGTAGGATGGGACCGTCTGATGGTACTGGCATGAGAAGGAGAGATAAAGCTGGTTCTTCGCTTGTTTCCTATTTTTTAGCAATTTTAACTTGGTAGATTCTTTTATACACGAGACTCATTGTTTGCTTGCAACCTTTTCTCATGATCTTTTCAGGCTTATCTATATTTACCCGAGTGTTAAGTGTTGCATTGCTTCAAATGGTCATCATATATTAGACAGGCGTTTATTCACGCCTGTAAAATCCATCATAAATTTTCTTTTACGAGTGTTCTTTGTATGTATAATGTATGCCAGACATTTTCTCTCTATATACTCGTATAGTAAGTTTTGCTCTATGAAGGCGTGGGCGACTCAAGTTGATAAAATGTTAGAAAGAATCTGATAGGAAGAACAAATAACTAAAGCCCTGCTCAGTATACACTCAAACATAAACTGTGAGAGAGAGAGAACGGAGCGAAGATTAAAATTATTAGGCGAATTTTCTAAAAAAAAAAAAGGCGAAATGATTTTATTTTGCTCCTCTTTTTCCCCCAAATATTGTCAAATATCAAAAGTTAATCATTAAATAAAAATTCTGTGGGGAGTTATTTTTGTCCTTCGCTGCTGATTTCATTCGCGAAAATTAGTTGAAGCAAAGCGGCTGATATAAAAGCATCTCCTCGCAAATGACAAATAGGAGGATGAAGCCGAGTCCTAAATAAGGATGACAGATAATGAAGACATAAAATGATATTAATTAATTGAAAATAAATAATTGAAAGGCATGCAAAAGAGTAGATAAATTACAGAAATTTAGATAAATGTACAAAATTGGAAAGGTTTTATAGAGAGTTGCTCAAATGGTTAATTTTAAAAGTATCATCGGCTGGTTTGTTTGAGCAAATTTATATTTACGAGTACATAGATTTTATGGTGTGAAGGAACGTGCGAATTTTATGCCTTTATTTTTTGAACAAATAAATAAAAAATGTTATTAAAATTAATTCATGCGTAAAATTGGATAGTTTGGCTGGTGAAAACAAATGTATCCTTAAATATATGCAAATGACTTTGAGGTGAAAATAATAAATTGGAAAAGACAAAACATGGTAATTTCGACCAGTTTCGATAGAAAATAAAATAAAATTTATTTTGACATTCAAGAAATAAAACCTGCATTGGAAACTCTTCACGGGAATTTTCAATTGTTTATAGGGAGTTGGTCCCTTGCATCGCAGATGAGGTCCTCAGACATGTTAATACAATAAGTGGTAAGTGGTAAAGCATACGGCAGCATGAGCCAGTTCTTTTTGTTGCTTTGAAATTATGTGAAAAACTTTTAACTAGTATATGCATCAATATATGGGATATAACAAACAAGGGACCCTTTTATTTTTCCCAGATTTCAATAAAATACTCTAGGGCTTTGGTGCTCAAACTTGGTTGGGCGTTATTTGAAGGTACGCAACAACGGTTTGGATGGATACGCAGCTTCTGTGGGGAATTTGTATATCTAATGTTTGCAATAATAATTGAGCGTCAGGTTCTTTTTTTATTTTTAAAATAGCACTTTTTTTAGAATGCATTTTTAAACGTTCATCAATTATAGTAGTTTTGAATTGTTATAAATCAGCAAGGTTGTCGGCCATCAGTGGGCGGAGTCCATAGCGGTTGAGATTAAGGAGCTGTTGCAACGTGTTGGAGTATTCTCGTGGAAAGCGATTCAATTGTTCTGTAAATATTTATTAATTTGACTAGAGTATTAAATATTGCGCTATTTTATTGATCTTTTACTCTATAAAACCTTAAAATTTATCAATTTGTTAAAAGAAATGTTTCTGGTAGCAGAAAAAACCTTGCTTGTGGAGCTTTCATCATGGTCAATTCAAAGACAAAGACAAAAACTTTTGCATCGAAAATGTTAGTCATTCCAAAACTTCAAACAGCCTCAGTAGATGAGGTCATTTGATAGGACACGATTTTTTACCTTTCGGTACCAGAATTTTCACGGATCATTTTTTGTTTTGTGGAAAAGTTTTTTCCTCAGGATCTGACTTAGCCTCATAGCACTTGGAGATGAGTCGATATGGAAATTTTAATGGTCACAGAACACATTTATTTCAACTTAAAGCAAGAAATGACCACTCAAAATATTGGCAAGAATGTTTTCTACATAATATCATTATGCGATTTAATTTGCTGAATAGGTCAGAAAAGTTAAAAAACCCATTTATAAATGGGTGATTCCTATAGTCTGAACTCAATCCACAAAACTTGATTTAGGAAGTGATTTTTCCTTCAAAGGCCCCCAAAATGCCGGAATATTCAGAAAAGAGGTTATTAGATATATAATATGACCTGCAGAGTATAATAGATACATGGATAGATAAGCTTAAGACCTAAGTTAGCTGGTGTTGTTTCCCGTTTCTTAATATGACTGAATGAAGAATAAAAGCTGATCTGCATAAAATATTAAATATATACAAATATTAGTAATATAATAAATATCATGCAAGGGTGCCCGGTCTTGCAAGTTTGCGGATTGCAAATGTTGCGCAGCCGGAATTAAGAGCATGGATAGACGCAAGTAAAAGAGGTGTGGAAATAAGAAACCTGAGTAACAGGAATCTCATGTTATCTTGAACTGCACTGATGATGAAAGTCTTGAATAAGAGTTGGACACTGACTTAAGGATTAGTTAACTGAAAGTGGAAACTTTGGAAGCGTTACTCTAGTAAAATATTAATGATTAGACCAATTTTTGTCGACTTTAGTATTTTTGGCCCGTGTTGATTTAAATATAGAAAATTACCATATTTGTATGCCTACTAGACACAAAAAATGTCATACCATGTCTAGTAAACTTTTTATCTTTTTTTCTTAGTTAACCACTTAATTTACATATGTATAATTGCCTTATGTTGAGAACATTATTACTGATATTTTGTGTGCATATTTTTAGCTGTAAGTTGTACTATTAATATTCTATGACCATTTATGTTTCCTGTTTTTCATACATTTGAGAGGAAAGGGGCACCTGTCATCTCAAACTGTTATCATGAACCAAAGATCTTTTTAGAAAATACCACAAAATTTATTAGAGTTTTTCGTACCCATATTCGGTCTGGCACATGAATGAAGTTTCCCAATCATCAAAGACAGCCATGGACACTTCATGCGATCTTGCGAGCTCATGTCAGCCATGAGTAAAGAAATTATTTATCTTCCTTCAAATTTCATAATCCCTGGTGCCATCATAAGAGCTAACAAACTACTAAATAACGAAGTATTAATGAAATAAAAACTATTTCGGTCTCATACAATAGTCATTCATTCGTATTAAGAAAATTGGAAAGGATTTTCAATAAAAAAATAATACAGAGATTTAAATTTGGTTGGCAGTTTGCTTTACAAATTTAGGAAAGTAAGAATGTGTTACCTTGTATTTGTGAGATATTATCAAAATAAATGTGTGGATAAATAAGTTTTAGTAAGTCAACAGCTGCCCAAGCGTATTTGTGTTGGAACTACTTTCAAACCCTTCAATATTTGTATCTTAGTGAAAACCGAACTTTCCTAAAACTGGCGCATAAGCAAATATGTAGATGAGGAAGATGCAATGAAAGAGTAAAACAGTTAGAAATTCATACGAATTCAAGCAGTAAGTCCAGCTATTGTTTGACAACACAGAATAATTTACAAGAAAGATTTATTGAACCCCAAAGTGAGTCGTCTTTTTCTAAAAATACTAAATAATACTGTAAAACCGTAAACAACATGCGGTTGCAGGTAGTCAATATATGGATCTTCAAAATTGGGCGTAAAGTCATAGGGTAAATGAAAAGTCAGTTGCCTTTACTCAAGGAAGTTCGATTGATTTCACGAGGATCGGAATTGTTGAAGGTCGTCGAAGTAAAGTGAAACATTTTTTCTTTACAATCGGAATTTAAATTGGCTAAAATTAGTAGTATTTAAGAAATATCTTTGTAAACCAAATTAATTGGCGGATATATTCGCCAAATTAGATGAACAAATTTTTTAGGGTTGAAACATAAACACTTCAGTCACAAGAAAATGTAAAGGTCGTTTGTAGAAGGAATTATGTCATGTCTTTTGAGACCTGCAGCGACGATTGTCACGAAAATAAGTTTCTAATCCCTGTGTAAACTTGAATGCATTATTTAGTTAGCGTTAAAGGAATAATTTCTGCTCTGATTTCAAAATGTGAATTTATAATCAAAAGATTTCTACCTTGGCTGCGTTTCCTAGGTGACGGATCTTTCTGAGATGTGGGACGTTGTTCCACTTTCTCTGATATAATTTCTTAACGTGTTAACCCTTATCAGTCAAGATCTTAGTAACATTAACGGTAAGGAGACATTGCTCCATTTACAGGTTCCCTTTCTCCTTAACTCGTGCTTTAAAGGGATAGCCCCTTTATTTTCTTAAGCGGGAACTCTCATCTTCTACCATCATTCTAACGACAAAGTACAAACGAGGGACTCCACTACATAATATTGAAGAGCAGATCCACGTTACCAAGGATGGAGCGACGCCGGACTTCCAACAGGAGACCAAGGAAGAAAAGCAGAGAAGAGTAAAACCGCTCATTCCTTTTTTTTATCGACGCCCGAAGCATTTTTATCCGTCTTTGTCGTTCTCCCTCATATTATCTTTCCTGGAGATCTGTGGGTTTATTCACCCTTCGCTCTTCAATGATTTTCGAGAACAGGAGAGTCACGGACCTAATCACAGGAGTAGAACCGAACCTCTTTTGGCAGTTTCCCCTTCACTCTCATCGAGGGTGAATACTTTCAGCTAATTTAGTAAATTTGATTCTCACTGGATGGTCTAAGATAACTATCATCATCACACTCATCACTCTCCCACCAAATGGCGATGTGAATCTACTCCCAAAATTAATTAACAAAATCCTTATCATTCTCGCTTATACTAGAAAACTGAAGTCATTGGAGCAGAGGCATTTTTGCTCATTGCGTTGCAAGACAAACTGTCCCTATCGAGAAGTACCGATTTCGGAAAATGTTCGGTTACATTCGTTTTTAGCTTTTAAGTGTTTATCTGTGTGATAAAAAAGGTTCCCTCAAACAAATTTAAAGTTCTACTTTTCCACTACGTGTCAGACAAACGTTTTTAACCATAGTGTTTTGGTGTGTCGAGAGAGAAGTGAAAGAAATTGAGTTCTCTACTCTCCAGGACAGATATCGCAGAGAGGCTCAAGTTGTCGCCTTCTCAACAACTTGAAGAGCCATTGCAATCGAATTCTCTTTTTTTCTGTGTAAAAAAAACTTAACTGTCGATCCTGTCGTCAAAATGCAGAAATTCCACGTGATAAGCTTTGGCGAGGACGTCTCAGAGGTTCGCTACGTGTCCAGGACCAAGTATCCGCCCTCCGTGATGAAGCTCGTCGTCGTGGCTTCAAATGTCAAGAAGATGCCACCGGTGTGGTTTGCAACCGCTTATCGGCTCAACGCCACTGATTACAAGAATTTCGTGGCCACGAAAGTTCTGCCCTCGATGAGAAAGATCACGAAGAAGGCGGAGTATGTCTTTCAGCAGGACGTTGCACCGTCTTTCACGGCCAAGACCGTGCATGAGTGGTCTGAGTCGAACATGAACTTCTGGTCGAAGGACTTTGGCCACCGCAGTCGCTCGACCTAAATCCACGCGACTAAAGAGTGTGGGTCCTTATCGAAGTTAAGGTGTGCAAGGCCCGCCACAGCAACGTAGATGAGCTGTTGCTCTCCCTCAACGACGTTTCGGCCAGCATGAGGAAACCCTGATCTGCAACGTGTGCAAGGCCTCCAGGTCTAACTAGGATGACCTTTTCACTGCCAAGGGTAACCAAATTGAGCAATATTTCAAATCAAACACATATTTATATGTCAAAACAATAAAAACGTGTCTAACTGCATCCAAATTTTATTATGTTCTTTGGTGGAGCGCCGTAAAGAGTATAACATGCCTTTTGCTATACCCAGTAGTCAAATTTTATAAAAGGAGAAGAAAGAGGGAATGGTTATTGACTACCATCATATACAGAAAATTGGTATTTATATTAGACTTGTTTGTATTTTTATTTTTACACAGCGAAATATGATGTCCCCGAATTTAGTGTGTAGTAAAATACTATATTATGTGCTGTAGATCTTCCACAGCAGATAAGTGCGCTCTCTTCCTGTGGGCTTGACCATATGTCTGAATCCACATTCAAAGACATCTGCAGAAAGTTCGGAAACGATTGAATATGGTTGAGGATTGCTGCATTCAGCTATTTAACGTTTTTAATTGTCTTTTGGAAGATCCTACATTGATTGTCTTTTATAACTCTTTTTTCTTTCTTCTGAACTGGATAAACTGAAAGTTGTGGTCATATATATGTTCCATTTTAGAGGAAAAGGGGAAGGAAAGAGGATGTTATAAACAAACCAACTGAAAAAAATAAAAGTACTCCAAAAATCACGTTGTAAAATATAGGGTTATGAATCATGCCTATATAATAAACATGAATTATGTCTGTCTGTGTGTTTCTGACCCTTTTTAGAAATCACAGATCCCACTCCCCTAGAGTTAGAAAGAATAATGATGTTTGTCTATTCTCCACTCGGAAAAACTAAGAATACTGTGCACCAAGAAGACCTGCGCTGCGGCTGAGCAACATTGATTAGTTGATTGAATGAGAATATTGTTTTTGATGAATTAAAAAAGATCAAATCTCTCTTATTTTTATTTCCGAACGCACTATAAATATAAATATATATATATATATATATATATATATATATATATATATATATATATATACATATATATATATATTTGTATATATATATATATATATATATATATATATATATATATATATATATATACACACGGCGGTAAGGTGAGAGGCCGGTGAGGCGCAATTTAATGAAGCCAGTGACGAAAAATAATCGAAGCATTTTTCTAAATCGATTTACTCAGAGTAACAACGTTTCGATCTTTTGCGCTCATCTTCTGGTTCCTAGAAATATTTGAGAGTTCCTTAACAAAATTAACAAAAAAAAAGAAAGTCAGCTTTAGATAACTCACATAAATGGATGGTAATAACTATAGAAATTAGGGAAGATGATTAATTGCTTGCAAAGGCCAGCAATAAATGTCCGATCACACCAAACCTGAATTCAGATAATTCTTCCGTTCGACTTCAGGTTTTCTAAAAACCACAACCTACCAAACCATACCCAATATTATTGTTCATCAGTTGAAATATTTCATCGCTTTGTGTTAAGGTGTGTCCTTTACTATAGGTATCAAACCCTTTGTACATCGCATACCTTTGTAATGAGGTTTTATCTAAAAGCATTGAACTATTGCATCTAGTGAACTATCAATTTATGAAAGTATTCTTTCTTTCTTGTGTTTTAGCAAAAAATGGATTTCTAATAAAAAGTTAAGGCTTTTGTGAACCACTTTAACTGTATCAAATTAAAGAAAGTACAGAGGTTGAATTATAAATCTGCCCAATCTTCCACTACAAGAAGAAGTAGCACTTAATTAATGTTGATTTTAATATAAGAATATTTCTGAGCAAGATGAATTGCGGGATACAACTGTAAGTTCTATAATTGAGAATAATAATCCAATGATTATTATAAAAGTTCTACAAAGCGATCTTGAATTGTCAGTGGTTCAAGTCAGTAAAGGAATTCCTCACCGTTCGAATAAAGCACTGCTGTACAACAAAGAAAAAATAATAATATCACTTTTTACAAGATATTTGAATATACTCCTATATATGAAATTTAGGGGGGCGAAATTATTTATATTTAACAAAAACAATGGTTGAATTTGATAACACATCTAAATTACAATATATAGAGATTATTGGTTGTAAATTACAGGTAATTCTACTATAAACAACGAAAAGCATTACTAGAAAGGGTGCTTAAGATGATTGAAGATAACAATGGGGAACAATGTATTTAATGAATTGACAAAAGTACATTTCAAATCTGAAATCCGATTCTCTCTAAATGCTACATAATTTTTGTAATATCAATATCTAAAGTTATATAATAATAATTTTCATTTTAGCACACCTATCAGCATTCCCTGAAATAATTTTGAATCATCCTTTTCCGTTATTTATAGTAAAGCAGGTCTGTTGCACAAACATTTTATTGCATATGAGAATAAATTAAATTAAACATTAGGATTAAAAATATTGTAATCAAATAGATGCTAATTTATTAATAACCATACATCAGGCTGGAGGACCCCTTCTTGATTTCAATGGGATAAATTTGACGTTCGTAACTCTTTTTCTTGTCTGTCTTCTCTGGCTGATCTCTTTTAATCGTCCAGCACTGTTCCGCCATCATATGTCTATCCCAGTAACCTTGGTAGCGCTCTTTCATCGTCATCAAATCCTGATGAAAGCGTTTCCCTTGTTCGTCCAACACGGATGCCAGATTCTCTGGGAATCGGGTGAGGTAACTATTTAGGAAATGCAGCTTCACACTCATGTTGCATCACAGATCAGGATTTGCTAAAAGCATATTAGTCACCAGATCCTCGTAGTTATGCGCTGTTTTGTTTCCTAAGAAGTTACGAACAACGGCAGAAGATGAGAGCCAGAATGCCTTCTTGTTTTAATTCATGGTGTTCATGAATCTAGATTCACTCAGAAGTCTTCGGATTTGGGGACCATCAAATACTCCTGCTTTTATTTTTTTCGTAAGACAAAGCAGGAAACGCCGATACTATGTATCGAAAACAATCATTGTCAGTGAACAACGCCTTGACATATTACTTAATTAACCCTAGTTTAAGATAAAGTGGAGGAAAAACGAATTTCTCTCGACTTACGATTGGCTCATTAACAATGTTTGGCGTTCCTGCTTCCAAAGTTTCTCGAACTGGCCAATCTTTTTGAGACCAGTGTTTGTCACGGGCTCGACTGTCCCCATACTGATATAGCATAGAAACTTTGTATATCCCTTCTCCTGTCCAAGGAAAAAGTTGGCCATCTTGAGGTTGACACCTATGATCCAATTTTCTTCATGGTACTTTACTAAATCCATGACCATTCTTATGTCATAGTGGCTTTCTCGCAGATGTACAGAGTGACCTTGAGGAACTGCACTAAAGTCATTGCTATTATTCAAAAGGACACACTTAAGGCTATGCTTGGAGCTATCTAAAATCAGTCTCCGCTCAGCAGGGATATATGTGCCAAGTCACCACGGTAAACATACCAGAAACATCGTGGCAGTATACAAATTGTTTGTCCTCAGAGAAATACTTAAAAAATGTACTCTCACTTGTTCGGTAATATCATACTCGTACCAACCTGTCAAGCATATGTCTTTGACTCAACCTGGAGGCTAAGAGTTCTGCAGCTTTCTTGAAAAGCGTGAAATCACGTATCAAGTCATTCAAATCCTCTTAATGGAATCAGTGAGGAGCTAATATCTGTTTGGTATCTGATGATGAATCGTCAGACTCTGAAATCCATTTCGTGGACGTCCATATTTTGTACATAATTTTAATCCTTGGAGGGAGCATATCCACTGAAAATCGGAACTGGTAAAGACTCCGAATGAGGTACTGGCCGGATCACCGAGAGAATGTTAGGGCAGTCGATCTTGTGCCGATTTTTCTTGCCAATCTCTGTAGTATTCACTAGGCAAAAATAACAGTCCGATACATGATCCTATGGCTCTAGCCACACCATGGTGATTCGAAAAGGAAAACCTTTTCTCTTTCCTTTCCTCCACTCACGAAGATGTTCTAAACAACTGTGGCAAAGAGCATGTGGGGCCCACTTCTTATCTTAATCGCCAAGAGGAACATCAAAATATGCTTTATAAGTGCGCATCACAAAGTTTGATATATTGCGCCTTTGACGAACTAGCATGTAACAGCCACATATGTAGCAGAAGGTGTCTGGATCATTAACGCAATTTCCCTTATGACAAAGCCATAAATCTAACATGACACCTGAAAAAAAGAAACAATAATGTCAACATTTTGCACGATAACACTTATTACTATCTTATTACTATGTACTATGAAATATTTGCTTTCTACAAGCACCCTCTCTGTCCGTTCGGAGACCAGTTTTCGGAGAAACGAGAAAATAAAAATTACAGAATAACTATACCATATAGTTAAAAATGGATTATATATTTTAAATCAGCATGAAAATACGAATTAAAATTGGCAGATAAATCTAACTCACCAGAAAATGTGATTAAAATTGTTCCCCTGTCTCACCGATCTTAGGAAACTAATCCTTTTAAGGAATCTACCTAAGTTGAAGGAATCTTCAAAATTACCAAGCTTGACATTGATACCTTATACATTGAAACCAACTTTAAGCTTTTCTAAGGATACAGTGGCAATACTTTTGAAGTTATTTTGTCTAAACAGGCAAAAAAGTTGGATTCGTGGCAAAATTTAAATCTATAGCTGTTTAATTCTACGGAAAATGAATCAACAATTTGATTAAGTTTCAGATACAGATGCTGGTCGGATCCGCTGCCAAGAGGCCGTACATAATTTTTCATTATGATTCATCAGTTAAATTTCTCGCAACTTTACTAAAAGAATTTACCAAATAAATGCAAAATATTTCTAGGAAATTAAAAATCTCCCAAATTACAACAAATTTAAATTAAAAGTGATAATTTCTTTTAAATGCTAAGAATCTTTTTATATGAAATTGTTGACAAACAACGAACGGAAAGAAAAACATTTCGTTTTTAGAAAATCCTTTGAAAATTCGCTGTTGAAAATAAAAAATTGAATTTAAAAAGTCTCACTTAATGAATAAACATACCTTTTCACCGCAATGTAAGATGTATGATAACCTCGCATGTGGCAACTGTCATCTCTATATCATGCGCACTCCCAGCTCTAATCCGCAGAAGGATATGTGGCTATATAATTTCAACACCTTCACACCCCTCTCCTTCACCATTTTATTAAGCTATCTCTCCTTCAACATTTTATAATGATTTTAGCTTTAAATTGTAAAAGAAAACAAACGTCCGTATCCAGTTTCCCAACCTTTGGCTAATGTGACCCCCTCAAGAATGAAATGCAGTCAAATAACGAACGATGAAATGTCACCATTTAAGCTTGAATAAAATTTATGTGACAGAACAGAAAAGCATCGATTCGTTTAAAGGGAATATTTAGAAGCTTTGGAGTGGCGAAACAAACGCTGAGAAAGAGTATGGCAGAATATCTATTGGGTGTAATAAGTTTTCAACCTTTGAAGGAGATTGGCCTTCGAAAAAAGGATATTTTCTCTCCTCCTTTGAATAAATGTCTCCACAGGATGGTTTATGTCTCATTTGGAATCTTTTTTTATTCATTTCTCTTTTACTCTCTCTTTTTCACTCTATTTATCTTTCTTTTACTGATATTATCCTCTATATCTTTCCTTTCCCCTTTTCTCATTCACCCCGTATTTCTTTCCTTCTCTTGTTTTTGTTTGCCCTATTCTTTCGCTATTTTTGTTGGTTTTATCTTTTCGTTTTTGTGCCTATTCCCGCTTTCTCTAAATGTTAGCCTGTATCTCTTTCTGCCTTCTTGTCACTCTCTTTCACCTCTTTATTTGTCTGCTGATTAGTACATATATTCTTCTCTCTTTCTTTGCCTGTTAGTTTATTTGCTTATTTCTGCCTATTTTTATCCCACGCTTTCATTCCTTACTTTGTTCAGAGCGTCAATCTCTCCTCCCATATTTCTGCTTTACAAAGGATTTGTTTTGATAAAATGGAGTCCCTTAATCCTCGATGCCGGTGGAACCCGTCTCTACTTCTATCTTAGCCCTCCAGTTCAAGTCCCGTTTGTAGCTGCAAGGAGAAAAGTTTCATTTTTAAGAAATATTTCAAATGAAGACATGAAAGCTCCTGGAAATGATTGGAGAGAAGAATTGTTGGAACATTCTTGTTCAGTGGTTTCAACAAAACGACGGGGGGACGGGAAGGTGCTCAAGACGAACTGTAGCAGCTGACATCTTTGCTAGCTCCTACAAAAGTTCCCCAAAAGGCAGTGGGCATTTCCCTATATAAGAAATTATGCATCTCGTCCCGTAAAATTCATTTTTACGACATCGAGATATTATTTACCCTATACGATTACCATATTTGATGTATGGTTCCATTCAATCAATCACAACTCTCTTCTAACGCATTTCAAACCAAACAATCAGTGAAGACATCCTCGTTCCTGCCTCCCTCGCACTTTTAATCTTCCACTTGTGCTTACTTACCCGGCGGACAAGTTGCCCCTGAGGTTATATTCATTGGCTATAACATAATGTTAGACTATATCAAATTTACCATCTATATTCTGTAACGTTAAAATTTATCACAATCTATATAAAATTTAATTATTACCACTTTGCTAAGCCATTCGTATTATATGTAATCATTCAATCCCGGCATATCAATGCAGTCATGTAATTATTATACAAAAAAACCTACTTTATTGTGCAAATCTTTCCCCCTAAAAAAACAAATATTAAACAAATATCTGTTTTCAGAATCTAAAAATAATCTTAGGATAATTTTTTTTTTTATTATTTTACTGAATTTCGTAATTTCCTCACAGAAATTCAGAATTCTTCAGTTAATTTAATATACATACTTTATAATCCTATTCAGAATTTTTTCGAGTAAAGAATTCAGCACATATTAGAATCTTGTCACTATTCTTCATAAGATAACTCGAAATTGTCATCCGAGTGGTAAGACAGATTCAAGTGCAACTTGATAATTAGAGATCAGAGAGACGTTAGCTACCCTTCTTATGACAAGTTCTTAAGAGGTTAACGATCAAAGGTCACTTCTGCGTTACAATGTGGAGGATTGAACCATAGTCAATCTTTCACTTGGTTAAAATTGCACTAGATGCTCAGTTGGCACTCCTGACATTATGAGATATAACTGCCCGAATAAGGACGTATGTTTGTGTCTCTGGATCTTTGTCTTTTTGTGCAGATACTCGATCTTCGAGCCTCATTTTCCACTTTTACGCCTAGAGATTATGTCAGGTTTACATCCAAACAGAGATTGCACACATTAGAGCCTTTCTAACATCTATACATCCACACACATAATTACTCTGTTTTTTGTTACGTAAATACACACATACTAAGCTTTTGGACACCTAATCTCACGCTTTGGTAAAGCTTCTATAACGCCCATTTACATGGTACGTACATTTACACTTCATTATGCAAAGCCACTCACTCAACTTGGCCCCAAATCGCACATTTAAAACATTAATCCAGCTCAAGCATTCATGCAATACACGCACAATCACATACTATACACATTCCTAAACAACACATAGAGAAACTTCCAGCCACACCTACTCATTCGACAGATTACTGCATCTCTATAACATCCAGACACTACATAAATACGTAACCTGTACATATAATCATACGTACAGTTTGGTTCATTTATAGACACCCACATGACATCTAGAACGCATATTTGCTACATTATTACATCAAATGAAATGTGGTTAAGTGTAGTTGGCTCCATCTAAACGTCCACTAACAATGGCACTCAATTCACTAAAGCCGATGCCAATCTTTTCAATAACTTAGTTTCGTTTGTTTTCTTTTCTTTGCATCAATGCTTGCAATTATTTCAATTGCCTTCCTAAAATCGAATGATGCAAACTACTTTTATTAGACAGCTCACATTTTACCTTTCGTTCTTGGGTCATTTTTATCTCCATTTGAACCAGCAAATTAATTTCTGTCAGGGAAAATAAATGTTCACTCTGGTGAGGCCATACTAATAAGGCTAATATCACGTACACTGCCTCATGGATATTCACTCATTCCTTAACAATAATTTTTTGTTCAACTGCTTATAATTCATTCATTTAAGGTACTTTGCCATATTCAGTGATTTTTTCGACGATTTAAGTGATTCCTTTTCTATTCCATGTGCTAATGTACTATGGGAATTCTCATGGATTCATTGTACTTTTCTCTACTCAGCCTACTATCCTTGTACACCTGACTGTATTTTCCTTACAGTGTAGTTTTCTTATGAAACTTCAATTACTAATATTCAGAGATGAGTGTACTCTATTATTATGTCTAACAATCCCGCATTTAGCTCCTATTTTATTTGCCTTCACTCCAAGTCAATCACCTGAGTAAAGATCTGTCATTGCCTAAAATGTAATAATATTCATTCAAATAGCTGTCAATGTAATTAAAGTGTTATTAACTTTGTGATCTTTTCCTTTTCTCTTTCAAGAGCTGGCAAAGTAAAAAACACACACTTGAAAGAGTTGTAACGCGTAAGCTACGTTAAGCAGGATTTCTTTTCTTCTTATCAATAAACTTTTACAAAGAAGCTTATGAAAATGCATTTAATATTCGTTATATTGCTAAAATCAACCTTATTGCTTAGAATTTTGAAAGCCAGAAGAGATTTTAAGGTAGAGACTACATTGATGTTTGGAGAATATTTACGTAGAACATTCTGTATAAGACTCTGCTGCAGGAAATACATTCCTTTGCCATTCACAATGAATAAATATGTAGTGGGAGAATTTATTCATAGAACATAAGCAGTCTTACAAGTTCTAAAAAGACTAGATGAGTCATTGAAAGATTAAAGGTACAAACTACTTGTATGAACAATTTTACAATTTAGTAAAGTGTATTACGTCTCACACACACGGAAATGAAGTCTAACGGTAGGGCAGAAAAGCTGACCTTTCAAGTGCGATCTAACCGAAGCTGCCATATTAATGATAAAAATTTGAAAGATGATCTTATCACAAGTCAAACGAATATGCAAGATTTAAGAAGGCCATGGTTATTATTTGTGGAATTTATCATTTAATATTTTCGTTGTCACATCTTTTCTCTTACACTTCACTCGAAATCCATTTATCCAAGATACAACAGCGCATTTTTGTCCGATTGAAATTCGCTCGAGTAGGAATGGAGAAGCGAACGGAACGACGTCTTGCAACCAAACCACACCAAAATTGAGGTTAGCAGCCAAATAACCATTTAGTGGATCTTGTCACGACTTGATCATGGAGACATCACCAATTTTATGCATGACACCACTCACAACACCAACAGATTTCATGGACATTATGGCCGCAATGAAAGTAGCGTCTCATATGAATACTTCAGTTACATTCTGCGAATAAAGGCTTGACTCACCACCGCATGTTTACGTTGAAAATAACGAAGCTATTTACAAAAGACGCGACTTTCATTGCCGCCAACAGGAAACTGCCTATTGCAATTCCTTGGCCTTTCATGACTCACCGGAGAACAATCGGAGCAGTCTTTATTCGCCTCTCAAAGCCATCGACTCAAACACACACATTATACCATTCGCACACAAAGACACACGCAAACACACATGCTCGTAGGCATAAGGCACAGTAATTTAGTGTCCGTATCCGTGCATTTGAAAATAATAGTAACAGTAACATCAGTTGCTATAAGTAAGATTTGGCCAACTGATGTTACTTTTGTCACTCGCTTTGGCACTCCCTTTGGCAGGCTTGTATAGATGTCACTGCCGAGGATTTGCCTGGGTAATTCCAGTCTGGTTATTTACTTTCTTGTAAACCAAGACATTTTCTTTTACCAATTTGGAGTCTTATTCCTCCATGAAATGTAAAAAAGGCCCCCGATGTAATGATTCAAATGCTTTGGATATGAGGATGAAGGAGCTTTGAATAGCCTTCGCCTTTCCTTGACTTGATTTCACCTTATTTTAAGTTGCAGAGTTATTACCCAAAGCCCATTAATTACACAAAATATTGTAAAAGAAACAACAAAAAGAAACCCAATAAAATACCAAGGATTCTTTAAGAACAATCCAGCAGCAACACAACAAAGATCAAATTGGTATTCAGTCTATATGTTTGGGGCTAGTTATTATTATCGAGGGATCCTTTTCTCCACGAAGACCTCTCCTTTGGGAGAAGCGCTACATAGGGAGAAGTATTCACTCGGGGAGCACTAAATATAGGACTGTATATAAAGCTCCGAAATTTACAGATAGCCGAGACAGTGAATAGATTTACTTGCATATTTATATTTGGAGCAAATGTTTAAGCATACGAATTTCAATTCAAGCAATATACGAGCCCCGTTTTTAGGGGAAATGCTTTGACTGTGAGCCCTCTGGCAAATGGAAAAAAATATAACCATGACAGTGATAGTAAGGACAAACTGAGAATGGCCCGAAAACTAAAAGACATATTACTACAAGGGGGATAGAGGTTGATGGTTAATTAAAATGGGTTTATTTAGTTGTTCGAGAATAAAGGAATAGCATCAGACGGCTTCGCTGTGGCTCATTTCTCCGTGTTCAAAATTAGTCAAATAAGCAAAGGGGGTCGCCCGAAAGAGAGATTGATCATTTATTTTTAGCATTTGCTAAACAAGCTCTCAGCTAAATTGTTTTCACTTTAGGATCGTTGGTTAAATAAAGAAGAAGTCTTAGGAGCTCTGACGGAGAGAGAATACATTGTTTTCAAGAGCAGAGAGTGGAAAGAGGGTGGAATTGGTTGCCTTGTATATGAATATTTGTTTTAGTTTGTATGTTTATCGAGGGAACACAAATTACTTGAGCCAAAGAGTGAAGTAGTGTAATATGTCCTAATCATGTGTGCGAGAATACTTATTCATTCATGCATATGCTCCCCACCCTTTCTAAGGTTATTTGTTGTTATATACCATTTCTGTCTATCCTAGACTAAAATTCTATTGCCTCAGTATGTAAAGATATTAATCAGGGCTCCAGGACGCTTCCCTCTTGTATCTCCTAAATGTTACAAAATAAATATTACTCCAATCCTCGCAGTATTCATGATCGATGATGCTTAACTATGTAAAGTTCTTTAAGTCCTCGTTCTTTTTTTATCGTTGGTCTTTTCCCTGTAATCCTAATTTTTTCACCACTAGGGGCCATGACCCTTGTTACCTTTCGATTCCGAGTTTTAAGACACAACATTTACTCATGGAACGCTTCTCATCCCTAAGCGTGAGATCGGCCCCTAGTTCATATTCCCTCAACAATAGAAAGAGAAGATATGGTACACATCTTGAGGTCTTGTTATCAAATAAATGTGGAAAAGGAGAGAAAAAGACGATGTGATTGTGCAGAAAAAAGAGAAAAGAAATTTTCCTAATTATGTATTCTCCGATGTTTTTCTATGAGCTTTTCTACTAACGTCTTTGCCATTATGTCCCCCTAATGTCAGAATTATTTTCAGATCATCGAAGGCAGACAAGTAACTTGTCTTACACATACACAATATATGCACATAATTCTGCTGTTAAGTTATTATGCGAACCGCCAAGAAATCTTAAAGACTTATTAACGAGGTAGTCAAAGTTCTACTTTGATCGCCTTCTCCCACTCACTTTGCCTGCGACCGGAAGGATCAAAGACTTTCCTCAATCAGAACAAATCTTGATTCCACTTCTAAGGGAAACCTGACACACTCTCTGCTATCCCTAAGCTTCCTTTATATTTTTTAACAACAAAGGACACTCCACTTCAGCTTTCAACTTCCTTGTATATGCCTCACTCGCATTATTTACACTTTCCTATTTACTTGCTCCATTCGGCCGAGGCGTCTTCTTTATGAAGACTTCACTTTGAAGGAAAAAGGACCTCGTTACAGCCTCAATTTACGCATTTTTTTTTACACTTTGTCATGGCATCGTAAAAGCTTTCCTATCAGCCGGATGCACGCCATCCACCCTAATTAAACAAGAGCATAGACAGAAGAATACAAAATTTGTGTCTCAGCGGAGTTATCTCCTAGTGATCTCTAGCCACAGTACTTCCACCCGATCTTATTTGTTCTATTTGCTGCTGAAACTCACGAAACGCTTACTTAAAAAATGTTCCCCAACCATATTTCAATCCCTCCATTTTAAAATTCTTATATTTATATTTTTAAAAATTTTCTCTGATTCTTATATCTGCTTGAAATGTAAGCTTTTTGAGAGATGGATGACCTCGGAGGCCACCATAGTATCTTACCTATTCAATTCATTGCGTCTCATTGTTTTTTTGTCGTTCACAAGATAATAATGCCAATTAAAACTCCTTGGTTTTCTTACAAATTTTATATCTTTTGTCAAACCATCGAAAATGAAAGTGAAAACCATCGCAAATATCCGGCCTCTTCTCCAGCCTCGTGGTTTTGCGGTTTCTAAATTAAATTCATTCCTGGATTAACGCAAATCGCCTGAAGACTGGAGGAAATAGGGAGAGGTAGTGAGTGACCTATCCGTATGAAGGTGAAGGAATGGTGAGCAATAAAATGGTTATTGCGGATTGCGTAGGAAGGGGAGTAAAAAGAAAGGAAGTAGGAAGAAAATGAAGTTTATTTAAACAGTTTTACACGTGTTGCTAAAATTGTACGTTGATGTCGTGTTTTCTTCAAACGTAGTAAACGTTATAATCTCTACACCATACACCTTTACAAAGCATACAAGTAAGGCGTGTAAGAATAAAGCTGATAGATATATATAATTTGAAAGAATGAAGGTACATATGTTCATAAAATTTTCTTCTTATTTGTTTTTATTGCTTACACCTCCCTCTTCCATAACGATTATATCCGGGTTTTCATGTCCTGCTACGATTTCATCATATTAAGCCTCCATCAGCCGAAGCCCTAATAAAGATGGTGGTGCCAAATTCCATGAGTGGCTCTTTCCCGAAAGAGCCGAGAGGACTGTCACTTGACATTAAAACGCGGATCTCTGGAATTTTTCAAGGGCACAGGAATAGTAAAAGAATGGGATTCGCAGTCGAAGAAGAGAGAAAGAGAAAGAATTAATTGAACCACTTCGTTTTAACTGAAAATGAGCTGAAAATCCGTAAGCAGAGAATTGTTGTAAATGGGAATTACTCATCAAGGGTAAGTTCCTCTGGGATCTGTTTTTGGTTCATTCCTGGTTGTTTTCAATAGTAACAAACTTAAAGTGATTTTATTATTTATATTTCATAATTTGCTCATGGAAAAAAAAACTAGGGCAAAATAGCTTTTGACTGCAAAAACTAGAAAAAATAAATGAATAGATAGGTGGGATGTTTTAGAAGATAGAAGATGCAATCCAACGTACAAGAGTGAAAGGTAGTAGACATAGGTGATAGAAATCTTCAAGAGATATTAATAAACGTTGGCTAAAATTTTGAATTGTCATCTGATATGTTGTCGTTAACCGAAAGACGCCGTCTTTCCATTATCAAAACCTGATTCAATTAAAAGGTGATTTTGGCGAAAAAATCAATACCTGGCCATAATTTACATTGATCCACCATCCTTTAATTCCTGATGAAGATGAATAAACTTTTTGGTTGTACAAATTTCCCTTTTTTCTATAGAATCCAGCAGAAAATTTTGCCGGATGTGCTGTAGAAAATCGTGTACCTTATAGGTTTCAGTGTAGGAATCTCTTACCTCCTGAAGTAAGAAATCTGCAATCAGAAAATGGAAACTCGATCTTTTCATTTTAAAAACTTAAAATGATATTTAACTTCCCAATATAACCAAACCTGACTTTTCATCCCCCTAAAGAGCATCAGTATGAGAGGATCGTTATAATTTCAAACCTACTCCGTTTCACTCCGATTCTCGCGTTGCCATTTTCCCACTCGAAAACATCCTATCTGAGAGCGTTTTCCCGCGAACTGCTTTAAGAGTTCTTCAATAACTATGTTTACAAATAAGTTGAGTTAATATTTGATTTAGAGAATTGGTAATTTAGAAAGCAAATGTTGAAAGTAGTTGAATAAATATGTTTGAGAATCGATTGAATGAGGATTTCGTGACTGTTACTCTTACAATTCAAAACGCGATTGTAAAAAATATGTAAGAAAGAGATGTCAACCTTTAGTTTCCTTCCTCTCTCTCTAACTACCCCTAATCATGTGCATGACTTACTTTAGTAGTTGAGAAGTTTGTGTCTCAGTTTTATGGAAGTTTCCTAACGAATAAAATAATTAATAAATAAAATTAAAAAAAGAAGAAGCCGAACCTTCGGAACTCCTTACAGAAGATTGCGTTTCACTACAGGGGCTCTATCCTTTTTAGGAGCCAGGACATCATTTCTCGGATTAAAGGTTGAATACCATCTGTTTTTATCGGATTCTTGGGTAAATTCCCGCAAGAACCTTCCTACGCGCTGTTCCTCCCAAGATAGAGAGGCTCTAATTATTCGTTGCTCTCCTTCAACGGTCGGACATTAAACTTTTATTAAAAGCTAAATAATTCTGGAAGAAAATCCCGTAGTTAAATTCTAATGTTGAGATGAAGAATATCCCACCTTTCGGTTTTGGTCCAATTTCTCTTCCAATATTCGGCCATGGTCGACTCAAAGAAGACGACAGTTATGGCCGAAAGAGACCTTTTCCCCATGTTGGTCGAATAAAGGACACGTGGAGGAAGTGTGTGAGAAGTTCCGTTATCGCATACCATTAGAAGTCCAAACATGAAGGCGGACAACACATTTCAAAACAGGACATGGCAGTAACAGCTAAGAAATGACAGGGCAAAATTATTAAATATGAGATGACATGACAGGACCGGAAATTCATGGGCAAGAGAGTTTATGGCGGGCAGCACATGCTATGGGCATGCAAGACATGGCAGAACCAAATATGGCAGAAGAGGTAAGAAATAAGAAGACGGGACAGTCGCTCTTGTTAGCCTACTGGATACGGCGTTGGATTTCTGACGTCAAGGCAGGGGATTCAATCCCTGCGAATGCAACCATAAACCATTTACTGGAGTCAGGAGGTGGACGCCCATTGGAAAGATACGCTGATAAACCCTCGTATGGGTAGGTAAATCCACGCACTCATATCTAATCCCAACAGCGCTATCATTTCCATTTTCGCCTTCACAGCTCAACATACTCTTTTTCGCATCTCTCCAAGAACCCGGTTAAGGGGACCCTACTGTCCCCTACCCACATACCAAAGACGCCAAATGGGTATCCTAGCCCCACAGAAGCAGGGCTGGTTCCTACATCGCGGGTTGGTTTAAAGCACAAACACTAGCCCCCACCTCCCAACGAGGACCTTCCAATGCGGCTTTCGGCTTTGCCAGCGATGGTTATTCTGATCTTTATGTGCATTTCATGATCAGTTTAGGGCCCTCACTCCCGAGAAAACGAAGGACGGAGGCCGCACCTTCCCTTCTCCCAGGAGGATCCTTTGTTGCTTTATTGTGATGCGTTAAGGAAATCATTTGTGTATGTACATTCGTGTGAATCAGATATAAATACTTATCATACTGTGTACATGTGTGCATCTAAATGTGTCAAGGAAATATGTAGGTTTAAGTGAATTCCGAGAAATTATTTAATTTTCCAGGATTTGTGTGTTTGTGGGCGGCCAATAATTATAAATGAGATTTTGAACCACATATTTTTTTGTGTACATTTGTGTGCATCAAGAAACCCTTAGTATGTCGGAGGACAAACATACACATTTTATTCGCATATATAAATTCTTGTATGTGTGCATATGACCCCTATTGTGTGTATGGGCCTGGGTGATTATCCAATATCCTGTGTTAGTGGCGGATTTATTGCATTGACAGATTATCCTCCATGAATGAAGTTCGTATTATATGGTAGAAGGGAGCGGTGGTCTTGTTGACCCTCTTCATTCATCACATTCTTTGTTAGCTCCCATTAATCCCGGCATCAACCCGTTAATGGCGCTTATATTTCTTGGACCAAGAATGAACGAGTCTCCTTCTCTTAGGGTGAGGGATCGACGGAGCGGCTCATTCATTCTTCGGGTTTCTTCATGGCTAGAGTCCAAAGTGTATGGATGCAGCGCGCATTATCGAAGCCACGGGGGGAGGATGTAGTGCCTCCCCGTAGGCTGCCTAAGGGGGAGGATGGAGTACCTCCCCGTTTAGGATGACGGATAAGGGAGGAACTCTTGGTTAGGAAAGGAGTAAATAATCGGCTTAAGGTTTTACCCTCGGAAAAATGACCCTTTCTTTCTCGATGGACATGCTCAGTTTTAATGGGATCCAAACTGCATGGATCTACAGGGTGCTGCAATCGATGAGGCTAGGCCAATTCGAGGGTAGTAAAGATAGGTTAGGTAAGATTAGTATTAGGTGAAGTTAAGGGTCGTTAGACTATGCTAGGAAGGTTAGGGTATGGTAAGTTTGGGTTTGGTTGTATCGAGCCTGTTCAACCTGACATCCACCAGGGGTCTCAATGACTCCCTTGTGGGGTCTCGCCCTTGGTTGTTATAATTCCATAAATAGAAGAATCGCACGACTGAATTTGAGGGGTAGTTTTGAGCCTTTGGGAAATGGCTTTGATCCGGTTGGTTTCGTCGCCTTTTTCGCTCGATTAGAAATCTGCGAAGTTCCGAGCGACCCGAGACTCTTTGGACCCTTCGCTGCTCTTCCTTTTTTACCTATTTGAATTCCTTTCTCGAATAAAAGACTGAAAGGGCTGTTTTGGTCTGCTCAACAGACATTTGCCCCCTGATCTTTTTTGCCTAAGTAAAGGAAAATAAATAAACATTGAGAAAATTAATGAATAAGTGAGACTTGATTTTATTGCTTTAATGAGGACTCATCAGACATTGCAACCCTTACCTATTTCAAAGCAATGAAACCTTTTTAATATTTCTTGTTTTTTTTAAAAAATGGGGAAAAATCGTTTTCGTAATTTGTTAATAGAAATTGGAGGTGAGTAAGTTGCATTCATCTCAATTTATTTTTGACGTTTTGGAATGTTTATTTGACTTTTTGTGCTCCTAATTAATATTAACGGAAAAAATAAACTAAACTCCACACTTTATTGGTGAAATATGTTGGAATATTTCAGTAGAACCAGGGGCCATTGACACTTCGTGTTTTTGATTAAGTTACGAAGGTTTAGCTCAAGGCTAGGTTAAGTTAAGTTAGGTTAGTGGTGTTCATGTGGTTAGGTCTTTGATGTTAGGTTGAGCGAAGTTAGGTTAAGTGTAATTAGGTCTCTGTTAGGTTGTACGAGGCTGAGTCGGGTTTTTAAGGTGATGAAAATGGTTAAGTTAAATAATCATCTTTAAAGAAAATATGTATGCATAAGGCAAAATGAAGCAAGTTTATGTGTTCATGGACGTATTCCGAGCTATTTAGGCGTACATCGAAGTACACAAACACAGAGAAGTAGACGGAGGAGTAAATCAAATGACAATGTAATTTGCGCTAGGCGCAAACGATCATAAGTAGATGTGAATAAGTGTAAACACTCAAAGTGGGTCATGTGTTTAAACTTGTACATAAATACACATAGTGGTTAAGAGCATACATAACCTTAAAATAACGGGGTTTTTAGCCATAGGTTTATATAGGCCTACCTATGTGGAGACAACCAGGCGTAGCGATACAAATTATTATTACGCTGCGTTTAACTACAGGATTAGTTTGGGAAACCCAACTTTATGGAAGAGTTCCAAAAGGATCAATTTTTAGGTTTGGTTCACTAAACGGATCCTTTCAGGCATCTGCTTAATGGCTTGTGCGAGGCTATTTTTTACGCCAGCAGAACATTCCTTCAATCGCCAATAATAAAAAAACAAATTAATCAAATTTCTTTTACCAAAAAACCCCAGGATAGCATCGGTAATAGCGTAGGACGAGACACGCTGTAGTTTGTACAGTAAACAATTAGAGGAAAAAAGTTGCCGTCCTTAAGCTCTATTTTTTTTAAATGTCTGCAATTTTAAAAGATTTCATATTAGAATATTTTATTCATATTTTAACTGATCTTTATGAGAATGTTTATGTTTCCATTTTATTTATTTTTCAGTACTTAAGTGGATGGATTGACGGCGCGCCGAAGTCTTTCTAGGCTTATGGGATCTACACTTGTATGAATGGCAATTTATGAGGCCATTTATCTATCCACTCTGAATAGTTGGGTTTGTTTCTTGTTTATTTCCCATTTTCCTATCTATTATGTCTTGCATCTTATTCCGTTTTCGAGCGAAAATGTTTTACATTTTACCAAGTATTAAAATATGCTTGAAAGAAAAAACGTGAATGCTCGTATGTTCGAATTGATATTTGTCTATTGTCTATCGGGTTTCATTATTATGATTAAAATAGTAGGTGTTGTCAAAACCTGGAAATTTAGTATCACTTTTTCATTTCTTTTAAGAATGGAGTAAATGGGTAACAGCCAATAACCATTACCAAAATTCACCCTGAAGTTCAACCAGTGGATCATGTGTTACCAATTAGAATAATCGAATCCAATCACGGAGGAATCGGGCGATTGAACCCCTTAATGAAAACTGTCGCAATCTTAATAACCCAAAATTATTCGGTTCCTAAACCAATTGAGTTCCAATTCATCCGATTTCCCATTGTTTGCGTTTCATATTTTTTTCTTTCGCCCTGTTTTATTCACATTTTTTGCCTCACCCTTTCATTTGGTTCTGATATTTATCATATTTTCCATCTAATAGTTGTAAATTACCGTCTCAATATATAGGAAAAATACAATAATCAAATTTTCTTAAAAATACTCGTTTAATTCCTATAAAAATAATACAGAAAATTATTTAGGCCTTGCCCCTGATTTACTCTATGATCCCTTTATTAGAAAAGTGATTAAAAACGATATTAGGAATATATCTATTGGAAGAGAGGGTGCGTCCAAAAGTAGAGATCGATAAAAATAACCCCGCCATAAGCAGAAAACTACCTAACTTTTCATATACAAAAGAACAAAATATTACAAGGAATTATTCAAGTCGTGGATTTAAACGATTCAAACCCATCTTTGGCGGCAGGACTTCAAAATTCTGTCGCATGTTTCGCAGGTGATTCTATTCCATTCTTCTGTCACTCATTGACAGAGATCTTCAACATTCGTCAATTTCAGAGCCATAAGCTAGTAAAGGTTAATTTTTTAATACGTTTTCATCAGTTTTTAATCCTTGATCTTGGCAGGTTAATCCATCTCTTGGATGTTTTAAGCATCCAATAACGGCTTCCCCGTCTTCGCTTTGTGGAGGGAGTATTGTCTTACATGAGTCGGGCTCGAGTACCTGCGATGTCCGGAGAGAAGGGGGAAAAACTTACTGAAGCAGATTCTTGCAAACTAAATGGTTTACTCTGTCGAGTAAACGGACGATCACCACACTTTAGCTCTAGAAAATCATGCAAAACACCATATGGATAGCTATATATTTTAAACACCTTTCCCACCCTTCCTCTTCACTATTTTCTTAAAAGAGCTCTGCTTTCAAACATTCTGCGTGACTGATAGCCGATGGTTTAGCTTTAAACTGTAAAATAAAATTGCCACATCATAGTCCCCTTTCCCAACATTTGCGCAATGCTAACCCCTCGGGAATTAAATGCTACACATTACACCCAGTAACAATTAATGGAATGGAAACCTTGAAAATAATATAAAAGTTATGGCATGGGAGAGAAAAGCAAGCGATTCATTTAGGATAACATTCCAAAGGTTTCGCTGTCGGAACAAACGCGGTGAAAGAACATGGCAGAATATATATTGGGGTAATATATTTTTACCATTTGCAGCCGATTAATGGATCATTAGGGAAAGATATATTCTCTTACCACTCGTGAAAATATCTCCACCAGATGGTTTGGGCCTCATTTGATGTCTCTTCTTTTATATATTTCTTTTTTTACTCTCACACTCTTTCACACTCTGTTTATTTATTTATCTCTTTGTTTATCTCTGAGCATATTTCTCTTCATTTGTCTGTCTCTGCCAGTATTTTTCTCTCTTTGTTTTTTCTGTTTGCCTTATTTTTTATCTCTTTCTTGTTTTCTATCTCTCTATCTGCCCTTCTACTCCCTCTTTTCCTGGATATTAACCTGGTATCTTTCTCTCTTCTCTTTTGATGCATCTCTATTGGAGCGTTGTTTTCCCCTCTATCTATTTATGTTAATCTGTCTGTCAATTATTGCCTGTTTTTAAGCGTCTTCCTCATTACTCACCTTGAATCAAATTTTCAATTTCCCCTCACAAAATTCTGCCCCCCAAAATGTTTCTAAATAAGAGCTTCAGCTAAATTTTGGGCGTGTAAAAAGGAAGTCCTTAATAATCGAGCTGAAGGAACCATGTTCAATTAAATCGTACTCCAGATTGAGCCCCGTTTTCAAGGGCAAGGAGATAGGTTTTATCATTTTAATTCTAGCTCCGTCATGTTACATTCTTTCTGCACAACATAACTAGTTAGACTACAATTATACTGGCTCCCTCGCTAAGTCTTGCTCACTGATATCATCAACGACTTATGTTTAGGTCAAGCACCAGTAGCGAACCATTAAACAAGGTTAACAGAGTAAATAGATGGGCAAAAGAATTAAAGAAAGGTACTATAATTGGGAATATTTATTGACATAATTCCAGGGATCATGAGCTTAGGTGCAGGAGGGATTGCTAGGTACTTATATTTCTCTCACACGACCAAGCTCGTAGATTAAACCTCTTTTACAAATTTGAGTTAAGAAAAACGTCAGAAAACGTAAAATATTTTAGTTATATAAAATTCAGAAGCAAAAACTATGGAGGAAATCTTCGCTACGAAAAACTCAGAAATGCCATTCATGCTCAGGTAAGTTCTACGGAGGTGGGGAGTAATATTGGTACAGGAGGGCCTACAGTCATGAGGAAAGAAAATTACTAGAATTAATCAAACTTTACATTTTGTTTTTTTTATGTTTGTATCATACTTTGAAAGTTGAATATATGAAGATTTAGAGACCAAACATATTCTAATAATAAATAAAGTCATTTGGTGGAGCAGTCAATAATTACAAGAAATTTCTGTTTTTTGAGCTGTGCTTAAATTCGTTTTTGGCACACTAGAGACATAACTGGTTTTGCTTCTAATTTGGATGGCTTCTGTTTATCCACCTCCAGTTTGAAAATCGCCCACAAATGCTGTACCTAGTTGAAATTTGACTAACTCTGGTCAGGTCCCAAAAGTTGGATGGTATTTTCAGCCAAAACTTTGTTATTGTTTTATTTTGTGGAAGCTGTGCCATCGTGCTGAAAAATGCAGTTAATCTGATCTTTCCAAAATTTGTCATGATCTTTTAGAAAATGATGCTGATGAAGCACGTTTTGTTACCTTTTTGAGGTCATGACCTTGTTCATGGGCAGAATTGTTAGTCCTTAAAATCTCTTAGATGAGACGCATCCCCACATGTGGAGACCGACCGGAGCCTTTCCCGTGGGCTCGACTAAAGGACTCGTGAGTTCGTTTTCCCTTTCTTCCTCTAACGAGGAATTTTCAACAAGTCAGGGGTGAGTTACCTTCAAGAATATCGCCTTGCCTCAGTCTTAAACATACCATTCTTGATATATTCTACCAAAGTTCATTATGTTGAAGTAAGGCTTTTTTTTTACAGCCGTTGACGTCAGGACACCATCATCGAACAGCTTCTGCCTCACTGTCTGCGCTGAAGTGTTCACATCAAGTCCTTTCCAATCGTAAGCAAGCTTGGCTCTCGAGGCAACCCGATTCTTGTGTTGTGCCATTGCCAGGAGACAATCTTGGCCTTCAATTGAAGCTCTTCCACGTCTATGAGACTTTTTCAAAAGAGTGTCACCAGTCTATCTCAAATAAGTAATGGTTCGAATGATGTTTCTCTCTCATGCAATACTCTAAGCAACTATTTCTATGCATTTCAGGACAATTTAGTGAGGAAAAATAATGGTTGCAAGAAGCATTTGACAAGGTTTCAATTATTTATATTTTCCCGAAAATACTACGAAATAGACTATATTTCAACATCCTAATTAATTTCACTCATATTTGTCTCGATTTTACAGTTAGGATCGAAAAGCAAAGCTCTTTGTACTGAAACTCACCTCATACAGCAAAGGACCAGAGAGCGACTTTGGATTTAGCAAAGGAAGGCAGTATTTCTTATTATTTTTTAAATGCTGACATTTTAATTATCTGAAATAATTAAAATATTAGAATATTTATTCCAAATACATAAATTAAAAACGATTGTAAAAATAAAAATATATATATTATTCTCAAAAGGTTTGTCTATGGCTGTATGCATACTTTTGTACGGAGACATATGACATTTCTTTTGTGTATTTTGAGTAATTATATTCGTAATACATATTCATATATAGTGAAACACATACGTTCACAAATACTATTTCCTTATTCTCAACGTAGCCTTACCAATATGTTTAAAAATGCAACGTTTAAAATTAGATAATGCGAAAAAAATGTCGTTCGCCGCTTAACTGAAATCTTTCCTTCCTTTCCCTTCATTATAACCAATAGGCCCCACGTGGCCCAATTGGACCCTCCCAAACGTTATTTCCTTAGATTGGGAAATTCTTCATCTTTCTCCACATTCTGGAGACCTTGCAGCATCTGACCACACTTTTTTAAGAAGTCAACATTGCATGAAGGGTAGCACGTTACAAGTCCGTGTGCCTGGGCGAGTGGGGTTGTTACAATTATTCCTTTGGAACTGGGACGGGTTCGAACAACTCTAATTGTTTATTTAATGAGTTTTTGAAGAGGGCAGCGCTTTTCCATTGTTCAGGGATTGTAAAAAATAATGTTAAACCCATATTATATTCAGCTCCTCTTTATATTAGGGCAACATTGCATATTTATGAATGTTGCAAAAGTTCATTTTATAGAAAGATTGACTATATCGTTGTATGTACTATTTCAGTGTTCAACACGTTAATGTCATTTTGATGTACGGAAAAATACGTGAGCTATCAGACTTTTGAAGAGAGCAAATCATTGGAGCCCATTATCGGGGGCGTTGTTAACTGAAACAATTTGGCAGTTTAATCTCTCACGCGCGTCAGTGTCCATGGTTACGCCAGCATCCACACAAAATGGTAAGACCTCATCTGCCAAAAACAATAATAAGCGAAACCCGAAGTTAACCTACAGAGATTGTGGCCAAACAACACAAAAGTCCTGCAGCAAATGTGACAGCATGACTTGATAGCCCTCTGACCTACACTGTTTATATAAGTAATTTACCCGGTGAAACTCACACAAGAAAATACATGGAAGAGCAGCTATTCTGTAACTCCTGAAAATGGAAACCAACTCCGAATTGAGAAAGAATCATTATACATGGACACTTAATTATACTCGCACCAGTCCTTCCGCAAAAATGGCCGTAGATGTATTTTAGACTCCAAAAGAAGCCTTAAATTTGGGGGCTTGTTTACAACCGTATAACATGGGAGAGGATGACTAATGGTTGGTTCGATCGAATATATCCTGGTATTCAGCTAGTCACATTATTATAATCAACGGTCTGGTTAGTTCTCTAAAATATCTAAGCTCTTTTAATGATGAGGGTCTTATTATGTCTAGCATACTGTTTTTAGACAAAGATATTTTCAAGATGATAATATTTTCGTACACACATTCTCAAATGTTCAGTATTGGTTTGAAGAGCATCGGAATGTATTCCGACATCTTTTCTGACTAGCATATTCATCTAATCTAAACATAATGGAACCATTAGGGGGAAGCGGTTGTAGTAGAGAAAGTGAAGCAGACTATCGCCTACGTCATCACTGAAGCAATCAAAATTTTCGATAGAGGATTAGGTCAACATTCCGTTGGAAATCATAGAGGGCTTGAATAATTCTTTTCCACCAAGGATTGCAATTGTACAAAGACGAAATAGTTGTCAAAACCTTATTTATAAACAAGTATATTGTACCTGGTTCTGTAAAAGTCTGTCCCACATTGTTTCGATTTTCTAGAGGTTTTTGTATGTGATAGAAAGAGTTCCGTCAAACAGACTTAACGGTTCACTTTTTCCAGATGTGGCAAGAAAACGTCTGTTCCATTGTGTGTGCAGGTGTATCGAGATGGAAGTGAAAAGAATGTAGAACTCTGCTCTCCTGCGCACAGGTCACAACCAGTCCGACATCGTCAAGCTGCTCAACGTCAGCCAAATTCCCGTCTGCAGAGTCGCTGAGAGCTCAAGAACTGGTAAGACCTCAAAGATCGACCTCTATTCGGCAGACCTAGAGTTGTGAAGCGGTAGCTGTGAGAAAGGCCTTCGAAATTGCTCCGAAGCTCAAAATCACTTCACTCACGATGAAAAACATCTCAGTGGCCAGGCTAGCCAGGGCCGTCAAAGTGGAGAGAAACAATAGCTTAGGTTGCGTATAAAAGCCTCTGCTCCCAGACCCTATGTGAGAACAAGGTCGAGAGGGCTGTCTTGATCTTCTCAAAGACTTGAAGGGTCATGGCAATCGAATTCTTATTTTTATGTTGAAAACCCTTTATGGTGGATCCGGTCATCTACCTCTAGAACGACCGCGTGCAAAGCATCAGAGAGTACGTTTCCGTGGTCCGATACGTTTCTATGACCAATCACCTGACCTCCGTGAAGATGCTCGGTGTCGTAGATTCGAATGTCAAGAGGATTCCGCCGTTATTGCTCTCTGCCGGTTCCAGGCTCACCACAGCCGAATATAAGGGATGCCTTTGGTGAGAAAGATCACGAATAAGGCGGAGTAAGTCTGTCACCAAGGCGATGTCTCGGCCCACACGGCCAAGACCGTGTAATGGTGGCTGGGGTCGAACATGAACCTTTGTTCGAAGGACCTTTGGACGCCACAGTCACCTGACCTCAATCACATCAAATATAGCATGTGGGCACATATCGATGGCAAGGTCTGCAATGTCTGACACAGCAACATCAAAGAGCTGAAGTTCTCTATCAAGCGCGTGTGGGACAGCATGAGGAAGGACTTCGTCCACAACGTGTGCAAGGCCTTCATATCTTGCCTGGAATGCAGCTCACCGGTGAAGTCAGAACACATTGATTAATATTAAATACATGTTTATATGTTAAAACAATAATAACATATCTAACTGCTTCAAATTAACATTGTATCCTTTGTTGAAAGCGTCATAACAAGTGTACCAAGAACATGGCCATACCAGGTATCTGCCAAGTGTTTAAATTATTTTGTTTAATCCTTGTACATAGTTTTCCCTTTTATGTTGCAGTCTCAAGCGCCAGAGGGAGTTTATGTTTCGTGAAATTTAATTTTTGCTGTTGTTTTAATATCGTGCATTGCTTTTTTTTCGTGTTTTTATCTTACTATGTTCTACTTGAGTGGCTGAATTAATTTCGGAGACTATGGCCATAGTGAAAGTTGTAAGATGAGTTCCCTTTGAAGACCGACTCCTACTCACCAAATTGGCAAAGTTTACCCCTATACGAATGAGGTGGAAAAAGATGATAGATTTCATCCACACAGAACAAATCTTTCAAGAAAGGAATCCATTTTTTGGATAAACGATGGGAGAACATCATCAGTGAAGGCACCATTTCTTTGAAGAAAATGGCGCCTATTCATTGCAGAACTTTCCTGTTCATTTCTAGGCTTCTTGTCGATTATTCATTTAATAAAGTCCCATTCTTCCCCTTTTAATAATTAAAAAAATCCCAAAATCAGATAATAAAATATGCATAAAGATCAGAATGACCATCTGGTCTCCTTTTTAGAAGGAGAGGTATATGGGTAAGTGTACTACGTTTTTCCACCACCATCAAGCAAAGAACTCGTCGTGACCACCCAAGTGAAGGCCCTGAGTTCCACCTCATGGTTGCATGTAAAAGGAGACCCCGTCTGATAGTTCTAAGACGGAAGAGGGTATGTTGTGAGATGGACCTGCACGCCCCATCCCCAGTAAAGCCCTTTAGCCAATGGATGGTCAGTCCCTCAAAGATAATGATATTTTGTGTCCGCTCTCCCAGAATGGAACCCGATACCTAGACATCAGAAGTCAAAACTCTCTAGTACATGGCTAAGGAGAGAGTCTTTGAGAGATTTATGCTCGTATTTATAATTTAGCGTGATGTGAAGATCTGTGAAACATAAGTAAATAAAGCAGATACCTGGGATTATTATATTTCCCCTCGTTGATGCTGCTTTACAGATGAGGAGCACAAGTGGATAATTAACCAAAGGATTATTAATTGATTCCTTCTCTCTATTCTTTTTCTTATGGTCGAGATTTAAATTGGGTTTGCTACCTCTTGATCTTAAGAAGTTCGCCTGATTTGATTTGAGTCTTTAATTTGGGGTGTTTATCGATTATTCGATCTATGATATATGAATTAGCACCACTAAGAAATCTTTTAGAAGAAATTTATTTTCAAATGACGATTTACCGTTTAAGATGACATCCGAACCAAGTGTTTCAATAGCGTATTGCAGTCATCGCAATGCTCTATTCAGGAAACGAAGACATTTTATAAAATAATCATTAATAAATATTGTAATTAATCGAAACAGAATTTCGACAATATACGGCTGAGAGCCTTATGCTAAATGGGAGAAGTTCCTAGAACACATTTAGTTCTCTAACCTTGGGGAGTATGGAGTCCACAAATGGAAATTCAAAGATTTTAATTTTGAACATTTTAATCTCAAGAACCTTATATACCATATGAGTCTCGTGAATATATATATATATATATATATATATATATATATATATATATATATATATATATATATATATATATATATATATATATATATATATATATATATATATATATATATTAATATATATATATATATATATATATATATATATATATTTATTAGGGTTGTCGAATTTTCATGACTTTGGAATTTGTTTGCCCCAATCCATATTTCTTAGCCATTTCCTGAAAAAATAATTTGGTATAATTTTTATCACGATTCTTCAATATTTTTGAGGCACCTGAAATTCCAGGATATGACTTTTTTATATTAACGAATTATTAATTTTTTCATCTATATTTACTGATACAAAAATATTCAATTATTACTAACCGTAATAATGTATTTTTATGGGGTTTTTTACAGCTAAAGATGAAAATATAATCTTTTTTATTTGTGTGATTTGAATCTATAATAAAATAAAACTATATATAAATAAAGATAAAATATAAATCTATACAAATATAATATGCTGGATGTCAAAAAGGTGAGACTATTGCCCTGTTCCGACAGAAGATTACATCAAAGGAAGCAAATTGCCATCAAGTGGACAAGTTGTAAGAGTCTTCCTCCGCCATCACCAAAATCTGATGAAGTGCAGTCTCCAAGGTTTTAGTGAAGGAGGTATTCCCATACTGGCAAAAGGCGGGGATCTCATCTAAAAAGGCAGACCACGAAAAGACAAAAGTAGTTTAACTGTACAAAACATAGACCTCAATTAAGAAGAACCATAAGAGAATAACAGATACCCAGAAGAAGAAGGAGCAAAAAATCAAGGAGGATATGGAAAACATATTGGACATCGCTTATCATGATTCACTATACCTCTTGTAAAATGAACAGAACAAGCAGTTACTCGTCTCACAACGACAGAAAGGAAGGAGTGGTTGTATAAAACGCGCTGGCGAGGTTGGCCCAAAAAGAGGAACAGCAAAGAATAAGATGGAAGCACATGAAAGGAGCAGAGATGAAACGGGAGGCTTCGACAAGCCGTGTCGAATTAGAGTTATGCGCCAACACCTTTTCTTCTTCTAACGTCTCTGCAGTTAATCGATTACCGGTTCTGGTAGCGTCAATCTCAACTGGAGAAACTCAACTTCTAAGTGTTCCAATGTTGCTCTCTGGAACTGGAGAGCAACAGGCTAGGGCTGTATACAATCTTCTCCAAAAGTGGGCACGACATGAAAGTGTGATTGGCCATAGCTTTGACACCATTGGTGTGAACACTGGGAGACATAATGGAGCTTTATTGGGCTCTTGGTTGGCAACTGCTACTCCTTTTCCATCCTATGGACCTCATATAAAGATAGTTAACTAATTTCAGAAAAAAAAATTTCTGGAAAAAAGTCAATTTGAGCAGGGTTGGAACTGTGAAGAAATTCAGTTCTAAGCGATCATGAAGATCTCCTTGAGTTTGCCCACAACCAAATTTCAAGAAAGCAATTGCGAGATGACTACAAGGAGTTATGGGAACCAGTCATTATTTTTCTTGGATGAAAAGTCCATGGATTCTTCTTCAAGGGACCGAAAGTCATGTACGACGCTCACTGGATGACAAATGTGATGTATTGTCTTAATATCTAGATTTTTAGTAATCAGATCTAGGAACTCACCAAAAGGGATACTGAACTTGCCAAAACTGTCTACATTAAGCCGTAGTTCACAGCCTGTGATGCAATATCAGCACTCAGGACAGACCTCACCCTCCTATCACAGCTCAAGAATTATCACCACTCTGGTGAGGGTGTTGCTGCTGCAAAACTGGAAGGACATCTCTGGTATATTTCCCCAGAATTGCTATCATTGGCTTTATTTGATGACCTTGTTCCAAGTTCCCCACATGATAGCAATGGTCCAGGTGATGAATTAGGAGGATGATAAGAAAGAGAACACTCCATAAAGAGTCAAGGTAGGGAAACGAGAGCTTGCAAACTTAGAATACCTTATATCACCAACATCCTAGAAGCTCTTGGACCAGCTCCAAGTGGACTCCTTCTCGGAGCATGATCCAGAGTCATAGCACCGAAATGAGAGTTACTGCATTGCCAAGAACACTGCTCTGAAACTAACTACTGTCAACGTCCACGCCAAGAGGGGGGTTGCTCTTATCAAAGAGTTTAACTGCCTGCAACGTGCCAAGGAGAACCAGCTTAAGTTTCTTCTGAAAATTGTGGATCAGCATCGGAGGGACTTTCCAAAGTCCTCAAAGGCTCATATGCCATAGGGCCAACACTGAGTCGAGTAGCATTTGTGAAAGCCCCACTTTGAGTGGCTAGTACCCAGATAGACCTTTTATTTGCGGAGACAAAGAGACAGTCAGGGCATACGAACCTCTAGTTGTCTTGAGCTACTTCTAAATACTCTATGTTTGGTCTAAAATTGGACTCACAGGAGTTTTCTAGGACAGGTCTAAAATAAACACTTGGGAGAGAAAAAATCAGCATCTGTATTTATGCCCTATATGACTTAGATCATCCTAATATATATATATATGTGGTTAAAAAGGCAATGTTGCAGCTAACTAATCTCTTTATCGACTCTTTGCAGGATCTCTTCTCACAGTCACGAGAAGATAACGCATTAGCCAGCCTTTCTACAACAAACCACCCAAATTTGTCTTTCAATCAGCTATTTGAAATGTTATCTCTGCTTTAGAAGCCAATAAAAAATTTGCTTTTATCCATTCTAGCTCGGCCTGTGTTCAACGCTTTGATATATAGAAATAATAGGAGAAATAATTATGACCTATGGATATAATGTGATGATCGCCTCTACTTTATTTCTATGTAATTCAAGGTGGACTTCTTACGTTAAATACCCTTGACAATTGATTTTAGCTGAAGTTAAGAAGATATAGAGAAATTTGGTGCCGTGGTAGGTTCAATAATTAACGTACAATTGCGAGACAACTCTCGGTTAACTTTTATTTTTGTCTTGAGAAACATTAACTAATATGAATTTAGAAAAACTTATCTATTTTAATTGCGCGATAATAAAAACTATTTATGTTACGGATTTTATATAAAGCAGGTTAGATGCCGTCATGCAGCCATGCAAACATATGTTGATACCAAATTGTGAGGCTCAAATGAGACATCAGCTCTAACTCGACCACAATATTATTAGAAATGACATAACCGTAGCACCCATCCATAGCCCGGCTACTTTGACCTCTATAATAACCCCATCCTCTAATACCTTTGGCCTTTAAAGAGAATTTACTGTTCCTAAGGGATCTATTTAAACCCTAAGAGAGTTGCGTACCTGTGCCTCATCTTCTCAACGATCTAAGTAATCTTTATATTCTTTCAAAACTATTCCACTTCCCTAACTCACATACTGATGAGTTGTAGCACTCTGTATATATCTGGCCCCCAAGTCGACCTCGTATGGCCCGCAGCGGCCCATTTAATATCATTTTTTTAGCTACTTATATTTTCCAATATAATTTAATAACTCATAAAATAATAACATTACTTTCTATCTAATTTGATCAAGGTTACCTTTGCAAACCTTTCTTTTGCATAATTTTATTTCCATATTTCCTATTTTAGAGTTCTCTTTTTTATCATTATTTAGAACCAAATTGTAGAATAGAAAGACGATGTTAATAATTCTTATCCAATTCTTTAAAAAAAAATTTGATAGATTTAATTGTTCAATAATAAAAATGATTTAAATTGACGCAAAAATGGTTTGCAGGTTGTATACATTAATGAAAACCAGGTAGCAATTACATAGTTACCAATGAGTTACTTATTTAATTTTGCAATTGAAATTGGAAAATGTGATAATAATTTCGTACAAAACTGAATTCAATAAAAAAGTTTGTTTGGTCTTCCCATAATTGTATGGTAACTAAAAGAAAATCATCGTTTGATAGAATGGTTGAGTAAGGGTTGATGTATGATAGATTTTGTTGAAGTTCATCACTACCTGATTTCACTAATTATAATTCCTTGCTGTCTATAAATAATATCACAATAAATGCTTTTTCCCTACCAAACATTTATCATACATGGTGACTTTAAAAGTGAAATGAGGGAGATGAAATTATGTCTCCTAATGCATCACAATGGCCGATTAAAAGGCTTTTCTAATAAAACTTAAAAGGCTTCAATAAAATTGGCATAAGAGGTCATATTTAAATTCTAAGAAGGCAAAGCCTTTGAAGGGCAATTTTTATTAGAGAACATATGAATCCATTTGTAAGTTTTTTATAAATTAATTGTCGTGAAAGAGAAAAATATTAGATAGCAGTCGTTTTCTCGTAGTAGTGGAACGAAAAGTAGTGATCAGATGGTTAACGATTTGGAAACTAATCCAGAATTTCAGTTATAAAAATTGTATTTATTCTCCTCGGCAGTTTGGAAAACAACTTCTGCTCCCGTTAATTCTCAGCTTGCCATTTTCACATGTGGCGTTGATAGTACATTTCATGTTATGGAATAAATATTCTGCATTGAAACAATGAAGGTAAACACTTCAGAATATTAGATATTTCAGGATAAAAACAACCACAACGAAAAGGCCACAAAAAAATTAAGATTGAAGGTATCAATCCCTCAAAATGTCGATAGCAATATAAATATAAATATATACCCAAACATGCTCCCGATGTCTAAGAAATAAAAAAAAATATATATTTAAATATAATTGCTCTTATATTTTCAAGGTTTTAACTTAAAATATAAAGATCTTAAATATTTTCCAACTTATTTAATAATGGACCTGATCAAGGAGCGATGGTAATATAAAGGGAGTTTATTGAAATGTATGGTAATGCTACCGGTAATCAATTGAATAAACAAAAAAAGTTATTTTCTGCAATTGTAGGAAAATATCCGAATGGTGAATTTTCATGGATAATAAATTTATTTTTTAGAATTATTTGAATGTGCTGGGAACTTCGAGAAAACTGAGCAGATATTCACTAAAATTAATTTCATTAAATTCAAGTAAAGTTATCATAAGTGGATTTGCGACGAGTAAAACCTTTCCATCACTGGTTTTTCGTTTCTGATATAATACTTGAATTTACAAAATTGAATGCCAGCTAAATAAAATTTATTCAAATTCTATCATAATTCATCTTCATTAGTACACTGTCCAGATACATATGTATTGCGTAGAACACGCGGATCCTTAATCCTATTTACGTTCCCATAGAGACAACCAAGACTACGTTTGGCGTATATTTTAAATGAATCAGCCGAACTTCCGTTGCCATAGAGACCAGGCAACTACCAGAATATCTGTGTTCATTCACCGGCAAATAAAATGTAAACAATACTGTCTGAAAGGAATTCCTTGTGTTTTGTGAATAGGTCTAAGGAACAGCCCTCCTTACCTCAACCTATTGTGAATACATTGGAAAAACTGATTGGGAAAGAACAAAGATGTTCCGTCGATATACGGAGCAGGGAGAGTATTTCACGAAAACAATGGAGAAATTTGAAAAGTATGAAAGGGATAAATAAGGCACATGATGCCGATATTTCAAAACAATCATTAATTACTATTTTCATAAAGCTGTCGTATAAGAAAAAAACGCTTTCCGAAACTTGGGAAATATATGGTTGACTTCCCAAGCCAAAGGAAATCCATGATTATGACAGCGAAGCCGAACTCAAGACTTTTACGACGCCATAAAGACCGTTCATGGACCATTAAGAAACATACTTGCACAGAGCTGCAAAGTAAATCAACCCTTTTGGACTACACACATAAAAACGGGCTTCCAGGCCACTATCTCCTAATCCTGGCCCCCAAAGAGTTATATACAACCTAAAGATATGCAGAGCTACGAATGCTGTCACCAGCTACCTAAGTTATTATAAGCCCATGGCTAACCAACTATGGCAATGTAGGATTATGTAGAGTATGACCATATATACCCTTATGTTCATCTATTAACTCATTTTTGTTTGTGAAAGTCTGTATACGCTCATGTGCGCCGAGCTTCGAGATACTTATGTCAACCTTTTTTATCTATGGTACACCCTAGAATGTAGATCCTAACCTAACCGTTTTTCATAAACCTAACCTAACCTTGACGTAACCACAGCTAACATACCGTAACCTATCTTGGACATAAACACATTTATGCTTAGTTAAATTACCTTAGCCGTGACCTAACTTTCCCTAGGCAAAATCCTAACTCATATTTCTATTTTAATCCATAAAAGACACACAAGTTAAAAAATTTAAAAATGAAAAGTTCTTTCAATAATTTAAGATGATGGAATGGGTCAAACTACTATTAGGAGAGGAAAGGTTAGTTACCACTCACTTAAACTCACCCAGCCCAGAACTCAGCCGCCGAACCTAACCCCAAAATATACTCACTTAATTAGACGAGGCCAAGCTGAGCCTCTTTCCTCTACAGCTCTGGTAAGGCGAATCGGGTTTGGTAAGTGACGGGATTGGCAACTACCAAACCTTTCGTTCTGGAGCTGAAAATTGAGAGGTATTTAGTTTGTTATGATATTTCCACCACAACATCACTTATAAGGCTTACTATGTATGCGGGAAGGGGCGAATCCCCCTCTGAATTATTTATATTTTGGTAATAAGAGCAGTTTTTGTTCTTTTTATCCTCGAAGTAATACTTGAGATTATTTGTGTATGCTCAGAGACGTTTAGGTATCATATGTTCGCCAACGGTATTCACTTTTGTGCTCCTAACCGTTAGTATCCTTTGTAAAGGCTTGTTCATGGCTTAGTTTGTGCGTCCCTTCGTTCAAAGAGCCACATTTAGTCTCATCTTTTAGATAACTTTTTATCATATTTTCACTTCCCCTCTTTCGAGTTTTCATTTAAGCCTTTATCTGCAATAAATATGTAATAACCATAACAGCAATAGTAATTCTTGTCATTTAAGTACATATGTTTTGAACACATCATAAGTCGCCAGGAAAATGCATAACAATTAGTATAATGTTCGGCTGGCATTGCTCTAGAAGGTAGGATAACTGCACAATGCTGCCTGGTGCCATAACGAATCTCAAGAACTTGCACAATGCCATAATAATACTTCTACACAAAACGGAAATTAAACTAACTTTAAAAAGTTACCGACCAATAAACCCTTTCTCGTGCGTTTATAAATTCTTAACACGGGCTAATCCGGGCAAAAAACAACTGAACGACCTAAACTGAGAGAATGAGTTAGCAACATAAAAGACTTCTCAACGATTGACCACCGACATATCTCTACCAGCTCTTGGAGAAAGGTTTCGACCACAATATTTCTCTATACATGATATTGTTAGACTACGGGAAAGCATTTGATTGACTAGAAAACACCAACATCATAATTTCTAGATTATATATTAGCTTGTATAAGGATTAGACATCTTTCCATTACAGAAAGTTGTATTATCTCTCAAAATTTAATCCTGTTCTTTCTGTCAGAAGAAATCTAAAGAAGACTAAACTTGCAAAACAACGGCATTAAGATCGAAGGAGATTACCTCATTCAATTGAGATAGGAAAGGCATGAAAGCATCATCTTCAATAGATAAATGCCCATCTGCATGAAAAGGACAGTTTTTACCTAAGGTACAAACACAACTATGAATTATGTAACAGAAACTTGAAATGCAAAGTAAACGGTTACATTAAAATTTAGAAACACAAAAAGAGCCCATTAATGCAATATGATGGGGATAACTTGCCTTGGAAGAAAAGCATACGTGGACAAACTAAACTTCAGGAGATTGTGGAAGCTATAATAAATCTGAATTAGAACTGGGCAAGGTATGTCTTAGTTTCCGGTGTAACTCTTTACCAGGCACGCCAGTTAATGGTTGTGATCAAGATCAAGATCAATGGTCAATAACATTTTATAGTGGCCGTCACTTACGTAATGGTGAAAGAAGAGTCTATGATATTATCTTTTAACTCAGACTAACATAGTAGTTAATACTACAGGACAACAAGGAAGAATCTAATATTACTCTCCACCCATTTCTTACTCTCTAGATCAATCATATTACCCACACTCCTCCACTAACAACTGAGCGTCAACTTACACCATCATACTCAGATTATATGCATCAACCTTCCGGTCAACCCTCACCATAGCTCTCGCATTACTTCAATTATAAAATACTTTCCATCTCATCCACAAGTCAACCACTGCCTAGATGCATTTTGACTCCTTCCAAAGAAGGGAAAAAGCAGAATGTGAATAAGGATCGGAAAAATCTTTTCGAATGTATTTTCTTCAAAAGCAAAGAGTTCATTAGAGGTAAATCACTAATTAACTCTTTATTCACAGCTAAAGAACACCTATTACTCATAATCAAGTGCAAAAATAGATCTAAGCAAGAGAGTGCAAAACTCCACACAAATCGCTGCATGAGTTTAGGCAACTCCAACCCTTTATACATTCGGTTGATTTGGTATGGCATGAAAGATATGAATGTGATGGCGCGATAATTATTTCAGCGGGATATGGTGCACATGTATTTTTTCAACTTAATGAGACGACGCCAATATTTAATGAATTTACACAGTTGCCGATCATTCACTTAAATCAATAATACACATAAACATTCGCCCTTTCAATTTTATTGGCTTATTATCAATTTGTTCTTTCTATGTGGATTCTCTGTGTTGTACTGTAAATATATGAAACATAAAAAATATATGGAAATCAAATAAGTATAATCTTTACAATGTAGCGTTGGCGTTTGAAAGATTTTTGATTGTTCTTTTTATTGAAAATAGAATAGGGTTTGTGGGGATAAATGTGTTTACTGAGATGTAAAGGTGGAGAAGAGTGTGTAAGACAAAAACCTAAATATATAAAGGTAATTCGTCATTTTTAAATAACTTTCCTCTTCATATTTCGGAGATAACAGGAGAAAAGCTGGTGGATATGAATGTGTGATGGGGTAATAGACGTTTAGGAAACGCGAATAACATAGAATAAGTTGGATTAAAGAAATCATTACACATCTATTCACACTCTAACAACACACTTCAGCTTATTTCGTCTTCCACTCAAATACATCTTTCGTCCACATACCTTTCCACCACCATATATACATTTATCACATAATTTTACACATAATTCTTGACACAATGTGTATAATGGAGGGAATGTGAGAGTTTGAACCCAAGAGTTCTTTTGAGAATTCAACCTTCAATATGGCTGATGAGACTTGTATATTGGGTAAAATAAGTTTCGATGGTAGGAAGACATCAAAAGTGAATGAAAGTGGAAAAGGGAATGAAGTTTCCATACAGGAATCGGCATCATACAATAAGGTAAATATACGCAACTTCAATGCAATTAGACGCGCATACACACACCTAGAATACAATACAATTTCGAATAAAAATGGCACCATTTTTGTATGCGTTGAGATGATTTAATCTGGATCAATTATAAAATTATCTAGTTGTACTCAATGGCATGGAATGGGATAACTAAGTGTAGTGAATGTGAGGCAATTCACTACTTGCTTCTGGTAAAGGTGTTAAGCGAGTTTATTTTTTGCCTTTGTGGACAGAATGTGATAGAGATGACTGACGATAGAATATACAGGGTGTCTAAAAACATATATAATATGCTAGTGACCTACCGCAGCCAAATATACGTATGTTGTTGGGATTTATAGATAGATAGATTTAGTGAACGTGCAAAGAACTTCCTTAGACAATTATAGGTGGTGTTGAGTAGAAGTACCGAAAGAGATTAAAAAGCTCTCCTCACCCTGATTTTGAGATGAAACTCGCAAACCTCCTTTGTACAAGATAGATCCATCGCCTTATTACTATTTGTCACCCATTTAGAATATTATGTCAGCAACTCTCATAAGAATAGGATTAAAGGTTTATAAAGGTATAGATTGAGAAATTTGTCGCAACGGTAACAAATCACACCTTTTTGCATACCTGGTCTCTACCTGACTGATCATCTCAAGTATTTAAATAGGTAATTATAGAGTCCTTTTGAATCTCTTCTTGAATCTTGATTAGTCATCCAAAAATCCTCCAAGCTGCAAATCTAGCAATAATGTTGTTTCTTCTTCTTGATATCTCGGTTTTGCGTCTTCTTGCCATTAATCGTTGATAGAAGAGTATTTGCCCCAACAAAAGATCCACAATAAAGAGGCCGATGCTGATAGAGCTCTTTGAAGTTAATTTTTAAGAGGTTCTTTTGAAGACTAATTTCGAAAAATTGCATAAAACATTTAACACTTAAATCGTTTTGATGGCTGAAATCATGATAGGAAACAATTTAGTATCTTACCAGAAACGAATTCATAGGGCGCATCCGATAGCACGTCAAAAACGGAGGACTCTTAAAAGGCTAGTGTAGACTTATTATTCAAATCCTAAAAAATTATATCAGCGAACCGGACTGAATCCGACAGAAGCCATGTGCCCTCATACCCAGCAGGATTAAGGTACAGCTCCATACATATTCCCAGCATCTGCTAGACGCACTCGATCATTTTTTTCAACATTATTACCCGAATAAAAGTAAGCTAGAAAAATAATCCGCTAAAATAAATGTAATTCATTGGTAAATGTCCTTTCTAGATTAATCATAACTAAATATTACTCAAACACCCGATCTCTCCTCATCAAATAATAATATAATTCATTGTCATGCTTTGAACGAAATTTAGCCTAAAGTATGACATGACTAATTGTGGCAACTGTACAAGATTAAGCCCATTTCTATTCAGAATATGGTTAAGGGTAGAAGAGTGAAAGTTCTAGATTTAGAGAGTTCCAATTTATTTCTTGAGTAAAATTAACTTTGCACCGATCTGCAATTGGAGGTAGGTGGCGCGCTTCTCTACAACCTCGTACGTATTGAAGAAGGCCGCAAAGGCCCTATTGACGATTAAAATGACCACGATCGGCCATAAACTATGCTTTGAATTGACAGGGCGTAGTTTTTATGTCGAACATAAAGATAAATTTAGTAGTGAGGAGAGAAATAAATCCTGTAATTGAGTTCGTACAATTATGAGTGAGGTACCGATTGAGGAACTTACAACTGAGCAAGGGGTCGATCTTCTTGCCCCAAGAAACTCTACATGGAGAATGCTGTATATGATTCCCTCTATCAAAAATCTCGTGATTTTCCAAAATATTATTAATGACAAAATGATTGATTTTGATCATTTAGTAATAAGTTAAAGATCATTTCTGAGAAAGAGGATAGTTCGAACTCGGACTATTTTCAAAGTGATAAGGAATTAAATTTGGTCATTTCAAATAGAATGCCTCATTATTTCATGCTTATCATCATTTAATGGATAGAAATCAAACACGTTTTTGAATTTATTTCGCTTTAAATGAATTCCACGGTTTTGACCATTAGTCTCTATCTTTCAAGACAATTTTTTTATACATGTTTGTAAAAATTGTTTGACTTTAACCTAAAAAGTTCTTTAAGGATGTTTCAACCTCTTTTGTTCTTGGCCTATTTATTATCAGCAGGTGATTCGCTAAACTACTAAAATGATCGTTATCTGAGTATGAAGGATAACTCATTATTTCGCAATTGAACATGCGATATGTGATGGCGTAATGATTTCTGGATGAAACAGCACTCTTAATTTATTGATTTATGCTGATTTCAATTTATGGATGAAAATAGCGCAAATAATGAGAGTAAATCTCTTTAGTAATAATCTGATTAAAATTAAAAGTTAGATATGGATAATACCATTCCTATGTCACCGGACGCACAGGAGAATAGTCTCTGATTGTGCTTGGTTTATTTGGTCGTCTTTAACAATCCTACTCGAAAATGGTTCTATTTTGAGTCCAAAAGCGCAAGATGAAATGTTGATATTTTTGTTGAAATTTTAACTCTGAAGAAGTCGTTCGGAATACATTACCCCAATCTTGAATATTCCCCTTAAATTAATGCACTGTGGAATGAGGTGGATGTTGCTACAATTGGATTTCCTTTCACTGTTCATTACAAAAGATCTTGATCCAATTCCACTAATGTCACCACGGTGGGTTTCCTTTTGAGTCTTATACCAATTATTCCTACATCGTATACGTGACAGAGACATTCAACTGTAAACTGTGCCTTGTTGCCTTTACTAAACTCACAAAGCATAATGTTGCGAATGTGCTCTTTTCACACTGTCATAATTTTCACCATGTAACGATAATGCATTAAAATAGCAATAATAATACAAAATTAATACCCGCCAAACTTATGATTATGGTATGTTGAAATGAAAATCTTAGCTTAGGCTACGTCAAATGGATATCTCGGCTTTGAGTTTATCAGACTAAGCTAGAATATAAGCAAACCAGATCCTAGGGCATAAAAGTCAGCATGGCTTTTACTAAAAGAATTATTGATGATTTGATTGAAAGAGAGAAAAATAAGGAATTGTTCCAACAATTTAAATAATTTCTCCTTCTATCGAAACTGTGGTGAAACTTGCTGATATAGACAAATATTACATCTAAACACATTGATAAATACAAACGAAGGAATTGGGAAATGACTTACCTTATGGATATGCGGAACAGGCAAGTCTTTCAAGGAGTAATCAAATCCGAGCTTCTTATGTCCTGAAAGCTTTAGACAGAGGAGAATAAAAGGAATTTCCATAGGAGCAACGCGATGGAACAAATAGCAAATATTGCGTGGAGTTTTTTAAATGAAGCTTTTGAAATGGCTTGCTTTATTTTTTTAAAGTTCAACTCTATAGACTAACTTAAAAACGCCTGAATATAAAACTGAAATAGATATTCACATTAAGTTGATAGATAATTCTACTCTCTCTCGAACCTTATTTGAATTATTGGCATAGTTTTAGTATTTGCAATTAATTTCGATTTAATAATCATTTAAATTGCTACTTGCTCTAACCGATGTTTTGGATGCTTTTCTATCTCACGACTTTAAATGGTAGATAAGATTTCTCAATATACTCAGCCGAACATCAACTTCATACAATTTTTAATACAAATTAAAAAGCAATCTTTCACATCTTATACAGCAAGCAATATTTTTGCTATGAAATTTGAGCAAATTGAAGCTAGATTTCACATTGAAGTGGTCACTAGTAGACACTCAGAGGAATGACAGATATACTAGGCATTTTTACCTTGACGAAAACTGCCATGAGAATGACAAAACGTACCCAAGATTGACGGAAGTTAATTGCAATAAAAAGTCTTGGTTCTCTTTGCCAAAGCTTTGATAAAGCTTCTTTGTTGTTTATTTTTAACTGTATCATTATCACTTTCATCATCATTTTCATCATTAGCTCCATTTTTTTGCTAGATTCGCTCGGTGAATAGCGCATCGTGAATGATGATTTTATCATAAAGTACATCTATAACAGCCAGATGCATACAATGGGCTATACATTGTTGATCATCAGGCTTAATTTGCTTACCAAATTTAACCATCATTGCTGCACCATCTGTGTGCAATAAAAAATATCCTTATCCAAGTTCAAACCAAATTCTTTCAAATGCTCATTTACAATTTTCTCAGTTTGACTGCTATCAAGTAAGCCATTAAACTCAATAAGATCTAAAGACCAATGACTTTCTTTTGAATGCACATTTATATTTCTAGACCTTTTATTTTGTATATATTTATATTTGTCTAGAGTCAATGAATACCATGCACCCAAAGCTGATAATTCTTTGAAATATTGAATGAGTCTTTCTTTCGTATTTTTTTCTGAAGCTGAAGGCTAGATTGTATAAACTCACTCTTGTCGATTGAGTTAAAAGATAATCCATTTAGAGCAATTAATTTTGAAATCTCTTTTGCAAAAGACGTTTTAACCATAAACTTTTCTAATATTCTTCGTATTTTTACCAGAGGTTCGCTATTATCTTGATTCATGTTAATTTGGTGAATTTTATTTCAATGCAACATCAAACTCAATGTAGTTCCTCCAGATGACTTCATTATTCTCTAACATTTCAAACACTTGCTTCATCTTTCCATTTTCTAGCAAAATAACTCTATATATTTGATTTCACCTTGACGTATTAAGGGTAGGGACTATAATTAATAAGTAGTAACGGGAATTGATATTACCAAAAATAGCGCTAAAAATATGGGACACGAGTATATGAGTCAATGCGTCTTCCCTCACTGAGATTTTGAATAACGAATGAGCAATACATTTCAATTTGCCAAATCTAACATACCACAAACGTATAGGTATTAGCAGATTATCATGAATAGTAGGTATTTCTTCTTAAATCTTTTGTGCAAAATGCTGATATGAAATTTAAAGGGTGAAAAATTGCTTTTTGCAATTGTTTAGGACAAACGCATTAAGTCATTTCCTTTTCTAGTTTACGTTAAAAACATGTTTAGAACAGAAAATAGCTGAAGTTCTGGGCGGATGAGCAAGCTAAAGGAAATGGGAACAATAGAAAACGCTATTAAGGGTAACTAAAAATATTAAAAACCGGTTTTCGACACTTGGTTTCGGTTTTAACAACTGCATATAAAATTCCGGTTTATCTGGTTTTGTAAAACAGGTTTGCAAGCCCTAGTGGCTGTCAATTTTAAAGTCACCTTCTTTACATTGATTTTATAACTTAGAAGTTTGTGCCTCATGGAGATTTTCGCAAACTTTCTGCATTAAATATATTTTTTAGCTCTTGGGATAAAATAACGTGTGTGCTTTCACTCGCTTTAAATGTAATATTAGAGGAAATAAATGGGAAATATAAGGAAAAAGTTACATCGTAGTTTATATTTTCATTCAGGCTTTAACTAAGTTTGGTTGGCTCCTCAAAGTTACACAAGAAATTTAAGAACAATTTACATTTAAACGACGTCACATAACGGCTAAGATTATCTCTCGCCTTTCAACATAAGAAAAAAGGGTGTCGCTAACTTAGATATATGTGTGGCTTGATACTAGACCATCAATAGGTTTCATTTGGGGATTCCAAAATATGTCTAGTAATGATCAGTAGAATGTACACGTCATTCATTTCAGCACGGGCGAATTTAGATCTCCTAAGGAATTATAAAAAGGCAAATATTAATAAGTGAAGGACTTTGCAGGTGTAGAGGTAGCAGTTAATGGTTCTTTTTGTTACCACGTTATGGTACCACTCATGAGTAGCCAGTTATAGTTCAGGTTTTTATTAGCAGCTTCCGATTCTCTTCTTTTGGTAGTGCCTTTTGTGAAAGGCCCTACAGGCGGTAGTTTTCTTCTTTCTTGAGGGAAGGCTGTCTTTCTTGAATGGAGGCTGGGCAAAGTTTATCAAAGATTGCTCAAGGGTAAATAAATCTTCAATAGTGGATTCAGTATTATTTTTCTCGGCAGAATCTTGGAAGATGTTCAGATGTTTTGATCTCGACCTTGAGACACACTCGATCACCAATTTATACTAGGATATCGCACTCCTCGCCGTAACAATGAGTTTCAAGTGAACATTGATGGAAAGAAGGTGGTGTTAAATTAATGGAAAAAAGATAGAGTCACGTAAGTGAATAGATTGATTTTGTATGATTAACGAAATGAAGGTCGGGTGGAATTGTTGATATTAAAGTTGCATCAAAGGTCGAAGTAAAATTAGACTTATAGTTTTAAGTGTATGGAACGTCAAACTGTTGAAGTGAGGATGAATCAATAAAATAAAAGTGTGCAAAGAGTAAATGTAACGTCGCACAGTGGACAAAAATTAAGGTATGGGACAGAGAAATAAATCGAGCAAGAAGTGTTGTAGAGTAAAAACAAGGTCTGCTGACCAAAAAGTCGCGTGCTCTCACTTATTCTGATTTATGACCTTACGCCCTTCAAAACTTTCAATAATTCTCGGACTAACCTTGTGAGGACCTTGGCAATTATATGATCAAAAGAGAATGTAAAACAACATAAGGGTTTTAAATTTCATAAGAATCAACGGAATAGATATGATCTTAGTGGCAAAAGAATTCATTCTCGGGCTAACCTTGCGGGGACTTTTACAATATTATCATTCGAAATAAAATATAAAACAACCCAAGTGTTTAAATCTCGTTAAAATCAGTCGATTAGTTACCATTTTATTAAAAAACAAACAAACGCGGACCGACCGAACGCGACTAAAAATAAGGAGAACAATGGATTAGCGGTAAACACCTGGGCGAACCTTTTAACACAAACATTTGAAAAATGCCCCACCAATGTTTGATGTTAAATTTTATCCAGGAACGTTGTATGATATTATTCACGGAATGATGGTGTGTCAAATTGTTGAAGTGAGTCCTTGTGTGTGAGTCCTTGTTCAAGTAAAGGAGAGAGGGGTGAATGTGTTAGAGTGAAGAAATATTAAATCATTCAATTGATTTCTTTGTGAAATTGTTAAAGTTATTATAGTAGAAGATTGCAACAGTACTGTAAAATTGCTAGTATGAAATCTTAGGGGTCAAGGATTGCAAAGCTATTGAAGTGAGGGGAAGTGAAATAGTATAATCTGAGTTCGGAAGTAGTTGATGGAGTAGAGGTGGATTAAATATAAAGTAAAGACGAAAGCAAATTATTTAAATCAGATTAAAAGACACAGGGAAAAATCTTCATTTACTTCCTTACTCCACAATTCCCTCATACATTATGGCATGAAAAATAGAGATATTTGGCAAGCTATTACTAAATCTATTAATAATAATAATGATAATAATAATACATATTTATAATCCGCCCTTCAGGGCTGTTAGCCCTCCCAGAGTGCAGGTTGTGTATCGAGTGTAGAGAAAGTTTACAGGGGAGAGAAAGCGATCAAGAGCTTTGAGAATGGGATTGATCGTCGGGGTAATCAAAGACGCTCACACAACAACCTATCCCTAAAGCCAATGAGTAAGAAAAAGAAAGATACGAGAATGAAAAAGAAGAAAGAATAATACAATGAATAAAATAGAAGAGAGGAATGAGGAAAGAGTAAAAGAAAGAAATAGATAATGAATAAAGAAGAGGTAACGAAATATAGAGACAGATTTATAAGAGGTAGATGGTTGGGTAGTTGGGGTAAAACTTTCATCATAAATGTTTATGGTCCCTAATTACATACATATGCACGTGTGAACCTCTAGACATATTCTCATTTTCAGTCGGTATCTTTGTATACAAGGTTCAAGCGGAAAGGAATGTGGGAAGATGATGAAAACGACCGAAGGATGGAGTGAATAGTCAGAATGGTAGAAAAGAAAATCTTGTGGGAAATAGAGTTGCATAGAAAGAGAGAGAGGGACAAAATTAAAGAAGAAGAGATTAACGCAAAAGGATAGAAGGATACAAACAATGAAGGGTGAGAAGGTGCTTAAGAACGAGAAAAAGCGAACACAGGAGGCGGGGAGTAAAGCGAGAAAAATGGGCATGTTATCCTTTAAAAAGAGAGAGAAAGAAAAGATAGAAAAAAGAGTGAAAGTAAGATAGAGAAAAGAGAGAGACGTAGATAGGGCAGAGAGAAGGAACGAGTAGGGAAAGAGAGATGGAGAGAGAGAAAAAAATGAGAAAAAGTAAGAGAAAAAGTGCCATTGACTAAGAAAGAACGAGACAGGAGAATGGAAAAGAAGAAATAAAGCATAATAGAAGAAAAAAAATAGAGGTGAAGAATAAGAAAAGAGCTAAAAAAAGAAATAGATAAAGAAATAAAGAATGAAAAAGGCGTAGGGAAATAATTAGAAAGATTTATAAGAGGTTGATGGTTGGTGTAAAACGGTGGTCATAAATGTTGACGGGGAATTAATTTGTTTGCACAACTTCCGTCGGCTTTTGTCTACGATTTGGAACGAGTATTAATTTGGGATTGTGGGCATCGTACAAATTGTTGCGCAGAGTAAAGTCTGAAAAGAAATTAGGGGGGGATAAGGAGGGAGAGATATATAGATAATGAGAAGAGAGATGTGAATGAATAGTTAAATAGTTAGATATGTGAAGATGAATAAAGTAAGACCGGAACCGGAGAGTGAGAGAGAGAGAAACAGAGATGATAGATGAGGAGAGAAAGTGAGCACAGAAAGAGATGCAAGAAATGAGAGAAAAAAGAGAGGGAATGGAAAGAGAGACAGTGAGATCATAAAGGGAGGGATAAAGGAGCCGTTATCCAAAGAAGAGAATAGGGGGAGAAGATAGAGAGAGAACTGAAGGAGAGAGAGAAAGAGAGACGTGACGTGACAGAGAGAAATAGAGACGTGATGGGACAGGAAGATCATAGATAGAGGGAGAAAGGAGCAGTTATCCAAATAAGAAAAAAGGGGAAAAGGATAGTGAGAGAACTGAAGAACAGAGAGAAACAGAGATGTTACGGATAAAGAGAGAAGGGGGCACAGTTAGATACAGTCGAAAAATAAAATCAAAAAGACCTAGCTGTAAGTTTGCTTGATTTGTAAGACCAGTAAAGTCTGCTGTAAGGTTGAAGTATGTCCTTGAACCTTACAGTAAAGTCTGCTGTAAGGTTGGAGTATGTCCTTGAATAGTCAAATGTTGGGCTATGATTATTAAATGAGTGCCCTGCACTGTAATACTTCACTTCGTCAATATAAGTAGTCACTAAAATTAAAGTTATTTTTTTTTTAAATACACTGAGAGACGACTAAAATATTTTCAGGAATAAATTTAGAACAAAACTGAACCTAAATAGTGAATAATAAGGCCACTAGGAAAACGAAAGTCCACACACACATAAAAAGAAAGAATAAAAAAAAACCCCGTGGCGCACCGCGCAACATACACCAAGCTTGGCATACTCTAAATTTTGGATCTGTAAGACTTCATTGCAAATTCAAATAACATTTTTACACGACAAACACACCCTCAAAAGAGCCTCCTTTTACCCTAATGTTAATTGTTGAAAATCCAAAACATTGAAAATTTAGGAGAAAGATCAGTGTCAAAAGTTTCTGTCAAAAGCAAAATTTTTCTATAGCAAATCCATGTAAAAATTAACAGCATTGCTAAATATATATAAAAATGTTAAAAGAAGACACCTAAGACTTCCCATCATAATACTTTTTATCATTCTTATTAATATTAGCGTGTCTGTCTCCCTCAAGTTGTTTAAGAACGCTTCTTTGAGCGCCTTCGCTCGTTGCACAAAATCTTACATTTGTCTCTCCTCTTCCTACGGCCTTTCTTGGATGAGTAAAACTGCTCTCGTTGGTTACCCCCGTTTGCTAACTCTTGGAGCCTTGAGAAGCAAGGAAAAATGATGTGTAGAAATGACTCGAGAAAAGCAAGAGAAATTTGAAGGTCGCTAAAGTTGGCCAAAAATTAGCTGGCGATTGTTTAAGATCGTTTAATAGATAGCGCCTGAACTTACTGGGAGACAGCGGCTGTTAACTATGATTTGAAAAGTGAGGTAAAAATTGGTGTGGACACGAATGTTTGATAAGTAAATTGGTTTCCAATGGTTGCTGAATCTTGTGATGCAGAGGCCATCACCATTTTCACCCTTGAATAAATATAAATATTAATTTGAACTTTGGAGCTGTAACTTAAAAATAAATTGTGACTTATTATGGGATTTGTTCAAGTAATATGTTAATTGCATCTATAAGCAAGGGAAGCATACCCCGATCTCTCTGAAAAAGTATTTCAGTTTGTTTTAGGTGAAAATATTTGGACCTCTTTGAAATTTAATTTATTCAAGACAAATATATCTCATTAATCTGAGCAATAAATTTAAGTCATTCATAATACTATTTTTTAAGAATGTGATTTTGGGGAGGTGTTGAATATCATTAGATATTTTTAGTCGCGAGCGCCTCTATATCTCACTTCTCGGTCGGTCAGTCGGTCCATCAACCCCCATTTGGCTTTTCTTTGTTTTGGTAATAACAATGTAATTATTTGGCCGATTCAAACGAAATTTGAAATTATTATGTTGTTTTATATGCTTTTTCGAATGATATAATTGCCAAAGTCCTCCAAAGGTTAGCCCGGGATTATTTTGCAATACCATCATAACTATTCGGCCAATTGTAACGATATTTGAAACCCTAATGTTGATTTACATTCTCCTTCGAATGATACAATTGCCAAAGTCCTTCCAAGGTTAATTCGGGAATTATTATATTTTTTGAAGGTCGTAAGGTCCTAAATCAGAATAAGTGAGAGCACGCGACTTGGGTCAGCAGACATTGTGTTTCTCTTTGTTCGGTGGTGACCTGGGTACATTTTTAGTTTTTATCCAAGTTGATTCTAAGAGTTTCTTTAAAGTTTGAAAAAACAAAATGGTGAAGTTCGCAAATAAATATGAGTAACGAATATTTTGGAATAAAAAAAACCAATTTTAAACTGTGAAGTTCAGAAAATTATTTAAAATTTAAACATAGCTGCAAGTTTTTTTGCATATCGAAATTTTGTCGGTTATTTCTAAAATAGATTTTTAATTTGAATCTTTATCAGGAGAAAATAGCGACTGGCCCCTAAAAGCGAAAAAATCAAAATGAAATTATTCGAGCAAATTTAAATGGAGAAAAAAAGAATCCTGACGATTGTATTTTCGATATTTAAAAAGATTCCGATAAGAGGTTTTCTGGCCTTTAGGCTTAGAAAATAATCACCCATTTAAAGATAAAGATACCCAGAGTACATTATTAGGAGTTATGTACTGGAAACTTAAAAAAAACAAAATTTAGACTTTGAGGAAGTTGGGCACGGACCAAAGGTCTGCCTGGGAAGCACTAGCTCCCCTTGTCTTTTATGTTTTAATGTTATATTAATGAACTTATAAGATTTAACAAATTAGCATATGATAGAATATATATATATATATGCGTTAAATTTAATCATAATAAAGAAACAATTCTAAAAAGTATATATTAAAAATTAGCTACAAGTTGGAAACAAAGTTCCAACCTAACCTTATTTAAAAGTTGATTTATTTAGAGATTTATAGTTTTAGATTAGTTCATAGATTTTATACAGGATGTACAACTAGTAAATGTGTGGTGGCTCTGTCTTTCATAGGCCTCGCCTATATGTGCACCGTTTCCAAGAGCCTAGGAAAGCCTTACACACTATACAGTAATTAGTGTAATACCCTATATGATATCTAATATTTCAATAATTACCCATCAAATGAAATTTCGTCTTGAACATTAACCTACCCTTTTACTTTATAATTACAAGACCGGCCGAAAGGTTGCCCAATCGCACTGACATACCAACCAAGTATTTGGAGAAGCCACAATAAGTCGTCGCACAGTCTACGATTGGTTTAAATAATTTCAAGGAGCCAACTAATTCGATCTCAAAGATCAGCCATAATTTCTCGATTCTCACCTTTTGACAATGACCGCTTGTGCACCTATGTCAAAGCTGATCCACATGTGACATTAGGCAAGCTAGCTGGAATGTTTAGCGTTAGCCATACAGCCATTTCCCTAATTTAGGGAAAATGGGCAAGGACATAAAACTGTAGGTATGGATTTCATGTAAACTGAACGAGTTCGACAGCCAGGCCCGCAAGACATGACTGTTTAACGAACGTCTTTTTGATTAGCTGACCCAAGTGGTTACTGCAGATTAGTAATGAGGTCTACAATCGATTAAGTTACGCAAAAAAAGCTGGACAAACAAAGTTGCACCTGCACGACTTCAGGATAAGGCCGACTTACATCAAAAGTAGGCTATGTTTTGTGTCTGGTGGGATGAGAAGGAAAGGTTTATCGACGCTATACTATACAGTAAACAACAGCAACAGATGACCCTTAACTCTGGTCTTTTATAGCTCTGGAAAGAGTATAGGAATATCTGGAAATACTTCTCCACCATGATCTACTGTTTTTTTAAACTGTTTGACCAAACCAAGCTTTATATGAAGTGGGGGTAGCAAAAAATTGGCAGGCTCTGCAAGAGGATCTATACTAACATTTAGTTTTCCTGGCTGCAAGTCATCTCAAGGAGGCCACTCAACCTTCTGGTAATGTTCATGATCAGCCTTGCTGTCCCTTAGTAAAAAAAAACATGAATCCCTTGTGTACTTACCCTGTAATCCGAATAAGAAGTCAAGCAGTTTAAAATCACCGCAAACATCTCATTTTAACATAGTATACTCGTAGTTTACCTTCTCGAGAAGCTTTTTTACATTGTCATATTCTTCTTTCATCTGTACGGAGTATGCTCTAGGCAGGGATGGATACTGATTCCCATTATGTAGTTAAACAGCTTTGAGGCTTTTTGTACAACTATCTATAAAAAGTCACCAGTCTTCAGGGTTGTAATAAATTCTAATAGCAGTAAGCAAGCTATTAATATCGTTGCAGAAGCAGAGATCCTCACTTATATCAAAGTATACTTCGAATACCTCATGGCGCTTCCTGTATACTGTTGATCTGCAGTCCTCTCCCAACAGATTCCACTCATTATGTCTGGATTTCCAAAGCTCAGCTCCTGACTTAGTAAGACCCAAGTCCCTGATGAGACCATCCAGTTCACGTTGATTTGAAAGTCTGGGCGGTTACTCATTCTTGTTTCAAACGATTCATCCATATCTTCATTGTCACAACCTTCTGACTCTCCTGATGAGCCCTCCATCATACCCTCTACCTGGGAATATATATAGAAAAGGGGATGCATCTAATAGCTGGTTCATAAATATGGATTGCATGTGTAATCACATTACAAGAAACCTTAGCTAGATGTTTTAAGTATTTTAGTATTAAATCTGTTACAGAGAACATAGCTTAAAATTTGATAGCACTTACTTGAATTTTCTGTCGGCTGTGGAACCAATAAGGTATCATCATGTGGCATATGTGCAATAGAGGATAAAATATTTGGATATGGAAGGAATTTTCTTCCCTTAACTTTTTTGTACTTTGATATGTCGTTCATGCAAAAATAGCAATCAATCATCGTGATGATTTTTCGGCTCTCACCAAACTCTCGGTGCAGCAAATGACATTGCTTTTCTTGCACCTCTCAGCCATGCATCTAAATTAGATCGACAAGTTTCACATATCACATGAGGGGCCCATGGTTTTCCTTTGTCATTCATACTTAATCCAAAGTACAGTCTATAAGCAATCCAGTGCTTTGCACCTTTCAGAATGTTATGTGATACATGCTTATGTCCGACATAGAAACCACACACAAAACAGAACGAATCTGGTAAATTTCTGCATCCTCTTGTAGCCATAATCAAGAAAGTCAATAATTATTATATAAACCTGAAAAAGAAAATAAATAAATTAGCGAAAAATTTAAGTGTGCTTTAACCGTAGCTTATACATTTTTTTATGTAAGTATAATTTTTTATATCTTTAAACGATCGATGATAGAGAAAAAGTAAGCATATATTTGGAATTAGCGCAAAATTTAGTAATAAAAGCACTCAAAATATTAAGAGAAACAAAAGTTTTGTGAAAATTATTTACCCAGTGTAATTGACGATAGATTTTCAATCAAAGGACTGTAGTTGATCGTTAATACGTTCAAGAATACAAGTTCAACTGCGCAAAGGCAAACTTAAAGATGTTCAAGGGTGTCCAGTAAACGGGTTGACAATCTCTGAGCAGAGGAAGCTTCGAAATCGTACGGTAACTAGTTTTGAATTTGTTCAAGAGTGGCAGCAAATATGTATGAGTGCACTTTTGGGGACAGCGAAACAAACACTTCTGGTTAAAGGCCTGATAACAATGAGGTGACCAAGGAATACAGTACTCACCAATAATATGATTCAAGACTGCCTAACCGCGCCAAAAGTACAAAAATTAAAAGGTGCAGGACGAATAAATTCCATTTTATATGATGAAGCTCTTTTGAACATTTAGATGATCGAATCTTGGCAGAGAAAAGGTGAACGCTAACATAAATCCTCCATTGCGCCCACAGTCAAACATCCTGAAGCACTCTGTGTTGGGAGGTGCATCTCTTTCAAAACAATCTGCGTTTACATATTTATTCCACACACAAAATTATGAACAAAGATTGGTATTAGAATGTCGTCTGAGGCGACCTACTGTCCATGATCTACATATGAGACGTTTGGTGATGCTTCCTCAGTTTTTCCTCACGATGGAGCATCTTGTTATTATTCAGAAGGCGAAACAAAGTAATTAAAACAAAAAGACATTGAAATAATCGATTGCTGGGGGAAAATTATCTCTGAAATCCTTCCGATTGAGAAACAGTGGGCAATGACCGAAGAGTAGATAGAGAACCAGATGCGCACAAACTCTGAGAAACATCCGACCAATATTAATACAACGCAATTTCTCACTATTCCTTCCGAATAGTTAATATCTTTCCTGTCGGAGAAAATGTCAGACGATGTAAATAGAAAAAAAACTAACACATTAAATAAGAAACTTTTTAATAATCATCCTTTTTTACGTTATGGGTTTTTTCGAAACTTTACTTGCCATTTTGATTTTCCTGTATGTCGCTGTATATCCTACACGGTAATATTGTCAACCAGTCTGATAAAAAAGGACTGTTTCTGAGTGATTTAGTCATTTATAGGATTTTATCAAGCAATAAACATGTCATGTGAGGAGCTATTAGATACTTGAATATCAAGAGGGAGAAAATGGGGCCTTGGAAGAAGAAATAAGGTGGGAGTGAGCCTATAACAAACCTTGGTACCAGGAAGTCTATTCTGGTTTAGAATATTTCAAGGAAAAACATAGCATAAATTCTTCTAAAGAAAAAGGACCTTTATTTAAATTTCATATTAGGGGATATGATTTTAATGCATACATAATCCAAAATATTTCTCTCCACATTAATTTTAGGAACGTATTTTTGTTGTGTCAATGTTTCGACCTATATATAGTCTGACGTTGCTCTTTCATGTGTTGTTTTACCCTAACACAGATTTTTACTAAATTCTCTAAAGCAACCTCCAGTAAAATATTTAGAATTAATGGAATTCATATGTATCTCTCATTTGGGTGGCATTTCTTTTAATTAATAATTTCGAGGAAAAATTTTGATATGAGAAGAATATATTCATATTGAATCGTATTAATGAATGTAAATACCTGTAGAGATGGTGAACATCTTATGCAAAATTTTATTTTCTATTTTTCTTACATTATTACTTTTATAAAATGTGATAATATAAACTTTGTTTTTCTTATTCCATAACAAATTCTGGACTTAGACTCATAAAAGGTTCAGGAACAAAGCAACAAAAACACTGATATTACGACGATCTGGGAAGTCAGGGATGAATGAATCCAAACTAAGAGTTTTTTTTTATATTTACGATATTTGAATTCCTTCGGGATTCTATGAATTAAGATGACAAGGAAATGAAGTTTATGGTTTGGCTCAACTTCAATGGTGATTTGATGGATTAAAATAAATTCTTTTAGTGTCTTGAGAAAGTGGTAATATATTCATCCTTGGTCAAAGATAGATTGCCTCATTAAATTAACTAAACTAATTAAGAGATAGTGCAATAATGGACAAAAGAAGGAATTAAAAAATTTCCAGAATCGATTAACTAAGAGTAAAAAAAGGAAGATGATGGCAATATAAATTCCTAATTTTTGGCAGTAATATTTAGTTTCGAAACAGACTACAAAAGATAATACAGTGTTATTAGCTTCACTAATAAGTGAAGGTTGAGGTAATTCGTAACCATGGAAAGATGAGTTAAAAGAAATTTCAATGAATCGTAAAAGTGAAAATCCGTCAAAACCAACTAAAATAGAATCGTTCTAAGAGCGAGTAAAGTTAAGATTTTCTACCAAATGAACCGTAATTAATTATAAGAGAATTTGAATTCCTAGTAACAAGGAGTGGTTCTAGATTGCTGCAAATCTATTTGCGTCTGACAAAACCTTGAGCACATCTGGGCATTGTACTTTTTGAAACCATTACATGGAAAACTTTACTCTTCGACCCTTTCGCGTATTTCCTTTCTTCTGCGTAGAAATACAAACGACGATCCAATAGAATTGCATTATGGGATCTCGGCGCGGGTTTTATGTTGCCGAATTCTTGTGTTTATAGGATTTAATGAATTTACTTCCTGATGTGTGGAAAATCGCATGGATTGCTCGGTGGATTTACTTTTGAGGGGTGATTTTTTAGGTGCCGGAGAGGGTTTTGTTTTGTTTGAATAACTGCAACCACAGATTTAATATATTCAGGAAAACAAATTCTGCAGAAGTTGATGAGTGTATCACGACTGCTATCAAACAGATGCCTGTATAAAACTTCCGTGGAAAAAGATAATAGCATCAATATTGATCACAACGAAGACCTACAATAAAGATATTTCAGAATTTACTTCATTCATTAAGTGTCCACTGCGCTGGTGGCTTGTAGTCTGGTCGTTTCACTTTCTGCTCAATCGAATGGTAGCAAAGAATAAATCAACAACTAACTTCAAATCCTGGTCTGAGGGGCACCACCAAAGATTATCTTTGTCGAGTTGTGTGGTTTGGGAGAAAAGGATAATTAGTAATGTTTTCGAACCGCACTATGGAATAATGGTTTCAAACTAGAACATGTTTCCCCAAAACAAACTTATTTCTGTTTTGCCACTTGATTAAACAGCACAAGTACTTAAATTCAAATCAACTTTATACCCCTCTTTTATACTGGCTAGGATTTGAAGTCAGAGTATATTTTGATTAGTCTGAACCAAGGTTCCTGGTATGGGTTAGCAAGGGCAGCGTTTAACTGGAGGAAGCGAGTAATTTATAGCTAGTTGTGAAGAGGTTCCAGTTTTTAGTGACAACACTAAATGCATTAGAATGTACTCAAATGAAGCGGGATATGGTAAGATCCTCCAGAACAAAACTACCTCTACCAAAAGCCAGACATTTAAACCGCAAATTACCCGAATGTGTTGATGTCTTACACTAAATTTCTTCTCAGAACCTTCGCTTAGTTTTATTTGCCTTAAGATAAGTCGTTGACCTCTGAGAATTCTTTCGGTAACGCCACCGAAAATTGTCCATGAAATTTATTATCAGAATTAGAATTCGGTTGCTGTTTTAATTTCCTCCAAGATTTTAGGTGTGCGATTTGGATTAATTAATTGAACGAGCGGTAATGAAATATCTGAAAAATTATGGATTTTTACGTTAATTATTGCCGTTTTATTTCCATTTCAATCTTATTAAAATATATATGACAAGGAGTGTAACGTTAAGATAGTGTGTATGTAGAACGCAGTGTAATTATGTGTTATTTATTTATCCCAAGACACTACGGGTTTCGTTCATATTTTAAGGGATTTTGTACAAGCAATTATTCTAGTGATGATGCCAAATTCGTTTTTTGCCTATTAGTACAATTATATTCATCGTTTAAAGGTAATTATATGTATTTACTGTTTCCGGGTATTACACAACTGATTATGCATTCCATAGTGCTAGGATCATTAAGAATGTCCAAACTCTGATGAATGAATTGCTAGATTGGTAGTTTATTATAGAAAAGACAAAGTAATAGACCAAAATAAACCTTTTTTGTGTTTTGGAATGTGATTCTTTAGAAAATAAATAAAAGATTCTTTTATCCAAAAAGTAAAGTTGATAAATTTAAACAGGATTTTCAATTTCAATGATAAGAAAATAATCTTCGAGTTAAGTTTGACATCAATATAAAGTTGAGATTAACCTATTTAAAGGAGACCTTTTTTTCTCACTGCTGGACTCTAATCTTTGAAGTGATTTTGCTATCAATGGTAGGTTGAGATACATAAATAAGTCGATGAAATCATTTGTTCAATATTTAAGAAGCGAGAACAATCTTCAAAACTTTTATGCTGAGGAAGAATAATAAGAAAATATCTCTTTCTCTTTCTCTCTCTCTCTCTCTCTCTCTCTCTCTCTCTCTCTATATATATATATATATATATATATATATATATATATATGTATATATATATATATATATTGGGTTTGATTAATTATTCACCTTAAATGTTTTGTTGATTGCCAAAAAATAGGAATTCATTTTTCCCATTCTAAAATATTTAAATTTTAAATTTTCCATCGAGAAATTGGTATAAATATTTTTCTTTGGAAGATTTGATTCAAGAGCGGCAGAAAAGATACTTCACAAGAATAGAGAAGTGCGCTTAAACAAGTGGCACTAAAGGTGTATCTGGATGTAGAAGGACAGGAACGAAAATAAATATGGTCGGGGATAATTGTGTGGAAGAGCCAAATAGTAACATCACTCCTAAACTTGTTTTTTCCACTCTAATCGATTGAAGACAGGGCAAGCATGGTATAGTGGAGGTGTAAATTTATCTATAAATACTCGTCTGCCATGGATTTATTTACCACTAAATTTTAGATTGCCCTTTGCTGTGCTTTTAATAGATTTTATCTAAGTTTTTTTATTACAACTCTGTCTATTATCAGAGTCTGTTAACCTATTTATTGACTAACGTCCATCTGTTTAAGTTCCGTCTAAATCCTACATATGTGCATTAACTACATAGACCGTCTCCAGGCTGCACTTCATGGCGGTGTCGTTTTCTATATTTCAAACCACTTTATTATTAAGCTATTACTATTATTATATATCAGTAACTGGTATTTATTACTATTAAATTGCATTTATATAAAGTAAGAATGGTAAGGTGGAAAAGAGTAAAACCAGATGTTTTCCTTAAAAGCGAAATACCAACGAGGGAAAGTCTCGACGAAATTTCGAAACGAGAAATATGTAATGAAAGTGGTGAAGTTAGAGCAAGTAAAAATACGTGAAAGGTATAGGGCCACCCATCTTCCTCTATGCATTGGGGCCGGATGTCACCCAAGTAAGGTTACCCGACACCTCCTCACGAGTGCCAGATGTAAGCCGCAAGAAGCTTATCGAGGCTATGCTGGTTGGTACCTTCCTCGAATGAGTAATGCAAGCACAAAAAATAATACTACGTTGTAATGGAATTAATGTCGTTTTTTTCAAAGAAATGTAAAATTATATTTAATACCAAACGTACATTGATTCAGTAAGCAGTTCCATTATTAATGGCAATGCGTTGCAATCGTTTAACTAAGTAATGGATTCTTTTCTTTAAAATTTCGCTTCTGATGGAGGAAATAATTGTATATCCTTTTACATCTCTTTCATATCAGAGCAGTTTTTGCCATTTAGATGATGGCTTAAATAAACGGCTTCAAGATTAAATGCAATTCGGACAACTTAATCATCGAAAGTTTTAATTCAAAATCACATGAACGAATGTGTTTTCTTTTAAATCATGGCTGATATTAACGAATAATAAACAAATTTCACAACACTTTTGCATTTTTATTACTCAAAATGAAGCGCCATTCCCTTATTGTATTCATCAATCAGGAGTTGTTTATTTCGGTTAAGCTTTGGAATAATTTCAACAAATATTCGAGGCATTCTTTTATCTATACAAAGATTTACAGTAAATTCTTGCCCACCTAATAGATTCTTCTACCAAAACATTGCTACATCAATTCAAATCATTTTTCTTCTTTAATCATTCACATAAGTATGAATGTGAATATGAGTATACGATTATTTGCGTTGTTCTCTTGATTAGCACATATCATGGGGCGAATGTGTATATATTTGTTAATTTTTGTGTATTTCTTCGCACTTCAGAGTGCTTCTGTGTCGAAGCTGTGTTAGTATATCTTTGTTTACTACTGTTTACAATCTCTGCCAACTTTATTTATTTTTTTATTAACAAAGAGAATGTTTGGAGGTTTTTTAACAAAGTTGAGATGTTAAGTCATGGTGAAATGTCATTTAGATAAATATCAGCAGTAGTTAAATCAGAAGCGTATTAATGGAATTCTCCTGATCTGCTCCGTCCAGCGACTACGTCAAACCCAATTAGGAGAAGCTTCATTAAACTATTCCATTTAATTGGGAAGTCGGAGTTTCTGAGCAACTTTTCCTCACATTTCTGCTCTCAACCGTCGACAAACTTCTTATTACTTCATCGCTATGGGATGTGAAAGCTTTATTAATCGTTTGATAATACTGATTTTATTAAAAGTAGATTTCTTTTAATGGTTTTCACTTTTATTCTAATCTCAACGTTTTCATTTTTTGTATATGTATTATAATTTCTTTTACTTCTGAATATTTCTAGTATATAATCCTAGTTAAAACTTCATTCTTTGTTTTATTTTCTTATATTTTTAATTCTGTATATTTTCATATCGTATACTTTCATTATCTACTACATTCGGTTTTAGTTCTTTCCATAAAGATAAATGTAGTTGAATTAGAATGTAAAATTTTGTTTCTTTTTGGATTTACAATTTCGAGTTTTAGTACAATCAATCGCATGAAATTTGGGGGAAATGTTTAGTTATGAGATAAAGTTTATATTCATTTGCTGAATTTTCTTATTCACGAAATTGTTACCCAAAGTATTGTTATTCTGAATATTATTTTCGGAATTAATATTCAGACAATTTTCGAGGGACTACTTAATTTTAGCGTATTTTCAAAGTTTTGAAACTTAGCAAGATGAAATGTTCCCATTATAAGTATACTCAATCATTCGTTCCCTCGTTAAAATTCCATTAAATCCCAACTGAAAATTATTTCGTTCTAAGTTGAATTAGGTAATTGTTTTTCTTTTCTTTTCCATTTCTTCTTTGGAGTCTATGAAAATTATAACCTCGTGACATTTTGCAAGAGAGAATTCTGCTTCGCGCCATGATGCTAAATTCTTCTAAAAAAATTCAGGGTCTTCATTAAAGAAAGTGATACTATAAGTTTTGGATTTTCTCTCGTTCAGAGTCTTGTTTACCTTTGTTTTAGTTTACTTTTTAGCTCCTCCGAGGTTAACTTCCTTAATCTTACCTTTATTCCTTAAGCACAATTTTATAGTAATACACGCACGGGAAAGTCAAATATATGAAAATAAAAAAATATTCATTTACAATTCTATCAGAGCACTCTAGGTAATTATTAGTAATCGGATTAGAATTAAATCAATTCTGCTGTAGATAAAAAAGTTTATTGTTTTGAACTCCTTATCAATTATATTTAGAAAACTGCCTTATGACCCTTAGTAAGTGATAAGAGAAATAATTCAAATGGAGAAAAACACTTTGTTCACACGCATAGAAAAAATAAGACGCGTTTTATTTAAATAATAATTCAGCTTAGCAAATCATTTGTTCCATAGACATCATATGTCAATTCAAGAACGACTGTTGCTCGTGTTAAGAGAAAAAGGTTAATTTAAGCAAATAAGAGAACAACTCCAATCTTGATGATCAAAACAAACTTTACATCTACACAAACAGGATCGCGAATCCTTGATCGATTTTAATCATTTTTAAAATGAAATGAAGAGGAAAGTGGTGACCAACAGAAGAAGTTTGCTATGAAGTTTGTTAGATGTGAAAGGGGTTATTCATTAGGAATTCCTCAATGATAAACAAAGAGTTAACTCAAACCAAAATGTTCAAATGAAACTCTTGGAATAAATCGTCCTTCTCTACTCAAATTAATGGGTGTCTCTCCTCCTCCTTCCTGACAATACACCCCCACACCCGGAATATGTCACCCAAGAAATCAATATTTTGTTAGGTTGGAAATCTCTTTCTCCTTCTCTGATTATCACATGATATCCTCCATCAGATGGGAAAGAGCAGCGTCAATAATAATGGTAACTGCATAGCTGTTAAATGTAAGTTTATATTATTTTAAATTCCTTTTAAAAAACAACATTAATTTCTTGGCCTCGAATTATTATTATAAGATCAAATAACTTCCAAGATAGGAAAAGAATGGGTGTATCATAGTAGCAGAGTGTATAGGCAAAAAAATAGTGTAATTTAAGTAGAAGAGTTTGTGTTGCAGTAAGTCTGGCAACTTCTTTACATGAGCATTTATTCTTTAAGTCAATGCTATTACGTTTTATTTTGTTATATTTTTCAATAGACATCTTTTTCTTTTTCTTGTCTACTTCAGATCTTTTATATATTTGTTTTTTATTAAATTTAGATTAATTTTCTTAAATTGCTTTTATCTATTTTGCCCATTACCTATTTTTTTCCTCAGATTAATTCATGTGTGCATATATATGGACATATGCATACATTAAAAATGTCTATTCTATTTACTGGTTGTCCTTTTTTTGAAATTGTGTTTTGCTGTTGTGTATTTATTTAAATATTGGTTCAACATCCTCCTGCGCACGCAGTTAGCTCCTGTAAAATCCTCTTCGGTAGTGTCTGTAGTGGAGTTCGAAATCTGGTATTCTAATATCTTGCAGTATTCTATTTAGGAAATATGAATTAATTTTTCCTCATATTCCTTTTGCTTTCTCGTGTAGGCTCAAGTTCATTGTGTCAAGTTCTGCATGATTGTGCAATACTCTTGATTTTTGCATTCCCAGCAAGCAACATTCGAAACAAGTCGCAACGATTGATTCTGTACTAATTTTACCTTCTTTAGTTGAGTTTTACCTGCTATGTGTAGTGGAATGAGAGGGTAGAGTAGAATAGGTTTTACCAAGGCCATGTACAATATCCTTGTATTTCTTAGAGAGAGTGCTTGAATCGGTATAGCTCTCCTAAATTCCTCTTGGCCTTCTTAAATTTCTTATTAATATGTACTCTGTATCCTCCTATCTGATTTTTAGTATGAGCCCAAGACCGTCTTGAGAGTACAGGTAGTATTCTCCCCGTACCAGTACAATTGAGGTCTTTTCCCCAATGGGTAAGTCTTTGAAGCTTTCCTCATTTTTTCGTATTTTGTTTTTATTTTCACAGTTGTTAACGTTAGTAATTTTCACCAGCTGTCCTGTTTGCTATGTCGATTGGATTACGGGAATTACTGGTAATTAGCGAAATAACACTAGCCTTAATCACTAATCACAAGCACTGCCCCATCAGATTCAATTCTCTGACCTGGCATGCAACGCATATTTTTTCCTTGATAGATCTTTCTATTATTGTCACTGTTAAATATGAAATTAATTTCAGGATAATAGAATTATTTTACATTAAATTCAAAAACCATCCTTTAAAAAGTGAGATAATTTCCTTCCTTGATCACAAATTTAGCCAATTCCCTCTCTTTCACTCCCTCCCTATCCAAAGGGTAGTAACTTAAATATTGAATCCTCATTTCTGATCAAATGAAGAAACAACCACATCTCTGGTACGTATGACTCTTACTCTTGGTGAAGTTATCCCTCCGTTTCGATTTACCCTTTGTCCTTATGCATACCTGGTATTGGATAACACATATTCCCGTGAAAAACTCGCAGCATGTAATTTTACGCTACCAGGTTTTCGTTTGGAATTTCGAGGGTAAACTTCATTACTTTATCAAGACAATTATTTTATATTTATAGTCACATATAAATAAATTTGCGCTCTGTTTATGTTTTGGTATTAGCAGAATCGAAATACTATAAAACACAACTCTATTCATTGAAAAAACCTGATAGCTTGTATAAAATTTCCGAATTTGAAATGCATTATATAAAAAAAAATTTTTAAAGATTTAAAAAATGGCTGGTTTATTTAAAATTGAAAATTTCAAAAACAAGAAAAAAACTGAAATCCTTTCCTGAATCCAAAACGCGGTCTAGTTAAGGTTCTTTAGGGGGTTAGTTTTAGTCCCTGGATATTTTATATCAGATCAAAAGGGTAAAATGATGAGTGATATGGGTGAAATAAATGAGTCTGTGAAGCTATAAATTGTTTTGTAATATTTTGGGATCAAAATAAATATTTAAATCACTTTTGACTCCAGAAACGTTTCTTTCCAAAGAAAGGTGTGCAACCATTGCTGCTGTGCTCCAAAGTGGCAGGAAATGCAATTAGATAGTTGCTAAGGGTTTTATATAAAGGAAGGGCAATTTTATGATCAGTACTGATATTAAAAAGGCTGCTTCCCTCCCTCCGAATGATAAATTTGTACTCAAAGAGCTCCAAATGGTAGACAAGATCGCCTCCTGGTAAGGTCGCAGCTCAAGTATTGGATGCCTCCAGTGCCTAATTGCAGGTGTGAACTACTCAGCGTACACAGTAAGGCAGAGACATTTTAAACAAAGGTCTTAAGTCAAGAAGTGGTCCTAAGAAGCCTCATACGATTAAAAAGAACTTTACGGATAGGCTTCATTTTTGTAGGATATATTAAAAATAGTGTTGAAGAATAGGGCAATTTTATATTCTCTGATAAAGCTCCTTCCAGCTTTTGGGCAATCGCTCGTATGAGGAGAAAAGAGGGCGCATTTAAGATTTGTGCGTCTTGCCTACGGTGTAGCTTCCGCTTGAAGCTCAAACAGATTACGAGAATTTATGAGAGCTTATTGCGGTTCTTCACCCAACAAAAGATGCCCTTCTGACTATTTATGTGGAGATTCCAATAGATAAATATTGACTAATATACCTAGATTGGAAATCAATTTGTTAGCCTTCTTTTCAATAGTAAATTAAATATTTAGGTAAAGGGTGTTACAAGAAAGGATAGAAATTAAGACCTCCCTCTTCGATTTAAACAGAGCAAAAGGTCAGTAGAATATGGGTAAAAAAGAAAAAGATGCATTCTTTAACAAGATTTTCTCCTAGAGATAAGATAAAGGATTTTTCGAAAATTGGTTCGAATATAGTTTCGCATTGAGACCTCGGAAGCCTTTTGTAAGATGGACCCATCAAAATTGAATCGTCTTGAGATTACCTCTATTCAATACCCTTTGTACACTTCTTTCTTTCAGCGTAAAGAATTTCCAGATTGTAAGGTTGATCAACTTACTTGTCTATAATTAGAGTTCACTTAAAAACAAGGTGAGACTCCTCAAATAAAATAGTTTATATAACAATAAAGATACTTGTTTCAGAATTGAAAAAGAGGATGGGAAAAAGGTCAAAGATTTGCCATCGTTACAAGAGGAGAGCTACACCCACATGCTTTCGCATGCTTTGTATGCCAGTAATCAAGGATATAAAGCAATAATCACCTTGCATAAGATATAAATCTGTTCGGTCTTTGTTGGCTTCTAACAAAGATATCTCTTTCTCACTGTACCTAGGGTGTACACTGAGAGTAGAAGAAGAACTCTAGACTATGGAAAACTTGCCTTCGTGATTGTAGAAGGTGTTTTTCAGGCCATTGTATATTTGTATGCATTCACTAGATGTGATTCAGTCAGTGGCTTTGGAAAGATATCTAGGTGCTTTCAAAAACCTGTAAACTTATCAAGTTTTTCACTAAACCTTTGATGAGATAGTTGATTCCGGTAATCTAAACAGATAACCAGTTGATGAACTGTGACAGTTTACTTAACAAATGTATACAGTTTCCCTCAGAGCCTTTTAAGGCAATAAATTATTTACAAACTCTTCTGTGCAAAATGGAATGAGGTGGAATCAAATCACCTTCTTTTTTGTAAAGAAAGGTTATTCTCCCACACCTTTCGTGCAAATTATAGAGCTGCAATTTGGAATCGTTGTCATCAGCCTAAGGCAAATGTGCCTGACCCTAAAGGGCATGGATGGACCATTGGGTATGAAAGGCAACAGGAAATTCATTTAATGTGTGGATTGCCTGTTCCAATGGCTTTATTAGAATTAATTTCATGAAGAGGTGCCCAGTCTCGCAAAATACCAGTTTGCACATGCCTTGCAACTGGACTTAAGTGCATGAATATGTGCAAGTAAAACACCTAAGGAAACTATAAACCTGGCAAACAGGTATCTGTTGTTATCTTGAACTACAGTGACAATGAAAGGGTTGAGGAGTATAACAATTACTAAAGGATAAGCAAAGTGGAGAGGGAAACAGTAGAAGCGTTACTTTTGTAAAATATTCATGATATGGATCATTTCTGTCATCTTTATGACTTTTACCTGTTTTGATGTTAATATTGAATTAGATAGAATAATTAGCATAGTTGTATGCCCACTAAAGACAGAATATGGCTCCAAACTTTAAGATGTTTCATACAGTATCTAGTGAACATTTTACTTATTTATCTTAGTTAGCCGATTAATTTGCATGTTTATATTTGCATTTTGTAGAAAATATTATTGTCAATATATTGTGTGGTCATTTTGTTGCTGTAAGCTGAAAGATAAATATTCTGTGACCATTGATGTTTTCTTTTCACAAAAGTTTACAAGAAAGGTGCAACTATTATGTTAACTTTGACCGGCGATATCGACCACTTAACTACTAATCTAAAAGTTGATATCATGTCTACCGATATTCGGTCTTGCCCATGGATTAATTTTCCAAATTATCAAAGGCAACATTGGAGACTATATATGATTTTGTGGTCCTGTCATCAATGAGTATAGAAATCGTGTCATTTGTTCGAATTTAATATTCCTGGGTGCCATTATAAGGGCTAACAAACTGCAAGATAACAAAAGTGTTAATGAAATAAGTTCTATTTCGGTGTGAGACAGTAGTCATTTGCATTGATGAAAGAGTAAAAGATTTCCAATACAATGTCATACAGAGCTTTAAATATTTTTTTTACCTTATATATGCCAGATATTATTTGAATGAATGTGTGATTAGAGAAGATTTAACGAGTCAACATCTGGCCAAGCGAACTACCGGTGAAAGTACTTTCAGCCCACTTGATATTTTTATCCAAGTAAAAGCCAAACTATCTTAAAACTGCTCTATACGCATATATTCAGATGAGGAAGATAATACGAATGAGAAAAAATATGGGAAAGTCGTACGAATTCAACCGTTGTATCCTGATATTATTTGCCAACACAGAATAAATTAGAAGGCGGCTTTATTGACAGCCAAATTGAGTCGTCAGCTAGAAAGCATACAGGATGATGCTATAAAAATAGTGAACTAGATTCGGTCGCACGCAGTCAATTCACGTATCTTCAAAAGTGTGTGTGAAGTGACGGGGTAAAAGTATTATTAAGTTGATTTGCATTAGGAAGTTCGATGAATTTCGCGGGGAATGGAATTGACAGGAATTTTGGAAGGTCTTCGAAGGGAAGTAAAGGATTTCTTCTTGACAATCGAAATTTAGACTTGTTAAATTTCGTAGTATTTGAGAAATGACTTTGTCAACTAATTTATTTGTCGGATATATTCGCCAAATTATATGCCTAAAGTTCTAAGTGTTTGAGCAAAAACATTTCAGTCACAAGAAAATATAAAGGTCTTTTGTGGAAAGAATAATGTCTCCTCTTTTAGCCTTTCAGCGAATGTTGACACGAAAACCAGTTCTTACCACTGAACAAACTAGGGTGTAGTATATAGTTACGTTAAAGAATCATTTAATTACTACTTTCTAAAGGTGAATTTATAATCACAAGCCTTCTACCTAGACTGCCCTTCGGGTAATTTCCATTTGAAGCTCGTGCAATTTGGTGTTGAATTCCTCCAAACTAATTATTCGGCACCAGACAACAGACGTAATAAATTCTATTACCATAGACACAGTCAAAGATTTCTGCACAATGTTAGGATACGTTTGAATGTGGGAGATTATTGGTGCTTTCAGCTTTATAACATTTTCGTGATTGTACGATAGAGGACTCTACGTGAGTATCTTCTAGAACTCCTTCTTTCTTTCTTCTAAAGTGGAGAACCAGCAGGACCTCGGCCACCATGTACATGTTCCATCTCAAGTAGGTTGTTTGTCGATTTTCCTATTGCATTACAGGTAGTTTTTCAACACGAGTGTGTGGCAAGAGTTATGAAGCATATTATACTCAAAGATTATTCTGTCTACGATTGTAAACATACTGAATGCTTTGCCAACAGAACATGACCTGCTCACACTCCAAACATTACATTCTCAATGAGTGGATGAATAGATGTTGGACGATTGTTGTAGTCTTAGTGTAGCATTAAAATTGACCAAATAAAAAATACATTTATTTAAGTCTCTACTTATCTTACATGTTGCCCACTTTCTTTCAATTGATATAACACTTTAACTTTATGTTTAGTTTCATTATGTTTCAATAAAAAAGTTTTGATTAATTATATTACGCAAATATCTATCAAATTCCTCTTTTTCTTCTTCAATTTTAGAAGAGAAGTGCTATACGTCAAAGCTCAGCTATAATGGGTGATATTCATTGAGCTCGTATATATAGTTACTCATCAAATAGGGAAAGCAACCATTAAGTATTCATTATTAAATTTATTAACATTCCACAAATTCATCAACAAATCTATCTTAGCCTTGTTGGGTATTTTCCTTATTGTCTCTACATGTTTTTTAAAAGAAAATAATTACTATAACTCCTTCACTCTTTAGTAATTATCCTATTTCCTTTCAATCTTCAATTTATACTGTTACGGAAAATTATTTATTTTGCTTTGTAAACCTGGATCTTATAGAATTTCAGTGTCACTTGAAGCACAAAAAACAATATCGTTTCTTTTATAATTTGGTATCGCATTTTCTAGTTAGTAACCTAAAAAATGAAGATTACATTCTCTCATGTAGCCTTGTTTGATCATTTACTATTAAAAGACAATTATTCCTAAACTTTTTAGGATCTAAAGTTTTGGAAAAAGGGCTGAAATAATCTCTTTATGTGGAACCATTGAGTAATTTCGGATTTCTCCCAAGATGATCAGATTTTTTCTTTGTATTAATTCTTTCTCTAAAAGAAATTTTGGCTCACCTGAAATAAATTCTAAAAAAAAATTGTAATTTTCTGTTTATCTGAGGGCAATTCGCCAATTTGGGGAATCCTTTTATGACCAGAGGGAATTTTGTTAGTAGACAAAAGATATTTCTTTTTGTTTGCGGTTGTTCATCATTTTATTGATTGGTTTGATATTTTTTAACCCTTAGATGGAAGAGTAACATCTTCAAAAATTCTCGAAGGATCTCTGAATTCAATTGCCTGTTTTTTATTATTGTTAGATTTAGTTCCCTTGCAACCGATTTCAGCTCTTTGATTTAAATCAAAGCTTTAATGCTTGGCATCTCGAATTTTAATTCATGGTTGTACTTCGAAACGTTACCTTTCCAACCAGTGATATGCCAAATCATTTTAAAAAACTCCACATTTAAAAATCGGAAAAAGTAGGCAGTAGGTAAAAGACTGTAATTAATAACATACTTTTCTTAAATTTGATTATTTAAAGAATGCATAGTTACCTATTTTACTTAATTTATTTTACAAATAATATTTGATTTAAAAAATATATTTAACTTGAGCGGTCTCAAAAAGCAGCAGTGGAGAGCAAAATTCAATAAAGGAAATAATAATATGTTAGATATTTAAAGAAGAATTTCTATTTATTTTGTTTTGGAATCCCATAAATGATAATAATTTGATTATTTAAAGAATAAATAGCTATTAAATCATAGCATTTACACAACTTATTTATATTTTGGCCTCTGTCCCTCTCACCAGAAATCCTAGCACATCCTCCGAGTGGAATCAGGAGTCGCTTGTTGAGGGGAAGGAGGTTAGGGCAGTCCTAGTGATCGCATCTAGTGCCACTATACGCTTTATTGCATTTGAGCCGTCTAGGACTTAGAACAAGGGAGATTCTGTATTTGAATTTCTCTAATTGTAAGGGATTATCATATAGAACACTAATGAGGTATCGCTGCACCTCATTGTTGATAGGTTGGAACTTTGTATTTTATTAGAAAAGTATCTAGGGGGGGGGGAGCAAAGTTTCTCCTCGTTCTTCGCCCACTTCCTTAACACCGCTATTTCTCATTCTGTCAGTATCTTCATCTTCATTTACTGGCCTTTTCCCAGGGAGATTTTGGGGGGTAAGAGAGGGGAGGAGGAGGAAGGAAATTGGCTTCAGCTATATGGAGAATTTGGTCACCATAAGTACTCGCACCCTGGTAGTTTAATCGTCCAGATTTGGCCAAAGGTGAGGCCGATTACACTGGGGAACAATGTATTTGGTGAAGTGATAAAGTAAATTTTCCTACCTAGTTCGAGAATACTGAATGCAAATCTTAAATTAGATTCTCTCTAAATGCTACAGATTTTTCGTAATATCGATAACTAATATTATACAATAATTTGCATTTTATCAGCCTATTATCATGCCCTGTAGTAATTTTGAATCATCCTTTTGCGTTATTTATATAAGGCAGCTTTTTTGCAAAAACATTTTATTACATATAAGAAGAAACTTGGATTACAAATTAGGATTACAAATACTGTAATCAAATAGAGGCTAATTTTTTAATGACCGTACATCAGGCTGGAGGACCTCTTCTTGATTTCAATCAGGCAAAAATTTACGTTTGTAACTCTTTCTCTTGTAAGTCTTCTCTGGCTGATCTCTTCTAATCGTCCAGAAGTAGTTCGCCATCATGTGTCTATCCCATTGACCTTGGTAGCGTTCTTTCATCGTCATCAAATCCTGATCAAAGCGTTTGCCTTGTTCGTCGCTCACGGCTCCCAGATTCTCTGGGAATCGGTCGAGGTGACTATTTAGGAAATGCAGCTTCACACTTATGTTGCATCCCAGATCACGATACTCGTATGCTAAAAGCATATTAGTAACCAGATCCTCGTAGTTATGCACTTTTTTGTTTCCTAAGAAGTTACGAACAACGGCAGAAAATGAGAGCCAGGCTGCCTTCTCTTTTTCATTCATGGTGTTAACGAATCTAGAATCACTCAGAAGTCTTCGGATTTGGGGACCAACAAATACTCCTGCTTTTATTTTTTCGTATGATAAAGCAGGAAACGCCGATACTATGTACTGAAAACAATCATTGTCAGTGCTCAACGCCTTGCCATACTGATTCATCAACCCCAGTTTGAGATGACGTGGAGGGAAAACGATCTTTCCTCGACTGATGCTTAGCTCATTAACAATGTTTGGCATTTCTGATTCCAAAGTTTCCCGAATTCGCCAATCTTTTGCGGACCAGTGCTTGCCACAGTCTCGACTGTCCCACATACAGATATAGCATGGAAACTTTGTATATCCTTTCTGCTGGTCAAGGAGTAAGTTGACCATCTTAACGTCTACACATATGATGCAATTGTGTTCATGGTACCTAAGTAAATCCATGACCATTCTTATGTCATAGTGATTTTCTCGCCTATGGACAAGGGTAACCGAGAGGAACTGCACCAAAGTCATTGCCCTTATTCAAAATGACACACTTGAGGTTACGCTTGGAGGTATCCATAAACAGTCTCCACTCAGCAAGTCTATAGGTGCCAAGTCCCAGCTCGGTAAACAGACCAGGAACATCGTGGCAGTATACAAATTGTTTGTCCCCAGAAAAATACTTAACAAATGTACTCTCCCTTGTTCGGTAATATGATACCCGTACTGACCTGTCAAGCATATGTTTTTTACTCAACTTGGAGGGTAGAAGTTCTCCAACTTTCTTGGATAGCACCAAATTACGTATCAAGTCATTCAAATCCTCTTGATTGAAACAGTGAGGAGCTGATGACTGTTCAGCATCTGATAAAATATTTGCAGACTCGGAATCCATTCCGTAGACGTCCATATCAGGTACATTATTTTCATCCTTGGAGGATGCATGTCCACTGAAAATCGGAACTAGTAAGGACTCAGAATGAGATACTGGCAGGTTCGCCAAAGAAATGGTGGGGTAGTCGATGTTGTGCCAATTTTTCTTACCAATCCCTTTAGTATTCACCAAACAGAAATAACAGTCCGATACATGATCCTTTGGCTCTCTCAACACCATGGGGATTCGAAAAAGAAGACCATTTCTCTCTCCTTTTGTCCACTCACAAAGATGTTCCACACAACTATAGCAAACAGCATGTGGGGCCCACTTTTTATCTTGATTACCAAGAGGAACATCAAAATATGCCTGATAAGTGCGGATCACAAAGTTTTATATATTGGGCCTTTGAGGAACTACCATGTAACAGCCACATATGTAGCATAATGTGTCTGGATCATTAACGCAATTTCCTCTTCCCGAAGCCATCACTCTAACATGAGACCTGGAAAAAGAAACAATAATGACAATATTTTTCACAAAAACACTTATTACTATCTTACTACTATGTACTGTGAAGTATTTACTTTCTAGAAGCACCCTCGCTGTTCGTCCGAACGGCAGTTTTGGGGGAAATGAGAAAATAGAAATTACAGAATAATCAGCATGAAAATACTAATTAGAATTAGAGGATAAATTTAAGTCACCAGAAAATGTGCTTAAAATTGTTTCCCTGTGTTATCGTAATTGAAATCCGAGAAGTCAACATTCTCACATTTCAATTACTCTTCTCTTCCTTCTGGAATTTACATAAAAAGCAATATATATATATATATATATATATATATATATATATGAATTTCTTAAACGACATTGAAAGAGAAAATGGAATTAATTTTTCCTTGCAGTAATATTTTTATTACCTTTTTTCAAAAAAATCCGTGCAGCGAAATAATTCGAACCATGCACACTGAGGCAGCGAGCACCGCTTTGATCACAGTTAAAAGTATGCCTTTAGTGCACTATGCTACACACTAAAAGGCATAATTTTAACCGTGATCAAAGCGGTGCTCGCTGCCTCAGTGTGGATGGTCGAATCGCTTCACTGCACGGATTTTTTCGAAAAAGGTAATAAAAATATTACTGCAGTGAAAAATTATTCCTTTTTCTCTTTCAATGTGGTATAATGAATTCATTCTCATCATTCTCTCGCGCTACTTTGAGATATATATATATATATATATATATATATATATATATATATATATATATATATATATATATATATATATATTATATATATATATATATATATATATATATATATATATATGAAGAATTAAACCACATTTTCCGAAGACAATTTAATTCAGAATAGTTTCGGTGTATCTCAAACCCTTTTTCAACTGACCCTGGATAGAAAATATAAGAAAAGTGCTTACAAACATAACACAGGGTAAGGTCGTGAAAAAGCCCCTCTTTTTTCCCTCAATCCCCTACTTGTGGCTAATCAGGGAGGGGAGGAGTTAGTCTAAACATATTGAAGGGCTGACACTTTACTATTTTGTTTATTTGCTTTTGTATTACAGGATTAAAGAAAATTTACCCCTCAGATAGATTTAAATTAGGAACTAACGATATCTGAATTAAATTGTCTTTGGAGAATGTGGTTTAATTCCTCATCTTTTCTTGCGATATTGAATTAATTTTCATCATATATATATATATATATATATATATATATATATATATATATATATATATATATATATATATATATATATATGCGGTTAAAAGGCTATTTTTGGCAAACCAGCCTTCCTCAAAGCCTTCGGAAGAAGCTCTTCTCACATACACGAAAAGGTAGCACTTAAAATAGGCGTTCTTTCAGATAGCCGTATCTGAGAGAACGCCTATTTTAAGTGCTACCTTTTCGTGTATGTGAGAAGAGCTCCTTCCGAAGGCTTTGAGAAAGACTGGTTTGCCAAAAATAGCCTTTTAACCGCATAATTAATTGCGTTACTGCAATAATTTTTCTTAATATATATATATATATATATATATATATATATATATATATATATATATATATATATATATATATATAATTCGAGATACAAAAAATCCCTTTAGTAGAATCAACTTATTATATTACAAGGCAATGATTTTTTTTTCAAATTTCTTAAGTTAGATTGTGAATCCCGACCAGTATGGTGTAAGGATACACTTTTTAAGGGATAGGTACAGTTTGGCGTCGCCAGTTCTGCCCTGCCTGTTCAGCACAAAGAATTTCAGCGCGAGCCGTTTCAGTGCCAAGTCATTTCAACGTTTGATTATTTCATCGGCAATATATCGTGGTAAAATTTTAGCGGAAATATAATTATTAAGTTTTGTATCTTAATGAATGCTTACATTTTAAAAAAAACCTTTATTAAGTCTTGTTGATTTTTTTCTAAAGTACAAATTAGATTCTTTTGTATATGTGTAGGTAAGTAACACACTTGAAAGTTACATACTGACAAAGGAAATAATAGCACATAAATATAAACTTTTAAAAAGATTATGGCAAGAAATAATATTTAGCAAAAAATGAATTTGAATTATTGAAGAAAATAAGATACTAAAAATATTACAAATTTCAAATACCTTTTATATATGGTCCATATTTAACCTCTTGATTTTTGTTATGAAAATTAATAACATTTTAATAAAATTCGACTTTGTAGGAAGACCACCTACAATTAAAATCTATTTATTCTTCAATTTTAATATACTTTTAAAAAGTAGCTAAGAAATTAAAACAGTTCCTAAACAAGTTTTGCATATCTTAAGGCACTAAATTTTGAATAGATTAGTTTATTAAATTTTAAGCAATTGCTCGCAAATATTTGACTTTATTTGTCTCTTCATACTGCAAAAGAATTATTAAAATTCTATCTTCTGCTTTTATGTATGTTAACTTTATTGCGGGTTCATGCCCAGATGCAACCTTTTTCATATACTGGTCTTGTCCTTTTTTTAATTTTGCGGATTTCCTGGATGCACTTCCACAGAGTTGGTTTCCGTCATTCCTAATTCGCATCTTAATCTTCTATTTGCTGCCGCTTCGGCGTGATCGTTTGTTCTATCTTCCCCGTCAAGAGTCCGATGATGGACGTTTCACAAGTCTTGAGAAAATAATGCTCTATCCTCTTCTATTAAGAGGACCAATGTAATTATCCTCGTGCTCATACAGGACTCCGGATCCATGGTCAGTTAAAAATGCTCCTAAAGCATCCACATAATCATCTAAATTTTCTACTAGGACAAAGTCCAGAACAGTGACTATTTTAACGTGTAAATCAAAATCAGGATTATTACTATCTTTCCTATCTTTCTGTTGTTGTTTGTCCATCTTAAATTCCTAAGGTATATATTGATAATTCATGAATAGAATTAGGATTTTTAGGCGCTTTGTTTATTTGCTTCTGTGATCGTCGAATTTTCCTAAGTGCTGCTCTATTTTGCATCTGTGCAATACCAGCTTGAGTCATGCGGCCTAAGCACTGATTTGGAGGCTCACCGGTTGATGCAGCTCTATTTCTTTCTTCGGATTGTGCCCTTTTCACCTCGATGTCAACAGCTGATGGAGGGTGCGTATGTTCATTGATTGCGTGTATGATTTCGTATTCCATAGTATGAATTTTAGCCTTGCAGTTACTATCATGGCTTTGCCAAGAATTTATATCCGTCACATTCTTACTAACTTTATCAACCTGATAGATGTATCTATCATGACAAAATCTTTGAGGGTGCATTCATCAAAATGTGGTCTGGAGATAGTCGAAAAATAGTTAATAATCCTGCTGATATTAAACTTTATGTGGATTTGACGTTGGAATATGGCCTGAAAAATATTTACCAATAATCAATATTCCAGCTTCTATTAAACTTAATGCACATTTGTTTGTTGTTGTAATATGGAATGTGGATTGTCTGTAAAAGAGTTAATAATCCAGCTGATATTAAAATTTAAAGCATTTCTCTTTTGAATATTGCTTCGGAATTGTCTGGAAATAAAATGAATAATCCAGCTGATACTAAACTTGATGTTAGATTTTGAAATAGTTGATATTATAAAATGTGCTACTCTGCCAAAATCCTTCCAAAAAAGATATAGCTCACCACTTCTCTTGAATATTTTTACCAAAATATTGGGTAGTTTTTCATGAGGATTCCCAAGCAAGAAAGCAACAAAAATGCTTTTAAATAAGTACATTATTTTAACATAGATAACATTCGAATGTTGTCAAATACTGGCATACAGTTAAAATAAGTATACTAAATTCTATATTAAATTTAAAGAATGCTCATGAAAGAGAGGTTGATTTCATTTGTCAGTGTTAACAAAGGTTCGCTCGATGGCCTATTGACTCTATTGTTAGATGATCCACAACCATATTTCAGGAATCCGCTATTCCACTGAATGTTCCCCTATTGATGAAGTACTCTACCCTCCAGAGATTAACACTAAAGCCGTAAATATTTTTGCGCATGCGTGCTAAAAGCTCTCGTCTCACGGTACTTATAATACGGAAATATGGGTAAAGTTTTTCGCAAACAAATTCTTTGTTTCTTTTATATTTTTTAAATATTTGACAATAATGTATCGCTGGAACCCTTTTCGGACTAAAATGCCTGTCACTCGCATTAGCTATAGCTAAAAGCTTGTGAAGACGCATTGAACTAATTATATTTAGTTTAACTAAACTAACAGCAACAAATACTTAAAAAATATAAATATCTATACATGATTGAATAAAATTCCTTTTTTAAAATAGTAAGTCCTGATTCACAAATGGATATAAGAGAAATAAAATGGACAATTATGTGAAATAAACTTTGTTCATTATTTAATTTTTTTAATTTTCTTATTCAGGCCGCATTGATACCCCTCGAGGGCACGCTGAAATGTGTTGGCGCTGAAACGGAAAGGGGCTGAAACGGCAAGGTGCTAAAACGTCTTGGCTGTGAAACAGTAGGGCGCTGAAACGCCCCATCACCCTTTGTAATATAAGGCCTGTTGCTCAAGCTTGTCCTGTAAGTTGTAAATGAAATTTTACAGGTCAAATATTTAGAGTAGAAAAGCTTGGCGATATTAATTCTTGAACTTTGACTGCATGCTACATTGATCGAAGTCCTTAGTAGAGGTTACTACATAACTCTATGTTGCATGCAAAAATTTAGTGGGAGATCTAAAGGAAAATTGTATTAATAATGACTTATACCTTACAACTATAGGTTTTTGCTCGAAAATCAAAGCTTAACACTCTTCATGCAAATTGAAATTGAGATGAAGATAAAAGAAAATGGAGAAAAGTTTACTAAACATTTAAAACAGGATTGTTTCTGTTTTGTTAGTAATAAAAATTGAATAGCATTTCTGTGATGTCATTAGTGGTCAAGGTCCGAATGGTGAATGAATTGATGTTTGTCTTTTAAACAATTTTTCACCATATACAAGATACCGAACCTTGGCTCAGTTCTTCCGGAGACTTCATTGATACGAGAAATATTTCGAGAGAACCATGTGGAGTTTTAAATCTATGGGATTACATAAAATCCGTCTGATCTCCTTTGGCTTGTGGGACGCTCAGATAAATCTAGGTTGAAGGTTAACTGTAATATCTATTGAAAACTCATTTACGTAAATTAATCTTGTAAAATGGGTGGTATTTTGAAGGTTAAATAAGAAGGACTCAAGAAAAGTAGAGCAATTAAAAGATAAAAATTTCTTACAATTTGAAATTAATAACAAGCAAATGAGACGAAGCTGATAATTAAAATAAGGTTCAAAAGATAATAGAACTATCTACAGGATGAGACAAAAAGGAGAGAAGTTTCTGAAAATTCACTAAATCATTAATTTTAGCTTCAAAATTATTTTATTGCTTTTAATGTTTTTGTATTGGATTAACATTTAGGAAAATTAAGTATGGAAAACAAAATCCCTCATGTGGAGTCTTTTTTCAATGATGCATTTCTACAGGCTATTTTAGAACTTGGCTGCTACTCTTTTCATCATTGCTCTATAGTTATGGTCGACTTCCACGGGAATAGATTCCTTTAAACCATACAATGCACGGGGCTTATGCTCATACACACGTCCATTGAGTTTCCCTAAATGAAATAATCACACCTTGACCAATCACCTAAATGGTCAAGGTTTGTCAGCAAGCCTGGTAATGAGGCGGTCACTGAGGAGAGGGTGAAGAAAGTCCATTGATAGATACTCTGGCAGTTTGGGCACACTCCCCATCTCGCTGAAACCCCACAGGTTGGATATGAATACGTCTTCGTCTTAATTCAGGCACAAAGAATTTGTTTATCATCTCGATGTATCGCTCCCAGTTCCCCGGAGCAGCATTTCCATTATGGTCTTAAAAACAGTAAGGATCAATGACGCCAGTATTTCAAACAGCACATTAAACCGTCACCTTTGGGCTGTGCAGTGGTCTTTCATGCAGTGGTCTTTCGTGCAGTTCTCTCGGATTTTCCTGAGCCCAATCACGACAATTCTATTGATTCACCATCTCTTTGAGATGAAAATAAGCTCCAAGACTCATTCACAAAATGAACTTGCTATTTTTAGGCGAACATGCGGTGCTCTTTCATCCACCACCACATAACTTCACCTAAAAAGAAAAAAAGAAATGTTTAGACATCACTGACCAAATTGTACCTGTTTGACATATGTCCCTCCCCCTGGGGCTGGGTAATGGCAAATATCTATTTTCAGCTTTCCATTTAGACTATTATAGAACTAATTTATAGTTTAAATTTGCAAAAAAATTAAAGTAATCACTTCCGAAAATCACATATTAAAAAGATCTTCGCCAAATTTGCGCCAAATCTTGCTATACACAACTTCCATTTGCTTTGGTCCAATGAAAATTCCTTCCCATTTTGGTTTGTTAAAAGATTTCACGATATCAACTTCGAAATTAATCGAGAACATAAATTCGTACAAATATAAATGTTTGCGACCGGATGGGAATACACATACTCATACACATACTCATACACATACTTATACACACACGCCTAAATACCAAAAAATTCGACGTCACGCTATAATAAGAGATCGAAAGTTCTCAACTTTCTGCGATATTTGGTCTAAAAGTTTCTAAAACAAAGAACAAAAGACATGCACACATTTTGGGGCCAAACTTCCTTCACTTCCACGCTTAAATACATAAAAGCACATTTACACAGTTACGGATACACTCGGTATTTATGTGCTTACTCTTCTATACATTTACTAGTTGATTCTTTCAGCTTAAAAGCAGACAATAGTTAGATAATTGTGTCCCTCACACCAAGTCACCTACAGTGTTTATTGCCCATATACGCACATAACATACATTAATCCATTTCTAACACCCATTCTACAATTATATTGCCATTCAAAAATAAGGAAGTACCAATGGTGGCATCTCTCATTAGAACATTTTGGCAGAAGCGAAAGTGGTTGAAAAAAGGGAAAGTGAAAACTTGCATTTATATAGATGAAGATGACCCTACAGAGACTGCTGGGGACGATCATCAACATGAGAGGACCCACTCCTCCACAGTTCATCAAGGTATACAACGCAAGCATCTTCAGCTCTTGAGATGATTAACTTTAACTTGCTACTACCACAAGGATAAAACGGTAGTGCATATGTCTTCCCGTGGTTGTGGACAGTAAACATGTGTATGTTGTAACCTACAAAGTGGAGGAAGAAGAATTCCCCTCACTCTTAGCAGATCATAAGAAGATAAGTAAAAGACAAACGATCTCTTTCTCTCAGGTTCTGGAACTAAAATATTCTTCTTCCCGATCCCATTTATCCGAGAATAATGAATCCGTTCTTCTGCGCTCATTATTTGGGGCAAAAGTAAAGAAGAATCGCGCCGTCATTTGCTCTTCGGAAAGAGAAGCAGACGAAGAGGTCGTTGAGATCAATTGTGCTCGAGATTATGAAGCAATAATCCTCGCTTCCGAAAATACTCAAGTAATCGGAGGCAATTTACCCTCTAACTTAGTGTTTACATTCCCTCTTAGGGTGTTATTGATAAACATTTTCTTCTGACTATATTTATTCTCAGTTAGAAGTGTAGATATGATAAATTAATAGATAGAAACGGACATAGTTATATTTATAAATATAAAGTACAAGCGTCATAAATATTGAAGAATCAGCCAAAAATGGATTTAAAAATGAAAGATTAAAAATTCTAAGCGGCAAACATAATAATTACAGTTCCTTGTTGATTAATTGAGAATTATCAGATATCGAGAACTATGATATTGTATAGGCAAATATCTAAAAACAAGCCACCATTAAGATCACTCCAAAGGTAAGAACAATAGAGAAAAAGACAAGAATTGAGAGAGAAAGAGACTGTTCTTTTACCTAAAATAAGTTTTTATTTAGGCCAAGGAAAGATTAACCCCTCGTTCCTTTATATGATCTTAAAGCTTTGACCTTAAGTTATCCAGAGTTAATCAAGCTGTAGCAGTTAAATGATTTATTAATTTATTTTCGAAATACAATGTAAAAGAACAACCTCTGCCCCCACCCCCCCGCAATTTATCGGAGACTGTGTGTTATGGTATCAAGCCATGGATGACGTCATTTCCTGTTCGAACATTCTCGAATTTTTTACTCCTGAGTACGTTAGGAAAATATTACTCAATCATACGACTCGTTCCAATTATCCTCCCCCCTCCCCCTCCCGTGACAAAGCGCGAAAGAGCCGCGCTGTGTCGTCCTTGATGCTAAATGATGGATCGACTCCGCCTTCGAATTGAGCTGCCTGGAGCTTGTGACTTCTTTCTCCAAACTCCCCCTTTCCCTCTAGAATTGGGCATACAAATACTCGGGATATTCTATAGTTCAAATAGTCCAGCCCGCACCTCTAGGCCGTCCTTAGCGTCTCGTCCCGTGAGCGTTCGTCAGACAGCAGCCTTCTTTAGCCGTGATTCTACCCAAGTCATTTGGTAGCTTCTGTGAACGGCTGGCCTTTCAATTTGCGCAACAGTCTCCCTTCGTTTAATCGAACCAAATAAAATCTCCATCGATTACCTTTGGGATAAAAGAAGATTCCTCTTTCAGTAGAATTACGAGAATTCCCACATTCCCCGCCGAACGTCATCTTTGAAGTTTGGCTATCTTCATCGGAAGGTTGGTTCGGATCGTGTCCGACCTGCCTCATTCGGACTGTGCCCCACTTCACTTATTTGGATCGTGTCCCACTTGCCTCATCGTATCGTGCCCCACTTGCCTCATCGGATCGTTCCCCACTCGCCTCATCGCAAAAAGGACCTTCCTCGAAGTCATCGACCCGTAAGACTGGAACCCCCTCCATTACTAGTATTGTCAAGTTCCCCCTTTGATCTGAGCTTAGTTACATTAATCAATTAATTCCATTTGAGAATCCCTACTCATAATAATTATCAAGAGAATATCTTATTTTAAATAATTCCCTTTTGTCTATTATTATTCTTATTTTAATTTTTGTAAATGAAATGATATATTTTTGTGGTTTCATCTTTAACTAACCTTGAACGATACTTTCGGCCTATTCAGGTAAATCTCGTCCTCGATTTACATATGGACTCTGTTTGATTATTAAGGATTTCAAACCCAACTCCTCAAGTGTGACATACTAGTCGGTCGTTAATTCCTGCGAACAGTCCTTCAACGGTTCGCGTTGCAGTAGGTGATTAACTCCCCTCCCCCATAATATAGGAGTAGTGTATGGTATAGAGTGGTTGTACTACGACAGAAATGCATTAGGGCTTGTCTATAGCTGTTTTTTTTTCTTTCCTTCAGGACAGGATTCTCAAATTTATTAAATAGGCCCACGTGAATTGAAAATAAACAAATGGTAATGCCGAGCCTCATAATGGAGCTAATTTTCGGTTCGAATCCCGATGAGGGCAAAAACAAGTGATTTAGACGCCTGTCGAGAATTTTATGCTAATTGGCAGCTCGATCCACATACATCATTACACACAAAGCCGATCAAAACGCATTCGCGTCTATTCCAGTCGTCCTCTCTTTGCACACATGACAGATCACTTTTCCGCCCAAAGAGCTTCAGTCATACTCCCCACCATGTAATGGGTGACTCACCCTTGAGCCAGGAAGCCCTTGCTAGTCGGTCGTTTGGGACAAAACAAGACTGCTCCGTCTGACCATTTTCTCCCAAATATGACCTCCCACCCCTCCCAGTGCCTGAAGCTTGACAGCGATTATAATCAGCCTGATCATTATGCGACTTCCAGTACCCAGTCGGTAAACCTCGTCCACATGTCAAAGAGATGGATGGCACTGGTCATTAAAGGAAAAGCAAAAATTAAAAACAGGGTGTGAAGTTCAAAGCCCAACCCTCGAATGAGTGCAGACTTGTCTTGTCTTGTCCTCTACCAAAGGGCCTCTATTTTCTCGCTCTCAAGACCTTCCTGATTTTCACTCAATCCATTAATCTTCTATTAATGATTATAAATAGAAAAGAGGTGTATGTTATGTGAGAAAGGCTAGCTTGTACGTAGCTTCCATCGCACTCCATCCATCGATCTGTGCAAGATACAACCTTCATTGCTAATGAGATATCTGTTTATTATCACAAATGCCATCGTTAGTTATGGACTTTCCTCAAGTTCCCATGTTGAAAAGGATTGGTAAAAGTCGATTTTTCAATGTTAAAAAAAAATTAGATTGATTTAACCATTCTAAGTAATATTGCGTTCATTCAAGTATTGATCAAATCTATATTCTAAACAAGGTGTCCCAAAAGTCAAGAGACCTAGGAAAAATCTAGATCTCGTAATGGCATTAAAGCATTTTCTCCACCTAAAGATTTAAGTGATCAGGGATTTATGTGGTAATTCCAACAACAATCTAAGAAACTGTTGATCCTCTTTTTATAATTCGCATGCAGCATATCTCTCGACATTTTGAAATCCCTGTATTATTAACTTTATTCGCTTTATACAGTTTATTCATGATTGATAATGAATTAAAACTACTGAATGTTAATAGCAAGAAATAGAAGGTATTATTTTGACTATTGATTCAACCTAATTGAAATGATTCTGCGAACAAAAGAAAATTCTGTTGTGTGCTATTTTTCCAACGACAATTTCATTTTGACAATCGATTCTTCTTCCTTTCCAAGTTTAGTCAGGGAGACAAATTTTTGGACTTTTGGAATAGAAATGAAAATCTCAAACGAGTTTGAATGAGTGATAGTTCTATAAATGTATTTCTCTCTGGTTATTTTGGGGATAAAAAGATATATTTTACCGATATTTTCTTTTGCACTTTCTGAAACGAAGAAGGCAAAAAAATTGGCAAAACCTTTTTTTTATTTGCATTGCAATAAAGCAATCTTGGAGGAAATTTAGATTTTAGTTTGGAATCTAAGATATAACTGCTGTTTAAATTAAATTATTAATATGGCTTCATGTTTTGAACTATTATGTGTATATATATCCTTATTTATTCTTTTTCGTGAAAAAAAGGCTAGGGCAATAAAAGTTTTTAACATAGTAAAAGAGAATTCCGTATGTTCATGAAAAATGGTTCTCAATTGTGCGAAACAATATCGAAAGATTATGAATAGCATTGACAAACTATGCAAGTACTGAAATGTCATTTTAGATAACAACAAATTGTCTCATATTCTTTGGATATTCTATGATCATAGAAATTAGATATTTATATGTTATATAAGTTCTATCACCTTCGTTCATCTCATGCTTCTCTGCCTTGTTTGTCGGCATAGCTTCGTACCGAACCAGATATAAACTCTCTGCTTTGAATTCAGGTAACAGCCGCAACTCTCCTTTGGCCCAGAAATTATATTTACGATTGCTAAGCGGCAGATTCTGAGACAGGGAATTCATATCCTAGTAGTTTTAATCCAAATACTATTTAGCTGCGTGAGTCGTAGGCAACAGAACAACTCCATAAGGTTAATTCATAACAGAAACTTGTTGTCGCACTTAAAAGTAGTCTGGACCATATTTTATTTTTCTACGACAACAATAACAATTTCTTTTTGAATAAAGTTAAAAAGCTTTTTAGGAAATATATTGAAAAAAATTGCAATGTGGGCCACGGTACTTTTAAGTGAGCCCCCCTGTACAATTAAATTTAGTATTTCTTTATGATCACTTTTAAAATAGTAAGTTTTTTTTTCGAATATAAACATAATATATAATACATTTATCTTCCCTTAATTGCGGGAACTGACAAGTTTAAATAAGCAACAAAAATGCTGATTTTTAAAGCATTCGTCCTAGTTGAATGTGAATGCATATATTTTACATGCCCTCATAGCAGAAACAGTCACATAAGTTTGTAAATGTTCAATGGCCTTTGTTGATTCTCAGATTTAAACTTTAAAAATAAACTGTTGATAAGGTCTTATTTTGCGACTTCTTAAATCATACCTTAATGTTAGACTGATTGATTATAAACACATGCTCACACTTTATATTATTTATTAACAAGGTCGAATGGCTCGCAGTTCGCTTGGATAGAGAGCTTCTTTGAGGTTGAGTAAAAGCTGGCACTTGGCGTGGTGTGAGGGTGGCAAAAAGCGTTTTGTGTCTGACACTTGGAAATTAATTCAGTCAATTGCCAATTGTTTAAGTGTGTAGTGGTGTATAAGGAGAAAAAGGGTGTGTGGATGGATAGGGAAAAAATAGCCAAGTGGGGTGAAAAGAGGGAGTAGTGTGGAAGATTTGCAAAGAGATGCGAGAGCCTGCTGATCAGGTTTATCGCTTTCAATTGTTTATTTTGTTGTGTGTTTCCTCTGCTGTTATCGTTAGACTTTGTATTTTAATTGCATTAGGGCCATTTTTCTTCAATATAATTAATGATCGTTGGTATGGAGTGGGCATCTGCTGTTGTTTTAATAATTAACTTTAAGTGTTGTGCTTGGTTTATTTATCAATGTAGATATTTGTGAAGGTCAATGGAGGAAGTTCAAGGAAACTAATAATCTAAAACATGCTAATAGTGACTTTTCTTTACCTAGGGATGGTTCTAAGAGTGCTGTACATACACAGTTGCTAGACCAAGGAATAGTCAAACACGGCTACAAAAATATACTTTAATACGACTAAAGATTACATATATGTACAAATAGAACAAGTTAAATGGCAATGCAATTAAATATTGACGGTTCACTACTAATATAATTAACATAATCAATTAAGTTTGAGCCGAGGGATAATTAATTAAGTAATGATTTTTACAATAAAGCAAATTGTAGGGGCAAAGGGAATCATTGAGGTTCGATGCGTTAAAAGTGGGAGAGCCGTGAGGAATCGGGAGTTAAATCCCTTTTAACTTGATATGCGGCGAGTAGGACAAGGTAGGTAAGTTCGACCTTGAACTTGTGGGCGTCTCACGGGACGCTCAATTCAACTTCAGTAAATTAAATTTGGTTGGGGGTGGGTCTCTTATCCTTAAGACGCAAATGGAGTGTGCTTCGGGGATAGCTCTTCCGATCCTTTGAATCCGAAGACGTGGTGAGAAGGGTTGAAGCGCGCCAAAATTTTTCCAAGAAAAACACTGAGTGACGACTAGCTCTTCCTTGGCTCTTCAACAATCACTCAATTCTTCTCTATACAAGAATGTAGTCGATTTCCTCTCGACTAACGAAGAGGTTACACCTAACGTACTAAACGGCAGCTTCAGACACAATATGCCTGTGAATTCTGAACTGTCGAAAATATACCCCGAAATTATTCAGACGGGGAGAAAGATTCATCGCCAACAGACTTCCTCAATTGCCTTGGGTCGCGATAAGGTTCTAGAGCGCGAAGACGTGATACCCCACTTAATGCTCTTTTCATTGTTCTAATTTTTCAGTGTATAGGCCAGACGAATTTAGAGAGGTCAACGGCGAACTTGGAAGGTAAGGAGAGGGGGGGAAATTCCTTCTCTGTCTCATTTTTCCACACAATTTACACATGGGATTTATAATAACAGCATCATTCAGCTTTTATTAGCATCCAAACCGCGAAAAATTTAATATAGACGCCTACTAACTTTTCTGTCTATATTGTGTATACAGGTAAAAGATGGTAAATAAGCCAATTTTTACTAATGTATTATAAAGATAGGGATTAAACTGCTCCAATATTCATTAATACCATTTATGAGTATAAATCGTCGCAAATAGATAAACTTTGTCTCTAAGGCACGTTTCTTTTCCGAGCTATAACAACTATGATAATATATCAGTAATGTCAGTCTTAATCGAATTTCATGCACAAATTCTCATAGGAATTACAGTTCTTAATAAGACTCCTACACATACTTGTGTTTGAGTGAAAATCTAGCTATCAACGACTACACTTGTTATTCCCGTGGATGAAACAAGGATCAATTGCATAATCCGGAGATAGGCAATTTCCCACATACATTAGAATTCCCGCAGAATACACACATAAAGACTCCCTATGAACAATAATTATCTTAATAAAACAGGAAGGCGGAGAGGTACGAACTGTACCAATGTTCTGACTGGAAAAATTCTCCCATAAATCCAAAATATATCTAAATTTATTTCCCTTTTGAAACTCGCCAAGATTTCGGATTAAGGAGGTAGAAAGGGGAGGGAGATATTGGGCTCAACTTTGGCAACTTAAATTTTTTTGATGATTGCAAAGAAATTAGGAATTTATTTTACACATTCCAAAATTTCTACATTTTAGAGGTTTTTCCCACATCATAGAATTCTTTGTGTTTGGAAGATTTGATTCGACGGCGGCAGAAGTTCTACTTTAGAAAAGAGAAAAATGCGCTTAAGCCAGTGGCCCAAAAGGGGGGTGCTTTTTCTAGGAATGAATAAAGAAAGAATAAATAATATTTGGGGAGAATTGCGGGGAAGAGAGAAATAGTAAAATCAGTCCTAATTTTGGATTTGGGGGTTTGGAGACATGGCACGAATAGTATATTCGATGGTAAATATTTATCTAAATCTAAAATCTAAACATTTGAGTCGAAGAAATAAAAAAATTCCCAACTTTTCCTTTTCTCTTTCGTAATACAAATTAAATTTGATTGAATTTAGAATTCATTTTATTTAACCTCTTTCTTATCCACTCTTTATCGCCTTATCATTAAATTAGATAGTAAATCTATATCATCAGACCTATACCTTGTCTATCGTGTGTTTTATATATGTATTTTTACCTTTATGCCACGGCTCCATTCGCCCATGTATACTATGAAGCCTTTTCATGTATTTCTACAGATTTAATCTAAGTTTATCTATTAAAAATATGTCTATTATCAAAGTCTGTCTATGGATTTATTAACTGACACCATCTATTTAATTTCCGTTTAAGTCCTACATATGTGCCTTCACTACATGGCTTGTCTCCTGGATGCACATACGGGGCATCGTTCTCTTTTATATTATAGACCACTGATATTTCTTGGGAAATATCAGTATTATTGAATTATTATTGTATATCAATAAGTGTAGTTTAAAACTCCTATGTTGCATTTGTATAAAGAAATAAAAATGGCGATAGACAATAAATACACAATAAAAGTGATGGACAATAATAATATTTGCATCAGTTAATAAATATCAGTGTTCTATAATATGAAAAAGAAACATGCCCGGTAAGTGTATCCAGGGGTAGTGTATGCAAATATGTATGATTAAGATGGATATACACAGGTGTAAGTCAATCAATGTATGATTTAGAGGGAACAGAAACAGATGCCCATCTTCAATTTAGGATTTAAACCAAGGTTTACGCCAACCAGTGCGGGAGCACCCACCTCCTGCTGATTTGTATAATCAGGTGGGTGGTACGCACTTTACTCATCCAGCATATCATCCCTGCCACGAGCCTCGTAAATCAGGTTCTTTCGCTCCCTTGAGTGGCATTTGTTCATTATTGTGACCTCTGGCAACTCTCTTCTCTTTGCTCGCTCACCAAGTCTAAGACCAAAATAAGCAGAGTAATCACGCTTTGTGAAACGTGTGACTGGAAACTTGTTAGAAACAACGGGGTATTCTCCCCAGATGTGGCAGAATACATCTAGCCTATTTTTCCAAGCTCTTCTAGCCGATTCCATTTCATTTCCCTGCTAAAGTAAAATACCAGTTAGTGAATGAAATATTGTTGCATGAAAACTTATCAGAATTCGTTTATTTAAAGAAAGATAAAATATTTTGGCATCATATAAATAGGAAATCCCTTTACATGTAAAAAAGAACATAAAAGAACATCATTTGGCGATAAATAAAAAAGTTGACCTGAATTGCGCAAATCCAATGTAATTTTTGGATTCAGCACATCAAAATTGCCCTTATATAATAAATGGTGTTGTCCAGTCTAATGTTCTGAAATATATAGGAGATAAATAAGAACAACGCAGTGAGTAGAGTAACAGAGAAACTTCGAAGCAGACTAAGAAATATCAAGTCTTCAGCAAAAATTTGGAAAGCACCAGTTTTCCAAAGGACTTTTGAATGCGAACACTCGCTACCATTCCAATATTAGTGTTTGAAGAAACTCGGAGATAAGAACTGTCGGTGAAATCCATACCCACCGCACATAGGAATCTTGCAAATTGACGCTAAAATTAAGCGGAATCGATCGGCAATTGAAGCTCCCTCCACTTTAACCCTAGAAACCCCCTTTATCCCATTGAGGTGGATAGAAGTATGCAAAAGGAGACTGGTGGGTTTATCTATGGAGAGGGGGGAGGGGATGACTTGGAGATATGTGGTTAGAGGGTAAAGGGATGATGAATAATTCCTCTAATCAATTTACTTCTATTCTATTAAATTCTCTTTAAAGTCTCCTCCATTTCCATATTCCTGTCACACATTTCTCTCCACCACCTCCTCGTAAATGAAATCCATCAAGACAAGTCAGAAAAATCCTTTAAACGCCGACGGCATAATTCTCTTAATTTAATTTGACTTTTTATCTCTCCCACACTTCTCTCTATTCGAACATCTCCTCAAACACTCTTATCTCTCAATCTCTCTTCCATCCTAACGTCCGTTGAAATATGAAGAAACAATCATTCAAACTCCAATGCTACACTGTCTTCTTGTAACGTAAAATGCGAATGTCTTTGTATCGTAAAAGTTTCAAATCTTTTAAACGCTTAGAAAATAGGCGGCTAAAATTCAGAAAAAAATGAAGATCAAATGTCGGAAAGGAATTTTTCTTAGAAGAAAAATAAATTTTCTCTGTAAAATCTTTCAAACACGGAATAATTTTCAAAACTAAAATCATTAATGTGCAAGGCAGCAATAAAAGAATTCCTTAAGAAAATATTTCAAATCTTAAATGATATCTGTCAAAAGAAATCTTAGAATCTTTTCACGCTATATTAATTCTTTCAAACGCCAAACCCCATCTTTGAAAGGCAAGGTAAGAAGCTGTTGCCAAAGAAAAACAAAGTTCAATCACCAATAACTTTCCTCTTAAGAGGAAAAAGACAAAAAAATTAGTGAGGCAAAGCTCTGAAAGAAGACAAAACAACACATCTTTTTCATCGAATGAACAAAGACAAGAGCTCAATCGTAAAATTAGATCATTTCTTCGAGTAATCCCCGAAACCATCAGAGGAGAACGATTGCTATGATTAAGCAATGGGTTTGATTTGAGATAATAAAAGAAATGCTCATTTCAGATCTTAAATCGACATCACCACAGCAACCAAAATCAGGTTCCAGTTATACCCATTAAATAATGCACACCTGGTAGTAGATAGGATATTTAGCTCCGTCAACTGGGCCTGGTAAAAGTTATGTGATCCCCCTTGTATGTTTATAAGACTGTCTGTTTGTGCACAAGTTATCTCAAAAGGCTATTACACATTTCAATGAAATTATTCTGGATGAGAGGGGCCTTGTCCCAATGAAGGATTGATTAAATTTGCTGATGGATTCAGATCTGGATTTGGATTTACATCCGGATACTGATTCTGGCTAAGTTATTCACTTTCGTTAACTCGGTAACGTGGCAAGAATGGCATAAAATGCCATATTTCACAAATATCCTGAACTAATTGGTAAGAATAATAGAAAACACCAAAGGATAGAGGACCTATCATGTTCTATCAACATACCCCCTAATTTGTTCATGATCCTAGTCTTTCTGATAAAAATATGTAAATATTTGCAGGGAAAAATTTTACCGAGTATCATTATGATTTAAATATTCAAAAATTCTTTCGTATTTTAGGAATATCGTCTTTAGTGTCTCCAAACACAGCATAGTTAATTGAACATTCCTTTATGTGAATAAAATAATAACAATAAAGTAATTTGGTTAAATGGATTTATTTTTCCTAAGAGAAATTAATTGGTCACCAAATAAAATAATTTAGGCCCTATTTCACAACTTATTTAAAATAATAACGACTATGATTGTATGTGATTTGTTCAAACAAGAATGATAACGATGAGTGTATCCCTCATAGTATAAAAGGTTTCTAATAGAAAATAAGGTCCAGTGTACGGCTAAAAGGTGTTATGTGAAACTTCGTGACTAGGTGTCAAATGATCGAAACTGTAACAGACTTGTTCACTTGATTAAAGAAATACTTTGCAAAACAATGGAAAAGAAGAATTTGAATTAGATTAAAAAAAACAACTCCATTTTTAGGGATAGACAAAAACATGGATGTCGTAAGCAATGATTGTACTTTTAATCTCCCTCATTTACCAATTAAATCCTGAGATGCTGTTCATTTACTGGGATTAGACATCTGCCAAAAGAGAAGCCGTAATATTTTGAAATATTTCCGGTTTTATTGATCAGGCGGTTAAGTGAAACTGATGAGAATTTTAAATAAAAATTAAAAGTAGATGAGCAGCATCCAAAATCATTTAGGTATATTCTGATGAACCCAAAATCTAGCTTAATTAATAAGGAACAAAACCAAGTGAATTGATTCAAGAAAATTAAAACATTATAACATAACGTAACTTTAGCCAAAGCTGTTTTGCTTATCCCAAGTGCGAGACGAATATCTATAGCCCTCGATATGGGTATACAATTATCTATACCATTTAAAAGCGTAAATTTTCTGTACAGAGAAATAAGCAGGTATTAAATTAAATGGATTTGACCTGAAAAGGCATATAATATCAGACGATGGCTTCGAATTTCTTAATTTAAATTTAAATAAATTATTTCTTTCTAAAATGAGGATTGAAAATTACACTTCACTGAGTGTCTACAAAACTTGTCAATTCTATTAGCACGACACAATAAAATGAATTAATTGAATCCTCTGACAATATCTTAGTTGACGAGTTTTGGATTGCAGGAAAACCTTTGATTCGAGTCTCAATTTAGGCTTACACCCATGGGTTATCTCTTATAGGAGGTAGTAGAAAGATTTTGTAATAAACTTTACCAAGATAGAAATTCAAGGACCTGTTTAGTTTCTACTTTGGAGCAGGAGCAAATGTAATTAAAAAATCGTTTTAAAAGACAACAAGCGATTCCTGTCCACCAACAAGGAGCTTTCAGCCGTTAATAACTTCTGTTAAATTGATTGGCGGACAATTGTCACTAAATGTATGACTCTTTTTTATACATTAAAATTAGGTGCCGGCCCTTTTCCATTCTAGTCCTATTTGACTAGGTAGATTATCCTGTCCATCCTGTGCTTATAAAAGTGAGGACTTTTTATGGGATGGAGCAAGCATCTACTATAGTCCTGTGGCCGAAGAACGATGGAAAATTAGATAAAGATAAAATAGACATTAAGTTATACAATTCCAATATTTTTTTTTATTCTGAACCGATGAAACAGTTTTATTTTCATCTCTGACGAAATATTTGAAATTAAAAGGAGGAGAAAATTGAAGGAAAGCGATTACCTTGGAAATAATTTCCGAATTTTGAGGGAAAAACAAAAATTCATTAATGCCTTTTTGACATCTGGAATCCCCAAACTTTAGGTAATACTTTTTTGATATCTTAGAAGAACTATCAGTTTTCGTCCAAATTATCTGTTTTTAACTTTAAAATTAAATGATGACTGGCATTCAAATTTCATTACAAACTGAGTTTTAGAACAAATAAAAGAAATTAGTAACAAATTGTGAGAAGATTTATATTTCTTTACAAAAGTTTTCCTCGACTATCAAATATCGGAATTTGACACTTTTTCGAAAATTTCCGTAAAATCTTTTGTTTAAATATGTAATTGCAAAGATGCTGGGACATGTGAGGCTTGTTTTGGTAGCCATAAATGAACGTTCTCTTAGGCTGGGTGGATTTTTGTGATGTATGTATAAACGTAGGGTCACCAGCATGATTTTTCATGTTTTTTGCGATTTATTCTTTTTTATGTTGTCTTAATTTAAATGATCCACACTCTCATCCTCTCTGCTTCTTCTTTTCCTGAGTTCTCAGTTACTGTTTCACTTATTCATCGAAGTAAAGCCGAAAGTATTGTTTTTTGGACATTTCTGTGTAGCGTTTTCATTACACTCGCCCACAAATCGTTTCAGAGTAGAGCAAAGCCCAATGGGAGTTCATCCCCTTGGGTTTCTTAACCAACGGAGGTGTGAATATTTGGGGCCAAACCCATCATGGGTAGAAGCCTGGAGAAAGACCTTTGCGTTTGCATTAATCAGGTATTCGCTTACAACAAAGCACAAACTTATTAAAAACTTGGCTTTGTAAAAGTTCTGTTCGCTCGACTTCTATTTTTCCTGAGGTTTAGGTATGTAATAGAAAAGGTTCCGTCAAACATACTTAAAGATCTTCTTTTCCAGCATTTGTCATTAAAACATCTTTTCATTGTGTGCAGTTGTGTAGAGATGGAAGCAAAAAGAATCGAGATCTCTTCTCTCATGCGCGCGGGCCACAACATGGCCGACATCGGCAGCCGCTTCAATTATAGAGTCGCGGAGAGGTTCAACAACGCGAGAGACCTCAAAGATCGCTCATCCAGGCGGAAAAGCGATTTCTTGTTCACCAACGGCTGTATGAGGGACGGGGGTGAAATGACCTGGAGGTGTTTGGGTTGATTAGTTTCCCAGTTTTTTGACAAAAGCGGATGAGTAGTCATTCTATCAACACCATCCCGAAGTGGATTCTCTTACCTTAGCCATAGTTGTGTGCCCAATCCTCCTGAGCCCAGCCACTTCCCTTGGTGGGGTGAGCGCAGTGGTACCTTCTTTTTCCTCTGTCTTCCGATTGCAATCCCAATGAATGCTGTGTGGGTGTGGCAATGGATGAATGGTGGCACCAAATAATCCTTTTTTCTTTTCACCCCTACTGTCAGGCCCCACTTGGAATTGGCAAGTTGGGAAATACCACAACAATTGCCTTACCTGGGACCAGCGGCTCCCCTAGGTGGACCTTTTTCCTGCTTCTTATTGTGCTTTATGTATTTTTATTTTTTTTATATTGTAAATCTAATCATTTTTGGTGTTATTGTTTTTACATTATATTTTGTTTGTTGTAATTTTTTTAAAGAATATTGAGAAAAATTCTCGTTGATTTTTTGAGTGCGGGAGATATACTCCCTATGAGCTCTCGGTGGTTTCCAGCACGAAAGATATAGATTTTGCTTTGAGACTTTAGTTTCTAATTTGAGGCGTCTCTGAGCTTCTCTTTCCAAATTTGAACAAGCCTATACTTTTGAGCCGCAATTTATTGCTAGAGCTCAGGAGATTGGGGTCTATATAAGCTCCTGATTTACTGGCTCAAAAAGGGCCGGATTTGAGTGTGGCTGTGATGAGATGACCCTCATTCGGATTTGTGGTCGTTTGAACAATTATCATATGTTTGATTTGTATATGAACTCTGACCTGGATGATAGTTTTTAGGATTGCCTTTTAACTGCCATGGCTGGAATCCAGGAACCTGACTCTAATCTCTCTTTTGGCTTTGTTGGTGATTTTAGTTCTCATCATAGACAAGAGCTGAATTCCATTTCTGCGACGAGCCATCATGGTTGGGCTGCCTTAAACTACTGTAATTTTGCTGCATGTGAGCAGCTGGTTCGTGATCCGACCCACTATTCTGGAAGTTGCTTGGATCTCCTTTTTAATGATGGTCCCACCGTTGTTGATCTACGGGTTGTTCCGCTCTTTCGTAACAGCATCACGATCGACTTATTTTTAAGATTCCTTCCAAACATTTACCACCGGATGATTCCATTACTAAACTGGTCTATTTAATATCCCGTGAAAACTAACTGGCATTGATACTGATTTTAACTATATCTGTTGGGGAGACCCGAGTGTCCTGTAGGTGTCCTTAATGAATTTTTTTTCCATAATTGAGAGAAGGATTCCCCTTGTAGTTATTTGGAGTCATCGTACAGACAAGCCTAGTTGAATGATGCCTGTCGATTTGCCCAGAAAAATAAGCAGGCAGCATTTTGGCAGTGGTCTCATTTGCGCTCTCAAGGAATCTTGGAATTTCTATTTGCAGGTCAGGTCACACGCACAATGTACTTCTAATGAGGCTCAAAAAGCCTATAATGATCTTCTTTAGAGATATTTTAACTAGGACTTTCGACCGCACTTTTGGAGGTCTACTCTTAAACAATCCCTGTTTGTGGTTGACTCTAGTGTTTCTCCCTTGTCGTATGCTGACGGCTTTGTATGATATAACTCTATGGACAAAGCAGATCTACTTGCCTCATCTTTTAATAAAAGCAAAGCAGTCAGGTAGTAGACTTACTTTCATCATGCTTTCCTCGTATTATACTGCACTCCTTGGCTTTTAAGTTATCAGAACTGTTTATCTATTTAATTAACCTTGAGATTTGACGGATGTGATCCTTTGGATTTTGCCAAATATTTATACAAGAATTCTCCATCATGGGCTCCAAAATTAGCTGTTATTTTAGATTACTTCTTCATCGGAGTTCTCTCCCTGAATGCTGCCATTCTGTAACTGTCACTCCAATCACCAAAGGCTCTTCACCATCAGCTCCTCTAGAGGAATTTAGACCCATTTCCATTACACCGGTTCTGTCTAAAATATTTGAGGGTTCTCTGGTCAAACGCATGATTCATCTTCTGAATAATAATATATTGCTGCCGGTAAAATAGTTAATCAAAAGGATTAACGTGATACTTACTTTCTACTCTAAATCTCGAAATATGACCTTACCTTATCTTCCTCATCAAGTTGCACTTGTAACCCAGCATCTTCTCAAATAGGATAACGACACTACCAAGCTACGCCTTGTTTGGTTTCGTAGTCTCATTCAATCATGAGAATGCCACGGTTGCTTCCCTGATCAGAAACAACGTATTTAGGCCCTGATTGATATTATGAGTAGGCTTTTCTCTTTCCTCAGCCTGATTAGAAGTAAAGTAAATAGAAACTATCCTTACTTTATACTAATCATCGATCTTTATGCCAGGATCATTTCACCATGTCATTTTATTTTCTTTCATCACTTTTGTGTTCTTATCCCGCTAACCACCATATAATATTGCCAAAATCTTTTTCCCTTTTGTATTCTCTATGAAAAGTTCAATTTATGAGGCATTACTCTTCCATTAGCTTTTCCGACTTCCATACAACTATGGCTAAAGTATGTCTTATCTTTGGAAATGCGGTGTAGAAGTGAGTCGCGATGGTGTCCCCCAGAGAAAATATACATGTCCAGGTACGAAGAGCGCAAGAACCCCTACCCAACCTATAGCAGGATCCCTCTGATGCTTTGCTGAGAAAAAGAACGCATGTGCATCAAGAAGGGAAGATGGGATTAACGAAAACTGAGCTAAGGGTCTCGTTCATAGCGCAAAAACAGGTAACGCAGTTCTCTGACGCACACAAAAAGTGTCCGGATTACAGATCATAAGGTGCTTATAAAGAGTTGGTCTTACTGGATGTTATGCCCCCCTTATTTGGAATCTGACTAAATTGTGGTAACTAAGGTGTACTGCTCCCGAAGTTAACCCTTTACCATAGCTGTAGGATAATTTAAATTAAAACTCTCTGAAATATGCATGGTCAACCGAGCCCCTTTCAAAAGGAGGATTAACCGAATAGAACTTATTTACTTGTCACCGCCTTTATTCGATATATTTGTTATAAAAAAACAATCAGAAAGGTAAATCTCTACAAAATATTGTGTACATCATTGTATAATTGAGGAGAGAGAGATTTATAGCCCCGGTTATCATCATTAACAAATTGAATTTGAGTCCTTTATAAGCAATTTGGATGGTAATTTAAACTTGTTCAGACTCCAACTCCAACACTACTGCTTTAGCCATCATATCTCTTTTCGCGCTGCCTCTTACTTAGTTTAATACATTTTCTCTAGTTCAGTACCTTGCCCCCTCCGCTACAAATTACAGTTTGTTTCTAGAAAACATTTTATAACCATCAATACTAGGAACACACTAGGATAGGATTCGAAAATAACTAGAGTGCAAGAACTTAAAAGGATTCTTAAACTTCCATGGAAACGCGTGAATTTCAAACTCCTTCCCAAATTATGTTCTCACCATTAATCTCTCCTTAAGAACCCTGTATCCTAGAATAGATGCCAAATTCCGAGTTTTAAGGCCCCTCCCTATTTCTTTCACTTTTTATTTTGGAGGATTCAAAATTGATTCCAAAATCTTTAGCTACCCATGAGATTAACGAGCTAATAACAGTCGTTTCTCTCCCATTTTGAATCTCCCATAGCCTCAAGTTTAAATTACCTTATAATTGATAGACACAACAAAAATACGTAAATATTATGACTTATTGTTAATTTTTTCTATTTCGGATCTTACATTTGGGGTTTGAAAGTTATCCTCTCGGCTTCAAGAAGAACCGAATTTATACGAGGAATTCTGCCTATTATCTTCCCTCTCTTATATCTCATCGAATATGATCATTTTAGGTGAAAGAGAAACAATTTTCGAGAGAAACCTTTCTCATGTGTCTGTATTACGGTTGTTTTTTCTAGTCTTAAGGCGAGGTCGGCAAGTTCCTGTCTCAATCGAGTTGGTATTCCTTGGGAACACTTCAATCAGGTATACGAATAAGGATAAATCTCTCTGGTACTTGGGAATATCACCCAATGTCCAGCTCAGTTCTATATCAGGTTCCTTATTGTTTCATTTATATCTGTACGATTATCTTGTTTTCATTAGAATGTATGTAATTATTTTCTATGACACCAAGTTAGTCCCCTCATAACGCATAAATTGGCTCTCTCATCTGCCCTGATACCGCAATGTGTTTTGTTGGTCTCGATTTATCTCAGTCAGTCACTGTTGGGAGTATGGACTCGTTACATACAGGAATTTCTGAAATAAATTTGGACCTAAGATGGCTTAAACCTACGATCATATAACAAAACAAAATGACATTAGAATTTCTAATAACACTTAATAAACAGCTTACTCTAAACATAATCCCCAACCGCACAATACACTAAACAGAAATACGATTGATACACTCCTTCTGCACACCAGCATGTCCATTAGGCAAACGCATTCTGAGTCACTTTGTCAGTTGGCACCTGGCAGTTTTACAAGGAGTAACAAGGAAAGTAAGTACCCTAGGAGACCTTACGGTCCATTCAAAGAGGATACCTTTGGACTAGCAATCAAGCAGGCACATGGCTGCTCAATTGTTTTGCATCCCTAAACGGCCACTTTTCAAGACTTTGTCTTGTCTTGACTTGAACTGGTCAACAGATTCACTGTTGAAAACTTCCACTGGAAGTGCGTTCCACTTTCCGCAGATACTGTAAGGGAAAAAATTTCCACACAGATTGCGGTTGTAACAATTCAGTTCAAATTTGAAGCCGTGATTGCGCGTTCTGTTCTCACTCAGTGTGAAAATATCCCGGTAGTCAACATTGTCGAACCCTCGAAGGACAAATCGATTTCTCCCTCCCCCTTACTTTAATATCCATTGTCTATTTATCCTTCTTAGGAATCCTTCCCAAGATTATTTAATTTATAAATGATAGAAAAGAGAACGATTAAATTAAAAAAAAATTATAAGTAGTTAATTGCACTGGTCGTCCAATAATCTCTGGCCTTGGCTTAATAAAGCAGAATTTTACTAATCGCTCTTTTCATAGTTCCATAGTATCTAGGCTTTAAGTTTAGAATACTCAACTAGTATATAAACACACCATATCGTTATGCATAAAATTCAGAATGGCTTTTACTCAAGGTATCATTGAAGATTTGATTTAAAAAGAGAAAATTAAGGAAGTGTTGATACAATTTAAATAATTTCTCTTCTGAAAAAAACTGTGGTTATATTTTCTGAAGTAGACAAAGATTAATACGTAGGCTAAAAATATTGATAAACAGCAGAGAAGTAATTAGGAAATGTCTTACCTTATATATATTTAAAACAGGCATGACTTTTAAGGAGAAATCCATTCCGAGATTTTCATATGCTGAAAGCTTTTGACATACGAAAATGGAAAGGAATTTTTACCTGATCAAAGCGACAGAAAAGATAGCAATGTAAGGAGAGTGCATTGGAGAGGGCTTGCAGCAAACATTGCGAATATGAAATTTCTTGAATGAAATTTTGGAACGGCTTGTGTCGTGGAATGGGCAGACTCTCTCTCTCTCTCTCTCTCTCTCTCTTTCTCTCTCTCTCTCTCTCTCTCTCTCTTTCTCTCTCTCTCTCTCTCTCTCTATATATATATATGTATATATATATATATATATATATATATATATGCTTTTGGAGGTTTGCATCGAAGTAGGTTTAAGATTCGAACTTAGCCGGTTCGTAAACAGGAAATAGTTAAAAATTAAAATGAAATGGCGTACTTTTTAATTCTGGGGTTCTTTCAAAACAAATAATTCAGAGTGCAAGTTGGCAAAAGATTAATAGGTAGCTGGTACTCGTTTAGGGCTGCAAGTAAATGACAATACAAAAATATAACTTTAATAATAAATAGCTAAAAGTTGAAATAGGTACAGGTACAAGGTTTAAAGTGAATGATCGTACATGCGAAAATTTACTGTCGACCTAAGACACAGGAGGAATAAATATTGGATTAGTTGTCGGGTTCAGGTTGGTGATTCAAAAAGGGATTTTAATCCAGGGTTCACACATAAATTATGGAGCAATTTAGGTAGACCAGATTATAGAATAATCTGTTGGTGTCAACAATTGCAACTGCTTAGGTGTTCCTTGAAGGGAAGGACCGGTTATAATACGATGACTATTATGGAGAAGCTGGGTTACCTTACGAGGCGGATGAGGGAGCACACGTAGTTTGGCCTTCGGAGATGGAAATCCTCGTCAGATACTCGCCGATTGACTAAGGCAGGGTTTACGGACGTCGATTTAGCCTTTGTCCTTAAATAGAAATCGCCGGTGTCTCCGATCGTGATGAGTAAGTGTGTCCTTCGCTCGTACGTGCTGATAGGCTGGAAGGTGTTGGAGTGCTACACGCTAAACCGAGTCGGGAGAGGAATATATGGGAGCTCGCTGGTGGCTGAGATTACCTGACTCGCACTATTTTGGAGAAAGGCAGCGACTCCTTCGGGAGAACCAAGATAAAGATGGCGTAGAATGTTCGACGAGTTTCGATCTATGCCTGAGAGCAAGAAGATGGCTGTGCGGACATGAGAAGAATGCGTCCCTAAGTAAATGCAGCTGGGGTGCATTAAAACGGCGTGGCCTGCATCCTTGCCTTAGATTAGCATCGCTCCCAACGCTCCAATCGGTGGTCTCGAGACCAAGTAGCTACAGAAGGGCACGTAGTAGCCCTTCGACGTTATTCTTCTACAGCTTGGTTCATTTTTTAAAATATTAAACTCTATAAACCAGTTTGAAACGTGGTTTAGCCAACCCGCAGTCTACAAAGCCATGGTCGAAACATGACTTTTAGATGCTGATTAAATTCTGTAGTCACATTTGAATTTGCGGTTCTTTCATCCTCCGTCAATATTCACTTTAGCGTTCTAAGGCTTCAATCGCTGAGCATCTCACAAGCCACAAGAGAGAAAATAGATTTTATGTAATCCCATGGTATTACAAATCGATATCTTGTATATGATCTCTAGAACTTCGGAAGACAAAGATGAGGTTATTCACATCTTGGAAAATTAGTGTAATCTCAGTGAATTAATTTGGAATTTATTATTAATAAGCCGGCTAAAAAGTTGTTCTAAACATTTACTAACCTTTGTATCTTTGGTATATACGCTACTCGTCTCAATTTTAATTCGTATATACTTAAATTTATGCTTTTACCCTTTAGATATTTATTAAAATCGCTTAATCAGAAGACTGTTGAAGCTTCTATTTTCTTGAAGAATACATGTAATATATGGTATAAATCATTATTAATTTAAATTCCGTTGAAACTAATCGTAAAAATTAATTTACACTAGAAACGAATCATACAGAAAACCCTTGGAGTTAAATCTAGTCATTGCTATGTAAGAGTATGCTTTTAGTTCACGTGAAAGATGAAGCAATCGAGTACATACCTCCATAGATGCCCAATTTCTCAGGTAAATTGGAACACCCGTGGGTTATCACATGGTACCCCTGTCGGTAATAAAGAAGCAAACGTAAGGGGAAGGAATGAGGGAGATTTGATCAAAACCAAATTTCGCACAGTTCAAAATCTCCTTGAATTTATAGAATGAATGTAAATTTATTTCACATATCAAAATTGCCAAGAATTGGATTTGGATGTTAAAAAGAGGGAAAAACATTTAGGTAGAATTTCATGAATTAAATTCTAAAATTTTCCAGTTTGATTTCAAAAGATTGTGTGTTTTTTGTCTTTTGGAACATCTCATTAAATGGTTGGCGAAGATGGGCGGCAGAAAGTGCGCTTAAGTTTTTGACTAAAAGGAGCGGGGTTTTTGGGGGGGAAGAAAATGATGAAAAAATAAATATATATTTAATTGAGATGAGTTCAACGATGGAATAATAAATGTTACTATCTCCGTTAAGCAACGATTTGCTATGTGTATCAGATAGGAAGTCATTGGTTAACGTCTTATCCTGTTCTTCCAACACTCGAATAGTTTTCATTTTACTTCTGCGTTTGCAAGCTTTACATTTTATTTTTCATAAAATATGTCATTACCAGTGCCCAAAAAACTCTAATCTCTGTCATTACAATTCGATGATAGCTGTGGCAATTTTACAAATAAACATGTTACTAGCATTTGTAGATAATCCTATGTAGCCTCACTCCTATGAGATTTTGTATTTATGAGTTCAAAGACTGTATACACAAAATTGCGAATCCTTTTTTCTTATTATGATGGACGAATAAAACACGACTCTTCTTACTCTAGGATAGCGAGATGACAGCCATTATTTTTTGTTATCGTACTCGAGTTTCTTGAGTTTACTAGTTTGTGGAATAGCTTTCCTACTCCAAGCATAAACATCATCGCTCACCTGATTTCTTAAAACATCACTGGTGAAGGAAATCTCATCCTGCCCCACCAAAATTGTCACCTAATTAGATGAATATTTATCCAGAACTTTTCGTTTGTCTGGGAGTTTAGGGAAAAGTATGGAGATATTAATACATTTGAGTACATTAAGTTCCACTATTCTCTGCATTTGAAAGACAAAGCGTCTACTCATGTTTAGAGTTCTACCAGACTTCTGTAAGGATTGTAGGTACCCATTAGACCTTGTCGTGATAGGTTGCTGTAGGGGTGGAATTAGACGAGCAGAAATTAGAAGGTAATTCTTATCATGGAAGAAAAGTTAAACTTACATTTAATATAAAACCACATCATGTTGACCGTCTTCTTATCATACTAAATAAATCAAATGGTAGGTTGGCTTTTTCGCTATACCTTATTAACATTGAGGCATATTAAATTAACAGTAATAATATAAAGTTAATATCCAAGAATATGAAGACTATGCTATGTCAAAATGTAAGCCATGAGTTTGGTTAGGACATAAAGGTACCTAGTTTTTAAGTTTAGTAGAAGAGCCTCGTATATAAACAAACTTGCTTTCGATTATTTCTATTCTTATTATGATGATAAACATGTTTTGCCATTTTGTATTGTTTCTTTATTCGTAAAGAAACAAAGTTTTCGAAAATATCGGAAATTACAAAACTGGAGGGTCGTAAACTTTTTATTTGCATATCATTACGAATATAACAGAGAAATAAGGAGGAATTGAATAAAAATAATATAAATTTTCACCAAAAAATCAACACTAAGTAGTAAAATACCAAATTTGCCCAAACCTGGAATATGAGCACCATAAAAGAGATGGACTGATGACAACACAGAGAAAATGAGAGCAACACCGACCTGAGAGAGGAGCTCAGTAGCGTGTCGAGAGAGGCTAGCAGGCGACGTCATACGGCCATGTTCAGCTCCTGCCAGAGGTTTTGTACTGAATTCCTCCTATCTGGAGGCAGCCTCCCCCCCCCCTCCCATCAATAGCAATGGCCAATGGACTGCGGGAAAATCGCATTCCAAGCATTGATGAAGAGGTCTCAGGTTGAGGGTAACGAGAGTGCTCTCTCGGGGTAACTGGGTACTTCTCAGAATCAATGTACTATCACAGAGGGATACGACCCACCAATGAAATTGACAGGCAGCCCTTTAGCATTATAGAAGGGCTACTGTGATTTACTCTTTTTCTCCTACTCTTTTTAGTCGGTCTGTCGGAGGGTCGGTGGGTCGGTCGTTGGTTACCATTTTACTTTTCAAAGGGTTTTTGAGTTTTAAAGATTAAATGAAATTTTTCTTCATTCATTAAATTGACCACAGTTTATTAATGAAAAATAAACAAAAATATATGAAAATGCTCAAAAAAATAAACCTTTGACTTACTTAAAGCCATTGGTTTAAATTGTTAATTTTGGAAGTACTCCTTTTCAATGCAAACAGCATCATGATCAGAATAATAAAGCCAATGTAAAAGAACTCTGAGTGAAAATGGATTTAACCAACGTGTGATCCATGAGGACTCCTTCCTTATATTTAGCTGATTGGACTAGCTGTTAAAACCCATGAGGAAGGATCCATCCTACAATAGGATGAGTTCCTTCAAAATTATTAAAATCACCAACAATAATTATAGAAAAAATTGAGAGCACGCGACTTCAGTCTGTTGACCTTGTTCCATTCCACTGTCTCCAGGCTTCCTGCGGAGACTAAGACACGCCTTTACTGATAAGGTGAGCACGAACCAATGCCGGTCGAGGTTGCTTCTGAGACCTCTCGCCTGCCTTTCATGACTTCAGGCCTGCCTTAAGCAGTCTCTAACGCCCCGTGTGGGTGGAATCCTTTGAACCTCGCCACCCTCAGTTCACTCCTGTCGCAGCTGGAGTGCGGTTTCCTTAGGATCCATCGGCTCCAGCGACGCTGAGTCCTGTCTTCCCGTTAGAGAAAATTCCTTCCATCGAAAATCGGTCCCTTGTCGGAGTCTCGATTGGTTTATGCGAGACCATCGATAATCACCTGAAGACTGGCAGGGAAAGAAAGGGGTAGGGGATGATTTACTACCTGGGGGAATGTGAAAGGATGGCACGGAGGAAAAGTGTCAGGAAGGATTGCGAAGTGGGAATAAGGAGAAAGTTGATGTTTTGGTTTCTTCGAAGTTATTAGTTGTTATTACTTCTTCAACACACACCTTCACAACGCATGCGACTGGGACATGTAGATTCATGAGGCCCGTACATAGGGACTATTCAAAAGTCCTGTTACACTCCTTACGACGCTCTCAATAAAGGACACAATGATCATTTTGAATCACTTAGACACGTTTTTATTGTTTTAACCTAAATATGTGTTTTTTTATTGTAAACTTAATTAATGTGACTGACCTCGGTGGCAAACAATCACTCCGGGTGAGATCTTAATCCGCGGACCCCTTGCGGACCAAGGCCTTCCTTATGCTGGCCAACACGAGGCTGACGGCGGAGTTCAGCTCGGCGATATTGCTGTGCTGGACCGTGCGGGGTTTGCCCTTGACATGCACCCAAACGCTGCAGTCGAGAGGGGTTGAGGTAGTACGACTGCGTCGGCTAAAGTTCCTTCGACTCCAAACAATATTGCCCACTCTTGTCCCTATGGACCGGGGCAAAGTCCTGTCGAAAGCCTTAGTCTGCCTTCTTTGTGATCTTTCTCACCATGGACAGGACTTTCGTGGCCCAGATTTCCTTGTAACCTGCAGTGAACCACACCTCCGCCATCTTCTCGCCATTTGAAGCCATGACACCGAGCATCTGCATGGATACAGGGAGGCTTGTTGATGGCACTTAGCGGACCTCGGAGACGTCTTAATGGAAGCTTACCGCGCGTTTTTTTCTGATTGTTGATATACTGATCGACCACGAACTCTTCATTATTTAAATCGTCGATAACTCGAGGACAGCATCCCGACGTTGTTCTTGTATTCAGGTGGTGAGCAAAGGCCTTTCCACGCATTTTAAGCCCTTGCTACCCTCGTCCTTGATGGCGAGACGTCAATTTGAACTTCGGAGCAGTTTCTTAGACCTTTCTCACAACCAAACTGTTAACAACATGAGGTCTACCTGAAACTGGTACATCTTTAGGGTCTTTCCAGTTCTTGAGTCACTCCGTGACTCTGTGGACGGTCATCTGGGTGACATTGAGCCGCTCACCAATTTCGGACGTGTTGTGCCCCGCGTACAGGAGAGCAAACATCTCGAATCTTTTCACTTTCAACTCCACACACCTGCACAGATTGGTAAAGACGTTTCAATAAGGCATACTGGAAAGGTAGACCTTTAAGTGTGTTTGAGTGATTTTTTCTATTACACACATAAACTTCTCGAAAGATAAAAAATAACTTTTGCAAAAGCCAGTATATATAATTCGAAAGAATTAAATTATGTACGTCGTGTTCATTTTATTTCTTCATAACAATAATCATTTGTTTTTAGTGATAACAAAGTAATCTGTGGTCTCATCTCTCGCTATAATTTCACTATATTCATTCTGTCTATCAGACGCTCAAATAATGATAGTGAGATAAAATTCCATGGCTCCCACTTTTCCCATTTCACCCGAGCCAAAACCTTAGTTTGACATTGGAGTGCAGAAATCGAGAATTGTAAAGTTCTCAAAGGCTGTCAGAAACATCAAGCAAACTCGCGGGCAAATGAGAAGAGATAAAAGGGTTTAATTGCACAAGGTTTTTTATAAACTGAAGATTGTCAGTAAACCAGTTGGCAGGGATTTGTTGAAACTGAATTATTCCTCATTGGCAGAAAGTACTAGTAGGTTCCTTCTAGGATCTGTTCTTGTTTCAATTGGGGATTTTAAGATATAAAAACAAAGTTAACATGAAAGTACTATGCAAAATTCAAACATTTTTCCTAAGAATAAAAACGATGTTCTAGGGAAAAATATCTTAGTAACTGCAAAAACTAGCAAAATTAGTTTATAGATTAGTAGTGTTTAGAGATAGCAGATACAATTTAATGTGAAAAAGTGTAAGGTTTGCACTTAACTAATAATAATCCCCAAAAGTTCACAAAATGTATGGTGATAATTTAAATAGTCACCTGAAATTTTAAAAACAAAGAATTTTAGCTTCACAAAAGGAGGATAGTTTTCTAGAATACATTCTAGGAATGTACCTTCAAACCAAAATCAAATATCCTCCTATTGTCTGAAACCTTTTTGAAATATTTTGTAGATAAACATTAGTTCAGTATCATATTAAAGGAGGAAGTGGTTTGAGAAGGTCATCGACATTATAGGACGTAAGAATAAGGAAGGCTGCCTTTCGACTCTCGTCTCCAAAAATCCATTTGCAAGGATAATATAGACGATTCTTTGATTCCTTCCCAGAATGGAATCAATAGTCAGAAGCTACAGATATTCAAAGCCAAATCTGTAGAAATCATCAGCCCCGCAACCTAACCAAAATACCAGAAGTCATGTAACAAATGAGCGAAAATCCCAATGTTTGTTTAATATAATAGCCCCTCTCGGGTTTTTCAACCGAAATAGCGATGAATCACTAGTCCTTGAACAAAAAGAGATGAGAAACATCTTAGTTAACTAAAGTTGCAGAGAAATCTTCCTATTCATTACTACAAGAGCCGAAAATCATCGTTTCTTAACTAAAATAACAAGGAACGACCAGGGTGGTGACCACAATATTTGGCCAATCGATGATGGCACTCTTAATAGCGACTTTAGTTCCTTCCACGCAGTCATTTTATTAGGACTGCAGGCCAATGACCCTCCAGAGCGCTGAGGGAATGTTTTATCAGGCTCAACCTACCTTTGGGACCAGGTCTGTTCTCCAATGAAGAAGAATAAATAAAAAGGTTCCTCCTCAGTGCTGAGAAACGCAAATTCACTTATAATTCCTAATTTTAGCACCTCAGCGACGAGTCATCAAAGATTGCAACCGTCAAATATTTCAATATTAAGGAAATATTTCAATTGGATTTCAAAAGGATTTTGAGTTGAGGAATGTGCATTTATCTCAATTAATTTGGAATGTTTATTAATCGTTTTGTATTCCTAATAAATTATTAATCAAAAATAGACTAAAATCGACAATATATTGATAAAATATGTTTGATTATTTCGCTTCGTCGACCCACGGCCATTTGAGACTTCTGAAGCGGCAGCCAAGGGAAATAATTCCCAGGCTTGAGTTAGCTCAAGGTTAAGTAGTAACAAGGTCTGCTGACCCCAGTCGCGTGCTGTCACTTATTCTAATTAATGACCTCGCGACCTGGTAAAGTTTCAATAATTCACGGGCTAACCTTGAGAAGACCTTGGTAATTATAGCAATCGAAAGAGAATGTAAAACAACATAAGGGCCTCAAATTACGTTAAAATCGGCAGAAAAGTTACGATGTTATTGCCAAAAACACTCTTTGAAAAGTAAAATGTTTACCATCCTACCAACGACCTACGGACTGACATAGGAAATTATAGTCACGTACACACGACTAATAATAGACACAAACGCTTGTTTAAGGGGATCTACCTATCTATGGGCGATTTTCAGTTCGTTACATCTTACCTCTTGGCTTCCATTGATGTTACTTTTACTATTAATCTCATTTGTCATGATTCTACTCTTTTGCCTTTTTCTTATGTCCACTGGCCGGGCTGTGTGAGTATTTGTGTACGTATCTGTATGTGAGTTGTATTGTGCGTATTGAGGGGGGACGATGTCATTGGGAGCTAGTTTATAGGTCGTTTTGGCGGAGAGGAAAAAGACTTGGAATAAATAGTTGCATTTTCCTCAACGTGATCAAATTAGGAGGAGCAAGGAAGAAACCTGCTTATTTCTTTGTTTTCATTGATTCCTTCTTTGTTCTTTCGTTAATTCTTTCTTTTCTTGTTTGTATTATTTTCGTTTTATTTCTATTTTTTTTTCATTTTTTTCAATTCATTCATTCTCTTCCTTGTTTCATCTTGTTTTCCTGTTTTCCTATTTTCTTTTGTTCTTTCATTCACATCTAAACAGCGCACATACCAAATCACCTCATCGTCTGTATCTGAAAACACACAACTACTCGTTGTTACGTTCAAACGCACTGCTACAGTACAAATAGACAAACCCTCAGTTATTACAATACAAACAGCTATTACAATACGTAAAGAGAACACAAACCATCAGCCAGAACATAGGCACAGAGGTCAAGAAACACCCAATCATTAAAATACACAAAGAGAAGGCAAAAACCTCACCCATTACAGTACACACAGAAAACAACAAAACTCCTCAGCCCTCACGAGAGACAGATAACACAGAACCCTCCGCCCTTATAATACACACGGTGAACACAAACGCCAACCATTACAATACACAGAGAGTTACACAGCCCTCACCCATTCAAATCCACGCCTAGAGGACACAAATCCCTCATCCATTACCGGGAAGTAGAAAGTGTGGGTGGATTTTCCGGGGGGTTGTTTCCTCGCCAGCGACTGCGTCCTAACTTACCTCGGGAGGTTTCTCCCCCGAAGGAGGGTTGTATGTGCTGGTCCGCTCCTTCCTCGCAGCACTAAGAGACACTTCTCCCTCCCTTACTCTTTATGTGCAATTGCAACACTGCATCAAACGAGACGTAGTCCACCAAAACGAGGCACGGACACCCTCGACACCCGACTGCGCCCAGGTGGATGAAAAGGGGTGGATGTTGAGGTGAACTTTCGGGCTGGTAAGAGGTTCGTCCTTCTGGTAGTGAGAGGGGCACAATAACTGAACTTATTCATTTTAAAATATAAAGAAACCATCGAGGAAATCCCCGTCAGAAATTATCTGAAGCGAAGTTCGGCGCCAAAGTGGTGAAGTTAGGCGAAGTAACCCTTCATTTGACGTACATAAGACACACACACGCTAGTATAAACATTCCCAGGAACTGATATTAATTGTAATAGTATCAATATTAGGAAGAATCATAGTACCTGTAATTTCAGGTAAACAGAAACTTCGATAATTTTATTTTCCAATTCTATTAATTATTATTATTATTTGACATTATTTTTATTATTATCCTTTTTAACATATTTTATTAGTAGTGATTTTAACTTTAATAAAAAGTATTAGTAATAGTGGTAGTAGGAGTAAACTGTTCTAAAGATTCGAATGGCAACATCTGGTCAGGGAGAGCTGCGTGACGGGGATCCTTCCGGAGATCCTTCAATCCCTCCTGTCATGGATGACTGCCACCTTGAGGGGGATCGAAGCCCCCAGCGTGTAAAGGCAGCAGGACTGACAAAGAGGAGAGGAGAGAGTTTTTTTACACTAGAAGAAGAACAACTCCACCTGCAAGAAAACAGAAAAGCATTTTTGATGATGATAATGAAGTTTGCATGGGCGAAAATCTCGTCCAAATGTATCTGATGTCTGATCGAATGTATTCTTGGTTCACACAAAACTGCCCGCTTCTGCCTCCCCCCCCCTCCCCCACTGTGCAATCCTTAGCAAGTCTGAGGTGGCTAATAATTTACCCTAACCAAATGTATTTAAAATAAAAAAACTAAAGTTATAAAATCTCCATGGTTGCCATGGCGAGTCGACCATGGCTAGGAATGGCAAAAGTGGTGTCCGGTGCTACTTGAGCCCCGTTTGCCGAGGGAAGGACTCGTTTTGGAATTGATCCGAAAACCACTTGAGAGGTTTCATACTCCTGATAACTACGGACGAGGCAACCCTGGTGAGATTTGGGGCTTTGTTGCAAACACTTGGCGGATTAAGGAGAGTGGCCGGTTGGCTGGTCTTGGTTATCCCTTGGACATGATAGAAAGCAATCCGATGCATTAACTAAACTAGTCATGATTAAGACAGAAATTTAAGCTATAAAAAACACCTTTAATATTAATATGATTGTAAAAGAACAACCTTTGACCAGCTTCCCCGCCTCAATTTATTGGAGACCACGTGCGATTGTATCTCACCATGGACAACGTCAACGTAGTCCATGGATTTGTCCTGTCCGAACATTAGCGAATTTTCGACTCCTGTGTGCTTTGGGGAAATATTCCCCAATCCTACGAACTAGTCTTAATCCCCCCCACACCCACAGTGACGAGGCGAGAGAGAGCCGCTGTATCTCGCACATTGCTGTTAAATGATGAATTGACTCCGGCTCCGGGTTATGATGTCTGGAGCTTGTGATTCCTTGGTGCAAATTCCCCCTTCCCCCTCAGAATCGGGGATACATATAGTCGGGTTTTACTGTAGTTCGAGGAGTCCTGCACGCACCTCAAGTTCGTGTTCCTCGTCTCAATCTTAAGGCTCGTGAGCGTTCGTCAGACATCAACACTTTCTCAGCCGTCATTTTACCTCAGTCAATTGGTAGCTTCTGTGAACATCAAGCCTTTGAATTTTGGCAGCACTCTTACTTCGTTTAATCGAACGGAGGAAAATCTCCATCGATTACCAGTGGAATTACGAGAATTCCCACATTCCCCGTCGAACATCATCTTTAAAGATTGGCTACCTTCATCGGAAGGTTGGTTCGAAATGTGTACCACTTGCCCCATCGCGTCGTTCCCCACTCGCCTAATACCAAGAAGGACCTTCCTCAAAATCGCCGACCCGTAAGACTCAAACCCCCTCCATTATTATTGTGAAGTTTTCCCTTTTGATCTGAGCCTAAGAACGCTAATCAATTAATTCCATTTGAGAATCCCTTCTCATAATAATTATTAAGAGACTATTTCAATTTTAAATAATTTCCTTTTGCCTATTATTATTCTTATTTTATTTTTGGTAAATAAAATTATACTTTTATTATTTCATCTTTAACTAACCTTGAACGATACTCTCGGCCTATTCAAGTAAATTTCACCCCTCATTTATGCAGTCTGTTTGATTATTAGGGATTTAAAATCCAACGCCTCAATGTGACTCTCTAGGTGGTCATTAATCCCTGCGAACAGTCCTTCAACCATTCGCGTTGCAGTAGGTGATTAAGTCACTCCCCGACGTAAAATAGGAGTAGTGTATGCTATAGAGTGGTGTACCAGGACAATAATAATAATCGACCCGTTAAATATTTATTTATTTTGTCATTATAAGTTATATACAAAAGCTTCATAAATACTGTAGAGAAATGGCTACATTAACTATCCCGGAGAAGCATATGTACATTAAAGCCCCCATGAGGAGAAGCGAATCCCCATGAGGAGAAGCGAGCCCCCATGAGGAGAAGCGTGGGAACGGTAGACGGCGAATAAAAGTAACTGCCTACCCTGTTTGATCTCCCCGTCGCTTTTGGCAGGTGGAGCTATGTTTTAAGGCGACCCCATAAGGCCCTTAAACGACGCTCTAACGATCCAATTACCTACGATTTACTTTATCCCATGGTTAGGACACAAAAAAAGCGGTGCTAGTAAAAATACTAATCGGCAAATGGTGTGTTTACGTGTAGCCTATTTGATTATTTTTGTGATCGTAGTCTTTGTGATAGGCCTAGATGCCAATCGGAATAGTCGAGTTTTAGCATTAGGACAAGGATATAAATGTGATAACTGTTTGTTTGTCATAGTTAAGTGCTACATTTAAAATATATGTTTATTTTGGGCTAATTCCTGTGTGTTTTCTCTTATCCTTACGTGTTGAAATAGTTCTTCCTTAGGAACAAAACAACAAAATTACACTCTTAGATCAAAGCCTACTTTATCAAAGAAGTACCTCACGTACCACAAAGCATACCGAGACAAAAGTGGTGTCAAGAGTAGAGTAATGAGAAAGTGGCATTCCGCTATAACATATAAAACCAATCTTCTAAGTTTTTTATACCATGGTTGTAAAATTAGCTTGAATTCGATTTTTTTTAAATGTTTAAAAGTTATTTCGTCTCTTCTTTGAATAACATGTACATTCTCCCGTAAACTTCTAAAAACTGAACCATCGGACTAAGATTGTTACAGGAGACTAAAAGTTATTTTTGTGCAATAACATCAAACGTTCTAGACATAGAGTTTCTCCTGAGCAAAAATTATTACTTTGAACGAAACAGGGGCCTCATCTTCTGGAATTTCTAAAGCGGTTTTAAGGATAATAGGCTTTAATCCATTTTGAACTTCTTAACCTAAATCAGACTATGACCAAAGAAGTTTACTGTGCTAAGTTATACTATCTATGTACAAACAGTAGTTGAAGAAATTAATAAGCATCATTAAATAGAAAGTGAGTGTTCTTTATCAAGACAACGCGTGAGCTCCTATCGAAAGTGATGCCATAAAACAGCTTAGCACTTTTAATATGGACTTCAATCTTCTTCCAAACACACTCAAATTCAACACATAAGATCACAACCGTTTTAGCCATTAGGCAAATCCCTTAGAGAGAACGAGTATGTCAATAACAAGAAAAGTTGAAACAACGTTAAAAAGTGTATAAATCAAGTAAAACCATTTTTACAAACCATTTTTGCCGTTTAAAGTAATTAATAAATACTTATTTAAATATAAAATAACTGGAAAGAGTTTTTTTAGTTTATAAAAAAATTACAATTACTTCTGGGATTTTTCAATGAATAAAGTTTATTCCGGGAAAAATAAGTTTCCTGTCTAAGTCTATAAGGGTATATACGAGATAAACGATAATTATCTAAAAAATGGAGGAAATGAAGAGGAATATCGGCTGATTTACTGCTATTGAGGGAGCTGAAAGAATGGTAAGGATGAAAAAATGTTATTTCAGATTGCGAACAAGGGAAAGTAGAAATAGCGTGAGGGATGAATTTGCAGAGAATCGTTTAAAAATTAAGTCTTTGGTTTCCTGCTGAAATACAGGTTGGGGCGTAAGAACTTTCCCTTTTGAAACTGAAATTAGTATTAAATAAGGAAGTTCGTACGCTACACCCTATATTATTTGTATATTTTCTTCAAAATATATGTTCACAACCCATACAATCTAGTATGGATATACATGTTTCAAAAGAACGAAGCTGTGTAAGTGGCGTTCATTTAATTTTGATCTTACCAAACTTCATTTGTTTTCATTTTTCCACCGCTCTCTCCTAACGTTTACAATGATAAGAGCCGTGTATTCTGTGTTGTTTTCTCAAGTTACAATTCCACCATAGTCACTGTCCATCAGCCTCCGAAATAATCATAGTGGGGCCAAATTCGAGGACTTCCTCTCCCCGGAATAACTCGAGTTAAAACCATCGTGTGAGATTAGAGCTCAGATAACAAGAATTGCCAACTTTTCAATGGCTGTCAAGAACATCCAGCAAATTCACAGACAGAATCATCCTATAAAATCTAAGTTGGGATTCGAACAAGAGAGAAAGGCAGAAGAATTTATGTAATTGTTAATCTTCATTTGAAATGAAGATTAGCTTAGAATCCTTAGACATCGAATTGTAAATGGGAATTATACTTCATGGTGAACCGTTACTTGCAGGCTTCCTCAGGGCGAGGTCCTCAGTTTATTGTTGTTTTGTTAATATAGAAACAACCTTGAAATGAACTTATTATGCAAAATTCAAAAGATTAGTAACAAGGAGTAACAAGGAAAGTAAGTACCCTAGGAGACCTTACGGTCCATTCAAAGAGGGTACCTTTGGACTAGCAATTGAGCGGGCACATGGCTGCTCAATTGTTTTGCGTCCCTAAACGGCCACTTTTCAAGACTTTGTCTAGTCTTGACTTGAACTGGTCAACAGATTCACTGTTGACAACTTCCACTGGAAGTGCGTTCCACTTACCGCAGATACTGTAGGTGAAAAAGTTTCCACACAGATTGCGGTTGTAACGCTTCAGTTCAAGTTTGAAGCCGTGATTGCGCGTTCTGTTCTCACTCAGTGTGAAAATATCCCGGTAGTCAACATTGTCGAACCCTCGAAGTATTTTGAAGACTTCGATGAGCTGACCACGCAGTCTACGGGTTTCCAGCGAGAACATATCTAACTCCCTTAGTCTATCCTCATAACTTTTATGTCGGATAGAGGGAATCAGCTTGGTTGCCCTGGCTTGTACGCGTTCCAATCTCGCGATGTCCTTTCGCAATGAAGGACTCCAAAATTGTACGGCATACTCCAGGTGCGGTCGGACAAGTGAGTTGTACAGGCACAGTACAATCTCCTGGTTCCGATAACCAAACTGGCGCTTAATATAGCCTAGCATCCTTTGGGCCTTTTTCTCCGCCTCAATGCACTGTTTCGAGAACTTGAGGTCACTAGTGATTGTTACACCCAAGTCCTTCTCAGTGTCGGTGGATTCCATAGCAGTGCCCTTAAGGATATACTGAGATTGGGGGTTTCTGTGGCCGATATGCATCACTTTGCATTTGCCCACGTTAAAAGGCATTTGCCACGTGTCCGACCACTCCCCAATCTTCCCAAGATCTTCCTGCAGGCGGGCAGTATTTCCATCCTTTGCAACGTTCATACCAAGCTTGGTATCGTCGGCAAATTTGGAAATCTTGGCAACCATGTCACAGTCCATGTCGTTGACGTAGATGATGAATAGTAGTGTTTCCAGGACAGAACCTTGAAGCACCCCGCTAGTAACGGGCACCCACTCAGAAGACTGTCCATTTACCACCACCCGTTGCCGTCTGCCACTTAGCCAGTTCTCGATCCAGCCGGCTACCTTTCCGTCTATGCCAAGCGCTCGCACTTTCCGGAGAAGGCGGCGGTGTGGTACCTTATCAAAGGCTTTCTGAAAGTCTAGGTACACCACATCCACCGCCTTGTCCCGATCGTGCTCGCTGAAAACAAAGTGAAAGAATTCTACAAGGTTTGTCAGGCATGACCGTTGCCTTCGGAAGCCGTGCTGGGAACTCCTCAGTAGCAGGTTTGACTCTAAATACGACGTCATTTTGTCCACCATGATGCTTTCCATGAGTTTACTGATTATCGAAGTCAGACTAATAGGTCGGTAGTTCGACGGTTGGTTACGGTCTCCTTTCTTGAAGATAGGAGTCACCTCTGCCTCACGCCAGTCTCTAGGAACGCATCCGGTCCGGATTGACATGTTAAAGATAGCGCACAGATGTCGTGATACTTCATCGCACACTTCCTTCAACACCTTGGGTAGAAACCCGTCCGGTCCAGGGGACTTATTCGTCTTTAGGTCAGCGATCTTTTTCTTTATTTCTCCTTCAGTGAAGTCCATTGCCTCCAGCTTTTCCCACGAGTAGGAATCCGTCGGCTGGGGAATGGGACCACACTCTTCAGTAAACACCGAAGAGAAGTAGTCGTTGAGGAGGTTAGCATTTTCTGCATCTGAATGCTTTAATGTCCCCTCCTCATTCCTCAAAGGGCCAATCGTTCGACGGATTGGTTTACGGCTGTTTACATATCCAAAAAACTCCTTGGGATTCTCTTTACAGAGTCTCGCCACTCGGAGTTCCTCAGACCGCTTAGCCGCCCTTATGCTGGACTTCACTCTCCTGGCTAGCCTCCGGTATTCGTCAAAGTCACCCGAGATCTTCGATTGCCGGTACACATTTCTCTTCTCCCTAAGCAGTTGGCCGATTTCTCGATTAAACCACTTTGGTTGAACAGACGACCGACGGGGGCATTTCAGAGGGATGAAACGCGATTGAAGACTCATGAATGTGGTTTTGAAACTGTTCCAAGAGTCTTCAACAGCCTTGCACTCTTCTAGCCTCGCGTCAGTCAGTTCCGCGCGTAGACCTGCAAAGTCTGCACTTCTCAAATCCAGTTTCCTTGATTTACTAGTTGCAGACTCTGCCTTGGGGACTTTGACTACGAATCTAATTAGTCGGTGGTCACTGCCACCGAGCTCTTCGCCAACAGAGAGGTCCTCAACGATGTCATCCTCAGAGGTGAAAACCAAGTCGAGGATATTGTCTCCTCTCGTTGGCTCTCTCACCCATTGAGTGAGGAACTTGTTGTTCGTGAACTCCAGGAGTGGTGCGTTCTCGCCACAGGGTCCTCTGGTTTCCCAGTCAACTTGTGTGTTGAAATCACCCATGACGATACACACTCTGTCTTCGACAAGTTCTCCTAGTAGCTGGTACAGATCTCTGTCCTTTTCAACGAGTTAGGCAGGAGGTCTATAAAGCACCAGGGTCCTGTATTTGGCAGCACCTATCTCTAGGTCAACACCTAGTAGTTCATGGTCGGATACGATGTTGCAATCCGTCGAGTTGAGAGTATCCTTGACATACAACATCACACCGCCACCCTCTCTGTCTGGCCTATCTTTCTGGAAGAGCTGGTAACCGGGAATCGTGAATTCGCCTTCAAAATCTCGGCTTGAGGTTTTAATCCACGTCTCCGTTATGGCCACCATCTCAGGTTCCTCTGTTGCTACGAGGCCACGGAGCTCAAGAAACTTATTCCTGATTGACCTCGCGTTGAACAGAAGAACTTTTAGGGAGTCCCCCAGTGTAGGACTCCCTACGCTCTTCCGTTTCCCGGCTTCTTTTGTGTGGTAGTACCCCTCTTTGCCACATCTAAGAACGTCGTTCCAGGAGTGACACGGACATACTCTCTTATGTCCGCCTTCACTCTGGGTCGGACGCTCCTCTGCGTCCGCTCTACGATATCCTGGATTAGGTTACAGAGTACAGCCTTTCCCTTTCGACCGTAAAAGGTGCGGTAAGGGTCCAGAAAGAAGACCCCTTCCGCCGTACAGAGGTCGGACAGGCGCTGGTTCAGGGTCACGTTCCTAGAGTGAGCTGTCCGGCTAGGACCTCTTCTTGGGAGCATCCCTACAACGACCCGTTTGCGAGTTCTCAATCCACAGTCGTCCACGGCTCCCATGACCGTGTTGAGAATTTTATCGCTGGGGCCTACTTTGCCTCCTCGGAGGTAGAGGTCATTCCCACTCACCATCAGGGCAACGACTGAATTCTCGGAGATCTGAGATTTCTCAGCCTCTACCCTGATGTGGTGGTTTCCCCGTCCTGGCTGGCAGCATACCTCCACACTAGTGCGAAGGCGGGCCGCTAGCAGGGGCCGCAAACCTTGTGCTTGGGAATCGCCCACAAGGGTAACCCTCGGACATTTCCGTGCAGCAGAGGTTTGATGCTTTCCTTGCAGGAGCGAACTCTCGGTTCCCGCTTTCTTCTCCATCTTATTTTTCTTCTTCTTTTTCTTATTCATCTTTTCCGCGCTATCTTCCTTTGTTTTTATCTTTTCTTCCTCTGCTTCAACTTTCTCTTTTTCAGCTTCTACTTTATCTTCTGTTTCAACTTTCTCTTCTTCCTGTTTCTTTCGCTTCCTTTTCTTTTTCTTTAGGGGTTTATCCGTAGCATGCGGACCTAGCTCTGGGGGTAGTACTGCAGAAGCAGTGTTTGGTACAGGGCTTGGCGTTAGCTCTGCTATTCTCACCTCTAGCCTGCGAATCAGTCCGGCGTGTTCAAATTCGAGTCTGCTTATTTTCTCCTCCAACTTCCTGGATCTTTCCTCGGAAACCCTGCACGTTTCCTTTAGCTCCTTGATTTGGCCGTTTAAAATACAGTCGGTGCAGGAACTGGCCGGGTGGCATTTCGAAAAACACCCCTCCGAAAAGTCCACGCACCACTTATCTATGTGGCATATTGCGCACGTGTATTTTAGAGCTCCTGGTCCTTTCTTGCCGGTCATTCTGAACACTTTCTCTCTTTAAATACTTTGCGACCAATCAATGATAAAAAAGGGGGGTTGGTGAGTTCTCCCCGCGTGAGTCGCTCCCGCCTATTGATCGGAGTCGTTTTGGAGTCTTCCAGAAGGCACGCTCCATGTGCTGCTGTTCGTCCGACCGAGTCGTCAAGCCTCGGCGTGCCGTGGCTCCCAACCAAGCAGCACAGACGGTCCCCGAAGGGGCCATCGATTTCTCACCAGGTGAACAACAACGAAGCACGCCCCTTACTAAACTCCTACTAGTTCCCTTCACAACGGCCAGGATCTCGGAGCAGCGTTCAATGGATATCCCGCCCCACCAAGAGACTCGACCCAAGGCTTTTTATTGGCCTGGCAACCAACCTGGGAACAAAGGGCCGTCACCTCGGACCGATGCTACCAGAGGCACCCGTCAACGGGCACTGGGAACGGTCAATAATTACGCGCCAGGGAAGGGGTTAACGGGGCACTACCCTCATCCCATTCATCGTGCCCCAACGCCTAGGACACCTCTAGTCCTAGTCTCTCGCAACCAGTGAGCGTCGATTGGCGTTGTTTATAGAGGTTCCAAAGCCTCTCTTCTGACGCGTGAGGTAGCTGCCAGGTCCTTATATGTAGATAGAGGGAAAAAAGGGAAAGAGTGACATGATAGGAGTGGGCTTTTTTTGTTTTTTTTCTTTTTGTATAAGTGGGAGAGATAGGATGAAAGTAAAAAGGGAAAATGATAGAGTAGAAAAAGGAAGGAGTGACGCACTTAGTCTGGAATCTCGTTTTCGACCAAATCGACAAGGGAAGCCCTACCAGGGGTACCCAGAATAGGTACCCCCGCCGACATAGCTCGAAAAGTCAAAGGTACACACAAGCTCTCTTCCCGCGACAAGGGGGCGTAACCTCTCCCTCTACTTTCTTTATGAGAGAGAGAGAGAGAGAGAGAGTACTTCATGGAAACTAAAATGAGGTGTGGGGAAATCAATATCACGAGAACAAACAAACGCTAGTTTGGTTACACAGGGTCAAAAGTTACAGTCCATATGGTCAGATACAGTACCCTTCTCCCTAACCTTTTTTCCCGCATGTCCCCAAAATTGTCGAGATCGCTCGCCAAAAAGGAGTACCACCAGCAGATTTCGTAACCCGGTAATATTATCAAAGGAGGGTAGGATAGACTTTAGAATAGAAATCTATGGACAGGCTTACTGTCCCCTCCTATTGTTTATGTCTATTTTCGCCACATAGATGAAATTTCACTTTCCACGACGTAAACCAGAAGAGCGAATGGCCACAATGTTGAAAATTGATGCCTTAGGACAGAGGCTTAAAGGTGACACTCATCTCCCATTCCCCCAGGGCTAACTCGACGTATATATAGTTAGATCTGAAGAAAAGAGGAGGGGAATCAAGGTAGCAATTGAGAGAAGAAGAGAATTTTCTGAGTAAAGCATGGAATCAAGAAGAAGTGAAACCGAGCTGTATTTCTCTTCCCGAGGCTGTTCATTTGGTCACATCGAAGAGTAGACCAGCGGTATAGAGAATCACTCTTATACCAATCTCGTTCAGAGAAACCGGACATATCCCTCGCCATCGAGTAATACCAATGTTAAGTTCGAATCAAGAAACGTTTACCTCTTGGTCAACTCTCATCATCGAGAAGCCCACAAGCATAACCCCAAGATTTAAATAATCGAACAACCATAATCCTCTCGCTTATATCTTCAAGTCAAAAAGCATCCCCACACGAACCATATTTACCTCGAGGTAAGCTTTTATTTCTGAATAACCTCCAACAACGTATTATCGAATAATCGTTCCTCTACAATTTCCGCGCTTATATCGTCAAGGCAAGAAGCAACGCCACACGCTCCCCACTTAAGTACCTCGAGGTCAGTAGTTATTGACGTATAAGCCTCACCCATGTATCCTTCGCGCATCGAGAAGAACAGCTGTGTGCCTGAATCAGCCTCACGACTCGAATCATCATATCAACGAGGTTCTAGTTCAAGGTCATCCCACGACAGACATCCTCTTAGTTAAGGGTAAAAGAAATCTAACATATTTATGTTCCTTAGTTTCTATTCCGTACTTACGTGAATTTTTGCGTCAACTATCCCGTTGTACTCATGGGTAGCATTATTTTTTATTCAGATCCTCTTATTATAGCCTTATTATATTCAAAATTCTAATATTTAATTATTTCATGGAACCCAAAAGTATATTTTGCCCTAGTTGTTTAATTAAATCCTCGAAACGCTGCATATGGCAATAGATATTTAATATTAAGAATCTTCCCTGGTTAAAGATTCAAAACTATAGTAATAATAAAATTCTCTTAGAGAAAAAAGGAACGGAGTTATTCATGTACGGAACAAACGTACATATATACTCGGCCGTATACCAAGATATTAAAATTGGTGTCAGGTTTTGTAGATATTTTGAAGAACTCAATAACATTTGATTGTATTGCATCCCCTTAATTAGTAACAAATTTCTGCTTAAGCGTTTGAGGAAAATTAAACATAATAAGAGGATTAAGTTGGTCTATAATTTTTCTTTAATTGTCTGTCCTTAGCCCGTTAGTGGTATGTTTTATTTTGCGGGGTATTATTCCAATTAACAGAAAGTGTGGTTGGCAAGGTTGGGCTAAGCCGATTGCTACTTGTTTCATGTTTGCATACGTACCTTTAGCTTACATCGGTGAGTTTTTTGAAGGACAAAGGTAAAATGTCGTCATTTGAAAATTTCACCATCAAGGCCAAGTTCTTGGACTAGAAGGCAAAGAACTAATTTCCTACATCCAAGAAAAAGATGATTTAAAAGAGGAAAGAAAAGAAAGAAGAATGCAGAGGGAAAGAGAAGAAAGAAGGATGAGATACAAAGAGAAGCAGAAGAAAGAAGAATACAGATGAAAAGAGAAGCAGAGCAAAGAAGAATACCAGGGAAATAAAAGCAAAAAAATGAGAATAAAGCTGAAAAGAGAAGCAGAAGAAAGCATACAAATGGAAAGAAAAGCAAAAGAAAGAAGAATTCGGATGAAAAGAGAAGCAGAAGACAGAATAATCTTACTGAAAAGAGAAGCAGAAGAAAGAATTTCACAGATGGGAAGAGATGCAGAAGAAATAGAAGAAAGAAGAATACAAATAGAAAGTGAAGCAGAAGTAAGAAAAATACATGTGGAAAGAGAACAGGCACAAACAAAAAGAGAAGAGAGAAAACGAAGACTCCCACATGAAAGGGCATTGAGCAAGGGTCAGGTAGAAGGCAAGGCCGTTGTATCCCAACCTGTACCTACGAGGAAACCCCAGCAAAATATTGTGAGGATGGATGAAGAAGAAACCATGTAAGCGTATCCTCCTGTGAACCTCTTCAGGTGATAAACACGGTGTACATAGAGTCGGATAACGAGTATCCCCTACCCTCTGTAGACTTTGCCCAGGACGACCCCTCCACTGAGTTAGATTTAAACCCCCACTTTTGCCCGCTCGGAGATTTACTATTGTCCGCGCGAGTGAGGAAAAAATTAAGTTCAGCCCCCTATCCTTCGACTACCCAATCCCCAAAAGAAGTTTAGAATCCGAACCGATGCCTGTAGGTAAGTGATCGGTTGTGTAGTGAAGTATAAAGACCAGGGGACCCTTTTAACCCTAGCTTTTGCAAGTCGAAAACTATCGATTTGAGAAAGGGCGTATGCAAATATAGAACAGGAAGCTCTAGCCATAATTTCGGCAAAAAAAAATTCAAGTTTTTTTAAGAGAGCGTGAGTTTAACGTGGAATCCGATCACCAGCCGCAATCCTATTTAGGTAAATCCAGAACGGCAGACTTATGCGATGGAGTCTATTGTTGATAAAATAGCAATTTACCATAAATTATATGAAAGGCTCTGATAATTGTAAAGCCGATAACTTGCGCCAATACCCCACCGAGGGTTAATTAAACACCTGTTAGTCTTAAAACCATTTGTTTGTGTATATATTTAAGGTGTTAATTGGTTATTTGTGTAAGGAATTAACTGTCTAGGTAGAGCTTAATAGTCAGTTTCTTTTTCTTGTCTTTTGTTCTAATCAATGTATTCTTTTGGTTAAATTGAAGTGTGTGATCCAGACTGCTTGGCCTTACGAGGCAAGGTTGAAGTCCGCCGTTCACCTACCTTTGTACGTGCGCGTTTGTGCGTACAATGTCAATAAATCTAAATTTAGTAGGATGGTTGACCACTGTTTTTTTATGGGAACAGTCAGACTTGGAAGTACATTCCCACACATGTGTTTTTTGTAGTTTATTTTGTTTGCACTTGAGTTCGCCCCCCCCCCCCCCACATTACCTTCTTTAGAAGAGAGGAAATGTGGAAAAATCATTATCGCGACGAGAAACAGACGCTAGTTTGGTTACACAGCGTTAACGGTTACGGTCGATATGGTCCATTACGTTACCCATACCCTGGTTCCCTTTTTTCCCGGATGTCCCCAAAATCCTCGAGATCGCTCGCCAAGAAGGAGTACCATCAGCAGATTTCTTAGTCCGTTAATATTAAAAAAAGGATGGTGGAAAAGCCTTTAGAAGAAAAATCTATGAACAGGCTACCTGTCTCCTCCTATTGTTTATGTCTATATTCGCATAATAGACGAAATTTCACTTTCTCCGGCGTAAACCAGAAGAGCGAATCGTTACAACGTTGAAAAGTGATGCCCTAGGACAGAAGCTTAAAGGTGGGTTCTCATCTTCTCTCCCGTACCCCTAGGGGATAATCGACGTAAATATAGTTCGATTTGGAGAAATATTGAGGATTATCGTGTTAGTAATCGAGAGAAAAAGAGCATTCCCTGGGTAAAACATGTAATCAAGAAGAAGTGGAACAGAGCGGGATTTATCTTCTTGAGGCTGTTTCTATGGTCACATCGAAGAGTAGACCAGCGGTATGTAGAATCACTCTTATAGAGATCTCGTTCAGAGAATCCCCTTATCTCAGTTTTTCGATTAAAACCAGAGATATCCCTCACCATTGAGGAATACCAATATGAAGTTCCAACCGAGAACAGATTAACCTCTTGGTAAAGTCTCATCATCGAGAAGCCCGCAAGTATTACACAGGGTTTGAAATAATCGAACATCCGCAATCTTCTTGCTTATATCTTCAAGTCAAGAAGCATTGCCACGCACTTAACACCTACATCGAGGCCAGCTTTTATTCCTGAATAACTTCCAACAACGCATCTTTCGAATAATCGTACATCCACAATCGCCCTCGCTTATATCGTCAAGGAAAGAAGCATCGCAACACGCTCCCCACTTATTTACCTCGAGATCAGCTGTTATTACCGAACAACCTCCATTACCCTATCCTTTGCGCAGCGAGACGAACATCTGTGTGTCCGAGTTAGGCTCATGTCTCGAATCATCGTATCAATAAGGTTTTAGTTCAAGGTCATCCCGCTTCATACTTCCTCTTAATTGAAGGTAAAATAAATACAACCTATGTTCATTAGTTACCATTCCGTACTAAAGTGAATTTTTGCGTCAACCATAGCGTAGAACTCATTGGTAGTATTATTTTTTTTTTAATTTCTCTTATTCTAGTCTTAGTATATTTAAAGTTTTAATATTTTATTTTTCTATTTAATTAAAAGTATATTTTTGCTTTAGTTGTTTAAATAAATTCTCAAAACGCTGCATATGGCAATAGATATATAATATTACGAATCCTCTCGGGATACTCCCAAGATGAGGTCCATCCCGCAATGCTCCGCGAGGAACGTCTCCATAAACCAACGCCTGGGAGATCTTTGTACGGCGGAAGGAGTCTTTTTTGTAGACCCCTACCGCACCTTTTACGGGAGAAATGACCTGTACAAAAGGGACGGAGTGCATCTTTCCTTTAAAGGGAAAGCTGAACTCGCAAACATGATCCAGGATGTTGTGGAGCGGACTCAAAGAAGTTTCAGACCCCGAGTAAAGGAGGACGTACGCCAGTTCACCCGTGTTACTCCAGGAACGACCTTTTCTGAAGTCACAAAGAGTGGGGTGATCCCGCCACAGAGAAAGAAAGCGGGAAACGGAAGAGCGTAGGGAGTCCTACATTCGGGGACTCCCTAAAAGTTCTTCTGTTTTATGCGAGGTCTATCAGAAACAAGTTTCTAGAACTTCGTGGCCTCGTAGCAACAGAAGAACCGGAGATGGTGGCCATAACGGAGTCGTGGATAAAAACCTCAAGCAGAGATTTTGAAGGTGAATTCACGATTCCCGGTTACCAGCTCTTCTTGAAAGATAGGCCAGACAGAGAGGGTGGCGGTGTGATGTTGTATGTCAAGGATACTCTCAACTCGACGGATTGCAACATCGTATCCGACCATGAACTACTAGGTGTTGACCTAGAGATAGGTCCTGCCAAATACAGGAACCTGGTGCTTTATAGACCTCCTGCCCAACTCCTCGAAAAGGACAGAAATCTCTACCAGCTACTAGGAGAACTTGTCGGAGACAGAGTGTGTATCGTTATTGGTGATTCCAACACACAAGTTGACTGGAAAACCAGAGAACCCTGTGGCGAGAACGCACTACTCCTGGAGTTCACGAACAACGAGTTCCTCACTCAATGGGTGAGAGAGCCAACGAGAGGAAACAATATCCTCGACTTAGTTTTCACCTCTGAGGGTGACATTGTTGAGGACCTCTTTGTTAGCGAAGAGCTCGGTGGCAGTGACCACCGACTAATTAGATTTGTAGTCAAAGTCCCCAAGGCAGAGCCTGCAACTAGTAAATCAAGGAAACTGGATTTGAGAAGAGCAGACTTTGCAGGTCTACGCGCGGGACTGACTGACGCGAGGCTAGAGGAGTGCGATGCTGTTGAAGACTCTTGGAACAGTTTCAAAACAACATTCATGAGTCTTTAATCGCGTTTTATCCCTCTGAAATGCACCCGTTGGTCCTCTGTTCAACCAAAGTGGTTTAATCTAGAAATTGGGCAACTTCTTAGGGACAAGAGAAATGTGTACCGTCAATCGAAGATCTCGGGTGACTTTGACGAATACCGGAGGCTAGCCAGGAGCGTGAAGTCCAGTATAAGGGCGGCTAAGCGGTCTGAGGAACTCCGAGTGGCGAGACTCTGCAAGGAGAATCCCAAGGAGTTTTTTGGATATGTGAACAGCCGTAAACCAATCCGTCGAACGATTGGCCCTTTGAGGAATGAGGAGGGGACATTAAAGCATTCAGATGCAGAAAATGCCAACCTCCTCAACGACTACTTCTCTTCAGTGTTTACTGAAGAGTGTGGTCCCATTCCCCAGCCGACGGATTCCTACTCGGGGGAAAAGCTGGAGGCAATGGACTTCACCGAAGGAGAAATAAAGAAAAAGATCGCTGACCTAAAGGCGAATAAGTCCCCTAGACCGGACGGGTTTCTACCTAAAGTGTTGAAAGAAGTGTGCGATGAAGTATCACGACATCTGTGCGCTATCTTTAACATGTCAATCCGGACCAAATGCGTTCCTAGAGACTGGCGTGAGGCAGAGGTGACTCCTATCTTCAAGAAAGGAGACCGTAACCAACCGTCGAACTACCGACCTATCAGTCTGACTTCGATAATCAGTAAACTCATGGAAAGCATCATGGTGGACAAAATGACGTCGTATTTAGAGTCAAACCTGCTACTGAGGAGTTCCCAGCACGGCTTCCGAAGGCAACGGTCATGTCTGACGAACCTTGTGGAATTCTTCCACTTCGTTTTCAGTGAGCACGATTGGGAAAAGGCGGTGGATGTGGTGTACCTAGACTTTCAGAAAGCCTTTGATAAGGTACCACACCGCCGCCTTCTCCGGAAAGTGCGAACGCTTGGCATAGACGGAAAGGTAGCCGGCTGGATCGAGAACTGGCTAAGTGGCAGACGGCAACGGGTGGTGGTAAATGGACAGTCTTCTGAGTGGGTGCCCGTTACTAGCGGGGTGCTTCAAGGTTCTGTCCTGGAAACACTACTATTCATCATCTACGTCAACGACATGGACTGTGACATGGTTGCCAAGATTTCCAAATTTGCCGACGATACCAAGCTTGGTATGAACGTTGCAAAGGATGGAAATACTGCCCGCCTGCAGGAAGATCTTGGGAAGATTGGGGAGTGGTCGGACACGTGGCAAATGCCTTTTAACGTGGGCAAATGCAAAGTGATGCATATCGGCCACAGAAACCCCCAATCTCAGTATATCCTTAAGGGCACTGCTATTGAATCCACCGACACTGAGAAGAACTTGGGTGTTACTATCACTAGTGACCTCAAGTTCTCGAAACAGTGCATTGAGGCGGAGAAAAAGGCCCAAAGGATGCTAGGCTATATTAAGCGCCAGTTTAGATATCAGAGCAAGTAGATTGTACTGTGCCTGTACAACTCACTTGTCCGACCGCACCTGGAGTATGCCGTACAATTTTGGAGTCCTTCATTGCGAAAGGATATCGCGAGATTGGAACTCGTACAAGCCAGGGCAACCAAGCTGATTCCCTCTATCCGACATAAAAGTTATGAGGATAGACTAAGGGAATTAGATCTGTTCTCGCTGGAAACCCGTAGACTGCGTGGTCAGCTCATCAATGTTTTTAAAATACTTCGAGGGTTCGACAATGTTGACTACCGGGATATTTTCACACTGAGTGAGAACAGAACGCGCAATCACGGCTTCAAACTTGAACTGAAGCGTTACAATCGCAATCTGTGTGGAAATTTTTTCACTTACAGTATCTGCGGTATGTGGAACGCAGTTCCAGTGGAAGTTGTCAACAGTGAATCTGTTGACCAGTTCAAGTCAAGACTAGACAAAGTCTTGAAAAGTGGCCGTTTAGGGACGCAAAACAACTGAGCAGCCTTGTGCTCGCTCGATTGCTAGTCCAAAGGTACCCTCTTTGAATGGACCGTAAGGTCTCCTAGGGTACCTTCTTTCCTTGTTGTTACTCCTTGTTGTTGTTGTTGTTACTCTCTGGTTAAATAATCAAAAGTAAAGTAAGAGTAGAGCACTCTTAGAGACGAAAGGAACGGAGTTATTCGCGTACGGAACAAACGTCCATACACACTTTGTACGAGACTACGGAAGGAGGTACTAAGTCAAAATATCATAGTAACTGTGAAAACCAGAAAAAAAGGTAAATTGATGTATCGATAGCTGTAAGAGATGACAGATGCAAGTTCCCGAGGAAAAGTATATGAAAATGTACAGATAAGGTCAACAGTGGAAATGATTTATGTCTTGATCTCGAATGAGCTGAAATTTTTGAAATAATGTCATTTAGCTTGTTATAAGCTGACTGGTATTCATGGATACATTGGATTATGCGGTGTAGTTATGTGGTCCATAAATGCCAAAGAGCTCTTTAATATTGGGACGCTCCAGCGAAGAGCGACGAAATGAATCCCTGAATTTGGAAAGAGATCGAACGAATGGAGACTGAATCACCTCGTCATAGCCACCTCTTCGCGTCCAACTGGTCGAACTCGATAAAACACTAAACACGTTCTCTAATATAAATGATAACTTTATATTTTAAGTAGATTATCGAGCGGCTATTAACGGTTTCAAGCTATTAAACAAAAGATTTACACGAAACTAGCATCGAGTTGATCCTATGGTCTTTGCGGGTTCGAATTCGTTCAATTGTTGCGAGAAACGAGCCGATGTCTTATCGCGACAACAGAGTGAACGAACTCGCTCCAACGTTTCGTCTTCAGGAAACCCAGCGGGTAGGTGGGCATTATCTTTTACACCTACTTGGGTATGGTAGTTTGGGCGAGGAAACATCCTGTTTCCGGCTATCGAGAAGAAGCTCAATACCCCATGATTAGTAATTCCAAATGGGGTATTTAGGTAACTTATTTGGTAGATGTTTTGATATAGTAACATATAAAAGTAAATCTATCGCGTGAGTGATCTTTTAACGACATGGCAAACGAGTCTCTCCTAATTTTATTGGCCTTAGGAAGTTGATTTACCTTGATGAAGAGAAGTTACCTTTGTTACTTTCTCTTGCATTTTAAGCGTAAACCAACGAGGGCATAGAACGCAGGAATTTTGTAAAGAGAGAACTGTAGAGGAAGTGGTAAAAATGGGGAAGTGAAAATGTGTGTAGTATATATATATATATATATATATATTTATATATATATATTCGTATATATCCATATAGCCGTAGATCTTCTTACAAACAATGGAGGAGAGAGGGCTCACAATGGGGAGTTAACACTGGTCTTTTTATCCATTGGAGACATCGCTGAGCTTTCGAGGTCTAGTAGTTGGTCGCTAGCAATACGGCAGAAAAGTACCAGGAATATTTACGGGAGAGGACACAGTGCTTTTATAATCATGATTGGCACGATGGAAAATATAGCCATTATTTAGTATTATATAAGTATTAGAGATGTTAGGGGAAGTGAAACCTTTTTGGTATTCATGGATATCTACAGCAGGAGAATAATTGAGACCTTCCCAACGAAGGAAAGCACATAGCCGAAATAGCAACAAAACACCATTACGATAACTAAAATAGCTAGAAATACATCATTTATTTAAATAAAATAGTAGAGAAACACTGGTTCGTTAAATAAAATAATGCGAAACCACTGGTATTCTAATCAAAAAAGACTATAATTTAGGTCAACTTTAGGGAATAATGATTAATATTTTTAAAAAAATTATTAAAATAAAAAGTCGTTTGTTGTGGTAGCCTATATCCTTTATCTATTACTATCTGTCGTGGTATTGTAAGGACCGAGTTGCTGTATACGTACGTATAGGTTTGTTACGTACTTGAATAACTTCATAATTACGTTTTCTCTAAGATTGCTATATTAGTTTTACGTTATTTAATCTTTGAGGATTTCTAGTGCCAGGTGCACCCTATCTAGGAGTGAATTAAATACTTCTTAAAAAAATCTTTAATTACAACATACAAAAAGTTAAATCTATAAAAACACACTATACAGCTATGAATTAAACGAGTTTATGTGAGACTTACAATTTAAACCAAATGAATATATGGTAATGGTTGACCCAAAGCTCACTTTCATATTAGAAGCTAATTGACACTCAAAAGTAATGGAATTTATTTACCTTTAAAACAATCACCCGTGAATCTGGCTGGAGAATGATATTGGCCTTCAATTTTTCTGTAGACGAAAAAAATGTTTTTGCGGTTAGGTGCGTGAGCGAGTTCAAAGACACCCAGCTGTTTGACTGGCGCGGAGACGAGCTTAAGGAAACAGGTGATTTCGGTGAGGGCGACGGATGGGGTGAAGCACATTGTCCTAGTCAGATAATTTAAACAACGGGACCGTGAACGTATGGTTTTCCGATTTTCGGGTTAATCTTGGAAGTTCGCACTGACGAGCCATGAGCAAACAGTAAATGCTCTGAGGACTGACAATGAGGGGGATGGCGGGGTTTCTTAATGGCGAGGACTATCTCTAGTTTTTGTTGCAAACCAGGACCGGGATAGGAAGTTTCTCAGACGAGAGATGTATGAGAGTGGTTTTCAATAGAAACAAAGCTAATTTTCCCTGTGACTACCAGGAACTGGCTTCGCATGAGCTTCTTCTCTGTTCCATTCTTTGATTGCCGGGGCACTCCCGCCAGACTTTGTCGTGTCAATCTCTAACTCGATCTTCCTTGTTCCCTCCAGTTATCCACCTATTTACTTCACCAACACACTCGTGGAAGGGGAAGGAGAGGGGGGAAGATTGATGGCATAAGAATTAAGCCTCGCTCCTCTAATGGCTCTTCTCCGATCTTCTTTCCTTTAGACCTAAAGGCATCTTCTGGCTTTTGGTTGCCGCTTCTCTAATTTCGTCTATGATGCGAAATTAGATCTTATCTTTTATGGGAAATAGTGCCGGTTTAACCAATGTTATGCTTGCCGGCCCAGAAATCTGATGATTCGGGCATCTCGTGGTTGCAGGAGGCCTTCTGGTGGTCGACGAGTCGAGGGGAGAGATGGTGGGGGGAAGTAATCGGCTTACGCTGCTAAGGGCCAGTACGTTGTAGTGCCTGAACAGGGCTTCTGCTTTTGGGTGGGATATCGCTTATCCGTTTCCTGAAGGATACTGTCTTTAGGCTTCTCCTATTTATTCTCCTTTATTTCTATTGTTTTCTTTGGGAATTTCTTTCTTTAACATACTCATTAGCCGATTATGTAGTATTAGCAACTCAAAAAGGTTTGCTCTTTCGGACTTTGTCGACCGTAACTTCTTTTTTTCTTATTTCCTATATCCTTCATGTTTTCTTGATCCAATATCATTTAATTCCTGCAGAGGATAAATGACTTTTTCGTTACAATATCCTTTTTTTATATAATCCTGCACAAATTTCTGCTGAAAATGCTTTAGCAAATCCTAAGCTCTAAGGGCATAAGCATGGTACACTCTCTTTCCAAAGGCAAGAAATTTGCAATCAGAAAATGAGTCTTTGCATTTTAAAAAGTAAAAATCGATATTTACCTTCTCAATTTAACCAATCCTTCATCATCCATTACATTTAAGAGCATCAGTGTGAGAGAATGTTTATAATTTCAAGCTTGTCCATTTCAGTCCAATTCTGCTAGTGCAACTTTCCCACTTGAAAACACCGCGTCTGCGATTTACTCTTTCACATAAAAACTTCGAAGAGTACTTCAATAAATAGGCTTAAAAATAGTTTGGAGCAATATTTGCTCAGTAGAGTTGGAAATTTATAAAGCAAATGTTCAAAGTACTTGAATAAATATTAGATGATGATTTTGTAAGCGTATCTCTTACAGACATTACTGAGAGTGTGTGATGTATGCAACACAAATGATGTCCTTCATTACTTTCCTTCATGAGAACTAATCATTTAATATTAAGAAACTGTGTGCCTCAGGCCTATGGAACTATTCTGAAGAACCAAATATTTACTAAATAGAAATAATAAAATGAAGAACCAAAATTGCATCACTTCTTACCGGAAGAGCTGACGTTTTGCTCGAGGAACTCTAATAATTCGAGAATGAGGTATCCTTTTTAAAGGCGATTACCTCATTTCTTTGCTTAAAGGTTGAATAAAATTCTCTTTTAACGAAATGTGGGGGGAAATTCTCGCATAAAACTGTCCTTGGTGTTGTCTTTACCGAGCTAGAGATTTCTAATTCTAACTTGCTCTCCGTCTATGGGCAGACATCAAACCTTTTTTAAAAGCCAAAAAGTTCTGGTAAAAGTTCCATACTTAATTTATACTGTTGGAGATAAAATGACACCTTTAAAGTTTGGTTAGGTTTCACTGCCAATACTCAGCCATGGCCGACTCAAAAGAGAAGACAGCTTTTGGTGAACGATATTTCTTATCAGTGGTGGTGGAATACAGGAAATATGGAAGAAGAGTGCGAGATTGTTCCGTTATCACACTCCAACAGAGGACAGGAGAGCAGTATATCAAAGGACAGCACATGGCAGGGCATGGCATGGCAGGGCAGGACATGGCAGTAAAGACCAAGAAACGAGGGACAGGACCATTAGATATCGTGTGAGAGGGGAGGACAGGAGAGATAATACAGGTTATCGTAAGTTAAACATAACAGGGTAAGAAGAAGGAGGATAAGACAGGTTAGGACCGGACAGCACATGCCTTGAACAGGCAAGACATGGCAGAACATGATATGGCAGGATCAATGAGAAAGGACAAGAGAGGATAGGTGCGCTCGCTAGTCTACTTGATGTGCCGTGGGAGATCTGAGGTCGAGTCAACGGTTCGATCCCTTCAGTGGGGGCAGGAGGTGGATACCCATTGGTAAGATATGCTGATACACCCCCACGGGTTAGGTAAATCGCGTTGGTTCTTATCAAATCACATCACCGCTGTCATTTCCTTCCCGCCTTTACAGCCCCACCTACCCTCTCTCTCACCTCTTCCAGAATCCGGCGTATGGAGGGCTTGGCCCTCATACCCACCTCATCATGGCGCGGGGTAGGTTACCCACCTCCATTGGAGCAGGGAGGTTTCTTTCATCAATGGTTGTGGTAAAAAAACAATCCCCCTAAGAACCCCTCCATCTTGTTGCTCTCGGCTTGTCGATGATTTTCATTTTGATGATTATGTACATTTCATGGGCAGCTTCCTTACTCCAAGGATGATTCTTGTGTTGATGTTTTATTGTTTTGAAGATATGTTTTTTTGTATGCGCATTCCTGTGTATCTGCTAGAAATACTACTCCTGGCGTGTGCGTGTGTGCATCTAAATGTGGCGATGAAATATGTAGGTATACCCAAGTGAATTCCGGGAAAATATTGTATCGCATTGATTTGTGTGCGTGCGGCTCAGTAGTCATCAGATTTTTAACTCCACATTTGCATGTGTACATTTGTGTGTATCAAAACACTCTTTACGATGAAGGGGGGGGAGCAATAATGAAGATTTTAGTCGAATATTTGTATTTTCGCGTATATGCGTATTACTCCTACGGTGTGTAATCGGCGTGTGAGTTTATCGAATATTCTAACCGTGTAAGTGGCATCTTCCATACTGCGGCTCTTCTCTGCACTATATGGGAAAAGGGCTTAGATGTATGGCTGACTCTCCTCATTCATCATCCCCTTTGTTAGGTCCCATTAATCTCGGCCTAAACCCATTGATCGCGGTCATAAGACTCGGCCCAAGAATTAACGAGTCTCCTTTATTTATGCCGAGGGATCGACGGAGCGGCTCATTCATTATTCGGGTCCTTCCTTGCTAGAGCCCAAAGTGATTAATTTTCGCGCGCATTACCGAAGTCACGAGGGGAAAATGGGGTACACATTTCCAAAAGAGAAAAAAAAGTAAAAATAATAATTTTTTTGAAACAAAATGCAATGGGTCATCTTCTCTATATATCTATTAAGGAAAGTTAACTATGTTAATTATAAAGAGTAGCAAAAATAAGGAAAAGGCCAGGAAGATTACTTTGAGCCTCTTTCTATCACTGAAAGTTAATTAGGTTGTTTAATTCTCGAATGAATCTTATTGGACAATACATTCCTTTAGATCTTGTTTCATCGTCAAATATTGAATTAAATTTTACGGTTTTAAAATTGTCAAATCCAGTATTTTGACAAAAAATAGAGGGAAGATGTAAACAAATGAATGAAAAAAAGATATTAAAATGTCGTTAATAAAATGGGTGGGAATATGTAGTCTAAAAAAGATAGGAGAGAAAAAGAGGGCGAATGAAGAGAAATACTAAAAATGACTAAATAGATAGCTACTAAAATGACTCACAGCACGCACTCCAAAATCCTAAAAGAACAGCTACCATTCACGAGTATGAAGAAAACTGATTTACACCATTATTGGAGATAATTACATGAGTGCAAATGTCTATTATAAATGACGTTGGTTCATAGACGATATTCACCCTCCTCAAATCCCGCCATTTAGGATCAATCCATCTTTTATCCTTCCGTTGCCAAAAATCAGCTAAAAATAATAAAATATCTGTAGATTTGAATCCAGGCCTCGAAGAAGCCAATTAATGAATACCTCCAATCTCCGCCTAAAACCTTGGCGAAACTTGGGACCACACCTCACTTCCCCCCTCCCATCTTTTATGTTATAATAATATCCTTAAATTTATACTAATACCTGCAAACTGAAATGAGGAGGTGGTCTAATGTCTTTTTTTGATAATCTATGAGCAGAGGGGTGTTCTTACTGCTTCCCATCCCCACCAACCCCCTTAGAAAAAGCGAAAATAGACCCAATTGAGTCAGTGAAGGATGGGAAGCTTCTCGTTTTAATAACTAGAGCCCAAATTTCCATCACCTTTGTATGGCGCAATGCGGGCGGAGAACTTAAATAAGAACGTATCAAACATGTACGTTTAAACTACATAGCAGTCAATGATACATGGAGGAAAATAACTTACAGTGTGGTTCGAAGGTATTGGTAACGCCCGGAAAGCACCAATGAGATGAGTACTTGATAATGAAAAAATGACAAAAGTGAACTTGAGCGAAAATTGAAAATAGAATGATTCCGAGTGCTTTTATTTATTACAAGTTAAATAAAGGAACTGGGAAGAAAGAATCTTCCTTATTTCTTCAATTATTTATTCTTTCACCCCTTGAAATTGTGATGAAAAACTAAAGCTTTCTGAATCTGTATTTTTAATCTGCGTTAATTTACTTTTAATTTCCACTTACCTTCAATCAACAGAACTCGAAACCTTCAGAAAATCATAAAAATAAAATAATAAAGTTCAGAATTATCATTCATCATAAAGGATTGGTCCTGTACATATACATATATCTCTGATTCGATACTTATCTCGTATCTATAGAACCATTATAATTCAGGTGGTAACGAGCCATTTTTACAACCAATCAAACGGAAATATTCAAAGTAATGAAAATTATGGTCGATAATTTTGGTACTTATCAACCTTTGTTTGTTTTGAACCTTTGTTCTAATTAATAGAACAAAGACAACAAATTTTATATTTTAACATAAAAAAGGGACGTAGAAAATACCTTGTCAACTAAGCCATAAAGACCCATCTAAGAGGAAATGAGAGTTGGTATCAGAAAAAAAAAGGAAAGGGATATAAAGTAAATAAAAATAGTGATAAAAGGAAAATCTCACATAGTTGCTAATAAAGAATGAGTTAATATAATCGTTAAGAATAAAAAATACAGTTAAAAGAACAAAACAGTAGAATTTAAAATGGTACTCAAGTAAAAAACATCATGCAGAACATCAAACAAACAACAATACCCAATAATGTCTTTGCCCTTGCAAAATTGAAATTAAAATTGCCATTAAACAAATAAAGACGTATAAATCATTGGGTCCGGAGTAGATAGCTTCGGATCTGCTGAAAGATGCCAGGATATGTCATTCTAGACAAGCTAGTTTGCTTCCTGAAGAAACTCTCAAAGAAGGCAAGATTCGAGAGGTCTCGCTAGGACAATGCCATAATAATCCTTCTATGCAATAATATGACGATCAAACGGACATTATATCCAACAAATTTCACTCTTGTGTCTATGCAGGTTGCACAAGAGTCATTACCAAGAGACTGCTAAACCAGTTAGATGACCAACAACCAAGATAAGAAGCTGGCTTTAGAAAAAGCCAATCAACTATTGACTACCTACATACTAAATGCTTTAACATTGAGAACACTTCAGAGTCCAATAGTCCTCTCTATTTAGTGTTTGTAGACTTACTAAACTCATTTGGTTTATTAGATACCCAGCGAACCTTACAGGCTGGAATAATCAAGGATTAGATATGGTCTAGATAAATATCATCGAAAACATATACCAAAATTGCATGTCCTACATTAGATTGTATGAGGATTGAAACAGAAATTGTTAGCACCCTCTCTAAAATAAATCGTCGGGGAATACATTAATAATCTGAGATTCTCAGCTGATATTGTGCACATAGATACTAATCGAGAAGATATTCCACCATTAATTCAAGAACGTAACGTTGAAAGCAAAAGAGCGTGTCCAAGGTCACCCTTTTTTCATTGTCAGATTTTTTCCCTTCATTTTTCAGGTCCATTTCCTTAAATCCAGAACTCTTCATTCCCTTTCTTCGTTCATAATTCTTCATTGCAAGATTATTTCCTTCCTTTTTCTTTATTACTTGCTTCTTCATTCATATCCTTTTTTTTTATTTTTTTTCATTTTTGTTCATCGCTAGTTTTCATAATTACTCACTTTCGTAATTTCCCGTTTTCATCTCTCGTCTGCCTATCGTTGTACTTTTTATATTCACGTCCCCTCCTCTGACTCAAATCGTATCCTCCTCCAAATCAAGGACATTCCTCTACCCCGAGCCGGCTCCTTCTCACTCAAACAAGGGCATAACTACGAGGAGACGAAGTCAAACATACGAACTTCTTTCTCGCTGGAAGACCTTGCGTTCTCCCAGGAGAAGACGGACAAAGATCGGACAATAATAGTAATTCAAGAATAAAAGGACGAAAAATAGGAAAAAAAAGCAGCAGAGGAAAAAAAAGAACAACAAAAAAGAATTAAATTTTAATATTTTCCGTCTGATTCACTTGAAAAGGAGACAACCAACCACAAACACTTGAATGACAATTTATATTTCATCAATATATATAACAAAAAACACATACCCTTTTCTAATTATCTAATAATGCGCACATGTATGTCTGTATTCCCCGCAGGAGCAAAATTCGTGAAAACACGAAGATAAATACAAAATGTCATCTCACCGTCGTCGAGGAAAATGGGAAATGATTTTATTAAATCACTATAAATTTCTCTTCTATCAATTTATAGAAAGACTTCTTTGATAAAATAGCAACGATTTTCAATTTTAAGGGACAATTTTTCTCTCTGATTCTCCTCTTTTCATAGGGTTTTTATTTATTGCTATGAAATTTAAAGCAGGAGAAATATAGACATATTTTGAGCCTACATTTTTCATTTATTTCCAAATTTGATTAGTTTATATTTCAAGCGAGAACTTTAGTCCTGTTTATTTTAAATGAATGCAATAAACCCGAAAGTCAGGTTTATTTATATTCGATGGATGAATTATATTAATTGATTAAGGCGGTGGATCTTTTCTTTATTATGGAGCAATTTGGTGTCCTCAGCCGCATGGCTGAACGGTCGGTTACACAAATGAGTAGCTTGTGACATCTTTAGTGTTACGATAACCTTTGTTTTTAGAAACATAAGCATTGGTTTCACCTTAACAAATCACAACGTAAGAACTTGCTAGAAAAAGAACAATGTTTGGAAGGTCTTACCAGTGAAGTGGGTTTTTAAGGGGATTTGCAAGGAAATGGGTGAGTGTTTCATGTTTGCAGTTCCTGATAGATCGGCAGGAACATTATTATCTAAAATTAACCCTTGCCAGAAATGCAGTATAAAATTTGACTCCTAACTACTCACCGAACTTTAAAGATCCCGAAACAGGTAGTAACACAAATCCAATAGAGTCATTTTGGGCCAAATCTAATGAAGAATAAAAAGATGCATTAGGTTTGATCATTTCAACATATATTATGTCAGCTTTTGCTGATATATCTTTAAATGTATGTACAACATACCTTAAAACTCGGTTGTTTATTGCTTGCTAGCCTTGCAATGGAATGGCAGAGAGGGAATTAAAATATGGTAAATTTATAGAAGAAACTTCATAGGGGCAACTCATAAATCGATGGAGAGAAGGTCTTATATCTTGGATATATAATTTAAAAAATTTATTGTTTTCTTGGTTATTTTATGGAAAGATAATTTAATATATACTTATATTACTTTGATGAATATTTTAAATAATTTTTATATTGCAAAGAGTCTGGCCAAAAAGGATCAATCGCAAATCTTGCGAGACATTAATAACACACTTGTTGAAAGGTTTATTCATTTTTGTAAATGTTGACTACATTTGGAAACGAGTTAAGTTGATTAATTGTTTTACCTATTCTTATTTAATATATCTATTTAATACGAGTAAAGTAATCATCAGTTATATAACTATTTTTTAAATCCCCTAATTCTCTGAAATAGCCAATTTTGTGCAACCCTGTATCTCCTGTTTTAATCCTTAATTACAGATAGGAGTTTTCTTTAGTTTGTTTGAATTAAATCTTTTCTCTTAAGATGAGCAACAGTTGGTTTTAAATTGACACATGATGTCTATCGAACAAATGAATGATTATCTGACTTTTATTAAAATAAAACATTTTTAATATTGTCTAAGTGCATTAAGAAAAGAATTTCTAGGACTAAATGTTGAATAGATACTCTCATTACTTAATTTGGCTAATACTGGAACTTTGAAAATATAATTGATGTAAGGTTAAAACAATCTATCTTCTTGCGAAGAAATTATATAAATATTTTTTTCAGCGATTTCACTTCCATTTTAATTTTCTACTTAGTTGCCAGTTGACAAGGGTGTGTGATACACCGAAACTGTTCTGGAATAAATATGTCTTCAGTAAGTGTGGTTTAATTCCTCCTCCTCTTCTAATATTAAATTTAGATTTGTGAAGAAGCGTAAAATTTATGAGATGACACATCTAGTTGTTGGTCTAACTCTGGGGTAAAAATTAAAAATTATGCAGGAAGCTACAAAAGAGGTAAATCTAAAGTAAAACAAAAGAGAGACAAGACACCAAACAGTCTAACAAGACTTCCCGGGTAGTACCCTAAGTCTCTCTCGTAAAATTTCCCGAAGCCATAATTCCCACACACGGTAACGATGACAAGAAGCAAATAGCGATTAGCTACCTACAGAAAGTTATTTAAACCTCGAAGTAAATTATTTCCAGTTAGGTAAAGAATGATCCTACTTCTAAAGGAACCATTTAATTTGGTAAAAGTAAAGCTTTGTGAAAATTCTGAAATTGATTATAACCCGTGGTAATTCTCTAAATGAAAATTTTAAAAATTAAATATTAAAATCACAATACATTTTAGTATCAATTTCTTGAAAAAATTAAGCAACGAATGAAAATCTTATCTCCTAAACTTTTCACATATGATAAATTTAGCCGATACATTTCACTAAAATTACAAATATTGAATCCAAAATGAAACATAAAATTATATATTGCAATCAAACTACATTAATATTAATGCAAGTAAGTAAAACTGAATGTAGTAGATAATGAAAAATACAATATGAAAATATATATAATTTCGAAATATAAGTAAATGTTAGTTTAACAAGGATCATTTAGTAGAATTACTGAGAATTCAAATAAAAACTGAAGAAGTTATGATTCAAAATAAAATAAATCATTAAAAAAATGTAACTTTTAACAAAATCAGGATTTTCAGAGGATTAATAAAGCTTCCACTGCCATAGCGATGGATTAATTGAAAGTTTGTCGACAGTTGGGTGAAGAAAGTGAAAAGTTGCCTTGAAACACTTAATTCTTAATTAAATTTAATTGAATAAGTTAATAGAGCTTGCCGTAACTGTCTTTTAACTAGTTGCTAGCAGGAGCAGATCAAGAGAGTTGCGTGCCCTTCGGGTACCCTCTTAAAATACTCTTCTCATTTAACTACTAATGCTACTTAACTACAGGACATTTTCCCATTCACTTAATCTATATAATTTCATGCGAAATCTTTGACCATTTTCTTGGTTATTAAATAAATAACGTTGGAGGTGATTTGGCGCATCATTTAAAGAACTCTGAAGTTGAGTCTAATCGCAAATTCTTGCAAATAAAGACACAAATGTTCCATGATAAGGAAGTGCTCGTATATCTGAATTTTTGTATGGGTTCTTTAAAAGCGAAGGGATTGCAAGTGTTTGCGTCCCTAAGTCCTTGTATTCTTAAATAGATCCTGGGTGTTCCTCCTTTTTTTGTGCACTCCTAAATGCCAATATATTTATTGACACGTATGTCTAAGTATGGATCTTTAGGTGTACACACTTTCACCATTTTCAATGTATAGGTCAGATGTATATGATAATGATGAAAGAAGAGTGTTCATTTCTCTGCAGTCCCCGGCAACGGATTGCTACTCACACCAATACATCTCAGGTTTTGTAAATTTGTGATGTAAATGCGAATAGATTTAAGTACCTTTTGGTATCTTAATGTGTAGGTATTTTTGCTTTGTACGTTTTTCAAGTACATGAAAATGATGCGGTATCTGCTTGTATAGTTTATGGATGGATGTAAATTTGCCCGAGTGGACGTCTGTATTTAGTTTCTATGCATTTATCCATGTATATTTTCTTTTATGTCGCCCGGGATGCAAATATACTTACAAGTTGCATTAATCATTCAAACACACTGACTGGAGCGTCCAATTTTGCGCTTGTACATCCTTTATATACTGTATCTTTGTGCCCTGGAATTGTACAGGTCAAAATCTAGATTTGAAAAGCAGAGAACTTATTTCCTAGTTGGTCATTAGCTAGGCCCCGCACACGCTCTAATTAGTTAATATGTGCTAACACACTAATTTGGAGGGGGGGGCGTGTCATGACACGTGGTTTTCCTCTTCCTTCAAACGAGGCATTAATCACGAATGAGATCCTGTCACGTGGTCTTTCCCAGACCTCTTTTAGAGAGAAGAAGGGTTTTCGGATTGCCGGAGGTTGCAGCGGCACGAGTTGGATGGGGATGGGGGGCATTTATTTACTATTTATGAAGAGAGGAGGGTGGAGAGAGGTAGCCAGGTTCGGCGATACAGAGTGGATTGATTCCATTGGGTGAATATCGGGGGGGCACTTTCGAAGGGGGATATTCGATGCCTTATCTAGTGCTATGCTAGTGAAGTAGGTTTGAGTGTGTCGTTTAATGTATTCTAGTTCGGTTGAGTTGGAAGAAAGTTGAGTCCTCATGAATGGCCCTAAGTCTTCAATATGCTTTCCCTACTTAATGATTCCCCTTTAATTTCTCAATTAAGTCACTTCACTACCAGCCAATATTTGAAGCGTGTTTACTTGTCCATAAATGTGAGAACGGCGTAATTGGAACTATTTAAATTATGTTGACAAATCATAATTTATCTTAGTAAATCTTTTGATGATTACTTGAGTTAGGACTTTCAGTGTTGGTAATATCCTTTCAATGACAAACATTTGACATTTGGTTCGTTTTATGAGAAATAAATTGAGATAATTTGATTGGTAGACAAAAATACAAACTTTCATTTCTAATGAGAATATTTCACAACTTCCCTGATCTATTTCGAGAATCTGTATAGAAAAATAGTAAGTGCCACTTTCAAAAATTATTTATTCCAATTAATCTTCTAACAAGAGATAATGCAATTGCCTCCCTCCTTTTAAGGTTTGCCATAATAATTACATATATTTATTTGGATCAACAAATCATTTCAAAAAATCAATAAAATGGCATCTACTAAAAACGCTTAATAAAGTTTCTTGTACAGCAAAAGTGGTTTCGTAGCGATGGCTTCTGAAATTCAGAAACCAGGGTTGATAGAAAGATTAATCAATGATTTTGCTGGTAATTTATCCTACCCATCTATATGGAAATATATCACAAATATTCTCTTGATTCGATTAAGCTATTCAGTATATACCTGTCCTAATTGAACTTTTTGTAGTAGTTTTGGAACCATATTTATATAACAAAGGATTACAAAAAAAAAATCTTCTCTAAGGCGCCTAAAATTTTCCAACTGGCTTAGGACATTTTTACACTGCTGAATCCAGAAATTACAGCTGTTTAATTTGATCAAGTCAGTTTTTTTGCGATAAGTCGATATTTTAAAAGATCTCATCTTATAACTAAATCAATTACATTGTTAGGATAGTTTTGTTTGATTTTTGTTAACAATTCGCATCCGAAATATCTTTTTTAAAGATAAAATACATCGTTTTCTAACCAAATTTATTATATAATGTTACAAAAATTTCATTAGTGTACAAGGAATAGTAAACATTGTTAAGGTAAGTGCATGTAAATTGGATATTAGGTGATCATTGTTCAGAATTCAGGTCATGAAGTTGCATTTCTTAAAACTCCTACCAGAGCGTTGTTTATGAAGTTCCTGAACACTTTCAGAGAGGATTTTTTTCTTCTTCTTCATTCTAGATGGCAACAGTTCGGCAAAAGACTTTAACAAGCTTATATCGTGAACTCGATCATTTAGCTCCTTTTGAGAAAATAGGATGTGGTGCACCATCGTCACAAAACAATTCTTCTTTATTTTCTTTAACACTGGAGCAATCTTCGTCACTAATGACAGGAATTTCTGCAAAGACACGTACTGGAATTTCATCACAATGATCTACAGGACGACGTACTGATTATAGATCAGGACACTCAAGGCAGCTCCGGTTCTTTCTTTGTAGCCACTGCCATGTTTCTTCTGCTCTCGCCAAACCATGAAAATTCCAAACTTCAGACAATTCTTTTCGACCGTGGTCTAAAGAAGCAGATACTTAGTGCGCTTCTTGCTTAGATACCCATTTGTGGCGCCAAAGGTTATCCTGTTCACCAGGTTTCATACCTAAAAAAACATGGTAAGCATGGTTTCACAAGACTTATGCCTGGGTATATGTTGGGAACAACGGTTTATTCCTCAATACAAACATTTTAAATAATTTTAACACTCTTTGAGGAAGGATTGATTGAATATGGGAATTATCTCAACCTCACATTGATGGCAGATTTATTTCGAATATTAAAGTCCTTCCTAGAAAAGTAAAAGTCTTGTTAAATAAGATCAGCCTCAACTCTATATGGATGACAGAATTATCTCGAAGTTTATTTTTCTTTCATTAAATGAAAATTTATTTTAACGGTATTAACTTCACTTTCTGTTGATTGGAAAATCAAATTTTTCATCAGGCTTCGAGATTCGTAAATCTTTGTTTTTCTTGCCACAAAAATTCCAAGACCGACTTTAACTCTATTTATCTCTTTTATATGAAACAAATCCAATCTAGAAATTGAATCATCAAACTTTCGACATTCTTAATGATCCTGGTACCTTAGAATGAATAGTCATTTCTGTATTACCCCTAAGATATTGAATTACAATTTCCCTTAAACTCTGATTATAAATTTACTCATGTGGAAAGAAACAAATATAAATCATTAGGAAAATAAAATACACGCAAAATATATAGGATATCTATCGTGTTTTGAGATAAATAGATAATCAATATTTACTTTGCATTCTAAACACCATCTTAACCGTTTCACTCCTATCCATACCCATTTCAATGTGATCGAAATGCAAATAGAACAGCAATAATACTGTGTAATATGATTTTTGTCTTTCAAACTTTGCTTTTATGTCCAGGATTATGATCTTATATGGAATTTACTTATTCCCTCTGGAAGAAAGTGGCGAATTTGGACTTTCATTTGCTAAAGTAGAAACAAAACTACATAATAAAAAAATAGCATTTATTTGTTCTAGAATTACATAAGTGAGACAATTAAAATATTGGAAATGAGTCGTTTTCCGTGATTTACGCTTATACTGTAAATTACTTTGAAGAATCAACCCCCAAATATATTCGCCCATCGGATTTTCATTATACGATTCTTGATAGCGGCGTTCAAAGTCCAGTAGAATCCGATGTAACCACTCGCTATGCTTCCCGGGGTACGCTCCGATGTTCTTCCTTATTTTATTAAGAGACCGTCAAGAATATGGACTGTTAGGGACATCTTGCAACCCATCCTGCCTTAGTTTCTCCCCAAGTTCTCAACAAGCTCTACATAGTTTTCTGCTCTGAGATAATCGAAGAAGCCCAGAACAAAAATGATGAAGCTGTCCTACACTGCTTTGTCCGTCCTAGTGAGCTTCTCGGAAACTCCTTCCACTCCATGATTTTTTTTATTTGTGGATCAACGAAGATCCCGGCTACCACCTTCGGGGCAGATAAATTAGGAAAGAAATCTTGGAGATACTTTAAATTTGCAGACTCCTTATCTAGAGCTCTGACTAATTGTTTAATAGGGCCCAATTTTAAGTGCAGAGGAGGAAACAGTACTATTCGGAGGTCCAACAAAGGCTCCCACTTGGGGTTACAGGCGATTTCGATTGCCTCAAACCAGACCGGTCAAATGTTTGCAAAATCAAAGCTCATTCTTACGTGCCAAAAAACTTGAAAACTACTGGTGACGGTTTCTCTGACCTGATATTTGGGTCTCGAAATTAAAAGCTCGGCATTAGACTTTGTGAGGCCAAGATCCCTGACAAGATCGTTGAGATCTTTTTGGTTGAGTTAGTATAGGTTTCTCTCCTCAGTTACACTTCTATAATCTGTATCAATGACTTCACCCTCTTCTAAACTGCCTTTCCTTTCTAAAATTGCTGCTCTCTTTTTGGATAAGTGGGTATAGAAAGCTCAGAACTGTGTGGTACTGGCACAATAGATGAGTGAAGGTCTAAATACATGATAACAGGCTCGTTTTTGACTAATCGAGGTTTGGAAGAGTTTACAATGCAGAAGAAACAATTGCTTAAGTGGTCAGTTGGTTCCCTCCAAATTAATGGGACTGTGAAATTCATAGCTAACATTTCTCCTGTGTACTATCCTGTAAAAACAAAAGAAAAGGAAAACATAAGTATAAATATACAAATACTTTTCACTTACTGTTATTTTTACTATATGCATCAAAATAATGTTATTTACCATAAATAGGCTAATATGAAAATTCAATCTCCTAGCTACAAAAGCAAAGTTTGGGGATTAAACTTGACTTCTTTTTTATTTAATAGAGCCACAAACAATTGAAAAATTTCACTTTTAACCCAAAGACAAGAAAAAAATGAACTTTGTTACACAGTGTAATTAACGTAAAAAATGTTAATTATTCGTACATTTCTTTTCCAAATCGTTCAATTGACCGATCCAATTCGAACACATAAAACCCCGTAGATCAATAAAACTGCGAACGAATTCTGATTCTAATAATAAACTTCCGCATCAATTTCCGGGATGACGTCTCAGAGGCTACCGACTAATCTCCGGCGGAGAAAACCAAGATAACGTTCCGCAAAGAAATCCGCTGTGGATATCGGCACAATATGTTAATTTCCTGTTTATTTCTTCTATATTTTGGTACAATCAGGTGCGATCTGGTGCTTTTTTATCATATTTCATTACTTTCGAGAAGACTCTGATGCATTCTAATACATTATAAAATATTACACTATGTACATTCCTTTGTATTCTGCTCCATTCTTGTAACTTCCGCTATATTCTGGTACATTCTACAGGGTGTCTCAATAGTCCATACACATCGGACATACCACAATGAGTTCCGTGTTCACCACAATAACGCCCCCCTAACCCGTTAACTTATTTTTCTAGGTTAGGCTAAAGAAGAGGGTGGAATGGAAGGAATAAAGTTACGAGACACTTCAGGGAAAAGCACATCATTAAGAAATGTGCTCAAATTGACAGAAAGTGTGATTTATTGAATCGGGTTCATCTAGTGAATCTCGCAAGGCGAATCGATCTTTGAGTAAAAAATGGTGGAAATCACATTGAAGATGATATTTATTTATATTTAAATTTAATAAAATCGATTTCAAATTAAATCAAATGTAGTTCAAAATTAAATTGAAAATTTCCATTTTGCCTGTGCCCATGACTTTAAGGACACCATGTAATATATTCTGCTATTCCCTATTAAATTTTGGTAGATTCCGGCACGTCTCTGCCCGCATTTTATTAGATTATAGAAGGTAAATGTACATTCTAGTAGACCCTGTAAAATATCGGTACATTGTCGTACCACTCAATGCATTCAGGTATATCCTGGTAGGTTAAATTGCAATTTGGTAGATCTTGGTAAAGTCCGGTAGAGTATATTATATCTTTCCATAATCCAATATTTTGGGGGGTAAATTTGATGTACTTTGATTTTTCCTGGTCTCTATTGTTACATACCGAGGAATCATAGAATATTCCGGGACATTCTCTCATAAATAGTTATGGTTTGTAGATCTTTGTTGATCTTGGAATATTCTGATATAGTAAGCTATGTCATGTTACATTCTATATATGACAGAAATCTGCTATGCACAAGTTAATGTTGAGCATAGAAGCACATATCTGTCAATCGCACTCCAATAAATATAGAATCCAACAGTTTTATAAAAAATTCCGAAAAAATGGAAGTTTACGAAAAAATATAAAATTTAAAATTTTGAATTGATGAAAATCTTTAAACAAATTAAAAATCTGATTAAATTTTAGTAAAACTTTAGAATTTGCCGTTTTTTTGTATTAAAAAACAGATCAGGATAACATTAGATAATAAAAGGCAGCATTAAATTTTATGGATTTTTTTTATTTTGAGTAAAATTCCAATAGGTCTTCCAGAATATTTAAAAAGGTACAGTAGTGTGTAAATTAGTTCGTACAAAACCAAATGTTTGGACCACCCTGTATATAAAATAACAATAGAAAAATATAGTAAAATTATTTTTCCTCGCTCGTTTCACTCGAGAGAAATTTAGCCACCCCATTTTTAAAATCCTGGCTACGCCCGTGCCTTAAAATGACCATTATCCCACCCGCTCACGCTACTGAACAATCATAGAGGTACATGGCGTAGGCTGCGCCCGCTGGCAACCCCATGATATCGACACTGCGTAACCTCCACTATTGTTGCTTCTTTAGCTGACAATGAGTAGGTCCTACGTTGCTGGGAAAGCCTCCTGGCCTCTCCCCTCGTGTCCAACTCAGGAGGCAAGCGATCATGTGATGCTACGCTGAGAACGCCATTGGCCTGCAGGACCCTTCAGAGTAGAGCAGACTCACTGAAGCAGAGAAAAACAGCAAACGGCTACCATTTAACGCCAAACCTTACGCACTCCCTCCCCCCCGAGGGAGTGCTTACAAAATTTCATGCTTGGATATCATGATGGTCTAAACACCCCCGTACTCGAGTTTAGGCCATAAAAAGGCGCACAATAACTTCACCTTCTTACCAAAGACACCCTTGCAGAACACTAACACCACAACAAACAACCTGATACTTTACGTAGAACAAACCCTTTATGGTTGACATTTGCAACCAATGACCTCCTGACCTAACCTAGGCATGAGTATACAGAGGAGGCCATCCAAGACCTTTATTTTATCCGCGTCAAGCAACGGGTCGTGATCACACTTACGAAGAAGATCACAAAAACACGCTGTTAGACCAAAGAATGACACGCACACAAGATAGAAACGTAACTAGACATAAAAACATAGCAGTGCCTTCATTTTTATAAGACGGGGCATGAAACAAAAACATTCCAGGCAGACCTTGTTTGCTCTAGATGCAGTGCAATGGGGCATCATTACATTATCTGTAATACCAGCACCCTTGGTTAACTGCCACAGCGACGATGTCAGCGTCAGCATAAAAGCCCATAATTATCTGAGGTCCGCAGGAAAGCCGTCCCGACATTACTCAGAACAAAACTCATTATGCACCCACTCCACTCCTACCCCCGCACCCTCATCTGTTGGGTGGCGACCTCCACCTTGACGCCAATCTCCTAAACGATCGATATACTTAGAATTGACTCGGGCAAATCACCTTGTGAGAGAAACTATTTGCCTTGAATACACAAACCAAGACACTCGCGGTCTTCCCCACACTGGTGAGCATCAACAGATCACACTCCAGACCCGCGCACACTTAGCTCCACACATGCTCTGGCCCCAGTCTTGGCTCCTTTACGCCCTTCTTCCTCAACCCTTTTTTTGAAGCTAGCCAAGCCCCTCTCTTCTGCCCTCTCCTCTGCCCTCTCCATCTCTCAACTATTGTCTCCACTGCTCGTAGATTCCCCAGTGCTGCCATTCCACTATCCCCGCTCCTCTGCCTACTAACTCCACCTCCATTGCTGTCGTCCCTTCTCCCTTTCTACTGCTCACACCCCTCCTTCCTCTGTGTCTAATCTCCTTCTATCTGCCACTACTCTTCTCATTATCGTATCAACTCTCCTTAAACCGTCCCCACATCACCTTCTACTGTCCTAACCACCCCTTCCACATAGTTTCTACTCTATCCAACCTAATTTCCCCTGACTCCATTGCCCTTTTCACTATTTCCAGCACTCCTCCCACCTTTCTCATTTCTCATATTGCTCCCACCACATCCAATAACAACAGGACATCACTACATCCCACTTCCACTAAACTTCAGCCGCCACAGACACGTGTGAAGGTGGCCGCTCCGAACCTCGCTCTATTAGTAGATTGCGAAGAGATGAAGAAGAAGAGAGCGGTTCTCCTTACCACACACACACGCAAATTTCGCTCTCGACTAGAGGTTGACTGATTGTAGTGTAGCAAAAAGTAGGCAAATGGCACGATATCCGTAATACTGTGGCCAACTGAGTACTAAACACACAAAGAACTGATTTAATATTACTGAATTTTACCAGCTTTCACCCTCACAACAACAGCCTCCGCATTTTAGGCAACCACACTCAACAAGCAACATATCTAGGTTCAGCGATTAGAGTTAAGCGGTCTATACTACACTCCCTTACGAACACACAACAAGACTGCAAATTACAAAAGAGTGCTAGCTCCTTCCTAGTGACCACTCACTACAGATCACTTCACGAAAATCTAAACATAGACGTCCCACTCCAGCTTATATCCTCTCATAACCTCTCTCTTCATTACGGGGACCTAAACGATTACGGCCACACACTACTTTCGAATACCACTAATGATGTGCGAAAGTATCAGGCAGACAGTTTACACGATATTGACCCGACCTTCCCCACATTATACGTGCTTCGCGACGGCACTACGTCTCTTAGAAATGCTCTTCCACATTGACCAAGCTACGCTTTTCCTCACTCAAAATGACTCTGACCCCACCTACTAGTTGACCACATTTTTATATATGTAATGATATCATTATCGCTATTAATTACTCATACCCCCCCCCCCCCATATCCCCTCCTCTTTGATAACAGAAAGAATAATTGTCTGGAGTTCACGAGAAACAACAAAAAACAAACAACACAATATCAACCCACAGAAAACAAACCCTAGCCACATAGACGACAACTTGTGTTCACTCATAGACATCATAGCACCGCAATAAACATATACACATCACAAAAAAACACATATGTTAATCTCCTCAGCAGATACCAGTGTCTTCATTTGGCCTCATCCATACAATTCACGGAAATATGCTTACCCAAATTCCTCATTCAGCTCTCGACAAATCAATGGGAAGTCACCAGCACATTAAACGATGAAATAGAGAACGTAATCTTACATCATCAGAATTGTCATTCTCTTTTCCAGACACAATCTACGGCGGCCTCCATCTGTGCCACAAGCTCCACTTACCGTGGGTGTGATGCAGGCTTAAACTCCTGCCTCTTTATCTGAAATCCAGATACGGGACTCAAACTTCTCGTTGTCAGCAGATCTATTCTATTCTTCCAGCTTAGCCACAGGGCAGACTTTCACGTTCGATGGTCTCCTCGCTAAAAAACCTCTAAGGTTACCCTATTCCGGTCTATTCTAGGAAACTTCCTTTGAACTCTATCTTTGACCTTGGCTGTTTTAGGTTGCCAACGTCAGTCACTCCAGTAGTTGGGGTCTGAATGCCTAAAACGTTTCTCGCTTGGTCTTGAGTGAAAATGGTGTGCTGTCATCGATTGAGTACCCGAGAGTGTTATTCGCAACACTCATACAACCCATGGTTCCTTCTTACATCCATTTTTCCAAAAACTTACTTAAAATTTCATCGGACTCTTTTCAGCCCTGTATCCTACAATACATGTTCAATACAATGAATTACAGGTATACTTCCCAGACCTAACCTCAACCCTGTTGTGTCGATACAACCGGCCTCCTGTCTATGCATGCCCACAACGCTTGCCTCTGGCCAAACTCTAAGCCACGAATGTGAAGTTCTCCAGAATGAAGAAGGAAGGAAGAATTCGAAAATTGCAATCTTCCCTTGCATCTCCATTAGTTTGAGTTTCTAAGAAAGATGGGTCTTATAGAACAGTGCATGACTTCCAGGATTTTAACAGAGTAGCTGATGCTGATACTTATTCAATTCCGCTCGTCTCAGATATTACAGTTCAAATTGCATGTACACACGTATTTTCCATCTCAATTATAAATACTTATTATTATTTTAATTATTATTATTATTATTATTATTATTATTATTAGCATTATTATTATTATTATTAATATTATTATTATTATTATTATTATTATTATTATTATTATTATTATTATTATTATTATTATTATTATATTATCTGCTAAAAGCCTTCCATCTAATTCAGGTGGGAGTGTCTACAAGGAGTAACAAGGAGTAACAAGGAAAGTAAGTACCCTAGGAGACCTTACGGTCCATTAAAAGAGGGTACCTTTAGGCTAGCAATCGAGCGGGCACATGGCTGCTGAATTGTTTTGCGTCCCTAAACGGCCACTTTTCAAGACTTTGTCTAGTCTTGACTTGAACTGGTCAACAGATTCACTGCTGACAACTTCCACTGGAAGTGCGTTCCACATACCGCAGATACTGTAAGTGAAAAAATTTCCACACAGATTGCGGTTGTAACGCTTCAGTTCAAGGTTGAAGCCGTGATTGCGCGTTCTGTTCTCACTGAGTGTAAAAATATCCCGGTAGTCAACATTGTCGAACCCTCGAAGTATTTTGAAAACTTCGATGAGCTGACCACGCAGTCTACGGGTTTCCAGCAAGAACAGATATAATTCCCTTAGTCTATCCTCATAACTTTTATGTCGGATAGAGGAAATTAGCTTGGTTGCCCTGGCTTGTACGCGTTCCAATCTCGCGATGTCCTTTTGCAATGAAGGACTCCAAAATTGTACGGCATACTCCAGGTGCGGTCGGACAAGTGAGTTGTACAGGCACAGTACAATCTCCTGGTTCCGATAACCAAACTGGCGCTTAATATAGCCTAGCATCCTTTGGGCCTTTTTCTCCGCCTCAATGCACTGTTTCGAGAACTTGAGGTCACTAGTGATTGTTACACCCAAGTCCTTCTCAGTGTCGGTGGATTCCATAGCAGTGCCCTTAAGGATATACTGAGATTGGGGGTTTCTGTGGCCGATATGCATCACTTTGCATTTGCCCACGTTAAAAGGCATTTGCCACGTGTCCGACCACTCCCCAATCTTCCCAAGATCTTCCTGCAGGCGGGCAGTATTTCCATCCTTTGCAACGTTCATACCAAGCTTGGTATCGTCGGCAAATTTGGAAATCTTGGCAACCATGTCACCGTCCATGTCGTTGACGTAGATGATGAATAGTAGTGGTCCCAGGACAGAACCTTGAGGCACACCGCTAGTAACGGGCACCCACTCAGAAGACTGTCCATTTACAACCACCCGTTGCCGTCTGCCACTTAGCCAGTTCTCGATCCATCCGGCTACCTTTCCGTCTATGACAAGCGCTCGCACTTTCCGGAGAAGGCGGCAGTGTGGTACCTTATCAAAGGCTTTCTGAAAGTCTAGGTAGACCACATCCACTGCCTTGTCCCGATCGTGCTCACTGAAAACGAAGTGGAAGAATTCCAAAAGGTTCGTCAGGCATGACCGTTGCCTTCGGAAGCCGTGCTGGGAACTCCTCAGTAGCAGGTTTGACTCTAAATACGACGTCATTTTGTCCACCATGATGCTTTCCATGAGTTTACCGACTATCGAAGTCAGACTGATAGGTCGGTAGTTCGACGGTTGGTTACGGTCTCCTTTCTTGAAGATAGGAGTCACCTCCGCCTCACGCCAGTCTCTAGAAACGCATTTGGTCCGGATTGACATGTTAAAGATAGCGCACAGATGTCGTGATACTTCATTGCACACTTCCTTCAACACTTTAGGTAGAAACCCGTCCGGTCCAGGGGACTTATTCGTCCTTAGGTCAGCGATCTTTTTCTTTATTTCTCCTTCGGTGAAGTCCATTGCCTCCAGCTTTTCCCCCGAGTAGGAATCCGTCGGCTGGGGAATGGGACCACACTCTTCAGTAAACACTGAAGAGAAGTAGTCGTTGAGGAGGTTGGCATTTTCTGCATCTGAATGCTTTAATGTCCCCTCCTCATTCCTCAAAGGGTCAATCGTTCGACGGATTGGTTTACGACTGTTTACATATCCAAAAAACTCCTTGGGATTCTCTTTACAGAGTCTTGCCACTCGGAGTTCCTCAGACCGCTTAGCCGCCCTTATGCTGGACTTCACTCTCCACTAGTGTGGAGAAAAGATGTGAAACCACTGGGTTTGGTGGGTAAGTTTTCTCAAACTTTCACTCGGTTTGAGATAGTATTTACAAACATTTATGCGTTTTCCAAACAAAGTCATGGGACATATTCCATTTGTTTTCGCTTTTATATACGTCATATTTTCATAATATTCAGAAGAAGAAATACACTTTGTACACCGAGAGCAGGTATTCGTCCGCTTACTTGTCAATGAACTAAGCTGGCACCGAACAAACAACAATTAGGTGTAGACTAGCAGAAATTTCTAGGATAGCTCCAAACCAAGGAGGGCATAACACCTCTGCCTGACAGAGATTCATCCTCACTTAATTTCCCTTCACCAGATATATTTAATTTTCACAGAGATCATGTAAAAATTCAGCATTTATTTGATCTCGGCTAAATATCCTTGTGAATTGTGCACATAATTGCAGAAACTCCCAATTGAATTGGACGCAAAGTGCTGCTAATGCCATAAGGGAAACTATGTTTACTATTTCCACACCTATCGAATTAAAGCACCTATTGCACGACACCCCTTTCTTATTTTGGCTGATTTGCTCTCAAATCACCTTAGAACAACATCAGAAAGGAGCGTGTGTCCCAGTACATTTTTTCGAAAAGGTTTTCCGTAGCTCAGACAAAGATATCTACGTTTGGAAGAGAGCTTTTAGACGCCATAGCTTTAAAAAGATTCTTCTCACGATAGAAGGGTCCAATTTAACTCTTCACTAACCCCCAACTCTCTCTCCTTGGTATTCCGCAATTCCAAATTTACTCATCCTCCTTTGAAGAATCTAAAGCTAGATTTAATTGCACACAAGGTGGACGACCTTCATTGGTCACAGGCAAAGCATCACACACCAGCTGACGCCATTTCAAGAATATAACTGCAAAATACATCCTCTCTCCCGATCAAAGTGACTATTCTCATCTGTCGTGGTTTAACCGCACCGCGCAGATACATTTGCCTATAGTGGCTTCAACTTTAATTTTTCCCACATGTTTTCAAACTTTTGACTATGGCCTGCTAGCTGAGGACCAACTTAGTTGCCCAATTATTACAAGCTTTTTGAGTAGGGTAAAACAAACTTTTAAATATCTGGCCTCTGCCTTCCTAAAACTGATCGAAAAATTCTAGTGAGCTAAGCGCTGAACAGGCTAAGAGTCTTCGTACCCCCAAAAATTAAACAACAAATACCTTACTCGTTGTACTGTTTGATAACTCTTGTGTTAAAAGCACACAGTATCTACTTTTAAAGCAGTTTGTGTGTGGCCTCAAATGCACAGAGATTTTAACAATTATGTTCTGACTTGCGTTCCGTCACAACAAACGTGAAAGAACAAATTAGCCAACCTCGATTCAGTCAATTTTCTAGTCTTGTGTGACACATCAGCTGCAGAATATATTCAAGCGACCGCAGATGGATAGAGTGCCAGTTACTGGGGCCCAAAATGTGCTTATCAGATAAAATGGCTAATTTTCATTCTCACCTATTCTATGACTTCACAGGAACTCTGATTATTAACCATTATTTCAATTCTTTTTGGAATCCAAGGAGAAAAATATAGTCGAGTCGTTTCATGCTACGCTCGAACGTTCCTTGCTTGCATGTTCCCTAGTTGATCACTGGTAAGATCAATTTCCCTTGATGCTCATTGTCCACTTCTCTTAAACTAGGGAGGACTCTGGTACATCACCAGTACAGGCATTATATGCGTGTTTAATTCCTCTTCCGACCACTCTTTCAAATCATCAGATGTCTCTATTACCCTTAGTGAATTCACGGAGGCCTTAAAAGCTCACATTGCCGAATTGGGCCACACGTCATCGCGCAAACTCCCTTCAGATCAGAAGATGCACATTTCTAACGTTCCCTAAACTTACACCTATGTTCTTCAAAATTAGATAGCAACAATTTCAACGAATTTTGCCAAAACCTGAATTCATTACACCCATCGTTTAACTTTAAAGTAGAATGGGTTACAGAACAATTCTTTACCATCTTTTGATGTCAAATTCCAACGTTTAAATAATTCGATACAATTCTCAGTCTATCGAAAATCTACCAATTTAAATACTTAAATACATTTCTTCTCATTAAATGACAAATTTGTTTAGATATCCATCCTTTCTTCGCTTTTTGTCTGAGCCTATAAAACATGACCCAATTTCCGTTCAGGATGAAATCAATCACCTTATTTGCAATTTAATTGAACTAAAATATCACATTTAATTCATGAACAAATGCCTTTCTAAGACCAGAAAACTTTTATTCTCTCTCCATACCCTAAAATGTTTTTGACCAAACCGCGTCCCACCAATACGGAAGCAGGAGTATATTCATAGGTGGGCGTTATCGGGAGAAATTATCGCAATAATTGATCAAGATAACGATATCTGGTTATCGGTTATCCGATATTTTTTCCCGGGTTATCGATTCATCGGTATTGATGATACTTTTGGTTCCAAACTAGCGATAATCAATAATTTCAGTTTTTGGTTCTAGTTTAACAAAGGGGCGAGCCACGGGTGCCTTGAAGGCAGAAATAGGTAGGACTGAGCTGGGAACCAAACGTATACTGAACGGAGTGCGGGGCGGCCAGTTATGGTGTCTTATCAAAACGTTCGCTCAGCTTCAGTCTCTCAACAACTGTTGGACGATAGGTCACGAGGTGTTGCTCCTGCGCACTACCGGTTTTACGCGTTCTTTGATGAATTTTTTCCTATGTTTCAGTGCTTCTTCCGTTTTAATTTTGTGTGCACGTGTATATGAATGCATGTACTATTCGGTGCTATTCTTTAATATCCGTTTATTAACGTTTTGAACACTTACGAAGTTATGCCCGAATTCTAAACTGATCCAATTTTTATTGTAATTTAGTAGCGCAGTGCTTTGCTATTTTAGAGTATAGAATTAGTGATGGCGTCGCAAGAGACTGTGCCTGCATCAATCCAAAGAAATTCAGCAGAGTCTATTGACTCTGAACTCACTGAGGCTAAGCTTAAGGCAGCCTGGCCATTCTGTGGCAAGTGGATGGAGTACAAGAAGATGGTTGGCGACAGCTACATCTTCTAGTGCTTGTCCTGACTCTCCAAGATAACTGAGGTGAAGGTGAACAAGGGCACCAAGGCCAACCTTTGTCATTATGGCCCAGGGCATGATGCCCTGGGAATTTTGGATTTATCGATTTATCGGTTATCACCTTATTGGGCGGTAAATTTATCCCCAGTTATCGATTATCGGATATCTCCGATGAGGTTATCGTTATCGATTTATAGATTATCTTCATACATTTTGTCGTTATCGCACCCACCACTGAGTATATTTAATCCCATATAAAGATTGTGATAAGTTCTACATTGGAGAGTCGGGTCACTTTAGCAAGAGGATAAAAGAACACCGCGCATATATCAGTAGAGGGTAACTTTCCATAAGTCCTTCGCTTATATGCAAAATTATGACCATAGAATCGAATTCAACCGAACCAAAATTATTTATAAATCTAACAATTATATTAAGAGGAAGATTGCTGAATCAATCAATCATTATTAGCAAGGTCTTTCTCATGGATTAACGGTTTCCTCTCTTATCATTTTGTTTAGTCTTATTTTTCGCAAATATATCCTGGAGTCGCACGTCTTACACCTTATTATGCAGTTGATAAGGGCGAATTTAAAAATTAGATCTCTTTGTAAATAAATCGGCTTCAAATATTGGGCTTATTAATTTTTTGCACCTGATATATATCAAAGATAAATTTCCTTTAAAACTTAGCTGTGAACTATTCTGTTTATGTTGTATCTACTTTTATTAGTTGCACTTTAATAGAGCTTCATGAACTCGACTTAAATAGATCTAGAATTAATATCTCTTAAATATAAATTAGAGAAACTAGTACTAATCTACTACATTCATCCTATTTCTAAATTTTCTTTCGTCCAAGAGCCTTCAATCCAAGTTCTTTCTTTGGTAAAAAGGAAAGTGCAAACAATTCTTTCAACTCCAACTCACACGTCTGCAGCTCTGATTCAAGATATAGTTTTTAGTCTGATTCTTCATTAAAGTGAGTGAGATAAAGATAGAGAGGCAGGAGGAGGAGGATGCAAAGGGGGACTGAAAGATAAAATTGAAAGGAGGAGAAAGAGAAGGAGAAAAGGAGAGGACATAGAGAGATAGGTAGAGTGGTATGGAGAGATAGAAGAGGAAAGGGAGATTGAAGGAGAGAAAAAGGGAGGAAAAGAATGGCGTGGAGGAAGATAAGAGAATAAGAGAAGAAGGGAGAGAGGACGAGTGAGAGAGAAGGGTGGAGCGTTGTCTATTTTCCACACAGCCTCAATAGATATCCCATTTTATTTGGGAATTCCCTACCCTTGGCACTTACGTTTAGTATTTTTAATAATCTGGGTATCTCATTAAACTTATAAAGGGTATATGGTTGCCATTCACATTTGGTTACTACAGTAATTAAATTCTCCTTGAAAAAGCACCGGACATGCCTAGGAGATGCTCCTCATCCATGCTAAGCAAGTGTCTATCACAAGTATATCGATCTTTCAGCCCTATAGAAGAACTGTATCAAATGGCTATTCTATATCTCCCTCTTGCCTTCATCGCGCGTCCGTGACGGCTCTAATATAACTGAGTTTACATGCAACAAACGCAGCAATGGTATGCTAAATTAAAGTTGGGCATGGCTGCTGGCGTTCATTGTACATAGTTTAACTCTCCTTTGTATTGTTTTGATAATTCCCAACATAGGTCTTTCTTTGGCACACTCCGAACATACTGTTGTTGTCGTCATTTAGAGAGTTCGTAGTGTGGGAGCTACCATATACACTGCGTTGGTAGTATATTTGAATGAAGATGATTTATTCTTTGTCCATTTTCGATACTGTAACACGTGAGTGTTCCTTGAGTTTTGTGATAGCATTTAATTAACCAAGGGAATTTTGTTTTCAAATCCTTTATTTGTCCAGTTCTTGAAGTGGCACTGTCTCTTTTATTATTATTTTGCAGATTTCATTTTCATTGGGAGTAAGTTCAGAGAGGAGTCAAACCGAACCATTGAGCAAAGTGTCTTTATTTTATTCTCTTTAAAATCTTGCCAACATTGGTCGCCCCGATGCATATCGCGATGGTGGCTTGAACCTTTAACAAGTGCCATATTCAACTTAACAAATAGGGCTACTTTCGTTTTGGCCGTGATTTTTTATTTTTACTAGGGCAGAAAGGTGTAGATATTTATTTATGGGATATACGGTTAGTATTCAGCTCTTCAACGTTAAATTAGGTTTTAGGAGCACAATGCCTTCTTCGCTAATCTTCTGCTGGAATTAAAAGTCCCGCTAACGACAAAAGTTTATATGATATCGGAAATCCCCTCTTCTGTACGTGCAACCCTCAAAAGGTGCTCTACGGCCTCGTGAATTTCACTTAGATTTTGAGTTCGTTTTCTGTGGACTGATGCCCGCTACATTAAGACCATCAAGAGATAGAAGTAAACTGAGTTAGAACACTAAAACACCCAATAAAAAGGAACGAAACCTTCATACATGTAGGTAGTGCATCTCAAACTTTGGTTTTTTGTAATTGGAGCCATTCGTCTTCGGATCCCGGGATATTTAAAGAGCCGATGAGAAAGTAGTAACACTAAAATTGCAGTATTTATTATCTCCTGGCTCACTATGAATTTCTTAAGAACACAAACATTCATATTATAGTAAAGAAGATTCCATATATAACTTTCTCGTTTGTCAGACGTAGATCAGGTTAGATTTTCAACTACCGTTTGCTTTCCCTGTCTCGGGAATGTTGGCGGAGAGCAAGCAGGACAACTCTGCAGTTAAGGCTTGCCTTGAATAATGTAATTGAGATTTGGGTTCCAATAAGTCTCTAAGTGTGACTAATTTACTTGGCAGAATTAACTTAACTATCTAGATAGTTCAGTATATCAAACTGGGCGAAAAAAAAATACCACTATACAAAGACAAATCAAATACTGGACATGAAAGATAAATCAAAAATAAAATAATGGACATGTAAGATAAATCAAAGTATACACACTCGGCTGCAAACGACTGACAACAATTCCGGGTGCATCTACCGCCCAAAGATTCGGCTGCTCGAGAGGAGCACGGGAGGAGATCACTGAGCTCGAGTATATTCCAAGAGCACGGATTGGTTTTGCAATTAAGGCCGATTTATACTCGGACTGTTCGAAGTTTTGACGAAAAAATACCTGTATTCCAGTAACCACAGTCAGCCTCGAAAGTAGGGATCGAGGGAGTATTTGCCGGGGAAGAAGCTGAGATCGAGAGATCTTTTTTCGTTTGTTTCTTTTTTCTCTTTTCTTGTCTTCGGGTTCTTGGGGTATGGGAGGCAAAGAGAAAGAAGCTTTCAAATGAGACAAAATAGACACTCGTAAGGATAAGTCAAGCGATCAGGGCACTGAATCATATTACAAAAATTATGGCCGTGTCTAGTTTAAGTACAGAATTATTCACAGGGAAATGAATCGTTTAGTTAATATTTTAACAATTATCCCAACTTAATTCCCGTCTACGCACAGCCAGTAATCAGAGCCTGAAGGCCTTACCTTATGCGAAGTCTCCTTTTAGAAAAATACTAATTTATTCAGGCAAATGCTTTACTATTTTTACGGAGACCCAAAAGTGGAGGTTACAGAGGCGCAGGAAGGGAGATTTTGCTTTATCTATATAGAGGGGCGCCGGAAGTGAATTTAAATCTCCACGCTATCTCGCTGCACCTCTTGTTGTTAAGATTAGGCTCACTATAGGCCGTGTTATCTATTGAACGGAAGTGAGCTTAAAAGAAGCCGATCGCGGCTTTTTTATGTCCTACGCGTTTCTCTGTCACTCTTTCTCTCTGCCGTCAAATTCTGCACTCTCACTATAAGATTCATCTGTTGTTAAGGCAGCCATTACATCTTTAGAGCAAAAGAGAGGCATTGCCCTTACGTTCCTATAGTTATCCTTTTAACTGATGATGAAAGTTTATTAGCGCCCTCGATCTTGGTTATGAGCTACCCTTCATTCTAAATTGGTAGGTCTCCCGTTCTAAGATTGGCATTGTAAGCAAAGAAGGTTTTACTGCCCACTCTTACGAAAGAGTATCCCTTGATATTTTATATCCCTGCAGGGCTTTTTATAATATATAGACTAATATTTTTATACTTTAAATTAATTTGTTAACTTAAGCGTTTATTAAAAACTTCTACGTACATGTTCTTACATAGAGTTCAATCATTTAAAAATACGAAATTAAAATACTTTAGAAACCCTCAAAGAGTAGCAGAACACAGATGCCTAAGAAATAGAAATAAATCATGACTCGCAGATATCCATTCCCATTGTCTGATTCATGCGGGTTAATTCAAAGAGGAAACAGCGCTCGGAAGAGGAAGATCTGTTGAAAACAATATACACGTTATTCCCTCCATCTGCATACCCACCCTACCTATTATCTCTATTTGAGGGAGGGGGGGAGAAATTCGGGCATCTGGATGAATCTTTTCTGAATTCAATATTCTGTTTTGATTCTATTCCATGTACCATTCAGTGCCATTTCGGTGCATTCAGATTTGGACGAGTGCTGTTCCTCAAATTATTATACACGATTCTTTTGCCATTTAGTATGGCAAAGAATAGTTTTTATTCTGATCGGTAATCACGCTTTTCTAAATTACATTGTTCTTTCCATTATTTCATTTCCTTTTCCTCCTCTCTTTGCACTTTGAATTTAGTTAATAATATTTTATTATTATCAAATTTCTATACTGCTTTTCAATTTTAATATCCGGAAAATTCTCAATTTTAAATACATTCGACCGTAAAAAGATTTTCTTAAATTCTTCGAAATGAGAACGAGGTTCTCTGTTAACCTCATTATTCCTCTTTACAGGGAAGAACAAAGACTCACAGAATGATGAATTAAACAAAAGGACAATTTTCCTTATAAGAAAAACAAAGATATTGATACTCTTCAATGTTATTAACGATAATCCCTTCCAAAATGAGTCTCTTTCATAGATCATTATAGTCTATCTGTGAGATGAGCTTCTAGATCTGTTGATCTATTTTTAGATCTATACATTTCTTATCTTTCTCTCTTAGTGTCTGTTTATTACAGCAAATGGCTTTTCTCCTTTTATGTTATGGGTTTGTTACTCTTTGGAGATTGACATGATATTTTACCCGTCTCTTTTAACGTCTCGTGATGTATTATCTCTCATGATCGCATTTTTTCATCTATATATATCATCTGTATATATATATATATATATATTAGTGATGGAGTCGTTCCTTGGGAACCTTATTCGTAGCAGGAATATGAAGACATATGCGATGGTTACGAACATTTAATTTTCCGGACGTTTCGGTCATTAACGATGACCATCATCTGCGAATTCTAAATACAAAGAATTATTTTTATAAGAATAACTAAACACCACAATAAAAAAATTACAGGAGTAAAAATTAATAACCGTAGGCAAAAAGTTAAAATGAAATATATAATCATAAACCGTTGAAAGCAAATTGGTGAAAATCTATTAATAAGAAATTGATGTAATATCGTAAAAAATAACTAAATTAAATAATAATCCCATGAGTTTAAAATATGCATAATAAACATGAATTAAATTCCTATTGAAATACAAAAATTGTAAACTATAGCAATTAAGTCGTTAGCAAGGCATGAAGAAATCGATCAATAAGACTGAGAAAAAAAAGATTAAATAATCCCATGAGCAGCAAATATGAATAATAAACATGAATCAAGCAACAAGAGGATACAAAAAATTCACTATAAACCACACAAGAGAGAATTGTAAGTGCAGGGCGAACAATCGAAAATAAATTAGATAAGGGGGTATGTAATCGAAACGGATATTAATAAATGGAGCGAAGCAAGTAATTGAATTAAGTTAAATTTTAAGTGATTGAACATTAAATGATACGAGTAGACTAACGCACAAAAGTTTAAATAGTGAATAATCAATAATGGAGGGGTCAAAAGGACGACTAAAACATTAAATTCAGGAAAAGTAAAAAATATACCAGATCGTTTAGATATTAATGGGACAAACTAAAATCGAAATAAAAATTTCTCTGCACGAGTACTAACCTCATAACAGTGAAGCTGGAAGTAACAACTGATATTTTGGACAGAATTAGGCAAAAAGAATACTATTAGTGGGGATGTGGTTGGTTGTACATTTGTCTATATAGTGAATAATTTAAGGGATGATAAATAATCAATGAGTTCCGGGTTTATTTGTTTGATGTGAAGAGATTCAAGAATTTTTAAACTTAGAGAAGAGGAGGCAGAAGAGAGTATACTAAATGAATCAGGGTCAAGCGGGTGGTTAGGTTGTAGTGAATGTTCTCGTATAGAGGAGTGTTCGGGTTTCGAGATGGAAATTTGGGTTCTGTATGATACTCCGATATGCTTAGCGATCCTACATCTTAATTCTACACTTGTTTGGCCTACATAGCGACTTTGGCAAGTCGCACAAGTGAATTAATAAATGTTGGAGGTACGCAGGCATAATGGGAGTGATTCTTTGTGTTGAAGGAAAATATAGATACAAAGAGGATTATAATTAATTAGGAGAAAATTTCATAGGGAAAGAATATCTATTAAGATTCGAGAGTAAACCTTTGTTGAATTTGGTATTGTCAAGTGGAAGATAAGGCAGTTTTAAGAATAGTTTTTGTTTGGGTACAGTTATTGCAGCGGATGGCGAGAGAACATTTTAGATAAGAAATTGAAAGTAAGTCTGTGTAAAAGGTGGTCTAAGAAAAAATTAAAATGAAAAAAGCTCCTCAGATATTTTATTTCGGAATGAAAGTGAAACCAGTTTTGCTTCTATACGACACCGAGGCATTAGTAGCTAAAGAGGTCATGCAACCTAACGTTGCCTGAGAACTTTGGTTTTGGTCTACAGGGTGAATGAGTCGACGAACTCAGTTACGATAAAATGAAGCAAATATATATATGGCTTTAACAAAAGAAATTTTAATCATTTAAGTCAGGGAGTTATTCTCAAGATTTAGGACTCGTTTGTTAGACCACAGCCTGAATACTCTAGCAAAAAATGGTTTTCTCATTACATTCAGGATATAAACATTCTTTCTGCAGTGCAGAGAAGAGCAACAAAAAATGATACCTTCATTGACACACTTTGATTATTAAATATGGATAGGATGAGGGGACTTAACATGTTTTCATATAAAAGGTGCAGGAAGGAAATCGATATCCCACCCTCACAACTGAGGCGCTGTTCCTTAACCACAACTTCCTGGCATTTTGGCGGTGTAATCCTATTACTTAACCACCACCCTCTCTTCCCTCGTCTCAAGGAACACCAGAAAGGTCGCCAAAACCACATAATCAACTAATTTTCAGATTTAGGGTCCGGCGAGCCTAACATTGGTTAAACCAGCAATATTTCCCTTAAGAGTTGGTATTAATTTCACTTCATATGCGAAATTAGAGAATCTACAACCAAATGCAAGAAGGTGCCTTTAGGTCTAGATAAAAAAAGCTCTGAGAAAAACCGATAAAGGATGAGACTTAATTCCGCCGCCCTCAGACCTCCCCCTCCATCCCCTACCCCCAGTAGGGTGGCGAATTTTATGTGCGAATAACTGCTGAAAAAGAGGAAGATCGAGTCAGTCCTCGAGACAACGAAGTCCGGCTAAGTGCATGGCAACCCAACGAAAGGGACGTAGAAGTAGCTCATCCTGAGCCAGTGCCTGGTGGTCACATCGAAAAGTACCATCTTGTCTCAGGAAGATCGAGTTTACGATCGAGACAACGAAGTCCGGCCGAGTGCCCGGCAACCCTACAAAAGGAACACAGAAGAAGCTCATGCTGAGCCAGTTCCAGGTGGTCACACCAAACTTTTATTTAGAGAAACCTCCTATCTTGCTGTACAACAAAACCGAGAGATAGTACTTACCATTCAGGAATCCCCTTAAAGTGAACTCCCTTAAGAACTTCCCTTCCTCAAAGGATTCACTTGTTTGTTCATCGCTCGTCAGTGCAAATTATTCCAAGATTAGCCGCAGATTGGAAGAAACATACATTCCTTGTCCCGTTGTTGAGATCATCTTACCAAGAAAACGTGCTTAACGCCATCCGCCCCACGCATCGAATTCATCTGTGGCTTTAAAAATATCCCCGCGCCAGACAGACATCTGGAGTGGTAGTGAAAACGTCCATGCGCCTGCCCAAAAACAACATTCTTGAGGCTACATAAAAATTGAGGCCAAGGTCAGTGTAATAGAATGGTCCATGGCCGCTTTAATTCAGCTTCTCTCACATGTTAACCATGCTCACCCACATGCTTATCCACCTGCCTGCGAGAGGAAGCAGAAGCGCGTTATATCCCATTATAGCCAATGTTTAATCAAGGAGGTTCACTCCCCCGTTTCGCCTCCATAAGTCGATCTCGCTAGATGGAATTAGGCTTATGGGCAGATAAGGTATTTTCCCAGGCGGCACCGGGAACCCCCCTCCGAAGTCTCCCCACTCAATTATCCCCTACGCCATGGAGATGGGTCCGGCTATTTATACCGTAGATTTTCCCAATTGAGCCAGATCCAGATTATCTTCGCGAGGCATCAAGCCGATCTGGTCTCCTTTGTGCACATAGGAACTGTGCCAAGGAACCCCTTATTCTCCAGAAGAGGACAATATCCATTGAGTGCCAAGATTCGTGCCCTTAGAGATGCCAAGTCAACAAGGCTTCCCTGTTGTTCAGAAAGAGAAAAACGTTAGAACAGCCATTGTTCTTTGAGCCCGTTTGACAAGAAACGGTTCTCCCCTCCCTTGTTGTTCCGAAAGAGAACAACGTTAAAACAGCCATTGTTCTTCTAGCCCATTCGTCAAGAAATGGTTCTCGTTCCCAATACATCAGGTCAGGATAGTTTAATTCCCCCCTTTTTAACGTTCTTCAAGAGAACGCTTGGTTTCAACAATAACCTCCAATGTTCATCTAGAACATCTCCGATTTGCTGTCACAAAGATCGCTCGTACTTCTGAGCCCCACTTCGCTCTCACTCCTTGAAGATAGTTCTTTCCCCTCGTTAAGGACAACCCCCCGAAGAACCTTTCTGCTGGAAATCGCTAGTTGGACCGAAGATTCCTTCGCATCATCTTCTTCTGCACAACAACTTTGTAATTACGTAAGCTGAGCATTACCTTTAATCATTTAACCTTTTGTCAACGCAACCCTGTGCTTTAAATGGTTTAGCGAACCATTCCCCCTTTTATTTTTTTGTTTGTTTACCTTTTTAAATCTCTCCAAATCTTAATCCACAGATTAGTCAGATATTCCCTCGACTCTTTTTCCTTCCCCGTTTATGTAAACATTTTCTTTGTGTGTTGTTGATAGTTTAATTAATAAAACTCTATTTTGTTAATGGTAGCCATATCATTTATCCTTGTGCTACGTTCCACTTCTTAAGCATATTAAAGATAAATAGGCCTCTCCAGGCCCGCCCCCCCTTTTGGACTAACCTCGGTTAATCAGATTACCACGCACTCGAAATATATAAAATTCCCTTAACGAATAGTTATATATGGTATATCGTCGAGAACCTATTTTACGACAGTCAGTCTAAAACCAGATTCTCGTATGTTTTTTTATAGGTAAATAAATTCCATTATCTCTTTTTTTTGAAGGCCAATTAGCATTAAATATTAAAGTGAACTTTGGGTCAACCATTAATGTATATTCATTTGTGTAATTTAGTAAGTCTCACTTAAACTAGTTTAATTCCTAACCGTGTAGTTTGTTTTGTTAGATTTCATTTTTTGTTTATGTTGCAATTAAAGTTCTATTTTCGTAGAATGATTTAATTCAATCCTCGAAACGCTGAGAATGGCACTAGAAATCCACAAATATTCAAAATAACGTAATAATAATAATATAGCACTCATAGTGAAAAGTTAATCAAGGAGTTTTTGAAATACGTAACAAATCTATACGTACGTACACCACCACCCGGTCCTTGCAATAGCACAACAGTGATACTTAGGCGGTCACAAGATTCAACTATTTAAAATGCTTGAGGCAATTGATGAGTTATGAAAAGTAAAATATTACGAGTTAAAAACTGATGATAGAACAAAGGGTCGCAGTTTCAAAATTAAAAACATAGATGTAGGCTGGGCTCGAGGAACTATTCTTTTCCGGAATAGAGTCGTGGATTCTTGGAATTCAATGACTGGGGAATGGTGTAAATAATAGTTCTTTGATACCGTTGAAAAGAAAGATAGACAAGTATATATATGGACGAAGAGCATATAAAAGAACTTGATTATACAGGCTAATAGTTAGATGTTTTATTATGAAAAGAGGTGCCACAGGCCCGAGAGATACGGAGAGCTCTCGCAGGAGTTTTAAGGCTCTACATCTAAAAGAAAAGTTATGGTCTTCGGTAGAAAAGCCACCCTCGTGGTCCGCCGCAAAGCAATGGAAGACATTAGTGATGTGTATGCGTATAATGGACAATGCATGGCGAAGCGCAATGGGCACATCACCAACATCAACCAGGAAGACACCAGTGTGGTGGCTCAATTTCAATTCCGCAAATTACGCTTTGTTGTGGATGCGCAAAACTAACATCCGTAGTAAAGATTTAAAGGGACAACGAGACGATAAAACAAGAGAACGGTCGCCCTATCCTCACTATCAGGCGATGAGGCTCTGGGAACGAAGAATGTTCATGTGAAATCAGGCGAAAGGGGAGACTATTGCGTGTTGTTTGGTACTTGTCCCATCCAACATTCATGCATTTATTAATTTAGTCATTGACGCTTTTGAAATTTCCTTTGAGGTCTAGAAATATCGACACTGGTATTTGCCTCTGCTTAAAATTTCTTTGTAGCTCTGTAAGATATCTTTTACTTGTAATGGCTCGCATTGTGATACACTTCTCCTTTGCAGGGAAATCATCTTAGGAAAATGTGCTCATCAGATACAGAGAAGGGATAAATAATCAACTGAAGACTAGCTGTTTCTTGGTCACTCTCTGGAAAGAAGTGATGCATGCTTGTTTCAAGCCCCTTGAAATGTTCGCACATCTCTTTGATTATGATCTGTAGAAATGATCCAGTATCATGTCTAATCTCCTCAACAAACTGGCCTAGGCAGGGCAACTGGTCGATCACTCCTTTCTCAAAGCGACGAATCCAGAGGCTCAGTTTCCCCAGAAATGCGACCACAGTTTGATGTGCATCAATGACAGTCGTATTTTGGCCCTTTTGTTGCAGATTACCACTGTTCAGCTCCGCAAATATGTCAGCCAAGTAAGAAAGTCAAGCAAGACACTCCTTAACAGTAAACTTGTTAGCAAAGGAAGATCTTTTTTCTTCCAGGAATTCTTGAAAAGACTTTCGGAGGTCAATGACTCGAGGTAAAAACTTGCCTCGTGACAACCAGCTAACATCGGTGTGGTAAAGCAGAACTTCATACTGCCCTTCCATTTTCTTGCACAGCTCCTTGAATATGCGCGAATTCACATCTCTGGACTTGAAGTTGACGATTTTCAACAGGTCTTCAAATAATTAACTTCAGATTACCAGGCAGGCTTTCCGATCCAAGAGAGTACTGAGGAATAAGGCCATGATCATCAGAAAATTCTGGCTTTACAGCTTGGAAGAGGCCCCATAATCCACGATAACAACCCATCATCGACGGAGACCTTGATTAAAAAGAAATATTATTATAGATTGTGTGATTGTGTCAGTTAGTCATTCTTGCTTATCTTTTGCGTCATAATTATACTGTTTTAATTTAGTTTAATTCATTTTGGTACTTTAGTATTTCAGTACGAAGGGCACGATTTATTTTTGGGAATCATCTACAAAATATTAGCTACAATACAGCTACTTGTACAATAAATAAAACTGTATATGACTATATGCAATTTAATTCATTGTATTTATACTAATTTACACTTTATATAATTATCTTTATCTACCTGTTGAACGCTGTTACAATCCTATCGATTGTTGGTACAGAAACTGTTGATGATATAGAAAACATCTTCTCCCTTCTTGGTTGTCATCAGATTCTCGCATAAACGAATTTCTTTGATCTTGTTCTAGTTGATGTAACTGAAGAACCCAAGGAGGAAAGCACAACTGGCTACATCACACGATTCATCAAATTACAGGGAGAATTTGTTATATTAGCTTTCTTTGATCTCTGTTGTAACTTGGGAAAGGATATCTGATGCCATGTCATCGACCTGGCGGCGGATTATGTTGTTTGATATAGATATGCCACTCAGTTTATTCGTTTGATCATCCCCACATACCTTGCTTACTACTTCGTATGCACAAGGCATGATCAGATTCTCTGCAATCGTGTGGCATTTTTATTGTTGGACAACTTTATTTGCAACAAAGTAAGATGCTTCGACCGCAGCTTTAAGGTTTGGGCTTGGATTCTAGATTAGCCGAAGTGGATCTTTTTCAGTGGTACAACCCGGTGCTGGAAATAAGCCTGATCCTCATTTTAAGGATTTGGATGGCACTATTGGAAGTGACCTGAGAGTTTTGATGGTATGAGGCTCTCATAGGTCAAAACCTTGTGACATACCGCACATTGTGGCCGATCCTCTCTACCAGAAGTTAAATTCACAAAGCGATGGCGAAGAAATGGGTCAGAGTAGATGCGCTTTTTGGACATTTTATTGTTTAATCTGCAGAAAAAGAAGAACAAAATTGCATAAAAAAGTGTGAACACTGATTACTTATTAGGTATTTTTTCATGATATTCTAGATAGCATTAGAATCGCTTATTTAGCATAGGAATGATGTAACATTGTCCAATACTAAATATACCTACTGCACAAGGCAGTACTCATCTATGCCTAAAAACAGGAACATTATATAAAATCAAATAAAGAAAACACACAAGATTTATACTCTCTTTGACCGTTGCAATTTATTTACTTCACCAGGATGCGGAGTGGAGCGCGATATGAGTCACAACAAAATATTCAGTCACTGAAACATACTGAAGAAAAAACACACTTCAATAACTTAAGTCCCGCTATTTAAGAATTCTTAACACAGAAGGCCGAAAAATAATTCAATAACTTATCATCTTACATGTGGAAAATATCAGTTGCCTCCCCCACGTAACCATAACTCTTTAATCACATAACACTCTCTATTCGGGCTCTGCCCAGCACCTGCGTGTGAGGCGAGGTGAGCTGTAGTCACTTATGCTATATAAAGGGCAATCAAATTTGATCTTAATTTAGAAAGGGGGATGGCAGATAAGTCTAAAACGTACAATTAATTCCGAACGTTGGTCTTTAATTTGCTGAATGGACTTACCCTCATGCCATGACCGATAATCCACTGATCCCGACCTCTGTCATGGCTCGAAGAAGAAGATTGCAATTGTGGCGCTTACTCCCGTAACTCATCTTTGCGTCAAGATAATTAATATTCAAGCTTTAGCCAGGCTATAAATAGGCTTTACCCATCAGAGGGACAATATTTGCTTTCAAACATTAAATACTGTGTTTCTATATGAGGCATTCAAAAGGAGAATCGTAATTAGAAATAATTGCGCGAATTTTCTACAATTGCAGCTGAATTTATTAACTAATTTTCTGTTGGGCATTGAATAGCCAGCTATCTATAAAGTTATAACGTGGACTGTGTGGGTGCGAGTTGGCTTTAGATAAATTTGCGGTACCTGCACTCTTTCCGCGTATAACGAAACTCCCCTGAAGATTCCAAGCATAAAAACTGCAAGCGGTGAAGAGAAGAAGATTGAGGTGAAGATGATGCAGGTTTTTGGATCCTTTCAAGATAATGAGGATGATGACAAAAACATTGACAAAATTTAAACTGAGTAAGTATTTCAAACAGTAACCAACGATGGAACTCTAATCATTATTAATTGGACTTGTAATAATTAAAAAACTGATAATATTATGAATTTCTTTCCTTAATTAATAACCAATTTAAACGTTCTTCCCGCAGAGCTCTTTAATAGAATTTTCGATCATTAACAAGATCAGGAAAGACCTCTCTGATAACCTCAATGAGCCTCCTACTAATTGATTGGGAGAGTATTGAATCAATCCCCTAAAAACAAATAGGCGAAGAGATAAAGAAAAGGAAAGTGATCCACTTCTGTTGACTGTAGCTAATTGATTTATGAAATTGAATATTTGATTGATAGATTGGTTATAATTGAAGGCAAATTCAATTATTCGCGATTCGATCTGTCAATATGGCTAGAAGGAATTTAATGTTTTCCTCCAAGCTTGATTTAAGCGAGAGGTTGTCTGATTGTGAGGCAATTTTGGGGTGAGAAGTAAAGGCAAATTGAGAGAGACAGGTTGGATTGAAACAAAGTTGACGGTTAAGGAAGAGGTTGTAGTCAGCGACAAAAAGTGTTGAGCTGAGAGACCTGATTGGGTGAGAGAAACGCCGTCTGATTGTATGAGAAGTCATAAGTGTAAGAGTAAAGTCTTCAACTAGAAGAACAAGTTGAGTTGAGAGACATGAGTGCTTGAAATAAAAATACCCTGTTTGAGAGACTGGTTGGAGTGCGAAACGAGAATACAGGATTAGAGACTGGCTGAGGTGGAAGACAAATCGAGATTGCTCCTAAGCTTTCTCTCAAAACCGTAACCTAGACATGAGACAAACCCACATAGTACGTAGAATATGGTTATGAACGGTCTCAGAGGATATATAGGGTGCGCAACAACACGACTCTTTTTTAAACCACAAACACCTGTCGAACGTGGTTTGTGTCTTATTTTATACCCAAAGTTGTTGTTTTATATTAAAGTATTTAAATCATGAGATGGAAGCAGCTGAGTGAGTAAGCGTTAACTTCAGCTAACCAGCGACATACAAGGAACCACTTCAAGACTATACCAGGTTTTCCCTGGGAATCGAAAACCAGAATCTAAATAGTTTACCGGAGTTTCTTCACTTGCATCCATAGTTAATGTATTTTATGTTATTCTCGCCGAGAATTTGCGCCAATTGGCTCACTCTTTCTCTATTTGACGTCATCCTTATCAACTTTGTAAAGCGCAATTATCTATTTTTATTCCTTTAATCAAAGCGGGAATTGAATGTTAAACATTGAATAGTTTACCCGATTATTTTCGGGGAAATCTAAAAATTAATTCCTTTTAGAAACGATTACGAAATATTCCTTTTGTTGACTCACATCAACACAATAGGTATCTGTAATGATCTAAAAGAAAAGAGTAAAATTAACTGATTTGTTAGAAAGTAAATATGTCAGTTACAATGAGGGAAAACAAAAATTTGGACGGTTATAAAAGTTACTATTGTTATTTGAACCATAAATTTTCCGTTTCATTAATTAAGCTCTCTCTTACATTTAAAAGAGATAATTAAACTTTCTTCACTTATATCTCACATTATACAAATAGATTAAATATAAGGGCGGAAATAAGTATTTGGATCGTCAATAGCGAGAGCCGAATATTTCCTTGTCTCACCAATGTTTGTTATAAAACATTCCTTATAAGATTTAACCAGGTAATAACAACGTTGCGTTGAAATATCTGCTCCCCTCCTATTTGCAAATAGCTTTCAATTTGGTGGTGAAGATTCCTCTTGTATGCAGATTTGTTCCTTCTATATTTACTACAAATGTGATCGGATTCAAGTAAGGCTAATGAGAAGACGACGGTTGAACATTAATATTGTTCTGTAGTAATCACTTACGCGTTGTTTGGGCAGTATAACGTGTGTCTTTAAATTCTGCTTAGTTACCGTTTAATTTTTGGCCAATCTTTGCCTGTAAAGGGCGCTATTAATTGTTCCATCACAAAAATAAAGAGCACCAGTCCCATTAAAAGAAATAATGCCCCTCGACCTAATGCTGCCGCCTCCTAGCATGACTGAGATGATATTCTTTTTCCGATTATAAGCACATCTATAGGAGCGTCAAAAAAGCGACCTGCATTCTGGAAAAAGACTTTAACTTTCGAATGATCATACCAAATCAAAGAATGCAAATTTGATCTGGCTTCTCTTTTATGCTCGTGAGCAAACTTCCGCCATTCTATCAAGTAAACTTTCTTCTGAACAGGATTATTACCTGGTGAACAAGATCTAAGTCATTTTCTATTGAGCTTTTTACTAATGAATCTTTTAATATTTGATGCCTAACCCGTAGGTGGATCATGTTGGTATTTTGACTTTTTTATCGTGCGGATCTTCGATACCGCGGCAGCATCTATCGATGAACTCATTAAGCTTATTAACAGCACAAGTAGGTAGCTATATCATAATTTTTTTGTGATCAAGGCCTTCACGAATATTCAAGTATTGGTTCCACTTGGGTAGTATCTTAGCTCGTCCGCGTATCAGTGTTCCCTCAGTTAACTGTGTAAAAATGTCATCCATCGAAAAATTCAAGAGTCAGGGTGAAATGTTAGGTCTTTCTGGCAAAGACCTGCTAAATTACGTACAAGAAGAAGAGAGGAACGAACGGGCAGAGCAAATGGAATTAGAGATGCAGAAGAACAAATTGAAGATGAAGATGTAGGAGAACAAACTAAAGATGGAGATGGAGATGGACAAGAGCAAAATGGAGATGGAAGAACGTGAAAAATTAGACAGCATGAGCTGGAAATGAGCCGAAAACAAATGGATTCTCAGTCCATCGGTTTCCGGGCTGAAATTCCCCAAACTCCTTCAGTCCACCTTCCCGCTTTTAATGATGGAAAGGACTTTAGGTAATTTTTGGCCCATTTTGAGAGAATCTCTCAGATCAATAGATATGATCTTGAAAATGATGGCGTCGCTCGTTTACTTCACCTCCTAAATGCCAGGTTAAGGGATATCTTCGTATCCCTTCCCACAGAAGCAACTTTGGACTATTCCACGTTAAAGTCCGAATTGTTAGCCACTGTTCATATGAATAACGAATTCTACCGCACCCGATTCCGCCAGAAAGGATCAGCCCTGGCCAAACATTTCAAAAACACGGGTACATCCTCCAAAGAAAACTTCAGTGTTGGCTGGATGTGTGCAAAATTTTCCAGGTCTACGAGTCCCTTCTGGATTTCTTCCTTAGGGGTTAGCTTTTAGCTGCCGTGGCTCCCGAAATTCGCGCCTTTATTAAGGATAAACGTTGTGCCACTTTCAAGGAGTGCTTGGAAGAGGTTGATGTCTACGCAGGTAGTTACAATTTATACCCTAAGGATGTTAAAAAGGGTCTCTAATCACCCCCCAAACTAAATTTTATGGCCCTAAGACCCCCCTTAATTTGGTTCCAAGATTTACCAAAGTTCCTAGTCCCTCGAAGCCAAGAAACTTCCATCTATCGTAACAGCGAGACGTTAAGCCCCTAGTTTCTTCTCCCCCGGAGGTGCCGTACCAAATGAACCCGATCGTCTGCTACACCTGCGGAGTTCCCGGCCATTACCGCACCAACTGTCCTCAAAACTCCCGATTAGCAAACTCTCAGTCCCACCAAGCACAGCAAATCTGGGCCGCACCTGATCCTCCTCCATCGCCCCAGAAGACTCCCGAACCTCCCTCGCCCGCCAAAGACCCGGTCCATCAGGTAAATCTTCTCTTTAATGAGAACAACCCTGGTGGATTTAAGTTCGAGACCGGAACTGTGAACGGTTTCCGAGTATACACCGTCATCAGTAACACCGGGTGCACCTGTATTATAGTGTCTGAGGACCTACTCCCCCCTGTTCAGCCCGGCCACAAGAGATTTACGGTGGTCCGCGACTACCTTGGCCGGGCGAGAAGTTTCCCAGTAATTCGTTGTCACATCGAGTCTGACTATATGTCCGGTTGGGCCGGAGTGGTAGCGGCCCCAATCCAGTTCTGCTGCGTTTATTTGGTCAGAACCCCGTAATTCACGACCATCCCGTGGCCCAACCCGTGATTACACGTACACAGGCAGCCCTGAAATCCCGTGCACCTGTTCCCTTGAAAACCCCTATCGACCCGGAGTTTCAAGCACTCTGGAGCGATAAGTTTTCCTGCGCCCAGAAGGAGTGCGCAACTCTCCCCCCCTCTTTGTGAGAAAACTAAAGCCCTCAAGCGTGAGTCCACTTGAGGTAACAAACGAGTCTCTTATCCCGTGAAGAAGGACTTATTGAGAGGTTTGAGACCTAATTGGACCTTTAGTCACGAGAACGAAAATTCAAGCCTGGCGCGAAGGTGCTGGTGCTACTTACCACGGGAAGCAACAAAATCCTTAGCCAGTGAAAGGGACCCTACCCCGTCCTCGAGGCTAGAGGACCCGTGGATTACCTCATCTATACTCCGGCGTGAGCAAAGGTTTTCCACGTGAATTGTATAGATATATTATATCAACAATGTTCCGAATCATAAGATTTTTTCTTTGGTCCACTAAATTGTTGTTTTTTTTGTCCCATATTTATGCCTCCATTTAATTGTTTCCTTTTGGGGAGGTTCCACTGAAATGTCACCAATGTTCTCCTGTGATATTTCTTTTTTCTATATTGTATTAGTTAAATTCTCTATAATCGACCTGTTTAAGGCTTATTTCCGTAAATTCCCCGCTGAGCTCAGATTTACGTTTTTTTGTGTGTGTACACCTGTAGTCGCAGGTCAGAATTTCCCTAGACCTTTGGTTATTCTAGTTTGACGGGTCGGGATGATCCTTTCCTACGCAACTGCTCTGTAAAGCAACATCTTAGGGTTGGGAGATGTGTGAGGGAACCACACGTGGAACTTCTAGGCAATGCAAATAGCCCGGTTAGGCCTAAATTGTTAAGCCTAACCCCCCCCCCATTCCACAAGCGGTAGCCTTGAACCGTGTCCCCCACGATTCACCTTTACGAGGACTAGAATGGCCTCTGCAAGAAGATTCAAAGCAATTCGAGAGTAGAGCTGTTTTCCGCTAACCCACAACTCCGGGGAGAGCCTAGTAGATAAATAACGCTCGACTCCCCGAAAGAGACACAGAGTTTAGAAGTCTCGCCCAGAACGCTGAATATTTTTTCATGATTCCAAGTCAAGTGCTAGCAACAAAGCAAAGTGACAGCTGGACTCTTTTGTGTATTTGGAATTAGCCCCAGCCAGGAGGTAATTCCACTGAATGATCGCCCCGAGTGATTTTCCCGACTTCTTTCATAAACTCCTGTCGAAGCCCTCCTCATTTCGGGTAGCCGAAATACTCTCCCCTGGACCGGAAGTTACCCACCATTGCATTTGGAGAACCGTCATCACTCCAACCTCCCGCTTTGAAGTCCGAGCGGCTTCCCTTCAAGTGCAGAAGACATCCGTAAGCCAACCTCTCTTCCCCTTTTAGTAACTCAATTGAGTTAATCCCCCCCCCCATTTGAACAGTTTCCTCCTGGAATACCTTAATTTCTAACTTCATAGCTTGATTTAAAACTACAATTCTTCCTTTCATTTACTGATGTGCTTTTGTTCGTTAATTCTCTGAGGTAATTTTACCCATCAATCCTCTCATTATTTTTGTGTAAATGAAATTATATTTATGTACATGACTCTTTAAATAACTTCAAGCTTTGCCATTGTCCATAATTTACCTGTTCTCGTTGCACTCTCTCGCTACTCAGCCCGTCTAAATTCGTGGTTTTCCGTCCCTTTGGTCGGTTCGCTTTTAGGTTATTGGTCCCTCCCTGATAGATATAATATGGTATTGATATATAATGTCATACCACGACAAACACCATGTTTATCTATCAAGTTTGTTTCTCTTTCACAAACCATCTTTTTTGTGTGTAAATCTGTCTCTACTTGTTTTTTTTCTTATATGTTTAATCGGCTTTGAAACTTACAATGCCTCACCGTTTGTCGTTGTTTCTATTTGACTTCATTCTGTCTTTTATTTATTTGTGTCACCTATCTTTCTCGTTCCTTGTGTCTTGTTCTCTTTGCTATCTCTCACGTCTATGTTTGCCCCCCCCCCCTTTTACATTAGATTGAAGCTCTCTCTGCCAGTCAGTTTTCACTCTCTCGTCTTCATTGAGAATGGACTCTCTCCAAAGGCAGACATCGCGCATCTCTCCTGTCTATTGTCAGTGCCCTACAAAAAAAAGTATCAGAGGGAGCGGCCCGATCAAAAGGGATCACACACCTTTGTAAGGCAGGTTTAAGGATCTGTGAAATTCATTTGTTTTAATAATCATGTTTATTACCAAGATTACCCTACTCAAGTGAGGGATGGTAGAGGAGGTAGGAAGAAAGGGGTGCTAAGGAAAAGAAGATGAGGGTGACATGGGCAAGGGGCGGGGTCTAATACACCAGGGAAATATTAGATACCTCAAATTCCGCCAAGGACTCAATTCAAAAGTTTAGGATTTTTCTCCTGGAAGGCGAAGAGATAGACAAATTGTGTAGACAATAAATAATGAGATGTCAGAACAGTAAAGAAGACCCCACAAATAAATTAAGATTAAAAAAAGATAAAGATGGAAGTAAACAAACAGATAGGTAGAAGAGATAGAGTGCCAGTCTTAGAAGAGAGAAGTAAACAAATAGATAGATAAAAGAGATAGAGTACCATTCTTAGTAGATGAGAGTGGACAAATAGAAAGATAGAAGAAATAGGGTGCCATTCTTAGAAGATAGAAGTAAACCAATAGATAAAGAGAAGAGATAGAGTATCATTCTTAGTAGATAGTAGTGGACAAATAGATAAATAGAAGAGATAGAGTGCCAGTCTTAGAAGATGGAAGTAGACAAATAGATAAATAAAATAGAGAGAGGTTTTTAGGCAAGTCGGTTGGGCAAAACCCCTTAGCTGATCACGAAAGTGTTAATATATTCATATTATAAAAATAAGATAATGATAACAATGATAATAATAGTAGGAATAAAAATGACACTCAAAATAAAACTAATAATAATAACACTAAGAATAAAAATGACACTGAAGATAGCACTAAAAATAATGATAACAATCATTATAACACTTCGAATAAAAATAACACTAATAATAACAGTCATAATAAGAATAACAATAATAGTAATATTAAAAATAATAATAATTATAATAATAATAATAAAATAATCTGCAAATGGAGGTAATCACGTAGTAAGTTAAAGTTCCGCAAGGCAAAGAAGTCTCAGTGGCTTCTTGAACATGAGAAGATCAATTAATATAATTCAACCCTTCTCACACCAAGATGGATGAGAGAGAGAGTGCCATCATAAAATGGCACCGTTGCCACGACTACTTAAATTAATGGCACTATTGACTCGTAGTGACAAATTTAAGACCACTAGTGCCTGGTGTCTTCCCTCTGCCGAAATGTCGCTTCATTCATCATTATCGTATCTTTAGAGGTACATAAATAGAGAGCTGACTTTATTAACCCGTTGTGACTCTATAGATTGTGGCACTCTAAGTGCCAGGTAAGTGGAGGTCATATTCATTGAATAGCCATTTGATATTTGTGATAAGTAGCGGGTCTCATTAAATCTACAAGCCCGTCCCCAATGATTAATACTTGGTGATTCTAATCTGATCTTTTGACCCCAAATTAATATAAAATTAACACCCAATTAACATCGAGTTCTCTTGGATGCCTCGTGTAATTTGGGAGCATGATATTTTTACAGATAGTATGAAATCACACTATAGAAACGTATTGCCAAACTAAACTATAGCCGCTCGAACCAAAAATATTTATATGGTACCTCAAAATGCAACACCACAAATATATTCTATTGAACGGGACTTTCTCGTGTTATTCAAAGATGCTAAATGCTATAAGTTTTTTTCTTAAAAACATATAAACCTTATAACATTTTGAATTTACTTGTTGTTTGATGGTACGTCTATTGATCATCTTTCTACTCGCAATGATAGAGTCATGGTTGCTCAAGTTGGAGAATAGATAGAATAGATAGAGGCGATGTTGTGTTCTTCTACTCTTTAGAGGAAGCAAGTGACTTATTGCGGACTTGCAAACACTCGTTTGGCTATCCCATATCGAGGTTTTAAAAAGAGATTCAGATTGAGAAAAAAGTGAGAAATTATTGAAGAATAATAAAACTTATTCAGCCCACATCATTACAATCTTGCCTAGTTAAAGTAAAACTTGTGCTACCTCTTAAAATTTTTAAAGTTCTTAATTGGAAAGAACGATATATGTACATTGTAATTATTTCAATTGGAACCCTTGAGGTATAAAAATTAGAAACGCTCTGAACTCTCCACAATTGTGTGTATAAACTAAAGGTATCGAAAAATTCTTCAGATTTATCTGCAGAAGCAAACCCTCACTGGAGGACAGAATTGTCCCTGCTGACAACATTCTCGGTGGTCCTCATTTGAATTATCCACCAATTTTCCTTTAATTCCTTTGAAAAAGATATTCCTTTGATTATTACCAGGTAGTCTGTAAAAGGTGCATAGCTCTGGCACCAAGATGATACCCGATATAAAATACGAATCGTAGGATGAAAGTTCATAAACTATATTAGCCATCTCTAGATAATAAGGACAGATAGAATTAGGAGAAACAGAAAGCAACTAATCAGTTGTTCTTAAATTTTGAAAAGGTTTTGACAAATAAATATAAATAGAAACCGTCATTTCTACTACTCCAAAGGAGAAAGCAAGAAAGAAGGGACTCATAATATCTAGTGCAGTAAGCATAGAAATCAAAATCGGGGAAAATAAAGAAAAAAATTAGTGAGGTAAATGTAAAAAAGACTAAAAGCAATTGACCTTATGGAATTAAGTAAATAGTTGAATTATTTAAATAGTTTTACGGTAGACCTTATTAACATCAATTACTTGCATAGCTTTTGAAATCACTTGCACGATAATTTCCAATGGTTGAGCCTAAACATCAGCGTGTCGCTTCCGTTAAGGACCAACGGTCAATGATCTCTTCTCATTCTCCTAATACAATAAATCAGTTCGATATCATTGACGGAGATTTAATCAATGAAATTAGCGTTCCAAGAAGAGGTTTGCATCGATAGAAACTACGTTATGCACAAGTTTTCAAAGCAAAGGTAATAGAGGTGGGCATAATTAATCAATAATCCGTAAAGTAGTTGAAATTTAAATAAAATTTAATAATGATAATATTATTTTATTATAATAAAAGAATACAGAAGTTATTTTCCTCTATAAACATTTAGAAAATGCTCAAATTATAAATTATAAACATTGGCCAAAAATGAAAAAACTTTTAACGAGGTAACGGATTAACGATTAACAAGGGCGAACCTCTGAAGGGTAGTAGAAGTACTTATTCCAATGATACCCTAAATTGAGGATCGACTCTTCTTTCTTCGCCGCGAAGTTCAAAGGGTTGACGACGCCCGTTTTATTCCCTCTTCCCAGGCACTCAAGTTTGTTTAATTCTTTTTAAATTAATATTGCTAGTTATTTATCTCTAGCTTATCCTATTTCGGCATCAACTCGATATGTATTTTGCCTGAATTTAAAGCGATATCACTAAGAGTATTTAGAAAAGATCTGGGTGGCTCTTTGGTCTTCTATGTAATTATATCAAAATTTCCTCCTGCGCCATATTTGAGCTCTTTTAAGTAAGAGCAAATTCACCAGGGTAAATCAGAGGAAATTTCGAGAAAAGAAAAGAGGTCCTGAGCTCTATTTTTTCTTAAAACATCATCGAGGGACGAAGAGGAGAATGATAAGGTGGTAAACATTAAACAAATTGCGACAGTGACCGAAACAAAAGACAATCGCCGACTTGGTCTTAAATTAAAAAAATAAATGGCAATCGCTTTTTTAAAAAATATAAGAATATTTTGGGGGTTTAATGAGTTATTAATGAATAGAAAAATAAATCATACATTTACATCAAGATATAAGATATAGATATAAACATATATAAATAAATAAATGAAAGCGAATATTTTATAGGTGAGAAACTTAGTAACAATATTTCCTCTTCTTAACAAGAAGAGGTAAAATAAAGTCCTTTTTAAGATATTCCTGGAACTTGTCTTTTATTTGCAATCACTTCTCTCTCCTTCTCAGAACTACGAACTCTAAATTTTAACCTGTAGAAATGTTCGGTTTTCTTGTTGAATAAAGTAATTAGATGATGTTTCGCGTCGTTAATATGTATTATTGAGGCTTTTTCTAGGTTGAATTATTCAGGCTTATGAAAAGGTGGAAATTTTAAGGTGCTGAAAGCGAATTTTGACTTGAACGAACAGAGTAGAAATTGTAAAATATAGCAGTGTGCGTTTAGTAATTAACACTTATTGAAAATATATGTAATCTTCATTTGTTCATTTACCCGTTCTGTTTCTAATAAAGTTAAGTTGTTTGCTACGCTTACACTCTGTCTAAGGTGTTAATGTGAACTCTATTAAAAAAGCATTTTGTTAATTTCCAAGTCCCGAATTTTGGGGGGATTTATCTCGAATATTCCGCAATTGTAAGTTTAAAAAATGAAATAGAATGAATATATTAAAAGATCTACTAATTTGTTACCACTATTGTTGTATTTCGTTTTTGTTTTCCTGTCAATCCTTCACCGTTACTTATTCTACTGAAGGCAAGAAAGCAAAATGTGAAACTGAGTTTTTTACAATACTTGCGCAAAATATCGAGGAGGTAAAATTATAAAAGTTAACGTTATGTTATGTTGCATTAAGGTTCTAAACTTCTGAGGACCTCATGAGAGAGATAATCATTTCCTCAACTTCAATCATATTTATCTTAGAGAACACTCCTCAAAATCTTTCCAAATGCATTTGTACTCGAGCACTTCCTATGACTTTCCATTTGAGTTTGTCCTCTCCGGTTTCTATTCCCCTTTCTCCGCACTATTATTAAGGATTTATAGCAATACTGTAGTTTAATACAATCCTAAGTACCCAAATATGACACGTCACTTTTGAACGGTACCACTGGTTTCTGTTATGAGACAACATTATGATGAAACTCTTTCTCTTACTCTACCTCTGCTCTTACCTTGTGCAAGCCTCCAACAAGAATTTTTATAATGTTGGAGTTGATGCATTCGTAGTGGATCAATTGAACTTTGGTCTCCATCGCAACAGTTCAAAAGCGATTTGCCCTCGATCTTTTATATTATTCATTTATATTTATTCGCCTTTCCATTCATATGTCCCTTCCCCTATTTTTATACTATTTAGAAATGCCATCGTTAATTATTTGTCATTTTTCCTAGATTAAATGTAATAAACTTTAAGAAGTTGATAAGTTTCTATTGTTTACTTCTCTTCTGATAACTTCTTCACCGGTTTTGATAAACTCATTTCAATAAAGTTAACCCATGATTATTTCTTATAAATACCTGAGCGGAATAATAAATTTATCATTGTTTAGTTGAAAATCAAAGTTGTTCATAGATTAATTTAAGAGATTAAGATAAAAATGATCACAAATTAAAAACAGGGATCTATCCAAACCATAATTTTTCTCGCTTTCTTAATTTTGTCATTAATATAGAAGAGAAAATTTTATATCAAAAAAGTAAGAATTGTAAAATTTGGTGACTGAAGATGTAAATAGAAATAGAAAAATGTAAACATGAGAAAAGAGGGGGAAAATTGGAAGCGTCATTTTTTTATTCGAAAATGAAAATAAACAAATTGCCCCAATTTATTAATAATTCAATCCGCATATAAGCTTTCCTCCTTGAACTATTGTTAGTTAATTTTGCTTAGTAAACTTATCAAAAATAAAGAAACGTGGTGCCAATATTCAGGAAAAAGATCTCTTCCCACCGGGAGTTTTAAGTTTATCAGCTTCGTCTCATTATAAAGAAAAAATTCTCCAACTTATACATGATCAATTTCCATTGGATGAAAGACAACTTTACTTTCACAAAAACAAATCCCTGTAGGATCTGATTGAACAAAGAAAAGGGAGAAATATTTCATAGAGATTAAACGATATTAAATTTCCTCTCCGGGAAATTTGGTACAAATTAGAAGTATCCAGAGGAAGTAAACCGTAGAATGCAGATATGGATTGGCAGCCAGAGAAGGACTGTTAGGAAGCGATCCAAGCTTTCCATACCCTAAAAGGTTTTGACAAACTAAAATGGAAGAGAAAATTCCATTAGACCAAATGGACAGGAGAGATGGCGGAAATAAATGAAAAGTGAAGGTGGCACAGCAAATATTGCGATGAATTTATTTTATATGTGTATATTTTCTGCTATGTTTGCTTTAGTTCCTGTGTAAACAATTCTAGAAATCAACTTGATGAGGGTTTAACAAAACAACTCAAAAGTTGGTTTGCGCGTCGTTGAATCGTTCTCACCTCTTGTAATTCTAATGAGCTTTTGTGACTTCGACTCACGAGCTTCCAATTCTGTAGAAAATTTAGGAACTTTTAAAGTTTTAATTAAATAAATTTATTTTAGAGATGCCTTTTTATCTATCGTTTGATATACCCGAAATTTCACATCATTTAAAAAAGGGTTTTCAATCTATTCATCCAAACTAGTAATCAGGATTTATCTGAGCGTCTCAAAATCCACAAGGGATAGTAGAGATTTATATAATCACGTGGTGTTGAATGTCCACGGGAGGTCTATAAATAGTTCCACATCTCAATAACGTATACGGAGTCCATTTGCCAATTTCAATATCTTGTAAATTGTATGTCCAGAAGAATTTTAAAAGACTAAGATCAAGTAGATGACATTTTTCATAATTACCAACAAATTATTTCAGGGTTTACTAGTACCAACCCGCTAAGATTGAGATATTACCTATAATTAACCTAAACATATATTATGTTATCCATAACTTCTAGGCTCATCCAAATATTTATTCAAACAACCTGAAGATACCATTTAGACTGGTCTTAATGTGAATTCTTGTTTGTCAGTACAAAGAAAGCCTTCTTTGAACATTATTTCTTTGTCACATTTGGTCTTTAAGAGGGGAGACCAAAAATATATTGGTAATGTCTTTGTTGTCTCACTTTTCTACACAAAACATCATTTTACTAGAGATTATGAGAGACTGCATCTCTTTACTAACGCCATTGTTATTGAAACAGTAAAAATAATTAAATGGTTTCCAGCAAAAACGAAGAGAAAATCTGGTTTACTGTACTGAGACTGGCTAAATCCGATCTGGCTATGAATCTGCACCCGATTGTGATCAAGATAAAAATGAGTATGTTGGTAAAGCCTAATATTTCTTCGTCTCTGGGTATTGCCAACCAGATGTAAGCCAGAAAATATTTCTGATATTGGTAAAAATATTAGAAACTGTCCTAACAATGTTCAAATGACTAGTACGATACGTCGGTTACAAGAGGTATACATATGTAAATTTTGAACATTTGTGTGTAAAATAGAAAATTAAATTTTCCTTTGTACTTTTTTTGACACAGCCTTTCTTCAAATTCACATTAATTTCCCCAGAACTTTTATATCGGATGTTGTATGGAATCATACTTGGACACTTTCAAAGGAATTTTCAACAAATTTTTTGCCTAATTTTCATGGAAATAAAACGAGAATTTTGAAGAAAATAAAGGTTTTATTACTTTGTTCTCTAGTTTTGAACGTTACTCTATGTTGGTCAGTATCTTTTTTATGCTTAGGCTCGTTAGCAATCCGAATCCTAATGTGAGAATATCTTTTATAACTATTAACATGACTCTTCTCTTAGCCTTAATGAGTATTATGTGTGGCTGATATTGATCATATTTTAAACTTGTTTGTTAAATTCTTATTATTATGGGTTTTATCTCCCTTTTTTACTATAGTTTGGCTCATTCCTAAGTTTTGGAGAGAAGATTGTTTTTTTTTATGGTTTAAAAGTTGTGCTTTGCATTTGGTATTTTGATCTTAAGATATGACAATATTTGGCATTTATATTTCACCCATTAGTTTAAACATACGGTAAAATATTGGTATTAATTTTCCTGTGGTTAAATGCAAGATAACTACCTCGCTTGCATGTCCATCCACTCGACAACGGCACATCCTTTCTCGTCTCTTACACGATCGTTTCTGACTACGAGGTCCTGAATTTGTTAGCAGGTTTCGGTGGCAACACTCACAGGCAAACGCGCCTCGTGCATCGATAGTTTGCTGACGTTCATCTCGCACCTTACTATTACGTAACTCTCCTTTCCTTTTGCCTTAACTTCAAATGTCTAATAATATAGCACCATTTGTACCGCAGTCACCGAGTAACGACCCCCTTTATATTGCTTTGTTAGGCCACCAACAAAAGTGTGGGTGCTAATAGTTCCACAAAGAGTAATTGCTTGAGACTGTGGTGGTCCGGCATTCCTAATATACTTTCCCTAATCGGACATTTCGTCTAGTTATGTCGTATGCTCTGATATAACATTTTGTTCTATGATCAATATTGTTGCGGTACTTTCTCCCTCCACGTTATCCTGAGGATTTTTCTAAGCTAGCGACTCTTTATTACTCAAAATCACATATCTGTAGAGAATCTAGGTCTCGCATCCATAAGAAAGTGGAGAAACACATAAATAATGGTAGACGTAGATCTTTCTCTGTAGTTTCAAATCAGACAGTTCAAAAACCTTAGACGAGAACTAAATGTTCTATTGGTTATTTCATGATCAATGGATTTATTCCTTAACATGTTTCTACCTAGGGATGTAAAATCACCCGCTTCAAGGAGCTTTTAACTATTGGTGAACATGGGTTTATACAGTGATACCTTTTGGATGGTTACGAGCATAGTTTCAGTCTTTCTCACATGTATTTGAGACCGGCTCTTGTGTATCACTGATTTTTATCTGGTAACTTATTTTGGAGTGCCATTTAAGAGAAGGCAATGGCAGCAGCAACATATAAACCCTGTCGTTTGCTGTTACTTCTTTCCATTGCTTTAGTTCTTCTAATGAATCAGCGGATGTTGAATAGTACCGAATCTAACTTACATTTTAAGATTACACAATCTTTCAGCGCAATGCGATTTCGAGATGCTATTGTACCAGAGACCAGATATATGTTAAAGTGCAGGAAAAAATACACATCCCTTCTTTACTCTAACAATTATAATTGGAGATAAATCTGAAGACCTACCACGTATAATTGCAGTTGCTTGAGTGCCTTTATTAAATGACGGTTTTTTTCAACAAATCTTGGTGGAAAGCCTAATCTTTTAAGATCTGATACATTAACTTCACAATTTATTTTGGCAAATTCTTTGATTGAGTTGATTAAGTATTCACTGAATGACTGTTGCTAAACGTTTCATTTCACACAATCCCTAACAGGCGAAAGTTACGTCACATGTGTTCTCCTCTGTTCAAAATTCACATTGCAATTTACGGATGATTCTCTCCAAACATATGGACATTTTTCAATAGAATTCTAGCCAGGGTTCTTGCTAGATATACCAGTTGAATGTCTTGGTTGTGTCCGCTGGACGAGTTATTCTTTTTCTGTGGCAAATAATAAGAATGTAATCATTTATCCCTTTTCGAGAAAATTTGAACTAGCAAATCAAGCTAGACAAAAAATTTGGCCGGTGTTTATAAATTTCTGATAAAAATCCATCAAAGCGTCGAGATTTCGTATTCTTTAATTTCAAATGCGGATTCAACTTCGTCCAAGGAACAAATTGCATCCAGGTGAGAAATCTGTGGAAAGACTGATCTATTATCAATTATTGTAAGATATGGTTGATTGACTATTTTCAGCTAGTCAAAGTATTCTATCAATCTTTACAGAACTCCAGATTTGGCTCTAATGTACACTACTTGCAATAAATAGACCCCATACCATTTTTTAATAAAACTCGATTTAAGACAATAATATCTTATAAAACTATGAAATATTTTACATAAGGAATAGTTTGTAAATAAAACATTAGAGGAGAACAAAATAGTTTTCCTTTTTTTTCAATTTTCAAATTCCTTAGAATATGACTATTTTCTTATAATAGGTTCTGTTATTTAATTTCTGAAAAATTATTTTAAATATCATTTCTATAATGCTCTAGTTCATAACCTAAGCTGGTTATAGTATGATATATTTTTTCCTATAATTGCCTATATTTCATCAGTTTTACTAATCTTCATGTCTACATTTGAAATCCCGTATTTTTAACTAACTTCTAAAATATCTTCATTTGTGATTCGATTGCTCCCATTTTCGGTATGGCCGAGAATCATAACATTTTGCAAGGAAAGAATAAAATATAAAAAATGTCCTCAAATCTTAAAATATCGTTCAGCACAGAGGAATACTCTCAAGAAAGTGGAAGAGACAGTTATATTAAAGGATTGGCAAAGTAAAGTAAGTCACAGAGAGCTTCTTATTTACAGGATAAATATACAAAATAGTGACATATCTCAGAGAGAGACCACCTTACTTGTCTAAAACTAGCTGATCAGTTAAACTACGCCGACGAAGAAGGCCACTACACCACAAAAGTGAAAGAAAATATCTCAGATCCGACATTGTAATAGAGAAATGGAGTTAGATGAGTGGAAAATGATTCATTGAACTGTTACGTTCTAGGTTGAATTTTTGTTCAAAGGTAGCGTTTTCATTATAAGTACACGTGTTGGGATTTTAGGATATTATAGGTGAAATTTACAGTTTATGAAAATAAAAGTAAAACTACTTATAGAACTAAACGACGATGAATAAATTCATGATTTAAACCTCTTCTTTAATAATACAGAACTAAAATGAGGACTTCAAATTCAAAATACATACAGGGAAAAGTACAATTTTTCCGTGATTAATTCCTCATAATAAAGAATTCAACGCTGAAAAACTACTCTAACTAAATTAAGTTTCTATATTGCTGCATTAAATGTTATTGCAATAGAAGTTTCGACAAGATTTCGAGATTTAAAAATAGAACATAAATTTTACCATTCTGAACTTTTTCAACTCCATTAAAACTAAACATGCTCAGGCGACGAAGAAAATAAAATGGAGGTACTTTACTACGTCTGTCAATTGTTATGAGGATAAGATTATTTGAATGAGTTTGTAAGAAACTGGAGCAATTTTTTTATAGAGAAAAAAGCTAATATATAGAAAATCACTGAACTGGATGATGAAATCTCAACCCCAATCTCGAAAAACTCTTCATCTAATAGAGGCCATCTAAAGGAAGATAGACCCCTCTTACCATTACCAGGCTAGGCTGTCTACCTAGTTGATATTTACTTTAAACCTTAACTTTTTTTAATGAAACATTGAGAATAATTTGCAGTGGTTATGATTAATATGAGAAAAAATAGATTTGTTGCACATTTCAGCGCCAAATTTCCAATCTATCGTTGTTTAATTCTACGGAAAACCAATTAAGTATTTGATTAGGCTTCAAATCAGTTATATTTATCTCATCTACAGCAAGTTAAACAATTAAATGAAAGAAATATTTATATGAAAATCTCAAAACAAAAGAGTGATAATATTTATTTTGGAAGTGATATTTTCGTTTATATGCCGAACTTTTATTGAAAAAAAAAATAATATTGTTGACATTCAAGGAAAGAAAAGAATAGGAATTACGATTTTAAAACATTCTTCGAGTTTTAAATTTCAAACTTAACGAATAAACATTCACTTTTTCCCCTTTATGAGGCCAGCGAAGGAATATAGGATGTAGCATGGGTCAGCATGATGTAGCTGTCATCTCTCAATTTGTGTGCCCTCCAGGCCTTATTTCACACAAAAGAATGTGTGGCTATATATTTTCAACACCTTTTCACAGACATCCTCTTCACCAATATCATAACAGATCTCTGCTTTCAAACATTTTGCTTAACTGAGTCTCAATTATTTTACCTTCAAATTGTGAAATAAAAACCGATGTCATAATCTAGTTTCTCAATCCTAGGGCTAATGTGAACCCCTCGAGACTAAAATTCTGCCCAATAAAAAATGATGGAATGGAATCGTTTAAATTATAATCAAATTTATACGACGAAATTATATATTTGTGTATTATGTTTTCTTCAATATTTGCGGGAGACTGTCCTAAAGGAAAGATATTTTCTCTTTTTTTTAGAATAAATGTCTCCACAGGATGAGTTATGTCTCATTTTGAGTCTTTTATTTTTTTATTTTTCACTCTTTTTATCTGTCTCCGAGTGTTTGTATCCTCAATAACTTTCTTATACTTTGTGTGTTTCTACCTCTGTTTTGTTTTTTATCTTTCAGTCTATTTTCCTTTTTACCCCCTTTCTTTTATTTGGTTTTATCTTTTCTTTCGTCTGTCTATTCCCACTATTTCTCTATTTTAGTCTGTCTCCACTTCGATCAATCTTTAGGTCTTGATTTCTGTCTCTATCTCTTCTTTTTTCTGCGTGCTTAGTGGTGCTTCTATTCTTCCCTATGTCTCTTTGTCTGTTGGGGTATCTACCTCTTTTTAGCCCTCTTTATCAATGCTAACGTTTTTCTAATCTTCTCAACGACTTGAAGTGACTTGGTAATCGAATTCTCCTTTTCTTGGTTAATGCCATTGACTTTGATCCGGTCATCAATCAGAACGACTGAGTAGTAACCTTCGGACAGAAAGTCTCCGAGGACCGTTACGTGCCCACGGCCAAGCACCCGGCCTCGGCGATGATGCTCGGCGTCGTTGTTTTGGTTTGAGAGAGGATGCCACCTGTGTGGTACCTGGCTGGATACAGGTTTGCCGGGCCGATTACAAGAACCTCTTGGTCACGGCAGTACTGGCCTAGGTGAGAAAGATCAAGAAGAAGGTGGAGTACGTCTTTCAAAAGGAAGATACTCCGTACATACAGCCATGGCAGTGCAAGATTTGTTGGTTGAAGAACATTTAGCTGCCGGAGTCATCCGACTTCATCTCGACTACTACAGATTATAGGCCCATTTTAAGGGCAAGACCAGCAAGTTTCGCCATAGATACCTCACAGAGCTGAGTCCTCTGTCGAACACGTTTGGACCAGCATAAGGAAGGACATGGTCCACAACGTTTGCGCGGCTTGCAGGACTCGTTTTGATCGCGTCTTATCTTCTCAGGTAGGCCACAATAATTGATATTACGATTTAAACACAAAATCATATGTTAAATTCTTAAAAACGCATCCAATCGCATCAAACTCTCATTGTATCATTTGTTGAGAGAGTCGTAATGAGTCTAATAGGACTTTTGCAATGGCCGGTATATTTCAAGTCAATATCAGGTGAAAAGTTATATTCTGAACCTGCATTGTCAATCCCATTATAGCCATTCTTCTAACTTTTAACTAAATTTTACATAAAATAAATTAAAAACAAAAACAAAGTAAACACTAGAAAGAAATCTCCGGGAATAAAGTTGTCTTTTATCTCTGCACAGCAATAGTTTCGAGAACTATTGCCTCAACTTTCAGCTGAAGGATCAAGAAAGAAGTGTCCAAACTTGTTTTAATTAGTATAAAAAATATTCTTATATTTCTCTTTGCCCTTGATTGATAAACTTTACCATTGCGCTAACTAGACTCAAGATTCACAAACATAAAAAGAGAGAAAACTATCGCTTCATCAACACACGTAATAATACTGGCATTACGAACGTATTGTGGAATTTATAATTCATTATGCGCCGAGTAAAATACTACAGCGCATGGAAACATTGTATTTATATATTTACAAAGACGAAAATAAAGACCCATGGAATTCCATTTAAAATAGAAAATGTCTGCCCTTAGGAAGTTTCTCCAGTGACGTGACTCTCTCTTCTCGCACTAAAGACAGTGGATACCTGACAGAAGAAAAGAGATAGTGAATGACGGACGCATAGGGAAATTCTTGGAAAAGGTTTGAAAAGAAATATTGTGGAACATTGATTTATAAATGAGACAAAAAGAGTCAAATCAAGGGTGTAAAGAAGATTGACTAAGAGGTAGAATATACTGAAAGCAAATTTATTATCTCCACCAGTCTCTCAGAACATTTCAACATTCGAAATTCCAATACTATTCCCCCCATTCTCTCTGGCACTTTGTGACAAAGAAAGGCTCATTTTTTGACTCTCATAAAAGATTTTTCCTTGTAATTTTATTCAAAGAATACCTTCACCTCTCCATTCTCTCTCTCTCTTCCGATTCGGGCTCGTCCCTTCAGTTTTCTCTTTTCTTTCTCTCGTTCAAACCGCTCTGGTCATTTGAATTTGCGTCAAGACTGTTTTCCTGCGTGTATATAACTTGTTTTAAACGGCAATATAACAATTGTAATGATATTTATATATTCAAGATCCGTTAATACAAGATGCCTTGTCATTGAAAATAAAATTTCAATCTTATAGTCATAATATCTGTAGTTGGAATAGTTAAAATGAACAATTATTGATTGGCACAAGTTTATAGCGTGTTTTAAAAAGACATTTGCTATGAATGAATAAAGATCGCTGAGTGCAGTAATTTAAATTATTTGTAGCGACATTAAGTGTTTGTAAGAGAAAGAGCGCAAGAGAGAAAGAAAGAAAACATGTAACTTGGTCACGGCAAGTGGAATGCTGAATATCTTCCTTGGAAAATGCTTATCAGATAAATAGATAAATAAATAGATAGATTGGTAACTTAACTGTTTTGAATGGATAAATGCCTACCTTTTTGAAATGTTTTTTTTCCAATTTCTCCATACATGTAAGCAATAATATTTGAACTAAGGGAAAAAGAAATCATGAGGGGGAGAGTTTATATATTTGGTAAAAAATAACAAGCGAACGAAGTTGTTGAAGAAAGATAAAAAATCACAACATCTACAAAATATAACTAAGAGAATCAAGATTCTCGAAACTTCGCTCATCAGCTGAGAACGGACGATAACGAAATTCACAACCCAACAAATTCAGGTTTATTTATTTAATTATGAATAAAAAAATTTAAAGTTTAGAAGGTTAAATTTAAGGAGGGTTATTTTTTCATTTGCAGACTCACTGTGATTCTTTAGATTTAGGTAACTGATTGATAGTCTCAAACTTCAAATAAAACTACACTTAACTCTTTATTATTTGTACTCTAGATTACCCCCAAACTTTACCCTTTAATTGGTCAGTTTGTTACCCACAGCGCTTCGTTTTACTCCACCACCTGTCAAAAAGCTTCCCTTCAGGCGCCATTCTGAAAAAAAGCCAACACGCGACTCACTCCGCAGATAAAACTCTCTGCACAAACGAGAGTAACCCAGCAAAAACTAGCAAAAGTCAGCAAGATCCAAAAGAAGCATCAAATTCAAATAATAAACAGCGAAGTCCAACTTAGAAAGCAAGTCTAAAGTGATCCAGCAAAATAGAAGCAAACACAAACCTGGACTTATCGGGGAAAATCCTCAGGAAAAACTCCCAATTCCTATTCTCGAGGTTTTGTGTTCCTCCGTATGAGCAAAGTCCTTAAAGCTTAAAGTATATTATTCGTTTCCAAAGTTTGGAGCTAATTAAATTGTCTATGCATTCGTTTTAAGCCCATATTTTCCTATTATATTTGTGTTTTCTGACCGTATTTTCTTTGTTCTTGACATAGAAATAAATAAAAAGACACGAACCTGCCGTTTGGCGGATATCGGTCGACTCTTATAAAGGATATTAAATTAGTATCGCCTCTCTGATAGAGGAGCTCTTTTAAATGGTACCGTGGATAGTTCCAGAGTACCACCTATAGTAAAAGGTTATGAGGTGGGAGATTAAATATGGTACAGGATGTGAGATTCTTTTATAATGATTAATATATGCTGTAATCATACATATCACTTGATATCTTCTTACTTTCACTCTTTTCATTAGCTGTGCATGTGGATTATTATCATTATTTTAATTCATCAGTATTTGTAAGGTTGCTAATGAAGAGTTGAGGAAGAAACCGACCATTATAAACGAGAGACTATTTTCTTGAACCTTTCTTTTCTTACTCTAAAAATAAACCGACCAATTCGGACTTTGAACCCTTTCATGGAATCTCTGTTCTCAGTCACTTGTTGGAACTAAGAGTCTATCTTGCAAGTACTGCACTTCCTCCTGCTCCTCTTCTTGAGGATGCTTTAAGGTATACCTTCGGCAGTGTTGTGGTGGTTGGTCATCCTGGAATCAAGTCCCAGCCAACTCGCGAAGTTGCGAAACAAACCATATCAAATTATCAGATTAACGATCATAACAATTTACAAGATAACTCTCTTACACAATTTCTTTCCCTCAATCTATAACATTCTCTCTGTATCTCTTTTCATTTTTTTTCTCTTTTTTTAAAACTTTCTCTATTTTTCTCTTTAACTCTCAAACTCTCTAAATTATTATTTAGAATTCTATTAATGTATCTAACTTTATCTCTCACTTTCTCTCTCTTGATTTATCGACATCTCTCCTCTTTTTATTTTATCACTTTGGCGTTGTATATGGCTCTATCTCTATTTCAATCTGTCTTTTTCTGGGTCTCTATATCTATCTTTCGATCTATTTATCTCTCTATTTCACTCTTTTTCTTTTCCCTCTCTAAAACTCTATCTCTCTATCTTAATGAATTTACCTCTACGTTTATTTATCTCTCTCTCGAGATTACACATCTATCTTAACTATTTCACTATATATCTATCAAACTCAGTATCTTAATTCTATCTTCTTCTCTATCTCCTTAAATCTCTTCCTCTATATATCTCTCTACCTAACTTTCTCTATTTTTCTTACCTCTCTCTCTATCTATCACATAACCTCTATCAAAGTCACAATTTTTCCCAATTTTACTCTTTCTCTCAATCCCTCTCTCTCTCAATCATTCTCTATCAAACCTTAAATCTGTTTTGCTATGTCGTTTGCTCTCACTTTATTACTGATCCTTGCATTTCACTCTCAATCTCCTTTTATCATTCTATCATTATCTACAGGAGGGGAGGGCGAAATAATGGAAACACCATATACTTTTCGAAAACGTTATTTTAATAAGGGGTAGGACCACTTTTGGCCGTAATTACAGATTGAATTCTGCATGGAATCGACTCGTACAAAGTTTGAATGCTTTCGAGGGAAATTTTGATTCATTCATCAGCTAAAGCTGTCTCGAATTCTTTCAATGATGGTGGTGGGGGATATCGACTCCTAACTTGTTTTTTTAAACTGCACCATAAATGTCCAATGATGTTGAGATTTGGGGATTGTAATGGCCAGATAAGGTTTTCTACTCACTGGAATGTTCCTCATGCCGCCTAGATCATCACAAAACATCCTCCATGTTTAACAGTTGGGAGCAAGAACTTTGGATCAAATGCATCTCCTGGCTGTCTTCAAACGTATACACGGCCTAAGGTGGGAAATAAGGTAAAGGAGGATTCTACATTGCTCTTCTGTCCAAATCCGATGGTTTATACACCATTCGAAACGTTTTCAAACGTTGCTTTCTGAGAGTAGTGGTTTTTGAATTGCAACTCTCCCTTAGAATCGGGCTTTATGTAACTCCCAGCAAACAGATTTTGTTAATACTGGGTTCCGGACGTGATCATTAAGTTCTGCAGTAATTTTAGTAGCTGTAGTTTTAGGTTCTGTTGTAACAATCCGTGTAAGAATCCTATGGCCTCTATCAGAGTTTTCCTGTGAGAAGGACGTTTTTCCTTTATTTTCCTACGCTGTCATTACTTTTGAGACTGTGTCTCTCGATAGGACAGCCAGTTTAGCCGTTTTAGTGATAGTAGCAACTGCTATCCGAGCTCCGACAATATAACCTCTTTAGAAATCAGATAGATCGCTCACTTTAATAAGTTTTAATAAACTTATTTAGATAATATCTGCAAAAAAACTCAATAATATTTGCACTAGAAAGATGATGTAATTCTATTATCAATCAACAAACATAAACATAGACAAGGTTTGGATAGTCTAATCAATCTTCCAAACTATAATATTACAATACTAGGTGTTTCCATTATTTTGTCCACCCCCTGTATATATATATATATATATATATATATATATATATATATATATATATATATATATATATATATATATATATATAAACATATATATATATATATATATATATATATATATATATATATATATATATGTACATCTTTATCGACCTAGGTGCATTCTTTAACTAGCCGTTATCCCAGCGATACTACCAAGGCATTTTGAAATTGGTTTGAGATGGTTTCTTATTGAGACCCCGAAAGTCTTTTGAAACATGGAACCCATTAAAAAGGAATATATTTGCCCCAGCGGCAAAGAACATATTCTTTGGAAATGGTTAGCGTCTTAAGCCAGAAAATTACTTTGGATTCAGGTGGGAAATCTTTCTTGAGAATAATATTAATGACCTTGTTTTGGGAAGCAATTTAAAAAGGTGAATTTATGTCGGAACTTACCTCAAAGGTAATGAATTGGGTATAAAATTCTTATCCACCTCTTTACTGTGTATTGGTTATTTAGGAAAAAATGATGAATATAAAAGAAAATGGAGCTTTACTTATCGAATGACCTAAAAGCAACCGCAAAAAGAGGCTAGAGAAGAGGTCTGGATATTTGTAATGGTTTTATAGGATATAAAATTTGGAAGAGGAGGAAATAGTTTCAATGTCCATAATTTTATTGTCAAATATAGAGATATAATGCTACGCAATCAGAGAATAGGATACGATAAACATAATGGTGGCATCCGAGGTCATCCATCTCTTAAAAGACTTATTAGATGCATCGTTAAAAATCAGAGCAAAAATTCAAAACTCGAAATAGAGAAATTTTAAAATAGAGCGATTGGAAAGGGGGGGGGGCATTTATTTATCTGAGCATTACGCGAGTTTCAGCAGCAATTAGGATAAATGACTTTATGGGAAGAATCCTCTCAGGAGCGATCCCTGGGAAGATTACCTGACCTGACACACGTATTTATGCATTTTTCTCTCTCTGTTTCTGTTTAAGTGGTGGTGAATGAAGGGATGAGATGCAAGTAACGCAGTGAAGTCGGCGGGGTCCAGAGTGAAGTCTGCAAAACGAGGACGGCTATGACGAAGGCGTCAAAGGTTGTATCTGAAGTAGTGCCTTTTCTTGTAAAAGCTTATAGAGCAACGTTTAATGGATGCATAAGAGTGTCAGATTTCACTTGGAAGTGGATTCAGGAAATTCTTTTTTTCTTCCCGTTGTGGGCAAAGAGAGTGGAGGAAGGCAGGCAAAATAATACCGTGAGTAGCTCTTAATGCGTTTTCAAGACTTCGAGGTAGTGAACTACAGAACCCAACAGCCGAGTATGTGTATTTGTACTCTATGTTATTGGGTGTGGGAGGAGTTAATTGTTTGCTTTCTCATTTCCAAGGAATGTGCTCATTAAGGATGACCTAAGTTTTCATGAGGATGGCATAATAGTAAAGACCTTAATAAGGGAACTACTTGAATAACTGTGCGAAATTAATAATTGGAGAAAATCCCCTATCTTTCTTTCATACACAAGCACACTCACATCTTCTTTATCTTTTCCCCTAATTTATTTTGTATCAAGACTCTGCGGAGTTGGCAAAAACTTGTAGTATAATTGTTTAGGGAATTTGCAATAGAGGCCGATGCTGAGGCTTCGTGGTGAAAGGACTCCATGAGTGATTCTTGGCTCTTAGAACAAAGAAACGAAAAGTTACAAGGCTGAGAGCACTCAGTGGGCAAAGTGTAGATGACCAACAATGAAGAGAACAGAGATTGGAAGAATTTTACACATTTAAGCATCCTCGGTCATAGATCCTGTGAGGATGGGAGTAATAATTATTTTGGAGCATTTAACAGATAATAGGAAGCTGCCGGGTGGGAAAAAAAATACCTTCGTTGTTTTCGCTTTTTCCTTAAAATGAGGACCTGGAATTAGTGGGAATAATCCAACTACAACACGAGAACTCATCCACTGGGCCACTAGGACCCAACGTACCCAGATTCCTTGTTTCTGCATGCAAGGCTTTTACTGGTTCTTCGTTCAACCCCTTCTAGGATTTTGAAATGCCTTCACACAACTATAAACTCCTGCTCACTCACTTGAATGGAAAAAACGACAGAAACTATATTATATCTACATTTCTAACACTTTTACCTAGCTAAGACGATTCACGCAATGAACATGACACATTGTTTTAATTACTAAAAATCTCAGGATGTAGTAGGAAAAATTGTAACTCTAACTCTTCTTATACAAAATTATTTAATGAAGCGAAATAGAAATCTATCCATCTTAGAAATTGGACATACACTACAACGCAAGTATAAAGACATAGGACTGTACGGACCCATACAGTTTCGCATAACTGTTGGCTTCCATGCCGGCACTCCTGCTCTAATTTGACCTTTTCTTATAAGAGTGCCACCACTAACACGACTCTTACAAACAAGTTAGGCATTTAAAGAATATTAAATGCAGCTAAATACAGGGGGCGGTGGATAATTTTTCGCCTTTAGCAACTCTGAATTACGTGCATTCGTGGTGTCTGGCGTAAGTTTTCTCTCCTCTTTAGCATAATAGACTCATTTTTTCCTAGTAGGCAAAAGAAGCCACACCATGATTAAATTCAATCCTCCATAAAAGGGGAACTGTTTTTTGTTATTCACGCATCAGAGCTCCATTGCGAAGATCTACGAGTGTTCGGGTGTCAATCTGAGGACGGTGGTGCGGAGCGTCAGGTTGGAGTTGGATGAGTCTGGCTGTGATTTTGAGGGTGCGGCGACGGCTTGGTAACATCGCCCTAGGCGTTCAGAAAGGAAAAGAACCCTGTGGATCTCATGTGGATCTCAGTGGCTTTTACGAGGCAGTTACTGCATGAGGATCTCCGATACTAGTCATATTATTCTTATGTAACAGGAGATGAAAGAGAAGCGGAAGGAAGGTCCTGCGAAGCTTGGGTAACAAACTGAAGCATCCCGTTAATCCTGCTCTGCTTTGGTTCTTCTCAAACGAGAAGAGTTACTGACATTACCACAGATGGTCCACTCGGGAAACAGCCAGTGGCTTGCTGTGTACCACATAAATGGACCGAGAGTCATGAGCACCAAATTTACGGTCCACATCATTGTGTTTAGGGTGGTCAGTAGTAAGGGCCACCGTATCCCCTTGATTATCTGCGCAGAAGGGCTACATCAAGTTCTCGGAGGTGATGGGGGTGCCCTAAGTCCAGGAGGTGGCCGTTAAAAGGATGTAGGTAGGTATGGCAGCATGCCAAAAAAAGCAGGAAGACAGTCTTAGCTGTCAGGCAATCTTTTCAACCACATCACTCCAAACATCTCCCCCCCTCAACTTCCCAGACTGCAACAGCTTGGACTATTATGTGGAGGGCGTGTTTGAGAGGGAGACCAACAAGTGCCTTTGGCCCACCAAGTTGGCGATTAGGTTCATGTTCACCACAGTTTTTATCCATTTAGGCGACTTTTGCCCCACCTCACCCTTTACACCCCTCCCAGGTGGTGTCTGAGTGGGTATAATTATCTACCTAGTGGTTCAGGTGGCGGGAGAGGGACTTCTGAATATGTTATACTGTGAAGCTGGGAAGGCAAAACAGCGATGCTGTGATTAAGTATGTTCGTGAGGAGGCACACAACGCATCCGCCAATAAGCGGTTAGTGACTGTCCAACGCTGAAGTTTTGTGTCCACTCTCGCTGTGATGAACCTGGTAGCTAAGTGATAGAATTCCAATGATGAATCCAGGGAGCTGACGAGGTCATCTCTTCTTTTTTATTGCTTTAATATTTTTTCACTTTTTTTTCATGTTTCTCCTTTTCCCTTTTTTTTCAAACTTTTTCGCGCGATTTATTTTAAACAAACGTCGCTAGTTAATAATAATAATTGTATTGAATTAAATATGAAATGAGGTCAGAGGAGAATTTAATGGCACTTTTGCTCAATTGATGGCATAATTCCACTCCAAGCCATTGAACGGTGGAGGTGATCAGACCTAGACCGGCAGCAACACCTGATGACTCGGAAAAGCTATAATTGGGTTGGGTCGTCAAGGGTGACAGCTCTCAAAACTGATACGGATTCCTTTAATAATCATCATAATTAGAAGTAATAGGAATAATACAAATATTGTTATGAGAAACACATTAAATAACAAACAGTTTTGTCTGAGATTAATCAAGGCTAATGAAAACCATTAATTAATTACAAAATTATCATTTTGATTGAATGAGAGATGTTGCTTTAGAAGATCTGTAGATCTGGTAAATGAATCAAGTTGCTTAAGAGATCCTGGGAGCCCGACCCATATACAAAGAGACGAAAGAATCTCAAGACGCGGATTTGATCAATTCAGGGACGGTGATGTTGCGACCACAGAGGGAACAAGTTTGAGTAAGTATGTTGGGGAAGGAAGGGAACTAACCCTTATTTTAGAAAAGGTTAGGTGTCGGATTTTAAAATATTTGTGAATTTGATTTTGACGCATGGATTTGTACAAGAGTTAAAATAAATTGGGTTGATGGGTGGTTAAATAAAACTAATCGTTTTTAATTTTTTTCCTGAATTTGAATCGTGAATTTGAACAGGGAAGGAAATAAATGAGAAGTTCCTTTTAAGAGACCAAAGTCTGGGACAAGTTGTTGAAGAGTATTTGGTATGGGTGTGGGATCTGAGTCTATTATCGATAGGAATGTTAAGGAGACTAGTATAGTAAGATCCACTTATAGAATGCTTGTCTATTAGTATGTGTGGTAGGTTGATGTTATTAAAGGAGAATATCATATAGGTGGTACTATTGATCTTCAAGGATAGTTTGTTAGAAATAAGCTATTAAGATTAGTAATTAATATCTGATGAATATGCGCGCCATAGATACTCGGGTATCAACAGCACAATGTATGAAATTTGGTCCCATGTTTTGAAATGAGACTTTTGCAGAACTGTGAAGAAGTTTTTATTTATTCAGCTTGGGGATTATAGCAGAAGCGATCAAGTGTGTAGCAGCCACAGAAGAAAAAGAATGCAATAGAATCATTTGTGCATTTACGTCTACTTGGAGAAGCCATCATTTGATCTGAAACAAAAGATGAAAATGATTAACTTCAGAAAAATCATAAACTTCGAGTCGCCTGAAAAAAAGAGCATACAGACAAAAGCCGATTTTAGATCTGAAATCAGCTACGCCAATTAATAAGAATAAGTTGACAAATCTCTTGCAACAAAAAATAAGAAAAAAATATTCCTTAATGTATTTCGTCAATTAGTTTTTAAGGACGATATATTCGAGGATATTCCATTGGTAAAAGCTATTCCTCACCCTTTACTGTCTCGTAATTAAAGTGTATAAAGTGTTATAACTATGATATTGTAGGAATAAATTTGACAAAACCAAGTTTCTTTGAGAATAATTATGTCAGATTGCTCCACAATTTAAGGTAGGAATGAAAATATATCCTCGCACTTTTTGTTGAAAGTAATTATATTAAAAAGAAAAATCCAAACATTCTGAGTTAAATTGGAATGAGCAAAGTTAAATGAGGTTTGCTCAATGAAATTTAAAGAATCTGCATTAGACATTGATTTGTAACGTGGCAGCTTGTGAGGTGAAGCATTTTGCATTAAATTGCTTTGCAAAAGTCTCTATGACGTCAGATATCAAGTTAATATCGCAGCCAAGGACCTGGAGGGGATGCAGATGCTCGAGTAGGGATTCGATAAAGAATCTTTCTTCCCTTTGCATTGTAATAAGGTCTACGCTTGTTGGTATGAGGAATCCCTTTATTTAGTAGATAATTATATAGTTTGTCTGAGAAATAAATAATAATAGTAAATGATTTATATGGCAAACCTTTTCACTTTTATCTAAGCAAATTGGCATTGGGATCGGTTAGTCTTCGGATAGGGACATAATATAAGTAAGCATCTAATACTTGTTTTTAGCACACTCTGGATCCCAAATTGACCTCATTTATATACTTAGAAAGGCATTGCACGGTAAAAATCAGTAGTAAAACTGAGAAGTCTAATCAAGAGGCTTATTTATGTACAACACTCATAATCTCATCAGGGAACGCCCTGCAAATCTATTTCATAACAAGCGAAAAAATAAGCGCTATTCGAAAGCGCTTCCGCCGTACGGAGGCAGAGCGGATTATTGACCTGCAAAATAGTGCAATGAAGGTAACGGATCATTCGAGACAGAGCCGAGATGTGTCAGGAGGTCTTTTGTTCCCTGATGCGTGACTGATAGCCTTCACAAGACGTCGATTAGTCGTAATGTTACGTTTGCTCACGCCTGTTAGCACCGCTTGAGACACTGGGTGACGTTCACGCGTAAGCTCTTGATTTAAGTTCAAGAGACCCAAGAATCATGTTTGTTTGCACTTGGATCACAGATGATTAATTAACAAAATACTTGAGTAACGCTTAAAGAACGCTTGACTCACACTTGATATACTCTTTAGTTACAAATTAAAATCGCTTTAGTTGAGTCAGTGAGAAAACTGAGTCGAGTTCCAGAGTCGGTTTCATCACGTGTAAGAGTCGCTTTAGTCTCGGTTTGATTGAGAATTGATTCACGCTTGATAGTCGCTTGATTTACGTCGTTCGAGAGACGCTTGTGTCCGGCAAGAATCACTGACTCGCGTTTTGTCACGCGGGTTGTCACACAGTTCTACACGAGTCACACTCCACAAGCATCGAGTTAACAGGTGACAGCAATTTCCTTTTGACTGATAACCACCACTTGGTGTAATCCAACGACGACGGTTTCACGCAAATATAAGGAAGACAACGACAAACAAAAAAGGGGAATTAAATAAAGAGAAAGAAGCAAAATGGTAACACCCATGACTCGAATGGTGCTCTTTGTCCATCCTATGTAACGGGATCTAGTGGGGGAATACAAGACTTTAGGCGCAACCAGGTACAACGAGCACATATACTCACATATGATAACAAACGATGATATGATGGCCGAAGCAGGTAAAAGTATCGACGAGTACAAGGACTGAAGTTGTAAACGACAAATTTAAGAAATGCGGTAGGTGTTGACAAGGACTAAATTTGACGATGACAAGGAATAGCTTATAAGGGCTTTTGGTGAAAAGGACCTGAATTAAAAGGACGGGTCTTGATAACTTTCTATTTAAAGTAATGTCGCCAATAATTGAGTAAATATAATCAATGATGACAAGGATTATATTAAAAGGACCGAAGAGATAAAGAGCGAAATAAAAGGCCTGATGTTGTTAACAACTGAATTACAAGGATCGATTTTTCCAATGACTGAATGACAATAATAAATGATAAAAAGGAGTAGATTGAAAGGAATGCCAATGCCAAGGAGTGCGTTGAAAGGAATAAAGTTTATATTGAGCTAATTAAAAAGCTTTTTAATTCCCTTTGTTGCATCAATACACTTTTTAATAGTCAAGATCATTATGGATCATCTTCTAATTTAAGCCAATGGGGGCATTTGTATATAGGGTAGACCTCTGAATACTCTTGAAAGTAGGCTTCAGCATCCTTTACAGGATTCTATAGGGTGATTAAAAAGTCTCTCAGCAGTAATAAAAGTTAATACAATGAATTCTTGCAGTAAATGTTAAAAATGTCGTCCTTACAACTGAACACAAAGAATGATGACGATTTCTCTTCTTAAAAGGACTTACTTGATTTCACCTCGGACATTTATTATTTCGCTTTCAACAAGAAAATTTTCTTTCTGCCGGGACACTTTTGGATCACCCTGTTTATATTTCTGCAGAGTTCGCATATTTTGGAGGCTTTGCATATTTACATAAGGTTTCGAGACTTATGCTGATTCTCTGATTGTATTTCTGCAGGACTTCAGACCTTCAAATATCACTAGCTTCCTGTATTTATTCTGTAGCATCATACACTATCCTCAGATTTCTACCCATTTATGAACTATTCTAAATAATTTCGCCACGATCCTGTAAATTTCTTTCTCTATCGACCTTATTTATGCAAGCATTTGCTTATTTCTAAAGAATTCTTCATAATTTTGCAGACATCCATGTCTTTAGAATGCTTCTGTATATCTTTGCAGGATTTAACAATTTTCTATATACTCGTAATTCAACAGATTTTCTAAACTCTTGCAGTTTACATGTATTATGTACTTAATTATAGGGATTTGGATTAAAGGCAACTACAGGCTACCAGACATCTCATTTAAGGCAAGGCTTTTCCAGATTCTCTTTGCACATTTACGAGCTTTTGTGGCCAAAATATTTTCTCAGAATTTTCTTTGTCCCCTGTGATAATCTTTTCGTTCGTAAGATTCCAGCATCTTTAATCTTTGCTCATAGACCTTTTTTCTTCTGTGGCAACACAGGTTGAAAAAACAGCGGAGATAAATGCCAATTATGGCAGGGGTGTTTGCTGGAAAAGTTTATTCTTTGTAGTTTTATATCTTTCTTAATGAAAGATTTGGCGATAAGGAAAACCCAGCAAAAGAAGAAGAAGAGAGAAGCTGTTTTATAGTAATGGGAAGCCTAAATAAATGAGGGGAAGAGGAGCTTGTTATCTATATGATCGGGCTCTGAGGTAAAATAAGAACATTTTCAAGGATAGATTAAATTGGAGCAAGAGATACTCGAGTGCTGAAGGGATATCTAAAAGCATATGAGGGAAAATATTGCTTTGGGGGGGATAAAACACGTGAAACGTGAATGCGGTTCGTACGAGGGGATATTCAAGAAAAAAGTGATGGTTTGGCAGAGAAAGTGAGGGGAATCATCACCTTCTGAGTGAGGAGAAATGCAATAAGTTGGTCTAAATGGTTTTCCTGGAGGTTTTTCCAAGATGTAAAGGATTAAGCATTTTCAGCCACTAGAGCATCGAACCTAAACGAGATCCTTCGATATTTCGAAGAAAAAGAGGATTATCACCCCCAGCATACCTTCCTTCCTAATGGAGGGGAAGAGGGAGGGAGGAATCTAGTAGTTCCTCCGTCTCGTACGTAATTCCACGGTCTAAAGTGATTCGTAAAGATTCGCAACTGTCCCTAAACAAAATTAGTGTAACAACTAAAATGCTACTAGCGACACTTCTTCCCGCAAGACTCAATAACATACGAAGGAATTGATTATAAATAAAAACAAAGGAGTTAAATAAATTCCACTACATGGGAATAATAAGTGGCAGAGTTCAGCCGGAAGATTTAAAGAGATCCAAAAGGTAGTATGAGAAATTTTTAAAGAAGGGGCCTGCAACATTTTAAAAGGACCACAAGACTTGTCAACTGAATGCGAGAGACGATAAGATGCACATTATATTCCAAGGATAAGATTTCTCTCTTTTCGGCAAAGTGAAATTTTAATCAACTTGTATGAGTAAGACGCCATCTTTGTTTTATAATAAACTCAAAGTTATGGCCACTAATAAGATCTATGATTATGAATATTCACCTAAAAGAATAAAATCTCCTTTTCACTCGAAACCTTTTTGGTTTGGCTTTTAAAAAGGTCTTTAAAGGAAGGTTTGGTCACTCATATTTTTCGAGATCTCTCTCTCTTCGAGCAGGTAAAGGAAGGAGTTTGGGGAAATGGATATCGAAAAATGATCCTTTAAATCCAAGAAATGAGTTCATTTCTCTGGTAAGGACTAAATCTCGTATCGACAAATTGGATGATTTTTTATAAATGACTCAAATGTTAAAAATGAAGCGAAGCAAAAATGGATTAGTGGAAGCAAGCCTGCTGATGCACAACCAAAGAGGGAGATCCACCCATGGAATGCTTTGGTGTTTGTTGAAGGTGTGTCGGCGGGAATTATTTTGAATTGCTCAGAGTTCTTGGAACGAGTACATCTCACCTGAAGTGTTAGAAGTGGAACGTTTAAACGCTTCTTTGAAAGAATAGAAAAAAATGCTTTCTTCGTTCAGATGAAAATGTGAATTGTTCCATCACGATAATCGACGGCACAACTCGGCAAGGATAAGAAGACAATTTGTTGTAAGAACTCGTCTGGAGAAAACTCCCACAGTGCTGTTTTTACTTCAGACCTTCCGCCATTCTGATCACCTTCAACCCTTATTTATTACATTCTCCTCCAACCTCATTCCAATCTCTACCTTTTTCTCTTTGTTCTCATCTGCTTTCATTTGTTACTTTTTATTATTTTTGCTATCTTCTTTTCCTCATTAAAACCTCCTGATCCAACAACTTAGTTTTCTTCTGTTACCACTTGTCACTCCCTCCTCCTACTCCTTCAACCGACTAATTCTCACACCCACTTCTTACCTTTATTCACCCCCCTCATATTACCGAATTCCACCTTCAACCTGAGAATTCCTGCTTGCACCAGAATCCACCTGTTATTACCTGTTTTCCCATGTTACCATATGATAACAACTGATAATTTCCACTTCTATGAAAACTGGTAAGAAAAGATGACTAATTTCTGATGGGAATGAGAACAAAAGATGAGAGAGAGAAAAATATGATCTTTATGGAGGATTTTCTGCAGGTAAAAAGATTTCCTGTACCAAAAAGTAGTCAGGAAGGAGTGAATATTTCTCTATATCTGTGGCAATCTCCAAACTGGCAAAGAATACTTAGTGGAAATAACTGAATTGTGAGGAAGGTCGTAATTTTCTTCATTTATAAGAAAAATGTAGCAGAGTTTGAGTAAGTTTGAGAACAACTAAGAGAACCTGTTTAAGGAGGGAACAAATATGATATAAGACCTGACATTTTCAACTGATGTAAGAAGTGTGTTTCTCAAGACATCCTAAAGATACCATTATTGACAGATAAAGAACTATGTTTAATTTAACCAGAAGGAAAAGGAAAAAATGACAAAAAAAATACATAATAAATAATTTTCAAGTATCAGTTTTCTAACCTCGTTCTAAGTAATTATACATGTAGCTCTTAGACACATATTAGCATTTTTCAAATACATAGTCTAATAAATTAAACAAAATGTCCTTTTACAACTAATATTTTGTACACATTAGTCCCTGCTCTATCTTCGCTGATTACCGCAAGTTTAAATTATATAAATCGTATTGATTTACCACAGTGAAGATAAGTTTAAACGTACATAAAAATACGGTGCCTGTCATACGTTTGGCAGGTATGACATTTGGTAATGTATGACAGCCTATTCCTGACTAATGCAGATCTCTGTATTATAGTTTGGCGCTAAAAAGCCCTAACCAAATTGTGATAAAGAAAAGTACTGGTTGACTCAATCAGGTCCCTTTCTCTGTTGTATGGGGAGGTGAATACCTCCCCATACAAACCAAGCGAATCATGTAGAACAACATAGTCCTAATTTCTTAGGAAAGAAAGAATGGCCAATTTAGTCCCGTTGATATAATTCGATGGATTATTGCATTTGTGATTTCTTCATTAAAATAGATTACGCCAACCAAAATGAGAAATTCCCTGAAAATGAACTGAAGGAAATTATCAGTAGACTTTTCGAGGATATCTCAGTAGATGGCGCTCGGAAGATCATCTACTCATAGACCGAGCGATTGAGGGAATAATGCCTCATTTAATCTATATTCTGATTTGTTCTCTTTAATACCACTTGAGCATTTAAATCATCGAAACTTGCAGTAATCATAGCAAATACGCAGGTGTAAAATGTAATATATATTTTATTTTCAAGGGATGTGAATTGTTTATTAACCTTAGAATTTAAGAAAAAAATTCTGTTCCTCTAATACTTATAAACAGATCGGTGATTATGAAAATTAATGCACATTTTAATTTAATAGTTCAAAATCATAAGACAATACTCAATAACTTAATTTTCGAATCTATTCTCTATATATTACTACGTAAATTTGGTTGATTTATTTACTATATAACTCTATGCGTAGGCTATACGGTATCTATGGCAACGAGGAATCGGTTGACTCATATAACGCTATGCCTAGGCTAGGGCCTGCATATATAGGCATTGCCAAACTGCCGAGGAAATAAGGAATTATGTTTAGTTTTCTTTGAGAAATATTTATCGGATAATACTTTGTATACAAAACTGTTAATCAAAATACTTTTCGTTAATTAATATTTCAGTTTGTGCATTATTTTTATACGTTGCAGACCTTTCGTACTGTCATAGAATTCTACTCCTTTTTGTTCTTTCTCTAAGAGTGTTTAGAGTGTCTAATATATATTGATATCTGAATATCTTAACAAACAGAGCCGTTATGAAACACGTAAGGATATATATAAGAGAAACGAACATTAATCCCGAAATAAACCTATATTTTATCTTTATCAATTGAATACATAACCTTTATATATTAACTACAGCAATACTCTAAATATTATTATAAACAAGAATTAATTAAATTAGTTTACCCCTCAAAAATTGGGTAACGTTTTCTCTACACACAACAATAATATAGGAATTATGCTTACGGACTCATGTGGAGTTTAAAGGGCCTCAGAAATGTTATTGACTCACGACGCGTGCCGTGTGTCCAGATGTAGATGGGCGAAATTCCACGGTCGTTTTAGCGAGGGTAGCAGCTGGGGGGTCCACACGTTCTTCCGGGGGGGCGGGTTCTTCGTGGATGAGAAACAATACGGTGCTTTATGCCACACCTAGGCAGTCGTGGTCTCTCTGGCGAGAGTGAGTCGAACTTGGTTCTTAAATCAAGCTAACTTGGAGTGCGGTGTGACCACCGAGTAACGAGCTCGAGGAGGAGCTTTTCTCCTTCGTTACTAATTTCCTTATGGACGAGGACTGAACTAGGGGAGGATCTTCTTCAAGGGCGAAGATAACGGAGGGGGATTTCTCTGGCGAGAATAATTTGAACTTGGTTCCATACCAAGTTAACTTAAGGACGAGGAATACCCCTGGTGTTTAAGGTACACCAGGATATGAGGAGTCTCTCTGGCGAGCGTAAGTTGAACTTACCAAAGTTCACATCGTTTGGTTTGATAACCAGGGACTTAGCTAGAGAATAAGCTTCTTCTTAGCCCCTTAAGGTAGGTAGCCCTACCTCTCTTGCAGGGTATTTCTTGGTATGTCGAGCCAAGTACTCTACCTCTCCAGTCTCGGTAGTTCGGTTTGATCCGAAGACTTCGTCACCTAGAGACTGACGTATACTACCGCGATTTTCCTCAGAGCTCCTAATTTATACCTCGTCAACCCACTGGGGGAGTGGTAAGGGGGGGAGGGGCTTAAGGACGACCCCAGGAGAGTTCTTTTTCCAAACAAGTTTTCCCACTGACTTTTACATCGGCTCCTCGTTAGCCTCCGAGCCTGGGAGAAACACTCCAATTTCTTTTTTGACGTGAAACTGGATCTCACACTACTGGGTAAGATCTTGCATTTTGACCTTTAAGGTCTTTCATGGCGCGGTCTGGTGCAGCGCTGCGGTCACGCGGGACCCGCTGATGCGTTCGGCCGGATGTCTTTGCGGTAACCACCTTGGAACTGCCCCGTGAGTGAACAGGAGGGTGGGGAGTGACCATTACCCTACACGTACATTGAAAAACCTTCGTACGTTGCACATTTTGCATACCTCTTTCAACTTTACACAACATTTTTAATATCTTCCATAACTCGCCACACCTTTCTTTCCTTGCATACATTTCATGAGTTTGAAAACTGCATACCTTGATTACCTTTCACACACTGGATAAATTGCTTCGATTACCCAATAGGCTTAAGTTTCATATCTTACACATGTCTGTTCCATACCTTACATGACATCTCTACATTTTGTGCCGGCCATACCTTTTACACCTTTCATACTTCGGTTGCATTAAATATGTACATCGCCCGATATTCATACGTTGCCTAAATTGCGGACGCAATTTTAAATTTTGATATAAAATATTTATGGGTGCAATTTTTAATAAGAAAATGAACTAAAAACGTTGAAAACCTTTCTTGACTCTTTCCCTCTACTATATAAAAGGTCACTCCCCCCCCCCCCCCCGCCCCTCCTTAACCCCGCCGAAATAGGGAGGGCGTTAAATTCCTTGTTCAAAAGAGGCAGAAATGGAGTCGGCGATGAAATTGACCGCGACTCATCGGTGAGAGGGAAATTTGGGGATTCAAAATTTGGAAAATAATAAAGGCCCCCAATTATTGATGGAAGGGACCTTTAAAAGGGTCGACACTTTTTCTGTGCGGAAGTGTGAGGGTGTTGTTGGACAGAGAAAGAAAAAGAAAGGAATAAATCCCAAAAGTGGCGAAAGAGATGTCAAGTAGATTTTGCAGATTTTCGAATGAAAATTTGAGGTAAATTTATGTGGTGCTTATGTTGTGAAGATATGTAGCTTATGGTGCTAGATATTTGGTTATTATATGGCAGATATAAGATGGAGATAAGTCCTGGTAGTGGTAATCGAGTGAGTAAAGTGTGTTCGAGCTGAGTAAGCCACAGAGACACGTGGTAGAGAGAGAGAGAAAGATATATTTGCCACCGTCCTTCATTACCACAAACCTCGAAATTGGGAGTTGTCAAGTTCGAGAAGTCCCTTTTATTCTCCTCTTATTAGTCTTCCTTGTTTTTTCTTCTTGTTATTCACCTTCTTACTTTTGTTTCTCTTCCTGTGATGTCTTCCTTTTTATTCTCCTTCCCATCTGCTCTCTTCATTTTTTTTCCTTCGTCATCTCTTCCGTATTTATTCCCCTCACTTTCATTCGTCCTTCCTTTGCCTACACCGGAACTGCAGATTTTTTTCGCTTCCTTTTCTTTTTCGTTTCCAAATTGTTCTTTTCCTTCGTCTTTAATCTTATCTCTTCTGACGATCACCTTTTTCTATCGTTCCTAATATTTATTTTTCTTATCTTCGTCCCTCCAGTTTGATCTTCATATTGTATCGTTTCCAATGTTATTCATTCTTTTCTTTTTCATATCTTCTTCATTCCTCCATCTCTTTATATTTAAATTTCTTATCATATAGCACTTCTATTTATCCTTCCTATTCTGACAAATCTTATTTCATCGTACTATTTTCTCCTCCTCTCCTTGCCCTTATTCCGTCTGTCGTTCCCAATCCTTTGCTTTATTACTATTTCTCTATTATCCATTCTTAAAATCTCTTTCTTCTCTCCTCTCTTCCTCTCAGAAAAGAGGAACCTAGAGCGCGTGTTGGGCCTATTTGCCCACCCTCATCGAATTCAAAAGCGCATCAAGTAGTAACCTCTTTAGGCGACTCGGAGTATGTACCCTGGCCAAATTGTCCATTCCCTTAACCTCACATTACTCGTATCTTACGAGATGCCCACGTTGGTTTTTGCCCGTTAGGTTTAATTAAATAATAAGGATTTGCTCTTTCTATCTTATCTTATCTATCACATCCTACTCTACCCTTGTATATCCCTCAGCATCATCCAATTATCCCATTAATCCATGTCCTCATCTCCTCCATTTCCCACCCTGCTTTTACCTTTCCTCTCGTATTCCTGATACCCCGCACAAGTTATCTGTGATATTATTTATGGGTTTAAAAATCTTCTAAAAGCATTTTAGGTCTGTCTTTAGGCTTTGCCTTCCTATGTTTCTAAGTAATAATACTTTATTTTACATATTAAATTGTGAAATTATTTATAGCGATATTTCTTTTAAAAAGAGCTATTTGTTAAGGTAAATATTTCTGTGATAATTATAACCCCCTAAATAATTCATCTCTCATCAAATAAAAATAAATTCATTCGTCATTGTCTGAACGAAAGTCATCGTAAAATGTGACTTGACTAATTGGAGCAACTGTGCCCACCTGTCGTAAAACTTAATGCTGGTTCTAGCACGAAATCCTTACGACGTCATCAGCTGCAGTAGAACGTATGGATTCCACGTTAACTGACAGACTTCAACCGTCAGCGGTGCATAGATGCCTGGTAGACACTACTGTTCAAGTAACCTCGTTTTGATTGGTTGAACAAAGTGTTAATTACAGATGTGAAATGGTTTCTACACTCGAACATGGCATGCAAAAGAAGCTGGACTGACAAAATTGCGCCTGTATAACTTGAGGCAAAAGCCGATTGACATCAAAAGAATCTTATGGTTTGTTTCTGGTGGAATGTGATGGAAGTGATTCACTAGTAAATGTTGGAACGCCTGCAGTCATTCGACACTGGAGTATACAGTCAACAGGTAGCAGATTCAATTGCACAGGAACTAGCAGAATTGACTGATGACATGTTACTTTATGATAACTCCCGAACACGCGTTGCAAATTATAGCAGTGAAAAACTCTTGGGCTGGGAAGTTCTTCCTTACCCAGTTTACTCGCCAGACTTGGCGCCAACAGATTACTATCTATTCTGGCTACACAGAACTTCTTGACTGTCAAATTATCGCAATGATGACTAACTGCAAACCAGTTAAATTTTACAAAAAGGCATCCATGATCCATCCCGTCGTTGGAAGCAGGTGCTCAAAAATTACAGTGCTTGCATTGTTCATTAATATGTTTCTTTTGCTGTATCCTTTTATTGTAAATTGTGGGGGAATCGACCCTCGCCCTTCTCTCCCAGTTGAGTTACTAGACAGTGACCACAAAGCGTTCGGCCAGGCATTTTGGTTCAATCTCGTAACCACAGCCCCTCGTCCCTATTAAAAGCAGAACGGTTTAAACTGCAATATCTCCCCTATGAATGTGTATTCAATTTCACCTCAAGTACCAAGTTGGAGGCACGTTTCTCTCAAGCTTGAAGGGCCAGCTCTAACAGAGGTAAGACTTGCTGTGAAAAACCGTTAAAGTAAGAACCCGCCTGCGGCCCGTCCAAAAGCCACCCTCCCCTCCTACCCCTACGCTAGTGGGGTGACGAGGTATAAATACCAAACAATAGGGAAAAACGTGGTAGAATCCGTGAGTCAACCAGGCTACAAAGTCCCCTGCAAGGGAGACCGGGCTAACAGAAGAAGGGACTACGAAGCAGCTGATCCTCGAGCTAGTCCCTGGTTATCAAATTTAACTTTAAGTTAACTTGCTCAAGTTCAACTTATTCTCGTCAGAGACCCCCCCACTATCCTCGTACTTGGAGAAGACTTCCTCCTGAGTACACTCCTTGCCCTTGACGAAGTCCCAAACGAAGAAGAAAAAGCTTCTCCTCGAGCCCGTTACCCGGTGGTCACACCGAACTCTAAGTTAACTTGGTTTAAGAACTAAGTTCAACTTACTCTCGTCAAAGAGATCCCGCCTATCTTGGTACATCCTAAAGCACCATGATAGTCCGCGCCCGTGAGGAAGACCCCCCTCCCCCCGAGTACCGTGTGATCCCCCCATCTGCCACACTGACCAAAGTCCCTTGTGACTGTCAAGTTATTCCGTTCGCCGCCAATCATAAGGTCGAGGCACGCGTCAAATAACCCACCGGATTCCCGAGGTGTCTGGGCCCATTGAGTTCAAGGTCAGACTTAAACCCGTCCCTGGAGGAACCATAAGTTCAAGTTAAAAAGCCTTACTTAAAGACTTATTGATGTCATTACTGTGTATTTAAATTAGTAATATTTCTGTGGTTGCTGTTTATTTTGTTTTTTGTGTGTTAATTAAAGTTTTAGTTTGTTTTAACGATTTTTTTTATTCTCTCCTCGAATCGCTACGTTGGCACAGGGAACCTTTAAAGTTTAAAGAAGTCAAGACTCTAGATAAGAATAATCAAAATCATACGAATATAGCACTCTTAGAGAGGTATAACGTTAGTCAAGAAGTCCTCTTTTTTTTGTAGTTCGTAAACAACTTCTACGTATCAACTCCTTTCATAACTCGCTCCTTCCTATACCACGACACAAATCATTAAAAATAAAAGTTGTGCGAGAACTTTGTTTCCAACGTTATATATTCTCTGAATAAATTAAGTGCAGTATCGTGGCGTTAATCTTTATTTTTACATAAATAATAGAATAAAGGATTTTCTCTTTTCTAATCAAAACCATAAAGATTAAATTCAATTCATCCGCACCGGAAATTAGTCATTCTGTTCACCCCATAGGAACTTTTTTCACTTCTCCCCTTTTCATTAATAAATCCATCTTTGGGAACAACTTCAAAATTTATAATTCAAGATTACTCGATTAATTCATAATAAAAACTATCTTAATCACTCAAAGAATCTTCTCGCCATAAATTTATTAGCGTGGTGATAATATAACTTAAATTATCACTTTAATAATAATAAAATATACTTTTGCCTACATTATTTATGCAAAGGCGAGGAAAGATTTCCTTCGCTATCTATGGATATTGCTGAATTGTACAAGGTAATATCTATATATTTTGCTTTATCTCTACTTTAATTCTGTTTTTTTAACTATGTATTTTCTTATTAAATTAAAATTTCTCGATCTATTTTTCTAAACATTAACGATGGTCATTTTATTTATATCATTTAATAAGAGATCTGAGGCTGCAATTGTAATAAATCTATAGTTATGCCTTATTTATCACAATTTTATTTAAGATTAAAAAACATTTATAAAATTCCCCTATATAGGGAAGATAGAAAATATATATGCATTAGATTTAATCTTATTAAAGAGCCAATTTGAAAAAAGAATTATGCTTACGATGTATTTATTTTATCGCATAGGTTTTTATATCATTATTTGATTGAAATTATTAAATAGATATAGTTACTTTTGTTCTCAAAGTAATTTAGTACTTTAATCCTAAACTCTTTTTCCTCTAAAAATATATCTAATTTTTAATTCTTATTTCTCAATTTAGGGCGAAGTTTCACATTAGATTGTAGTTTAAAAATATGTTTCAAGATAACCAAAAAATATTTCCTTTTAAAACTAAGTTATAAATTATAACCAAAACCGATAATAGAAAACAACATATAGCCTGTTGCTGGAAGCATTTTAATACTTTGAAACCTCCTTCAAATTGATTGGTTGTAAAGGGAACAGCCAAGAGACAACTTGAATAACATCAAAAGGGTCTTTCTCCAAAGGAAGAAAGCTCTGTTTTGCCCATCTACAAAATGGAATTTGTAGAAATACGGCAACTACGTTAAACTATATATGTATTTATTTTCATCTTTTCATCACTATAATTTTATTTTCGTTCCACTAAATTCTTTACTCTCACTTTTAGATGACAAACTTTTCCTTGGGTTTATTGTTAAAAATTTACTTTAGGCTTTCTAATAGTTTTAATGCCAAGATCTTTTATAAGCATCAATAATGCCTAGGAATTGTAAGTTTTTTACTGCTATTCATCACAAACAATATTCTCATTCTATGAACTAATCAATGTTGCTCAGCAGCAATGCAGATCTTCTTGGTACACCATTTTCTTAGTTTTTCCATGTGGAGCATAGACAAACATCATTTTTCCTTCCAACTCTAGAAAAGGGGGATCTTTGATTCCGTGAAATGGACAGAAACACAGAGGCAGACAGACTTCATGTTTATTATAGAGGTGTAGATCCATAACCATATATTTTAGAGCCTGATTTTTGGAGTACTTTTATTTTTTTCAATTAGTTTGTTTATAACCTTCCCTTCCCTTCCCCTTTCCCCCTGCCCCCTTGCTCCTCTGCCTCTTCTGCACTCTTCCTCCTCTCCCCCTTTCCATTTTTCTCACCCTCTACCTTCCCTCTCTCTCTCTATTCCCTCCAGAAGTGAGAGTGGAGTAATAAAAATGTGGGAATGTTGATTTCTCGGATCTCGGATTTCAATGACGAGATTCAGCCTCTTAGGTTGGCCAAATCTGGTCTATTTAACCACCAGGGTGTTGGTGTTTGAGCGTATTAAAATCTGGGTATGGAGGATCCAGATCCCCCGCTCACATCCTTCCCCCTCTTTTCCATCCTCAACCTTCCTCCTATCCCCACCCATCCACTCCCAACTTCCTATTAAAATGCTAGTGAATGGAAGAGAAAACACTGAACGAGTGTGAGATTGCGATATTAGGGAGAGGGAAGTAGCTCTTTCCCAGACAGATCCATAATATCACATTCAATCTCATCATCATGCACTTTACCTCTCTCTCTGCACAGTTCAAACACTGGAAGACTCACCAGGTAGTCAGAAGGTTCTCTCCATCTCCTTAACTGACTTTGATGAGCCCGCACTCTCTCAGTCATACCGTCATTTAAACTCTCCAAAACATACGTCACCCCATTTTCCCAAACTCTAACAACTCTATGAGGTCCATCAAACTTTTCACTCATCTTTGACACATTTAACCTACCCTTCACTTCTTTCACCTTCAATACTTTCGCACCTAATTCAAATAAACGGAACTTTTCATGTGCCTCACGCCATATACACTGTTCACTTTCACTCAAACGAAACCTATATTTCACTCGTCTTTTATAATTCATCACAAACTGACACGGGGACATTCCAGTTTCACTATGCACAGTCGAATTATATGCCCACAACACTCTTTCCAACCATACATCCCAGTCATTCAATGTCGTACTCATCATTCTCAACATCTCACACAAGGATTTTATCGTACGTTCAGCCAACTCATTTTAAGACGGTACATGCGGAGTCGTTCTCACATGCTCCACACCATTCTCTCTCAACATTTGCTTAAACACTTCTCCTACAAATTCAGGCCCATTATTACTTAGACATCTTCTAGTCTTCCATACACACTGAGGAAAAAACAACTGCTCAACCACACGCGCAACAGTCACACTCCTTTTATCTCTCACGGGCGCTGCATACAGAAACTTACTTTTATAATCCACCATAACAACCATACAAACATTCCCAGCACCACTTGTACGCTGTAAAGACACACAATCAATCACTACCAATTCAAATGGTTCATTCGCATTAACTTTCAACATCGGTGGTTGCACTTGCATACCTTGTACCTTTTGCTTCTGACACCTTTCACACGTAGTCGCAATATCATTCACAACAGTTTTCAGAAACGGATGCTACATACGCTCCTTCATACACTCCCACAGCTTAAACTTACCCATATGCCCATAATTATCATGCACAACCTCCACCAGACCAATCCTACTAACCAAGGACATGACAGGAACAAACATATCATCACCACACTTCATATGCCTCACAAAATATACAACATTCATACAAACAACAAAATCTTTAGCATACCTTTTAAAATCACTCAAACACTCAGGCCATTCATTCAAATCAACACGCGTTACTACACACCTCCTTAACTCGCTGACAAAAGGACACATCTCTTGCATCTCTAGAATATCATCATCATTCAAAACCTCATTTTTATCATCCATGACCAACTCAATCATGCCGCAAAACTTGACAACATTCTTTGGATACTCATTCAACCCTTATCACCTCACATTCGCCTTTCATAAGACTATTCTTATCAGCATCCAAAGACAAATCATTCAATCTCATAAAGTCTAAACCAAGCAAGAAACAACATGGCATGTGCTCATCTTTCAGAATCACAAAATCATGCTTCACATTCACACTACTGCCCCAACTGACTTTCAGACTAAACTGTTCCCATGCCACTATCATGCCATCTCCTAATCCACTTATCCCTTACTTCACAGGCATACGCTCACAACATCTAAACTTATCATACTTACTCAAAATCCTCTTATTCACTAATGACACTTGCGCACCAGTATCAATCAAACCACAGAAGAATATTTCACCAACTTTCACTCCTGCTTCCATCATATCAGGTCCACCATGTTCGCAATACACAGAAGGAACAAGCACACCATCAGCACTGACATTCACACCATCATCAACTCCCACATCATCACTCACCACACACTCATCTTTATCCAGACAATCATTCTTCTCTCTCATATATGAACACTTTTCTATCACCCAATTTTAGTGCAAACTGATCAAACACTGCAGATGCACCACACTAGCATTCAAACCCTTCATCTTCTCATCTTTGTACACAATCTGCCTCTCACAACCAAAGTGAACATGAACAATCACTCCATACAAACGACACACTACAATCAATACTTCCTGAAATGGCGGGACATCTTGCATACACATCGCTCTCAATTCTTTCATGAAGTTCCGCATACTTGCCATACCAATGCTTTCAGGCTTCCTACATACTTAACTCATTACCTCCTTCCTTAAGTCATTCACACTATCGGCCACTCTAACATCTACTATATCACTCTTCAAATCTTGCAAACCATTCCATACACTCTCAAACAAGGAATCACCACCACCCTTACTCTCCTTTCCATTCATAATCCCTTTGGGCAAATAATCCGGATCACTCACTCCACACACATTTTCATCATTCGTACCAGGTTACCTTGACATCTAATCAGCCACTCCATTTCGTTCACCAGGCACGTACTCAATCACATAGTCAAACTCACTCAAATCTTCCCAAGTCCTCGCAATCCTACTATCAGCCCACTTCATACGCTGCAGATACAAAAAAAGGTGGATGATCTGTTTTGATCACAAACCTCACACCATACAAAAACGGGTGCAACACTTTCAAACAATACCTTATCGCAGCCAACTCTCGCTCCACAGTCCAATACTTTCGTTCTGCCACATTCATAACCTTGGATACATACCCAATTATTCGCCTGACATTCTCTCCATTTAAACGCTGCTCTTGCATCAGAAAACCTCCCATACAATACATACTCGCATCTGTATACAATTCAGATCCATTCACACTATAATCCGGGTACGCCAATTCAACTTCTTCAGCCGCTGCCTCTTTCAGTTTCTCATACGCCTCATTCATCTTATAATTCCACCTGACAACCGTACTACCTTTCTTGCCCACCAACTCAGTCAGAGGCTTACTCACACCAGAACAATCACCAATAAACTTTCGCGGAAATTCAATCATACACAAAAACGAGGTCAGTTGCTTTACAGTCACCGGTTTCGGAAACAAACGCACCTTCTTAAAATACTTCGGTGACTTTCGTAACCCATTTTCACTCACCATATGCACAAGGATTTCCACTTCTTTCGCAAATCATTTACACTTCGCCACTTTCACCTTAACACCAACACTCTCCAACGTTCTCAACACATCATTAACCAATCTCATATGCTCCTCAAAACTCTCAGTCATAATCAAAATATAATCTATAAACGCAATCACATTCTTACTCACAAACTTACTCAACCCAACATTCATTGCCTGCTAGAAGGCTTCGGGAGCATTAGCCACCCCAAAGCTGACGTTCCGGAACTGGTAATACCTCTTCCTTCTTATCACTCATAATCACCCTATCCTCTCTATACTCGCACACACTCCCATCAATCCCAGTAGTCTTATTCTCTTCAGCCAGGGCACGGGTCAAGGTCAAGGGGCCGGGGACGGTCCTGACCCCTTCATCATGTCCTACAAGTCCTTCATCCGTTGTTCGACCTGGTTCTGTCTCTCGTTGATTTCTTTCCTCATCCTGTCTGTCTTCTCCTCCATACTCATCATATCACTCTTAAATCCATCAATAACGTTCCTCACCAGCATACATTCCTCCTCTTTCTGCCTCAATTCCAACCTCAGTCTCACGATTTCATCATGGAAGCCCTGTTCCACAGAAGCCCTCCTCTCAGGTTAGTAACAATGATAAACAAAGGGGAAAAACAAGCAAACTACCTGTCACTCTAATTGGATGTGGACTGCAATCCAATCCCATCACGTTTCCGGTTTCGAGATCTCACGTCCCTATTCGGGCACCAAATGTAGCAGGCCGAAAATCTAGACAAACCCCAATCGATCCAACTCGCTTCCTACACTAATTCGGACGTGAAAAATCGAAGGAGAATGAAACGGATTGTATATACAGTTCCTTTATTTACAAAAAAAAAGTACAATAATAATTACAAAAATATGGGATACATATGTACACGAGCCTATTTATATATAAATAAAACAATTCTATCTTTAAATCCTGCCAATCGAAAATATATATACAAATATTAAAAAACAATCCTATCTTATAATCCTACCAGTCAAAAATATATATACAAATACTAGAGAACAATCCTATCTTAGAATCCTACTAGTCGGTAATATATATATATATATATATATACAAATACTAATGAACAATCCATCTTAGAATTCTATTAGTCGAAAATAAAACAGAAGAGAACAAAAAGAGTAGTTATCTTACTTCGTACCACGGTTTACGATTTGCCGGCTCCCCGGGGGAAAATCTTCCTGACAGTCACTCTTGTGACAAAAATTGAGTGTGTGCACCTTATGGGGCATGGTGCCTCCGAGCTCAATTTTCTTCACGATCCGGACGTCTTTAGGTTATTAAAGAAATCTGGTGCCTTTGAGCTTGATACAATATATATATATATATATATATATATATATATATATATATATATATATATATATATATATGGATCTGCTCGTACCTTCGGGGCTACAAACAGCTCTTCTGTCCCAACAGGACGCACGACTCCTGGTGTACCTCAACCTCTGCTGTCTCTGCCACTCTGTATAAATTCGGCAGGTTATAGTATTTATAACTTACTAAAGTGGTCTTTCAGAAAAAAACAATATCAAATTTAAATAGCTAGGGAAGGAATAATTGTTTTAGACAAACATGAGAATCAATTTATATTACTGCACAAAAAAAAAACCCATTCCCATTCACACAGACACATTCTTACAGAAGGAGGGAGAGGGTATTGAGAAAAAGGGTGGCATATTGGCCCTTTACACACACACTCACATTCGCTTCACCACAACGTAAAGAGAAAAACAGAGATAAAGTGAGGCAAATATTGGCGCACAAGCAACAACAAGTCATTCAAGAAAAGAGTCGAACGGAAACAATTAATGGATGATAAATCTCAACACAAAGAGAGAGCGTTAGAAGGAAACAAAGTCTGATAGGCATAGAAACAAAGAATGTTAAGCCGATTTTTACACAGCTAAACCAGTTAGTAAAACAAGAAAACAAAATAAAGGGAAATAGGTTAACAAATAATCGCGGAAGTCAGAAATAAAAGTAAAGAAAACTAGAGTTTGACAGAGGCAGGTTCTATTGGACCAAAAATGGAACAAAGAATGGAAACTAAAAAATATCCTTTTAGACAGATAATAATAATAAAGAAGATTTTCCCTTCGGGAAGTCAGAACAAAGGTGGAAACAAAACGAAGAATGGACAGGCTAATTGGCACTAAATGCACTATATTGATGGAGGAATCAAGACCTTCATTACAAGCCCACAGTAGTGGGGCAGGAGGGGAACGTAATATAAACCTTTAAGAAATTGATCGTATAAAGGCCCCAAGGAACAAGAAATACGAACTCTTTCGTAAATGGGTGAGTTCTTGCCTGAACTTAGGGAGGATCAGGGTTCTTTTGACTGTCTTATGAAGTGCCATGAGTGAGAAAGAGCGAAAGTTAGCGAGAAAAAAGAAGGAAGAGAGATGAAAAAAAAGAAATAGCGAAGAACGTGTCTGGAAGTACCAAAACAAGAGAGATAGGTTGAGAAGTGTGTGAGAGAGAGAAGAAGTAAGGAAATAAGAATTAGATTTTGGTTACAAGAGTCAGAGATTAAATGAGAAATGAAAAGGGAAGAGAGACCACGAACAATGCAATAGAGAATAAATGTGTGAAGTAAGAGGGAAAAGACTGGAAGCGGTAAAACAGGAGAATGACAGAATGAGGAATTTGGCAGAACAAGAATAAGGCAGGTGAAAGAAACGTTTGAAAGATTACACTGAAATGTGAAAAAATGTAACGAACAAAGGAAGGCAAACCCGAATAACGTGGAGAGAGGAGATTTGAAGTGGGGGTATAAATGAATTTGAGAGAAGGATATATGAAGTAACAAACTACGTGTAAAAGAATTCGGGTGACTGAGGGATGAAGATATTTAGGAGTGAGAGGAGAAGAGGGTGAATGATGTGGATGTGAGACCGAAGGAGGTGGAGGGTGATAGATATGGGCAAAGAGAATAGGAGAGTAGTGCGCGAGGCAAATGAATGGTTGCCTCTAGAAAGTCGTCGCATGTAATGGATGAAAATCAAAGAGACGAAAAGAATTGGGGAGCGGGGGGTGATTGGGGGACAGGCCTTAAAGTAATGGTAAATGGTAAATTAGTGTTAATATTCTACGTGGTGAAAATAAGTGGAGATTATTGTTAAATAATAACTATGTTTGGAGTTGATGTTGAACACATGGATTGAGTGTATGTTAAGCTTCGTTTAGGTAAGAGTAGAAATAAATGAGTTGTAGAAAAGATGCAAAATTGGCCAAGTAGAAGTGAATGGAAGAATGTGAAGGGGAAAGGAGGTAGATTGGTTCATGGAGGGGATACTGGTAAAAGGTGAAGTTTCGTGTGAATAATAACTTAAATTTGGAGTCGATGTTGAGTACAAAGAAGATGTAGTAGTAAGAATCAGTGCAAGTGTAGTGTGAAAAAGTAGAAGTGAAACTTGGAAGAAAATGATAAAATTTAGTTAACCCCAAAATAATAGAGGAATGTAAAGACTTGTGAAATGGATAGGAAATATATATGGATGTGAGGAAGAGAATGGGGCGAATTAATGTAAATCGATCATATTCGCATTTCTAAATGTGGTTTAATGAGTTTTTACATGCCATTGCGGCCGCACATATTTTGGTTTGTCTTTCTTCTCGAAGTCTCGGCCATCAGTAGCATCTCTCCGACGGGAGGGACCTTAAGAGTCACAATATCATCACGTCTTTACCCGTTTGCCGGAAGAATTTTTACTACTACGAATAATAATAACAAAAATAATTCACTAATAATAATTCAGCAATGAATTGAGTCGAAGCCACTTTAATTTTTTTTATTCTTTTTAATGGAAACATTTTGTTATTCGTTTTTTATAAATTTATGAAGAAATTTCTAATAAAACATCCATTTACGGATTTCGGTTTACAGCGACTTAATCCATCAGGGGAAGTGAAAAATGGGGGAGGGGCGTCCATAAGCTTTGAAATGGTGGGTAACGTCAGGGGATGATTTGTTCGGTTCGTTGTTTTTTTAAGTGTTTTGCTCATTTTTAGTATTCATAGTTTGGGTCAAAAGTTTGATTCACATTTGTATTCAATATTCTCAGTGCTAATTTGTGATAAGGCTTGGAATTGCTTGTTCTACTATCTGTATATGTGCTTTATTGTTTCACTCGCTGTTTATTAATCCTTATCTTAGTTAACTTGTGTCATTTAAACGTTATAATTACCTTTGTTTGTACCATCTATTCGATCTTATACACTTTATACTGTGTGATTTCTTATTGTACTCACTGATTTTTCCTTTCCTCTTTTAATTTTTCCCATCATCATAATAACCATTATGTTCCAAGTGCAATACAGGTTGTGCTCGTTTATTTATTGATTTGAACCTAATTCGCATTTTTCATGTGTTTTATACACATTGTGTATATTTTTGTACTCCTTCTTATTTGCAATGTCCTCAGGTACACAGCCATGCTCGAGATAATACTCCGGAAAGTTTTGTGAGAATATTTTTTTCTATATTTGGAAATGTAAATTTATCCGGAGAAACTAAAGTGACGAGCGTTTGGATAATTATGAGACAATTTAACGCGAAAGGGGATAAAGCAAATGCTAAAATAATTATTCAAAGGAACAAAAGATAAATATTTAATAGCTGCAAAAACTAGACTTGGGTAGAGCGGAAATGCTTACAGTGTCTCTCTTTTTCACCAAATCATTAAACAGGCATACTTTCTTTCTCTCCCTTTCGCTACCTATCTACCAATCTATTTATCAATCTATTTCTATGTTTCTCTATCTCTTTCTTTCTCTCGTTCTTTCTCTCTATCTCTCTATACTTGACAATCTTTTAATGATAACAGTACCAAGACATGTCTGAGAGAGTTCGTCCTTATGCATAAATACTCCATGTTTAATTGGCTGCCTCAAATTCAAGACAACGGCGAGTGATTATGGCGGTTTGTCGCAAGTTGTGAGATTTCTGAAAACGTGATTATAAGGGGAGATAGAAGGAAAGGGTTGAATGGAAGAGGTTGGAGAAATCAGAGTATAGAGAGATGGAGGCATGTAGTTGAGAAACGAGAAAGACAGAGTTATGTTCGTAGAAATAGGAAAGGAAAGATGGGGGAATTAATGAGAGAAAGAATTGATTGATTTGAATTTGGCGAGGTAGGGGAGGAAATGATGTGAGGATAAATGTGAGTTCGTGTGTTTAGAGCAGTGGTTCTCAACTATTTCGTAACAAACTGGAAATGAGTACGAAATTCAGTACGAACAATTTAATAAAATTAAATAAATGGCCATCCATTTTATTATATTATTCTTATTTAAGAAATATATTGGCAATCTTTAAGTTTTATCTACTAAGAATCACTTCGAGTCAATTTAAGTTTTTAAATTTAATCTATTCTAAAATAAATATCCAAGATTCACTCCGCTATATGTAACCCGAACCCCCTAAATACTTTTCTGTACGAGTCGAGGTGACGAGACATCCTGTTGATTCCTGTCAGCTGCCTCGCAGCTTTATATGACACTGTCGTCAACCTTTGTCGCCAGTAACCACCGAACTGCTGAACTGATTCGTTGCATCATTCGTCCTATGCTGTTTTACAGGTATGGAGTAATTGGGTTTTGTTTTCTAATGTAAAATGTAGTAATTTTTACATTATGAAGCAGGAAGGAAGTGTAAAATTAGGGAAATATTTATAGTCATTTGTTATGCTGTTTACGCCCCATGATGCTATATTATTGTCTTTATTATACGTTTTATCATTTGTATTGCCAAACTAGACACGTAACTGACATATTTCGTTGAACTGTCCACATATCTGAATAAATGGCAATGGCGGGAAGGAATATCAAGCGCAAGTATTCAGAGGAATATATTAAATTCAGCCTCACGTTTCAAGAAAAAGATGTCTTGGAGTTACCACATTGTGTTATTTGCTTCAAAGTCTTTGGGAATAAGCCACTAAAGACAGCTAAGCTTAAGATGCACCTTGAAAAGTGTCACACCAATTTGTTTCAAAAGGACAAAGATTATTTTGAGCGGCAGTTACCAGCTCTCAAGCGGCAGCCCCTAGTCTCATCAGGTACATTCTTTGAAAAGACCTCTAATGCAGTGCATGCTTCCTACATTGTACCATACAAAGATGCACATGCCAATAAGCAACATCCAATTGTAGAGCAACTTGTGCTCACCTGTGCCTAGAAAATGGTGAGACTTGCTGTCTGTGCACGGAGGCTAAATGATATATCTGTATCTAATGGCACTCTATCGAGACGGATAAATGATATTTCACAAAACATCATTGAACAGGTTGTGGATTAAATAAAGAAATCTGTATTGTTTGCCATACAGTTAGAAGAATCTACTGATCTCTCATTGTTCTCTCAGCTATTTATGTTTGCACAATACATGCTTGATAGAAACATCAAAGAAGAATTTATCTTTTGTGAAAAACTTGATAGCACCACAAGAGCTCAGGATGTCTTATAAATTGTTAACAATTTCTTAGAAGCAAATGGTCTGGATTGCGAAAACTTCTTGGGTGTTACCATGATGGTGCAGCTACAATGCTAGGCTCAAGATCAGCCTTCCAAGCGTTGGTGAAGCAGCGTGCTCCATTGGTAACAGGTATTCACTACTTAATTCACAGACAGAAATCATCATCATAAACACTGCCAGACCACCTGAACACCATTTACAAAGGATTGGTGGAGGTAGTTAATTATATCAAATAGCCAGCTGTGAACACCAGGCTGCTCAGGAAATTATGTCAGGACAAGGGTTCTGACTTTGAGGTGTTGCTGCTTTACACTTATATACGGTGGTTGTCTGCAGAGAATGTACTTAACAGAATTTTTTAATTGAGAGAAGAACTGACATTATTTCTATATTCTCAAGGGAAAGGGGATTTATTTAAAAAAAATGCGTAGCGTGATTATATTTTTGAAATCTTGAACAAACTTGAATCTTCACCTACAAGGGAACTAAGCAAATCTGTTTTATCACCAAGGCATCATCAAGGATTTTCTTCAGAAGCTAGAACCCCGAATCGGACGACTCGCAAGTAACATTTTTGTTCAATTTTTAACGTGTTGATGCCAAGCTCGGGGAAAAGAAAAGCATTTACATGCAAATTTTCGAGCATTTATGAAAACTGGAGAATAAATTTCACAAATACTTTCCAGAGGTGGTCATGACAAGGGATGGGATATCTTTCATCAGGAATCCATTCACATCAGATCTTCATACTGTTCCAGAGGATCTGCAGGATGAATTTTTGGAGCTAAAAAATGATTTGATATGTACCATTGGTCTACCAGGGAAATATTTTAGGCCAGTATGATTGGTACTTACCCAAATCTGTCATCACATGCAGTCAAATATAAGTGCCCTTTCCATCAACTTACATGTGCGAGAGTGTATTTTTATCTATGCTGCACATTAAGTCGAAACAGAGAAATAAGCTTGCAGTGGAAAGCGATATTCGTTGACTTTATCAAGTGCCACTTCTAACCTTGGAAAGCTTGTCAGTGAAAGGAGAATCCAAAAGTCTCTTTGCAAGGAAAAATGAATTACGCAAATTTGAAGGGAAAGTGTTTGTTAGTTGTATGCTCATAAATAAATTCAAATTTCTGGTTGTTTAAAATAAATTTCACGGCAATACTGTATGTTACTTAGATGAGTATTCAATTTCCTGGAAATTATGTTCGTAAGAAATATACTTCAGCATGAAATGTTAGCTGGTTATTATTTAAATAATTTTTAGAAATTGTTTTGTAGAAATGTATTTCAATCCAAAATGCTTGTTGTGAATACTTATTTATCCTTAAACAAAAAATGAAATAGGCTCCGACATTTTTTTATTGGGTTGGTGGCCTGAAACGAGTTGAGAACCTGTGACTTAGATAGATCTAGAAAGGTGTTGAAAAAGTGAAACAAGTTTTATTAGTGGTTGCTAAAATTTTTAATTGTAATAAAAGGAGACAATAAATTACTTGTTTGCTTGCGCAAATCTTTATTTAAGTGGATTGACTCGTGCGCATGTACCCACAAAATGGATCCCTTTATTTATGGTTCAATTGACTACAAAATATTTCTAAAAATACTGCTGTAAACTTTGGATATTCTGCTAAAAATATTTCGATTCTTTAACATCTTGACCCGAATCATGGCTGGGGAAAATAAAAACTTCCCGACAAATTTGCAAAATCTTTAAAAAAGAAAATAATGAAAAGGGAAAGAAAAGACACTAATTTTTAAATGTTTCATTCAGTAAATAAAACAAAGGAAACTTTATTTTGGCATCCATAGAATAAAACCTGGATTGAAAACAACCCTTTAAGGAAAATAAATCTCATAAGTGATTAGGGAGCTCCATTTTTCCCTCGCACAGAGAACGAAATCCTGCGAAAGGATAAGGAAATACGCATAAAGATGTGAATGACTTATTAGTGTGCCTACGTGTGTATTCTTAAATAACCAGGCCATATTACTAGATAGCCCAGGTTAAATCTGCCACAGATTCTCTTCTCACTGTTGACCAAAAAACAGGTAATGACGTTTTGAGTAGCCGTAATAATTGCTGATTGACAAAGGAACAGGAGTCAGATGGTGCCACACAAATTATGTAGATCTGATTCAAGATTGACCACAAAGAGGTATTTAGTTATAATCGTAATTTGAGTGCATGCGAGGGTGAACAAGCATGGATCAGCCTAAAAGTGTAATAAAAATCTGATAAAATGGACTCCATTTGATGTGATTGCACGATACAAGTGATGTATAGTACATTTCTTTGACCTCGAATGACTTAACGAAGCACTGCGACGTAAAACCGTCTTCGTTTTAGGAGAAAAAAGCATAAATATCTAATTTCAAGAATTGGAAAGGTATAAGATCCGGGGTGGAAATGAACCCTCAATCTCAAGGATGATAAACCCCCATCTCCTAACATCTACCTACTTATCTAGTGAGGTTGCGAGTGCTACTCTCCCCCCGACTCCCTTAAAGTTCCCTCTAAGCAATAAAGGGTCCTTGGTCGAATGTTGTCTCTCCACAAATGAATCCAAATCTTGATCTCGGAATCGGTGCTCTCTTACCCTCAGGTTGCAATCGCGCCTCTGATTGGCTGAATAAACTAAACTATTGAAATAGCACAAGAATTAAAACCACACACTTGTGGGAACCTAACAAAACCCGAATCTTTATGGCGGCGCACAAGAAGAAACTCGGCACAATTACGGGCCTGAATTATGGAGAATTCCTGCCCCCTTTTGGGCATGTGATATTACTCACCTTGCCTATTTTGGGTAGGGTGAACGAAGAAACCCCGCCCACTTCTGGGGTTTAGTACTTAGAATTCTGGTTTAATAAATATGTGATTTATTAAAATACAAACCTTCCTGTATAAAACAATTCCGCTGGATTTCTTCCCCCACCCATACACACACACAAACAAACACAAACATGACAACACCTTACCTGCGCGCTTTCTCACTCTTTATCTTACCCATAATCACGAACTGATCACCCACCATTATATAATCTCCCAACTCACTGAGTTTATGGGGACCTTCCCTTGTTAAGGAACGTCTATACACTTAGGATGGTTTCATATCCCCAGTCTGAGCACTCCAAGTAGTTTCTTCTCCTTCCATTATATAATAATCTTGAATTCTAATAAATAGAAGCTATAAAATATCAATAATTTGATGCCATCTTATCCTGCCATGTTTAGTTATGTCATGTAGTGGTACGTTTCACCATCTATCGAGTAGTATTTTAGGGTAAATCCCGAGTCTACACACACGCACACAATCATGAGTACATTTAAATATACAAACATACACAAGCATACATACACACACAGACGACCTTCAGGCCAAGTCTAACCTCCTACCCTCGCCCTTAATGGTTTGTCACCCAAAATGTTCTCAGTACAGTCCCTTCTCCCCTCGAGTCTAGTGACCTTTCAGGTATTTACTCTTTTCATTACATATTTAGTGAATAATTAAAAATAATTAGAAGTGGTTAATGAGGTAAACAGATGTCTATCTCTATTCAACCGTTTTAGCCACCTTTTTTCAATAAATTCCACATTCCACATTAGTAGATATCGGAAGATTGATTCAAGAGATTATAATGTTTAGGCCATTTTTAACTTATCTAGCATCTACAGATTTTTTTCCAAGTGAAAATTCTTGAAAATAATTAGGATTGGTTAATGAGGTAAAGAGTTGTCTATCACCATTCAATCAGTTTGTGATTTTTTTTCATTTAATTGTTACTGCCATCTGCAACACATTTGACATTAGTAGATATCGGATGATTAATTAAAAATATTATAATGTCTAGACCATATTTAACATATCTGCCATCTACATGATTTTTATTGTTTTTTTTCGAATGGAAATACTTGAAAAAAAAACCTTGAAAATTACCCCCCCCCCCTGATTGGTTTGACGTTAAAATGTCCTCCCCCACAAAATCTGTGGAGATATAAAAATCTATTCAAAACCCTTTTCATTTATCAATATAATTCCTAGCTTTGTTGGGAAGAATTTTTTTTCTTCTTTATTCAGCTGTTCGAACTTAAAGTTTTAAGGTAAACATAAGAATATTGAGGAATTAACAGAAGATTGATGAAGACCACATGGAAAGATCTGTGATTTTCTCGAACATTTCACCGTTTCGCAATTCACAGCTACGTTTACAGGGTAAGTCATTTTCTTTTTTTTGGTATCTTGGTGTTCAAAAAGGGGTTAAAGGATGCCCCTCGAAGGACCAGTGTGAGAAGAAGCCACCTCAAAATACCCTTTTTCATCCCCTTCGAACCCTAGACCACGTGCTCCTTGGCGTGGGGGTTCTAGAATCAGCGAGAAGGAAGCTGTCTCGCGCTGAGCCGCCGTCCCAGCTGTATTTATCTAACTAACCAACCGCGCTCGTACAAGCTCAACCCTACATACTGAGGAAAACTTTGCCGTTCGATCCAACCCCAATCTAGAAAAGAGTTTGCACAGACTAGCGTCGTGAATTCTCTTGGGATGGTCAAGCCACCGGGTTATATAACCCTGTGTCATCCATTCTTCGAGGAGATTGAGAGACTACCAGTTTTTCCATTCAGACCGTGAATCTGTTTTTCAGCGAAGTCTCGCACCCTTGTTCAAGTCGTACCTCATCGTTAAGATCTCACCAGCAGATCGCCATTCGTGAAGCTTTAGCCCCTGTTCAGAGGAAAGCTTATAGAGTCTTATTCTTCCCGGGTAACTGTGTAGCCCACTTCTTCTTGCACTACCCTTCAAGAATCCCGTGCCCCATGTCTGAGACTCCCTGTCATGCCGAGGAACAGTCTCTCGTGCTTTAAATTACATCTCTCTGGAGCAGAGAAAATCATGTCCTTCTGCAAGAATTGCTCCCAGTCCCCATCTACGAATCCTCGAAGGCCCGTGCCGTTGATCTTCTCCCTTGGAACAACTATAAGCTTCAAGGTAAAGCGATTTTGTTTTGGAACCCCATGATTACACCCCCTGTCATTGATTACCTGGATTCCGTAGCATCCCCTTTTAATTGACTCCTCACTCAAACTTAAATAGTCTCCATTATTCTGATTAACGATAACTTATCTCTTGCCCCTTAACTCGGTCACATTTGTAAATTTCCTGATCTTACTAACTATCCTTATCAAGTATGATTTGTTTCCATTTGTATATATAATGCTCCGGTTTATTATTGTTTATATTAAAATTATATTTTGGGGTCTTAATCTTTATACATCCTTGAACTGCAACTTGACAAGCCAGTAGATAAATCCTGGCCAATTGTAAACACACTCGACTAAGGTGGCGGCCATCGACTCCTTCCATTGCTCCAAATTATATCGTAGACGGCCTTGTGTCTGTTATCTGCCCGTTTAAGTGTACGCGCCCTATCACTGATAGGGTGTACACTGGCATACCTCGACAATAAGAAAAAAACCTGTCCATCCTCTTCACCATCTATTTTGGACTTTTTTATTCTTCAACTTCTTATTCATCCATTTTCGCTTATTTCTTACACCCATAATTTTCGGATTTCTTCTCCTTATCACTCTCAGATTTTAATTTTCTTCTAATATATCGTATAATATCTTTAGTAATAGTATTTTTGATCCTTCTCAGCTGATCTTTCACAGCTTTCTTTGCAGTCTTTCCATATATAATATCCTGAAGGGTATCGAAACCGGAGGAAATGACCTTCTCTCCTAGATAGCGAGCACCACTCTGAAGATAGGTCTCTGAATTTCAGAATAGGGATCCAAGACCCTGTTGTCTCTAAGTTGTTAACCCTTTAAATACGCGTGGAACATTTAATATTTTTAATTATTATTAATGTCTTCTCTTAATGTGTATCTTTATCATCAAATAACCAAAAAAGAATAAAAGTTTTCTTCTCAAACCGTTTATAGATCACTTAATCATCACTAACTCTATAATTTAAAAAGGGGATTTTTTGAGTATTTAAATAATAATTTCATCTTAGATTGGTTATGACTTATGTTTTTTATCAAAGTTATTTCTAATTATTCTTTTATATTATCAAAAACAAAATGGTAAAGTTCAGAAATAAATACAAGTATGAAAATTTTTAAAAATTTTTAAAACCCCAAGAATTACTAATGGTAAAGTTCAGAAAATTTAGAAAAATTTAACCATGGCTGCTTTTTTTAGCTTTTAAATTTTAATCTTAGTAGCAAAGCCATTGCCTAGTATATATATATATATATATATATATATATATATATATATATATATATATATATATATATATATATATATATATATATATATATATATATAAATTGACCTCAAATCTCCAGAGCTTAGATTCAGGGATTATCAAAAGTTATACTGAATGAACCATCAATGAAATGAAGCTGAATAATTCTCATCAACCTCGACTGTGTCCCACCGACTATCTGATAGTCTACAAGGTAAATGTAACATAATCTCGGATGAGATATACATAAAAGCAGGGAAATCTATTTTAAACGCTATACAATTATTTTATTTGGGGATATCATCTCTTATATATCTTTTCATTATCCTGGAAAATTCCCCTCACAGATGAAGTAATATATTTTCTTTTCTTTTCACATTGAACAATTAACGTGAAGTGAAAGCATTAATACATATTTAGTACATATGTTCCGATGCGTTTTGTCAGATTGAAACAGTAAATCTTGAGATGATAATTTCTATCTCATTTTCAGAATCATTTTCTCTATCACTGCTTTTTATTTTTATAATATCCGGCGTCTATCCTATCTCATTATAAGCATAGTCAATACCTTAAAATTTTTTTTTACTTTCCTCTTGCCAATATAGTATTTGATGCATAGTTATTTACTTCCTTCATTTTCCGATAGACTTTGAATGCATGTGTAGGCTTAGTAATATTATAGATATTCCCTGTTAATTGAAACTTACAAAGCCCTACTTCAGTTTGACAGTGGTCTGTTATAATGGATTTGTTCAATTCAAATCTATAGTCAGACATAGTATTTTGAGGGTAAATATCCAGGTAGGATGAGGAAGGAAGGGTGACATAAAAACTCCCTGACTCCTCTTCACAACTGATAAAAACCCTTCGTCATCTCCCTAACTTTATATAATTTCATGAATGCAAGTGCTCAAGATTAATATGTAATATCACATGCCTTAATGTATGAGTTAATGTATAAATTTTATGTCTCTAAAGCCGAACGTCTATTGCAGATGGTAGACTCGATCCACGACACCGGCGTTCGCATGGCAACAGGTGCCTTCCACACGTCCCGCAATCAGAGCCTACTTGTCGATGGTGGGGTGATGATACTCGCTCTGCCAATTGTACAGTGCATTCTTCGCTTGTACGCGCGAGCCTGGCGCTTTCCTCACTTGCCACCAGCTCTCACTGCATTCGCAGCTAATCTCAACCGTGCCTAGGCCTCCGAGAGACCCTAGTCATACCATGAGCCTTTTGGGTTTAGGGCTAGCAAACTCCTTCGAGATCTCAATATAGTTCTCATCCTGCTGGCGCACATGGTTTACCGAGGACGTGACCCTGTACGGTATCACCTTTGACTATTTGTCGCCACGCCTCTGCTCCCAAAGCTTCTACCGCGCCGGGAGTATTGGCTTTGGTCTTTTTCGACCAAACTTGGTATCTCGCTTGAACTATGCTTGTATATACGGATGGCTCAATCCCAAAGAGGGGTCGCTTTTCTCATCGTATCCCATCTGTTGGAAGTCAACGGGGCTCTGCAAGGTGTTGCTTCTGTATTCGCGGCCGAGCTGTTTGCAATAGACTGCTAGGTACGTTAGATAACGCCACGTGGCTGGTTGGGTGACTTGATTGTGATCTCTAGCAACTCACAAATCGCCCTGAGTGATCTCTGTGCATATGAATCTCTGCTTCCTATGGTTCGAGAGATCAGTGATGCCACGGCTTTGGCGTTCCGGGCGGATGTCGAGATTATATTCTGCAGGGTTCCTGGCCATGTAGGAATTGCGGGTTATGAGGGTGCCAAAGAGTAAGGGAGAAAAGGTGGACTAGACCAACCTTTCGTTCTTCCTCACATTGATTACATGGGATGAATACGGGCAGCTCACCGGGCTGCTGTGCAAAGAATATGGAGACGGTAAAGTGGAACTTAAAGTTGCGTGCCATTGCGCCACGTCCGCTTCTATCGACCTATCCCTCAATGCTGCCATGTCTTCGGGTTGCTTTCTGTCGTCTCTGAGTTGGACACACTCGCGGGACACACCGCTATTTGATAGAGGACTCTTCATGCACACGGAAGAAGAAGAAGAATTCACGAAGGACAATGAACTAGTGTGATTGAAAGTAACAAATGTTTCCTTGCTTTGAGATTTAGCAGTACCAGAGTAGAAGAAAGGCCAGTCGCAGCAAGAGAAAGAAGCCTCTAAGTTACATTGAGGAGATTCAATTTATTGCAATGGTTTGACTTGAAACGAAAGGTGGAAGATATCACAACAAGGTAATTTTTAAGATTAGTGGCCCACGATTTGATTAGCGGTTTTTGCTACAGTTTTGCAATTTTCTTAGCTTTTTTATTGAGCAATAGAAGCGTTTATTTTTTCAGGTTAATTTTGTCCTTCTAAAGACGGGTATAAAATATTTGTTATTTTCGATGGTTTTCTAAAGCCTATTATCAATGTTTCCTAAATAACCTTACTTTTTGCCAGTTTTGAAATGTTTGTGTACTCGTGTGACCTATACTTCTCTTTGTTTTAGTTTGCTTTGCTTTTCTTTTGTGTATGTTCTGGTTATTTTTTATTTCTTTGTTTGAAGAGTTTTTATTAGCGTTTTCTTTGCTTTAGTTATAAAATTTTCAAAACATGCATTTTATTAAGTTAGGCCGGAGTGAAATGTTTTGCTGGGGCGAGCACGAATTCTTTGGAATCGCTCTTATATGCCCAGTATTTCGTGGATAATCCATATAAATCCTGACAAGGGAATTCGAACTGGGGGTTTTCGCCCCTTATATACCTATTAATTATGTTTTTTTTACTCTCCATAACACAGCTATTTTTACTAATATAGATTTATTATTAATTTAAAAGCCTATCATTATATTCGAATCCAAAGGCTATTGCCAAATGTTGTTGTAGGCAAGCCTACAAAAGGTTAAGGTATTGTAGGAAAAGTAGCTAGAAAGGTAGCAAACAGAAATTGCTAAAAAAATCGGGCGCCACCAATCTTATCAATTATCCCTAACAATTTGGGATAAGGACATATTATATAGAATCCTCGCTTAAACTAGCCTTTCAAGAACTCTGGAAACTTGGAAAGAAAGCGTTAAGATGAGATCCGGTTGAGCACCTCGGCCGTTCTGATAAGTGCCATTTGAAAGTGTATGAATGTTGAAGCTGCCAGAATTGTCGAGCTGTGAGTCATTTAAGGACGCTGTTCAATGGAAACATCAGTATCGGAGATAATGGGATCTCCAACAAACCCTTCCAATCTATTAATCGTCCCTGCATATTTTTGTCTATTTACAGAAAAAGCCTAATACCAGGAAATTTCAGTTTCATCTCCAAATCCTTACGATCCGGTGTGAGAGTTAGGACCAACTTCAACTATCTTCGTTCTTAAGGCGCTTACCAAAGATCATGACATTATTCCGAAAGGTCCTGAGACCTTCCGGTAAATACCGCGAATCTATTTCTCCCATTTCCTAGGTAAACTTTAATAAATAGATTACTCTAACTAGTCTTCCTTTTAATTACTTTAGAGGCTAGTATGACGTTTAGTGTTGAACAAGTTGAAAATACATGGTCTTGGTGTAGCCCATGTCGAAGATGGTATTGTAGACATCAGTAAAGCGCTGTTGGAGCACCACTCTCTCTTGTGTATGTAGAGGTTGTTGGTAGTGTGATTTTGTGAGAGGTTGTCGGGCTAGCTATCGCGTAGTTAACGAACTTATTATTGGTCCCAAATTTGTCGAGCAAACTTATGATTGTGCGAGCGTAATGTCTAGGCGAACTAAATGTACTCCAAAAGAAAGTAAAAGAGAAATATCCTACAGCATTTTTTATTCACTGCATGACACACAGACTTAACTTAGTCTTGTCAAAATCACTACACAGATTGATTAATGCAATAAGTGCTTTTCAAAATTCAAGGCTTTCTCACTCTTCTTTGCAAAATCAACAAAGCTTGTGTATCTTTTAGAGACAGAACTAAAGAAGAGATTTCCAAAAGTGGCACCTACACGCTGGAATTATAAGAGTTGCCTTGTGAAAACTCTTTCAGAACACAAGATAGGATAATTAATCCATTTCAAATGATTGTTGACAACTTCAGCAGCTGGATTACAGATACATATACCCTTACCCAGGCTTTCCCTCTACTTCTTCAAGATTGTGAATTCAATTTCTTGCTAATAATTTTAAAAAGGAACTCTAAACTAAATTTCCCCCCTTTCAAAATAGCACGTTGATAAAATATAGAGTTATAGAAGAAGATAAATAAAAATAAATTTTCTGGACTTCACCATTTCTAATTCTTTTGGTTTTAAAAAATTCACAAAATTTTGATACTTATATTTATTTCTGAACTTTGATAAAAAAACCTCAGTCATAACCAAACTAAGATGAAATTATTATTCAAATACTCAAAAATTCCCCTTCTTAAATTATAGAGCTAGTAATGATATATATATATATATATATATATATATATATATATATATATATATAAATATGAATAGATGCAAAAAATCACACAGGAAAATGAAAGGCGTATTCCAAGTACTTTCGAACTTTGAATCTCCTTTGCTTTCTGAAATTCCTTGATAATGAAGTGAACAAGTTCGAAAGTACTTGGAATCCGCCTTTCATTATCAGGTGAATTTTTTTGCATTTATTGCTCTACACACGCTATAATTTGTGAGTTTATCTTTTCCATATATAATCGTATATATATAAAGGGTCTTTCAACAAGGACGTTCCATCTTTGTCAGGCGATAATGGCCATGTTATTAAAGCGACATTTGGCAACCTGACTGTGAACTGTTCAGTCGTACTTGGCAAGTCACGATGGAAGGTTATAGCGTTAAGCAGCCTGTGAAAATCATTAAATGTTATTCTCAAAATCAGTGCTCCGTTCAACAAATGTTCCGCGCATCACGAGATTTTTATCCGCGCCACAGCAACGAGGTCTTATTTTGGGATGAATGGGTTTGTGACCAAGCGAAATTGTCGGATTTGGGACGAAAACAATCCACATAAGATACACCAGCACAAATTTCATCCCAACAAATTCACTGTTTGATGCGGAATTTCTTCTAAAGGAATCATCGGTCCGTATTTTTTTGAGAACGAAGATGGGATTGCTATAACCGTCAACGCCTAGACCTACATATCGATGATAAGCAACTTCTTGTAGCCTCAACTGAATTAAATGCCTGATATCGATACTGAAGACATGTGGTTCCAACAGAATGGCGCTACGCGCCCCACTGCACACGCCACGATATACATTTTGCACCACCGATTTCAGGGCAGAAACATCTCGCGCGGCGGCGACGTCAACTGGCCACCGAGATCATGCGATTTAACGCCATTAGACTACTTACTTTGGGGCTACCTTAAATCGCAGGTCTATGCGAATAATCCGCAAACAGTTGATGTAATCAAACTCAACATAACGAAAACCATCCAGCAAATTCAGCCACATTTATGCAACAAAGTCATCGAAAATTGGGCCTCCCGTATACGTTCCCCCAAAAACGCCGCGGCGGACATTTGAACGACGTCATATTCCACACTTAAGGCCCATAAAATGTACTTTAAAATTTAAAATAAATTGAGTGAATATATCACACACAACTTGTTTTATTTACATTTGAAAATTGAACGACCCCATATATATATATATATATATATATATATATATATATATATATATATATATATATATATATATATATATATATATATATATATATATATATATATATATATATATATATATATATATATATATATATATATATATATATATATATATATATATATATATATATATATATATATATATATATATATATATATATATATATATATATATACATGGGTTGAACACAATAATTGGAACACGTGTTAAATTCAATGAATCTTTATTTAATATGGATTTGGACCTCCTTTTGCTTTCTGAACAGCGTCGATGCGTATTAGAATTGATTCATACAGCTTCCTGACTTCATTGAGAGGAATCTTGACCCATTCCTTTTGCAATACCTGCTCCTCTTAGACTCCGCTTCTACCTTATCGCACTAGGACGCTCCCCAAATGCTCAATAATCGTGGGGTTTACTCCATATTTTGTAGCTAGCTTACTTATATGCTCTTCATACCAATTTTTAATCACATGAGCGGTGTGTATTGGGGCACTGTCATCTTGGAAAATGTACTCACTGCCAGCGAATAATGTCTGGAGCATGGATGGACTTGATCTTCCAAAATATTCGATATTTGTTGGGGTTGATCCTACTATGCAGGGCAACGATTAGACCAAGAGAATTCAAAGATATGGTTACCCAAACCATCACTCCCCCTCCTCTCTAGTTTACTGTAAGAAGAAAGAAGTCAGAATCAAAAGCTTCCGCGGTCAACCTCTACACATAAATTCGCCTTGCAGTGAAGAAAAGAGAAAAACTGGACTCGTCGGAGAATATTAATTGCTTCCAACGGACTTTTGACCAGCCCTTGTGATCTCTATACTAGTTCAACATTTTTTTAATGTTTGATGAGAAACCTGTGGTTTATTGAGCTCACGACGAACAGTTTTAGGCGCAACTAAGCTAGTAAGATGTAGATTCAGCTCTGCAGTTACTTTAGGTGCAGTTGTCCGATGGTTTCATCACCATACGTTTCAACATTCGTCGGTCTCTTTCAGCGAGGTTTCGAAGTCTTGCCGAAATTACTCGTCCCGTTGGAGTTTTGTCTGACTTCTTGAATTCTGTCATGGTCTTTGATATGGTTGCTCTCGAAAAACCATAATATGATGGTTCACTGAAATATTGGTGCTAAATTTCTACTGGTCCAATTATTTTGTCCCACCATTATATATATGTATATATATATATATATATATATATATATATATATATATATATATATATATATAGAAAAGTAAAAAAGGTAAATCGATAATGGTGAGCAGTAAGGTAGTTTCAAAAACTCCCCACCATTATCGATTTTCCCTTTGTTTGGTTCCGATATATAGACGATATTATTTGTTTGTGGCCTAATTCTAAGGATCTCAATGCTTTTCTTACTGAATTAATTTCTCTGGTTCGCTCTATTAAATTGACCCTTGGCCTCAAACAAAATGGTGTCTCTCGTTTCTAGATCTACTAATTCATAGGATTCCATCTGGATTTAAATTTTTGGTCTATCGGAAGCTTATCAACGCCGGTTCTATATATTCATATTTACTCAGGTTATAATGATAAAGTCAAACGGTCTTTATTTATACCTTGGATCTTGAGATTTTTAAAATCTTTGAAATAGATAATCTTTGCTACCCTCAAATATTTCTTGCAGGTTGCCTAGATTTGTCAAAAAGATCGTTTTACACAACTGAAAACCCTCGCATTAAGTTTTAAGAAATCCCTTGTTTCACCGTTTCTGAGTCCTTTTCCTTGCTTCCCCAATTCTTAAAAAGTTTAAATGTTTCAGTCATATTTAAGTATAAGTCCTTCATGTACAAAGTCTTGTCTTTTTATAATAGGAATAGTATAGCCAGGGTAAATTCTGTCTATCTTGGCGTTTGCTCTAAGCAATACTTTAGGAAAACAGGTAAATAATTAAGAGTACGCTTAATCCCCAAATAGATAAAATATTAGAAGAATTGAAAGTAATAGTGCTTTCTTCGTCAATTTATCTTAAAATAGTTACCCTATCAATTTGAATTCGGCTAAATTTATTTACAAATCTGATGACTATGTTAAAAGAAATATTGTCGAATGCTCATTCATTAATTTCTCGCCTATTTTTCTAGATTGTCCGGTCTCTTTAAACTGAACCTTGTAATTAAAAGGCTTATTTATATTACATTGTCCATTTTAAATCTTAGCCCTTTGATTTACTCTATTAGTTATGTTGGGTTTGTATATTTCAATATATTTATAATTGCATTTGTATGGATGTACTCATATCAAGGTGTCCTAAATGTCTACATTCTTCTCTCAGAGTTGGAACTTCCGGAAGTAGACCTTATCTATATGCCTTTACCTTTCATATCCGGTATTTAAACCCGTATTTGATAATATTTCTCTATTCTGTGTCCTTCCCCTGTACATGAACAGGGCACCACTCTGTTGTCTCTTATATATACCACCTCTGTTAAGTAATTCATTATTCCTTGAGAATGAACTGAATAAGTTCGAAAGTACTTGGAATCCGCCTTTCACTGTACTGTGATTTTTTGGCATTTATAGCTCTACTCACGCGCTAGTTTGTGAGTTTCTTATATTAATATAAATATATATATATATATATATATATAGGTATATATATATATATATATATATATATATATATATATATATATAGCGGTTATGGAAATTCCAGAAGGGAGAGTGCAGTAATGGAAATGTAAAAATGTTGACTTCTTGGATTTTAATGAGGAGATTTGGCTTCTCTATTGGCCAAGTCCGGAGTGCAATTTATTGAGCTGACCAAATCCTACATATAACTCATCACAATTCCCCCTCCTCCTTCCCCCTTCCCCCATCTCCTTTGTGAAATGCGAGTAAATGGACAAGAAGATACTGAGAGAGAGAAATGGCGCTGTTGAGGAGGAAGTGAGGAACGAAGTGAAATTTTGCCCCCCTTCCCCCGTGATACCTCTTTTTAAAATACAAAGTTCCTACCAATTAACAATGGAGTGCAGGGATGCCCTCATTAGTGTCTGATGTGATAGTCCCGTCAAATTAGAGAAATAGAACTATAGGATCTCCCTTGCCCCGTGCCAAGATGGCTGAGATGCAATAAAGTGTGTGGTGGCACTAAACTCCATCACTTGGACTGCCCTAACATCTCTCCTCGCAATGAGCGGCTTCTGATTTAATCGAAGCATGCGGGACGATTTCTGAGGGCTGCTACTGAAGAGAGGGACGGAGGCCAAAATATAATCTAATTGTTTAAATACAATAATTTAGTAGCTATTTATTTTTTTAAATAATTAAATTATTGCCATTTATGGGTTTGAATAACAATACAAAATTATTACTCTTCTTTAAATATCCCAAATATTATAATTTCTTCTTTTGGATGAAGCTCTCTACTAATTCTTTAAAAGACCCTTCAAGTTAAATTGATTTTTACAATCAAATGATATTTGTAAAATTAATTAGGTACAAATATTGCTTCTTTAAATAATTAAATTTAAGAAAAGAATGCTATTGATCATAATTTATTCCCTACTACATACTTTTTTTGATTTTTTACTATAGCTGTCTTGAAAATGATTTAGCATATTACTGCTTGGGAAGGCAACGTTTCAAGCTATAACCCTGAATTAAAATTAGAGATGCCAAAGATTAAACTATTGATTTAAATCAAAAAGCTCAAATCAGTTGCGAGGCAACGAAATATAACAAAGATAACAAATAGACACTTGAATTCAGAAATCTTTTGAGAATTTTCAAAGATCTTACTCCTCCATCCAAGGGTTAGCAAAGATCAAACCAATCAATAAAATAATGACCATACGCAAAGAGAATGCGGGCCTTATCCTTCAATTCCCCCCTTTAATGGTAAGGGCTGCACCCCAACACACAGCATTATTTTTTATTAACTAATAGTATCGCCATTCGAAATCTTAGCATTAGATTCGAATTCAAATGTAATTGTCAGACGTCGTTGGGCGCTCTAATATTCATAGCCTGGATGCCCTTCTTCTTGATTTCAGACATATAATAAGCCTCGCTCCTGAATGGTAATTAAATCAATCATATTTTATTTAATATTTACTCATGTAAAATAAACATATCAAATTTTAATTTAGAAAAAAATATCCCTTCAAAATGATATATAATACAATGTAATGCGATGCCAATGGAAAATGTGCATTTAAATTTTGAGAAGAATTACCCCTTTCCGGAAACTATATATAAAAAAAGCAGTTAATTTAATTCCTTTGGTCATTCAAAAAAAAAATAGGAATAAAATTTGATAAATTAACTTCCATAGAGGCGAAACAGAAAAAGGTTGTACTACCGAAAGGTCAACGAGAATTGGTTCCTACCTGATGCCGTCCGTCTACAGCCCCCAGAAGATTCTTCACTCCGAAAGACTCCTAAAAGACTCCTAAAATATCCCTCTCCAGTATTTCAAACAGAAAAACCCTGAAATTGGCCTGAATTACTCGAAGAATAAAAATGGTTATTTAACCTCGATGATGGGCGTTTTGAAGTCATCCGTTGAAAAGGCGCTCAGGTGGGCAAATCATTATTTAGGTCCATCAATCGTGTATTATATTTAAGTTTTTTTTAAAAAATATTTCGAGATTGGCTGCTTTCAATCAAAATCTATTAGCGTGGTTGGTTCACACAAGGAACGACGAATCTGAAATAAAAATCGAAGGACTTAACATAACCTCATGAAAACAATGTTGCCATATGTGGCAGACCAGCTGAGACAAGTTTCATTGAAATTGATTTAAAGAGAACCGAAATAGTCTGACTTTCCCTACCAATCTATTAGCGTGGTTCAATGCGTATTTTCCGCATATCCTTTGAGCTGGTTGCTCTTTTTTTACCACCAATTGGTAAGGTTTGGTATCCATACCATTGGTATAATTGTTTAGCTTTCGATGCCGCAATGGATGCCCCAATTAAATTTTCCTGTCCCAATCCGGTAAGTCATCTCCTCCAATGTTGCTTAGCTTTGCTAAAATCAAATGGAAGTGGTGATTCCACTTAGGGCTTAGTTTGGTTTCAATCTTTTAATTGAACTGTTACGCTAACCATCCTTCAATCCAATTTCCACTATGTTTTTAATTACCAAATTAGTGCTATGACCAGGCCGATGGTTGCTTCCCGCTTTTACATTCGCTGAATCGAGCTTTTGCTCTCTCCAATAAACTCCGGCCAAATTCGTTACGTCCAATGAAGCAAAATATTTGACTCTAATCTACATCCCATTGACTCATCAACCCAATTTACTTATTCCAAACATCTTAACATTCAACACAAACACGCAATAATGGCTTTGGAAGAGTTTGTGCTTATATAAAGATTTATTCTGTCACCAATCGTTCGACAAGACTTCTTAGCCAAACCAGGATTTAGACGTGTTTCGAACTTGTTTTCAACCACTTTACTGAACAAAATGTCAATTTTGATTGAATCAAGAATTCAGTAAATTAGTACGAATAGTTTCAGAAACTCATCACAATAAATAAGCAATTGCTATATTATTTATCAATTTACAGGCGTATTTTTCCTTTGTTAAGCACACTTAATTTCAGTCAGGCTCCGCCTCCAATGAGCAAATTCGTTGGTAAATAAGGATGAGATCAACTAGGGCCAAACTAATAGTAATGGGTTACTTTTGTGGCTTAAGGAGGAACAAATTATTTTATAATAAACATTAATTATATCTAATGACTTCCCTAGGCAAAGGTTTTCTGAGAATTAATTTAATTTGGAAGAAACTTATTTATTTTAATCGAATGAAAACACGAAAATTGAAAGCTAATTTTGTCTTGATATAAACACAGGAATTTTTAGGATCTAATTAAGATTATTAGGAAAGGAATTCTTTAATAATTAAGTTACAGTAACTTCATTTGTACAAATGATTAAAATTATGCAATCTACGAGGAGAAAACGGAAGAAATTTATTCCAAGCTTTTTAGTTTTATTTACGAATACTTCACGAAAGTCCTCATGAATGACACATTCGTAATTAAAGGCTAAATCATTTTGAATCTAATGTTTGTATTTACATCTTAGGTTTTGGGGGTCCAAAGGGGCATTTACTAACTAAATTAAAGGTTAAATTAAATTTCGAATGACTAGGACGCTTTCACCAGGTGACAGCCTTATTAACCCCAACAACCGGGGCCAATCACAGGAGAACGTAGACCAGAAGGGAAAAACTAGACATTATTTCGCAGACAAATATTTTGAAACAAACTAGCCTTAACTAGAATTTAGGGGGTCAAATATCACATTAAATAAAAAAAGAAGGCCTAGTTTTGCCTCTAATTACCTCTTTTAATCCAATATTATTTCAAAGAAAATAATAAATTTACTGACAGCATTTTGAGGGATCCGATTACCTTTATCCGTCCCTCGAGATACAGAGGGTCTGTCGATGCCATCTGAATTCTCGCCCTCATCGAGGCTTCATTTATTAATAGTCACTCATTGGGATTTCGAATCTTCTTCTCTGTTGGGTAAAATAATCACACTCTTTCCATTTCCTATCTGTGGAAAAAGTGTAGGTGGTAAAGAGTGGTGGGGAAAGTCAGTTCATTACGATTAAAGGGAGAAGGGTTTTGATTCTTAGGTCTGATGGAAATTATTATTAATCGTTTCAAAGCTTTCATAAATTTCAATCAAATTCACAGATTTGATTGCGAGAAGACGGATTTAGAGGGTTTTGTGTTCGCTAAGAGATTGTATAATGGTGATGACGTCACTCGGGTGATCTCTGGGGAAATAAATGATCGGTAACCAATGAAAATCTTTCAAGTAATCAATTCCACCTACATGCAGGCTACAATCGGCTTCACGAGAGGTAGCGGGAGTGTTGAGTAAAAGGCGATGGTAGGTAATACGACCTTGAGGAGAGAGTGAGAGTTAGAGGGACAAATGGCAGGGAGAGAATCGCTCTTTTAGGATTAATAATTATAAGAAATAAAGCCATTATTTGGATCTCAGAGGATACCATCTCTGCCTCAACTCGGCCTCCTTGGGTACCGCCATACAGCTTCAGACTTGGGAAGACCTACAGTGATAGTCACAGGTCCTTTTCCATTCTTCCTGTGTTTGCCCCTTGCCCCTGATGCATGCGGTGGAAGTAATGGTGGAGGAAGGTTGGAGTAATAGAGGCTCTTATAACGGAGCCCTTCCACTACTGCGGAAGAGTATGTGCTTCGTGGTGAGAGAATACTTTATGAATGCAAAAAGGAAAGGGCGGCCCTCATTCTTGCACGTACACGTGTACACGCAAATATTTGTACCTCTGTTGGGTATTGGAGCCCAGGGGGCGACGACCCTTTGGCCCCTATTCGCGTTAGAGCAATATTTTGATGAGTTTAAATAAAAAAGTGACACAAAGATGTCCAAAGCCTACTTCATGCCCCAATTTTTCGGTTTTACTTCCTCAAATGCGTCACTCAGATCCTTGGAACTCAGGCAACGGTGAAGTAGTGCGGGAAAAAAGTGTAGCAGTGAAATCAACACAAGCACTAATAATTCCTGCTGGCAATTATCCGAACATACATACATCACAGAAATCCACCTAGCATAAAAGAATCTTTCTACATGCAAACGAAAAAGAGGTTCATGTGTTAACATCACTACAAGTATGAATTTAAACAAAAGATTTTACTGAAAACTTTCGAAAAAGTGACAAATTAGATATTTGATAGTCAAAGAAAAAGTTTTCAAAAATATTAGAAATCTACTCAAAATTTGTTACACTAAATTATTTCATTTTAAAACGTCTTTGTGATAAAAATTTAATATCCCCCACAGCATTTAATTTTTACGTAAAAGCAATTTTGAGGAAATTTCTGATAGTTCTAAGAAAACATTAAAAAAGTACTGCCTAGAGCTTTGGAGAGTTATTAGAGATACCATACGATTAAAATAATGATTTTTTTATTATTCCATCGACACTTTTAAACTTTTTTGAAAGACAGCGAATGCCTCTGATTTTGTCGTCATTTTGGTTTTCGAATGTTTTGAAGTTAAATTTTTCCCTCAGTTTAAAATAGAAGAAAATTGTGGGAAATTCGAAAATGAATGTTTTTAGGGTTCGTCTAACATTGTTTTGCCGCATGGCTTAGGATAAATGCCTTTTCTATCCCACAAAAACTCTATACTTTTTTCTTTCATTTGCTTTCTTTCATTTTTTGATCGCATTCCGAAGGTTAAAAGAGAGGAAGAAAGAGCTCGGCCGCGTCCTGCTTCTAAGGACCTAAAGGACGATTGAAAAATGGCATCGACAAGTTTGAAAATCAACGAAAGCCGGTTTCTGGCCAAGAGGAGGAGTAGGAGGAAGTAGGGAGAGGAGGAGGAGGAGGTCGAAGAGGAACAAACCTTTTTGTTAAATGCTAGAAATTAAATTACAACATTTAATTAATTGATCCACCTGACTCCTAATAATCGTGGGGGGGATCCCTAAACCTGATAATGAATTTCGCATAAAGATCAGAATGAAAGGTGCTGGCAAACACTGAATATAAAAGGAGTTTATCTTGGTTGGAGTTTAAGTCGGAGCATGAAGAGTAATACTGTGCTTCGCGACTATCTGGCCAACAGAGAACCAACGGTTCGTGGCCCAATGGGCAGCCACCCTTTCCGGGTGAGGAGAGTAAGGATTTGCAAACCGCTTCGTCAGTTTCCGATGGTAAACAAACCCAGGGACGAAAGCAAATAAACAAAGGGCACCTTCTCACTGTGCAGACCAGTGATGAAACTAGTGAAGTTGCGTACCCCAAGAGGCAGAACAACCCCCAAATAGTCTCCGCTTCCCTCAACTGTAGTACCCATGTTCTATCACACTTTAACTCCCCCTTGCTTTAAAATTCTCCTTACCCGAAAGAAAGATGAAGAACTGTAAAAACACTTTCAGTAATTTCAATCCACGTGTTGATGAACCACTTCTAAATGTCTTGAGCGATGCCTTCGCTAGTTTTCTTTTTTATGAACATAAATTCAAAATGGGGAGAGGATTAATTTTCTCTAAGGCAAGTGTTGGAAGAATATGCTGCCGCTAAAGATAGTAGAAGCTCCGAGGACCCCTAACCTCTCCAAAAGCCCCATCCCATCCAGAAGAAAGAAAATAAGTCCTCCCTCTCCCCCCTTTCGTCGCCCTTCACTAGCCCAGATGAAATAATCTGGGAAGAAAGTCTCAGAATCCTATGAGGAAACGCCTCCTTTTTATCCAGTTTCTACCATCCAATTTTCTGAAAGGGTCTTGAGGGTATTAAAGACCCAATGACAAAAATAACAAGAAAAATAAACTGGAGATCATACAGGGTGTGACATCTTTTTAGATAAAACCATATAATTATAAATATAAATGTTTATGGTTTTACATAGGTGTGGTAAAATGTTATTCAATAAAACCACCTTCATTCAACCCTTAGGGAGCTTCAACGCGACTTCTTCCACCCGACCCCCTCCTGTCAGGTCAGGTAAAACTCATTCGGGTCTTTTACAACTTCTAAGAAGTTGGTTGCTTTAATCGAGTCTTTGCTCTTGTAATAAAGGGAGCTTAAACTGGAGACCAGGGGGATAAAAGTTAGGGGCCACTGGAGTGTGAAACTTCCAGCCAGCTACACAGGCTCAATTTGATTGTGTGGGAGGGACCAGAGTACTCCGTTGATGATTTCTTTGGTAAAGCAATTACCCAGTTTTCTTTTTTAGGTGTTAAGTACCTGGTAGACTCTTTGCATTCATCTAATTTCTATGCGTTTTTTCTTGACTTTCCAAAAATAGACAAACAAATCGGTTTTCATATATATGGAAAGTTAATATGTTGCATTTTGTCATCCGACTGATGAATCTACAGTAAATTATTAATAAAGGTAACCTGGTCGTTGAACATTCCTGGTCTTAAGGTCCTTAGAATATCCCCCATAAAGCAAATTCGGTTGCACAAATTGTCGAGATTCTCAAGGAGCAACTGAAGAGAACTTAAAAGTAAGTCCTTAGTCCTTTAAAGTGCAGTTATTACACCCATAATTACTGAATCCACTTTCATATTACTCCTCCGGAGAATCGTAAACAAAATTAATTAGTGGTTCAACCTTTCCGAAAATTTTCCCACTATCCTAGTTCCTTTTGACAAAATGTAACACATGTCTATCTTCACAAGCTCTATTTGTAAAATTTACGAAGTGAAAATGATATTAGTTGTTGGGATGTAATGTTTATACTTTGTTGCTCTAATAAAAGAAGAGCTGCAAATTAAGACGAGAAATGTGGACGAACAAAAGCTCAAGGTATTTGGACAAGAGATCATGTTACACATTCTATGAGAGAAACGATCGTTTTTGAGCCCCCTCCATTTAAAAATAATTCCTTGACAGACAAGAACAACCTGTAAAGTCCACCTCCAGCTGTGGCCTGTTTCAACAGAATGCCTTATTCGTTCTGTTGAAAGGTAAAGAAATTTTCCAACGGCGAAATATCGGTCATATCAAAACAGGTCAGAAATTCCAAAAGATAATTCCCCCCTCAAGTAGAATCTCCTAAAATAAAATACATTCTCGAAAAAGTAAAGGACAAAGAACGGTTTGAAGGGAAAAATAAAAAAGGAAAATGTTTTAACAAAATTCAGTATCTCAACAACGAACAGTTTATGATAATTCTCTAAATGCGATTGGGAAACCAAATAAGACATTTGCTAACCGGAGGTAGTAATATAATTAAGCAAATATAGTGTATGGATGATTATGGATAATAAAATACTTCTGTAAAGTCAACGAGCCCGAGAAATTCTGGATGTTGAAGCATACAGGGTTGTATCTATCCGAGTAGTATTAGCGGCAGTTAATCCTTGTACATCCACAGGATTGGAGTCATAAGTTCAAACTAGATGTAAAATTGATGGGAAATTTGGCATGAAAATATTTTGCCAGTTTGGAAGTTTAGCTACACAGGATATTATCTCGTTCCCTGTCCCGATGCAGTATCTTAATTAATTACACAAAAAAAATTAGTCGCCAACAACAACATACCACAAAATACTACAAAATGTTTAAGGTTTTAAGCATCTCTCACAGCAGTCTCTCTTCCAACCACTTGCTTGTCTAAATATGGCAAACTCATCTAAACTCAGGCACCATTAGAATTTCTCTTAAAGCAGCGGGGTTATTATTTTGTCTGCGCACCCCCTTACCTAAAAACATAGTAAGCTGTATGGGGGAAATATTTTATTCAAAATCAAACCAACTTCAAAAAATCAATCATCAGTGGAAATTCTCGAAAGGAAAATTCGAATAAATCTCACTCAAATTTTGAATTCTGACTCCTCTTTCTTTCGGAGTAGGAGAAGGTTAGGAATCAGGGTGAAGGGAAATTTGAGGGAGAAAGTTTGTTATTTCCAAAATTCTTTTTCATTTTATCAAATTGGTTTGCGAAAACATTCTCTTTCATTAATATTCTTGGGACGTAGTCAAACGGCCTTGCGAGAAAGAGGGACCGACTGTTCTGAAGGTTCGAATTGGAATAAATGAGGAGGGCATTCTGTTGTACGTCCTTTAGATCATTGTATCCTCTAACTAAAATATATATTATTTATAGCATCATCAATTTAATATTTTAGGGAAATGTACAAGATATGGCAATATTAATTGTCACGGAAGAGCACATTGATATTATACTAATCAGAATGGCGTAGTAAATTTACTTAATTAATCCCTGTGGTCAAATATTTGCAGTCAATATTTGGGAGAGAAAAGACGTAATAAATTCTTTCTCCTAAACAATTTAGTGAAGGTCTGCAAGAGTCAAAGACCATTGCCATTTAAACACTTGCGTCATTATGGTTAGAAATACTTTCTCAATATGTAAGACCAATATTCCGTAAATAACAATAAAATTTTAATTCCCCTCTATAAGAACTCTGATTTTGAATTTTATTCCAAACAACCCCTCAGCGCCCTCATGCCGCATTAAATATATTCCAATCTGTCATATTTGCACCTAAACAGTCATGTTTTAAGCCTAGATATAGGTGCCAATCATTGCCGAACTGCCACTTTGATAAAAAGAAATCCAACCTATTATTCTTAATTACCTTCTTCCCTCTTTGGATTGCCTCATGGAGGATTAAAAGCTTGAAATAAAATCATGAATTTGTGATGAGCGAAGCCTATTTAGAGCCAGGCTACTATCAATGCGATGCAAGAATGGATTCAAGAAATATGCGTCACACTTGTATTCTCGTTTATGATGGATTTTATGATCTGTGGGACCGTGGTCCTGGCAGGAGGTTAACTATGATTATTAAGCAAATCAAAAAACCAACGTTCAGATTTAATTATACAATTAGGAGCTTCAGTGAATTAAGCTCAAGCCTCAATTTGGTAAACATTGCTATCAAATTTAATCTCACTTTACTCAATCATATACATTATACATCAAGTTAGTCAAATTGGGCACCAGATTTGATCGACTATTAATTAATTTTTATCCAAAACGAAGTTTAAAATACCGAGATTAATGGCACTTTTAACAATTTTGGTCAAACACAAATCTCTGGGTGTTCTCTAACCTAAATTAATCCTATCTCTCTTTCATTTGAGGGAAAAAAGCGAATAAATTTCGTGTTAACATATAACTGAATAAAAAAAAGAGAAGGGTAGTACTAATCCATAGTCCTTAATACCTAAGAAACTAATGAATTGGGAGAAAACTTTGAGAAAAATCAGACCAATAAAACAACTGCAAACGCGCCTTTACATATCACAGAAGCTCGAGTAATTAAATCACAACCGAACTTTAAATACCTAACTATAAACTACAGGTTGACAACCTTATTTGACTTCTAGGACCAATTAATGAGAAGGTTGCCAAATTCGGTAGATTCAGAAAAGTACTTGATCGAATTGGTGACCTATTGGTTTCAGAGATTCCCCAAATCTGCTAAATCTTGGAATACTTTTGCGGTTGGTCCTTCATCTGTGACTCACGTAAACCAAGTCAGGGACAATGAAGACTTTAAAATAGAAGGTGAAGGTGATAAAAATTGAAACAAAGGGAGTCGATATGAGCCATAATAGCTCTACGCCCTCGAATTTGAGTGTCTAATCTAATACATATTTTCGACAGCACCGAGCTCTTTAGTCCTAACTTCTGCGAGAAGTCTTTGAAAGGAGGGATCGTAGAGCCCTACCTCAGGGGGGAAGAAGCCCCCATAGCTATAATGGGCCCCCTTTTTTACCCTCCCTTCTTCTCCCCTTTTCTCGCCATTATTTTGCTATCGGAGGTTGTGCCTCTTCCTCTTTGAATTTGTCTTTCAGCAATATTTACTAAATATCTGTCAAAATGAGAGACTCCAAACGCGATGACTCAGAAGAGATAAATAATTCCCTTTAAAGCCATTTGGTCGAGGTCCGTCAACGCGATGGAGTACTCAGGATTTAGGTTGGCTACGATAATGTCCACCTTTCTCCGAGGGATTAAATCACCATAAATTGGATTAAAAATTGAAGAAATAGAGAAAAGGCATAATGTATAGAACGCTGACATGTGTATATATGTGAATCGCTAGGCCTTGAGTTTTTTATGTGCGTGTGTTTAAATTATTTGTTGATTGACAAACAAGGATACCATATTAAAATAAAGTACCTGAAAAGTCCCTTAAATTTTATTCGTTTTGGCAAAGTTTCAAAGAACGAGGTTACCCTTTGTAGTCAGAGCGACCAGAACATGGCGAATACATCGGGGCACAAGAGTAATCCAATTGTGCAAATCATATCAGACGTAAGAAAAAGAAGCTATTAATCCTCCTTTGGTTAATGAAAAAGAGAATAGTTAATAATAGTAGAGAGTAATCGACATATTTAACATGTCATTACAGAAGGGTAGTTACAAAACGCGTTCTTTAATCTCGAATGCAGAAATTCAATTGTTTTCTCCTAATCATACGACGCGACCCTTCAGATCACTCTTATCCCTTTAAGTGTCGAATACTGAGTTCCTTAGGAACTTATTAATACTTAATCAGTGTAATACTCGAAATTCCTGGTTAAATTGTTCCTCTGGCTGTTTTCACCTCTTTTTATGAATAGAACTAAATTACCTATCATTTTTAGAGAAAACAGTTATCACACTCTTCTCGGCTTTCACCTCGCCGAGCAGAAAGCTGATCTTAAGGGTGTGGGAAGTTAAACCAAATAGCGATTGGTTATTACTGGATGGAGTATATATAGTGGCCGAATTTGGAGGGGTTAAAATTGTGCGACCGATAGCTTGTTGTGGGTGTTAATGTTAGTGTAGAACTGCACTAACAGAAGAATTAATATAAAGTCCTCCTCCTTCAGGAAAATTAATTTCTACCAAAGAAATTCATCCCATAATCTGATCTCTGAAAGGATACTGAAAATATTAGATATTTTTTGGAATTTAAAGGAAAAACAATCTACGTGTAGGGGAATAGACACTCCCCCCCCCCTTCACTCTTGGTGCAGTCACAAGGCGGTTACCGCAAAGACATCCGTCGAAGGCATCGGCGGGTAGAACGCTTAGCCGCAGTGTGGCACAACTCGGGGCCATGAAAGACCCTAAAGGTCAAAATGTAAGATCTCTCCCAGGAGGGTGAGATCCAGTTTCACGTCAAATAAGAAATTGGAGACGTGTTTCTCCCAATCTCGAAGGCTAACGGGGAGCCGATGTTTGACTTCATGTGAAAAACCGTTGGCCAAAAGAACTCTCCTGGAGCCGTCGTCAAGCCCCTTGCCCCTTACCACTCCCCCAGTGGGGTGACGATGTATAAATGAGGAACTCTGAGGAAAATCGTGGGAGTATACGTCAGTCTCTAGGTGACGAAGTCTTCGGATCAAACCGAACTACCGAGACTGGAGAGGTAGAGTACTTAGCTCGCCAGACCAAGAAGTACCCTGCAAGAGAGGCAGGGCTATCTACCTTAAAGGGCTAAGAAGAAGCTCATCCTCGAGCTAAGTCCCTGGTTATCAAACCGAACGATAAGTTAACTATGGTAAGTTCAACTTACTCTCACCAGAGAGACTCCTCATATCCTGGTGCACCTTAAACACCAGGAATATTCCTCGTCCTTGAGGAATTAAGAAAAGAAGAAGGAAAAGGCTCCCTCCTCGAGCCCGTTACTCGGGGGCCACACCGAACTTTTAGATAACTTGGTGAGAAACCAAGTTCAACTTGTTCTCGTCAGAGAAATCTCCCTCCGTTATACTGGCCCTTGAGGAAGACTGGAATTAAGAAAAAGCTCATCCTCGAGCTAGTTCCGGGTTACCAAACCGAACGTTAAGTAATTTATTCTCGCCAAAGAAACCCCACTCCGTTAGCCTCGCCCTTGAAGAAGACCCTCCCCGAGTTCAGTCCTCGTCCATAAGGAAATTAGTAACGAAGGAGAAAAGCTCCTCTTCAAGCTCGTTACTCGGTGGTCACACCGCACTCCAAGTTAACTTGATTTAAGAACCAAGTTCGACTCACTCTCGCCAGAGAGACCACGACTGCCTAGGTGTTGCATAAAGCACCGCATTGGTTCGCGTCCTTCAAGAACCCCACTTCCCCCGAAAGAACGTGTGGACCTCCCAGCTGCCACCCTCGCCAAAACAAACGTGTCATCTTGCTCATCTACATCTGGCCGGCGGCACGCGTCGAGAGTAAATAACATTTCCTAGGCCTTTAAACTCCACATGAGTCCGTAAGCTTAATTTTTATATTATTGTTGTGTGTAGAGAAAACGTTACCCAATTTTTGAGGGGTAAACTAATTTAATTAATTCTTGTTTATAATAATATTTAGAGTATTGCTGTAGTTAATGTATAAATGTTATGTATTCAATTGATAAAGGTAAAATATAAGTTTATTTTAAGATTAATGTTCGTTTCTCATATATGTCCTTACGTCTTTCGTAACGGCTCTGTTCGTTAAGATATCAAGATATTAATATATATTAGACACTCTTAGCACTCTTAGAATAGAACAAAAAGGAAGGGAATTCTACGACATAAATAAAAGTGGTGTCAGGTGTGGGTTTGTTATTAGAAAGAACCAAGCAGTGTCTAATTAAGAAAGAGCCAACACATAAAGGAATATCAGATCAGGAATAAGAGAATAATTGATGAGAGGAAAATTGGTAGAGTTATGGGTGGTAACAATCTAAAGGTAATTGGTAGGTCAAGTGGTAAATTTGTTGTCGGGAGTGGTATTTCAATCAGCATAGTAGTGGGATTAAGGGTAAGTTATGCTGAGCGCTACCTGGTGAGTGGTGGCATAATACCCTGAGAATACAAAAAGAATAAATCGACGGACCAACACGAAATGGATCCAGTCAAAAGATTTTACCAACAAGCCCAAAGTCTGGGACTTGAAGGCACAGAAATGCATGACTACGTCAGGGCAGAACTAAGAATAGATTGTGAAGAAGAAGGAAGAGTTTTGGATATAGAAGAAGAACAAGAATTAATAAAGTTTGAGAGAGAAACAGGATATAATAAGAGAGGATAAAAGAGAACGTGAATTAATGGAAATATGGATAAACCGGAAAAGTGAAGAATCCCGAATACAGCGGGAAATAGAAACAGAGGTAAGAAGAATGCTGAGAGGAGGTAAAACAAGCGAAAGAATAATACTGTTGAAAAGAGAAGCACGAGAATTTAGAATAAGGATAGAAATGGAAGATGAAGAAAGAAGACTAAAGATAAAGCTGGAAGATAAAGAAAGAAGAACTAGACGGGAAAATGAAATAGCGAAAGGAGAAAAAGAGGCGGAGGAAAGAAGAATGAAGAGGGAAAAAGAACGTGCTCAAGCTGAAAGAGAAGAGAGAGAAGAAAAGAAAAGATTGCTCGCATTCGAAAGAGCACCTATCGAGAATCTGATAGAGGTCGAGGAAGTTGGAGCTCGGTCTGGACCTAAGAAAGGACTATCGAGGGAAACCCAGCCAAATGGGGTAACGAGGGAAGAAGTAGGAAGTAGAAATAAGGGAACAGCATGTGTACCTAAGAAAGAACATACGAGGAGAACCCAGCCAAATGGGTTTATCAGGAAAGAGGTAGAAGGTAGGGTAGAGGTACGAGCAGGTGTACCTGAAGAACGACTTACTAAGAGAAGTGAGTCAAATGAGTTGACAAGGAAGGAGGAAAGAGGTGCTCTTGCAATACACCCAGGTTAGACTAGTCAAATGGTAGACGCGGATGAGTATCCACTAACCCTAGTTGTCTTCTCCCCGAACGGAACGTCCACGGAGGTACCGCTAATACGACAAGTTGTAGTGAGCGCCACGTCCATTAACGACCTTGAAGGAAAAAGTTTTCTCGATCCCCAAAGATCGAACCCAGACACGATCTTCCCGTGTACCTGGTTAAAGGAGGGCTATGGGACACACGCTTCCATCAATTATGCCCTGCTGCAACAGGCCGCTTTAGCCATAATGTTCAATTTAAAGGTAGTCAAGTACCATAAGAACGGTAATTCGAGTAGGTTAAAATACCGCTACCATTTAGTAACATACTGGGGTAGACTCAATAACCCGAACGGACGACTCAGGCCCGGTAAATTATTGGTCTAAGAGCACCATTTTAGGATTAGCTACATCAAAGGAGCCGATAAAGTACAGCTGCTCTATAGGAGGAGACGAAAAACCATTTAGGATTTCTTAGTACCTAATGAGCGTGAAACCATGCTTTCATTTGCTGTACGTGTTAATATTTATGGGTAGGATTTAAGTTCTCAAAAACTTAGAAATGTAAGGAAGTAGCTTGTTTGTTGTTTTTTTTTGTGGGTAATCGACGAATTAAGGTTTTTTAATTTTATGTAAAATTGTAAATCGAGTATGTCTAGTTAACACATTGCCTGTATAAACGCGCGCGTTGGCGTACATGTGTAAGAAAACTTAATGTATGAGAGGGCTCAAGAAATACAACTTTGCTAATCTCGACTAGGTTGAGTAAGTTGTTTTGAGTTTCTGGGAGCATCCCCCCTCCCCATTAAGTTCTTCGATGGGAGGTGTTGGAGGGGAATGGTCACTCCCCCCTTCCTTGTTTACTCTTGGTAAAGTCACAAGGCGGTTACCGCAAAGACATCCGTCGAAGGCATCGGCGGGTTCAGTGCTTAACCGCAGTGTGGCACAACTCGGCCCTATGAAAGACCTTAAAGGTCAAAATGCAAGATCTCCCCCAGGAGAGTGAGATCCAGTTTCACGTCAAATAAGAAATTGGAGATGTGTTTCTCTCAATCTCGAAGGCTAACGAGGAGCCGATGTTTGACTTGGTGTGAAAAACCGTTGGCCAAAAAGAACTCTCCTGGGCCGTCCTCAAGCCCCTCCCTCCCTTGCCACTCCCCCATTGGGGTGACGAGGCATAAATGAGGAACTCTGAGGAAAATCGAGGTAGTATACCCTAGTCTCTAGGTGACGAAGTCTTTGGATCAAACCAAACTACTGAGACTGGAGAGGTAGAGTACTTTGCTCGCTAGACCAAGAAGTACCCTGCAAGAGAAGCAGGGCTACCTACCTTAAGGGGATAAGAAGAAGCTCATCCTCGAGTTTACTCCCTGGTTATCAAACCAAACGATAAGTTAACTTTGGTAAGTTCAACTTACTCTCGCCAGAGAGACTCCTCATATCCTGGTGCACCTTAAACACCAGGGGTATTCCTCGTCCTTGAAGAATTAAGAAAAGAAGAAGGAAAAGGCTCCCTCCTCGAGCCCGTTACTCGGGGGCCACACCGAACTTTTAGTTAACTTATGAGGAACCAAGTTCAACTTGTTCTCGTCAGAGAAATCCCCATCCGTTATACTGGCCCCTAAGAAAGACTGGAATTAAGAAAAAGCTCATCCTCGAGCTAGTTTCGGGTTACCAAACCAAGCGTTAAGTAATTTATTCTCGCCAGAGAAACCCCCTTCCGTTATCCTCGTTCTTGAAGAAGATCCTCCCCGAGTTCAGTCCTCGTCCATAAGGAAATTAGTAACGAAGGAGAAAAGCTCCTCTTCAAGCTCGTTACTCGGTGGTCACACCGCACTCCAAGTTAACTTGATTTAAGAACCAAGTTCGACTTACTCTCGCCAGAGAGACAACGACTGCCTAGGTGTTGCATAAAGCACCGTATTGGTTCACGTCCATCAAGAACCCACCTCCCTCCGGAAGAACGGGTGGATCCCCCAGCTGCCACCCTCGCCAAAACAACCGTGTGATCTCGCTCATCTACATCTGGCCGGCGGCACGCGTCGAGAGTAAATAACATTTCCGAGGCCTTTAAACTCCACATGAGTCCGTAAGCCTAATTTTTATATTATTGTTGTGTGTAGAGAAAACGTTAACTAATTTCTAGGGGGGAAACTAATTTAATTATTTCTTGTTTATAATAATATTTAGAGTATTGCTGTAGTTAATGTATAAATGTTATGTATTCAATTGATAAAGGTAAAATATAAGTTTATTTTAAGATAAATGTTCGTTTCTCATATATATCCTTACGTCTTTCGTAACGGCTCTGTTCGTTAAGATATCAAGATATCAATATATATTAGACACTTTTAGCACTCTTAGAATAGAACAAAAAGGAGGGGAATTCTACGACACTACGTAAACCCTAAAGTCTTAGATGAAACCTTTTGGTTATGTAGATGACACTTCATTAATCAATCGATCTTTTAATCATATTTTATTTTTGCGTAAATCTTTGTTACTGCCATGCCATATGACCCTCTACTGAATCTTTATCAATTTAATGATATAAAACTCAACTGAATCTTTGACACTTCTCTGACATATCACTTTTTGACTGAATGGTTTTTCCAGCCATGAGATAACACTCTTGACTAAATCATTTTACTGCGATGATACTCGTATATCTCTTTTGACTGAGTTTTTGTTTCAGTCATTACAAATCGCTTAGACTGATTCTTTTTCACTTCATGGTATCTAACCTTTGACTCAATCTTTGTTTCTTTCTTGAAATATAACAGTTGATAGAAACTTTGTCACTGCAATAACATATGTGTTTTGACTGTATATTTTACCTATAATGATAATTCACTATTCACTGTATCCTTTTTGTGTCAAGCTATCCCCATGTTGACTGAATCTCTGACACAGCCATGAAGTATCAGTGTTTGGTCTCATTGTATACTGCGCCTTGTCTCTATTAATGTTATTTAAAGGAGTTTTTCTTCTACAATAACACCAAACTGTTTTATAACAAAGAATAAAAGTCTCCATAGTTTGGCGAGTGTCCTTATAAAATGTGAAGAATTCTTGACTTAAGACAGTTAACAGGAAATTAAAGAAATTTCGTAGAATGTCTGTAGCACATATGAAAGCAGAATTCAATCTCTATATTACAGATTTTGTTTTAGTCTTATGCTGATAAACACCTTCTAGAGCAAGGTTGCTACAAGCTTAAGGTAACCACTCCATTTAGAATAAAATATCTGGTCAGTTAACTACTGTAAGCTAACCGTGAAACAATTACTCTTCTTCGTCCTAAAACTTTAATGACCCATCTAGATTGGGCCACAAACGATTAATATCAGAATAAAAATGCAAAGAGAAAAAAAAATAGAGTCAAGATCATTTGACCAGGAGAGCTGAAGGCTAGAATTTATACAGTGCGTTCCAGCTAAATCAGCACAAACACCAAAGTTACCCTAACCGGAAATGGCCGCACCGATGTAGGTTAACTTATCTTGGCCACGCTTCTACTGAGTTTCGCTTTCGCTTGCGAGTAACAACATACGTGGTTTCTTTAGACAATGCTACTGAAATCTAAAAACGGTACGCCATCATGACGGGGAACAATAATAGAGTTTTAATATGTTTATCTATCTTAATAACCTCGTTTCTAAAATGAAATGGTAGCAAGACTAGCCTGAGAAGAAGGAACCGTTGACTATGGTCATGCATAGCACATTTCATGACTCTCAAGTATCTGGGTGTGGTCAGCAACGAGGCCACTCTATGTCTCCTCACATCTTTACTCCAGGCACTCAAGATCAATGCAGACGTTTACAATGATCTGCTGGTGACTGTAGTGATGCCTTGCAGAGACCAAGTATCCGCCGAAGGACTTTCGTTTACCCTCATGTCTCCGATGACTTGATAATAATGTTGTGATAATTGTTCGGGGCAAATATTAACCTAAATAGCACTTTTAAATTTACTGTGACTTTGGACACTTTAGGTAATCACGTACAGTGGAGCACGTAAAAATGTATGAGCAGCAACATTACTCAAGAAGAAGAGAAACCACAAAATTTCTTACTTCAAAATAACAAGACTCGATTTTCACAACATATTGATAAAGGATCACACGAAAGCGAATAAGGTTAAATGATACTAGGTCGCTTTTACTAAAAGGAATCAATGACGATTTGATTGAAATAGATAAAATAAAGGAATTTTCAATACAAATTAAATATTATTTACTCCTTTAAAAGGTTAGTAAAATTGCTAATATAGAAAAGGCTTAAAACAAAATATACATAAAAACAAGTGAAGGAATTAGAAAATTATTTCACTTTTATACATTCGCCACAATCATGACATTTTAGGAAATATCCAATCCGAGATTTTTATATCGTGAAGGTTTGATAAAGATAAAATAGAAAGGAATTTCAATTAAGCCAATGCTAATCAACAGATAGCAATCGATGGGGAAACTATGTGTGGAGGGTTTGCAACAAATATTGAGAGGAATACTTATATATATTTCAACTCTAAAAACCAGCTCAAGAACTGTCTAAATAAATATTCACGTAAGTGAATAGATAATTATGTACTCTTTTAAACCGTCCATTTTGAATTATTGGCTTCGTCTCAGTTTATTGCAATTAATTTTTAAAAGATTCACCCTTTAAGTGTTAATTGCTCCAACTAATTATGAGGGTTGGCTTCCTATCTAGCCTTTGAAATACATTTCCTTCCCTGAGTTTTATTTGTAGAAAAGATTTTTCAATATAATCAGCCAAACTGCAACTCAAGATTTATCTGAACGTCTCACGTGCCACGAAAGATGAGAGGAATTTTATGTAATACCATGGTATTAACACTTTGTGAAATTGTCCCTAAACACTTTGTTAACTGGATAAAGTAGTCGCAATAAATTTATCCAGGATAAATCTCTTTTATATGATCAAAAGACATTTTGAAAACAAAGATAAAGTCGTTCACATTTTAAACCGTTAATAGCATCTAAGAAAAGATATTTGGACTTTATTATTTGCTAGAAACGATTCATACCGCTGACACTTGCAGGAAAATCTAGTGCTATGGAAGAGAATACTTTAGTTCACGCGAAAGATCCAGCAATTGAGTCTATACATCCGGAGTTACCCAGTGTCCAAGGTAAGTTAGAACATCCATGGAGTATCACAAGACGCCCTCTTGGCAATTAAATTCCCAACATAAGGAGAAGGAGTGAGGGAGATTTGATCATAAGAAAATTTCCGAGTTAAAATTATCTCTGAACTTATAAAAAATGGCTCGAAATTAATTCTCATGTCAAAATTGCCAAAGTATTGGATTTAGATAGTGAAAGGGAGAAAAAACATTGGGGCGAAATTTCGTAAATTAAATTTTTATTTGAGTGGAGGAAAATAAACGATTTTTCCACATTCCTAAATTTTAAAATTTCCCCGTTTGATTTAAAAAGATTGGGAATTTTGTTTTCTTTGGAAGATCTGATTAAATGGCTGCCGAAGATGGGTGGCAGAAAGGTTTCCTAAGACTTAAAAATGGATACTTTTGCTGGATAGATAATGATGGAAATAGAAACGTATATATTTTGAGAGTTTTCGGAATGTGGAAAAGAGAACTAGGAATATAACACATAAATTTGTTGCAGGCATTGGAATGGAATGAAGACCGGGCAAGTTTGATATGTTGTATATGAAAATTTCAATCTTTTATTTTCTTTCATTTTTCCATGATATTTTACAAAATTTCTAATTCCTTTCCTTTCTCTCTTTTCTTTTCTATCTTTTCTTTTAATTCGATATATATTTACCTGTATTAAATGCTCATTTGTTCTATAAATATGTATCTATCTTCTATGTTTTGTATATTTCTTCTTATAATACTATAAATACTTGTACAATATGGCTATATACGCACATACATATATTTTATATTAGATAGTATTGTGTTTTAATAATATTCGTCTATTCCACATCTGTTCATAATATCATAGTGTATCTACTAATTTATGAAAGTCTGGCTGTTTATGTTGTTAGATACTCAATGGACAATTTCACGCAACGGCTGTGGACGAGAAAACCCGAAATGATGTCGCTAGGAACATCATTGAGGTCCGTGTCGATCCCTTCATGTCTTAAGGCGGACATCGGCCACTTTTTGTAAAATGCGTGGCGTACCCGGGTCTTGATAAAAGGCCGCGAGACCCAACTTAGACAAAATATTAAATTTAGAGAAGTATATAAGATTTTAAAACAATAATTAATGTAAAGTATGTATATTTTCAGTAAAAGAAATACACTAACTAATTCTAGATAAATTGCTATTTAACAAATATGTAAAAAAATTAAGTTTCTCTTAGAAATTTAATGAGTTCGCTATTGAATTTCAATTTATCATTTTAGGACGAATTTTCCATTTTGATTTGAAATTTGAGATTGAGTCTTCATAACTAAATCTCAAACAATTAGGCAAATTTTAGGAATGGCGACGCTTAAATTACTTCCAAGGTTGAAATATATCAGAATTTATCTCGTTTGTAGTAAATCAACTTCATTTTAGAGGAGGATTCCTGAAATTAACATCAGCTGTCAAACATCGATACATGCCTTTTAGCAACGAAAAAATAATTTTCTGACATTTTGAGTCTCTTGCTATATTATGGGATTAATTTATTTAAAAATATAAAGTTTAAAAATAATATTACATAGCGGTGCGTGGGCAGCCATGATCATCTCGAGTGCCGCAATTTATCACTCCCTAATTTAAGGGCTAAATAAATAAGGTTCGATAGAACTTTAAAAATGGTTTATGTACGCATGAACCGTCATTCTGTATTAGTTATGTATGTGGCTAAAAATTATTATTATCGAACATTGGCCAAACTGGCACGGAATTAGAATCCAGGTTCAAAGGACGATTTTAAAAAGTTAAAAATTTTAATCATCCTAATGCATTATTTCACGATTTCAGCTTCCAATCAAATTAAAGTGAAGTAATATTATAGTAATTGAGAAGTTCTTCTTAGTTGAATTACTTCCTAACTTTAATTTATGTAATGGAACGTCCCGTTTAATCCAATTGTCTGATGGCGGGGTTTTCAGAGATGAGGATTTCATGACTGCGCAAGTAACGATGCCATATAAAATATGTGCAAAGAAGTGACGTTACCTACCTCCGCTTCTGAGAATGCCCCGAGGAGTGCTGTAATGTTGCTTTAAAGTGTTTTACAAACAAAATCAAATTTATTTTATCTCATTGGATGAGAAGAAGCATGTAAGACGTCGTTAGTGAAAGATTGTATCTCACATGCACAAAAAAGAGGGTTAGATTTTGAATTGGCCGCGTTATGATGTGTGCATGTTTTCAAGTGCTCTAGTTTGACGTTCCTCAGCTTAACTGGCATAGTAAACGCTGTATTCCACAAAAATCTGTTTCCGAAAAACATGATCCACTCTTTCCGAACATCGTGACTACGTGAGCTTCTTCTCATTCAAGAAAGGCAAATGCTCAGTATCGTAGAGCTAAAGTGGCGGCATCGTTCTTGGATGTTTAAAATATCGAAGCGATGAAATAAACTGAGAAGATCCCATATTTTAAACCCATAGAAAACATAGATAATGTAAAGGCTGGTAAAGGTGCGAATGTTGAAGATCTCTAGAAAGGATTCAAAGAAGAAGAAATAAAATCCCACTAGAAATATTCGACGAATTTGTGATTTCTTGCGGCCGAAGATTTACTCAAGTTATTCAGAACCAGGGCCTGATAATTCCGGTGTGCGTTTCCTTAGGGCCGCACTTATACGTATCTCATCGGTCTCTAGTTTTGGACGCATCCTCTCTTCAAATACACATTAGTTACAAATAACTTTATTTATCCACTGTTCAATGAAATCGATCATGGACACTCACTATTCTGGCAATTTCCATGGAATTAAACGAATATTTTCAAGGAAATTTTGATCTCAGTATTTTTTTTTCTAGTTTTGGGATGCAATTCACTAAAAGGATCACATAAAATATATGATAAAGATCAGCCATACATTGAAGGTTAGGTAAAGCATAGATAGGGCTAAAAGTTACACGAAAGAAAATGAAGAATGTCAAACAATGAGAAATCGTCCTCCTCAGAACTCAATTGGATTAGGAACCGAAACTTTGTGAATTAAGATTGTGACAGTTTAAATTAAGGAGTTCAATTTCCTGAGGATAAGATTTCTCTCATTGGCAACACAGAGTCCACCGGTTGCAGTTGAAGAAGAATTGGGGCTTTGGCTATGAGGTGTTAGCTATTTAGTTTATCTTTCATAGAAATGGAAATTTGCGGCCAAACATCCAACCTTAATATCACCTACTATAATAATGATAATAAAACCCGCTCGACAATGGAGAAGTGCTAATTCAAACTTTAGGGCAGTACCCTTTTCCATTAAAGTATAATTAATACCAGCCGAAAATTAAAGAATTTTAACTCGAAAAGGGAAAAGATTAAGGATATAATGAAAAACAAAATAAATGGGGAATTAAGAAGAAATAAACTTAAATATTTGGAATCGATCGGTATGTAAAGTGGCCACAAGAATTGCAAGTCATACAAGTGTAAATCCGAAAAGTCTAAATAACCGAATATAAACAGAAGAGCAACATATTAAAATTAGTTCAATTTAACCAAAACCTTTTAATATTCAAGGTGTGCAAAAGGTAGGTGCGTAAAAACATTAAAATATTTAAAAATAAGAATCCACTTCCGTATGGGGCTCGTCTCATTTGAAAAAGGTACAGAATCTTCCGTGATAATTTCATCCACATTACCGACGCCATCCTGTATTTTTCCGGTCTAGGAAATTTCATGCTCGAAACCTTCGTTTAGCGCCCCAATGATAGAAGGTAAATTGAATTTTTTGGAGCTCATCCATAAAGACGGTATTTCGAGATTACTGTGTTTTAAGAGTAGGACTCAAAGAATTAAACACAGGGTAAAGATGTGTAGCGCTACGCCTGGGTGTCTCCAACTATGTAAGACAATATAAGCGTATCGCAACCCAACCGATATTTAAAGCTTATTTAAGGCAATAAATGCCTATGTATTTTTATGTTCGTTTCAGTTTGCGTGTACCCCTTTGAGTAACTATACTTACGCGAATCAAAATACGATCGTGTAGGCCGAGCTTCAGCTACAGTGTGTATAAATATGATTCATTTGTGTCTTTGTTCAATATGTCTTTATACGAAACGTCTACTTCTAACTGTTTGTCTACTTCAATGTACCTACTCGTCAACAATGGATTCAGCAACTGCAATATCCTTCTAGCCATTAGGAAAAAAATAAAGCTTTTTACTTCACACATCAGCATAGTAACGGAAACAATAACATAAAACTCTTCTACAAGAACACGATGAACACGGCCTACCGACCGTCGAAAGAGTAATTAAGGAAATTATTAACTGATCTATATAGCCTACAAACATAGAACAAAAATTATCGCTAACTATATATTATCAAACAAAACACACCACCAGCTTCATCGTGGAAAACAGCCAGAAGCCTATATCCAAAAATAAACAAAGGACTCATCTAACATTTGAGTATAAATGAAACCATTGAGACTCTAAGGTTCTCCCCCACTCATATATTGGAATATTGGAATGACGGAAACTAAATTATCAAGAAAAATGATATATTCCTAAGCAACGGAGACCCCCATAACCACACATGTAAAATCATGGAAATATCATCAGCAGAAAAATGTTAGAAGAAAATACCAGAATTTTTTACTTCCCACCAGATCGCAAACAACTACTTTTCCAAGAAGCCATCTCTCGTGGTATTGTAAGGGCTGAGTGGTGGTGTATGTAGGTAGGTTTTTTACATACTTGAATACCTCCTTGATTACGTTTTCTCTAAGAGTGCTATATTATTTATTTTACGTTATTTAATCTTTGAAGATTTCTAGTGCCATGTGCAGCGTTTCAAGGATTGAATTAAATACTTTAAAAAAAATATATCTTTAAATTTAACCTAGAAAAGTGAAATCTAAAAAAAAACTATACAGCTATGAATAAACGAGTTTATGTTAGAATTAATAATTTAAACCAAATAAATATAAAGTAATAGTTGACTCCAAGCTCACTTTAATATTGGACGCTAATTGACACTCAAAAATAATTGAATTTCTTTACCTTTAAAAAAACACACGTGAGTCCGGCTGAATAATGACCTTGCCTTTGGAATTTATGTTGACGAAAAACAATTTTGCGGTTAGGCGTATGGGCTTATTCACAGACACCCAGTTGTTTGACTGGCGAGGAGACGGGCTTGAAGCAACAGGTGATTTCAGTGAGGGCGATGGATGACGTTAAGCACGTTCTCTTAGTCCGATGATTTAAACAACGGGACCGTGAAGGTATGCATTTTCCAATGTTCAGTTTAATTTTGTAATGGTTCACACTGACGAGCGCTAAGCAAAAAGGGAATCCTTTGACGAATGGGGACTGGGTGAGGGAGTTCACTTTCGGGTATTCCTTAATGGTGAGAACTATCCTGGTTTTTTTAGCAAACCGAAATAGGAAATTTCTCTGAGGAGAGATGTATGAGGTTGATCTTCATTACAGAAGCTAATTTCGGTGTGACCACCAGGAACTGGCTCAGCGTGAGCTTCTACTCTGTTCCTTTCTTTGATTACCGAGAACGGCCGCCGGACTTAGTCGTGTAGATCACTAACTCGATCTTCTTCTCTTTTCTACAGTTATCCACCTATATACATCACCAACCCACTAGGAGTAGGGGAATGGGGGGTGAGGGCTTAGGAATTTAGTCTCGCTCCTCTAACGAGTCTTCTCCGTGCGTCTTTCACTTAACCCTAAAGGTATCTTCTGGTTTTTGGTCACCCCCCCTTTAATTTCGTCTATGACGCGAAATTAGATCCCAACTCTAAGGGAAATAGTGCCTGTTGAACCAATGTTATTGCACCTGGTCTCCATCCCTGCGTATTATTATGCTCCATAGCACAGAAATCTCATGATTCGTACTTCTCGTGGTCTGAGGAGGCGTGTGGTGGCCTGCAGGTCGAGGGGAGAGGGGGGGGGTAAGTGATCGGGTTACATTGCCTAGCTCCAGAAAGTTGTGGTGACCAATCATGGCCTCTCTTTTTAGGGTGGGATATCGATTTCTCTACATCATTCATATATAAGAAAAATAACCTTAGATAAACATTCAATTTAATTCGAACGGAATACTACCACGGGGTAGACTTAGGAGCTGAAATACGAGGGATACCTAATCGCCCCTATGAAGGTGGCCCACCTATATTGAGGTGAGAGCGAATTTGAACTTCGCCCTGAGCCTACCTCTATCAAACTTGTCTTAACTTGTTCACAGGTTTGTCAGTAGGTTCACACTTGCTGATTTCTTTGTTCTTTTGCATATAATTATGTCCATTAATTAATAAATAAATAAATTTTGCCTATTTTTTATTTGTATTTTTACTTTGTATCTGAAGATGGCTCTTTTCTTGTTCCCCCCTTTAACTATAAATTTCGAATTTTAATGAATTTCGGAGAACTTATTCGCGGCTTTAATCCAGACGTAGAAGCGAATTTACTGCTCGAAAAATTGAGAGATGTGAACAGAAAATCATAAATGTTAAATTAGCTGACGCTTTTAACAAAACTTGCTACGATGAAAAGATATTGCCCAACATTACCCATATATATATATATACAGTATATATATATATATATATATATATATATATATATATATATATATGAGGAATTAAACCACATTCTCCAAAGACAATTTAATTCAGAACAGTTTCGGTGTATCTCACACCCTTTTTCAACTGACACTGGGCAGAAAATATAAGAGAAATGCATATAAGAAAAACAGAAGATCCCCTCTTTTTTCCCCCAATCCCCTACTTGTGGCTAATCTGGGGGGGAGAGCTAAACATATTGAAGGGCTGGCATTTTACTATTTTGTATATTTGCGATCTTATTACAGGATTAAAAGAAAATTGACCCTAAAAAAGATTTAAATTCGGAACTGTCGATATCAAGCTCGATTCTACGATTTTTCTCTTAACATAGTTAGCCGATTTAAATAACATTTTACTTCCATTGAAATCGATCGTATGATTCTTGTCTCTAACATGGCAAAATATTCCACTACTTTCGCTCCCCACTCCGATATCTCTTTTGTGTTCGTACAATTTCTTGTCTAGATTTCTCTCCGTTTCCCATATATAAACTTTATGGCAATCGTTGCATGGTACTGCATATACTCCTATGTTATGATGTTCTTTGGGTTTCCTGGCCATCATCAATTGGTTTAAGGAATTATTATATTTAAAGGCTAGATTAATACCCGCTTTTCCTAATATGTCCTTTAAACTATTTAATTTATTATTAAATGTCAATGTTATACATTTGTTGAAGTCGTTAGTGCGGGAAGGTTTATTACCATAGAATGTTTTCCTAGCTGCAAAATAGGCAGACGATATGAACCAATCGGGGTAATACAAATTAGAAAAAATGGTCCTGATAATGACAATTTCTTCATCTAAATAGGGAGGATGACATATTTTGTATGCTCTAAGGAAAAGGTTAGAAATTACCGATTTTTTAACAGAATTATCGTGAAACGAAAAATAATTTATATAGGCCTTCGAGTGGGTTGGTTTCCTATAAACGTCAAGTTTTAATTCATGGTGATCTTTATTAATGAGGCCATCTAAAAATGGTAATCTATTATCATATTTCCATTCATATATAAATTTGATGGAGACATGCAAATTATTCAAATTATCAAAAAAGGTATCAAAATCATGGCCATTAGGCCATACAGAAAATACATCGTCAATGTACCTTAACCATATAAAGTTAGGGGGAGGAATTGTGGGAAGGAGTTCAGTCTCAAAATATTCCATGAAGAGACATGCCAATATCGGAGATAAACTATTTCCCATGCTAAGGCCAAATATTTGTCTATAAAACTCATTATTTACTCGAAACACATTGTCAGAGAGACATAATTCAACTGAATCGATAAATTTACTCGTAGAAATGGGAAGATCCAAATTAAGTCTAGACATGATTTCCCGCAGAAGGCCCATGGTTTGGTCAACCGGAACTTTGGTAAACAAAGAGTTTATATCAAGGCTCACAAGTTTTCCATCCGGTAATTGAAGGTGGTTGAGGTGGTCAACGAAATCTTGAGGGTGTTCATAATGTGTGCAGATGAGATTCTTCCAACTGCTGGAGATAAATGCTTGGTGAGCCATAGATAATAGATTACCCTTTTTAGATGTCCTCATTAATAAAGATCACCATGAATTAAAACTTGACGTTTATAGGAAACCAACCCACTCGAAGGCCTATATAAATTATTTTTCGTTTCACGATAATTCTGTTAAAAAATCGGTAATTTCTAACCTTTTCCTTAGAGCATACAAAATATGTCATCCTCCCTATTTAGATGAAGAAATTGTCATTATCAGGACCATTTTTTCTAATTTGTATTACCCCGATTGGTTCATATCGTCTGCCTATTTTGCAGCTAGGAAAACATTCTATGGTAATAAACCTTCCCGCACTAACGACTTCAACAAATGTATAACATTGACATTTAATAATAAATTAAATAGTTTAAAGGACATATTAGGAAAAGCGGGTATTAATCTAGCCTTTAAATATAATAATTCCTTAAACCAATTGATGATGGCCAGGAAACCCAAAGAACATCATAACATAGGAGTATATGCAGTACCATGCAACGATTGCCATAAAGTTTATATAGGGTAAACGGGGAGAAATCTAGACAAGAGATTGTACGAACACAAAAGAGATATTAGAGTGGGCAGCGAAAGTAGTGGAATATTTTGCCATGTTAGAGACAAGAATCATACAATCGATTTCAATGGAAGTAAAATGTTATTTAAATCGGCCAACTATGTTAAGAGAAAAATCGTAGAATCGAGCTTGATATCGACAGGTTTATAATTTAAATCTATCTGAGGGTCAAATTTTTTTTAATCCTGTAATAAGATCGCAAATAAACAAAATAGTAAAATTCCAGCCCTTCAATATGTTTAGCCCTCCCTTCCCCAGATTAGCCACAAGTAATGGATTGGGGGAATAAAGAGGGGATCTTGTGTTATGCTTATATGCATTTCTCTTATATTTTCTGCCCAAGTGTCAGCTAAAAAAGGGTGTGAGATACACCGAAACTGTTCTGAATTAAATTGTCTTTGGAGAATGTGGTTGAATTCCTCATCTTTTCTTGCGATATTGCATTAATTTTTATCATATATATATATATATATAATAATATATATTTATATATATATATATATATATATATATATATATATTGTGTGTGTGTTATGTAGATTCCAGAAGGGAGAATAGAGTAAGGAAATGTGAGAGTGTTGACTTATCGGAATTCAATGACCAGATTCATCCTCTCATCTTAGTCAATTCCGGTCAATATAACCACCGGAGTCCGAGTGTTTGAGCTGACCAAATTCCAGATATATTTGATCCTGATTCCATGGCCCCTCCTTATCCTCCCTCTTTACTCCAAATCCCATCTTCCTTCTATTCAAAGGCGACCAAATGGAAGAGAAGACACTGACAGAGACTGGGACGGCTGGGGTAGGGAGGGGAGAATCAGAGACACTTTCTCCCCGAGGTACTTCTTTATAAAATGCAAAGTTCTTACCAATCGACAATGAGCTGTGGCGATGCCCTCATTAATTTTCGTTATTGTACTCCCTTAAAATTAAGGAAATAAAACTACAGAATCTCCCTTGCCCCAACGCCAAGCTTCTTTTGATGCAATCAAGAATATGGTTGCACTAAATGCCATCACTACGCCTGCCCGAACACCCATGACCTCAAAAAGTGTCCTTTGGACCCATTTATAGGAAGAAGTAAGACTTCTCGGAGGCCGCCGCTCCAACTGAAGAGTGGGCCGGACGCCAAAGTATAAGTTAGTTGTGTAAATATTAATATTTAATAGTTATCTTTTCTCTAAATAATCAATATTCCAATTATTGTCTTTTCTAAGATTCAATACAAATTTATTTTCTGTCCAACTATCCTGATCTAAATAGAACTTCATCAATTATCAAATATTTATTGGACAAATAACAAATAATTCTTGGGGATTTAAATTAATTTAAGTTTCATTTTTGCCCTCTGCCACACAAATAATTACATAGAACGCTTGGTAGCACCGGACGAACTGAAGGCGCTGAAGAAAATTGGATTACCCCACAGGAGGAACAAAAAACACAAAAAGCCGAAAAAAGAGAAAAGAGTCGGGACAATTATACTTTCATACAGTGTTCAATAAAAATTAAATAAATAACAGCTTTTCTCTCTATAAATAAACTCCATCTATTGCACGATATACAAACCATATTCCCGCAATATTTAAGCTATCTTTAGCGACTCTTAATCTTGTACTGCTATCTTTGAGTACTGCCCAGTTGTCTGATTTTTTAATTATCTGATCCTCAAAATGAGCTACAAGTCATATTTTCTTTAGTTAAAATATGGTAACAGGGTTTTTACGCCAAGGAGGTTTACGAAGTAGTAAATATAATTATTTTTTTGTGTGTTGTTATTTCTATGTGAGTGGACAGTGATAGAGACAGAAAAACATAGGTAGAAAAAGAGACAAACATAGATTGTAACTAACGAGTGTACTTTTATTGAGTGAGGAAAAGATGCAGGACGAAGAGAGTCAAATGAAGGCGAGATTAACTAAAAAGAAAAAAGGAGCTCAAAAACATGCTCATGACTACATGGAGGAGATAGAGTTTTGAAATAATACTAAACATGCCATGAATAAGATCGGAGATATTCTTGGGTGACTTTTTTATATGTCTCATTTTTTAGGGAGGAGGGCTTCATCTCTACCAAGCTTGCAAGTTAAAGTGATCAACAGAATTGGTAATGTATACAAAATAAATCTATTTTGCATGCATCACTCTAGTCGGAGATCCAACGGCTGTTAGCTCTTGACAAGAAAAGCCACTTCTATCGGCATGACATCACTGAAGGAAGTTTTTTTTACATTCTTTCTTCGTTTATTCATTTCTTCACTTTCCAAGATCAGACAATCTTATTTACTTGAGTAATATTTCAACTTTTTTTCTCTGGTGCCGGTCTTTACTTCACTATTAATCTAACGTTCCCTCTCTGTAACAATTTTAATTCCACAATTCTTTTCAATATGTAGCGAATTCCTACATAATCTAAATTGAAGAGCTGCGTCCAATGCTAGATTGCCACAGGGCACCAGACTAAGCTGCATTGACAAGTTATAATCTCCTTTACAATTCACGGTTCTTATCTTTTCTCATCCTCTTCTTCCTTTCTCTATTTATATTCCTAATCTATATTTCTGATTTCCAAATTTCCCTATTGAGTTAAATCGATTTTATTCCTTCTAAAAATTGAAGCGGCTTTTTCCATTTAGTTATCCTTAGATAATTTCATATTTTTATTGTGATTCATAGTCATTTGTTTCTATATGGGATATATTTGGTTATATTTATATATTTTCGTTAATTTTAGTTTTAATTTTCAAATAAAATTTGTTTAGTATAATTTATTTATATTTACATTAATAGAAGGATCCAAATGACTGGTGGCTCTTATGCAAAAGAAACTAAGTAAGAAAAATTGGATAAAATAAAAGAAATGCGAAACAAGAAAAAGAATATTATAAAAAAATGCCATCTCTTGCAAAAACACCTCTGTCCACCCATTTGATAATGATTAATTAACGCTTTCCGGACCAAAAGTGACGTTTACCTCACTTTTGGGAGGGCGATTAATAAAAATTAATAACTTAATCCCGAAATAAAGACTCTAGGCAAATTTGGATATTTCTCAAATTCAAAGACTTAAACAGTGAAGATCCAAAATGTTGCTACAATATCTTCTCTTTCCCTCTTCCTTACACTCGCTAGAGACCAACCACACTGTCTCTACCATAATTTTTGTCCTTTTACTTAACATTTAATTGATACTAGCTGTCAGAATACCGATTACCACGGCCCAAGAAGTCGATTTTCCGAGCGGGAATTATGTCTCACAAAACCTCGTTCTCTGTTTAATTAATGGTTTGCTGTGAGGTATGTTTAATTTGTTTATGTATCCATGTCTTTGATGTATTATTTGTTTAACTATATGAGCTTAATATCTTGTTCCTTCATCTCTTTGTTTTTACTGTGATATTCATTCGTGTGCAGCTTTCTACCTATCGTAAATTCTTTCATTATTTCATGTATTTGTATGAGTGAGGTGTAGCTGGGATGCCTCTCTGTTAGATACTTGTGTTTTTCGCGAAGAAATATAAGCAAATTTAATATTTCTTAAATACTTTATCAGATGGTTGCTAGAGTGTGTATTTAGGTATTTAAATTTTCTTCAAAATTACATATCTTAAAATTAATTGTAAAAATGGCAGCCATTAATTTTTTCCTATAAATTTACTCCTCTATGCTGTTACAGCCATTTAAAAACTAATGACTGAAGCTTGATCTGCTGACACCACTTTCTGCAGAGAACCATCGTGTACTTTTTGAGGGACTCCGTGTAAGCGGTGTAAGTATCGTATCTGTGTTGTGTCTTCATCGGTGGCTGTACGGCTTGGACCACTTCACGGTTGATCTGCAACATTTCCAGTTTTCTGAAACTTGTTAATAAGTTTTGCCACAGTGAAGTGTGTGATGTTCGTTCCATGTTTTCTGTTGTAAAATTCATTGCAACCATGCGACTGCTTCCCGCCCCAGCCATCAGTATGATTTCAATTCGTTGCTCTTTCGTCAAACGCATATTCTAGGGTTTCTGAAACATAAAAAAATATAAATTTTCCTAAGTATAATGTAAAATTACGGTCCACCCTGTATATATTTATTAAGTTATATTTATATCATTTAATAAGTGATTTTATGCTACGACAACAAAATTTCAAAGGGTGTACCTTATTTATCATCAAATATTTAATTTTATAAAAAATGAACTTAAATAATTTAATTAATTAGGTTTTGATATAAAATATATATGCGTTAGATTCCATCTTAATAAAGCAGCAATTAAAAAAACTAGCCACAATTAATTCATTTTAGGCTTTCGCTATATCTATTTGGTTGCATAATTATATCATAATTAAATTGTTATTATTAAATGGGTAACATAGCTACTTTCCTTCTTAAATTAATTTGATAATAAATCCAATTAAAAAGAAATTGTTTTTAAAGTACTTTCCGTTATAAATATATCTACAATTATCTTAAAGTAATTCTTCATTTATTCCAATTAAAGAGAAGTTAGTTTCACATTAAATATTTTCAAAATAGAATTTTAGACTATTAAAATATATTTCTATCGAAATATATATATATATATATATATATATATATAGGGTAGGAATGAAGAAGAAAATAAAATCTAATATGTTCCGTTTTATTGCTCAAATTTCACTCCTAGAACTTTCTTATTATTATAATTATTAATATTATTATTATTAAACATAATTATGGTTAAGATTAGGAACCCCCTCCTTGTTTCTTCGAGAGGTAAAGATGGTTTATATTCCCTCCTACCTGAAATAAATACGAGCATGGTTTAACGCTGAGCTGTAGTTGTTTGTCATAAAGTTGGGTAGAGTTCAGCCTCAAACATACATCTAAGCTCGTGTCGCCCAGCTGCTCAAATGATGGGCAGAAGGGCATGTGTAATGATGAAAGGATTCAGAGGATCCGAGTTCGAATTAAAGGCGGGTGTTTTCAAGGGGAGTTGCCTTTAGCCCCTTACTTTACCTGGTCTACACCATCGACCTGCCAAATACGCGATGTATCTCTATTTGGCAGATGACATCACACAAATTATTTCATGCGCAGATAGCAATGCAGGTCACAGGCAGAATAAACTATATCTTAAATCTCGAATATCAATCAGTACAAGAGGAGATGGAAGATAAAAAAGAGCACGGATAACTTCAAGATCATCCAGTTGTGCCACAAGAGAACGTGGCCCGTCGTAACAGACGAGAGGATATACGGCTACGAGGCTAATGGCTCAGTGCCGGGCCTAAAGATCCCCGCCCACTGGTATGGGAAGTACCAAACGGTAAAGCAGAATCTGGCTTGTAGGAAATTCTTAAAACTATATAAATTAAAAGAACTTAGCTCGGCCAACATTAGGAAAATATACCTAATTTATATCTGTTTCTAATTACATCCTACATACCGTGGTTACCCGAGCGCAATCAAGTCCTCTATAGAAAACTCCAGCGCGTGCAAAATCCGTCCCGCTCTTGATCAAGAATTCATAACAAGCGACCATCGACGGCAAAGAGGGTTGCGCCGAAGGCAATGTCTCAACTCCGTCAAGATGCCACCCGAAATTGACAAAAACGCATGGGCAACATTGACCGATAGTATTCTTCCGAACGGAAAGTAATATGAGGTTGTAATAACATTTTTGCAAGACTAAGGGAAAAGTTACCCGAGGGAAAGGATGCTTCAAAGAACACATTGCACAATTTTAATCAATTCATCACACAGCACAATCAACATACAACGTCATCACATAAATACTTACGCATTAACATAGAAGGAAAAAAGAACAAAGTACAAACAAATTTCTGAATAAACAGCTGACTAGAAATCAAGAAAAACAATTTAACTACATGGTATTTTTTTAAAATCCTGATTGCCTACAACAGTTTGAGGGCTCTAGAACAACAATAAACTTTAAAGATTGCGGATATTAAATCGAACAACATCAAGAAACGCAAAAAAACATCATCATGTTTTTTGGGCAATGGCAAAAAAACATATTAAAGGAAAGCGATGCTCTTATTACCATTTTTTGTCCACTTTTAGTCTCTTCCAGTATTAGTAGGGTAAGGATCTCAGGAAGCATTAAGCGACGACTTTTTCGCCACCGCTCGGCTGATGTTGAAGAAACCTGAGTTAATGTTGAGACACTTGTTATTGGTTATCAAAGACACTCTCGGAGCTTTCTTTCTCATCATACCAATGATATACGTCACTAGCTTTTCGGTGCTCCAGTTGATTCGGTTGATAGCACCTTGCAAGTGCTCGGTGAATGTTTTTCTGAAACTCTCCGGGCGGGGGTGGATGTCCTACTTACGCTTCTTTAGTCAAGTTTCTATGCAAATGTGTCTCTTTGTATATTGTTACTCACACAACACTCTATACAGCTTAAATCACTGGTTTTGTCCACTTAGAGGCGATAGATGTCACCGAGTTTCCTCCCTGCCTGCACCGCTATACTGGTAGTATGGGCTAGCCTTTGTTCATTGCCTGTGCAATGGATCTTTTAAGGACAGAGATGAAGTTCTTTTCTTCATCCTTCATTTATTTAGATCTGCTCAGAGGTATTTAATTGGCCTTTCGTCTCTCCTTTTTTATAATGACTAACGAGTATCCAAGACGGGTAAAGGCATACTCAATTTTGCTGCTTTTGCTGCTCGTGGAACTCCCGACTACACATTCTCCGTGCACGCAAAAAGTAACCACTTATGATGTATCTCTTAGTTTCGGGGCAATGAGCGAACATGTAATGAATGAAGTAGTCTTTATTAGTTGGATTCCTATACACAGAGAACATAAGAGCGTTAGCCGTCCAGTGCAGCTTTACGTCTAAGAATGAGAGAGATGCATTTTCACCTCTTCTTTGGCTGTGAATTCCATGGACCAATGAAGCTGGTTTAATCTCCCCAAGATATCATAGTGTATCATTCGCTCGGGTGCTATCAAAGGTACGTCGTCTTCGTACCGATACCACTTTATGTGTGTGTTTCCCCATTACTTCTCTTATTCAATTTTCTTCCAGTTTTTCTATGCATAGACAAGCTAGGAACGCCAATAAGGGGTAACCATTGACATCCCATACACCTGTCTGTATTCGTGGAAGGTGGAAATGTTGAAAATCCTACAGAGCTGCACGAATTACTGGAAGTCACGAGTGGGAGGGAAAGCTGGTTACCCACATCCGCATGGCTTCCCTTATCAAGGCATACTCCTTCCTAGAATTGATGAGTTTCACCCATCACATGAGATCCGTCGAATTCCTCACTTGCGCCCGACTGATGTACCCCATCATACTTGAAAGGAGTTGGGCCAATCTTATGATCAGTGTATGTGTAGGACCTCAGTCCACCCTGGGTTCATTCTCCTGGGGAGAAAATATCAACGCCATCAAAGCATAAAATTTTCTCATCTTCTCTATATCTCTCTATTTCTTTCTCTTTCCGTCTCTTTCTTATTTTTTCACTCTTTTTCTAAAACCCAATAAAATACCCGTTCAAATTTATGATATTTTATATATTTGAATACTCCTTTGTCCCCTTCTGAAGACTAAGAAACATTCTTTACATTCAATTCACCACACAGTTAAGTCTTTATCATTTTTATAACGCCATAAATCCAAAATTGTTCAAATATTTACATACAAAATTGAATTTATTGAATATAGTTCGATTCATAAATTGGAAGAATTAACATAACATTTTGCCTAACCCTTTATTTATGTAGGTAGATATGTTCCTTGAAATCGTGTACATAGAGCCACGTATGTATATGAATACATCTGTTTTTCTACGATATATGTAAATGTAGGTTTCTTTTGTGCCTGTAGATAATGGTGATCGTATAGTGGAATTGGATATACTAAATGAGAGTGTAGGAATAGATCTCTATTGTTCTCTTGTATACGAACGTATTATATAAGTGTGTCTTTGTGTACATTGCAGCAGAGATTTCATTTAGATCCTTCAGAACAATTTTTGTCAGGAAGAATAAATGTGTATGTTCGCTGTCGAAATATGGAAAATATAAATACCCACGATCTGTTTAACAATTCTATTAACAGTTAAAAAGAAAGAATTGTCAAAAGAATGTAAATTTCCCCCCAAAAAAATGTTAAAAAGGAAAAATTGTCCCCCCAATTAAAATTTCCCCCCCCCCCAAGATGTTAAAAGCTAATGAAGTATTAATATATGCCCGAGGAATTTTAACTTTACAATGGATATGAAAAAGGTTTACCAAAATAGGATGAAAAAAGATACATTTACCTACTGAAATAATCGAGGAAGCTACGGCGCTGCAGGTTAACTAAAATTGGCCTCAATTTCAAGCAATAAAAACGAAAGTTCAGAAAGATTGATCGAGAAAATTTCCTCCCACTTTATTAATTTATGAGGAGGGAACGTTAATTAAATCGAACGGCAGAAAATAGAAAACGATAATAGAAGAAAATTTATAGAGTTTACTTTATATTTCATAATATTAGTAAAACGTCATGTCACTAAATCCTATTTTACTTGGAAGATTGAAGTATTTCATATGTGGCCTTTTTGTTATTTTTTAATCTAAATTACATCACAAAGTGTTCAATATTTGTGACTTAGTTTTATTGAGTTTCTCAGAATGACGTCATACTCCTCTGTATATTTTTTCGCGACTTTTATATTTATTTGCACACTTACTTACCGAGTTCTTGTCACACTGTTTCTCTCTACACTTTTACAAGTATATTTCTCTTTTTTTTATATTTCCTAGTTCGTTGCTGTGGGTAAAGTCCTAAAAGTGATCGGAGGGGAAATCTTTTCTCGCTCCTCCTTCGCCTGATCTAATGACGTCATACTATTCACTCGATCATTCACCCCCATTTTTATCCTATTCACGTGAACGATATTTTCTGATTCATTTTTTCGAACGATTACATATGACCTTGAAAGAACGATCAATAACATACTAGATACAACGGGCATATTTTGACCCGATAGACCCACCATACAGGCAGTCGAGAGAACATCCATTCAGGCACTACTTAGAATGACCATATAAGAACTCGATAGAATGACAATAAAGACACTCAATGGAACGACCATACAAGTACTCGATAGAACAACCTAAATGGATTTTTTAGAACGAAGATACTACGTATGAGGTACGTGGTACTTGTAAATTCCTGATCCCAATAATAGAGATCCTTCTTCTCTAGAACTGCACTACCTCATTCTGGTTCCAATTTGCAGGATTCAACTGGTTTCACTTTTGAAGGTAGGCGTTAACTGTTTTGCCTCATTACCGGCTTATTTATCTATTATTTCTCTCTTATTCTTCTCGTCTGCCTCAAAGAAAGGAGAACGCAGGTGTTGTTTGTTTGTTTTTTCATAAAAATCACTACACGCCACTTCATATCATCTGATCTCACAAATATGCATGCCTGAGACTTGCCGTGACTCAATTTGGTCTGCTGGAGGAGAGTAGAATTGACTCACCGCCAGAGTCACTGTAGATAAATTAGTCTCGAGAGTCACTGGATTCGATAGACTCGGGAGAGTCACCAAAGTACACGTGCAGCCAAGTCACCAAATCTGCAGTTAGGTAAGATAAGGATAGAGAGTCCCGAGACCTGACTTATTGCAGTCAGCAGATTTTGCCGTTACGAACCAAAGAGGAGGAGTCATTTGAGTCGGCGGAATCGAATCGAATGATCATTCTTTCTTATGTGATTTTTCCTTCTAATAGACATTTCTAAAGACTTTTAAACTTAAATGACTTTTTTGAATATTCAAAGGACATTTCTAACAATGAAAGAAAGATTATTTAAATATAATGGAAAGTTCCATTTTCAAGCTTAATAATATATATGTTTATATGTATAGAAGTGGGGATCCGAAGAGTCGCGTAAGCGTTCTAAACCTCATTTTTTCCTGACGTTTCGGTTTTCAACTGAGACCAACTTCACCGATTTGGAGTCTCTCAAACTTTTAACCAAATAAATAAAATATAAGCAAAAAATTTAAAAGGAAGTGTATATATATATGTATATTTATTATATATATACATAACGGATGAATAATATTTATAATGTCTTGATATGAGGTTTCTTCAACCCATCTTCAGACGAAGAAACGAGGATAAAGTTAATAAAGGTATTAATTCTCAATTAAAGAAACTAGGGCTGAAAATTCTTTAAATTCCCTAAATTATTTTTTTTACAAAATAAACAAATATTCCAAAAAAGACAAATAATAAAATAATAAACCTGTGTAATTGTTTCATGAAATATAAAAAATAGTTGATTTTACAACAAGATTTTAAAAATGAACGAGACTTTGGCACACCCTGTATAACAAAATAAAAAATGAGAAATGAATTTAAATGACTGAGCTCAAATGAATAAAGGAAAAAATTTAAATAATAAATTAAGAAAAACGAAGACAAAATTTCGAAAATAAAACCTGCAATCAAAGATTGACGAGAGATTCGAAAATTGTTAAAGACAACAATTGTTTTCTATTGTCCCAAAATTTAGAGGAAACGCCAACTAGGGCATCAATATTGGGTGTTTCTAAAGTCTCACATAATCATCTGGTGGGGGGTTGTGGCCCCCATCTGCACTATTTTAAGGGTTTGTCTTTCTGTGGAGACCCCCTGATTGCCGTGGTCTCCGAAATTCGGGTATCTACAGCGTCTGAAGGAGACCCGAACTGGGACTCCATCCGGTGACTGACCACACCCAATGTGGCTCAAATTCACAGTAATCCGAAACTGGGTCTCCATTGGGCGAGTCTGAAACCCCATTTAGTCTAAAAATCAGAGCAGAAAACCAACGCGGGTATCACTGCATGAAGTCACGACCTGTTATGGAAGAAGTGAGTTACGTAATGAGTGGTTGAGACGTGAGGTCATTTTGATTTATTCATCCCCATTCACATACCCTTTACCCATGCCTTGTTTGTACCCAAGGGGTATCGGACCCGAGTTTGGGAGGCCCCGGATTTCCTTTCGCCAAATTTAGGGATGGAAATATCGGTGTTGTCATCTTTTTGGACGCGACTCTATAGTCACAGGTCCTGCAGGCAGTGGGGAGGGAAGGCTGGGCAACGGCAGGAACAGGGCACGAAAACGTGTGCGGTTCTTTCTGGTTTGAGTTGTAGAAGGGGTATTAAACATTCTCGAATGACCCCTTTGGATGAGGACCATTCGTAGAGGAAACAATCTGAATAATCTGCATCAAGATCTTATTAACTCGCTCATGAGTAACGAGTTAATAATCCAGCTCGGTACAAAATTTCATCTGATTACTTTCATAAAATTTATCAATTTCTTATAAACAACCAAACCAAAAAACAGGTATCACATAACCACCCACAAACTCGTTTTGTAGAGGTCACGAGCCTTTCTGACCCTCAGAGAATGAATCGCTTGAATAAAGGGGTGCTTTTAGGAAAACTCCTTCACCTGATTTGCGGCTTTATAGGATGAAGGAGTTAAATATCCTTTGGAGATAAATGAACTCAGTGGGGCGAGGCAATGAATGGAGTTTATTCACAAATTTCTAAATGAAATTTAAGATCAAATTGCTTGGGAGACGTTAATGGCCAAATAGGTTTCTCACCAATTCAATTCTTCATTGGAACGAAGATGTTTTTTTGTTTTTTTCATTTTGGAACGTGAGATGTGATAGAGTGGAGAAGGATGGAGTAAGAAAGGTTTCGACCTCAGGGTCGATTAAAAGTGGATATTGAGGAAAGTCTTTTTTTACCGATAGTCTTTATGGAAAGGGGTATTTCTTACTTACCTCTTTAGATGAGGGTATTTTTACATTCTTTTCCATAGAGAAAATTTCCCTGGCTTCTGCCATACATACAGCCGGAAGGGGAGATTAAGCCTTCCAGATTTGAAACTTTCCAATCTTGTAAAATGAAGCAGAAATCTCCAAATCCATTAAAAATTAAGACAAAACAGATAAGCGTTTGCGTTTTTGAGCCTTTTTATGTGTTTAAGGGCTTATGCACGATTACATATGCTCGTGACTGCTGAGCTCCACAGGGCACTATGTAATTCAAGTTACTTATGTGCACCTTTATTCACATTTGCTCATTTATGCAGACGTTTATTTCTGACTGTTTGTGTACTTCGATGTACGCCGATTTCTTTGCATACACATCTATGAATTTCTTTTTAGCACATGTACGCATCTATTTTCTTTGGACATGATTAGATGGCAATAACGACCTAATTGTTTATAAATGTGTTTTAGCTCAAGAATTAGGTGAAAACAGTAACCTTTTAACATTCCTAACATAATCCAACTTCCCACCTTTCCATTACTTTCTTGAAACTAACCTAACTTAACTCACACACACACCTTACCTCCCTAACCTCCTTAAATTCACGTAACCTCCGTCTGACTTCACTGAACCTAACTTTACCCTCACATAGACATACTTAACTTAAATTAACCTAACTTAGCAATGACCAAATCTTAACTAACCTTTATCTAACCCTGGTCTGAGAAATTAGCTTTCTTAGTGACCGTATCAAGAATATTTATACCCCCTGGGTAAAATTGAAATAATTAAACTTATGTTAAGCAATGTAGAGGCAATTCTACCTTGTATTTTGACGTTAATATTTATTAGAAACACAAAAAGTTAAAAACATAAAATTGACGTAACCAGCAAAATTAAAATCAGTTGCAAAATGGTTAAAATCACCCTTAAATCCACGACCCAATTCACCAGGCGATTCTTCTCTTTGGGGAAATGTAACTTTCCAGGTCGAGAGCCTTAGAGGGGGCGCAATTATACCAGGCTCGATAAAATCCATCCCAAATTTACACAGGCCTACCTCCACCTGAGAACCTAACCCAGACTTAAAGGAAACTAACCCCTAACTAACTAACTCCCCGAAATTCACGCAAGAGTATGATAATAGAATCTAACCTAACCGCTGGATATTTCCACTTTACTGGATGGGGCCAAACTGAGAGGAAAACCCGCTTCCGATAAAACATAGAAATTATGCCACACCGAATCTATTAATTAGCCCGTTGGCTCTAAGATTCCGATCCCTAAGACTGTGGCTGCAGGACGCTGTCAATACCCGTGGTTCGGATCCCAGTTTGAACAGTTATTCCTCACTCCAAAATAAAATGTATCTAAAATCAACGAGGATCGGCAGTAAAACATTCATTACATTATTCATTTTTATCCTAACCCACAGTTCACCCCCATTACCACCTTACTCATGACGTGTTTTTCCTTCTTCACACAATAAGTTCACTAATTCAGGCAGATTGAATAAACTTAGGCCAAAGCCATGAATAAACATTACGAATGAATTACTTGCCCGGCAATCCATCGGCTTAGCGGAAGACTTTGATTTTCTTAAGATTAACAGATATACGAGGGGCGGTCAATAAGTTTTGCAATGCGGATATAAGGAAAGGAGATATGAGGAAAAGTGTTTTATTATTTTTCAATATAACTACCCTCGACTTCAATGCACTTGCGCCACTTGTCCCTGAGGCTTCGAATTCCAGACAACCAGAAATCTCCCGACTGCTGTTTAATCCACTCCTGGACGGCGAGCTGGACATTTTCATCGTCCCCAAACCGGCGTTCACGCAGTGCAGCCTTGAGCTGGCGGAATAAAAAGTAGTCGCTAGATCTGGACTGTAGGCAGGATGGTTGAGCTCCTAAAATCCGCACTCGTGCAGGAGAACTTGTGCAAATATGGGCTTGTGGACAGGAGCATTGTCGTGGAGGAGCAGGACACCACGTGTCAACTTGACTGCGCCGCTTCTGACGGATACACGTTTTCAACCCATCCAGTTCCTCGGCGTAATATTGGCCTGTGATGGTCCTTCCACGAGGCGCATAGTCCACCATCAACACTCCCTCAGAATCCCAGAAGATGGTGGCCATGGTCTTCTCGGCTAAGGGTTGGGTAGGAACTTGATGGGGGTCGGAGAGCTCCTGTGGTTCCAGGCCATGCTTTTGAGCTTGTTCTCCGGATCCCAGTGATGGACCCACGTTTCATCACCTGTCACTATGCGTGACTCGAATTTAGCCGGGTCTTGGGTGTACAGGAACAGCAGCTCCTCCAAACTTTGACGACGTTGAAGTCAATCATGAGGCGTGAGGTTTCTAAGGACCCAATGGGCAGAGAACTTGGTCATGGCAAAATTGTCGTGGATGATGTTGATAACACTTCCATGTGATATTCCAAGTTCTCGCTCGATTTCTTCGACCTTCACCCGTCGATTTTCGAGGATCATCCTCTCCACACGGGCCAAATTGTCCTCGTTGTTCACGTCTGGTGGGCGTCCTGGACGGGGGTCATCTTCAAGGGACTCACGACCATGGCGGAAGTCCCTATTCCAGCGAGCAATGGTTGCATAGGAAGGGGTGGTGTCGGTTTACACTGCAACCATGCGTTCATGGATCTATTTTGCATTCTTGCCTTCCTTGGTCAAAAATTTGATCACTGCGCGGTGCTCAACCTTCTCCATTGTTGAAAAATTTGTGACTGACGATCTGCGATCAGCTAATGCTTGTTAAATAGACGAGGTAGGAGCGTGCAGGTGTAGGTCCTGACTTGTCATAACTTGTCCTAACACCCCCACAAACAGCCACCTCCCTTTCTTTGTTTTGCCCAACCGATTCACAAAACTTATTTACCGCCCCTCGTAATCCTGGATTAATGAAATCTAACAAAGGATGTGATGAATGGAAATGGTCGGCCAGACAACCACTTCCGTCTCCTATATAAGACATGCATCATCGGTAGAAAAAGAGCCTCTATTGATGCAATTATCCGCGGTTTTTTAACTTATAGACGAATATCTCATACGAGGTAGTTTACAAAAGAGTATCTACAAAAGCCTAAGATCATGAAACTGGGGAAAATAGCTGTAGTGATTGGATTATGTAATAGGTAGGCTACTGGCACCACATTGCAGGATTCAATAGGCCCAGCGAAGGTTAGGTGTTAGAGTCTCTTCAGCGTCACAAATTATAGGGGGGGTTGGAGGAGAATTGCCAATTTATAGCGGGATTCATTGGTATCGATTTATAGGAAGGTGAATTAAGTATCTGACTCCAAAGATAATTTATTCATTGGGCTTACCGAAGGTTGAATAATATACTTTATTGTAATATTGGCCTATTAACGGGGCAAGCGGCACGTGGGATGAGCTTTAGTTGTCGAGTTTCATTGTTTTCCACTCCAAGAGCGGAGTTACCTAAAGCTGTATGTCTCATTACTTATATATCGTCGTAATATATGTTTACTCTTTCCTTTATACAAAACATTCAAACTAGAGAATTTGGTGATCTTTTTTCCCATATTTTATTACTCTTACAGATTTAGGATTCTCATGACAAACACTGTGGCCCTTTGGCAGGAGAGACCCTAAATGTGAATTACTCGTGTCATTTCGCTTTTATTGGAATTGCAAAGTAATTTATGGACGGGGAGAAGGGCGGGGTCTTATCGATCCCATTTTACAAGTCTATTTAACTTCCGATTAACTTGAAAAATTCGATTTCGACGAAAAGTTTTAAATGAAGTTTTCTATTGCTATCTTTAAACAAAATAAAGTTCGGTGTATTGGGTGAAGGTGTTGGAAGGATATTACAATATGGCAGGCACTTTGTAGTGAAGAAAGGGAGTAGCAAGGGGGAAAACAAAGAACCTTAGGTGGGGGAAAATGAAAGGAAATGAGAGAGAAGAGAAATGTTATTGTTTAATGCTATTTTAAGAAGAATTCATTTGTTATATATAGAGAGAGAACTAAGCAATGGCTTCGCCACTCCCCCCACCCCCCCTACGGGCAGAGCTTGGGCTTTGCTACTAAGATTAAAATTTAAAATCTAAAACAAGCAGCGTTGGTTAAATTTTCTGCACTTCACCATTTGTAATTCTCTGAGTTTTTTAAGAAATTCACAAAATTTCGTTACTTATATTTATTTCTGAACTTCACCATTTTGTTTCTTTTTGTTATTATAAAAGAATTATTAGCAATAAAAGAAACATAAGTGTTAACCAAACTAAGATAAAATTATTCAAATACTCAAAAAAATCCCCTTCTTAAATTATAGAGTTATTCAAGAATTAAAGAGTAAAGCGCTGTCAACTTGTATTGTAAGAGTAATTTCCGTCCTTTCTGCTGATCGTGAATCATATAGAAACGAGACACAAATCTCTTTTCTTCCGTTAAGTTAGGTTAGGCACCACTTAAGGATGTACCACCTAACCTGACGGAAGTATATGTGGTATGGTCTCTATCGGTGTTTTTTATTGCCTACGACGGGGGAAAAGGGCCGAAATTTTGACCCAGGGGAGAGCGTGTTTACGTAAAGAAAGTATAAAAGAAAATTGAAGAGTAGTGTTAAGATTTGTATCAAAGAGTGTGGTGAAGTGAAAACTATAGGAGGAGCGATTGTAGGGAGAAAGAAAGAAATGAATGAGTAAGGCAGTGTTTAAGAGTAACACAAGAGAATATTTTAAACTTAGAGAGAGGATCGAAGGTAGTGTTAAAATGTAATGGAAGAGAAATGTTTACAAGAACAAACAAAATTCGACCTGATGTGGCATCACTGAGCCAAGTCAGTGCCACTCATATACCAATGAAATCAGCCCCACCACCGATATAGCTGCACGAAGTTAAACCAGACTAAAGGGGACTGGGTGGATATGGGAGATGATCCATGATGTTACGGGTGAGTCCCTCTCTCGTATATAAGAATCCCATGAATTCGCTCAATGACGTTGGCTCGAATTCGGGAGACTCGCCGGTGGAGAACTTTATTAAGGAGATCTATGTATCTATGGGAGGTTTGTAGTTCGTTACCATTCACCTCTAGGGCGCCATTGATGCAACCTGTGCTACAAATCTCAATTACCATGATACCAATGCTAATACTAACACTCCCATATTGCGGGAGGCGGTGGTGGAATTATAAATGTTATGGCAGTCAAATTGTAGGGTCGGTATGGGATTATTTGGCTTTTTGTTATCTCCACGTGAGGGAATCTGTGAGTATTTGTGTACGTATTTATGTGTATGCGAGTGGTATTATGTATAATGAGGGAAGACGATGTCATTGTGAGCTAGTTTATGGGTCCTCTTGGAAGAAGGAAAAAGGACTTGGAAAAGATACTTGCATTTTCCTCTTGAAATTAGTAATTTAGGAGAGGCAGGGAAAAGATAAGTTTATTTCTTTGTTTTAATTTATAAATTAATTTTATTTATTATTTTTTTTACTTGTTTTCTCTTTTATTCATTATATTCCTTTTTCTTTCCTTCTTCATTCAAGCTTTTTCTTCAATCCTATTTTCTTTTGTTCTTTCTTTCTTCCATATATTCTTTCTTCCCCGAATACCAGAAAACCTTTATCTCCAAACAGCGCAGAAACGGAAGTACCTTATCGTGTTCATACTTAAACACACAACAACTCCTCGTCGTTACGTTTAAACCAACGCATACAATACAACTAAACAAAACCTCAGCTATTGCAATACACACAGCCAAAACAAACTCTAAGCAATTACAATACCTAAAGAGAACGCAAACTTCTCATCCATTACAATACACACGGGGAACATAAAACCTCGAGCCATTACAATACACACAGAGAACGTAAAACTTTCACCCATTAAAATCTACAAAGAAAACACAAATCCTTCAGTATTTACACTGCACACTGAGAAGAAAAAACAGCAGCTATTACAATATACGGAGAAAACAAAACCCTCAGCCATTACAAGAAACAAACATACAAATCACTGATCCACCACAATACACTCAGAAAACACAAACTCCTCAAATATTACAATAAACACACCTAAAACACAAAAACCTCACTCATTAAATTACACACAGTGAACACAAAACCTTGACTCATCACAATACACGTACATAACATAAACCACTTAGCTATCATAAAAAAACACACATAGACCACAAACCCCTCAGCCATTAAAAGAATCTAACATAGCACAAAACACTCAGCCACCATAATACATACAGAAAACCCCTACCCTCAGATATTTCTATATACACACATTAAACATGAAACCCTGTCATTACAATACACAAAGTGAACATTAACCCTCAGCTATTATTATAGAAACAGAAAACACAAACCCCTCATCCATTCCAATAAAACCTTCGAGAATACAATATAAACAGATAATACAAACACTTGGCCATTAAAATACAAACAAAGCACAACAACCACCAGCCAATACCATATACACAGAGAACACAAAACCTTCCGCGATTTGAACATACAGATATCACAAACCTTCAGACACTACTCTACCCTAGGATAAGACAAAAACCCTCAGTCTTTAAAATACGCACAGATAATCAAAATCCATAACCATTAATAGTCAAACACAAAATTCAAAACTCTCAGCAATTACAAACAGAGAAAGGACACAAAGCTCTTAGTCATTACAACACACAGAAAACACCATCCTTCAGGCATTACAAATACACACAGAGAACACATAACTTTTTGGAATTAAACAACACGCAGGGAATTTCAAATCACAACCATTAATATAGAAAGAGAAATCACAAAATCTTTGGTCAATACAAAACATACAGAAAAAGTAAACCTTCAGCTTTACAATAAAAATGAAGAATATAAACCTTCAGGCATTACAATACGCTTTGAGACCTCAAAAGCTTTAACCAGTATAAAACACAGAGAAGAGAAAACTCGCAACCATTTTTATATACGCAGGTAATTTAGGCAGGTAATATACTTAGGAATTACAATGCAGTCACAGAGAACAGAAAAATCCTCAGTCATTAAAATAGAAACAGAGATCACAAACCACTCAACCATTACAATACATATGGAGAACCAAATCCTTTATCGATTAACAAAAACCAGAGAAAACAAAAACTTCAGCTATTACAATACACACAGAGAACTGAAATCCTTTAGACATTACAATGCACAGAGGACAATACAATAAACACACAGCGAAGAAATTTCTCGGTCTATAGAATACCGACACACTGAGAATTAAAAAACATTGAGAATAAAGCTTCCTCAGCAATTACAATACAAAGAGAAAACATTAAACTCTCAGCCCTTCCGGTACACAGATAATACAAAACTCTCCGACATCAAACTAGACAAGACAAAACTATTCTTCAAAATACGCAAAGAGAACAACAAAATCCTCAGCCATTAGAATAAACACAGAAAAACTAAACTCTCAAATAATATCATATACAAAATGTGAACACAAACCTCAGTCATTTGTATCAAAACAGAAAGCATCTCATCCATTGCAATAAACACAGGGAATACAAAAGATTCAGTTATTGCAATGCATACATCAAAAAAATCCTTTAGGCATTAAAATGTACACAGGGAACACATAAACTTGATCAATCACAATATACTAAGAACAGAAAAACTTCAGCGATTACAATACACAGAGAAAACTCGAAGTCTCAGTCATTGAAATGCACATATAAATCAAGTCCTCGCCCATTACACTACACCCAAATAATACAAACCCTCGTAGATTAAAATATTCTCAGAGAACATAAAATCTACTATTACAAAAACAAAGAAAGCAAAACCTATAGTTATTAAGATACATACAGATAACAAAAACTATCGGCCATAAATATACACGCAGAGTACTAAAAACCTCTAGGTATTACAATACACACAGAGAAAACAAAAGACTTAGCCATCAATATACACAGTGAGCCTATCCCCCTCTTTAAGTGCAATACATACAGAGAACTAAAATACCTCGGCCATTACAATAAACATAACGAACATAAGCACTCAGCCATTACAATAACCTCAGTAAATACCATCCCCTCAGCCATTAAAATACACACACATAACACAAAAGCCTCAGTAATTACATACACATTGAACACAAACCAAAAGCCATCAAAATACACAGGGAACACAAAACCTGCAATTATTAAAATAAAAACATATAACAGAAAACACACAGCCATTAGAAAAAACACAAATAGAACACAAAACCCTCAACTAGAACAATACATAAAGATAACAGACAACCCCCACTTATTGAAATAGGCACAAATAAAACACAAACCCTTCAGTCATTACAATACGCACAGAGAACGCAAAACAAGCAGGTATAATAAAACACACAGAGAATACAAAAATCTCAAACCGAGAACACAAAAGCCTTATCCATTCCTATACACAGATAACACAAAACCTTTAGGCATTATAAGACAAACATATTATAAAATATCATAATTTATTTATATACATACAGAGAACAAAAACTATGAGCAATTACCATATAACAGAGAAAAGAAAACCCCCAAATAACACAAATATATGAAATTTAAATATACTAGAATAAAACAGAACCCTCAGAAATTAAAATACCCGCATATAATACAAACCATTAGCCATTAAGTATACACAGAGAACCCCAAACCATAAGCCTTAAAAATTCAACCGAAAACACAAAGCCATTAGATATTACAACACATAGAATTTAAACTTTTAATGATTACAATAAAAGAGAGATCCCATAACCTTCAGGTACTAAAATACACACAGGGCACAAAAATCCCATAGCCATAAATATAAAACAAAAATCGCAAAACCCATAGTCAATACAATAAACACTGAGAAATAAAACCCTCAACCATTCAGATTAAAATAGAAAACAAAATCACACACCTAATACAATTCCAAATGAGATAGAAATATCACCCAGAGAACAAAAAATTATCAGTCATTACAATATTCACAGGTAATATATAACCCTCAGGAATTACAATAAAAACAGATAACACAAATCCCTCAGGCATTACAATAAAAAAGAGAACAAAACAACCTCTGGGTTTACAATACGCAGAAAGCAAAAAACACTCAACCTTCACAATAAATGCAAAAACAGAAAACCGCCTGCCTTTAGAATAACCAAAGTAAGGAAACCCTCAGCCATTACAATAAACACACAGAGAACAAACTTCTCACCAATTACAATTCATACAGAGAACACAAACCTTTAGTCGTTACAATACATGGCTACAACACAAAGCCCTCAGCCATTATAATACAGTGCTTATAATTCACAGAGAGAACACAAAATCTTCAGCTGTTAGTATAAACACAGTTAATAAAAATAAGTCAGGTATTACAATAACAAATAAGAACACTAAAACTTCATTTATTTCAATACACAGATAATACAAACCAACAGACATTACAATGCGCCAAGAGAACACAAAACTACTCTTTACGATACCTGAAAATAACAATACACAGAAAAATACAGGAAACCCTAAGACATTATAATATACACAAAATGGCCACAAATCCCTCAGCCATAAAATTTTAACCAGAAAACACAAACCCTCATCGATTACAATATAAACAGGAAACATAAATCCATAAACCATTAAAATAAACATAAAGAACCCAAAACATTAAGCTATTCTAATACAAGCATATAACACATACCCTCACCCATTACAATAGACACAGAAAACGCATAACCCTCAGCTATTACAATACACACTGAGAGCAAAATATCAGACATTACAATACACACAGATAACAAAAAAGTTTCAGACATTACGATACACACATAACACAATAGTGTCAGCCATTACAATACACACAGAGAACACAAAACTCCTCAACTATTACAATACATACATAAAAAGCCTCAGCAATTAAAGTACACAGATAACCCTTGTCTTCAGATATTTAAATTCACGATAAACTCAAGTCATTACAATAAATACTGAAAACACAAACCCTCAGTGTGAGGGAATCCCTACGTGGAAGATCTTTAGCAGAAAGGAAATCCTATGTACAGCAGAAAGCCCAGCTAGGCCTAAAGTGGTAAGCGTCTCCCCCCCCCCCACGATTCACCTTTATGCGGGCTAAAATAGCTCAGCAAGAAGATTCGAGGCCCTTCGAGAGTAGAACTGTTTCCCGCTATCCCCCAACTTCGGAAGAGCCTCGGACATAAATAACGCTCGACTCCCCGGAAGAGACACCGAGTTGAGAAGTCTCGCCAGAAACCAGAAGATTTGCTCATGGTTCCAATTCATGTGCTAGCAAAAACTAAAAGTGCCAGCTGGACTATTTTGTGTATTTGGAATTAGCCCCAGACAGGAGTTAATTCCACTGAATGATCACCCGAGTGATTTTCACGACTTCTTTCATCAACCCCTGTCGAAGCCCGCCTTATTTCAGGTAGCCGAAATACTCTCTCCTGGACCGGAAGTTACACCCATCCTTGCTTTTTGAGAACCGTCATCACTCCAATCCCTCGCTCTGAAGTCTGAGTGGTCTTACCTCACGTACAGAAGACATCCGTAAGTCAACCACCCTCCCCCCTTCAGTAACCCAATTGAGTTAATCTTTCCCCCCTTCGTATATTGATGTGATTTTTGCTCGTTAATTCACTGAGGTAATTTTACCTTTCGATTCTTTATTAATTTTTTGGTGTAAATTAAATTCATATTTTTATACATGTCTCTTTAAATAACATTGAACTTTGCCATTGTCCATAATTTACCTGACCTCGTTGCACTCTCTCGTTACTCAGCCCGTCTGAACGCGTGGTTTTCCCTCCCTTTTGTCGGTTCGCTTTCAAGTTATTGGTCCTCTCCCATAGATATAATATGGCATTAATATAATGTAATGTCATACCACGACACTAAGCCCTTACAAAACACACACAAAGAACACAAATTTCTCAGCCATTACCGGGAATTAGAAATTGTTGTGGGAAGTATTCGCAGGTTGTCTAGTCGCCAAAGACTGCGCCCGAACTTAACTTAGGCAGTTACTACACCGAAGTAGAGTTTTATGTTGTGCTTCACTTCTTCCTTGCAGTACTAAGAGTGAAGTGTCCCTCACATACTGCTTATGGGCAGGGGCAACACTGCATCGAGCGAGAAGCAGTCCACCAACCCAAGGCAGGGTGGACTAAACGGGGTGGATGTTGGCGGAAACTTTCGGGGTGGTAAAAATTTACACCCTCCGATCGTGGGAGGGGCGAATTGGGGAACTCATTCATTTATTTTAAATAAAAAGAAACCATCCAGTAATTCCCCGTCAGGAAGTGTCTGAAACGAAGTTCTGCGCCAAAGTGGTAAAGTTAGTCGACGTAACCCTCCCCTTCACGTACATAGGACACACGCACACAGACACACACACGCTAGTATAAACAGGCCCAGGAACTTCAATGCCGCGCTCTTATTAACACTGAATCTAATACTAACTCCAAGCGTCTATGGCACTGATATTAATAGTAATAGTATCAATATTAGCCAGAATCATAATACCTGTAATATTCAGTGAGGGAAATTCAAATCGTTTGATTTACAAATTCTATTAATTAATATTATTATTTTACCTTCTTTTAATTATTATTATTATCATTTTAAAACTTATTTTATTGTTAGTATTTCTAAATTAATAATAATTATGATTATTATTATTATTATTATTATTATTACAAGTAGTAGTAGTAGTAGTGGTAGTAAGAGTGATAGAAGTGGTAGTGAAGTGTTCAAAAGATTCGAATGACAACAGTTGGCCAGTGCAAGCGGCGCGACGGGAATCCTTGGGGAGATCTTTCATTCACTCCTCTCTTGGATGATTGCCACCATGAGGGGGATCAAAGCCCCCGGCGAGTGAAGGCGGGAGCACTGCTAAAGGGAAGGGGGAGGCTATACAGGGAAAGAACAAAAACTCCACCACCGATATCTCGTCTGAATTCGTGGTTGACACCCTCCCCCCCTCCCAGTGTGCAGCCCCTGGCGAGGGCGATTTTTCGATTAATTGAACCTTATCAAATGTATTTAAATTTTAATTAATATAAAGTTATGAAATTTCGATGGTTGCCATGGCGATTGGATCGTGGCTAGCTATGATGGGGGAGGTGCCGGGTGCCACCTGAGCCCCGTTTTCAGAGGAAAAACTCTTCTTGGAATCCTTCCATAAATCGCCCGAGCGGTTTGTCTCCTGGCGTCTACAAACGAGGCAACCCTGGGTTGATTTAGGGCTCTGTTGCGAACACTTGGCGGATTAAGGAGAGTTGCGTGCCTATGGACCCTTTGGCCTCGACGTGACTCTTCTTTTGCAAATACGGACCTTGACCTTGCCTAAAGTTTTAACACTCCCAACCTCACCAAACATCCAATAAACTAATTATTATGCATGGGGACATGAACTACAGGATTATTCTTTACTCACATAAGGTAATGGAGATTAAATACCCGCGACCAGTTAGACTATCCTCGGAGATTTTGTTCCGGAGAGGCGTCGCTCGAGTAGTTGCTTGTTTTTCTCAATAGATGTCGTTCGTCAACCTGCTTGTCGAGTTGACGGGTGACGTCACGAGAGATCTAGCTTAGGGGGAGGCGACTTCAAACGAAAAGTCCTTCTATTTTTTTAGTCGGTAGGGGCGACCTTGCCCTAGTTTTCTTCCGGAGGAGATGAAATCGTTGTCTTCTTTTTTTCTATCTAGTTGGGGTTTGTCCAACTCAGATAGAGTAAGGTTTGGAGTCCTCAAACTGGGTTCATTGATACTCAATAATCTTGGGGCTAAAACGGCGCCGAGCTTCCTTGATACAATCTTGTTTTTTACAAGGACTGCAAGTTTTCCTTAACTTGCAGAATACTTTCTACCGGTGATTTTTCTGTTTTCTTCTCGAACTCGAAAAATCTCTCAACCGGTGACTTTCTTGTATCTTCAAGTTGGAACGAACAAAAAGCCTTGTTTCCTCGGGTCAACCTGTTATATACCCAAATTACTCCCACGAGGTAATGAGGAGGTGGAGATGGGACTCGCAAGTTGAAACCTCAGGTTGGTCTCCCGCGCTTGGTGTCGTGTAGCTCTGAGAGAGGGTTATACGAGATAAACGGCTGTTTGCACTTTTGAATGGATTGTTTATAAGTACACCCTCGAAGGGCCTGCCTTTTGAGCTGAGGTCAGGAATCGGTCTCGTAACATTTACCCTTGTCCTGTTCTCCTATGTTACCGGAGAACATCGGAGGGGCAAAGTTAAACCCAGATGTCTTTTATTATTATTTTCATGGCCTCGATACATATATATATATATATATATATATATATATATATATATATATATATATACTAAACACTTACCTCTCTACATCGTGGATAGGACTAAGTATTTTAAAGTTATCCAGCCTAATTTCAGACTTGCATACTTTGATGCGATCTCGTCTGGGCGAGGAACTGGCTCGTTTAGAACCAGCTCCGTGCGGGTCGACCTTCTCCGACCCTGTTCGATGCGATTAATCTAATATTGGTAGAACCAATATAAGATGAATCGCAAGATTCACAACTATACAAATTACAATGGAGTGGCAGGGGAATGGAATTCGGTCCTTATAGTTGAAATAGGACCCAATATTGTGGCAATTTTTAAATATTAATTCTGGGTCCAGATATGGATAGAATTTATTTAGAGTCTTCGTAATTTCTTTAACAAAGTCGTTCGATTTTTTGCCAAAGAAAATGTATAATTTCTCTACAGTATTTTCTGTTGACTTTTCATGATAGAGAGAATTAAAAAAACGTTTTACTGAGTTTTTACACTAATACGTCAGAGTAGCCATTATTTCTCACGATTATTTTAAGAAAAGAGAATTCTAAATGTGGGAGTCTGTATAAGGAATATATATTGTAGGCTCGATGAATAAGGGCTTTTATCGAAGATAACTTAAGGTTTTCTGGCAAGAATTGAGAACAAAGCGGTCGCTCGCTGCCTCAGTGTGCTTGGTTCGTATCCCACAGCTGTACAGATTTTTCCAATTAGCAAATAACATTTTTCCAAAGAAAAATTGGCAAAAGGTGTTTATATGATGTCACCTACCATAGAGCCAATACCGTAAAGAATTAAGCACAGCATTTCTGGCTTGGTTTATATCGTGTATTGATAAATGGGAAATTAATTATAAACTTGAAAGAAAATAGCGTAAAACGAGGATGTAGAAGAGGCTCGATAATTGTAACCTAATATATATTTCCAATAGTTTGTTTGAATGTAGTTATGTATATACATATATGACCACTATAGAAGGCACCTTAGAGCGACTTTAAAGGCCTAGAAAGTTGACCATTGGGGGTAGCCTGACCCGGGAAGTAACATAGGTTACTGATATTTGGCAAAAGCGACAACAATACCATCTGGTTTTTAGCTTAGGTTAAGTAAAAAATAATAATAATAATAATGATATATTCTCTACAAGGTAAAACTATGAATATTGTGCACCACAAAGTTATGGGGCGCTGCTGAACAACCCTAAATATAGTTCATAGAATGAGAATATAGTTTGTGAAGGAAAAAAAGAACAAGATCAAACTTCTCTTATTTTATTTACGAAAGCACTTTTTAACCCCAGTAACCCCGGTTACCTCTGCTAGTACGTAACAATATATAAACTTTGTAAGAGGAAGAATCTTTTTAATTTTCATTATTTTATTCTATAAGAGAGAAAATCAATGCAACAAAATGGGGGAATAGATTTCGATAAATGTAATGGTGGCATTCCAGGTCATCCATGTCTTAAAAAAAATAAATGCAGAGGTGAAAAAAACTCTACATGTAGAAATATTAAAATATAACGATTTAAAAATGTTTGGGGGAACATTACGTGAGCTCCAACAGCGATTAGTTCGAAGAAGTTAGAGAAAGTGTCCTTCAGTTTCCACCATTAGAATAATACGTGGCAGAGACACGTATTTTTGTTTTGTACTGGCCACGTTCTTGTTTAACTGGGAATGAATGGCATATAAAGGAGAAGGAAGAACTGAAAGAGTAGGAAGAACGCTCTCACAGTGCCACGACAAATATGGAGAGAAATGGTTACCTAATTGAGGCAGTAGCTAGGACGTCTCGGACGGATGCCTTGAGGGAGTTTTTAAAGAGTGTAGTATAAAAGTGAAAAAATGAGAGAAGCAGCTATCTAAGGAACCTTGGATCTGAAGGTGTCAGTTGCAGTTAAAATATTATAATAGGAACGTTTAGGGATTACCAAAACGGTCAGGTCTCAAAAAGCAACTCCCCACGGCGAGACAATGGCTTGCTATCCATGAGTCCGCTCGCAGCTTCATAAGAAGTGTCCTTGGCAACCAATGACGCACAGGACACGAAACCATTATATGAACTCGTATGACAACATTAAAAGAGATCCAAATTGGCTCATATTCAGTATAAAAGAGCCCCTTTTACATAGACAAAATCTACCCACTTTCAGGGTATTTACATATACTAAGAGGTTCAGCACGATGCCTTTACGGGCCCCGACAGGTCCCAATGGCCCCGCTTTAGGTTTTGCAAATTTTTACACAAGGTGAAACCATTAACACACGTTATGTACGTTTTTAAATGTAATTACACTTATTTCACACATTCACACGTTTTCGCATATCTTCGTGTATGGGCAAATAATAACTGAAAAGAGGGAATGGACTCGAGATCACCCACAGGAAATGGCAAAATTCACATAAATATAGACGCATACATTCTTCTAACGCTGTGACCAGAGAGTAAATAACATATAAGAACCTGTGTTGGTGTGGCGATTTTTATCGCATTAGATTATGTTGGAGGGTCAGCAAATGCTGTGAATGGAACGTGATGAAAGGTATTAGATTATCTACATATTTGGCGTTGTCTTGGTAATTTTAGGCATTCTAATCATCATTTACCTCTTCGGTTAGGCGCGGAAAGCACTTTATTATTAAGATACCAGCATTCTGACCGTCACTCTATTTGCAACGATACTATCTTAAAAATAACTGCTTTCCGCGCGAAAACGAAGCCGTAAAGGATGAAAAACTGACGTCAAACACCCTCAGTACTGTTTTTACGTACTTGCCATTTATTTATATTCTATTCGTATATGCGTTTGGATAATACTTCAATTTAGGACGCGCTATTTCTGGGCTACAATTAATGCATCGGTTTTGCACATTTATCGAAATAATAAAGACCGTACCGCCACCTACTCTAGGCTAGTTCACCCCAAAAGGAATTAATTAATAAAGTTTGTTTTATCAAACCCTACTCTTTTATTGTCTTGCTTAACAGTAGCTTCACCATTAAAAAGTTATTTACTTTTTAAATTTTAGAAAGGATTTTTTACCTTTAAAATAAATAAAATGATTGTTCTTTTTAATTAAATATTTATGGTAGCAATCAAGCCTATTGGTAGGAATCATGGTACTGTAGCACCGAATTTCAACTGTTTATTTAAAGAGTTTATATAATAAAATAAATAGCCTTAAAATGATTACATTTTGTGCAAATATTTTTTTCGAGTCAATTTCTGGATTAAATTATCCGAACTCATGACGAGAAATTCAGAATCAAATTGTAATAAAAAATTTTCCCTTGTCAATAAAGTTAAATTTGTGATTGGTCAAATTTAACTTACTAATAGCAAACCTACACTTTCGTCGTAAGTCGCTGGTGTAGCATAAAAAAAACATGTAAAGAGCAAATAGGTTTTGTTAGTTGAATAAATTATTCTCCGACAGAATAAATACAAGTGTGTTTCTTAAAATTGGTCCTCTTTCATTATTTTTTTCATGTCTTTGTTTTATGCGTTGATGGAAAAGAGGTTTGCAGTTTTGTGTAGTGAGAAAGGCGAAATGAATTTTCTGGGAGCGATGGAATTGATGACTTTTATCTGCCATTTGTTGAACAATACGGTAAGATGTGACCCTGAGGAAGGCTTTGAGCTCATGAGGCTTCTGTTACACAAATGAGAAAAAGAAGTGAGTTATGAAAGGAAGAAATTGTTAATTTAACCAGGGAAATTATTTGTATTTTAAAAAAAGTCGATATAACTCCGGCACGAGTGTGGATGTGTAAGTGTGCGTATAATAGTATCTAAAGAAAAAGTATTGGAAGAAATAAGAGATGGAACCAACCAGGTTCCTCTTCAAGGACTGAGGATGGAGAAAAGGATGACAGCCACAAAGATTAAAAGAAATAAAAGACATTTGCTGAGAAAAAAAGGCGAGCATCCAACCGTTTAGTGAGGCGGGGAGGGGCGAAGTGGTGGCAGAGATGGGATATGGTATGAAGTGTATTGGAGAAAATCTTAGGAGAGAAGGAGGATATTTGGAAAAAAAGGACTTGGCTTCCTTTACAAGTTTGCTTAATTTTTGCTACTCTTTTAAGCTCATTTTTCGTTTTCCCACAATCACCTAGATATATAAGTAGCAAATCCCACCTGAGAACAGAGAGAGGAAGAGACGAAAGGAAGAGGTAGGTGTGTGTGTGTGTTTTGCACAGCCTTTCGTCTTCTTTGTTTGGCATGGAAGATCCTGCTTTGTATAGTCGAAGGTCATAATTGCTTTCGTGGTCGAAGCGTCTTTGAAATTCCTTCTTTATTTATGTGGCCAAACGTTCCCTATCAAGGCATTTGCCGAGCGCGGTTCTCCCTCGGATCCCGCACGTTTCTGTCCTCTAATTCCAGGTAGCAATGGCGTTACACACGAATGAGGTCACGTTGGTATCGGTGGTAACCGAGCGCTGGCTTCTGTTCGCGCTTCGCAAAACAGACAAAATGACGCAGTCGCAGAATACCGCATGCGGTTATGTACGTGTGTATATTGAGGAGTATAGGGGATGACGTCATTATAAAGGTTATCTTGTTTATACTTTTCTGAAACAATTTAAATATGAAAAAAAAAAAACTTAAATGTGTGAGATGGCGAGGAAAAGCAGCCGATCATTGGACACGACTATTGCCGTGCAACGATGATCCCAACGTCAAGTTAACGTTGGTTTGAGAAATACGCATATTATTATGGCTAAGCAAATCTTACATACTTGTATTTTCCTTGTTATTTTTTACTATATTCTAAATTTATCTTGTTTTTATTACATTTCATGCTTTATATTCTACTCAATTTCACTGCTAATCTACCATCTGCTAATTTCATCTCCTATGGATTCAAAAAGAAGAGAAATACAATTTTGCTACTGCTCTAAAGTCATTTACTTTAACGTCTTTTATGATATAGTTTCGAGTTTGCATTATTTTTTATATGTTTTATGTCTGCTTCTCTATTCATTACAATATTCTCGCATGCCTTCATTCACACACGCATATATTCAAACAGCCACAAAGCTACTCTCTTATTCATACATGTGAGAAAGGTAGTTTTATATATACGAGCATTCTAGGTAAAAAGCACACCAATATGCGTAATTTTTATCCAAATTAGACAAAGCTGCCGAATGTTTAATTACAAGGATCAAAAATTCTTTGTTTATGGCGGGAGGGGCGAGAGGAGCTACTTAAAAAGGATAAATTTTCAGGTAAATTTCATAAATTCTAAAACTCCGTTCCCTTCACTATATTTCCTCAGTTTGACTTCTCTGAATGTACCGATCAAAAGGAGGCTAGCCGTAACTTTATCAAGAGAAACATGTACGGTGTGAGTTTTTACGACCGATCTACGCGCTTTAAATTTACCTTTTTTGCCATTGGTGATATGCAGCTTAACTTGTGATCTGAAACACGGGTATCTACAGCGAATGGCAACCGCAGCCAGATTGCACCAAACCGGAATCCATATGGCGACTTACCACACTCGGTGTGGATTAAGTTTGCTGTAATCGGAAGTAATGTTTCCATACAACCTTTCCGTTTCCATGGGAAAGCACATGTAGTTTACCAAATGATGCATCTCCGTCTTCACGAGAACAGAGTTTGGAGATTGACTCGTGATGCGTTTCCTTTCTTACTGGAAACAGGTACTTGACTACCGTCTTAAACATTTGCGTCTCCATGAGAACCGTCCGGTCATATTTGTCCCATAAATTGCCACCAATTGGCGGTGCTCACTAGATCACGTCAATTCTATTTCCCAAAATCAGTTTCTGCCACAGTCTGCACTCCTTCAGACGTCTAGTAAGGATTAGTGAAGCGGTGGATAAGGAGAGGTGTTAGTTGGTTTGTAGTGAAGCAAAGTAAAGAGCTACTAAAGCCACTGATAGAGGGGGTATAACAGCACAATGGTGCTTTTCAGCATTGCTCTTTTTGAACTGTTTCCTCATCAAAGTCGTGAGAACAAATGGAAAATCTAGCATGTAAATTAGCAGCTATCCTAGACTTTTTTAACGTCCTAATTTACTCAAGAATCTTTTCGAAAACGTTTTAAAAGAATCGAAGTGTCGGTTCCTTAAGAAAAAAAACCCTATAAAATTATTATTAAAACACAAATGCTTTCTATGTGTCCTACTTCTTTGCACTCCATTATTAACTCATATAAGAAATAAAAATAGATTCAATATGTATAATCTACTATTCAAATGACTTAAATATACCATCCGAGGAACAGAATATTCCTCCTCCCACAATACAAGCAAGAACAACGGACTCAAAATAAAGAGTAGATAAGTGGAGCCCAAGGTTAGACCTCATGTCTGACGTTGCCTACACTTCTATATGCTTATGTATGTGGTCTCAAACTGGTGAGCACAAGATATTCTCTAGCTATGGTACACGCTCTCAGCATTCTTCCTAACACGATCCCCTATCATATATTTGATGCTTTTACTTATTATCTTATTTTGGACTTAATAATTATTCTCCTGTTTTCCTATTTGCTAATATCTTACCTGTTTCGTATATATTAATGTCATCTTATTTTGATATCTTTTTCTCACGCTGATCAAAGAATTTGGCAAAACACAACGCGTAGTTTGTTAGTCGCATCATTATGCGAGCTAAGTCCTGTTTTACATTTGGGAACACCTCACGGATATTTCATTCGTGTTTGGCAAAGATATTTAAAAGGAAAATGTTCACAGTAACCACAACAATTCTAGGATCATTCGCATTTCCACCACTCTTAATAGATTGCCTTAAATGGAAGCCTTTCACCAACTAAGAATCTCTACACATACAATATGATTTGGTCTACAATGGAACTTAATCTAACCGATCCTAAAGCAACCTCAATCGCTTTCGTACTCTCTAAAGTGAATATTTGTAAAGACCCCCACTAAAGAAGCACCATTCAAATCTCCCTTTCCAAAGTAAAATTTTCTCCAAAGATTTATTAGAAAAATAAATGATAGAAATAATGTTAAAGAAGATATTGTTCGACATAAAAAACAGGGGGAGGATTTTCAAATCGCCATTTAAGGAGGGTGGATGTTCAAGTGAGATTTGCTCCCTCAAGAGCTTTTTTAAATTTCTCCTCTCCCGGATGCGTCTGAAATGTTCTTCGTCAATCTTAAAGGCGAATCCTCCCTGTGTTAATAAGCCCCCTGCATCAGAGTCCCTAGATCTTTACTTGTTCTCTCTCAAACGCAGTAAAAACGTTAAAAATAAACATATATTTAATAGCATGTCTACGTTCAGGAAAGGTTAGTATGTAAATATTACCATAATCATTCATCGGCAAAATAAGCGTGATGCCATCGGTCTTCTAAAAGGATTTTTGGACATGAGTAACAGAACAGTAGTACCAAGCATATTGAGGCGGTGGAGCCCTTTCGAGAAACGATTATAATATTGGCTGGATTATTGAAACAACCTTTCAAAATATTATATTTAATGGCATAGTCAACATACACTAGCTGCCAAAATATAAGGGTCAGTAAGAACAACTGATTAACATATTTATTATAAAAGATTAACAAAACTTTGAGACTATATATTATACAAATATTTAGATGTATCTAATATCTATCTTTCGTGAAACCTCAAGTAAATGGATTGAATATTTCAAAAGTTTTGAGGAAATAACCATACTATCTTCCAAATTTTAACGGAAAAATGTTAAGGTCGCAGAAAAACAATGTAAATTGGAACAAGAACGATAAAAAAACCTTACCATTAATTTTCTTTAACATTTCTTTACTAGCCATGACCTACCGACCTCTGTTACTAAAGGAATGAATTATTTCTTGAAAAATGATGGGATAATATTGTTCCACTCGTTTTTTAATAACTTCTAGAGTTTATTTTGGTACTTTGGAGTTCTCCTTCGCGCCCCATCCCAAATAATCTTCTAAACTTTTTCCACAGGGTTTAGATCGGGCCTTTGAGGTGGCAGTCATGAAATAAACCCCTTTATCATTTAAAGTATCTTAGACTTTCTTCGCAATCTGGTGCGGACCGTTGTCCTGCAAGAAGGTAGGGGGTTGAACTGACGAGTATCGGTGATGTGAAGGTCATGCTGTTTAAGAATCCTCTTGTAGATTTCAGCATTGAAAGTCCCTTGTAGAGGAATAAGTGGACCAGGAACAGCAGCAGACATCACTCTCCATACCATTACACTTCCTCCTCGTCTGAGACTAGTAAATCAAGAAAACTTGATTTGAGAAGAGCAGACTTAGCAAGTCTTCGTGCTGGCTTGACTGATGCGAGGCTAGATGTGTGCGAGGATGTTGAATATTCGTGGAATAGATTCAAAACTACGTTCATTAGTCATCAATCACGTTTCATCCGTTTGAAAAGCCTTCGTGGGACTTCCGTTCAACCAAAGTGGTCTAATCGAGAAATCGATCTAGTACTGAGGGAGAAGAGAACGGTGTCCTGGCAGTCACACATTTTTGAAGACTTTGACGAGTACCGTAGGCTAGCTAGGAGGGTGAAGTCAAGCTTAAGGGCAGCAAAGCGTGCCGAGGAGATCCAAGTGGCGAGACTCTGCAAGGAGAATCCCAAGTAGTCGTTTAGGTATGTAATTAGCCGTAAACCAATCCATCGCACGATTGGCTCTTTAGTGAATGAGGAGGGGGCATTAAAGCACTCAGATGCAGAAAATGCTAACCTCCCCAGCGACTACTTCTCTTCAGTGTTTACTGAAGAATATGGTCCTATCCTATCTTACTTGGAGAAAAAGCTGGAGGAAATGGACTTTACTCAAGGAGAAATAAAAAAAAAATCACTGATCTAAAGACAAATAAGTTCCCTGGACTGGACAGGTTTTTACCTAAAGAGTTAAAAGAAGTGCGCGATGAAGTGTCACGAGGTCTGAGCACGATCTTCAAAATGTCAATCTGGACCGGATGCGTTCCAAGAGACTGGCATGAAGCGGAGGTAATTTGTATCTTCAAGAAAGGAAACCCTAGCAAGCCGTCGAACTACTGACCTATTAGCTTAACCTCAATACATATTCGGTAAAATCATTGAAAGCATCCCCGTGGACAAAATGACGTCATAGTAAGAGTCCGACTTGCAATTGAGGAGATCCCAACATGTGTTCCGAAGGCACCGGTCATGCCCTACGTATCCTGTGGAATTCTTCCACTTCGTTTTTATTGAGCAGGACCTGGATAAGGCAGTGGGTGTTATCTACTCAGACTTTTAAAAAGCTTTCGATAAGGTACCACACCGCCACTTTCTTCGGAAAGTGTGTGCGCTTGGCGTGAACGGAAATGTAGCAAGTTGGCTAGAGAACTGGCTAAACGGCAGACAGCATTATGTAGTGTTGAATGAACAGGCTTCTGAGTGGATACCCCTTACTAGCGGTGTTCCTCAAGGTTCTGTCCTGGGATAAAGGATAAAGCAATAGTTTAAAGTAAAGAGGGAGATTAGGAGAGACACGAGAAGTAAATTGAAACCAAGAGGAGAGGGACAAGGAGAGAGGAAGAGATATAAATTAAGGTAAATACAAAATCAATGCAATAATTAAATTGTCACATCGGGTGCCCTATAAAAATGAAAATTGCCAAAAAATTAGGAACATAATTCCAAACTTGTTTCTTTAAGAAGGAGTTTTTTCATAAAAACCTTAATTTTAAAAAGGCAAAAGGGGAGATGTTAAAGTTATTAAATTGGCTTATACAGAAACAATAAACAAGGTTTCTTTTAATTTATTTTTTCTTATTGGTGATTTCTTGTCTAATAGGCGCTCATTTATCTGTTACTTGCTTATATATACCCTTATTATATTATTTTCTCTTGTAGTTATCCTTGAGAATGAACTGAATATAGTTCGAAAGTACTTAGAAGCACCTTTTTATTTTTCCTGCGGGACATTGCATTCCTTGTGAATTTCATATATATATATATATATATATATATATATATATATATATATATATATATATATATATATATATATATATATATATATATAATGTTCTATAGAGTATATATGGTAACATTCCTTCCCCATCAAATTCCATTATTTTTAAAGATTCCTCCCCACGAATAATACAAATATTTAGCACATATATCTGGTAATCAAAGGCCCGACTATGAAGAGAAGACCGAGTATATACGGGTAAATAAAATTCGATTGATCTTTTATTACGTTACTTGACTTTTCATCGATACGTTTAACACTTAGGAACTAAAGAGGATTTCATTAGTTTTTGCGCTTTAGTAATAATAATTCACTAGAACGTCTTTGGATTGCAATCCACATGCGCGAATTAATCAGGTCTGCCTCCTTTGCGGTTACAGTGCGTGGCTTTCTATTTTCCTTGATGAGAGCATTTTAATTATTGGATTCTCAAAACAGATTAAGTATTATTTTAAACTTTTTTATTTAAAAATATTGTAATTATTTCATATTATATTTTATTAAGTTTTAGGATTTTATTTTGGATTTTATATTTAAAAAAAAAACGATAGAAACTATCATTTAATAGGATCTAAAATAAGTTGCCATCTCATTTTGCCACCGGTAACAAAGTTTAGGCAATTAATTTTTCTTCTCAGATTTCAAAAATTTAAGGTATTATGTAATATATCTGTGTGTGGTTCTTCGTTGGTGAAGTGGTTCGTGTTGCCGATTTCTCACCCAACGGCAATAGTTTGAAATCCACTTAACAGTTTCTAAATGGGATGAAAGAAATTAGCTATATCGTCCTTTAGTAGCTTTATTTGAATGATAAATAAATGGTTACTTCACATTTCTTAACATGAGGTGGTTTATCGCGTAAAGCTTTACTTAGGATACAAGGTTTCAAAGTTTAGATAAGACTTGAGTGTGTTATGAGAGGTTGACGTAGGTAGTTTTACGAGAATGATATCTAGAATTAGGTCGGTAATGAAGTTAGAAATGATGTTGGGAAGGGCATCCGTCGAGCGAGTCGCTGTAGCAAAATTGAAGAGTGCAAATAGGCCCATCCAACACCCTCATATATACGGGTTACCTGCTAGGGCAAACAGGTATACAGGAAAAAACTGTGTCTGTTCTGAGATCCATCTGAGGTGAGGTCAGGAAAGAAGTAAAAGTAGAGAATTCAGGGTTGAAAAAAAGGTAAAAGTAAAAGAGAATATGGATGAAGAAATAGTTTCCCGATCGATTATTTCCTCGGCAAAGCCAATCCAATTCTGTCTTACTTTATATAAACCAAATTTCGTGCTATCGGAGCGTCATATCTTTTGTTTTCTAGCTTAAAACCGTCATTTCTAGTGGCTTCTCGGTTATCTAACTCAAATCTTGAGTCGTAATTGACCCTACAAAAGTCCCACCGTCATCACAGCTTCAAAACACGACTGGTAGTCACTGGTCTCTAAAAGTTTCCTTCATACATTAATCGAGGTATGACATTTACGACCAGACAACAACATAAATAATATGGGCTATGACATAACTCAGTGGCGCTAAATAAACAATTAATGGGGCATTTTATCCTTATTTAGCTCTTCAGTGGCCCATTAAAGCGAGATTAATAAGAGCCGCTGTCTCGATAAGGACAGGCGCTATCCATTATAGAATCTCCAGGATTCAAAATGTGAAAAAGACCCAACGATATTTAATTGGTTAAATTCCTGGACGGTTCGTCGTCAATAAGATCCATGAAGGAAAAACGTTTATATGTACGTTATTTGTTGTGTAAGTGAATCATAGTGATTAATCATGTCGGAAAAGGTCGCAAACTGTCGCCACCGCCGAGATCAATTTTACTTAAAGATGAAAGGGTGTAAAAGGGCGAAAGATCTTTGAAGAAGATGAGTATTTCGTCGAAAAGAGCAAAAGCGCTTAAATAGGCTCTTAGTCATCTTTAAGGAGATAGACACACTCGTAATATTATTATTACTAATGTCAGAAATGATAAAGATTCTTCACTAGCGAGAAAACGGCACTAAATACTTTTTCATCCCACTGCCATCACACGGCCCCATCACACGGCCCCATCATACCTTGGCGCAAGAAAATGAATATTTAATGCCACGAAATTAAAGGGTCTCATTCTTCTCTCTGGATTCGGTCCGGAGATGCCCAAAATGGACGGATCCTAAACTTAGCTGTTTCCCCAGACTCATAAAAAGAAATAGAGATCCATAAAGTTTATACACTATTTATCTACTATTCATTTCTCCTCTACACTCCCTACATACCATTATATCCCTGGTTTACTGACCTAATGATCGTTATTTTAATTACTTCTTAATGAAAATTGGATCCATGCAATAGGCCCTTCCTTCTTGAAAGACGGATGATCAAGGATCTTAAATGGGGTTGTGATTATTTATGTCTTTATGTAGACTTTGGGGTCATGTGTTTCCCCACCTGAGCGGAGTATGTTTCGTCTGTCTCTGTTTTACTGTGATATTCGTTTGTGTATTTATTCCTATCATTCTATTTATCTTAACTGCTTTTGTGATTTCAGGTTCTTATTGGTTTCTGGGATGTGTTTTTAGCGTCGGCAAAAAATTGCCAAGTTTCTTCTTATGGAAATTTCCTCCGCTTCGATGTCTAAGTCGAGGATTTGTTTCGAGTGGAAGATAACAAAGTCACAGACCTAAGTCGCGTGCTCTCAATTATAATGGCTTGGGACCTTCCGCCCTTCAAAACTTTCAATAAATCCCAGAATAACCTTGAAAGGACCGTAGCAAATATATCATTCAAAGGCAAATGTAAAACAACATAAAGGTTCGAAATTTTGTTTGAATCCGCCGAATATTTACGATGTTATTTCCAAAGAACTAATTGAAAAATAAATTGTTCCCATCATTAACGATTTGATGATTCCATTTATAACCTATCAATAAAGGCAATAAGTGAATGTGTAAATCCTTTTTCGCTGCCTTTTTGAATTCTAAACAGCTCCTCACAGTGCATCAGCTTCTTTAATCGATATAGTCAGCTTTGCAAAACAAATAACTGATGCAAAAAACATTTTAGTTCGCTAAATAGTTCTGCCTTTTACATCACAATGTTATTTAAAAAGGCATCTCTCGTTGTAGAGATACTTCAACGTGTACAAAATCCATTGAGAGACAACTCAATTCTCCCTACTAATTCAATTTATGCATCGCACCTTCACTTGGTCAAACTCCGAGACAACTCCTATCATGTTATATGCGATTACCGGCGTTTAAACTCGACACCCTAGATAAATACCCACTCTCTTACTCCACCGATTTTAGCGCGGGTATTCATTGATATAAAATATTCCTTAAGGTCGACTTATTGAGATGAATATTCCAAATTCAAATAGAATCATCATCAATTGAAAAAAAACCCGCAATGATTATTCCGTTAGACAACACGAATTCCTTCTTATACCACAAGCATTGTCACGTTCGTCCCAATCATTTCAGTGGTGCATCGACCTTTTCCCGTTAGATTCAATATTGCAATGAGATGAATAAGCAAAAGTCGCCTTTAATGGCCAAAAGAACAACGAAATAGTAAAAGTCTCTCTTTTACTTCATCCAAACGTCTCCAATAATTGGGTCTGATTACCAACGACTCCGATTTAAGGTTTAACAGGGTTTAATAGTAAAGCTTTTAGGGGACCATAAATAAAATATTATTCATTTACCAAGGAATTAGCTGCTATAGCTCTTGCAATCAAAAATATTAAACAAATGCCTTAGGGCAATAACATGAATGTCTTTGCCGATTGCAAGGCAAAATCTATTACGAGTATACACTCCTAGTTAAGCCCATGAATTGGAGATTATTATTCAATACAGTAATGATAAACGTTACATAGCTAAAAAGGACAATCTTACTGATCCGCTATACTCTGCCCCTTTCAACGATTGCAACAATCAATCTATGGAACACACTGCTTTAATATGAAAAAATGGCATTATCATGCCATCATTTTGTATTGAATGTTTTCGGTAACCACCGGGCACCAATTCCTGTCCCTCGCTCGTGAAACGCCGTTAGATTGGAAGAAGGCTTAAGGTGACGTGGATATATATTTTCTTCATTAAACACTATCCCCAGCACCCAATGCAATCACCAACCAGAGTAAATATACAAGAATGTACATTTACAATAAATATCGATCAATAATAAATTCAAAGTACTTACATTTAAAATAAATATACATATATTATTTTAATAAAACGATAATGGATTATATACAGCGCCAATTATGTGCACTCTCTCTCTCCCTCTCTAACGATCGTGGACACCATAAAACCATTAATTGAGCCGGCTCATTTATTAAATGGCCACTGAGTTGCTCCAGGACGTTTACTCGCGCCTTTGGGGCGGTACCATTGCATTCCCGTGAGACAAGAGTAAGGAATTCCTAAAAGTCCTTCCGTGTAGTTCCCATTTGGTCGCCGTGCTGACACCAGTCGCTGGAGTGGACTCTCCCCCCCCTTTCGTGATTTCCATTTGAAGGACAACTTGGAACCTGATCAACGCTCATCTTCCGCTCTACGAAGTTCCCCCGAGCCTTCGACCGCTAACGCCATCGAATTCGCCCACGCATAGGTAAAACCGAGGTCCCAGTCCCGTGATTTTTCCTCCATTTAATTCACTCCCCGAGAACTCCCGTAACTCCCTGCAGTTAATTTATATTATCTCAACCCACGTTAATAACGGTCTTTCAAGTAATTGTTACAATTTCCAGTCTATTCCCATTTATTCCTTGCCCGCCTGTATTAACAACTGGGTACTTATTCATTATTATTTTAGTTTGCTTCGTTTTCGTGACCAATAATAATTCTATTATTTACTTGTATATTAAAAGTTATTTTTCTAAGAGGTTTTTCTTTCAATAACTCCTGAGCTGAAACGGTAATCTCGACCTTTATTAACCTTGTATTAATGTACTCGAATATGAATTGGGTACAAGCCCTGGCCGGGACTTGCCAGGCTTATTAAATACCCGTGAGCCCGACTCTGTATAGAGAGTGACACCACCGTGTCGTTCCTCGGCAAGGTTAGTTGAGCCAAATAGAGAACATAACTACCACATTTTCACTATTAATTTTAACAAATTTTCTTTCTAGACCATAAAATATAAGGCTCTGGCAAAATATCAATTAACCGATTCACAATTGAATTCCATGCCAAAGAAATCATAATAAATCCATTTTATGACGCTGCTTTACTCTTAACAATACCTTCTATCACCTGTAATTTCCCAAAGCGGTTTCATGGCCTCCTTATCATATATCTAGATTCTAAAAACTTATCTTGGACTTTTATCCCAAAGAAGGTCATTTGGGATCTCATTCCACTCTGTCTTCTATCTCAGACAAGTTCATTTGGAAATACATCGGAAAAAATGTACGTAAATGGTTAAGAATTGAAAATTTACCATAAATCCAAAGTACACAACTTCCTGCTACTGGGACATGATTTCAACCGATTTATGTAGACTTTTTAATTTCTCGTAGCTTTCCAATCAAGAAAGAGGAATAAAAATAACTTTTAAGCATCGAGTTTAGTTATACCAAATGGTTAGTAACTTAGCCGCTCTAAAATATTACAACTTTTTTTGAAACATTCTTTAATAACTACGTCTCTCCCGTTGGTACGCCTCTTCAGCTCGTCTCTCATAAGAGCTTCAATTTCAATCAGCACTATTCTAGGAATTAGAATCAGCGTTCTTCCCATCATGAACACATATCAATGTAGGTAAAATTGTGTATATTTGTAAGAGAATGCGTATTCCACTGTACTTCACAGTGATGTGGTAGTTTAATGGTAGGAGTTTTCTTATGAATTTAGAGTTGTTAGGTGAGGGGAAAGGGTCCTATAGAAAAATAGCATCGTAGTTTAATGAGAAGAGTATTATCAAAAGGTACCTAAAGGTCACGTAACTCTCCTGGTTTTCTCCGTCCAGAAACTACATCAGACCCACCTCTTCTAAGCTCTATTAGCCTTTTCAATTAAACTTTATTATGAAGTCGGTGTTTATGCGCCACCTTCCAAGTTCAGCAGCCTCCATTCGACAATCTCGTGATTAATCCAACGCTATGGGATTTGGCAGCTTTATAAAATCGTCTGCAAATACTGACTTTATTAAAAATTGGATTCTTTTTTAAGGATTCTACTATTATATAACTCTTAACTTCTTCAATTTTGTTTTCAAGTTATCATCTTTTATTTTACTTCATTCACAATATTTCAAGTAGATTCTCCTTATTAAGCCTGCATTCTGTGTTATATTTAATTCTACTTTGAAATTATCTATATTTTCATATTGTATTTTCCCATTATTTACCTTATTTGGCTTTAATTACTTCCATTAATTTAGATATGGTTTAATTGGAATTTATAATTTTGTTTATTTTAGATTCATGATTTGTAATTCCTGTGATTTTTATCTCATGGAATTTGATGAAATGTTAATTTATGAGATGAAGTTTTAATTCATGTTATTAAGTCTTTACTTCAAGCATTTGGTAATCTGACTATTGTTATTCTGAATATTAATTTATGAATTTATACTTAATTAACATCGAATTTATGTTCATCATTTATGAGAAGTCATGTAACTTGCAAAATCGAATATTTTCATTAGATAGGATCATTCTTTCCACACGGGGTAATTTACCTCGGAACTCAACTTGAAACAATTTCCTGGCAAGTTTAATTAACTTTCTCTCAGTACTCGTTTACAATGTGTGAAGATTACGGTCTCTGGAGACTCTTGGGCTGAATATTTTATGGGCAAAATTGTTACCCAGACTAGTGTTATTGTGAATATTATTTTTTAAAATTAATATTAATAGAATTATCGCAGGGTTTACTTAGTTTCAGCGTTTTCGCAAAATTCTGAAACTTTGCCTGATTAAATGTTTCTATTAGAAGTAGAACTCTTCTTTCCCAAAGCTGAAGTTTCCCTTAAAACCTAAGTGAAAAATTATTCCCTTCTAAATTGAATTGGGTGATTGTTTTTCTTTTGTTTCTTTGCAGTGCCGGGGATTTATGGCTGCGGGGAATTTTGCAAGGGAGAACTTTTCTTCGCGCTGGACATGTATTTTTCCCAAACAAAACAAAACAAAAGTGTCTTCTTTAAAGAGATCGCTTCTACAGGGTGCGGAAGTATCTGTCTCGTTCAGTGTGTTTCCTCTCCTTTGTTTTTGTTTAGCTTTTAGCTTTTATGTGCCTAACTTCCTCAGAAATTTGAATATAGACCGCGAAATTAGGATAAAAGGTAGATGCTATATTATAAATTGTACCCTTATTCCTGAATCCAAATTTAATATTAGTATACAAATGGGAAAATAAAATAAATACAAACAAAAAATATTCATTAAAAATTCTTTTTGATCACTCTAGCTAATTATTTATAAATTGCATTAGAATTAATCTTTTTTGCCGTATTTTAAAATTACGATCTGACTGCTAGTCAATTTTACCTATAAAATTACCTAATAACCAATATTTAGTGATAAGAGGTTTTATTGAACGTTTATATGTATAAATTTATATTGAAAGTACACATATACAAATTTGACATGTTCTCTTTAATTTATAATTTTTCTAGCAAATCATTTGTTCCACAGACATCAATTCAAGACCAACAGTTGATCAGCAGAGGATAAAATAGTTAAATCAAGCAAATAAGAAAACATCTCCAATCTCATATTGTTGATCAAAACAAAGGATTTGCTCGTGATATATTCAAACTTGATGAATTCTTGTCCACAGATTTATGTTAACAATGGCTTCTGATACAATGCCATTAATTTATAATTATTTGTTGTGCTAATAAACATTACATACCCCCAAAATGGCAAGCAAACCATTCATCGATTTTTGCGATTGACACAAAGAAATGAAAAAGTGGTGCCAACTAGCAGAAGTTTTGCTTTTGAGGTGGTAATATGTGAAAGGAGTTATACATTATAAACTCCTGAATGAGAAGCAAAAGTTTAACTCATATCAATAATATTCAAAGGAAGCCGATGGACAAAATCGTCCTTCACTGGTCAAATAAATGATTGTCTAACCTGCTCCTTCATGACAATGTACGCCCAAACTTGCGAGATGTAATCAAGAAAGAAATACTGTTTTAGGTTGAGAAATTCTTCCTCCTTCTCTTCTTAACAGTTGTTTAAGCCATCATCTAAATGGCAAAAATTACTCCGACATGAAATACATAGAAAAGGATATAAATTTCTATCCGATCCAATGCGAAAGCATTGTCGAAAATGAGGGTAACGATATTGCAGAAAAATATATTTTAATATTATTTATTGTTTTACTTTCCTCTTATAAAAACGAGATTAAATTTCTTCACGTTGTATAATTATTATTATTCGTGCTTTCATTACTCACTTGTAAAGTGGTGTCGGGTAAGCTTGCTCCAGTTGACATCTGGCCTCAATATTGCCCGAATGATCCGTAGTTCTATGTCTTTCATACATTCTTACTTTCTCTAAAGTCGCCACCCTTTTTATAGATTTCTCTTTTCGCAATTTCTCTGAGATTTTCCCTTACTCTTTTACACTCTACTATTTGTTATGTATAGAAATACAAAATAATAATAATATTAATAAATCTAGGTTAGTGATAGATAATAATAAAAATAATATTAATTCTTACATTACTTAATAAATATCAGTGATTTATATTATTAAAAAAGACAATGCCTTGTAATTGTAGCCAGGAGACATGGTAGGGAATGCATATGTGTATGATTTAGATAGACATGAGCAGATGTACTTCAGTTAATGTATGATTTAGGATGAATATAAACATATGTACGTTAGTCACTGTATGGTTAGATGTAACATAAACAGATGTACGTCAATGAGCGTTTGATATAAACCGAGCATAAACATAAGATGGACGTTAAGGAATAAATCTCTAGAAAGAGACCAGAATTTTGAAGCCATTTGTAATTAGTTAAAATCCACAAAACACAGAAAGAGGCAATATAGAATATATGAACGAAAAGAGCCTTGGCAGACAAATATTTATACATAAATGAGACAAACTATAGACGTGATATAGATTTGCTATAGATTCATTATTGATTTTACTGATTAGATATAAGGAATGGGTGAGAAAGAGATTAAATAAAAGGAATTAGAATTGTATTATCGATTTTGCTCAATTTTCACCAGCCAATTTTTCTTTCTTACTGTCTCCAAAATAGTCAATTTCAAACACCAAGATTAGGTCTGATATTACTATTTCTCTCTTCCGAACAATCTCGGAAAATATTGATTTCATTGTTCTTCATTTCCTACAGAGAACAACACTCACTTTTAGGATCAATGCTGCAAGAGCAGTTTCCATTTTTTTTGTGCAGTTGATCATCTGATAGCGTTTAATCAAGTTTTTAAAGACAAAAAAAAAAAATAATTGGGCAAAAATTCACAATGTTGCAGCAATATTGAGAATTTCTTCCTAATTTTTCCACTCAACTGAAAGAATATAATTTGCGAATTCCCACTCCAAAACTTTAGCTATTTTGGAAAGCAATATCAATTTTCATTCAATTGTTGAACTATTGGAGATTTTTTATTCTGGGAACTTTGGATCACTCTGAATCCCACCATCTCCTATATTTATTTAGATCTTTTTTGCTCATAGGATCTATTTATATATTCCACGTCAACTGTGTAAATCTGTTTTCGCAAACATGGTCATTTCTAAGAGAATTTGTGCATAAAATTGTGATAATGACCATGATATATTATAATTGCTATAGCTCGAAAGTAACATCTGAAATAGAGATAAACTTCATAGCACTCACCTTTCACACTAAATTAATAATTCACAGTAAGAGACGACATTAATAACTTATCTGAGAAGTATTAACTTTAACTTAAGGATATACGATAATATTAATAATAGAGGAACAAGTAGCTTACATATTTTCTCTAGATACATAATACAGATACAAATGTTAGTAAGCATTCATAACATATTTGCCGTGGCTTGGTTAAAAATAAAGTGTGGTAGGAGTGTAGGTATTATTCTCAAAGGGGAACGATTTCTTCATTTCGTTTCGGTGGTTTCTCACCATAAATAACATATCTAACAAGGAAGATTGAATACCATAGGCTTTATTTAGATAAAGAGCCGCTTTAAGTTTTCCCCGTAGAGATTTGATACCAAGCTAGTGCATACATACATTCCACCTTCGCCAATTTGGGTTGTGAGATAAGATAAAGCATGAGTTGAAGTTGAGATTAGGTTGATTCTTTTGAATATCCTCTGAGGGAAATGGATGTTATGAAAGAGATGGAATTACTAAAATTAGATAGCAAACCCTCCCCGAAAATATTTTAATCAATTAAAACTATCAGGAGTTCCTTACATTTGAAACACATTGTTAGTTCATTAGACAAATCCGATAGAGCAAATGAGATTCAAAAGAGGCTAAAGCTATTTACTTACGATGATATCTATTTTCAATTTACTATTTAAGTCCTTCTTCAATTTATTTATACTTGTTATCAAGCAAAATTTATTCTATTATATATTATATATTTCCCCTGGATGATTTAATTTTTCTCATTCTCCTGTGGAGAGCTCAAATGATTAACAGGGACCGCACAATTCTCTCATTTTCGTGTCTTGCGATGGAGCCTTTCTTAGTGTCGTACAATTATCCAAACATTCTAATTCATTTTTCTAAGTGCGAAGTCTTTCTTTTTACTGCGATTTTTCTAATGCTAGTTATAGGTTACTATTGGCTTTAGGTTCATTTAGGTACTATGTAGGTTAAAGGTCAAGTTCCGAATCATTCCACTTTTCGATTATTCCGACTACTACAATATTGGGTTCAGCTTCAACTCTGTTTTTTCATATTTTGTGTACATATAAGAATTGATGTTTAAGCTAATTTGAGAACAAATTTAATGATAAGTGAGATATATTTGTACACCAAATAGTAAAGGTTTTTAATATACGGATCGTTTTATGAACTATTCATTCTATTTACCCGCATCTTGACTTAGGTTCAATTTGCGTTTGTTGTCGATGTAATTCATTTTTCTCACAATTCTTTCTTCCATTTTAAAAACCTGATCTAAATAATGGAACCAACTAATTTATGTTGTGTAATTGTAATGGTAAAATTGTAAGTTGCTCCACTTTTCCTCGTAGAAAGGTGCCTTAAGTGCCCATGAACTTTCAAGGACAGGACCGTGTGAGGCCAAACCATTTATTAGTACCATTCCATCCATCCCTCATTTTGTCCATACCCCATCAGCACTTATTTCCTGTATATATAAATTAAATATGAATTTATTTTAAAATGATATTAGGAAAGTTAAGCTATGTTATTTAAATAAAGCTCAGTAAAGCTAGGTTAGATCAGGTTATTTGAGGTTTGGTTATGTTAAACTAGAGTACGATAGATTATGGAAGATTAATTGAGATTTTATTTGGTTGTGTTAGTTATGTTAGGTTAATTTTTCTTAGTTTATTTTAGATGAGACTAAGTTAGGTTAGAATAGATCGACAATAATTTAGCTCCGTTTTCTTTAGTTAATTAAGGTTGACTTCGGTTAGGTCGGTTAGGAAGCGATGGGTATGATTAGGCTAAGGTTAGCTTTAGTTATGGTAGGCTAGATCAGTTAGGTTTGGTAGGGTTAAGTAACGGCAATGCCGTTCCTACTTAGGCAAAATGTTTCTCTTCTAAATTTGTAAATGATTCTTGGCTAAATATTGGGAGTTAGGGTAGGTTGGGTTAATTCTCCTTTGAAAGAATCATTTCCTTTCCCTCGTTGGTCGTAGAACTTTGTATACTTTCATGTCTGAAACTGTTTTCAGTCTTTTCATTCGTTCCACAAGGGATTATTGGTGTTTCAGGTTTCCTCGAAGTTATTCAGCCAAATTTACACTGGAAAAATTAGTGGTACTTTTATAATGTTTAATTGAATGGAAAGAGTGTAAGACAGGGTGGAAAAGATTAGTAAGTGGAGTCATATATAAATTTCAGGTTTGCTGTTGTTGTGAGTGTGTGTGTGTGTGTGTGTGTGTGTGTGCTATACACGTAAATTTCTTGATAATACTCTGATGTAAAAGCATTTGCAAACACTCAGAATCCCAAGGACATTTACTCTAGTGTATTTCCACCTCACTGTGTTTTTCTTATTCACATCTCTGAAATCACTTCTTAGTCGCTCTGGAAAAGAGAAAATAATTATGATAAATATGAAAATAAAAAACAAAAATAAGCTTTTTATCAGAACATCTAAAATTGGTTTGCCTTTGAGCCTTAGCAGTCACATGGCCCCTTTCCCGGAGGCCTCACTTCACAAAATGACATTTCTTGGCTTTGCAATAGTAATAAATCCTGAGACTTTTCCTTTTCTGTAAATAAGTATGCCCATATCCATAAATGACACTCTCGTCTTGTTTCTACATATTGGTGCATACTACTTAGGTAATAATCCTATCCCATCTAAATAAATCCTCCTTTAAGGATCTTGGTATTTTGGTAGAGACAACTTGCAAATTCCTCGTTTATGTTAGAAAGGTCTTTGTTTAAGCAAATGGTGTTGCTAATAATACCTGGAAGGGACCATTTGTAGGTCAAGTCAATTTGTGCGTCGTGTGTTCGTTACGCATATTCGTCCAGTTATTGACTTCGGCTGTGGTGTGTGGAATGCCGGTTATATTGGTGATTTGCACCTTCTTGAATCAGTTCAGAATAATTGGACTAATAAAGATGCTGGCCTTGAAGATCTCCCTTATGCTGTAAGATTACCGAGATTGGGTTTATTCTCAATCATAGGCCGTCTAATTCGAGCAGACTTGATAATGGTTTTGAATATTCTAAATGGTTATTGCATTCGATTGGCCGATCAACTTAACTGCATAGGTCTTGATCGATCAAGAGTTCATAGTAAGAATGTTTTTGTCACTCCTCACAATGCTTATATTAGAGCTCGTTTCTTCACACCTCGAACTCTCAATTTATGGAGTTCTTTACCTGAAGAGGTTGTTTCTGTGACTTCTGTGTATACTTTCAAGCGTCAACCCAAAACTTATCTGGGTCCATTGAATTTTGTTAGTTCATTCTTATTAGTGTTGGGCTATCCGTACTTAGACAATCATTTGTTAACATTTTCTGGAACAGTTGGTTTTGGAATCCTCTTAGTTGGTTCTTGTTAATGTTTGTCTCTCTGCATCTGTGATTAGTCAACCTTTGGTTAATTTTTTGGATTTTTTATGATATCCTGGTTAAAGATGCAGCGGAAACTGCTATTGGGCAAGACTCTGATCAAGGTAAAGACCATCCAATCTCGTTAAGCTGAATTTTATGTAGGCCGTTGTGACATTTATTATGGATGTTATGTTGTTCCTTAGTGGCGGTGGTCGTCGGAAATCGGATTGTGGAGGAGGGAAAATATTAAAATTGTTTCCTGCTTCTTTTATTGTCGCTTAAATAATTTGCCTTTGCCTTCTTTTTATCAATTTTATCCACCTTCACTTCATCAAATTTGCCCGAATTCATCTCCCAGTATTGCATTTTTCCTCACTGCAACAAATTCGAAATCCTTTACCTCAAGATATCATACCAACAATTTTACACTACTGTTTCAATCTTATACAATCCTAAATATGACAATTTCACTCCAAAATCAATTAGATGATATAATGTTTCTACACTCTAACACTTTCTCTCCACCCAAGTATTTCACAGCGCATTCACTTGAACAATTTCACACACCATCGTCCCTTAATATCACTTCATCTTAACCGCATAATATTTCCCAAATTTTCACTTCAACATCACAACATTGGTTGGGCATTTTTCAATTGTTTGTGTTAAAAGGTTCATTTAGGTGTTCACCACTAATCATTTGTTGTCTTTTTTATACTCTACAACAATTCGTGGTCGATTTATTTGTATTTCCAGGTTCTTATTCTTTGAACACAGTTGACACATTTCTTAGTTACACTCCTTTCTTTTATCTATACGATTTCACTTAAAAAAGGATTGACGTTTCATTCACTTGAAATTTGAATTGCAAATTTGATAAATATTTGTTTCAACACATTACAATTTTATATTTTTTAAAGAAATAATGGTTTTTAATTTTAGCAAGATGCTCACCGATGCCATTTTTAACTTCTGGAACTTAATTATAACATAGTTATTTACCTTTCTAAAGTATATTGTTTTTCTGCTAACTTCAAATCTTTCTGCCTCACATTCGACCTAGTAACTTCAACTAAACCTTAGCTTTTAGTATTGGATATTCAACCAATACCATGTGTAGCAGGATGCCCCTTTTTATCACTCCACTCTTGACACTACTTTTGTCGCGGTTAGCTTTGTGGAACGTAAGGTACTTCTTTGATAAAGTAGGCTTTGATCTAAGAGTGCTAATTCGGTTGTTTTTTTCTTAATGAAGAGCTACTTCAACACGTAAGGATAAAAGGAAACACAGGAATTAGCCCAAAATATACATATATTTTAAAAGGAACACTTAATTATGACAAAAAAACCATTATTACCTTCTATCCTTGTCTCAATGCTAAACTCGACTCTTTCGGTAGGCATCTAGGCCTATCGCAACGACTGCGATGAAAAAAATAAATAAATAGGCTACACGTAAACACACCAATTGCCGATTAGTATTTTTATCGCGACCCTATTTGATTAGCGATAAAAAATAAATTGAAGTACTCTCGTCTTCTAGCCAATATGACCGAGGTTCACGAACAATGGTTTCTACTTTCCTTCAAACGTGAGACGTACTAAATTCATACTATCGCAATATGAATCTTAATGTTCTTTCTAACTTACATGACAGGAGGGATTAGGTATTGCCGGATGTCGCTGGAAGGCTTATCTCTCGCTTTGGCGTGTTGTTGTGGCCGATGATTGAATTTCGTTAAGGTGGTAGGCGGGAGTGAGATGCGACGATGTAACTTCTTATTGCACACTTGCCTCTGGTTAAATTAGGAAGCCTGCGAGAGTTACGGGGCTCTTCGCTTCAAGAGTCCTCTGGGGAATGATCTTGACGCCTCTTGGTGCTGATTCTTTAACGTCGAGTGTTCTCCTAGCTTTAGGGGTATACGGTGAGATTTTTAACGTAATTAAAGAACGGAACCTCGTTGGGGCTGGGTTCTTCTCTTCTCACTCTTACGGAACTTGAGATGTGAGATTCCCTCGAGTGTAAGCGGGTTTACTTTTCTCCAGGCAGACTTCTTCTATGTCTGTAAAGGATTCTTCAGTATGGCACCGATATAAAGATTGACTATTTATGTTAATTCGGCCCGGAAAGGGATGATCGATTTTTTCAATCTGATCTTATCGTTTTAATGGAAATAGTCTTGTATGGATGAAGGATCGATCTTCACAAACTGAACCTTCTTCTCTCTTATTGAATTTTTATCTTCTTGTCTGGCTGAAGGATTGATCTTGACGAACTGATCCTTCTTTTTTCGCATCAAATTCTAAATCCATCTCTTTCTTTTCGGGGCTTATTTATAGGGGGATCAACGACCCATCTAAGGGGAAAGGGGCAAGGCCATAGAGGGCATCGCAAATGGTGAGTTTGCATCTGGTAAGGGCGAGTAGTGCAGAGGTTGGCACTGAGGTGCCCAATTCTGCCTGTTAATTAGAGAGACTCTCAACCGCCCCCCTCCTTGGCTTGCCTTTTGACTCGCACCGCTTTTTTTTACATAAACACGGGTTTTTGGGTTTCGTAGGTAATTGGGTCGTTAGAGCGTCGTTTAAGGGCCTTATGTGGTCTCTTAAAACAGATGTTCGCTTCAACTGCCCAAAGCGGCGGGGAGATCAAACAGGGTAGGCAGTTACTGTTATTCGCCGGCTACCGTTCCCATGCTTCTCCTCATAGGGCTCGCTTCTCCGGCTTTCTACACAAATGGGGGCGGGGGTTTTATTGTACATATCCTCCTCCGAGATGCTTAATGTAGCCATTTCTCTACACCATGGATTTTTAAATCGGCAGGCGCTTTGCGCATGCGTCTTGTGGCTTTATAACCAATGACAAGCTTCTTTATATTTCGCTTATTCCGGACGTTTCGCGAATCTCTGTGTTTTAAGTTTAAATGGTGTAATGGTGTGTGTTGGCTATGATAGATCGCAATGCCAACTCTTATGAGAATGAGAAGTTTTTGATAACGATTGGCAGGCCTTAGAAATATATAGGGTGAAGATTCGTGTTAACGAATCTTAACTCTTTTATTTATAAACTGTTTTCTGCACAAAGCTTTAATTTAAACTAGAAGCTCAACGATATTTAGAAATCAACGTTTAATAGGCTTTTGACTTATGAATATTACGAGCTTTTTTAAAGTTGCAGAGGGTGTAGGGGTGCAACAACGACAACTAACTATGCGGTATGGATGGCGAATCCTCTATTTCGAAAGTACCTAATTAATGTTCATTTATGGCGGCAATAGCCTACAGTAGGCAGCGCTATTGTTGTCTAAAATTAGCAGGTTATTTCTGGTCTGGATCCTAGTATGGAGTTCGGTCGATTATGGGAAAATTCTGCATTTCTGTGCGAAACGAGTGTCAAACCTGAAAAGTACACATTAAACTGCATGAGAAAAACACACTGAAATTATTCAGCGAAAATGTGTTATAACGAATCCTTATCCCATGTTTTTTTTCGAGATTTTATGCGAATATCAATTCACCCAAACTTCATTTTGTTAATCTTACACAATCCTTCTATGAACGTATCTGACTCAAACTTCTTTTCATTAATTGAAAACCACCTTCTTTCCATCAATTTTCAGTTGAAACTCATAGTTGCCGCGAGGTATGCGACACCATCATACTATAAATTGGAGACAGAAAAGTGTCTCAAGATGGAGAGATCGCAACATTTAAAGACTTTCCAAGATCCTGCCGAAAAAAACAATACTGAATCCATTGCTAAAGATTTATTCACCCATAAAAAATTTCTGATAAACTTTACCCAGCCTTCATTCAAGAAAGATAGACTTAAACCAAGAAGGGCTGTAATGCTTCACATACTGTAAATCCACAACCAAAAGAAGAGAATCAGTAGACACTACTAAGAACCTGAACCTAATTAGCTAAGCAATAAGTGAGACCATAAAACGGTAGCACAAAGCACCTATAATATCTGCTTTTCTATGATTCCTAGCAAGACAAGAGAATCATTGCAGATGTAAGTTGGCCTGGACTGGAATGAATGACGGGTAGATTTTCCTCATTTAAACTAGACTTAATACAAATCTCTAACATGAAACTATTAACGCCCTAGTAACAAGTCGCACACATCTCGAAGTTAGTGACACACTTTTCTCTTTTTTCTAAAGTCGATAGATAGTCTTTGGACCTTTTACGACGTAGTGTCGAATCCCGGTCACCGAGGCCCTTTCTCCACTTTGAAAACCTGAGCGGTAGACAATTTTTCTTTGAAGACTACGTGATCAGTTTCGACGTAAGTACTAGCGGAACTTGTAGAAGAGCCTGAGATCGGTTCCCATAAAATTAGGGTATTCACGAATTTATCTTTTACAACCGTTTTTCTTTGCTCTCTTGATTTGTCTCTGTGCTCACTCGATGCACACACAGAACTCGGATGTGAGATGATGTCTGACCTCAATGAAAGCAATCACTTTCTGATCGATCGGCCACCTATTTTGTACTTTGATCCATCACGGTGTTTGCATTCTACTTGTCTCCTTTCAATAGAAGTAATTTCTGCAAGCTTGTCAAAAGAAATCTCCCCAAATCCCTCTTTCTTTTGCATGAAGGGAGATTCACCATCTCACACAACGTCTTCTTGAGATAATTCTTCAAAACCACTGCTTTATATTCCCCAGCTGATAAGCAAATCCGCAATAAATCAAAACAAGCTGCACCTTCACTGTAGATCGTCAACTTAAGGTAATTATTTTTGATAGCTCCCCGAGAGCAGATGGAATCTGCCCCTTCCCCCTACCGCTAAGGAGATTAATGGGAACTACAATTAAGTGAGGCTCAGCTTTCTGTGAAGCAGCCCTAAAAGACAAGTTAGAGTTGAGGTGGTCTGTTGTAGGCTAAGGGAATTTTATCTCCCCCTTGTTAGCTGTCCATGTAACAATTAATTGGTAGAAGTTCTATTGTAACTTAATGTCGTAGAATTGCTCATAGTCCGGTCCAATAATTATTCTAGTCCTTGATCTGGACACACCGCTTTTGTTTAAGTCGATGGTATTAAGACCTTATGACTCAATCTACGATCATTATATATATATATATATATATATATATATATATATATATATATATATATATATATATACATATATATATATATATATATATATATAGGCTTAATTCCTACTGAACGTGCTAAGGCTGGTTAGAGGCGGGTTTTGCCACAGTCAGGATTCTCACTATAAAAGTCCCACTTGTTACTGGGGGGAGGTTTGTGATTTTTAAATTCTAAGAGTGCATAATACAGGTTGAAAAAATTAGCTGAAGGGATTCTTAATTAAAGTCTTGCCAAGGGTGCGTCAAAAAAGAGGAGCCACCAAATAAACACACGTACAAAATAAACTTCACTTTACAACAAAATAATAATTAGTAGCAATAGTTAAACGGGTATTTAGGTAAATAAGGATTAAATATTAAACACAGATTAGTCTGGGTTGACAGCAATTATAAATAATAATATCAGGGAATGACTCAGTTGAATCTCCTTAATAAAGGGAGGATAACAATGAAGTTAAGCGCCTAGATTTAAAATGACTCAATGGAAGTATCAATCACTGTTAATTAAATAGGTAATTTAAGAATAGAGGGCCACTAGGAAGTATAGATTACCATAAATTGTGATGGATTGGAGAGACGACTACTCAGGTACAGACGGGGTGGTTCGGGTGGCGTTAACACGAGTTCTCCAGGAGAGGGGAGATAAGACGACGGGTTTGGGGCTGCTGACTCCAGTTCCAGTTAGCTCACTCCTAACTTAATGTTACACTAACAAATAGTTACTTCCAGTAACTATTTGGATGTTCCTTTTTCTTTCTCAAGTATCGTTGAGCAACAGAGCGTATTATTCTAGTCACAGACACTGCATGACGAAATTTGCCTCAGGAACTCTTTGAGACAGCGACCAGGTTTACTCAGCGGGCGCGCGTTCGCAGTCGATACGTTAGGGCAACGACTCTCGTTCAACGTGAGGATTAGGCGAGTAGGTCCTGAACACTTCTGCTGAGGGATGAACGGCGTTGCCATTTATACCGCGGACTGTGTGAAATCGGGAAAGAGATTCCCTATACGACAATTCGCTTATCGCGGCGCCTTCTGGAAAATCTCCTTGGTATCATAAAGAAGGCAAATAGAATGTAGGCTTCTCTGTGAGATAGGCCTTCTTCCGTCAGACTTCCTGTTGCTTGCTGGAGGGGTGGGGGTGGCGATGATTTCACTAACGGGACGGAATAAATATACTTCTCCAACTTTTCAGGTTAATCTGGGAATAATTCGCACTGACGAGCCAAGAGCAAACGAGTGAATCCAGAGACGAAGGCGAGTGCTTGAGGGAGTTCACTTTGGGGTATTCCTCAATAGCGAGGACTATCTCTGCGTTTTCGGATACACCAGGATAGGAGGATTCTCTTGCTAGAGTTAGTGAAACTTGCTTTTCAATCCAAGTTAACTAAAAATTTGGTGTGACCACCAGGAACTGGCTCGAGGATGAACTTCTTTTAAGTTTCTTTAGTAGAGTTGCTGGGCACTGGCCGGACTTCGCTGTCTCGATGACTTTCACGCTCTACCTCGTTCTTCTAAAGTTATTTGATTATATACTTTGCCACCCCCACTGAGGGTAAGGGAAGGAAGGAGGGGATGAGGACGACGGAATTAAGTCTCCTGCTTTAACGGTTTTTCTCAGAGCGTCTTTTAGCTGGCGCTAAAGAGGACCTTCTGGCTTTAGGCCGACGCTCGTCTAATTTGAATTGAAATTAAATATCAACCATTATGTGAAATATGGCTGGTTTAACCAATGTTAAGCTCACCAGGGCCTGATATGTGATGATTAGTCCATTCTGTGGTTTTGGGCGGCCTTTCTGGTTCTCCTCGAGGCGAGGAGAGAGAAAGTGGAGGAGGTTAAGTGATCGGGGCTACGCACTTAAAATGCCAGTAATTTGTGATTAAGGAACAAGGCCTCAGTTTTGAGGGTAAGAAATTGATTCCCCTACAATAATAATAATTAAACAATTAAGCTGCAGCCGATTCTCCTTCGGCCAGAGAGATGGGCTTGAGAGAGTTATGGTAGGCAGTTAATATACTTAACCTCACAATTATGCAGCAACGAAATCTGGGTAGATTTTATTTTAATTAAAGTAACACTTTCTTTCGTTATAATTAAGTAAATGAGTACAATTTTTTTTAAAAATAATTAGTTCAAATTAGTGTCTATAATAAAGTACCTAAGAGGTAAATTGCTCCAGGATCAGAAATGAAGTTGGAAAGCAAATTGGGGTCTGATTCTCGATTGATAGCATCTTGTATAAGAAGAAAAATAATAATTTATTTTAGTTTTATTTAAATTAAGCAACTTAATAATTAATAAAATTATTTTCAGTTTAATTTTACTGTATCCAAATAATTTCTTTCAAAAACAAATATTGATTACTTTTTGGCTTGCGTATGTTCTTGTATTTGTTAGACCATATTTAGCGGTTCCTTCGTCGGTTTGTTTTAGTGACGTCATATTATGTACTGTGTATTTCTTTCTTTTGGTTAATTAATCTTCCTAATCTCTGTAAGCTTTCCTTTTTCCTTTCACATTATGTAAACCCTTTATCTGTTTTGCCAAATCTAAACCGAATCCACTAAAGTTAAAAGTAATTAGTATTGAATTTGCCGTCGGAAGCATTAAATTTGGGAATTAAAGTTAAAAGATAAGATGCATTATGAGTTATATAAAGATGAGACAAAATAAATGGGTTAATTACGAAAAGAGAAATTAAAAAGAAATATAATGTAAATTATTAATAAGTGATTAACAATTTTGCAAAACATGCGGGAAAATGAAACTCTTCTCTGGCAGGACTGAGCAGAGGTTAATATATTCGGATGAAGGAGAAAAGCTCACATCAAACGAAGCCACATATAAAAACATACACGTATTTGTCCATATTTAAACAAAGTTAATCAGTATCAAAGTACTTATGTATTCGGGTATTTATGCCTTCTTGAATATTCTTTTAATATGTCTGTAGCGCATCCCTCACAAACATTCATAGTTGAATTTTTGGTGCACGTATAATTTATTACTATATATTTGCTTCTTATTTATCTGTTATATTCATAATGATATGCAAATAAAAAGTTTACGATTCTTGGTTTTTCTAATATCCAGATATTTTTGAAAACTTTACGAGGCTCTTCTACTAAATACAAAACTAGGTACCTTTTTGTCTTAACCAAACTCAAGGCTTACATTTTGACATACCATCGTCGTCACGGGAAGGTCAAATCAGTACCTACAGTTTATACAGACCAACTGGTAGAACTCTAAACATGACTGGATGCTTTGTATGCCGCTTGTAAAGAATAGTGAAACTTAATGTACTCAAATGTAGTCATATCTTCATACTTGTCCCTGAACTCCAAGACAAACGAAATTTATGGACAAATTTTCATCTAATTAGGTGACAATTTTTATGAAGCCGGATGAGATTTCCTTCACTAGTGATGTTTTAAGCAATCAGCTGAGCGATAGGTTTATGCTTAAGGTAGGAAAGGTATTCCACAAACTAATAGACTCAAGAAAGTCAATTACTAATCACAAATATTAAGGGCTGTCACCTCATTATCCTGGAATAAGAAGAGTCGTGTTTTATTCGTCCAGCATAATAAGAAAAAGGATTCGCAATTTTATGTATACAGTTTTTTAACTCATAAATAAAAAATCTCATAGGAGTGAGGCTACATAGGATTATCTACAAATCCTAGGAACATGTTTATTGGTAAAGTTGCCACCGCTATCATCGAATTGTAATGCCAGAGATTAGAGTTTTTTGGGCACTGGTAATTACATATTTTATGAAAAATAAAATGCAAAGCTTGCCTACGCAGAAGTACCTAATTGGAAAAAAATTCGAGTTTCGGAAGAACAGGATGAGACGTTAGCCAATGACTTCCTATCTGATAGACATAGCAAATCGTTGCTTAAGGCAAATAATTACATTTATTATTCCCTCGTTGAACACATCTCAAAATAAATATATATATTTTTTCAGCATTTTCTACCGCACATTCTGCCGCCCATCTCCGGCAACCGTTTAATGAGATTTTCCAAAAGACAAAAAGCACACAATCTTTTGAAATCAAACTGGAAAATTTTAGAATTTAGGAAAGTGAAAAAATCGTTCCTAATTTTACTCCATGTAACCAAGAAATTCAATTTAGGAAATTCTACCCAAATGGGGTTCCCTCTTTTTACCATCCAAATCTATTTCTTGGCAGTTTTAATATGTTAAATAAATTTGCATTCATTCTATAAATTCAATGAGATTTTAAACTGTCGGAAATTTGGTTTTGATCGAATCTCCCTAATTCCTTCCCCTTACGTTTGGTTCTTTATTCATGTCATGGGTACCATGTAATAACCAACGGCTGTTACAATTTACCTGAGAAATTGGGCATCTATGGATGTATGTACTCGATTGCTGCCTCTTTCACGTGAACTAAAAGCATACTCTTCCATCGAAAGCAATGACTAGATTTAACTCTTAGGGTTTGCTATATGATTCGTTTTTAGTGTAAACTCGTTCTATTCAAAGAGGAAGGCTAAATCGACATCCGTGAACTCTGCCATAGTCAATCTGCGAGTATCTGACGAGGATTTCCATCTCCAAAGGCCAAACTACGTGTGCTCCCTCATCCGCTCAATGAGGTAACCCAGCTTCCCCATAATAGTCATCGTATCCCGACGGGCCCTTCCCTTCAACGAACACCTAAGCAGTTGCAATCGTTGACGCCTACAGATTATTCTATAATCTGGTCTACCTAAATCGCTCCATCCATTATGTGTGAACCCCGGATTAAAATCCCCTTTTGAATCCTCAACCTGAACCCGAAAACTAATCCCATATTTATTCCTCCTGTGTCTAGTGCCTAAAGTTAATTTTCGCATGTGCGATCATTCCCTTTAAACCCTGTACCTGTACCTATTTCAACTTTATTTATTTGTTAGTAAAGGTATACTTTCATTATTATCTTTTTCTTGCAGTCCTAAACGAGTATGAGCTACCTATTAATCTTTGGCTAACTTTCACACTGAATTTTTGGTTTTGAAAGAACCCCGCAATTAAAAAGTACACCATTCCGTTGAGATCTTAACTATTTTCCGTTTACGAACCAGCTAAGGTCGAATCTTAAACGAACTTTGACGCAAACCTCAAAAGGCATATATATATATATATATATTTATATATATATATATATATATATATATATATATATATATATATATATATATATATATATATATATATATAAATATATATATATATATATATATATATATATATATATATATATATATATATATATATATATATATATATATATATATATATAGTATATATATATATATATATGTATATATATATATAAATATATATATATATATATATATATATATATATATATATATATATATATATATATATATATATATATATATATATATATATATATATATATATATATATATATATATATATATATATATATATATATATATATATATATATATATATATATATATATATATATATATATATATATATATATATATATATATATATATATATATATTTATATAGGGTCTGGCCATTCCATGACACAAGCCGTTCCCAAAATTTTATTCAAGAAATTCCCTATTCGCAATATTTGCTGCAAGTCCTCTCCAATGCACTCTCCTTACATTGCTATCTTCTCTGTCGCTTTGGTTAAGGTGAAAATTCCTTTCCATTTTCGTAGGTTAAAAGCTTTCAGCTTTTCCATAGCTCGGATTGGTTCTCTCATTAAAAGTCATGCCTGTTGCGAATATATATATAATGTAAGTCATTTCCTAATTCATTCTCTAGTTTTTATTAATATTTTCAGCCTTGGCATTAATCTTGTCTACTTCAACAAATATAACCACAGTTTTTATAAGAAGAGAAATTATCTAAATTGTATGAACACTTCTTAATTTTCTCTTTTTAAATCAAATTTTCAAAGATACCTTTAGTAAAAGCCATTTCGAATTTTATGCACGATGGTCTGGTTTGTTTATATACAAGCTCAGTACTCTAAGCTCAAAGCCTAGATACTATTGAACTATAAAAAGAGCCATTAGGAAAATTATGCTATATTAAGGCAACGAGGTAAGAGCAATTAGTGTAAGCCAAGGCAAGAGATTATCTTAGAATCTTAGCTCGGGAAACGTCAGTCGCAAAAAGAGCCCCGCATTGGACGACCATTGCAATTAATTATTTATAATTTTGTTTTTAATTTAATTGTTCTCTTTTCTTTCATTTATAAATTAAATAATCTTGGGAAGGATTACTGAGAAGGATTAATGGACAATGGAAATTGAAGTAACGGAGAGAAAGAAATCGATTTGTCCTCGAAAACTGCAAAGTGCCAACTGACAAAGTGACTCAGAATGCGTTTGCCCAATGGACATGCTGGTGTGGAGAAAGAGTGTATCAATCGTATTTCTGTTTAGTATATTGTGCGGTTGGGGATTATGTTTAGAGTAAGCTGTTTATTAAGTGTGATTAGAAATTCTAATGTAATTTTGTTTTGATATATGATCGTAGGTTTAAACAATCTTATGTCTAAATTTATTTCAGAAATTCCTGTATGTAACGCGTCCATACTCCCAACAGTGACTGACTGAGATAAATCGAGACCAACAAAACACATTGCGGTATCAGGGCAGATGAGAGAGCCCTTTTTTGCGTTATAAGGGGACTAACTTGGTGTGATAGAAAATAATTACATACATTGATATGGAAACAAGATAATCGTAGAGACAGATGAAACAATAAGGAACCGGATATAGAACTGAGCTGAAAACTAGGTGATATTTCAAAGCACCAGAGAGATTCAACATTATTCGTATACCTGATTGAAGGGTTGCCCAAGAAATACCAACTTGATGGAGACAGGAACTTGCCAAACTCGCCTTAAAACTAAACGAAATTGCGCAAAAACGATTGAAATACAGACATATGAGACCGGTTTTTCTCGAGATTTGTTGTCTTTCACCTAAAATGATCATATTTGATGAGATATAAGAGGGAAGATAATAGGGCAGAATTCCTCGTATAAATTCGGAGCTCTTCTCAGAGCCGGGAGGATAATTTTCCAACCCCAGATGTAAGATCCGACATAGAAATAATTAACAATATGTCATAATATTTACGTATTTTTGTTGTTGTCTATCAATTATAAAGTAAATTTACTTGAGGCTATGGGAGATTGAAAATGGCAGAGAAAAGACTTATTAGCTCCATAATGTCAGTGGGAAGTTAAAGGTTTGGGAACCAATTTTAAATCCTCCAAAATAAAAAGTGAAATGAATATGGAGGGGGCTTAAAACTCCATTTCCATGGAAGTTTAAGAATCCTTTTAAGTTCTTGTCTCTAGTTATTTTTGAATCCTATCCTAGTGTTTTTCTAGTATTGATGGTAAGAAAAGGTTTTTTAGAAAGAAACTGCAATTTGTAGCGAGGGGAGAAGGTGCTGTACTAGAGAAAATGTAATAAACTAAGTAAGAGGCAGTGCGAAAAGAGATATCATGGCTGAAGAAGTAGTGTTGTAGTTTGAGTCTGAACAAGTTAAAATTACTATCCAAATTGATTATAAAGGACACAAATTCAATCCGTTAGTGATGATAACCAGGGCTATGAATTTCTCTTCTCTCAATTATACAATGATATACACAATATTTTGTGGAGATTTACCTTCCTGATTGTTTTGTTTTATAGCAAATATATCGGATAATGATGGTGACAGGTGGATAATTTTCATTTGGTTAATCCTCCTTTTCAAAGGGGCTAGGAGACCATGCATATCCCAGAGAGTTTTAATTTAAATTTTACCACAGGCATGGTAAAGGGTTAATTGTGGGGGCAGTACACCTTGGTGACCACAATTTAGTCAGATTCCAAATAAAGGGGGGCATAAGATCAAGTGAGACCAACTCTTTATAATCACCTTTCGATCTGTAATTATGACATATTTGTGCGCATCAGAGGACAAATGAAGGCGTTACCTGGTTTCGCGCTATGGACGAACAACATAAATATTCCGAAAGAGAGCGAATTGTGCTCAATTATAAATTCGGATTAGTTTAATACATGTGCAGAACACAGATTACTTCAAAGAGAGCTCCATGATTGTTACTAAAGCAAGAATCCCGGAATAATCGATATTATTTTCTACTCTTCTTAATTAGCAAAGAACAAATGCCTTTGGATTTTATCCCCTTCACTTCCTTGTTGGAATTCACCATCACAAAAGGAGACCCTTAGCTCAGTTTTCGTGATCCCTATCCTCCTTTCTTGAAGCCCATGCATTCTTTTTTCTCTCCAAAGCAGCAAAGGGATCTTGCGATAAGTTAGGTAGGGGTTCTTGCGCTCTTTGTACCCGGACCTGTATATCTTTCCTGGTTGATACCATCGCGACTCACTTTTACACCGCATTTCCAAAGATAAGACATACTTTAGCCATAGATTGTATGGAAGTCGGAAGAGCTAATTGGAGAGTAAAGCCTCATGAATTTAACTTTTCATAGATAATACTAAGGGGAAGAAGATTTTGCTAATATTATATGGTGGTAAGCGGGATAAGAACACAAAAGTGATTAAATATAATAAAATGGCATGGTGAAATGATCCTGGCATAGAGATCGATGATTATTACAGTCAGGTAGAAGCCTAAAGGAGACTATCTATATCATGCTGAGGAAAGAAAAAAGCCGGCCTCATAATATCGATCAGGGCCTGAATATGTTGTTTTTGATTAGGAACGCAACCATGGCATTCTCATTATCAGATAAAACTCTACGAAACCAAATAATTCATAGCTTGGTGGCGTCATTATCCTATTTGAGAAGATGCTGGGTTGCGAGTGCGACCTGATGATTTGTCAACTACATGTGAATGAACTTCGCCTTAGACAATTTATCTTCAAGCTTGACAATCTTGTATCTCGCGGAATATGTTTCATTGAGCATAGTGGAAAATCTTTTGAGAAAGTTAATGAACTTCTGGTCAACTTAAAGTTAAATCAGTGGAAGTAATTGAAGCTAAGGTGGAGTTGCCAGCAGAAATATTAAAATCACTCCCCATGACAAGACAACTGTTATCATCTTATCAAAATTATTTAATTCTAGATGTCTTAGCTTAAAGTCAACTGGCTTCAAGTGCTGTTATTTGAAGCAAATCAAGTGTCTCTAGAATGCACAAGCTATCTTGATGTTGTGTATAACGGACCACTATCTATAGGGGGATGTTCCAAGAAGTGTCTCTCCGATAGACACCTCTTGGATGATTGACCAGACCTACATCACTAAGCAACCTGTGATTTAAAAAACTAAACCCAGCAAGAAGACTCCTCTGACAGAAGATCTATCTTGGTTTCGGTATCGTTAAATGGGTCTTCAACATGGACACTTTTACCTTAGGTCTTAGATAAATATATTTTTGGTTAATCTAAAATAAATTAGACATTCAATTTCATAGAGTTGATTACTTTAAAGATTATTTAAATTTACCACACGCATTTATTTTAATAGCGGTCTGTCTTAAATTCTTACTACCATCAGTCACTCACCTTACCCTAATTGTCCAATCATCAATGCTTACAGTTCCTCTAAACTGTTGCTATCAGTCTTTTCCACTAAAACAATTGTTAAATCTTTCTCAATGTCCCTTTTAGTCGCAAATATGAATCCAAATTAGACAAAGAAGCAACGAGAAAAAAAACCCGCTGAGGCAACTTTCTTTAGATTGTTTTCGCCATGATCAAGATTAGACGGTTAAAAGACCTTTTTGCATAATGTTTTTCCGCTTCTCCATATTTCCACGAGCGCCAAGTGATTCATTGCTTCCAAGGGTCATAATATATTAGACAAGGGCTTATTCATGCCTCTAAATTCCTCGTCCAATTTCTTTTAGGAGGCGGCTGTTTTATTTACAATGTATGACAGGCATTTTTGGTATGTGCTCGCAATTTTAAGCTTTTGTATACACGTGTGTGGGCAACTCAGGATGATAAAATGTTCGATAAAATGTCATAAAGAAAAAATAGGTAAAGTCTCAGTTAGCTCAGCACGCACTCACACATAAACTGTGTAAAAGAGAGAAGGAAGAGATGAGTTAAATTATTATTTACACTCATTCAAGTTCAACAATTAAATCTTTATCCCTAAAATACTCTTCAATATCAAGAATATATTGAGTAAATCGGGGAAATTGCCTACAGACAAACGGCAGTTGACAAATATGAGTCGAATGGCAAATGGCAAGAAGGAAGATTATCTTTTAATTAACGACGGCAGATAATAAAGAACAGAAAATGATATTTAGTACAAAGAAATAAGTATAAGCTATCCAAGATGGTAGAATAATTACATAGATGTAGAAAAGGGTACAAAAATATAAAAAGTATATAGAAAGTTGTTGAAAGGGTTAATTTTACTTAAAGCAACGATCATTTTGTTTAGAAAAACGCCTTGTTTTTTTAAGCAAATATATATTTATATGGATTCCATCATGTGCAGGAGGAGCCCGCGAAATTTATGCCTCCATTTTTTGAATAAATAAATAAAAAATATTATTAAAAACATATCATGCGTTAAATTGGATACGTTGGAGAAAATATTTGACATATTTCCTTATTATATTTAACACCATGAACAGAAGTGTGGCTGTGAAAATGAAAGTATCCTTAAAGACATGCAACAGTTATGAAGGAGAAAATAATAAATAGAAAAAGAAGAGGAAACAATTTTGAATTTCCTTTAGTCTTTAAAACGTGGATAAAACTAAATTTATTTTGACGTCCATTGGATCGAACTGGATGGAAAACTCTTCACGGGAATCCGAATTGGAAGGAGGTAGCGCCTTTCGTTATCTTCCTCGTATCGCAGACGATCTACTCGGACCTGGTAATGAAATGCATATAAAAATCAGATCGACCGTCACTGGTGAACACTATGGCACTAGGGGCTGGGGCTAGTTGTTGTATTGAAATCTTGTGTAAACAATTTTTAGTACCTATATTCAAAGGAGTTCAAGCGAAAACAATGAGACCGTGTTGATGTTTAAGAATTTTCAAAGAAATGAGATACTCAAGGACATTGGTATTTGAACAGGGGTACGCCTACCTCTTAAGATACGTTTAAAAGTTTCCATTGGATTCGGGGTTCTGCTGCCGAAACAAGTTGGCAAATTGGTAGATATCATTTTAACAATTATAAGTGAGTGTCAGCTACTTTTTGTAAATTTTTAAATAATACTTGTTTTAGAATGTTTATTATTTAGTTTGGCTGTTTACTTCCAGCTGTGAGCAGGTAGAGTCAACGCCTGAGGTCAGGAACCATTGCAACGTGTTTGATTATGCTTGTGGAATGCGGTTGGTTTGTATTTTTTTATTCATTTACGTTTAATATGGATTAATGCGCTATTTTATTGATCTTCTGCACTAGAAAAGTTTGAACTGGCTAAATTTATCAAAATAAATGCGACTTGGAAATGAATTGATGAAATGGTCAAGGATGTCTAATAAACAGGTATACTGAGTAGTGAATTTAGGTAGCAGTTTGCTTTGCAAAATGGACCATAGTACGGATGTCTTAAATTGCATGTGTTCATTTTATCCGAGCAGAAGCCGAGCTATTTCGAGGATGTGCATAAGCATATACTCGGATGGGCAAGGTGCTAAGAAAGAGTAAAGGGTGGAAGATTCGAAATAAAGCAGAAAAGGCGAATATTATTGACCAACACTACATAATTCACAAAGAAAACTTTATTGATCCTGCAGATTAGTGGTGAATGACGCTGTAAAACAGTAAACTACATCCGGCCACGCAATTCACTCCAACTGTCTTCAAACGTTTGTGTGGAGACATTGATTAAAAGTAGAGGCAGTTGCTTTGGTACAAGAAAGTTGATGGATTTCGACGATAACGAAATTAACACGACTTTTTGAAATCTTGAAAATAAGTGAAAAGATTTCTTGGCCATCGGAATTCAGACTGGCTAAAATTTATAGTTTGGAAGGCCTTTTCTCAAATACTAAATTATTTTGCGGATATTTTCATCAAATTTAATCAACTTTTCTCAAACTTCAGTTTTATGAACAAAAACGTTTGAGTCATAGGCAAGTGAATCATTTAAGTCGGGTTCCTCCTCTACCAAGTTAGAGCTGTGGTCAATATTTAATCCCAATATTTCCACCAAGACCGCCGTTCTCAGGTGACAGACCCTATTTTATACTTCTAAGATGTGGGACGTTGTTCCAATTTCTCCATTAATAATTTCCCAACGTGATCAATTTATTAGTCAAGATCACGGTGAGTGACATCAATGGTAACGGGATATAGCTCCAGTCCCACATTCCTCCTCTTACCGTTTCTTTTTCTTTTTAATCTAGGTTATTATATTTATACATAGTAGGCTGTAGAAGATTGGGGACTGATTTTAGGACAGCGAACCTCCTCTGTGGTGATGAACTCTTGATTTTCTTTGCGGGAACACTCATATTCTTCCCTCATATTTACCACATGATAGAAACAAGAGAATTTACTACGTAATATTAAAGATGAAGTGCACTTCTCCATGGCTGGAGCGACACATATGTTATAACATGAGTCAAAGAGAGAAATGCAGAGGCGAATGACACTATAACAATTCAATTCTTTGATCGACGACAGACTATACAAAGCTAAAAGCATTTCCTGAAAGAGATTCATCATCCTCGTTATAACATCACCCATGGAGATCACTGGATTACACGTTCGTTGCTTTGAGATGACATTCGGAATAGTAGAGCCACGGAACAACTATGATGCGACTCCTCCGAAACTCTCAGATTTTAAACAGATTTTAAAATAATGGTCAAAGCTCATCCATACCATTATAATTACCCTGACCAGACGCAAATAAGAAGTCATAAGCGTGAATTACCAAAAATAGCCTCGCTATTTTAGAAAAGTGACGCCTCTGGGCCAGTGACGAGAGTTTCGGTGAAGTTATGGGCAAGAAAACCTGCCCCTATCAAAAGGTGTATATATATATATATATATATTTATATATATATATATATATATATATATATATATATATATATATATATATATATATATATATATATGCTTGAATTATGCCAAAGGAAAATAATACACTAAATAAGTCCAAGCGCTTTCGTGCTTAGATCAGGAACTTCAAAAATAAATGCATTTTTGCCTATATTTTAAAATATATAATTGAGGAGAATGAGTTCTCCCATTAAGTTACGAGGTACAGCTTCAGACGATCTATCAGGCTACCGGGTTCAGCATCCCAGCTAAGATAATTAAAAGAAAACTACAAGTGGCGTTTTCTATGCCATCTCACTAGGGATTGCCTTCACTCTTCGATCATTGTGCAGCCAAAGTCCTTTTTTCTTGCCTTAAAACCTCCTGTTTCTTCTTTCATTTCTCATTTACGTCAAAATTTCTGTTTCTCTTCTACGACACACACATAATCTGCATCTCATTGTCTCTGAATCTTTCTTTCTGCCTTCACAGGGATTTTAAATGGCAAAAAATAAAAAATCCGAAGCCGTGTGGTGTTTAGTACCACCCTCAAAACTTGTATTTGATCTTTATATATATATATATATATATATATATATATATATATATATATATATCCCTGGAGTGTACGGTCGCTTACGATCAGAAGGCCTGAAATTCTCAACACAAAATCTTATTTGTCGAAAAAATTCAAAGATTCTAGAAATGGGGAACTAGAATCTAGAGGTACAAACTGCGTATAGATAGAAGTATGTCAAATATAAAGGAACAAAACGGAATTTATTAACAAATTATCAATTTGCCTTCAAACCTGAAGTGTCCAAATTAATCTGAACGACAACATACAAATTTCTATGAAAACTAACAATGAAATTATCAGTGTACAGCATTTGTCGTAGTTAGAAGTAATTAGTATTTAGTTTGGATGTTATTTTATTTGGAATGAAGCTTTAAAATATAATGCCACAGGATCGAGTCAGGTGTTACCATCCTATGCAATAATCCTACACCATTCATCTTAATTTTTTCTCAGAGATCTTGAACGGTTTTTGGATTCCTTGGTTTAGACACTTCGAGTGTCTTCCAACATTTTTCAATGGAATCTGGTCCTGACTCTCTGCTGACCAGTTCATAAGAGTGATGAGCTCGTCATCCAGGAAGGTTTCATTAAGTTGGCCGTGTGGCAGGGAGAGTTATCCTCCCTGATATTTCCACGTTGGACCTTGGAGGCTCCTCGCAAAAGGAGAAAGGCAGAGTGTCCTACAAAATCATTTTACACGTTTCCACTTCATGTGGCAGGTATGCCCACTAATGGCTTAGTTTCTTTATAAAGTATTCACGCCTCAAACCCTAACACTTCCCTCGCTAAATTCACGCAATTTGTAGTTAAAATAAAAGGCAATTCTTAGCCTATTTTGCAAGAAGAGATCTTTGGTCATGAGTCCTGAAAAGGTCACTAGTGAACTAAGAGAGGGATGACAAATTTTCCAAGCATTTTACCTCTACCAGAACTGGCCAGAGAATGGTCAAACGTACACGAGATTGATAAGAAACCAAAGCATTCGGATCATTTTAGACAATTTATTTTTTATAGTAAATCAAATATTTGTTAAAACTTTCCTTTTTAAACCATATTTGCAAAAACTTTTCCCATAAGTAGTTTAAGCATGTATGGAAACTTTCAGCATTTTTTGAAACCCTGAATTTTCTTCATTTCTCTATTTATATCTTTGTTTTATATCTAAATGGCGTGGTCTCTTAAAATCTCTCTCTAATTTTCTCTACTTCTATGCCAGTCATCATTCCTTCTCTCATTCATTCTCTCTATCTACATTCTTCCTCACCAATCCTTTTCTGTTCTCTATTGCTATCTTATTACTGTCTGGCAACTATTGTACCTTAGTTTAAATCACTATATTCCAATCTTTCCTCACTTTCTATCTGTCTCTCTCTCTCTTTCTCTTCTTTTTGACGGAGAAATCTCTCCAATAGCAGACAACCCGAATCTTCCTTTTTATCTTCAACGCCCAATAAAACGGGCCATCATAGGGACTGGCCCGATCAAAAAGGATCCTCTCGCCATTGTAACACGGGTTTAACGATCTGTAAAGTAATTTTGTTTCAATAAACGTTTTCATTGCAAAGAATCCCTGCGCCCAATTGGGGGATGGTAGGAGGTTTGAGGAGAAAGAAGGGATAAAGGGGTACTGATGAAAAGAGGAAGAGGAGAATAAAGGGTGGAAATAGGGTGTATACCAGGCTGAGAAGTTATTGGATACACTTGAATACTATCAGGTCTTGCAATTCAAAATTTAGAATTCTCGTGCAGAAAGGGACTTAGTCAGACAAATCGTAGAAATAATCAAGAAACAAAGAAAATGTAATAAATAGAAACAAATAAACAATGATTAAAAATAGATGGGTTGGAAAATAGACAAACATGTAATTTTATTGACACGATAAGTGGGACCCGAAAGAGTGCCTGTGATAGAGGATGGAAGCAGTTAGATTTAACGAGGCGCAGCTACCTTTACGAAATTGTAAATATTACTACAATAATAATACAATACTACCTCTGCTACTACTAATAAATTTAATCTTATTAGAGGGAACCAATTATCAAATTAAGGCTCCTTAAGATAATGTCTAGGTGGCCTTTTGAAGCATGAGGCGATCAATAATTCAAACCTTCTCATTCCTTTAATTTGCACGGGGTGTTATTAAATCCAGATTACCTCAAAGAATAATACTTGAGAAAATTTCATTTGAGACAGAAAATCTCCCCGTAATTAGACAGAACAAGAACCCTCGTTAGTCGCTAATTTTGTCCTCTTTTAAATGATGCTCAGAACAACTAAGATATTGACGTTTGAATTTAATTAAGTGAGATTCAAAGATGAATTCTCCCTTCGAAAGTATATAAGACGTGATATTGAGAGAAAGTAGAGAAGATAGATGAAGTAAAATATGGAGAAGATAAAGAGACACAAATCGTTGCGCGCGTATTAGGGCTTTAGAAGATGTAGCTGTTGGCGTTTAATCAATTTTACTGTTTGATATTTTATGTTGCCTTATTAAGACGTCTGCCATTCTCATTGCGTGGCGTCAACAAGTCCTACGGGCCTGACTTGTTCTTCCTTAAGTACACTTTGTGGTTTTCTCTGAAATTTCCACCATTCGGATTCCTTACGGATAACCAGGTACCACGATATGCCACGCCCTCGCAAACTACCTCATTAAAGACATCAGACAAAGGACAGGGTACTGATGATTCATCTTCGGAAACAACGATGAATGGCAAAGCTAGTGACTCTAGTTCAAGATCCATGATTCATGGCCTTAAACCAAGCACCGTCGACAAAGTGAGTTGAGAAGAACAGGGGGAAGAAATTCTTGCTTTACCAGGAGGCCTTGCCTGAACTGCGGGGATTACCAGTAAAGCAAGAGGCTCTCCAGGTGTCTCGATAAGAATCAATCTCGCCAGTACTACCGACGCTCCCACCAGGCAGTGGGCGTCTACATTTGCTCCTTCAAGTTTGGGATCCAGCAGCACTCCAGTCAACATTTAGCTACCAAATTAAAACCACATAAAACAAATGACTATAAATACCAATAAAAAGGAAAAACACCCTTCGCTTTTATAAATGATTATAAAAGCAAGATCGATGTAGCCCCAAAAGAAAATCTGGCATCCCTGAATATAGAATACAAATAAGGTCAAAGAGAAGATTAAAATGAGAAGAAAAGAGAGAAACTGTGAATTCTAAAAGCGAAAAGCAATAATGGGTGTGGTTCTCTGCGTTTGCGTGCAATCTCGGATTGGAGGGAGCAGTTCATTGTAGATTCTGCAGAAACACACTATATATTTCTCAGACATTTCAAGATGACTGTTCCTTGGGAGAGTAAGATAGCGATAAAGAAGAGAAAGTAAAAATGAAAGGAAGTAAAGTTTGGGAATAAGCCATTTTTTAATCTATCCAGCGTCGATTGAATATTAATAAACAAAGCACGAAAGAAGCAATGTGTAGCTCCAGTGACGTCACAGAGATAAGAACGGCTTGTTTTTTCTCCAGTCAAGATTCGGCCGTTAGATTCCCGACTATGTACATTATTTCAAGCAACATACAGTTATCTGGGATCCGGTAATAAGCACATTGATGACTGTAGCCTGTAGGTTTGGCAAAAATCAAGAACTGAGCTCGGCAATCACTGCCCTGTAATGTAATAAGTTGATTCTACTAACGGGTCTTTTTCCTCTTCTTCTTTCTCTTCACCTTTATCCACTGTCACGTGCAGTCAGCGTTTCTGCCAAGCCTTTGCCACTCACTCCGGTTCTGCGTGTATCCTCTTAGAAGTCCCTTTTCTCCCAAGTCTTCCCTAATATTTCCCATCCAACGTCTTTTCCGCCTTCCATGGTTACGATTGCCCACCCCTTCCATCTGCATCACACTTTTTCCTACATACTAGTTCTCTCGTCTCATCACATGCTCATAACACTTTAGTCTTTTTTTCTGTATTTTCTTTGAAATTTATGCCACTTTTATTGTTCCTCTTATTCCTTAATTTCGGATCTTATCTATCCTCGTCACTCCACAATTCCTCATCAACGTTTTCATCACGGTTACTTCCAGCTTCCACCCTCTTGGGTCTTCTTTATTGCCCAAGTTTCCACTCTGTATACCAATGCTGGTCTAACCACTATCTTATACACTTCCCCCTTTGCCGTTATGTTAATCTTTTTGTCATTTATTATTCCAGATTTCTTCTTCCAATTATTTCATTCTACTTTGATTCTATGGGCAATCTCAGCATCGAAATTTCCATCACTTCTCAGGGTGGACCCCAAATATCTGAAATTCCTCTCTTTTCAAGATTTTCTCCTGCATTCTAACCTCTTCCTGGGGGTCATCCAAGAAACTCAGACACTCCGCTTTTCTCCTACTGATTTTCAACCCCCTCCCCTCTAATGCTCCTCTCCAAAACTCCAGCTTCCCTGCAATCCCTAACATACCGCTGCCGCATAAAACAATGTCATCAGCAAAAAGCTGGCACTTGAGGGAAGGATCCCTTATCCCTTCAGAAATGACATCAAGAGACATCAACGGACGACCCTTGATGTAAACTGACTTCGACCGTAATCCTTCCCTTCAGACCCACATTGCTTCTTACTCGAGTGTTAGCATCAGAATACATATCCTGTATCAGGCGTACATACTTTTCTGGTCACACCTTTACGATATATATATATATATATATATATATATATATATATATATATATATATATATATATATATATATATATATATACTGCGTGTTATGTAAATTTTAGAAGGGCGAGTGTGGTAATGGAAATGTGAGAATGTTGACTTCTTGTATTTCAATGACGAGATTCGGCCTCTCTTTTGGCCAAATCATGCCGATTGAACTACCGGAGTATGAGTGTTTGAGCTGACCGAATTTGGCATATAACTGATCCTGATCCCCCTTATCTCCTCCCCCCTCCCTGAGGAAAGGCAAGTAAATGGACAAGAACAAAGAAAACATACTGTCAGAGTGAGGGGGGGGGGGCACTAAGAGAAAACTTTGCCCCCCCCCTTCCCCGAGATACAAAGTTTCTACCAATCAACAAGGTGGTGCAGAGATGCCTCAATAGTGCCCCATATGATAATCTCGTAAAGGTAAAGAAATACAACTACAGAATCTACCTTTTCTCAACGCCAAGAAAGCTCAGATGCAATTTAGTGTATGGTGGAACTAAACTTCATCACATGGACTGCCCTAAAATTCATCCCCTCACCGAGCAGCTTCTTGATCCAATCGAAGCATATGCTATGATTTCTGAGGGCCGCTACTAAATAGAAGGACGGAGGCCAAAATATAAAATAGTTGTGTTAATGTTGTAATTTAACAGTTATTATAAATTATTTTTATTTCTGGGATTCAATAACAAAACAAAATTGAAACTCTTTTCTAAATATCTAAAATATTATTATTTCTTCTATACCTCTAGAGATGAATTGATTTCTTCGATCTAATAACATATGTAAAATTAATCATTATAATAATATGCAATCTTTAAATAATCAAATTTGAGAAAAGTATGATATTCATCATGGCCTCCTTCTTAGCTACTCCCTACTTTTCCCAATTTTTCAATGTGTCCTTATTTAAAATGATTTAGCATATTTCTGCTTGGGAGGGTATCGTTTCGAGATACAACCAAGAATTAAAATAGATGAAGCCAGAGATTAAATGATGATTTAAATCAGACCGATCAACTCCGTTGCGAGGGAACTAAATTTAACAAACATAATAAATAGACGATTGAATTCAGACATCTTTCGAAAATTTTCGAAGATGTTACTCCTCCATTCAAGGGCTCGCAAATATCAAACTAATCAATAAAATGATGACCAAACGCAAACGAAAAAAATCACCGAATGTGCATTAAAAGAATTTCCTCCTGGTCATCGAAAGATTGCTCAAATTGGCCAAGTTGACCTTAGATAACCAGAAAGTTAAAAGATTTTTTGCGAATTTATTTCAAGTGATCTGAAATTTATTTTAGAGAAGAAATTCAAAGTAAAGATAAAATCTAATCATCTATGGGAAATTCCGAATTTTCTCATGTGGATCCACATAAAAAGAATTATTTCAGCCCTGTTTTAAATAGAAATTTAGTTGAACAAAACTTATCTTTTTATAATGTGGACATAAATGTTTAGTCTGGCAAATCTTTAGATTATGAAAACGTTTTGGAATAAATATCTTTTAATGATAAATTATCAAACAAGGTTAAATGAGAGAATGTAATCTTAATTTTTAGATTACTAAGTAGAAAATGCGACACAAATTATACCAGAAACGATATTCTTTTATGTGCTTCAAGCGGGACTAAAGCTTTATAAGACGAAGGCTTACAAAGCGTAATAAATAATTTTCTATTATAAGGAAAAGTGAAAATGAAAGAGGAAATATTAAAATCACTATATGTATAGTGAAGGAGTTATTGTAATTATTTTTTTTAATAACACATAGAGACAAGTAAAAACGCCTTGCGAAGCTAAAATTGATTCATTGATCAAATGGAGGAATGTTAATAAATTTGCTAGGAATATATAATTGTTGTTTTCTCTATTTGATAATTAAATATATATAGGAGCGCATGAATATGAAACATTATAAGTGAGCTTTGACGCACCGTACCTCTCTTCTCGAATTGAAAAGCGAATGGAGAATGTTTATCGATATCGACGCAATATAAGCAAAACTCTTTTAATCACAATGAAACTAAACAGTAAATTAAAGTAATTATACAAATTTAAAGAAAATGGTGAACATGTAAGATAACTACAAACTTGATTAATTGTATTCATATTTTGACCAATCTCAATGCTACACTGAGACTACAACAATCGTCCAATAAAACGTTTGGAGTGTGAGCAGGTCACATTCTGTTGGCGAAAGAATCGTAATGTTTACAATTAGGAACAGAATAATCTTAGAATATGATATTTTCTGTAACGCTTGCAAAACACATTTATTCATACATCACATGTAATGCAGTAGTAAATTCGAAAAATACCATACTGGAAATGGAACATGGTGGCCGAGATCTTACTGGTTCTCCACTTCAGAAGAAAGAAAGAAAGAGTTTCTAGAATATATTCACGGTAGACTCATGTATCAAATTATCAAGATAATATTATAAAACTGAATGCACCAATCATCACCCACATTCACCTGCCTGCCTACACTGTGAAGATGTCTTTGAATGTGCCTGCTGACACCAAATTGTACGAGCTTTAAATTCAAATTACCAGAAGGGCAGGCTAGGTAGAAATCTTGGTAGTCTAGTGCAGAAATGATTTCTTAACGAAAACTATATACTGCATCCTAGTTTTCACAGTGTTAAGAAAGTTTTTTCGTGACAACATTCGCTGATTGGCTTAAAAGACGAGCAATTATTCTTTCAGCAAACGACCTCTACATTTTCATGTAATTGAAGTTTTTTTGTTCGAACCCTCAAAACTTAGTTCCTCTTATTTGCTCAAATACTACGAATTTTACCAAGTCTAAACTCGGATATGGGAAGAAGGAAACTTCTCACTTCAATTCGAAGACCTTCAGAAAGTCGTTGTTTCCGATCTCCGAAAAATGAATCGAACTTCCTAAGTAAAAGGAATTGACTATTCATTTTGACTAATAATGAATTGGCTCCGTGCGACTGGATGTTGTTTATTGTTTTGACAGTATTATTCAGTATTTTTTGCAAAGGATGACTCATTTTGGCGGTAAATCAAACCTCTTTGTAATTTTTCTGTGTTAGCAAATAATATCAGGATATACTAGTTTAAGTCATACGACTTTTCCACATTTTTAGTCTTTCCAAGTATCTTACTCGTCTGAATATATGTTTATTTACCAGTTTTAGATCATTTCTGCCTTTACTTGGACAAGATTATCAAATTCTTTGCAAAGTAGTTTCTTTGGAAGTAGTTTTGGAAGTAGGGTAGCTGTTGACTTGCTAAATCTTCTCTAATCACACATTGATTCTCATAATATCTCACATATAAAAGTTGCTAAACCCATACCCTCTTCAATTTGTAAAGATAATGCTGACCATATTTACTGTTCTGTGTAACTTTATATTGGATATACTTTGCTATTTAATTAATAAAAATGTCTACTCTCTGAAACCGAAATATATTTTATTTCATTAAAACACTTTGTTATCCCTCAGTTTCTTAACTCTTATGATAGCCTCAGGAATGATAAAAATTGTGCTCCTAGCTGACAGGAAGGAGCACAAGATCGTATGAAATCTCTAATGCTGACTTTAATGATTAGGAAAATTAGTTCATGGGCCAGACCGAATATCAGTACTAATTATTCTAATAAAAAATATGGAATTTTTTCAAAATATTTCTGGTTCTGGATAATAATTTGGCATAATAGCACTTTCAGATGAGTAGTTTAGTAGTCGCTATCGCAGATTAAATTTAACAAAACAGGTGCACCTCTCCTGTCAAATTTATGAGATATTTTAACTTAAAGCAACAAATTACCACACAAAATATTGACAATAACGATCTCTAAATAATGCTCATATAAATATGCAAATTAAATTAGTAACTCAGACAAAAAGTAAAATGTTAACTAAACACGGTATGAAACCTTTTAAATGTTTTTAGCCATTATATTTATCAGGGGGAATACCAATATGCTAATTATGTTAATTAAATTCAATATTTACAGGTGAAGATAATTAAAGATGACAGAAATTGTCGAAATTATGAATATTGTACAAGAGCGACGCTTCCATAGCTTCACCGTTCAGTTTCCTAATCTTTTAGTCGGTGTCAAAGTCTTCATCACTTTTATCATTACTGTAGTTCAGATTCCGGTTCGTCGGGCTTCATATTTCCACACGTCTTACATTGCAATATCCATTCAATTATGTACAGCTGCAAGACATGCGCAATCCGCTAACTTGCAAGACTTAGCACCATTGCATGACATTAATTCTAATATTAATATGCGTATATATTTAATATATATAGGTAGATGAGCATTCATGCTTCATTAGATCACACATAAAAGAGTAAAAATCCCAAACTGACTTAGAGCCTAAGCTTATCTATGAAACTATTATTCTCTGCGGGTTATATTATAACTTTTCTGACCTACTTAGCCAATATCACTTGCTTAATGATACTTTATTTATGTAGAAAACATTCTTGCAAATATTTTGAGTAGTCAGTTCCATTTGTTGCTTTAAGTTGACTAATAAGTTGCTTTGTGTGACTATTAATCTTTTCCTAACTACTCATCTCTATGTGCCATCAAGCGAGAGCAGGAGCCTGAAGCAGAGATTTTTCTAAAAAATAAAATGGAATTTGTAGAAATTCTGGTTCCGATATGTTAAAAATCGAGCCCTGGCACATGTACCTTATCTACAAGGCAAATGTTCATGGTAATAGAAGCAGTTCTTTGAACAAACTTATGAATTTTAATTATATAAAGTATAAAAGATCAATAAAATAGCAAGAGTAGTCAATATTAGAGTCAAATTATTAAAGATCTTCGAGACAATTCAATCGCTTTCCAGGAGAATTTTCAAACATGTTGCCTACGGTTATTGAACTCCCGCCAGATGGGCAAGAAGGAAGGGGCTATATGATCGAGCAGGGAGGCACCATATGAGCAAGTATGGAGGCGCCAGATGGGCAAGTATGGAGGCGCCAGATAGGCAAGTAGGGCGGCGCCAGTTGGCAAGTAGGCAGTCGCAAGATAGGAAAGTGGAGAGGCGCCAGATGGGCCAGAAGGGATGCGCCAGTTAGGCAAGTAGGCAGTCGCAAGATAGGCAAGTAGGAAGGCGCAAGATAGGCCAGAAGGAAGGCGCCAGATGGGTTAGTAGGGAGGTCCCAGATAGGCAAGTCGGAAGGTGCCAGTTTGAACTAGTAGGGAAGCACCAGATGGGCCAGTAAGGAAACGCCAGATGACCAAGTAGGGAGGTGCCAGATAGGCAAGTAGGGAGGCGCCAGATGGGCAAGTAGAGAGGCGCCAGATGAGCAAGTAGGGAGGCGCCAGATGGGCAAGAAGGGAAGCGACAGATAGGCAAGTAGGGACGTGCCAGATGGGCAAGTAGGAAGGCGCCAGATGGGCAAGTAGGGAGGCGCCAGATGGGCAAGTAGGGACGCGCCAGATAGGCAAAAAGGGAAGCGACAGATAAGCAAGTAGGGACGTGCCAGATGGGCAAGTAGGGAGGCGCCAGATGGGCTAATACAATGAAAAGAAAATTATTTCAAGCGCCATGGTAACTTTTATCTGACAGCTGACTAACCTCATCTAGTATCTTGCTGATTTATAACGACTGAAAACTAATTTAGTTCATGAATTTGAAATGTAGAATATTCTAAAAACTTAAAGAATAATGCAATTTAAAATAAAAAAGTACCTGTCCCTCAATTATAATCGCAAATTCTGATATACCAATTTTCTCACAGTAACTATCTATCCACTAAAACCTTTTGGGTACCCCTAGTGCTACTCATACCCAGGTTTGAACAACAAAGCTATAGATTAATCATTTTTAACGTTCTAAAACATAAAAATTTGTCATTGTTTGTGTTTGATCTCCTATATTAATGCATGTAATAGTTAATATTTTTTCACATAACTTCAAACCAAGAAAAAAGGACCGGCTTCTGCTTCCTTAGGCTTTACCGCTAATTGTCAATCTTATCTTTATGTGCATTTCATTATCAAGTCTAAGGACCTTGTCAGCAAGGCGAGGCACCAAAGGGGTTACCTATTAAAAGTTAGAATTTCCGCGAAGGGTTTTCAAATCCAGGTTTTATTTTATGAATGTCAAAATAGTTTCTTTTATAGGTTTTATTTCCTAGGGAAAACTAATAGAAATTGCCATGTCTTGTATTTTCCTATTTGTTACTTTCTTCCTAAAGTCATTTTCATATCTTTAAGGATACTTTGATTTCCACAAGCCATAATTCTGTTCAAGGTGTTAAATAAAATATGGAAATATGTTGGTCAAATATTTTCCCCAATAGATCCAATTTATCGCTTGAGATATTTATAATAAAATCTTTTATTTATTCTTTCACAAATGAAGCCAGAAATTTGGTGGATCTCTCCACATCATCCAATCCATATCAATATAAATTGGCTCAAATAAACAAGCAGATGCATCTGTTAAAATGAACCATTTGAACAACTCTCTAAACTTTTACATTTTTTGTACACTTTTCGAAATCTGTGAAATTTATATAACATTTTGCATGACTTTTATTTATTCCTTTTTGATTAATATCATTTTATGTCCTTTATTATCTGTCATCCTTATTTAGCATTTAACTTACTCCTCCCGGTTGTTCTTTGCAAAAGGATGCTTTGTATAACGACCGCTTTGCTTCAAACGATTTCCGCGAATCAAATCAGCTGCGAAGGACAAAAATTAATCCACAAGGAATTTGTTTTTACTGATTAACATTTTAATTTTGAGGAATATTTTATGGAAAACGAGGAGCAAAAAAACCTTACTTCTTTCTTTTAAAAAATTCACTTGAATTAAATAAAGATTTTTGCTTATAAATGGATGATCATAAGTAATAATTTTACTCATCGGTTCGTTCTTTCTCTCACACAATAGATGCGTGAGTGTATAATGAGCAGCCATATTTTTTTCTTTCTACGAGATTCTTTCTAACATTTTATCAATCTGGGTCACCCACACCGGTGTATACCAAAACTTAAAATACGAGCAAATATAGAGAAAATGCCTAGCATATATTGTACACAAGAAAGCCGACTCCTAAAAGAAAGTGGACGAGGAATTTACAGGCGTGAATAAGCGCTTGTTTAATATATCTTTGTCATTTGAGGCACTGAATTACTTGGCACTCCTGTAAATATTGAAAGCACGAAAATTTATGAGACAGGTCTCAAAAATCTTCTTTTCTTCGCACCAAAGAGGCGTGGAATGCAGAGAGATAGTAACCAAGGTTATGACTTAAGGGAAACCATCTATAGGATCATTAATGACTTTATAAACACTAGTTGCAATTGTTTATTGAAGTCTTCTGGACTTAGAAATACAACTAAGATCGCCTTTTGGTAAAGTTATAACACAAGGTTCGGGTTGCCGCCAGTGCCATGCTAGCACAAGGTTGGAAGGAAGCATGTGTGAACTCTTTAGCGCTCGAGGTGAGACGGAGACTTTTCAACAAACTTCTCAAGTCGAGAAGGTCTACAAAGGATCCTCATCACATTAGGAAGAATCATAGGGAATTGGCACCCTCTCTATATCTACGGCTGTTTGTCATCTAGGAGAATTGGAGCACCAACACCTTTGCGCAGAAGCACTGCGATGAACTTAAAATGGTACCAAAACATGCATCAGCTGCATTTTTTACAACAGCAGCATTTTGGGTGGGGATGATAGCTATATTTTTCAGGAGAATGGTTCACCTCTTTACAAAGGAAAAGCATTAAAAAGGTTCTTGGGGGGAAAAGAAATATTAAACCTTTGAGAGTTGGCCTCGGACTTTGTCGATTTTATTTAACCCATTAGAGAATTCGTGGACGATAATCAAACTGGCGGTTTATAATCGGACGAAGTAATTGTGAGCTGTTGTGGGTGCTTGTTGAACAAAAGTGTAGTAAATATCAGTCAAGTTATCACCACAAATTTGGTCTCAAGTACTCCAAAACGAATTGAAGCAGTCCTGATAAACAAGAGACATTATTGCACATATTTACTGCGCACATGAATTAATTGTCCGTATTTATTAATAGTTATTTTGCTCTCTATTTTTTAATTTTAAGTTCAAATTCTGGTTCAAGCATAATAATTAAAAATGCAACGTGTGTAAGTTCTATTAATTTTTTTAGGTATATTAACAAAAATATATCTGTATTAAAACTTTTGACTATATCAGTATAACAATTCTACTCTCGGTTATTTTACGAATTACTGAATCACTGACAAACAAAACATTTTCACCTGTTTTGGTAATGTAACCTGTAATATTGTTCAGGAATGAGTGAGACAGAAAGAGATATAAAGTCATATCTCTTAGCCAAATCATCTACAGGAAGGATGGCAACGCAATCTACTAGCTAACTACTGACGATGTGAAATAGCCAAGACAGGAAACAGGATTTCCATTATCCATAATTACACTATGACATTCCAATACACATTTTAGGTTACTTGTTTGCCAATAGGTCATTAACAGGTCCATGCACCAACACTAAGGGAAAATGAATTCTATTTTACATATCATTTTACGATCCTTAGACGAACAGGAAGCTTTAACGAATGGTATCTTCCAATGATTTATGAAAGAGTTCCCCTTGACCTTGGATTCGAGGACTTATCATAAAAAAGGATAGTAGATATGGTTTTTAAGATAATATGAGGCAGATTTAAAACACCAGTGTTCTTTATTCAGATAATAAAGTACATTTTGTTATTTAGCAATTACTAACATAATCTAGACAAAATAAATTGTGTAATTAACATTTAAGGCGAGTGGAAACAATCTAAGCATGCATAAAATCCCTTGTTAATATTTTGAAAAATTTGGCTGATCCTTCGTATGAAAAATTCTGATTTTTTCGTCAACTCTGGTAATTTGATATTTTGTTTCGTCTAAAATCGGTCCGTTCACTTTTCCTGTCTTGGATGTTCATTTTGAAGTTCGAAACTAAATAAAAGCAGCACTTATAATTGCTATCAAGGTTTTTTCCAATTGGCTCTTATGTATTTCAATGCGCTGAATTAAAATCTTGATTTTTTTTAATTAGGCCAAATTTTTTTGTTATGGCCATTTTAATCTAAAAACTCGAACTTTTAATTGTTATTGTGTTATTTTCCGAAAAAGAAATTTCTGCAACATTTTTGATGTCAAGGCTTTTCAAATGAATCCTATTTATTTCAATGCGCTGAATTCAAATCTGGCTTTTTTTTTTAAAAGGTAATTTTGGGGGGCTATGGCCTTTTTTCGCAAAGAAAATAGGGCTTTCACTCATATTGCTGCTATTTTCCGGAATTTATCATTAAAGTTGTGAAATGTTATAGCCCTGGGTCATATGATTACAAATTTTGGCTACATTTGTAATCAGCGGATTGAAAACCTAAGAATCAGCTGAAATAACCACGACAGCCCCCAAAATATTTTTAAACGAAGACCTATTCGAAAACATAAGAATCGGCTGAAATAACCATGACAGCCCCCAAAATATTTTCGGACGCAGATTTTTTTGAAAAATAACACTGAAATGAATATCAAAGACGAGCAAATTTCTATAAATTGATGGTTGCCAATTTTGAAAGGTACTCTAGTATAATTTAATTTAGATAGTTTGAACACCCTAAGGCAACAAATAAGCAACCACATAAAATATTTTCAAGGAATATTAGACATGTTCAAATTCTCTCACTCAAACAAATATTCCTCAAACTCTGACATCCCTACAAATCCCAACTCATTTAAATTCACGGAACAACAAAAGATAATACAAGTAGAAAGACACATGTGAATACACAGAGGAGTATCACAGTGAAAGCAAGTAGATAAGTAAATACAAGCCAAAGCAAACAGAATCTCGTTCTTGATTCCCAATCAACCCACTATTAATTAAAGAGAGAAAGAGAAAAGGTGACGTATATATTTTAGCTGGGCAAGGCGAGTTCTTGAACCATGGTAATTCGTTCTCTGCCAGCTACCGTTAAACAACTATTCATTACAAGAGAGAACATCATGGTAGTTCGCCACAGCCAGAATGATTTCTTGTGATCGCAGAAAGGAAAGAAAGGGCAGAAGATTAGCGTAGTAACTTGGTCGATCTTTGATGTTAAGTTTCTACATCCAGGGGATATCTCAATTTAGCGAGTCCTTATTTCGGGATGAAGTTAATAAGTAGTCACGGGCACGCCACTCTTATAAGTTGTTATGTCGGTCCGTTGGTCGTTCGAGCGGATTTAACCATTTTTCTTTTCAACTAGTTTTTCGAAACTTTTGAAGGTCGTAAGGTTATATGGTCATAACGCAACTCAGGTGTGTTGACCTTTTTTATAATTAATCTCTGGACCGAAAGTGGGATCACGAATGAGGCTGTTTAATTTCTTTGCCTTTAAGCTTCATTTAACTTATGGAAAAATTAACAGAGCCATTTTTGCATGGGTGCGATCGTATTGTGCGAAGGTAAACTTGTTTGAAAAGGGAGGAAGGGGGATTCTAGATAGCAGTATAATAGGAAGATGTCATTTCTTTTCTAATGTTTCTTCTCTTGTTTATCATCTTTTTTATTTTATCCAATTTCCGCCTTAGTTTCTAGTCATTGCAACCTTGTATTAAAATAGAAAAAATTAAAATAAAAGATAAGTAAAGATATAAATATTCCCAACTATACGCCATATAAAAACAAAGAAGGTGTGCGGTAGAGCTATTTTCTGATCTTGGGGGAAATGGAATGAATTATCAAATATTTATTGGATAAATAACAAATAATTTTTTCATTATCTCAAATATTATTATTTCCTCTGTTGGATATACTTCCCTACACATGATTTTAGACCTCTCCTGATAAATTGATTTTTTTAATCAATATTATTTTTAAAATTAATTTAAATAATTAAATTGGAGAAAAAGTGTGTTATTAATCTCTTACTGCCTACCTTCTGAGGTTTTCAATGTGGCTTTCTTTAAAATGATTTGGCATATCACTGCTTGAGAGCGAAGTGTTTCGAGATACGAACATAAATTTAAAGCAGACATGCGAGAGATTATATCAAACAGCTCAACGCACTTGAATTTAGACATCTTTCGAGAATTTTCAGAGAACTTACTCCTCCTTCCAAGTGTCAACAAATATCAAACCAATAAATTGGATATAACTCCCTACATATGCTTTTTGAGACCTCTCTTGATGAATTGATTTTTTCAATCAATATTATTTTTAAAATTAATTTAGTACAATAGCTAACTATATATAATTTAAATAATTAAATTCGAGAAAAAGTGTGTCATTAATCTTTTTTTGCCAACTTTTTCCGATTTTCAATGTGGTTTTCTTTAAAATGATTTGGCATATCACTGCTTGAGAGCGAAATGTTTCCAGATACGAACATGAATTTAAATCAGACATGCGAAGGATTCAAATCTTGATTAATATCAAACAGCTCAACGCACTTGAATTTAGACATCTTTCAAAAATTTTCAGAGATCTTATTCCTCCATCCAAGTGTTAACAAATATTAAACAAATCGATAAGATAATGATCAAACGTAAGCAAACAGAAACACCCTTTGTTCATAAAGAAATTTGGCCCAAATTGGCGAAATGGTACTGAGATATGCTGAACATTCATTCCATTTTAAGCATGTATCTCAGGTGAGTTGAAATTTACTTTTAGAGAAGAAATTGAAAGCAAAGACAAATAAATCTGACTATCTCTCGGAAATCCGAATTGACTCAAGTTGAACCACGTATTTATAAAGGGTTCGAAAATTTTCAGAAGAGCGAAATCTAGACTGTAGAAACGTTTCAGAATAAATGACTTCTAATGTTGAATATTAAAACAATTTTAAATGAAAGTGGATAATATTAAATTGTTAGATTCTATGTAGAAAAGTGGACACAAATTATCACAGAAACGATATTGGATTATGGGCTTCAATTGAGACAAGTTTTCTATGGCGAGGGCTTACAAAACATAATGAATAATTTTCTATTACAGTGAAAAGTGAAGATTGAAAAAGAGATATGAAAATTATTAGAAAGTAAAGGATTTCTAGTAATCATTTTTTTAAATAACACCTTTATCATCACTGTAGCTCATGATAACACCTTTGCATGACATTAATTCTAATACTAATATTTGTATATATTTAATATTTTTATGTTGATGATGATTCATTCTTCATTCAGTCACACTATGAAAGAGTAAACTCCACAAACTGATTTAGATCTTAAGCTGATCCATATAACTATTATTCTCTTCGGGTCATATTATGTATTAAATAAGCTCTCTTCTGAATGATTCTACCATCTTTTGGGCTTTTGTAAGGAAAATCACTTCCTAAATCCAGATTTTGTGGATTGGGTTAAGAGTTTAGGCATCAGTCATTTTTTATGAACTCTTGAACGTTTCTAAATTAATGAGCCGATTAAATTGCATAATAATATTTGATTTATGTTGAAAACATTCTTGCAAATGTTTTGAGCAGTCATTTGTTCCTTTAAGTTGAAATAAATGTATTCTATGGGCATTAATATTTCCATATATACTCATCTCCAAGTGTTATCAGGCCAAATCAGATCCTGAGGCAGAAATCTTTCGAATAAGCAATTTTTCGTAGAAATTCTAGTACCAAAATATCAAAATTCGTACCCTGGCATATGGCCCTAATGGATTGAAGCTGTTGGGAGGTTTTGAAGGACTAACATTTTCGCTGAATTTCTTTGGGTCGTTGTCTTTGAATTGCCCCTGATGAAAGCTCGACAAGTTAGGTTTTTCTGGTACCAGAATAATTTCTTTTAACAAATTTATCGAGTTTAAGTTTATAAAATGTAAAAGATTAATAAAATAGCGTAATATACAATAATATAGTCAAATTAATAATTATTTACAGAACAATTGAATCTCTTTCCACGAGAATACTCCAACACGTTGCAACAGGACCTTGATCTCAAGCGCTATGGACTGACTCCGCCTACTCACGGCCGACCACCTGGCTTATTTAGAACCACTGAAAAGTACTTTAATTGATGAGAGTTTAAAAATGCATAAAATTATAAAAACGAAAAAAATAATACATTCTAAAACAAGTCTCATACTAAAAATAAAAAAAGAACCTGACGCTCAATTATAATTGCAAAAATTGATATACCGATTTCCCCACAGAAGATGCGTATCCATCCAAAACCGTTTGGCGTAACCTAGGAAACGGGACCTCGGTTTGTACCTTAAGGACCTAGAGGTTTTTTATTTAAATTTCCTAAAAAATAACAGGGTTTCACTTTGTATGTTTTTTCTCCTATATTAATGCATGTAATAGATAATCTTTGTTCCCATAACCTAAAAACAACAAAAAGGAGCTATTGTTGCTGCCTTAGGCTTTACGGCTAACTGTAAATCTTATCTTTATGTGCATTTCATTAAGATGTCTGAGGACCCCGTCTTCAATGAGACGGACGAAGCTCCCTCTGAACAATGGAGATCCGCGTGAAGAGTTTTGCAATCGAGGTTTTATTCTATCGATGTCAAAATAAAGTTTCTTATTTACTTCTTTTATTTACTATGGAAACGCTTCTAAATTTCCATGTCCTCTTTTCTAATTTACTTTTTTCTCATCAAAATCATTTTAATATTTTTAATTGTGCTTTTATTTCCACCAACAAAAATTCTGTTAAAGAGGTTAGGTATAATATAGATATATGAGTGCCAAATATTGTCACCAACATATGAAAATTACGCATGAGTTAATTTTAATAACATTTTTTATTTATTTGTTTAGAAAATGGAGGCATAGAATTCGTTCGTTCGTGCGCATCATAAAATCTATATTTAACTTACTCAAACAAACCAGCCGATGCTTCTAATAAAATTAACCATTTGAGCAACTCTCTATAAAACCTTTTACAATTTTGTACATTCATCTAAATTTCTGTAATTTATCTACCATTTTGTATGCTTTTCAATAATTTGTTTTTAATTAATATCATTTTATTATTTTCCATCCTTATTTAAAGTTCGGCTTCGTCCTCCTTTTTGTCATTTGCAAAGGGATGCTTTTATATCGGCCGCTTTGCTTCAAGCAATTTTCGCGAATGAAATCAGCAGCGAAGGACAAAAATAACTCCGCTCAGAATTTATATTTAATGATTAACTTTTGATATTTGAGATTATTTTAGGGATAAAGAGGAGCAAAAATCATAGGCAACATTTCTTAATTTTCTGCAAGGATTGAATGAAACTTTAGTTTCATTCTTTATACTAGAGCATGTGTTCAATATGACCTCCATTTATCTCTGTGAGGCGCAGCCCAAAGTTTTCCATGACGTCTTTACAAACCGACCGACTAATGGCTCTCATTTCCTCCCTGATGACTTCCTAGCGTTTCGTGATAGTCCCTGGTCTCTCTGCGTACATTCGGTCTTTGCGGTAGCCCCTGAGAAAGAAATCTGGGTGTTATGGTCTGGGCTGTGAGGATCCCACTCAAAATCAGTCTTGAGACTGATCACACGGCCACCAACGTTCTCTTTCCGCCTCTTCGGGCCAGGGTTAAGGTATGAGAACTTTCTCCATCTTGCTGGAACCAGAACCTCCCCATAAACGATGGAAACAGTGTCTGAAATTCCCTCTTAAAGGTTTTAGGGACCTCAACATACCGCTCCTTGGTAACTTACTATCGTTCCAGATTCCTTGAAGAAGAATGGTATGATGATGCATCTGGCTGAGATTGCAGTCCATACCGTACACTTAGGGGAGTGTATTGGCTTTGTGGCTACCTTATTCGGTCTGAAGGTACCCCCGAAGACATTTGTATTCGAATTTACTTTTCTTTCAAGATGGAAGTGAGCTTCATCTGATGTCCGAAGGATGTTAAGGAAAGTTGGGTCTCCTGAATCTTCTCCAGTATCTTGACTGTCATATATTTTCTTTGTTCCTTGTTTGAGGCTGTAAGGGGAAGTTTTGTCTGTATTCTGTATGGGTAGACTTTACATCCATTACTAGCACTCTCCTACAAGTCTCACGGGATATACCGAAGGACTGACTTCGCTTACGCACAGAGCATTTTGGACTGTGTTGAACTGACTCTCTCACGCTCTCAAGCAGCTTAGCTGTACGCTTCCTTGGGCGTCTTGAATGACTTATACGGTTTGTACTAGCTGCATTCAGGTTCTCCCCTGTCCCATAGTTCTCTTAGTGGTCTACCCAGTCCTGAATTGTGCTTTTGGAGGGAGCTTTTTCCCATTCGAACTGATGCACGAAGGTGTCCTGCACTTTCTTGAACGAGCCTGCCTAAAGAGTAATGTTTGAGGCAGTATATTCTTTGTTGGATCTCCCATTGATATATAGTTGTGTTCACAGGCGTTGTTTATGTCATGTCCTTCAAAGTAAGGGTGATTAGTAAATGAATGAAGGATATCTCACAAAAAGTGTGTGCAGGCCCGTTTTTATTGGGTCACCCTGTATAAACATAGCTGTGGTGTCGACAAGGAAAATGAAATGAATTAACAAAAAATCCGTCATATTCTATAAATGCTTAAGAAATAGTAGATGTAATGTGCTAGCAATAGGTGCGACCATTTCTTTTGTGGTGACTCTGTATAACCTATAAACTCTATATAGCTCATCAGTGGATCATTCTGTGCTGCAAATTGAAAGGTTAACTTAGTGATGCAAAGTACTCTCTCGTTTATCTCCTTGTTACTTAATGGCCTAAATCGGTATAACATTCACTAATGAAGACTATTGAAAAAAATCTCTCTAATCCACTCACTCTTTTACCAAACGATAGAACCGAAAGAGGAAGAGAAGGAAAAATTAGCAAGAGAGAGAGAGGGATGAGCACAGAGAAAGTGACTACTTGCCTCCTTCTTTATTATCTCTCCCAAATCTATAAACACTTTTCTCCGTTGGTTGGAATGTGTAAGTGTGTACAATGAATTCATATGCCTAATATATTGTCATTCTCTTAAAGCAGAGACTAATGAGTGGAGAAATGTAAATGTGTGTGTCACACAGTTTATGGTTTTTAAATTATGTTTACTTAACTCTGTTTATATAGATTGGTAGTACCTCTGTCTACAGTCATAGCCCAACATTTTGAAACTACTAGATTTTTCCAATAAGCAGATTTTGGTTCCATTTTGATTTCATTGTTTTTTCCTTGAGAAAATTTTTTAACATTCCAGTTTCCTGAGATGAGAAGCAGACCGAGACATGAAGTGTGTCTGGATGCATCCCCGTGGCACAAAAGTGGAAGTGCTCCCCTTTTCTCCTCCTAACGAGGGATCTTACTGAACAAGCAGAAGTGATCTTCATCAGAGAAAGTCTTTTTGCCCAATCTTCAACAGTCCATTCTCTATATATCCACAAAAGTGAAACTTATCCATAGATTTCTCCACATAAGAACTTTGTGAAAAGTATTGGCCTCACTGTGTGCGCTGATGCAAACACAAGTGCCAATTTCCAATCGTGTACAAGATTAGCAAGGAAAGCAGCCCGATCCTTGATCTGGAACTTCACCAGGAGGCAATCTTGGTATTCAGCGTTATGTTGTTTCAAATTATGTTTCGAATGCTATAATTGCCAAAGACCTCCCGAGGTTAGCCCAGGAATTATTTTGTTTCGGCAATAACATCATAACAATTCGGCCAATTCTAACAAATATTAGAACCCTTATTTTGTTTTAGATTCTCTTTCAAATCATATAATTGCTAAAGTATTTCAAAGGTTGGCCCAGGAATTATTTTGTTTTGGCAATAACATCATAATACTTCTGCCGATTCTAACCGAATTTGAAATCCTTATATTGTTTTATATTCTCTTTCAATTGATATAATTGACATGGTCCTTCCATGCTTAGCTCGCCCGGCAATTATATTCTTTTGGCAATAACATCATAATACTTCTGCCGATTCTAACCGAATTTGAAATCCTTATATTGTTTTATATTCTCTTTCAATTGATATAATTGACAAGGTCCTTCCATGCTTAGCTCGCCCGGCAATTATATTCTTTTGGCAATAACATTATAACTATTTGGCTGATTATAATGAAATTCTAATTCCTAATGTTGTTTCACATTCTGTTTCGAATAATATAATTGACAAAGTCCTCCTAAGGTTTGCCGGGGGATATTTTGATTTGGCAATAACATCCTTATTATTCGGCCGATTCGAACGAAATTTAAAACCTTCATGTTGTTTTACATTTTCTTTTGAATTATACAATTGCAAAGGTCATCCCAAAGTTATTCTGGGAACTATTGAAAGTTTTAAAGTTGTTCGTAAGGTCATAAATCAGAAAGAATGAGAGAACGCGACATTTTGGTCAGCAGACCTAATTAAAATCTCCAAGAATTTAAATATTAATAAAGTTTTAACAGAGGTATTATCAATGACCCATTTATACACCTTCATATTTCACCAAGTTCTACCTAGGAAATTGTTACTGTACTTCTCAATGAATCCGTTAAACTATTCCTTAAAGTATTAAGATAATTTTATTATTATTATTTTTGTAAAAATAAATCTTTATGTTTTCTGTGTGTCACAAAAGGTTGCGGTTCGGATCCGGTTATGACATTTATATATCTCCTATTGTCTTTGAATCCAACAAAATAGAGGTATTAATGAATACAATTTTTAAAATTTATTTTTTTGTATATTTAAAAAAAGAAAGTGTAGAAATTTGTTTTAAATAAAAAAAAATATCTGCTTTCACTCTCCTATCGTCTTCCATTGGCACTATGGAACTCGGTGGCACTCAAGGATTTTAAGTGCTTCTGATATTATCTTTTGGAAGCCGACCTCATATTCACATTAGGTTGTATTTTAAACGAATTTAACAAGTTTGTTGACATCAATTATCTTCCTTTTTAACGTTTTCATGCTAATGTGAGATCAGAACTTCCTGACTTATGTGTGTTTACAGTTGCCGATTCTTTTATGTTGTTCCTGCACGATCTGTGTATGAGACAGAAATATGGTTGTGTGTATTTATGAGCTTCTATGTGTGCATGTTTTGGTTTACTGCCAGATTGTTTGGATTTCGTATAAATCTTCTTACATGTGTCAAATCCTTGCTCATCTTTCACTTGCTGAGCTCAAATCAAAATTGAAAATGATTTTTATTTGATCCAAATTGTGGAGGATTAAAAGGCAAAAGAAAAGTTAATAATAATAATCATCATCACTACTCTATAATTTAATAGGGGGATTTTGAATAATAATTTTATCTTAGTTTGGTCATGAATTATGTTTTTTTATCAAAGTTATTTCTAATAATTCTTTTATAATATGAAAAAGCAAAATGGTGTATTTCATAAATAAATATAAGTATTGAAAAGGGAGAAAGTTAGTTTAGAGTTTTCTTTTAGCTAGAATCTAAAGTAATATTTTACGCCCAAATATTTGTAACTATTTTTGTGGTAATCATTATTTTATGTATATTATGTGCTATTTATATGTTATAATTATAATAATCTTTACAATCAATCATTTAATACAGCAACTCGATTTCTGCTCATCTATTTATTTCAACCTATTTCCCAGTTTTCATGTTTTCCAACAACTTATCATGTATTTTTTTAATCTATCTGCTTTGCAATTGGCTTAAATATAGATCCCCTTAAAGTAGATTTTGATTGAAATTTTGAAGAAAATTTCAAACTTCTTTTTTAAATTCATCAAAAGGTTTTACTTTAATTTGTAAATATTTATAATTATTTTATTTAATTTTTATTAATAAATATACAGAATTTTTTTTTATTATTTTAGCGCTTTTTAAAAAATAACACCAATGCATTAAATTTTTCCGCAGATGAAAATCTCCATTAAATTTGTAAATCATGTGATTCATGTTGAATGGAACGACTCCCGCATACAAATGAATGTTATGACTATTTATTTGTATGAGGCGGTCTCTTTGTACAGAATACCCTCATTTACACATGTATGAGGTGACGCTCGATGCATAACAAATAAAAGCAACAAATAAAATTGAACAATTACAACGTGACTAAACGGTAATTTAGACAATCCGAAGAAAATAGGAGGAAATGCAAGATAGTTTTGATCATTGGCTGAAATTAATGGAAATGATTCTTTAAAGAGAATAAAATCCCTTTCATGTTTTTATCGACAACTTCATTTTAACATGAATTCTTTTTCTTTTCCAAGTTAATCAGGGAGAGAAATTTAAGGGAAACTTTGAAAAGAAAGGAAACTCCGAATCAAGTAAAGTGTGAATGAGTTGAGAGATGTAGAAATGAATTTTGCTCTCGCTGTAATTGTGATTTCGAAGGAAAAATCAAAACGATCTTTTATTCTTCGTGAATTTCTGGAAATTTCAAGGAGCCAAAGTTTGATGATTCCTTTCTTTATTTGCCTTTCAATTTAAGCAATCCTAGAAGCACTTAGTTTTAAGGGAAGATAGGCACAGTTGATAGATGGTATTTATTCACGTTAGTTGGTATGGTTCATATGGCTAGCTGTGAATTTAAAATTAAGGCTTTATTAAAACTAATTAGTTTAATTTGATACAAAGTTTTCTAAGAGTCAATCTCATGAGCGCTACGAGAAAGAGAGAATATGGCAGCAGAGGTCGTAGCTTCTACTAAAAGCACCCCCAACAAGGGGCTAGAAATTATAGAAGGGGTAGAGGTTGCCGTTGATTGATTGTTTAGATAAATCAATACATTGACTGTCATAAATGGGCTCGACTTCAATACAGTGATATTATGCTGCAAGCTACACACATACTAAGAACATGGCTCTTAGGTGCATTGCTATACACTATATATATATATATATATATATATATATATATATATATATATATAACAATAAAGGCAAGAGAGATGGACGGAATACTATAGAAGGAGACAAAAGAAGAAAGAACGAGGGCGTGAGAGCAGTTTGAGAGACTAATATGAGACATGGTTTCCTCTTTTATTCAAAGTCAGATGAAGGGATGCACCTAACTCCTAATTAATGGGGAACATAAATTTGGGAAAATAAAAAGTCTGCGCCCGATGGCGAAGAATTGGTGCTGGAAAAATAATAATGATATGATGAAAGCTCTTCCCATTGCCATTACTTCGTAAGGACTTATTTCATAAGAGACACCACTCGCTCGCTTCTTCTGGTTATGCTAGCTATTTTAATCTCCACATATACACTAATACATACTCGCACGTACGCACAAACATCCAAGAATTTCGCCTCTGTTGTAAAAAGCTGGGAACTTGTGAGCAGCATACGGCGACATCTGGCAAAAAGCGTCTAGCAAAAGACCACAAAACTTCGTGCGCATTTTCTAGCTCAATTCTTTTCATGTAAACGCCTAAATACATACAAAGAAATGTAAGCAGTTACACATACACTTATTGTTTAGGGGATAACTCTTCCATACATTCACTAGTTAATTCCTCATTCTTAAATAACAAAACAGAATGACTAGATATTTGTAGCTCTCTCAACAAGGCCCTCAGCTCACTTCCCCAGTTTAAGATTATGCCACACAAAGCGTCTATTCTCTATAAAAACGCACAATTGATATATTATATCATATCTAACACCAGTGCATTCCACACAATCAGATACTATATACAGTGCAACAGTTTTCACACTACAAAAACTTCATGTTTGTCGTGGTATAGGAAATACAGAGTGATGGCGTTCGTACGTCTAGGTTGGTTACGTACTTCAAAATTCCGTGATCAAATTTTATCACTAAGATTGGTATATTTTTATTATCGTGATTATTACTTTAATCTTTGAGGGTTCCTAGTGCCTTGCTCAGCGTTTCGGAGATTGAATAATAAATGTTTCTAAGAAAACTAGACCTTTAATTAAAAACATGAACTAAGATTGAAATTTAACACACCAAATATACAGAAATGAATTGAACAAATTTCAGTTTGACTTGAAAATTACATGCTAGAATTTACAGTAATGGTTTACCCATCGCTCACTTCAATATTAAATTCAAAATGACCTACTACGAAACAGATACCGGGGGTTAAACACCTTAAAGATTCCATTAGAATCGGGTTTGTTTTTGTTCTTGAACTCAATTGTTATGTCACCTCAAGAATGTTGTTTCCGGGCCGACGTGTGGATCGGCGGTTACAGATGTGTTCTCGAAGGGAACAATTCTTTAAAGCCACAGAAGACTCTGAAACGTGTGGCAGACGGAGAGACGCACGCCTTCTGGAGGAAATGATCTCACCACGAGACAGGGAAAGAATGTTTACTCTACCCTTCAGGTTATTCTGGGAATAATTCGCACTAGCGAGCGATGAGTCAATGCGTGAATCCTTTGTCTCAGGGGAGTGCTTAAGGGAATTCACGGGCGAGAACTATCTCTAGGTTTTGGGATGCACCAGGATAGGGTGTTTCTCTGACGAGAGTTAGTTACACTTTCTTCTTAAATCAAGTTAACTTAAAGTTCGGTGTGACCACCAGGAACTGGCTCGATGGTGAGCTTCTTCTCAGTTCCTCTCGTTGGTTTGCCGGGCACTTATGCTGGTCTTCGCTGTCTAGATCTCTCTAACGATCTACTTCTGACAGGTTTCTTAAATTCGGTGTGACTACCAGGAACTGGATCCGGATGAGCTTCTTTTAAGTCCCTTTTGCTGGTAGCTGGGACTCTTGCCAGTCTTCGTCGTCTTCTTAGCTGACATAATCTATCACTTTTTTCAAAAGTTATTTGATTTTATACTTTGCAACCCCACTGGGGTTAGCAGACGGAGGGGTGGGGATGCGTGGACAGGTTGCATTAAGTTTCCTCCTCTAACGGTTTTTCTCAGAGCGTCTTTCAGCTGGCCCTAAATGGGGACATTCTGGCTTTAGGACGACGCTCATCTAATTTCGCATATGCGGTGAAATTGAATATTAACTCTTAGGGGAAATCTTGCGGTAATCTTGAGGTTAAGTGGTCGGGTTACGCCACCTCAAATGCTAGGATGTTGTGGTTAAAGACCAGTGGCTCAATTGTGAGGGAGGAGTATCGATTCCTTTACAACGTCAAAGGCAGTCTTTTTTACACTTTAAATGCATATTTAACGCTACATTTCACACTTACGCATTTCACCTACTCAGTCAAATACACACTATTACACCTAAATATTCGGTACTACGACCTCGAGAGTAATTAAAAGGAGAAAACGTTTCTCTATTTTCTCAAATTCTTTCTCTTTCTCATTTAAAGATGGGGCTAATGGAACCGCTCGTTGTTCTCTGCATGAATACATATCCAATGACTGATTCTATTTTATGAAAGAATTCGTGGATAATTGAGAAGTAACTCCTCTAAAATCTTCAGCCTTTGATTAGCTAAAAATGACATACCTGCGATATGTAGGTCCGATTTAGATTCCCCTGGGGGCCAGTACCGTGGATTCCAACGATCGACTTTCAGTGGCCAAAGGAAGATCTTGCCTCAGGGCTAAGTGATAAACTACGTCTTTCTCCTCAGATTTCTTTTGGCGATTTCCCATATCGTCCTTGATAAAGCTCCACAATGATTCATTCTTATCTTCCACTGTATTAAAGCTCACGCCTCCCTGAGTGACAGAACCCCGTTGTCAGTGAGAAGAAGCAAGCTCTGAGCAGATGGGTCTTCCTCAACGCCACGAAAATAATATAAATCAGACCAAAGTAACAAGAAAGATAGCAGTGATTCGAAATTGTATTTGGTAAAAATCGTGGTAAATATTAAAGGGAATTTTTATATATGTAAATTCTCTTTATGGTAGAAGAAATTTGGGTTAATAAAAAGTCTAAATCAGATAAGAAAAGACTCTACCAGCAAATTGAAAATAGATATCCACCTAAGTAAATAGTTTTATCTTCTTTTGAACCTACTTGAAACTATCAGATTTGTCTCATGAACGAGCAAGGTGTTTAAAATGTTAGGAACTCCTGAAAGTTTTAATTAAATGAAAAATTTCTTTGGGAGGGTCGCTCTTTCTAGCATTTGTAATACCCTCCCTTTCATACAATCCGTTTGCACCGGAGGCATTTCAAAAGAATCGGCCTAACCTCCACTCTCAGGTATTATCTAAGGTTTTAATTTATGAATACCCTACATTTGTATTAAGTATCTACTGGGGGCGTCTCCAAACCCCTCCTTTTCTGAATAAAGCCTACCCTGTCTAGTATTCCATGTTTGATATCAAATTTATCGTCAGAAATCCACTGTAACCAAATGAGGAAGTCGTTCCCATTTTGTATCAATACTCACGCACCCACCACACTTTATTATTGAACAAGCCATGGCAAATTTGTTATAAAAGCTTAGTAACATTTGTACCTACATATATTTTGTATCCAGAGAATATATGTATACTACTTCTCTCTGTATTTATTACTATAATAGTATATCATTGAGAGAGGGTATATTTTTCTCTGATGGTTATTAACGACTTTTGTTACTGTGCATCATCGATTTCAGTGTGAAGGTCACTTCTATGAAATTTGCCTTTATGCCAAATTTCCCGATCAATCTATAACAGTTATAATCTATGTGTCATTATAACAAATCTATGCACAAATTCTCATCGGAATTGCCGTGTTTGTGAAAACAGATTTACATACTTTCTCTCAAATATATGAAGGCACTAAATGAGCAATAAAACCTAAATAAAACTATAGGGTGCAGAAATACAGACTGAACTAAAGTTCCAGGAGTAAAAAAATTTCAAGGCTTTCAAAAAATGGAGGCAAATTCACTTCGCTTTCTAAAATAGCTAAAATTTTGGATTTTACTGAGTAAAAAGAGGATGAAAATATTTGAGTGGAAATTCACAAATCATATATTTAGTTGAGTGGAGAAAAATTAGGAAATATTTTCCACAAAGCGAAATTGTAAAATTTTTAAGTTTGCTTTTCTCAATTTTTTAAGGCCTTTGAAGATTTGATTAAAGGGTGGAAAAAAATTCACTCAACAAAAAAAAGAAGAAATTTGGTTGCATAATTCACCCAGAAAGTGAGTATTTTTTTGATTTAGGGAACGAAGACAATAGAATCAATATGTTGGAAGAGTTATGCGGAAGAGAGAAGAAGTAATATCTGACCTAATCTTGGTGTTTGGATCTGAATATTTTGGAGACAGAGCAACCATCAAATATTGGCGGGGGAATATTCTGAAAAATCGATGATTCGAACAATTAAGTCGAATGATATAGGGGAATTCCAATATCTTCTTTTTAGTTAAAAGGAATAAAATTTTATAAAATTCTAATTCTTTTTATGTGATCTCTTTCTTCTCTATTCCTTATTTCTTTGTCATTAAATTAAATAGTGAATCTATAGAAAATCTATATCTCGTCTACAATTTGTCATATTTATGTATGCATATTCGTATGCCAAGGTTGCTTCTCTCATATATTTTATATTGAATTTTGCTGTGTTTTTACAAGTCTCCTTCTCCTGATTTATTGACTGACCTACATCTTTTATATTTGCTCCGTCTAAATCATACAGTGACAGACGTAAATTTGATTATATTTTGACTAATTCATACATTGACTGACGTAAATCTGTTTTTGTTCCATTTAAATCATACAGCGACTGACGTGCATCTGTTTATGTTCCATCTAAATCAGGGCTTGCCAGTTTTTGTTAGTTTACCGCCGACTTCTAAGACTTTTCAAAATTAGAAGCTCTTCGCCCACCCTTTGTTAAAAATTATAAATTCTACATAAAACTGCACTTGAATAATGTTTACTTACTTTTAATGTGATCCTTTAGCTTGATGCTGGTTAAATAAAGAGTTAATGTGATGTTGAATTTTTGCGTGTGAACGTAAGATAGCTAAATATGAGCAAAGACACAAATTGCTAAAGGTTCAAACAATAGACAAATACTACATATGAGAGCGGAAAAATCTCATTTACGAGTCTCTTCCGCTATGAAGAATTGAATAGAGATATGAATGCCTGGTCGCTTGGGAGTGATATTTTACTGGATGACTAAATTGCTTACCCCCCCACCTAATGATACAAATTGCCCACAGGTGAGCCCTGCCCAAGAGGTGGTAACACTCGGTCTATATAAAAAATTGATGACTTACATGTGTTATTGTCCCGTTTAAATCATGCATTGACTGAAATACATTTGTTTATCATCCATAGAAGCCATACGGTAACTGACATAGATCTGTTTATGTCAATCTAAACTACACATAATTGCATTTACTACCTCATATCATGGCTACACTAGTTCATATTTTACACGACTGATATTTATTAAGTAATGTAAGTATTATTAAAATTATTATTGTCTATTACTGGCCTAAGTCAGGTAGGTTTTACTTACCTTCGCTTGCCTTCCCTAGACGTAGGGAGTCCCTTTTAAGTACGAGGGATATTCAAGTGCGTTATTTCTACCATTGTCCTACTTAGAAAATAGATCAATGGCTTTTTATGTGGTTATTAGATTCAAACAAGAGAAACAAAATAGTTTTAACTATTATACAAACAAATAACAGAATTTAACAATAATTTATACACTATAGCAAAACTAATCGTTCAGCAAAAGGAAATTTATTTACAATGAATCCTTGACACAAGCTATGAGTAGCACAATATTTACCAAAAAGAAAACGGGACGAGATGATGAGGTGAAGCTTTGTTGTCGGAAAGCGGCACGCCTCTTCGACGGTGATAGAGAAAAATGCAATAGGCTTACGATTTTCCAAGAGGAAGAGGAGGCCTTGAGTGGTTGTTGGAGGGAGTATCTTGCCGGTGCACGGAGAGAAGCGCGTTATTCAAGAATGAGTCATTTTTATATATTGATTGGTTACAAGCTTAAGAAATAGAGTGTTCAAAATGGCAGGAAAAAAAGGACCAGCAGCGCTAAAATTCACGTGTGCCACATGTAAGAAGAACAAGTGGTGCGTTGACTTCCCAGAAGGCTGCTATGCGAAATGCTACCCAGACAGTGTATGCACCACTTGCATTTTAAAGAAGGAAGTGGAGGAAGTAGTCGCCTGCTACAGGGAAAGAACTACAGACCTCGAAAAGAAAATCGAGAGGCTCAAGGAGGAGCACTCCCACCAGATCCGCAGGCTCGAAGAGAAATTAAACGAGCTTTCGAGTCCTGTGGCAAACACCACCTCTGCAGAGAGCCCGTGCCCGAATGTGGCAGCGACACCAAAAGGAAAAAAGAAAAAAAAGACGAAAAAGGGAAAGAAGAAAGAGGAAGAGAGAGAAATAGAAGAAGAAAATGTAGAAGAAGTTAATGAAAAGGATGACAAGGGGGAAAAGATGATAGAGAAGAAGAAGAAGAATAAGAGGAAGAAGAAAAAAGAATAGCCTGAAAAAACCATGACGGGGAAGAGAGAGGAATCGGAGAGCTTGCCTCAGAAAATAAAGAATCCGAGCTCAGCAGGCAAATGTGCCAGGGTCATCCTTGTGGGCGATTCCCAGGCACATGACCTGCAGCCCCTGCTAGCGGCCCGCCTTCGCACAAGCGTTAATGTAAGCTGCCTGCCAGGATGTGGTACTCACCACATCAGAGTAGAGGCTGAGAAATCACAGATTTCTGAGAGCTCAGTCGTTGCTCTGATGGTTAGTGGAAACGACCTCTACCTAAGAGGAGGTAGGGTAGGCCGTATAGATAAAATCTTCCACACGGTCAGGGGTGCCGTGGACGATTGTGGGCTGAAAACCCGCAAGCGCGTGGTAGTTGGGATGCTCCCGAGGAGAGGTCCAACACGGACCGCTCACTCGATGAATGTGTCTTTAAACCGGCGCCTGGCAGATTTGTGTACGGCAGAGGGGGTCCTTTTTGTGGACCCGTACCACACCTTTTATGGTAGAAATGATCTCTACCAAAGGGATGGGGTACATCTTTCCTTTAAAGGAAAGGCCTTTCTGTCGAACATGATCCAGGATGTCGTAGAGAGGACCGAAAGGAGTATCCGGCCTAGAGTGAGGGCGGACGTACGCCAGTATGCCCGTGTCACTTCAGGAACGACCTTCTCAGAGGTCGAAAAAAGGGGTGCCTCACCAACAAACAAGCCGGGTAACGGAAGAGCGTAGGGAGTCTTACAGTCGGGGACTCCCTGAAAGTTCTTCTGTTTAATGCGAGGTCAATCAGGAACAAGTTTCCTGAGCTCCGTGGCCTCGTAGCGACGGAAGAACCCGAAATGGTAGCCATAACAGAATCGTAGATAAAAACCTCAAACCGAGACTTTGAAGGCGAATTCACGGTTCCTGGCTACCAACTCTTCCACAAAGATAGGCCAGACAGAGAGGGTGGTGGTGTAATGTTGTATGTCAAGGATATCATCAAATCTACGAACTCCAACATTATATCCGATTACGAGCTCCTAGGCGTTGACCTAGAGATAGCTCCTGTCAGATACAGGTCCCTGGTGCTTTACAGACCCCCTTCCCAACCCGTTGAGAAGGACAGGGAACTGTACCAGCTGCTGGGTGAGCTTGTTCAAGGCAGAGTGTGCATCGTTATGGGCGACTTCAACAGACAAGTTGACTGGGAAACCAGAGCAGCCAGTAGCGAGAGCGCGCCACTCCTGGAGTTCGCCAACAACGAGTTCCTCACTCAATGGGTCAGAGAACCGACGATAGGAGAAAATATCCTCGACTTGGTCTTCACCTCTGAGGATGATATCATTAAGAAAGTCTCTGTAGGCGAAGAGCTCGGTGGCAGTGATCATCAGCTAGTTAGAATTACCGTCAAGATCCCGAAGGTAAAATCTGTTGCCAGTCAATCAAGGAAACTTGACTTGAGAAGAGCAGACTTTGCAAGCCTTCGTGCTGGGCTGACTGATGTAAGGCTAGCGGTATGCGAAGAGGTTGAGGATTCGTGGAACAATTTCAAAAATAAGTTTATGAGACTTTAATCAAGTTGCATCCCTCTGAAATGCCTCCGTCGGTCTTCTGCTCAACCAAAGTGGTTTAATCGAGAAATCGGCCAACTGCTTAGGGAGAAGAGAAATGCGTACCGGTATCGAAGATCTCGGGTGCCTTTGACGAGTAACGGAGGCTAGCTAGGAGAGTGAAGTCCAGCATAAGGGCGGCTAAGCGTACTGAGAAACTCCGAGTGGCGAGACTCTGCAAGGAGAATCCCAAGGAGTTCTTCGGCTATGTAAATAGCCGTAAACCAATCCATCGTAGGATTGGGCCCTTAGTGGACGAAGAGGGTGCATTAACTCACTCAGAGGCAGAAAATGCTAACCTTCTCAATGACTACTTCTCCTCAGTGTTTACTAAAGAGTGTGGTCCCATCCCCCAGCCCACGTATTCCTACTCGGGGGAAATACTGGAGGCAATGGACTTCACCGAAGGAGAAATAAAGAAAAAGATCGCTGACCTAAAGACGAATAAGTCCCCTGGACCGGACGGGTTTCTACCCAAGGTGTTGAAGGAAGTGGGCGATGAAGTATCACGACATCTGTGCGCTATCTTTAACATGTCACTCCGGACCGGATGCGTTCCTAGAGACTGGCGTAAGGCGGAGGTGACTCCTATCTTCAAGAAAGGAGACCCCAGCCATCCGTCAAACTACCGACCTATCAGTCTAACTTCGATAGTCGGTAAACTCATGGAAAGCATAAGGGGGACAAAGAACGTCGTATTTAAAGTCAAACCTGCTACTGATTAGTGCCCAGCACGGCTTCCGAAGGCAACGGTCATGCCTGACGACCCTTATGGAATTCTTCCACTTCGTTTTCAGTGATCACGATCGGGACAAGGCGGTAGATGTGGTTTACTTAGACTTTCAGAAAGCCTTTGATAAGGTACCACACCGCCGCCTTCTCCGGAAAGTGCGAGCGCTTGGCATAGACGGAAAGGTAGCTGGCTGGATCGAGAACTGGCTAAGTGGCAGACGGCAACGGGTGGTGGTAAATGGACAGGCTTCTGAGTGGGTGCCCGTTACTAGCGGGGTGCCTAAAGGTTCTGTCCTGGGACTATTACTATTTATCATCTACGTCAACGACATGGACGGTGACATGGTTGCGAAAATCTCCAAATTTGCCGACGATACCAAGCTTGGTATGAACGTTGTAAAGGATGGAAATACTGCCCGCCTGCAGGAAGATCTTGTGAAGATTGGGGAGTTGTCGGACACGTGGCAAATGCCTTTTAACGTGAACAAATGCAAAGTAATGCATATCGGCCACAGAAACCCCCAATCTCATTATATCCTTAATGGCACTGCTCTTGATTCGAGTGACACTGAGAAGGACTTGGGTGTTACTATCACTAGCAACTTCAAGTTCTCGAAATAGTGCATCGAGGCAGAGAAGAAAGCCCAAAGGATGTTAGGCTACATAAAGCGCTAGTTTGGATACCGTAACAAGGAGATAGTACTTTGTCTGTACAACTCCCTGGTTCGGCCGCACATGGAGTATGCCGTACAATTTTAGAGTCCTTCGTTTCGAAAGGACATCGCAAGGTTAGAACGCGTACAAGCTAGGGAAACCAAACTGATTCCCTCTATCCGACATAAACGTTATGAGGATAGACTAGGGGAATTAGATCTGTTCTCGCTGGAAACCCGTAGACTGCGTGGTCAGCTCATCGAAGTTTTCAAAATGCTTCGAGGATTCGACAATGTTGACTACCGGGATATTTTCACACTGAGTGAGAACAGAACGCGCAATCATGGCTTCAAACTTGAACTGAAGCGTAACAACCGCATTCTGTGTGGTATTTTTTTCACCTACAGTATCTGCGGTAAGTGGAACGCACTTTCAGTGGAAGTTGTCAACAGTGAATCTGTTGACCAGTTCAAGTCAAGACTAGACAAAGTCTTGAAAAGTTGCCGTTTAGGGACGCAAAACAATTGAGCAGTCATGTGCCTGCTCGATTGATAGTCCAAAGGTACCCTCTTTGAATGGACCGTAAGGTATTCTAAGGTACCTTCTTTCCTTGTTGTTACTCCTTGTTGTTATTACATCCTTAACTGCCGTAGTTCTGAACAACTGATTTCTTGCCTGCGAGTCATTATGGTACTAGAGAGTCGCTTGTGAAGTGGCGCGTTGTTTCATTTTGCTGGTTCCTACGAAAGCCTCTTGATTAAGGCTTGGATACTGCCTGAGTAGTGCCTGACTCCCGGTTGAATATAAATTTCCTCGTTTCCTCGCTGGGAAATATATAGGACTTCGCCGGAAGCGATTTTGTTTACTGTCAGAAGTGTGTCCCACTCAGCTTCAAGACGCAGTGATAACGGCTTAGCGCCTTCTCGCTGATTTGGGTTCTGGGCTCCAGTTTGACTCATCTCGCTTCTTTATCGCCCCGAAAGTTTACCGAAAGACGCCAGTTGAAGATCCGTTCGTCTGTGAGATAGCCCCTAAGGCCTCTTTGGCCGCGTGGATCTCTCTCTCTCCCTCTCTTTGACAATCACTAACTAGACTTTATTATTATTTTGTATTTATATGAAAAAATAATAATAATTTGTACAAAAGTGATACAAGATCTTGAATCCTCGAGTAAAAGGAGAAATACTAAGGAAGGAAAATCTCGCAGAATTGAAAAAGGAGAAATCTGCAAAGAAAATGGCAACTTTAGACAAAGTGAGAATGTATGAAAGGAATAAACGCCAGATGTTAGCCGCAGCAATTTTACCTGACATCCCTTCTCGGGGGAGTAATTCAAGTACAATTATTAATAATAATGATAATAATAATATTTATAGTATAAAAATGCTTAATGACAGATTATGGTACTATCTATATGCATAAAACTAATATCGTGCACAACAACATGGTTTCCCCAGGAATCTGGCTACAGAATTAGCCCTGGCCTTGATCATTAAGCAGATTGGCAATGCAAAGGCTAAAAATATAAACGTGGGTGTCGTACTTAGAGACATCGAGTCAGCTTTCGACAAGGTATGGATACCAGGCAAAAATAAGAAAATAAGTGATCTGGGAATGCAGGAAAATATAAACAAACTCTTCTGTGATTAATTAGAAGACCGCGAGACATTATTAAAAATCAATGATTACAAAGTGCAACCATTTACAATGAGAGCTGGTTTACTCCAAAGGTGGTTATTTGAGCCCAACTATGTACACAATCTACATAGGAGACCTCCTTACCCTAACCCACAATTACGCTCTCTTAGTTCAGCACACAGGTGATTACCAGTAATTGCCGTAATCGAATAGACATTGCAAACAGGACAGCCAGTGAAAATAACTAAACTTAACAACTATGAAAAGACGAACAAAATAGGAAAAAATGAGTAAAGCTTCAAAGTCTTACCCATTAATGAAAAGACCTCAATCTTACTGATACGGGGAGAATACTACCTGTACTCTCAAGACGGTCGTAGCCTCGCACTAAAAATCAGATACGAGGATACAGAGTACATATTAATAAGAAAGTTATGAAGGCCAAGAGGAATTTAGGCTAGCTATACCGATTCAAGGCACTCTCTTGTAATAAATAAAAGGATATTGTATATGGCCTTGGTAAGTCCTATTCTACTCTACCCTCTCATTCTACTACACATAGCGAGTAAAACTCAACTAAAGAAGGCAAAATTAGTACAGAACCAATCGTTGAGACTTGTTGCGAATATTGCTCGCTGGGAGTGCATTCAATCAAGAGTATTGCACAATCTTGCAAAACTTGACCCAATGAACTTGAGCCTACACAAGAAAGCAAAAGTAATATGAGAAAAGATTAATTCATATGTCTCAAATAGAATACTGCAAGATATTGAAATACCAGATTTCGAACACCACTACAGACACTACCGAAGAGGATTTTACATGGGACAACTGCGTGCGGAGGTGGATGTTGAACCAATATTTAGATAAATACACAACGGTAAAACATAATTTCAAAAACAGGACAACCAGCAAAGAGAATATACATGTATAAATATATGCATATGTCCATATATATGCACACATGAACATCTGAGGAAAATATACGTAATGGGTGAAATAGATAAAGGCAATATATGAAACTTAATCCAAATTTAATAAAAAACAAATAAATAAAAGATCCGAAGTAGACAAGAAAAAGAAAAAGATGCCTATTAAAAAAATAAAACAAAATAAAACGTAATAGCATTGACTTAAAGAATAAAGGCTCATGTAAAGAAGTTGCCAGACGTACTGGCACACAAACTCTTCTACTAAAATAACACTCTTTTCTGCCTATACACTCTGCTACCATGATACACCCATTATTTTCCTATCTTGAAAGTTCTTTGATCTTTATAATAATTATTCGAGGCCAAGAAATTAATGTTGTTTTGTTAAAGGAATTTAAACAATATAAACTTCCCTTTATCAGCCATGCAGTTACTATCATTATTGACGCTGCTCTTGACAATCTGATGGAGGATATAAAATGGTAATCAGAGAACGAGAAAGAGATTCCCAACCTAACGGAATATTTATTTGTTGGGTGACATATTCAGGGTATGGGCGTGCATATTCTTGTAATAGGAGGAGAGAGAGACACCCATTTATTTGACTAGTAAAGGACGATTTATTCCAAGAGTTTCATTTGAACATTTTGGTTTAAGTTAACTCTCGGCTTATCATTGAGGAGTTCCTAATGAATAACTCCTTTCACATTTGACAAACTTTATACCAAACTTCTTCTGTTGGTCACCACTTTTCTTTTCATTTTATTTTGAAAATCACTAAAATCCATCAAGGATTTGCAAACCCTTTTGTGTAGATGTAAAGTTTGTTAACACAGCAAATATTTCTATAATAATCAAATTGTATCCTAAGTAATTTTTTACATAAATATTTGAACAAGACATCATTAATTTGGATTTTATCAGAAGCAAATGGTTTGTTTGGATCATCAAGATTGGAATTATTCTCTTATTTGCTTGAATTAACCTTTTTCTCTTAAGACGAGCAACAGACGGTCTTGATGTGACATATGATGTCTATGGAACAAATGATTTGCTAACTGAATTAATATTTAAATAAAACGCGTCTTATTTTTTCTATGCGTGTTAACAAAGTGTTTTTCTCCATTTAAATAATTACTCTTATCACTTACTAAGGGTCATAAGGCAGTTTTCTAAATATAATTGATAAGAAATTTAAAACAATAAACTGTTTTAACTACAGAATAATTGATTTAATTATAATCCGATTACTAATAATTGTCTAGAGTACTCTGATAGAATTGTAAATGAATATTTTTTATTTTCATCTATTTGATTTTCCCGTGCGTTTATTAATATAAAATTGTTCTTAAAGAAAAAAAGTAAGATTAAGTAAGTTAACCTTGGAGGAGCTAAAAAGGAATCTGAAGCCAAAGAGAAATAAGACACCGAACGATAGAAAATCCAGCACTTATAGTAGCACCCTTTTTAATGAAGACCCTGAATTGTTTTAGAAGAATTCAGCATCATGGCGCGAAGCAGAATTCTCTCTTGCAAGATGTCAAGAGGCTATAATTTTCATCGACTCTAAAGAAGAAATAAAAAAGAAAAGAAAAACAATTACCTAATTACACTTAGAAGGAAATAATTTCCAGTTGGGGTTTAATGGAAACTTTAACCGAGGGAACGAATGATTGAGTATACTTTTATTGGAACATTTAATCCTGCTAAGATGCAGAACTTTGAAAATGCGCTAAAATTAAGTAGTCCCTCAAAAATTGTCTCAATATTAATTCCGAAATTAATAATTCAAGATAAAAATCCTCTGGGTAAAAATTTCGAGAATAAAAGAAATCAGCACATGAATAAAAACTTTATCTCATAACTAAATATTTCCCCCAATTTTCATGCGATTGATTGTACTAAAACTCTAAATTGTGAGTCCCAAAAGAAACATAAAATTTTATATTCCAATTTAACTTCATTTATTTTAATAAAAAGAACTAAAACCGAATGTAGTAGATAATGAAAGTATACGATATGAAAATATACAGAATTAAAAATATAAGAAAATACATCAAAGAATAAAGTTTTAACTAAGATTATTTACTAGAAATACTCAGAAGTAAAAAAAATGATAATTCATATACAAAAATGAAAACGTTGAGATTAAAATAAAAGTGAAAACCATTAAAAGAAATCTACTTTTAAACAAAATCAGTATTTACAAACGATTAATAAAGCTTTCACATCCCATAGTGATAAAGTAATTACAAGTTTGTCGACGGTTGAGTGCAAAAATGGGAGGAAAATTTGCTCAGAAACACCGACTTCCGAATTAAATTGAATAGTTTAATGAAGCTTGTCCTAATTGGGTTTGATGTAGTCGCTGGACGGAGCAGATCAGGAGAATTCCATTAAAACGCTTCTTATTTGACTATTGCTGATATTTATCTAAATGATATTTTCCTTTCACTTAACATCACAACTTTGTTAAGAAACATCCAAACATTCTTTTAGTTACTAAATAAATGAATAAAGTTGGCAGAACTTGCAAACAGTTGTAAACAGAGATATGCTAACACATCTTCGACACAGAAGCACTCTGAAATGCGGTGAAATACACAAACATTACCAAATATATACACATGCGCCCCATGATATGTGCTCATCAAGAGAACAACACAGATAATTGTATACTCATATACACATTCATACTTATGCGAATGATTAAAGAAGCACAATGATTTGAATTGATGTAGCAATGTTCTGGTAGAAGAATTTATGAGGTTGGCAAGAATTTACTGTAAATCTTCATAGACAGAAAAAAATGCCTCGAATATTTGTTGAAATTATTCCAAAGTTTAACCGAAAGAAACAATTCGTCATTAATGAATACAATAAGGAAATGGCGCTGCATTTTGAGTAAGAAAAATGCAAAAGTGTTTGGAAATTTGTTTATTATTCGTTAATGTCAGCCATGATTTAAAAAAAACACATTCGTTCATGTGATTTTGAACTAAACCTTTCGATGATTATGTTGCCCGAATTGCATTTAATCTTGAAGCCGTTTATTTAAGGCCATCATCTAAATGGCAAAAACTGCTCTGATATGAAAGAGTTTTAAAAGGATATACAATTATTTCCTCCATCAGAAGCGAATTTTTTAAAGAAAAGAATCCATTACTTAGTTGAATGATGGCAACGCATTGCCATTAATAATGGAAACTGCATACTGAATCAACAATGTACGTTTGATCATAAATATAATTTTACATTCCTTTATAAAAACGACATTAATTTCATTACAACGTTATATTATTTTTTGTGATTGCATTACTAATTCGAGGAAGGTGCCAGCGTAGCCTCGATAAGATTCTTGCGGCTTACATCTTGCACTCGTGAGGAGGTGTCGGGTAACCTTGCTTGGGTGACATCCGGCCCCAATGCATAGAGGAAGATCGGTGGCCCTATGCCTTTCACGTATTTTGACTTGCTCTAACTTCACCAATTTCATTACATATTTCTCGTTTCGAAATATACGGCGAGACTTTCCCTCGTTGGTATTTCTCTTTTAAGGAAAACACCTGGTTTTACTTTTTTCTCCTTTACCATTCTTTATTTATATAAATGCAACTTAATAGTAATAAATACCAGTTATTGATATATAATGATAGCTAATAACCTAATAATACTTCTATTTCTTAAGAAATATCAGTGGTCTAATATATAGAAAAGGACACGGCCCTGTAAGTGCAGCCTGGAGACGGCCTATGTAGTTAATGCACATATGTAGGATTTAGACGGAACATAAACGGATGGAAGATAGTCAATAAATAGGTAGATAGACATTGATAATAGACAGAGTTGTAATAAACAAACTTAGATGAATTCTATTAAAAGCGAGTGTAATTACTCGCGGGTGGCTGGCGAGTAATTACACATAAATGAGACAAACTAAAGACAAGGTAAAGATCTGATAAAGATCTGATAAAGATTCACTATCAAATTTAATTATGAAGTGATAAAGAGTGGAGAAAAGGAAAAGATGAAAATCTTTACGTCTTATTCGACTAAATTATTTGGATGTTCGATTTACCTAAATTTACACCTTCACTATACCATTCTTTCCCTGTCTTCAATTGATTAGAGTGGAAACACCAATTTTACCACTGATGTTACTATTTGGCTCTTCCACACAATTATCCCCAAATATATTTATTTTCATTCCTTTCCTTCCTACAACAAACATCCACCTTTAGTGCCACTCGCTTAAGCGCACTTCTCTATTCCCATGGAGTATCTTTTATGCCGTTCTTGAATAAAATCTTCCAAAGAAAATTATTTCAACCAATTTTCGAAGGAAAAATGTAAAATTTAAAAATTTTAAAATGTGGAAAATGAATTCCTATTTTTTTTGCAATCAAAAAACATTTAAAGGGAATAATTAATCAAACTCAATATATATATAATTAGAGAGAGAGAAAAAAATAGAGATTATTTCTTATTATTCTTCCTCAGCATAAAATTTAGGAAGATTGTTCTCGCTTCTTAAATATTGAACAAATGATTTAATGGACTTATGTATCTCAACCTCACCTTGATGGCAGAGACATTTTAAAGATTAGAGTCCAGCAGTGAGAAAGAAATGTCTCCTTTAAATGGATTAATCTCAACTTCATATTGATGACAGACTTAACTCGAAGATTATTTTCTTTTCATTGAAAATGAAAATCCTGTTTAAAGTTATGAACTCTATTTTTTAGTGAAAATATGTTTTAATTTATTTTCTAAAGAATCACATTCTAAAACACAAAAAAGGTTTATTATGCTCTATTACTTTGTCTTTGCTATAATACACTGCCAACCTAGCAATTCATTCCTCAGAGTTGTGACATTCTTAATGATCTTCGCACTATTGAATGCATAATCAGTTGTGTATTACAATGAAACAGTGGAAACGATTAAGAAAATAGAGTAATTAAATATAATTACTTTTAAGTGCGATAGAACGGTCTGGGGCCGCTTAAATTCAGCCGCTATCACATGTTTAGAAACACATCGCTACCCACGTGCATCTGCGAGAGGAAGCAGAGAGCGTTATCGCCACCTTAGCCAATATTTAATCAAGGAGGTTCATTGCCCCGTTTCGCCTCCATACGTAAATCTCGCGAGATTGAGTGAGGCTTATGGGCAGATAAGGTATTTTCCCAGGCGCGACCGGGGCATTCCCCCGAAGCCTCCCACTCAATTGTCCCCTACGCCAAGGGGATGGCTTCGACTATTTATATCATAGCTTTCCCGATTGAAGCAGATCAGATCCCGATTATCTTGGCGAGGCATCACGCCGATCCGGTCTCCCTTGAGCTCTTAGGAACTCTCTACCTCAAGAAATCTGTATTGTCCAGAAGAGGACAATATTCCTAGAGTGCTAAGGTTCGTGCCTTCCAGACGCCAAGTCAACAAGGCCCCCTGTTGTTGAGAAAGAGAACAACATTAGAATAGCCATTGTTCTTTGAGCCCGTTGACAAGATACGGTTCTCACTCCCCCTGTTATTTAGAAGAGAACAACGTTAGAACAGCCATTGTTCTTCAAGCCCGTTCGTCAAGAAACGGTTCTTATTCCCAAGACATCGCGTCAGGATAATTCAATTTCCCCCTTTTTAACGTTCTTCAAGGGAACGCTTTGTTTCAACAATAACCTTCATTGTTCATCTAGAATATCCCCGATTTGCTGTCACAAAGATCGCTCGTACCTCCGAGCCCCACTTCGCTCCCACTTTTCGAAGACAGTCCTTCCCCTTCGCTAAGGACAACCCCCCCGAAGAACCCTTCTGCTGGAAATCGCCTGTGGGCCGAAGATTCCTTCGCATTGTCTTCCTCTGCACAACAACTTTGTAATTACGTAAGATTAACATCACCTTTAATCATCTAACCTTTTGTCAACGCTACCCTGTGCTTTATATGGTTTAGCAAACCATTCTCCTCCTTTTCTTTTTATTTGTTTACCCTTTTTAAATCTCTCCAAATCTTAATCCTCGGATTAGTCAGATATTCCCACGACCCTTTCCATTCACCGTTTATGTAAACATTTTCTTTTTTTGTGTGTTGTTGATAGTTTGATTAATAAAACTCTATTTTATTATTGATAGCCATATTATTATCCTTGAGCTCAGTTCCACTTCTTAAGCATATTGAAGATAAATAACCTCGGTCAATCAGATTACAACGCACTCGAAATATTAGAATAATTCCCTCAACGAATAGTTATATATGGTATATCGTCGAGAGCCTATTCTACGACATTAAGCGTTGAATATAATTGTACTTATAGGCAAAAAAAGAATTAAGCATAATCACTAGAATATATACTTGTCCGAAATCCCTTAAAATATGAACGACAACCGTAGTGTTTTGGAATAAATAGATAACACATAATTACACTGCTTTCTACAGACACACCATCTTAAGCGTTACACTCCTTGTCATATATATTTTAATGTGATTGAAATGGAAATAAAACGGCGATAATTAACGTTAAACTCATTAATTATTTGGACATTTCATTATCGCTCGTTCAATTAATCGATCCGAATCGCACGCCTAAAATCTCGGAGGAAATTAAAACAGCAACCGAATTCTGATTCGGATAATAAATTTCATCGTAAATTTTCGATAGCGTTACCGAAAGAATTTTCAGAGGTCAGCGATTGATCTTTGGCAAATAAAACTAAGCGAAGGTTCTGAGAAGGAATCCAGTGTAAGATATCGACACATTTCGGTAATTCGCAGTATAATTGTCTGCCTTGTGGGTATAGGTAGTTTCATTCTGGAGGATCTTACCCTATCCCGCTTCATTTGAGTACATTCTAATGCATTTAGTGTTGTCACTAAAAACGGGAACCTCTTTACAACTAGGTTTAACTTACTCGGTTTCTCCTATTTATCGCTGCCCTTCTAATGCATACCAAAAACCACAATTCAGATTAATCAAAGTATAGTCTCACTTCGAATCCTAGCCACTAAAAAAGAGGGGTATAAAGTTCATTTGAATGTAATTACTTGTGGTGTTTAATCAAGTAGCAAAACAGAAATATGTTTGTTTTGGGGGAACATGTTTTAGTTTGAAACCACTATTCCATAGTGCGGTTATTAAACATTACTAATTATCAAGTTCTCCCAAACCACACAAGTCGACCAAGATAATCTTTGGTGGTGCCCCTCGGACCAAAATTTGAAGTTAGTTGTTGATTTATTCTTTGCTACCATTCGATTGAGCAAAAAGTGAAACGACCAGACTACGAGCCCCCAGCGCCAGTAGATAATTAATTGTCTACTGGCGCTGGGGACTCGTATTAATTAATCTTTATTGTAGGTCTTCGTTGACATAAATATTGATGGTATCATCTTTTTAACTGAAGTTTTATACAGGCATCTCTTTGATAGCAGTCGTGATACTCTCATCAACTTCTGCTCTGTCTGCGCAGGAAGAGTAGCCGTTTCCTCAAATCGACTCAAAGCTTCTCTCCCTCGCTAGTGACCTCATAAAGATAATCCTCGTTAGTCCCTCCTTTCCATTCGTCTAACCTTCATTTATCTGAAGATATACTGAACATATTCGTATCCTTTCTCTCTCTTCGTCTACCTGCTACCGCTGTTGACATTTCAGGGGTAAGCCACAGCTTCTCTACTTGACGAGATTTTAATCGAAGTCTTACTGCCTTAATCTCGGCGGTCTTTCTGCAAACTTTCTTAATGTTTGATGATTTATCCTAAACTTTTGGTATCCTTGTCTCTTATTGCTTTCCGGGATATAAAGCACATGTCATGCCTCGTCAATGCTCGCTCACGTGTCTAATTCCAAGGCCATGTCGTGAGATTGCAAGCAATCGTGATCTTGCGACCTCGCGATCAATTACTATGCTACCGCTATCATTACTACTGTCTCTGCCAGTCCGTTCAATTCAAACTGAATCCAATATTTTATTTTCAATAATATATTATCATCGATCAGATGGATTAACAGCACGGATCTAAAGTGATGGAGTGATTAGAGATTATCTATTGATTTTTCCTGCTGTTTTTTTTTATTACATCACGTCTTAAAGGAATTCATTTTGGTTAATGGCGAATAATTTAGTCAGTTAATTCTATAAAGTTGGTTCAATCCAGGATTATTTACATTGAGCACACACATTTATTTTCCTAGCGGTCTTTCTTAAATTCTTAATGCCATCATTGTCACTTACCTTTCCTCCAATAGTCCACTCATCCGCGCTTGCATTTCGTTCAAACTGTTGCTATCAATAATATTTTCCTCTCAATAATTGCTACTTTTTTTCAAGTCCTCATGATGCCATAGATAAATCCAAATTAGACCAAGAAGCAACGGGAAAATAATAAAAAACGCGGTGGCAACTCTCTGAATATTATTTTCGCCATGGTCAGGATTAGACAGGAAAAAGACCGTGTAACATAAAGTTTTCCCGCTTCTCCATATTTACACGAGCGCCAAGCGTTATATTCCTCCAATGGTCATAATAGATTAGATAAGCGCTTATTTACGCCTGTAAATTCCTCGTCCAATTTCTCTTAGGAGTCGGCTGTTATATGTACAATGTATGACAGGCATTTTTGTATGTGCTCGTAATTTTAGGTTTTGTATACACGTATGTGGGCGACTCAGGATGATAAAATGTTAGAGAAAATCTAATCGAAAAGAAATAGATAAAAACTCAGCTGCCTCAGAAAACAATCACACATAAACAGTGTGTGAGTGTGAGAGAGAGAGAGAGAGAAGGAAACGACGAGTAAAATTATTACTTACGCTCATCCAAGTCTTTAAAAGAATCGTTATTTAATATAAGTGAATTTTCACCCCAAAATGAGGCGACATGTTTTTTAGGGGGCTGCTCATTATCCCTAAAATATTTTAAAATGCCAAGAATATATTGAGTAAATTGGGGAAATTGCCTGAAGCAAAGTGGCCGTTAAACAAAACATCCACTTGCGAATGGAAATTAGAAGAGGAAGCTGACTGATAAATAAGGACGGCAAATAATAAAGACCATAAATGATATTATATACGAAGGAATAGTTATAAGCTTAACAAGTTGCTAAATATATAAATATATATTTAGAGAAGTGTAAAGAATAAATAAGTTTCCAGAATGATGTTGAAATGTTAAAATTTACTTGAAGCAACGACTTGTTTTTTGAGTAAATTTATATTGATATGGATTCTATGAAGTGCAGGAACCCACGAAATTTATGCCTCTATTTTTGAACAAATAAATAAAAATATTATTAAAATTATTAAATGCGTTAAAATGCTTCCGTTCGGGAAAATATTTTTCCTTAATTTATTTTACACCATGAGCAGAATTGTCCTTTAAGATATGCCCAGTTTTGAAGGAGAAAATATTAAAAGGGAAAGAAAAGAAGACAATTTGGAATTGTTTCCTTTCGAAAGTAAAACACAAAAAGCAAACTTTATTTTGCTATCGATAGAATAAAACCTGGATTTTAAACCCTTCATGGGAATCCGATCGGATGTATCTTCCGCCATTCGGCCCTCGCAGCGCAGACGACTTTCACAAATAGGTTAATGAAATACGCATCAAGATCACAATGACCTTGTAAAGATCAGTAACCTCATAATAGTCATGTTAAGATTAGCTACCTGACTGATTAGCTTTTAAAAAATCGCCCCTCCTTTACTAAGATTTTGAATAAAATCCCCAAACAGTTATGAACAATTAATCAAGGATAGTCAAATAACAAGGTAATAGAGCATTTCTATTGGAAACATTTCCTCTATGGTCCGAGAGCGATTTGTTTGTATTTTGCACAGACTCTCTGTTCACATTTACATATGTATCTATCTTGTATGATGAACATACTGCCTAGCTCATTACAGTCTCACACTCTCAGCGATTCATTTCAAACCTCAATAATCCATGCTGCTCCATTCAGTTTATAACTGCCAGTGCATTTTCAACATTAAGCGGTTTGAGTTTGAATTTCGGAATATAATGGCCCTCCATTTTTTTGAAAATTCATAATATATATATATATATATATATATATATATATATATATATATATATATATATATATATATGGAAAAATATCCCAGACAAATTGTTGCGGTTAAGGTAATGACATCATTAGAAAACTGCTCTGCTTCAGGCCTCCTTTTATTATATATATTTAAATTATATTTTGGGGTAGTGTCTTTATATATGCTTTGAACTGCAACTTGGCAAGCAATTAGTCAAAAAACCCGGTTAACCGAATTTTGTACTCTTTATTAATCGCCCAGACATATCTCAAGCGGCTTTTGCTAGCTCAGGATTCTTGGCAGAAGTACCTCTCATTGAAGTATCTTACCAACTGGTAAAGGACGAAAATTTTTAGGCAATTTTTGCCTACGCCTCCGAAAATTTGGTTCCTAATTTTTACGGTCAAATATTTAAAGAGAGAATAATACCATGGTGTCACCCCACTCCCATCAACATTCACTCCCTACAAACGATCATCATCTTTATTTTCAGCGGTCCCACTTAAGCAGATGACTGCTTAAGTCATTGGCCCACCTCCCTGCGTAAACCGCCGTCAGATGTGAAGTGAGATTGCCATTCATGTTTCGTCCTAACTATGTCAGGCAGTTGCTTGACCATAATTGGGGGCATTGGAGGAAGCTGGTTTGAGGATTAGCCCACAGTAGAAACAATGTCAGAAATATTCCGGACAAGGGACAGACTGCAACCTTCGGTGCCCATTACGGCGAAGGCCCCTAATAGGACCATAGAAGGATAAATAACCGTCTCTATGGTATGTTGGGGAGCGGTTGCGATTCAAAACCCTCGGGGGAGGGGCGGCGTTGTCAATAAGTCCGCCATACAATCACACCCCTGAGAGGATCCGGCCCAAACTCATCTCATCCATCATCATCATCCATTTAAAAGGCGATTCTCATTTCCATTCAGGCAGCCGGTGAACGTAGCGGGGAGGGGGGGGCTCTCTTCATCCCCAAGAAAAAAAGTAAAATAATTATAACGTAAACGTAAATTATCACCGAAATATGCACACACACACACACACACACATAAAAGAAGAAAAGCCGTGCCACAATACAAGAGGAACTGGTAAAGGAGCCTTGCACCCCCTAGTCAGAGGGGCAGCAAGAATAGGAGAAATGGCGTCCCACCCAGCCACCAGAGTCCCATTGAGGACCATTGCTGGACAACCAAAGCCGGATCGTGGGACGGTGTTCCAGACAATCTTTAAAAAGCTCAATGTGGCTATTCCGAGGTTGATCAACACCCCGGTCGGCTACTTCGCAGTCTGTAAGAGAGAGGCAGACGTGGACACATTACCTAAGGAAGAAGGCCAGAAGGTGCTAGGAGAGATAGGCCTCCAGCCCAGTACTCCCCCCTTCCCAGATCCAGGCACACCGCAGTATAGTGTGCAGGCAATTAGACCCCTGGATAGGCCATCACAGTAGCTTGGAAATAAAAGAGGAGATCAGAAGAAATCAGCCGCGGCCTTCAGTGGTGGAAGTTTTGAAATTCTTTTACAAACGGGACAACTCAGAACACCAACACGTCTTTAAAGTCATCTTTACCGACACGAAGATGGCGCAGAAGGCGAAAGAAAGGGGTTTCTTGCTATTCAATGCAAATATCAGCGCTGACCAGATGGAGAGGGAGGAATTTACTCCCATCCAGATATGATTTCGCTGCTACAAGCTCGAGCAGCACACAACTAAAGATTGCAAGGAGCCAAACATCACTTGCTCCAGATGCAGTGAAACAGGCCACGGATGGAGAGAGTGTAAGGCAGCCAAAGAAAAGTGCCGAACTGCGGTCTAAACCAAGGGGCAATGGCCATGTCCTGCCCCCAAAGGAAAGAGATAATAAAGAAGAAAAAGGCAGAGGACATAAGTAGAAGTAACATCTCTTACGCTCAGGCAAAGAAAATAGCCGCAAGTAAAGAAGTGATGACGCCACCACAATCAAAGCCCTATCTAAAGCTCGAGAATGAAAACTCGACAAAGATTCTTACGTGCATTCTTTTCACGCACGTAAACAATCTTACTAACCCGGGATCATTCGCAAAGACCCTTAACCTCATGCTCAGAAAGAACGGCATGGCGGAGATGTGGTTTCCAAATGATCCACCATCGGGAGACGTACTTCGACTCCAGTTCGAACCTGAAAGCACAGCAGAGACTCCAGCAACTCCATTCCCCACAGAAAAGGAAGAAAAAATAGCAGACAGCTCCACAAACAAAAAAGCTAGCACATCCCGGCTAGACCCACGACTGGAAGCAGCGAAAAGACGTGAGAGGAATGAGAGGAAAGCTGCTAGAAGAATCAAGCAAGCGGAAGGAAACCTTGCAAGTGAGTCATCCTCAGATTCTGAAGCTGATGAGGCAAAACACAGGGCGAACAAGAGCCCTGTGAGCTCCATAAGCAGGTCAAAGACCTCGAAACGTACTTTCAAGTAGGATGGAGAGGAGATCGACCTAAGAGTCATCACGGACGAGAAAATCCCACACATTGAAAATATCTCCCCCAGGGAGATATTTAAGGGGATCCAACTAGGGGATATCAAATGGATATACGCGGCAAACGATAGAGAAGCGGACATTGAGCAAGCGCTACATGAGGGCACAATATAGCTTCACAGAGACTCTTAAAATTGCCCTAAGTGATGCAGAGTACAAGAAAATAAGCAACGGGAAGTACAAAACATAAGACACTAAAAAGAGCACAAATACACAGAACAACACAAACATGCAAAACACGAACATCACCTTAAAAATACTCACTCTGAATGTGGATGGATGGAAGGTAAAGTCCATTGTTAACGGTAACATCTTCTGTACAGTGGACCCGGACATCATCCTCATATCAGAACACGGTATAAACACAACCACAGACAACATAAAAATACACAATTGCACGATAATACAGAAAAACCACACTCAAGAACGATTCGATGGCGCAGCCATCGCAATCAGGAAAAACTTAAAGTACAAAACATTACCGGACTTAGATGAATCATTCGTGGCGGTCGAGATCTCGACCATGGTTGGTGGCCTAACTGTGGTGGCAGCCTACCAGCCACCCAGGTGACAGTACCTACCAATCAACCACTTCTTCACCCTGTACGGGCACAAAAGGCTAGCGCTGCTATGCGGGGACCTAAACGCCCGCTGCCGTGCATCTGGCTACAGGAGCGTCGACCAAAGGGGACGAAATCTGCAACTACTATTCGACAGAAATAGAGTCCAGAGATTAGGAACTGACTTCCCAATTATCTAACGCATTGCTCAGCGACAAAACCGGACATTATGTTGGTAATCCCGAAATTTCCCTTTAACATCGCCAACGAACCTGGGCCAGTAGTCCCAGAGTGATCAAGTCCCAATCATCACCACCATTTTAATTGCGCCAATGCTTAAGCCCGTCCCACATAGGGAATGTTACGCGAAGGCTAACTGAGAGCAGTACAGAAAAATGCTCAGCGCCTATCAAACAGCTGACCTGGAGGACGTAAACCTGAAGGAAATTGATGGGGAGATTGATAATATCACCAAATGACTCATTCAAGCTGACGAAAGATGCGTCCCCAGGATCTCGTACAAAATGCTCCCACAACCTAGGTGGACGGATGAAATGAGGGACATCGCTAGGGAAGAAGTTGGTAGGACAGGCCTTACCCGGGAAAAGAAAGCCCGAATGAGAAATCAAAGCGAGGCTATGAAAAACACAATCCTCGAGAAACAGAAGGAAATCTGGGATGATATCATTGGCAGACTAGACCGGGAGACAAATCCTGTAGGTTTTTAGAATAGCATCCGAAGACTTAGGGGATTGCCTCCCAGGCCTGGGATTAAAATCAAAGAAGGCGACATAATCATAGAGGATCCGGAGTCCCTGGAAAGAAGATTCAGGGACCAATAGAGAGAGTTCTTTGCGATCTCACCTGAGGAGAACGACGATTTCAATCAGGACTTCGAAGACTGACTGCTTAAGGACCTTGGAACGATGATACATAGGACCCACCCACAACCAAAAGTGTCTACAGAGAGAGAGATGGTTGACCATGGACGCCCGATCACTGTTGAAGAGACCATTAACACCATAAGGTCCTTCAAACAAAGGGCACCAGGATGGTCTGGGCTTACTAAGAACAACCTTTTAAATGCCCCTAGGCAAATTATTCAGGCAATGGTGTTAATCAGGAACGCTTCCCTGAATACAGGCTACTTTCCCGACGGGTATAAGATGGTGAAAATTATCTTTATTCCGAAAGAGAACAAGCCCCCAGACCAAGTGGCCAAATACCGCCCAATCTCTCTCCTAAAAGTACCCGGCAATACCTTCGAGAAGATAGTAGCCAACAGGCTAAAAGATCAACTCGACGAGTTGGGAGCGCACAATCCGGCACAGCATGGGTTTAGGCGAAAACGGGGAACTGAAACTGCCCTGGCGCTTCTAACAGAAAAGATCGCGCAATGCCGTGCGAAGGGTCACTATGTAGACATCGTGAGGAGGGACGTGAAGAAGGCCTTCGACAAGGTTTGGCTGAGTGTACTGTTATACAAGATCCTAAGTCTCCAGCTAAACCCAGTCCTGGAAAGGATTTTTTGTGACTTTATCATGGACATAAGTGCATGTATCATGATAAAAGATCACAAGGCTACAGAATTTGAACTCAAAGCGGGCGTTACCAGAAAAGCTGCCTGAGTTCCTTGCTTTACCTGGTCTTCCCCATCGACCTCCCTACTCCAATCCACGGGGACACGATGTATCTGCAATACGCAGATGACATCACTCAGATAGTCCCCTGTAGGGATAGGAAAGCAAGGAATCAGGCTATCAACACCATCGCGGAGATCTCGAACATCAACCACTTCGAGAAAAAGTGGAAAATCCGGACGAACAGGAAGAAGTTCACAATTCTCCCGCTGGGCCGTGAGTTGACATAGCCCATTGTAATTGATGGGAGGAGATACGGTTACTCCGCCGTAGGCACCATCCTACGCCTAAAGATCTCGGCCTGCGGATACTCGAGTAACTTCACGGTGAGGCAGAATATGGCGAAGAGAGAAATTTCTAAGCTATATAGGTTCAGAAAACTTAGCTCGGCGAACATCAGGAAATTATACCTGTCGTTCATCAAGGCGAAGCTTATCTACCCTTCAGTAGTGACTCAAGCGGCCAGCAAGACAGCTATGAAAAGGCTCCAACTAGTACAGAACTCTGCATCCCTCTTCAGGAACAAATGCAGAAGAAGGGAACAACTTCGGCAGAGGGATCTGCGCCGCAGGCAGAAGCTGGAGCCGATAAATGTCGCAACCCAGAAACTAGCCAAAAAAGTCTGGTCTACACTGGCTAATGATATCATAACAGAGTTAAGAACAACTGGACGCAGGATAAACATCCCTGCCAGGCTTCACGGGCAGGTCGGACGTAACCGGCGATTCCCAAGCACCATATTCTGTTCGGAGGAAAACATACGACCAATTTACACTTAAACACTAACAGCACATAGTATGACACGAAAACCTAAAACATAACAGGATAAACAAACAAAGAAAATTCACACGAGGTACAAACTCATAAACGCAAGCTAACAAAGGCTTGAAAGCTCAACAACACAGTTACAAGAATACGGATTAAACAAGAAAAGGAGAACAAATACACAGAAAAACAATAAGAAGAACACATACAGAGTAAAACATGAGACAACAGTAATACTCACACAAAGGAAAAATAATTATATAAAAATAAAGCATGCCAGCGATGCCCCTAAAACAAGGGCAACCAAACCCCCATTTCACCATCTTTTATCTACTACTATCCAAATTTTTCAAAGAGTGATTATACCATCAAGCGGCTTTTGGTCAGCTGTCTGCCAACGCTCTTGTACGACTATGAGCACCGAGCTAGTCTGCACAGGCATACCTCAACATTTACTTATTTCTAAAGAATTATTCATGATTCTGTAGCCATCCATAACATTAGAATGCTTCCTTAAATCTGATCTGCAGGATTTCACAATATTCTATATGTAGGGGAATGGTCACTTCCCCCCCCCCATCCCGTTCACTCGTGATGCAGTCCCAAGGCGGTTACCGCAAGGACATCCGCCCCAGGCATCGGCGAGTAAAAAGCGTAACCACAACGTGGCACAACTCTCGGTGCCATGAAAGACCCTAAAGGTCAAAAAGGTAAGATCTCCCCCAGGAGAGTGAGATCCAGTTTCACGTTGAAGAAGAAATTGGAGACGGGTTTCTCCCAATCTCGATGGCTAACGAGGAGCCGATGTTTGACTTCGTGGGAAAGACCGTTTGGAAAAGAACTCTCCTGGGGCCGTCCTCAAGTTCCTCCCCCCCCCTTACCACTCCCCCAGTGGGGGTGCGAGGTATAAATGAGGAACTCTGAGGAAAATCGAGGTAGTATACGTCAGTCTCTAGGTGACGAAGTCCTCGGATCCACAACCGAGCTACCGAGACTGGAGAGGTAGTTTACTTGGCTCGCCAGACCAAGAGGTACCCTGCAAGAGAGGCAGGGCTACCTACCTTAAGGGGCTAAGAAGAAGCTCATCCTCGAGCTAAGTCCCTAGTTATCAAACCAAACGATAAGTTAACTTTGGTAAGTTCAACTTACTCTCGCCAGAGAGACTCCTCATATCCTGGTGCACCTAAAACACCAGTTGTATTCCTCGTCCTTGAGGAATTAAGAAAAGAAGAAGGAAAAGGCTTCCCCTCGAGCCCGTTATTCGGTGGCCACTCCAAACGTTTAAGTAATTTATTCTCGCCAGAGAAACCCCCCTCCGTTATCCTCGCCCTTGAAGAAGACCCTCCCCAAGTTCAGTCCTCGTCCATAAGGAAATAAGTAACGAAGGAGAAAAGCTCCTCCTCGAGCTCGTTACTCGGTGATCACACCGCACTCCAAGTTAACTTGATTTAAGAAACAAGTTCGACTCACTCTCGCCAGAGAGACCACGACTGCCTAGGTGTTGCATAAAGCACCGTTTTGGTCCTCGTCCTTGAAGACCACCCCCCCATCTCCCTCCCGGAAGAACGTGTGGACCCCCCAGCTGCTACCCTCGCCAAAACGACCGTGGAATTTCGCCCATCTACAACTGGACACACGGCTAGCGTCGTGAGTCAATAACATTTCTGAGGCCCTTTAAACTCCACATGAGTCCGTAAGCCTAATTCTTATATTATTGTTTTGTGTAGAGAAAACGTGAACCAAATTTTGGAGGGTAAACTAATTTAATTAATTCTTGTTTATAATAATATTTAGAGTATTGCTGTAGTTAATGTATAAAGGTTGTGTATTCAATGGTTAAAGATAAAATATAAGTTTATTTTGTGAATTAGTGGGCGTTTCTTTTATATCCTTACGTGTTTGGTAACGGCTCTGTTCTTTAAGATATTCTTATAATATCAATATATATTAGACACTCTTAGCACTCTTAGAATAGAACAAAAAAAGGGAGGGCATTCTACGACACTAAATAAAAGTGGTGTCAGATAAGTAGGGTTTTTATCAGAAAGAAAGATACGACATAATTAAAGTGGTGTCAGGTTTTGTAGGTTGTTATTGGAAAGAACCCAGCAGTGTTTAATTTAGAAAGAGCCAACACGTAAAGGAGTATCAGGAATAAGAGAATAATTGACGAGAGGAAAATTGGTAGAGTTAGGGGGGGTAACAATCTCAAGGTAATTGGTAGGCCAAGTGGTAAATTTGTTTTCGGAGTGGTATTTCAATCAGCATAGTAGTGGGATTAAGGGTAAGTTGTGCTGAGCGCTACCTGGTGAGTGGTGGCATAATTATCTGAAAATACAGAAAGGAAAAATCGACGGACCAACACAAAATGTATCCAGTCAAAAGATTTTACCAACAAGCCCAAAGTCTGGGACTTGAAGGCACAGAAATGCATGACTACGTCATGGCAGAACTCAGAATAGATTGTGTAGAAGAAGAAAGAATTAGGGATATAGAAAAAGAACACGAATTAATAAAGTTTGAGAGAGAAACAGAGGATATAAAAAGAGAGGGTAAAAGAGAACGTGAATTAATGGAAATACGGATGAACCGGGAAAGTGAGGAATCCCGAATACAGCGGAAAATAGAAACAGAGGAAAGAAGAATGCTGAGAGAAGGTAAAACAAGCGAAAGAATAATACTGTTGAAAAGAGAAGCAAAAGAATTCGGAATAAGGATAGAAAGGGAAGATGAGGAAAGAAGACTAAAGATAAAGCTGAAAGATAAAGAAAAAAGAACTCGACGGGAAAACGAAATAGCGAAAGCAGAAAAAGAAGCCGAGGAAAGGAGAATGATGATGGAAAAAGAGTCAAAAGAGAGGAGAATAAAGATTAAAATAGAAATCGATAAAAGAAGAATACAGAGGGAAAAAGAACGTGCTCAAGCTGAAAGAGAAGATAAAGAAGAAAAGGCAAGATTGCTCGCACTCGAAAGAGCACCTATCGAGAATCTCATAGAGGCTGAGGAAGTTGTAGCCTGGTCTGGACCTAAGGAAGGACCATCGAGGGAAACCCAGCCAAATGGGGTAACGATGGAAGAAGTAGGAAGTAGGAATGAGGTACCAGCAGGAGTACCTAAGGAAGAACCTACGAGGAGAACCCAGCCAAATGGGGTTATCAGGGAAGAAGAAGAAGGTAGAGTAGAGGTACGAGCAGGTGTACCTGAGGAACTACCGGCGAAGAGAATCGAGTCAAAAGGAGTTGACAAGGAAGGAGGAAAGAGGTGCGATTGCGATGCACCCAGGTAAGACTAATCAAATGATAGACGCGGATGAGTATCCCCTACCCCTAGTAGTCTCCTCCCCGAACGGAACGTCCACGGAGTTACCGCTAAATCGCCAAGTCGTAGTGAGCGCCAAGCTCATTAACGACCTCGCAGGGAAAAGTTTTCTCGATCCCCAAAGAACGAACCCAGACACGATCTTCCCGTGTACCTGGTTAAAGGAGAGCTATGAGACTCAAGTTCTCATCAATTATGCCCCGCTACAACAGGCCGCCCTAGCCATAATGTTCAGTTTAAGGGTAGTCAAGTACCATAAGAAGGGTAATTCGAGTAGGTTGAAATACCGCTACCATTTAGTACCATACTTGGGTAGACTCAATAACCAGAACGGCCGACTGAGGCGCGTAGAATAATGGTCACAGAGCACGATTTTAGGATCAGCTACCTCAAAGGAGCCGATAATGTACAGCTGCTCTATAGGTGGAGACGAAAAACCATGGAGGGTTATTTCAGTACCTAATGAGCGTGAAACCATGTTTTCATTTGTTGTTCGTGTTAATATTTATCGGTAGGATTTAAGTTCTCAAAAACTTAGAAAGGTAAGTTAGTAGTTTGTGTGTGTTTTTTTTTGTTAGTAATCGATGAATTAAGGTTTTTTAATTTTCTATGTAAAGTTGTATTGCGAGTAGGTCTAGCTCGACACATTGCCTGTGTAAACGCGCGCGTGGGCGCTCATGTGTAAGGAAAGTTAATGTAAGAGAGGGCTCAAAGAAATACAACTTTGCTAAGCTCGACTAGGTTAAGTAAGTTGTTTTGAGTTCCTGGGAGCATCCCCCGCTTTTCATTAAGTTCTTCGGTGGGAGGTGTGTAGGGGAATGGTCACTTCCCCCCCCCCATCCCGTTTACTCGTGATGCAGTCCCAAGGCAGTTACCGCAAGGACATCCGCCCCAGGCATCGGCGAGTAAAAAGCGTAACCACAACGTGGCACAACTCTCGGTGCCATGAAAGACCCTAAAGGTCAAAAAGGTAAGATCTCCCCCAGGAGAGTGAGATCCAGTTTCACGTTGAAGAAGAAATTGGAGACGGGTTTCTCACAATCTCGATGGCTAACGAGGAGCCGATGTTTGACTTCGTGGGGTAGACCGTTTGGAAAAAGAACTCTCCTGGGGCCGTCCTCAAGCCCCTCCCCCCCCCTTACCATTCCCCCAGTTGGGGTGCGAGGTATAAATGAGGAACTCTGAGGAAAATCGAGGTAGTATATGTCAGTCTCTAGGTGACGAAGTCCTCGGATCCACAACCGAGCTACCGAGACTGGAGAGCTAGTGTACTTGGCTCGCCAGACCAAGAATTACCCTGCAAGAGAGGAAGGGCTACCTACATTAAGGGGCTAAGAAGAAGCTAATCCTCGAGCTAAGTCCCTGGTTATCAAACCAAACGATAAGTTAACTTTGGTAAGTTCAACTTACTCTCGCCAGAGAGACTCCTCATATCCTGGTGCACCTAAAACACCAGTTGTATTCCTCGTCCTTGAGGAATTAAGAAAAGAAGAAGGAAAAGGCTTCCCCTCGAGCCCGTTATTCGGTGGCCACACCAAACGTTTAAGTAATTTATTCTCGCCAGAGAAACCCCCCTCCGTTATCCTCGCCCTTGAAGAAGACCCTCCCCGAGTTTAGTCCTCGTCCATAAGGAAATAAGTAACGAAGGAGAAAAGCTCCTCCTCGAGCTCGTTACTCGGTGATCACACCGCACTCCAAGTTAACTTGATTTAAGAAACAAGTTCGACTCACTCTCGCCAGAGAGGCCACGACTGCCTAGGTGTTGCATAAAGCACCGTATTGGTCCTCGTCCTTGAAGACCACCCCGCCCATCTCCCTCCCGGAAGAACGTGTGGACCCCCCAGCTGCTACCCTCGCCAAAACGACCGTGGAATTTCGCCCATCTACAACTGGACACACGGCTAGCGTCGTGAGTCAATAACATTTCTGAGGCCCTTTAAACTCCACATGAGTCCGTAAGCCTAATTCTTATATTATTGTTTTGTGTAGAGAAAACGTTAACCAAACTTTGGAGGGTAAACTAATTTAATTAATTCTTGTTTATAATAATATTTAGAGTATTGCTGTAGTTAATGTATAAAGGTTGTGTATTCAATGGTTAAAGATAAAATATAAGTTTATTTTGTGAATTAGTGGGCGTTTCTTTTATATCCTTACGTGTTTGGTAACGGCTTTGTTCTTTAAGATATTCTTATAATATCAATATATATTAGACACTCTTAGCACTCTTAGAATAGAACAAAAAAAGGGGCGGCATTCTACGACACTAAATAAAAGTGGTGTCAGATAAGTAGGGTTTTTATCAGAAAGAATTCTACGACACTATATAATTCAAAAGATTTCATAAATTTACATGTATTACATAATTTTAGGTTTTTGGATAAAAGGAAACTGCAGGACATCTCATTTAAGCCCGGTCCTTTCCAATTTCCTGTCGCTCAATTACAAGCCTTTGATGAAAGCAAGAAATTTCTGATCTTCTCAGACCTTTGGATTCCTTGATAATATCTTCATTAGTAACATTCCGGCATCCTCAATCTCTGTTCATAGAGCTTCGTTCTTCTGTGGCAACACAGGTTGGAAAAACAGCGGACATAAATGGCATATTATGGCAAGGGTCTTCGCGACAAAAGTTTATTCTTTGTAGTTTTATATCTTTCTCAATAAAAGATTTGGCGATAAGTAAAATTCAGAATAAGAAGAAGAAGAAAAAGAAGCGTGACGATGTTTTATAGTAATGGGAAGCCTAAATAAATGAGGGGGAGAGGTGGTTTTTATCTATACAATCGGGCTCTGAGGTGAAATTACAAACATTTGCAAGGATAGATTAAAGAAAGAGATACTGGTATGCTGAAGGGATATCTAAAAGCATATAAGAGAAAAGATTTCATTTAGAGTGAGAAAACACGTAAAACGTGAAACCGGTTTGAACGAGGGGATAGTTAAGAAAGAAGAGATAGTTGAGGAGATAAATTGAGGGGAATTATCGCCTCCGTAGTAAGAGGAAATGGCATAAGTTAGTCGTAATTGCTTCCCCGTGAATTCTTCCGAGAAAGAAAGGATTAAAGGGTTTTAGTCACTAGAGCTTCGGTTTTTGACGAGATCCCTCTATATTTCGAAGAGGAAGGGGTTACTCACCCAAGCAAACCTCCCTCTCTAAAAGTGGGGAGTAATCAGGTAGAAATCGAGTACTTCCTCCGTCTCGTAAGATATCGATTCTCTATCAACGTACTTCCACGGTCTAAAAAGATTCGAAAAAATTCGGGAATGTACACTATCAAAATCAGTGTAAGAGCGCAATTTATAATAACGACATTTATTTCCGAACGACTCAAAAACTAAATGCTAGAGACAAGATGCATATTATATCCACGGGAAAAAAATCCTATCTTATCTGCAACGTGAAATTGATATCCACTTCTATGAGTAAGAGGCCATCTTGGTCCAATAATAAACTAAAGGTTATAGTCACTAATAAGATCCGTAATTATGAATATTCACATCAATGGGACAATAAATTTTCTTTACATCTAGAAATTCTTTTGGCTTGTCTTTTTCATGGTTTTTAAAGAGAGGATTTGTGACCTATATTTTTATCTAGATCTTCCCCTTATAACGATGAAGTAGAGGAAGGAATTTTGGGAAAAAGGATCCGCAAATAATCCTTTAAATCCCTTCTGTAATATCAATCAATGAGAGCATTCCTCGGGTAAGGAAGAAATCTGGTATCGACAAATTGGATGAATCTTTCTAAATCACCAAAATGTCAAGAATGAATTGTAAAAAAGACAATGGATTAGTGGAAGCGAAACTGCTAGTGCTCAAAAGAAGAGGGAGTCCCATCCAAGGAATCTTTTGGTGAAGGTGTGTCGGCGTGAATTATTTTGCCCTGCTATGAATTTATGAAGCGATTACAACTAAGATGTAGTTTTAACAGTTGGACAGTTTAGAGGCTGCTTTGAAGAAGACGAGAATGCACAGCTCCACACGGCAAGAATCAGATGAAAATTGCATGTATGAAATCCTCTCAAGAAAACTCCCACACGCTCCTTCTTCTTCAGAATTTCCTCCCTTCTGATTACATCCATCCATTATTTAGTACCTCCTTCTTCAGCCTCCTTCTCTTTGTTCTCACCTGCTTTCATTTGTTACTCTTATTATTTTAGTTTTGCTACCTCCTTCTTCTTATTAAAACTTCCTGATCCAACATACTTCCCATTGCTACGGACCTTATCTCTTTGTTGTCTCTTCTTACCACTTCTTACTCCCTATGCTCACTCTTTCACACACCGGCTATTACCAAATTCCACTTGTTACATCGTGCTCCCATCTAAAAATTCATGCTTGCACCTGAATCTACCTGTTATCATGGGTTTCTCTTGTTACCATTTGATCACATAGGAAATGATGAACAATTTCCCCATTGGAATAAGAACAAAGAGAGAAAAAATGTTATCTCCAATGGATGTTTTTCGGGACCACAAAAATAGTCATGGAGTGACCAATTTGATACTAACAGTAGCAATCGCCGAAGTGGTAAAGAGCACTTAGTGGTAAAAACTGAATTGCCAGGACCCTCTCAATTTTCTCCATCTACTCGTATAAGAAAAGTGTAGCAGAGTTTGAGAGAATTTGAGAACGACTGTGGGAAACTGATTAAGGAGGGAACAAATAGGATGTAAGAGCTAACATTTGTTTTTCAACTCGATCTAAGAGGTGTGTTTCTCAAGACATCTAAAAGATGCCATTGATGAGAGAGAAAGAACGACGTTTAATTAAACCTGAAGGAAAAGGAAAAATGACAAAGAGATTATATAATAAATAATTTTCAAGTATCAGTTTTCTAACCTCGTTCTAAGTAAGCATACATGTGGTTCTTAGACACATATTAACATTTTTCAATAAATTAAACAAAACGCTCCTTTACAAGTGATATTTTTTTTGCACATTATTTCCCTTTCTCTCTTCTCTGATTACTGCAAGTTAAAATTATATAAATCAAATTGATTTATTAGAGTAAAGGAAAGTATAAATGAGTATAAATATACTAGAACATTTAAATCATCGAAATTTGCACTAATCATAGAAAATTCTTCAGGTGTAAAATGTTTTCAATATTTTACTTTTAAAGGATGTGAATTGTTTATTAAACTTAGAATTTAAGAAAATCTTTCTGGTCTTCTAATACTTATAAGCAGATCGGTGATAATATAAATAAACGCGCATTTTAATTTAATAGTTCAAAATCATAAGACACTACTCAAAATCTTAATTTTCGAACCTATTCTTTATATATTTCTATGTAAATTTGGTTGATTATATACTATATTAACTTTATGCGTAGGCTATGCCGTCTCTATGGCAACGAGAAATCAAGTGACTCATATAACGCTATGCCTAGGTTAGGGACTGTATAAATTTATAGGTGTCGTGGAATGGCCAAAGATACGTACCTACTTTTGGGGCTTTGGGCTGAAGTTGGTTGGAGACCGTTAGGGAATGAGGAAATTGTTGATTTCAGTGGGGATGGTTTATTATTAACTTTGCGGGGTCCTTTTTAAAACAAATATTTCAGATTGAAAGTTGGCCAAAGATTAACAGGTAGTTTGTACACGTAGAGGTTGCAAAAGAAAGACAATCAGAAAAATATATCTTTAAGAGCAACAAAATAATATTTAAATATACACAAATATTGGGTCTAAAGGGAATGGTCGTACAGACGGGGTTAAATGTCTACGTGAGATACAGGTGGGTTAATAAGGGGATTAAGGAGGTCGGATTCAGGTCGGTGATTTATAGGAGGTTTTAAACCGGGGCGCACACACAAAGAATGGATCGATTAGGTAAGCCAAATTCTAGATCACTCTGCAGGCTGCAATGGTTACAATGTCTTACGTGCTCGTTGCAAAACAAGGGCCAGTTGGTTTACGATGAATTCGAAGCTGGAAGTCAGGTTAACTCTCGCTTCAGATGGGGGAGCACTCGTAGATGGCCTTCGGAGATGGGAGCCCTCGTCAGATACTAGCCAATTGACTATGGCAGTGTTTACGGATGTCGATTTAGCCCTCGTTCTTGAAATAAAACCTCCAATGTCTCCGATCGTGGGGTATAGGCGAGCGTCCTTCAGCTCGTTCACGATAATAGGTGGGAAGTCTTTTAGAGCTCCTTACTAAACCGATTCGAAGTATTATATAGACGCTCGGCAAGATGGCTTTAGATGGCTTGGCAGCCGCCTTCACACACACGTTCGATTTTGGGGAAAAGTTGGTTACTCCTTCAGGGGGGGGGGAATTGTGATAACGCAAGCGTTAAATGTTCAACGAATTTAGACCTATAACGGAAAGGCAGGAATGTTGGCTGAAAGGCGGCCATGTGAGACGACGAAATCGTTTCCTAAGCATATACAGCTGGAGTGTTTTAACGGTGTAGGCTGCACCCTAGCTCAGGTTGAGCCGTGCATTCAAAGCTCCATGCGGTGTTTTCAGGACCTCGTGAGTACAGAAGGGCACGTGGTCGCTGTTTGACCTTATTCTGCTAGATCAGGCATTCTCAAACTAACGAGGAGAAAAGAAATTATGTTTAGTTTTCTTTGATCAATATTTATCGGATAATACTTTGTATATAAAACTTGAAATCAAAATACTTTTCGTTAATTAATATTTGAATTTGTGCATTATTCTAATACGTTGCGGACCTTTCGTAGGTTGAAAACCCTCCGTACGTTGCACATTTTGCATACCTCTTTCAACTGTGTACAACAGCTTTCATATCTTTCATAAACCACCACACCTTTCTTTCCTTGCATACATTTCATGAGATTGAAAACTGCATACCTTGATTACCTTTCACACACTGGATAAATTGCAACGATTACCTAATATGCTTACGTTTCATATCTTACACATGTCTGTTCCATACCTTACATGATATCTCTACATTTTGTGCCGGCCATACATTTTACACCTTTTCATACTTCGGTTGCATTAAATATGTACATCGCCTGATATTCATACGTTGCCTAAAATGCGGACGCAATTTTCAGTTTTGATATAAAATATTTATGGGTGCATTTTTTAATATTAAAATGAGATAAAAACGTTAAAAACCTTTCTTCACTCTTTCCCTTTACTATATAAAAGGTCACCCTTCCCCTCGCCCCTTCCTTAACCCCGCCGAAATAGGGAGGGCGTTAAATTCCTTGTGGAAATGAGGCAGAAATGGAGTCGGCGATGAAATTGACCGCGACTCATCGCTGAGAGTGAAATTTGGGGATTCAAAATTTGGAAAATAAAAAAGGCCCCCAATTATTGATGAAAGGGTCCTTTAAAAGGGTCGACATTTTGTGGGGGCGGAGGTGTGAGGGTGTTGTTTGACAGAGAAAGAAAAAAATATGTAGCTTATGGTGCTAGATATTTGGTTATTATATGGCAGATATGAGATAAGTCCTGGTAGTGGTAATCGTGTGGGGTAGAGCGGTCGAGCTGAGCAAGCCACAGAGACATGTGGTAGAGAGAGAGAGAGAGAGAGAGAGAGAGAGAGAGAGAGAGAGAGAGAGAGAGAGAGAGAGAGAGAGAGAGAAAGAGATATTTGCCACCGTCCTTTATTACCACAAACCTCGAAATTGGGAGTTTTCAAGTTCGAGAAGTTCCTTTTATTCTCCTCTTATTAGTCTTCCTTGTTTGTTCTCCTTCTTATTCGCCTCCTTACTTTTGTTTCTCTCTTCCTGTGATTTCTTCCTTTTTATTCTGCTTTCCATCCGCTATTTTCATTTTATTCCATCGTCATCTCTTCCGTATTTATTCTTCTCACTTTCATTCCTCCTTCTTTTCCCTACACGGAACTGCTGCCTTTTTTCGCTTCCTTTTCGTTTTCGTTTCCTAAATGTTCTTTCCCTCCGTCTTTAATCTTAATTCTTCTTACTATCACCTTTTTCTTATCGTCCTAAGTATTTCTTTTTCCTATCTTCGTCCCTCCTGTTTAATCTTCCTATTTTATCATTTCCAATGTTATTCATTCTTTTCTTTTTCATACCTTCTCTGCTCCTCCTTCTTGTTTCTATTCTATCAAATTTTATTTCATCGTACTATTTTCTCTTTCTCTCCTTGCCCATATTCCGTCTGTCTTTCCCAACCCTTTGCTCTATTACTATTTCTCTCCTATCCATTCTTAAAATCTTTTCATTCTCTCCTCTGTTCCTCTCAGTAGAGGAGTACCTGGAGCGCGTGTGGAGCCTATTTGCCTCCCCTCTTCGTATTCAAAATCGCATCAAGTAGTAACCTCTTTAGGCGACTCGGGGTACTACCCTGGCCAAATTGTCCATTCCCTAAACCTCACCACTACTCGTATCTTACGGAGATTGCCACGTTGGTTTTTGCTTGTTAGGTTTAATTAAATAATAATGATATGCTCTTTCTATCTTCTCTTCTCTATCACATCCTAATCTACCCTTTTATATCCATCAGCATCATCCATTATCCCATTTATCAGTTTCCTTATCTCCCCTATGCCCCACCCTCCTTCCACCTTTCCTCTTGTTTTCATGATACCCCACACAGGGACGGTGGGGGAGGGGGGCTGTTTAGGTGTGGGAATGATATCGGATTAAAGAAAGCGGGGATCAGGTGGGCTCATAAGAGAGGCCATGACGACAATTTGCCTCATATAATCCCAGCCATTCAACGGCGATGCAGCACCTGAGAAGCTCCAGACATATTTGCCTCGTGTTGGATTCGAAGAAGCTGCGTGGCGCCAACGAACGAACCAACGCAGAATTGAAGAAGCCAGAGTGGTAGCAACGAAAGGGGGTGGGGGTATAAGTAACCAGCACAGGTGGGCACCGTTAATCAAAAAGATAACTTCATTAGCCGTAAATGCGTTAACTCCAAAATTAACTTCGATAACCCGAATCAGTTAAATCTTTAAAAATGTAACTGAATTTATCGATAAATCGTAAACGTTAATTTTTATTATAGGAAAAAAATCAGTTCTTGCTCTAAAACCACATAAAAACAGCTTTAAAAAGTGCCCAAACTATAAAAATCATCCTCTTTTGGTCTTTTTAAGGGCTTTAGAACTGCAAAACTAGAGGTTTTTCTTTGCTTTATAGTTGAAAAAGGCTGTTTCATAGTTTTCACTTTCAAAAGACCTAAAGAAGGCTGATTTCATAGTTTTGGACCTTTTTTAAGTTTTTAAGGCTTTTAGAGCCAGAAGAGGGAAAAATAAAATTAAATGAAACACAATATTAGTAATAAACTGAAAATATTATTGATAAAGTGCCCCCCCCCCTAAAAAAATGGAAAACACGATATATACATAATTTAATTTTTCCTCTTCTTCTCATTCTCCATTTTGTTCATGAGATGCATGTGGCCCTTCATGAAAATTAGCATGTCCAGGTTTCCATCAGACATTGGATGATCTCTTGGCTCTCAAGATGTCCTTGCACATAGAGAACAAACGCTCCACTGTAGCACTGGAGGGCATGTCTGTGTTGAACTTGATGAACAAGTCCAGCACACTTGCTCACTCAAGAAGGCAGCATCTGTCAGCAAGTCCTTGGAGTTAATCTTCAAACAGATCTTGACCAAATTCTGGGCCTTGTTCTTGAGTGATCTGTGGCTTCTGCTGCTCTCTTTTGTCTGGGTTACACCTTTGAAGAAGTCACCCTCCTCCTCCTCCTCGTTGTTGCTGCTCACTTCGTAAGACTGCTGCAACATGGCCTCCTCGACCTTATCCTCCATGCTTTTCCTCACCTTTGTGACCTTGGTGTTGTCATACTTATCCAACCAGATGAGGCAAAACCTGGAGGGAAAGGCAGCAGCTAGCTGGTATTCCTCATACTCCAGGAGGGTCCTAAACATTTTGTCGATGTCTGCAAAAAGTGCGTCTCCCGAGGGTCTGCAGTAGACGAGACCCTTGGACATGAAGTCATTGAGCCTGAAGATTGTTGCAGCAACTGTTTGCAGCAGAGGCCCAAGGTAGGCTTGTTCCTCCCCTTGAATCTTGTCAGGAGCTTTAGCCACAGGAGTCATGACGTGAAAATAAAACAATGGAGAATTAATAAATATTAGAAATTAAAATAATAATATAAATATATATTATAAGAATATATAATCATTGTCGTAGAATAGGCTCTCGACGATATACCATATATAACTAATCGTTGAGGGAATTATTCTAATATTTCGAGTGCGTGGTAATCTGATTGACCGATGCTAGGCCAAAAGGGGGGAGGGCCTGGAGAGACTTATTTATCTTCAATAAGCTTAAGAAGTGAAACGGAGAACAAGGATTAATAAGATGGCTACCATTAATAAAATAGAGTTTTATTAATTAAACTATCAACAACAAACAAAAAAAAATGTTAAAATAAACGAAGAATGAAAAGGGTCGTGGGAATTAAATTATCCTGACGTGATGTCTTAGGAACGAGAACCGTCTCTTGTTAAACAGGCTCAAAGAACAATGGCTGTTCTAACGTTGTTCTCTTTCTGAACAATAGGAGGGCCTTGTTGACTTGGCGTCTCGAAGGCAAGATCCTTAGCACTCAAGGGATATTGTCCTCTTCTGGACAATAAGGGGGTTCTCGAGGTAGAGAGTTCCTAGGTGCACAAGGAAGACCGGATAAGCGTGACGCCTCGCCAAGATAATCGGGATCTGATCTGCTTCAATCGGGAAAAGCTAAGATATAAATAATCAAAGCCATCCCCTTGGCGTAAGGGACAATTGAGTGGGAGGCTTCGGGGGAATGTCCTGCTGGCGCCTGAAGAAATAACTTATCTGCCCATAAGCCTAATTCAATCTGGCGAGATCGACGTATGGAGGTGAAACGGGGTAGTGAACCTCCTTGATTAAACATTTGCTATGGTGGGCGATAACGCGCTCTGCTTCCTCTCGCAGATGCACGTGGGTAGCATGTGTTTCTAACATGTGATAGCGGCTGAATTTAAGCGGCCTCAGACCGTTCTATCACACCCCTCCTGTCGTAGTTTAGCCGAGCTAACATGTTTATCTATATATATATGTAGGGGAATCGTCCCTTCACCCCCCATACTCGTTCACTCTTGGTGCAGTCACAAGGCGGTTACCGCAAAGACATCCGTCCAAGGCACCGGCGAGTTCAGTGCCTAACCGCAGTGTGGCACAACTCAGTGCCATAAAAGACCCTAAAGGTCAGAATGTAAGATCTCCCCCAGGAGAGTAAGATCCAGTTTCACGTCGAATAAGAAATTGGAGACGTGTTTCTCCCAAGCTCAAAGGCTAACGAGGAGCCAATGTTTGACTTCGTGTGAAAAACCGTTGGCCAAAAGAACTCTCCTGGGGCCGTCCTCAACCCCCCCCCTTACCACTCCCCTAGTGGGGTGACGAGGTATAAATGAGGAATTCTGAGGAAAATCAGGGTAGTATACGTCAGTCTCTAGGTGACGAAGTCTTCGGATCAAACCGAACTACCGAGACTGGAGAGCTAGTGTACTTAGCTCGCGAGACCAAGAAGTACCCTGCAAGAGAGGCAGGCCTACCTAACTTAAGGGGCTGAGAAGAAGCTCATCCTCGAGCTAAGTCCCTGGTTATCAAATCAAACGATAAGTTAACTTTGGTAAGGTTAACTTACTCTCGCCAAAGAGACTCCTCATATCCTGGTGCACCTTAAACACCAGGGGTATTTCTCGTCTTTAAGGAATTAAGAAAAGAAGAAGGAAAAGGCTTCCTCTCGAGCGCGTTACTCGGTGGCCACACCGAACTACTAAGTTAACTTGGTAAGGAACCAAGTTCAACTTATTCTTGCCAGAGAAATCACCCTTCGTTATCCTCACCCTTGAAGAAGACCCTCACCGAGGTTCAGTCCTCGTCCATAAGGAAATAAGTAACGAAGGAGAAAAGCTCCTACTCGAGCTCGTTACTCGGTGATCACACCGCGCTCTAAGTTAACTTTATTTCAAGAACCAAGTTCGACTTACTCTCGCCAGAGAGACCACGACTGCCTAGGTGTTGCATAAAGCACCGTATTGGTTCTCGTCCTTGAAAAACCTCCCCTTTCACCCTGGAAGAACGTGTGGACCCCCCAGCTGCCATCCTCACCAAAACAACCGTGTGATTTCGCTCATCTACATCTGGCCGGCGGCACGCGTCGAGAGTAAATAACATTTCTGAGGCCTTTAAACTCCACATGAGTCCGTAAGCCTAATTCTTATATTATTATTGTGTGTAGTGAAAACGTTAACCAGATTTTGTAGGTAAACTAATTTAATTAATTCTTGTTTAGGATAATATTCAGAGTATTGCTGTAGTTAATGTATAAAGGTTATGTATTCAATTGATAAAGATAAAATATAAGTTTATTTTGTGAATTAGTGGCCGTTTCTTTTATATTCTTACGTGTTTCGTAATGGCTCTGTTCGTTAAGATATTCCTATAATATCAATATATTAGACACTCTTAGCACTCTTAGAATAAAACAAAAGGGGGGAAATTCTACGACATAAATAAAAGTGGTGTCAGGTTTGTAGGTTGTTATTAGAAAGAACCCAGCAGTGTCAAATTAAGAAAGAGCCAACACGTAAAGGAATATCATATCATGAGTAAGAGAATAATTGACGAGAGGAAAATTGGTAGAGTTAGGGGTGGTAACAATCTAAAGGTAATTGGTAGGTCAAGTGGTAAATTTGTTGTCGGGAGTGGTATTTCAATCAGCATAGTAGTGGGATTAAGGGTAAGTTATGCTGAGCGCTACATGGTAAGTGGTGGCATAATTACCTGAGAGTAAAGTAAGGAAAATTCGACGGACCAACACATAATGGATCCGGTCAAAAGATTCTACCTACAAGCCTAAATTCTTGGATTGGAAGGCAAGGATATGGATGCCTACATCCTTGAAGAATTGAGAATACAAAGAGAAGAAGAAGAAGAAGAAGTAATAGAGTTTGATAGAAATAGGGAAAATATAAAAAGAGAGGATAAAAGAAAACGGGAAGCAATGGAAATATAGATGAACCGAAAAAGGGAAGAAGCTCGAACACAGCGGAAAATAGAAATAGAGGAAGGAAGATTCTCAAGAGAAAGTAAGACAAACGAAAGAATAAAACAGTTGAAAAGAGAAGCACAAAAATTCGGAAAAAGGATAGAAAAGGAGAATAAAGATAAAACGAGAAGATGATAAAAGAAAAATGAAGATAAACCTGGAAGATGAAGAAAGAAGAACCCGACGGGAAAATGAAATAGCGAAAGCAGAACAAGAGGCTGAGGAAAGGAGAATGGAGAGGGAAAAAGAACGTGCTCAAGCTGAAAGAGAACAGAGAGAAGAAAAGGAAAGATTGCTCGCACTCGAAAGAGCACCTATCGAGAATCTGATAGAGGTCGAGGAAGTTGTAGCCCGGCCTGAACCTAAGGAGGGACCATCGAGGGAAACCCAGCCAAATGGGGTAACGATGGAAGAAGTAGGAAGTAGGGATGAGGTACCAGTAGGAGTACCTAAAGGAAAACCTACGAGAAGAACCCAGCCAAATGGGGTTATCAGTGAAGAAGTAGGAGGTAGAGTAGAGGTACGAGCAGGTGTACCTGAGGAACTACCTACTAAGAGAAGTGAGTCAAATGAGTTGACAAGAAAGGAGGAAAGTGGTACTATTGCAATACACCCAGGTAAGACTAGTCAAATGGTAGACGCGGATGAGTATCCCCTAGCCCTAGTAGTCTCCTCCCCGAACGAAACGTCCACGGAGTTACCGCTAAATCGCCAAGTCGTAGTGAGCGCCACGCCCATTAACGACCTCGCGGGGAAAAGTTTTCTCGATCCCCAAAGATTGAACCCAGACACGATCTTCCCGTGTACCTGGTTAAAGGAGAGCTATGGGACTCAAGTTCTTATCAATTATGCCCCGCTGCAACAGGCCGCTCTAGCCTTAAAGTTCAATTTGGAGGTAGTCAAGTACCATAATGTGGGTAAGGCGAGTAAGTTGAAATACCGCTACCATTTAGTAACATACTGGGGTAGACTCAATAACCCGAACGGCCGACTCAGGCGCAGGAAAGTATTGGTATTAGAGCATCATTTTAGGATCAGGTACATCAAAGGAGCCAATAAAGTACAGCTGCCCTATAGGCGGAGACGAAAAACCATTTAGAGTTATTTCAGTACCTAATGAGCGTGAAACCATGCTTTCATTTGTTGTACGTGTTAATATTTATCGGTAGGATTTAAGTTCTCAAAAACTTAGAAATGTAAGGAAGTAGCTTGTTTTGTTGTTGTTTTTTTGGGGGGTAATCGATGAATTAAGGTTTTGTTATGTTCATGTAAAATTGTAAATCGAGTATGTCTAGTTCAACACATTGCCTGTGTAATGGCGCGCGAAGGAGTACATGTGTAAGGAAACTTAATGTATGAGAGGGCACAAGAAATACAACTTTGCTAATCTCGACTAGGTTGAGTAAGTTGTTTTGAGTTCCCGGGAGCATCCCCCCTCCTCATTAGGTTCTTCGAGGTATGTAGTGGAATCGTCCCTTCACCCCCCCTCCTCGTTCACTCTTGGTGCAGTCACGAGGCGGTTGCCGCAAAGACATCCGTCAAAGGCATCGGCGGGTTCAGTGCTTAACCGCAGTGTGGCACAACTCGGTGCCATGAAAGACCCTAAAGGTCAAAATGTAAGATCTCCCGCAGGAGAGTATAATCCAGTTTCACGTCGAATAAGAAATTGAAGACGTGTTTCTCCCAATCTCGAAGGCTAACGAGGAGCCGATGTTTGACTTCATGTGAAAACCCGTTGGCCAAACGAACTCTCCTGGCGCCGTCCTCAAGCCCCTCCCCTCCTTACCAATCCCCCAGTGGGGTGACGAGGTATAAATGAGGAACTGTGAGGAAAATCGGGGTAGTATACTTCAGTCTCTAGGTGACGAAGTCTTCGGATCAAACCGAACTACCGAGACTGGAGAGCTAGTGTACTTGGCTTCCTAGACCAAGAAGTACCCTGCAAGAAAGGCAGGGCTACCTACCTTAAGGGGCTGAGAAGAAGCTCATCCTCGAGCTAAGTCCCTGGTTATCAAACCAAACGATAAGTTAACTTTGGTAAGTTCAACTTACTCTTGCCAAAGAGACTCCTCATATCCTGGTGCATCTTAAACACCAGGGGTATTTCTCGTCTTTAAGGAATTAAGAAAAGAAGAAGGAAAAGGCTCCCCCTCGAGCGCGTTACTCGGTGGCCACACCGAACTACTAAATTAACTTGGTAAGGAACCAAGTTCAACTTATTCTCGCAAGAGAAATCACCCTCCGTTATCCTCACCCTTGAAGAAGACCCTCACCGAGGTTCAGTCCTCGTCCATAAGGAAATAAGTAACGAAGGAGAAAAGCTCCTACTCGTGCTCGTTACTCGGTGATCACACTGCACTCCAAGTTAACTTGTTTAAGAACCAAGTTCGACTTACTCTCGCCAGAGAGACCGCGACTGCCTAGGTGTTGAATAAGCACCGTATTGGTTCGCGTCCTTGAAGAACCCCCCTTCCCCGGAAGAACGTGTGGACCCCCCAGCTGCCACCCCCGCCAAAACAACCGTGTGATTTTGCTCATCTACATCTGGCCGGCGGCACGCGTCGAGAGTAAATAACATTTCTGAGGCCTTTAAACTCCACATGAGTCCGTAAGTCTAATTCTTATTTTATTGTTGTGTGTAGAGAAAACGTTAACCAGATTTTGTGGGTAAACTAATTTAATTAATTCTTGTTTAGGATAATATTCAGAGTATTGCTGTAGTTAATGTATAAAGGTTATGTATTCAATTGATAAAGATAAAATATAAGTTTATTTTGTGAATTAGTGGGCGTTTCTTTTATATCCTTACGTGTTTCGTAGCGGCTCTGTTCGTTAAGATATTCCTATAATATCAATATATTAGACACTCTTAGCACTCTTAGAATAGAACAAAAAGAGGGGGAATTCTACGACAATATATATAGATATATATATATATATATATATATATATATATATATATATATATTTATTTATATATATATATATATATATATATATATATATATATATATATATTTATTTATATATATATATATATATATATATATATTTATTTGTTTTTTTTAATTTTCAATAAACCAACTAACTTTAAATTGAGGCGTAGGTTCGTGCCTCGGTGATCGCTTGAGGATCAGGCTCTGAGAGTGCTAATCTTTATTTCTATTCTAGTAAATGAATAAACTGGGTTTCTTTCTTGACTTTATCAAATATTGTCACTTCAACTCGTTCGTAGATAATTAAAACAGTGCATTTACTAAAGAAAAATAGATTTTAATGAACATAATCCATCTCTCTAAATGACATACAATAAATACAGATCTAATACACTTAAAAAAAGAAAATTGGATTACTGGGTGAGCTCTCGCAGCTCGCTTCGAGATAAAATTTTACGGGGGAAACAATTTTTAAGTTAATAGCTTTGTCCTTAGTCAGACATCCAATAAACTATTTTTTTATGCACGGGGACATAAATAACAGGATTATTCCTTACTTACATAGGGCAATGTAGATTAATACCTGATTCCAGTTAGAATATCTTCGGGGATTTTTGTTCCTGAGAGGCGTAGCTCGAGGAGTTTGCAGTTTGCTCCCCAAGATGGCGTTACTCCGTCTAAAGGTGGATAAGTGACGTCACACGGAATTTCGAGTTTGCGTAATAGAATCAAAACAAAGACGCCGATGAGGCGGCTTGGTTCTCGTACATTTATAACCTTGAAAAGGTTTCCTTCAGAAAAGGTTGTGATATGTTTATATTCTTTTGTAGCGATTTGGGTCTAGCTTATATAATTTCGATTTTGGATGAGAAATCTATCTAGTTTGGAGTTGCCAAACTAGAATAGAAAAAGATTTGGAGTCCTCAATATGTGTAGGTTGATACTCACTAATCTTGGGGCTCGAACGGTGCCGAGCTTCCTTGGTACAATCTGGTATTGTAAAGGGACTGAAAATTCTCCTTTACTTGCGATAACTTTGTACCGGTGATTTTTGAGTCTTCATGTCGAACTCGAAAAATCTTCTATTAACCGGTGTCTTTCTTGTCTCTTCGGTCGGAACGAACAAAAGCTATGTTTACACATGTCATCCTGTTATATACTCAAATTACTCCCGCTGAGGTGGGTGGGGAGGTGGAAATGGGATGGGGGGGGCCTCGCAATTTGGGACCTCACGTTGGTCTCCCGCACTTTTGCGTCTTGTGACTCGGAGAGGGGGTAATACGAGATCGACAGTTTGCACTTTTGAATGTGTTGTTTATAAGTGCACCCTCGAAGGGCCTGCGTTTTTGAGCTGAGGTCAGGAATCAGTCTCGTATCATTTACCCTTTTGCCTGTTCTCCTATGTTACCGAAGAACATCGAAGGGGCAAAGCTAAACCCAGATGTCTTTAGCTATTATTTCCTTAGACTCGATTTATATATATATATATATATATATATATATATATATATATATATATATATACACAAAACTCTTATTATACCTCTACACATCCATTCCAGGAAAAGTTGTCACTTCGAAAAAAAAGAGAGAAGGGACAACCATAGAGCTCCGTTTGGATAACTCACTTTCTTGCATCGACCGTACCTTCATGCACTTAGCTATATTCCCTCAATACATATGATTATGTTGAACATTTGATTAGAGGTAAAACTAACATTTAATACAAACTTAACCATTAAAGAGATTTGGAACAATGAAAAATATAAAATTAGTACATATGGGAGAATAGAATTTATACGTAATTTAATGGGTACAAATATATACACATACGAGAAAAAAATATACATTGAGCCACAAAATTCAGACATATACATTAACTAATTATATTACAGGAGAATCTAATTTAAGTCGTAGAAGACGGGTATACATACATGGAGATCCTATTCCTACGAATAACAAATTAATCTACACTATTTGGTAACGCATTCCTACTGAGTGCGTCAGCGACCTGATTATCGGAACCTTTTATGTAATTTATCTTAAATTGGTACTCTTGCAAGAGTAGACTCCAGCGCATAATTCGGCCGTTGGAGTTTCGTATATTACGAATATGAGGCCAACGGGCGGTGGTCAGTTCCTATCTGAAATTCTTTTCCTATCAAATACATCTTAAACTTGTCAATAACCAAAATAATGGCTAGAGCTTCTTTCTCTATAGTAGCATATTTCATTTCGTGGGGTAATAACTGGCGACTAGCATATGCAACTGGATGACTCGTTATGTCATCCTCATATTAAAAGAGTACACCTACAATGCCCTCGTTGCTCGCGTCGGTCTTAATCCCAAAGGATTTTTCCGGATTGGGCAACTTCAAAATGTGGGCAGAAATGAGCTTAGTCTTGAGCTGGTTAAAATGAGAAACAGCGACATCATTCCAACGTAGTCGATCGGGGGAATTTTTTTTTAAAAGGGTTCTGAGGGGCGCCGAAATTGCAGCGAAATTCGGGACAAATCGCCGATAGTAAGAATCTGATCCTAGGAATGATCTTAACTGCTTCTTAGTATTCGGGAGGGGCATGTCGGCGATTGCTTAATCTTAGCCTCCTGTGGACCTAACTGGCTTTGTCCTATTTTGAAACTTAAGTATTTTATGGTTTAGTGGGCAAAATGGCATTTGCTGGGGCCAATGGTGAGGCCATTTTTGCGCAGTCACTCCAAAAGAGCTAATAAGATTGGTCGCTTCGGGAAGAGTGATGGAGGAGAAATCTTAACAAGGGGTTTGATTTCCCGTTGTTGGTTTGGGGAGAAGAAGTTTTGGGGTTTTACGTAGCCCGGAAACTTTGTCGGCTTTCCTGGGAAGGGGCGCGAATCCTTCTTTCTTTCCTGGTAGGGGGATTGGTGAGAAGTTTGATTCTCCTTGGGGTATAAATTATGGCTTGCGGCATAGATATCCGCTTCTTCGGTACACTTTTTAAAGGTCTGGCACCGACGATCCCTGACAAACGCGCGGATCTCCGTCGGGAGAGACGCCAAAAATTTATCCCGCCACACGATGTCTGTTAAGGACTCGTAGTTAGAATCAACCTTTGAGGATTCTAAACAAAATTTAAAATTCCTCTGAAAAATGTATCCGAATTGACGGAACGTCTGTCCGGGTTTAATACGACCTCCTCGAAATTCTTGTCGGTAGAAATCGGGAGTCATATTATGAGTGGCTAATAACTCAGCTATTAAGGTGCTGTAGTCAATTGTACATACAGATGGTAAAGATATGAAAATGTCGCGCAATTTAAAATTTAAAAGGGAAAGTAATCTTACTACACCTTCAGCCTCCAAATCCAGGTTATTGATCTCGAGGATCTTTTTAAAGTGTGCTAAAAATGCTCTAAAATCCTCTCCATCCTTAAAATTGGGGAGCTTAAGTGGGAGATTGGGCAAGGCTTCTGAACGTGAACTGACTGATTGTATTTCAACCTGTACGGGAGCCATTTTAAGCTGATGGTAAACCTCAGCTTGTCTTTTCCGTTCCTATCTTTCTTCTTGTTGGATTTCTCTTTCTCTTTGCCTTTCTTCTCTTAACTTTTCTCTTTCTGTTTTTTGTTCCTCTTAAACGTACTCAATCAATGCTCTTCCGGAAAGTCCCAAGGATTCTCTTTGCGCTTTAAAGATTTCAAACTAAGTCATATTGCACTGGGGAAGGGAGCCAATAGTCAACCACCTAAATTCCTTGCTATAAGAATTAGGCCTTCTAGAGAATTGGCCTACCTAATTATGGGCACTAACCTATTTGGGATTGTTTTTTTCGACCGAGATAACCAATGACTAAAATAATACAAAAACACAAACAAATTATTATAACAGTTTCTTGAGCTACTCCAGCTTCTTAAGTTTCAAAAAGGGGATAGCAATCATTAAGACAAAAGGGATCTACTATACTCTATTCTTATAACAAATAACACTATGCTTCTTTCGACTGAGACCAGTGTTTGCAAAGATATAGCGTTAAACCTTACACACTTGACACCAAATTTAAATAGTAATATATATATATATATATATATATATATATATATATATATATATATATATATATATACATATATATATATATATATATATATATATATATATATGTCGTAAAATAGGCTCTCGATGATATACCATATATAACTATTCGTTGATGGAATTATTCTAATATTTCGAGTGCGTGTTAATCTGATTGACCGAGGTTAGTCCAAAAGGGATGGGGGCCTGGAGAGGCTTATTTATCTTCAATATGCTTAAGAAGTGAAACGGTGCACATGGATATATAATATGGCTACCATTAATAAAATAGAGTTTTATTAATTAAACTATCAACAACACCAAAAAAAATGTTTACATAAACTGAAAATGTAAAGGGTGGTGGGAATATCTGTCTAATCCGATGATTAACATTTGGAGAGATTTAAAAAGGTAAACAAATAAAAATTAAAGGTGGGGAATGGTTTTCTAAACCATTTAAAGCAAAGGGTTGCGTTGAAAAAAGGTTAAACGATTAGGGGTAATGCTCAGCTTACGTAATTACAAAGTTGTTGTGCAGAGGAAGACGATGCGAAGGAATCTTTGGTCCACTGGCGATTTCCAGCAGAAGGGTTCTTCGGGGTGTTGTCCTTAACGAAGGGAAAGGACTGTCTTCGAGGAATGAGAGCGGAGTGGGGCTCGGAAGTACGAGCAATCCTTGTGACAGCAAATCGGAGATGTTCTAGATGAACAATGGAGGTTATTGTTAAAACCAAGTGTTCTCATGAAGAACGTTAAAAAGGGGGAAAATTAAATTATCCCTACGGGATGTCTTGGGAACAAGAACCGTTTCTTAAGGAACGGGCTTGAAGAACAATGGATGTTCTAACGTTGTTCTCTTTCTGAACAACAGAGGGCGGGGTGAGAACCGTTTATTGTCAAACGGGCTTAAAGAACAATGGCTATTCTAACGTTGTTCTCTTTCTAAACAACAGGGGTCCTTGTTCACTTGGCGTCTCGAAGGCACGAACCTTGGCACTAAAGGGATATTGTTGTCTTCTGGACAATAAGGGGGTTCTCGAGGTAAAGAGTTCCTAATTTCACAAGGGAACGGGATCGGCTTGATGCCTTGCCAAAATAATCGGGATCTGATCTGCTTCAATCGGGAAAAGCTATGATATAAATAGTCGAAGCCATTCCCTTGGCGTAGGGGACAATTGAGTGGGAGGCTTAGGGTGAATGTCTTGCTGGTGCCTGAGGAAATATCTAATCTGCCGATAAGCATAACTCAATCTGGCAAGATTGACGTATGGAGGCGAAACGGGGTTGTGAACCTGCTTGATTAAACATTCGCTATGGTGGGCGATAACACACTCTGCTTCCTCTCGCAGATGCACTTGGGTAGAGTGTGTTTCTAACATGTGATAGCGGCTGAATTTAAGCGGCCTCACAATCATATTTATTCATTACCCTAGCCCACTCCATTAATTTGACATCCTGGTCGTTGTAGCTGTTGACTTTCGGCTGGGTCATGACTCTGTAGAGAACAGGCCTATTAGCATCCATGATGGTGTTGAGGACACTAAAGGTTTAACTATTTTAACAGATACTCACGTTGTAACCGTAGTAGCTCTCAAGACTAAAGTGAAGCCTTTTTCTACAGGCACTTCCTTTTATTCATAGCACTGCGTTGCCTGCTATGTTGCAATACCTTACATATATATCGCTGCGCTGCGTGCTATGGTGCAATACCTTATATATATATCGCTGCTTTGCGTGCTATTGTTTAATATTTTATTTCTTTTTCAAGGAAACTTTATATCATCTATTAATAGAAAATAATTTCTTAAATATCAAATACATAAAATAATATTTTGAACTCACAATTCGAAGTTTGATTGAAATGTTATTTGTAATAATAAAGGGCGTTATATCCAGGTTGTAAGACTGACGCATACATTATTAAATATGCTAAGACTCTACATCTGTATTCAAAATCAGAAAATAATACAAAAGTATTAAACGTTAACCGGTTTTTATGAATTATTTTGGTTAGCGGACTTGAGTTAACGGAAGGTAAATGTAACTGAAGTTAATTAGTCCGATGATGATTTCCAAAGTTAACCTAAACGGTAAATCGTTAACGAAAATGTTATCTTCGTTAAGGAACGATTAACGGTTTAGTGCCCAGGTTTTAGTGGGGGTTGCATCCAAAGATGAGGATGAAAAAACAAACTCTGCATTGAAGGAATTTACCTCAGGCATTAAGGCCAGAAGGGTACGTAACCATCGAGACGTTAGCTGTAGTAAGGTCAAGAAACTTACTGCGAGCAGCTAACGTTTAGAGTGTTCATGCATTTGAATACCCCATTTCCCCAGGTAGGGATCGGTCTTCATTGCTAAATGAGGTTGCAGAGAGGCTGTTCACCTCTTTTGCGCGCCAAATAGTCTCTTAATTTTGCTTGGCCGGTAACTACACGTTTTAACTTACCCCTATTTCAACTCATTCCCGGCCTCCTCCATTCGGTAAAAACTGTAAATAAAAAAAATCTGTCCACCGGCTTTTATTCCCCCACTTTAACATCTTTTCTCTTCTTTCCTTTCTTTTTTTTCCATCTTCATCTTCCCCTCGAGTTAATCTTAGGCTCTTCGTTGGTAGTTCTTCTGTAGTTTTGTAGCTCCTTAATCCCATATCCTCCCGCTCGCCTCCCCCGCGATGAATCAAAGCGAAGCGGTTCCTTTCTCTAAAACAGGGTCGTCCAACCCGCGGCCCACTTACCATTTTAAAGTGGCCCTCTGCTTGCTCAGATTTTATTTTTACGCGGTATTTTTTAGGATTATTTTCATTTACTTTGAAAACCAGAAATTTAGAATATCATAAAAGGAAGGCATTCCCCCAAATCAAATTGATTTTATTGTATTTTGTATTAGTCGAATTTAATTTTCTCCTCTTAATATACAGTATATTGTTTGTAATTATATATATCTTTGAACTTTTTAAAATTTATTTTTAAGTACCTCTGTGGCCCGGTGAATATACTTACATTTCTAAGTTGGATCGTTGGGAAAAAAGGTTGGACAACCCTGCTATGAAACATAATAACCCATTTCCATCATTTACTCCCAACTAAACCACTTAAATTTTTCGTAACCCCCCAAACAATCTCCTCATTTCCACTCTATCCCACATCTCTCATCCTCCATCCTTAGATCCAAAACATCTTTTGTGTTGTGGGTGAAGCTTTTATACGATTTCCTGTGAAACAGAGAAATTGGCCCCTTTGGAAATCCATAGAGGGGCAACTTCGTATTTTCCTCCACAATTTAGAGGATGGGTTCCGAAAAATGTAGGTGAAAAACAATCCAAATTACCCAGCCAACCCAGCCCTTTTCATGACAGATGAAACCTATTTCATCGTGATCTGGATTGCCGTTTTTGCCTTCTGAAGCTTGGTTTAAATTATGGCTTATTTTTATCTTAAATCTCTCCTATTCCAGCTTATTTTTCAAATTATTTTTTTAACCTTTTGTGTTTGTTGGCGGTGTCCTATTTTTCTATAAATTTTGTTTTAGTTTTTTCATTTAGTTTTACACGCTGATTACAATAATATATATCTTTTCGGAGAATTGAAAGGTTAAAAAGTTATGGTTGGGTTGGGTCGGGTTAGATTAAGTAATTTTAAGATAACAAGTTAGTTTAGGGTATTTGAAGTAAACATATGTACTTTGAATATATTTATTCATTATTTAACATATAGAGAAATTAAATTAATGTTTAAACTCCGAGATACACTGCCATATATTCCTGATTAGGTTCGTATTTTCGTATCTCTTACGACACAAATATTCACTCAAATACGAATACAACATCGAGCGGGAAGCCCCACGACGAAGTACGTCTTCCACATGTCGCTTATGATTGTGGTTCATGGTTAAATGGAACGAAAGCTTAATATATTCTTCTAATATCTGACGATCTTGTGATTGAAGAGGGGAGAGATAAACCTTAAAAGTTTCCAGGTACATTCGCCGAATACATACTGTTGTGGAAGAACTCTCCCCTTGTTGTACTATTTCCGCGAATTTATCGTTTAATCGAGTTCAAGTTTTTCTTTAAAAAATCTACTCATAATCATCCTTTTCGCCCATGCATATATAAATGCAGCTACAGTGGAAAATGGAAGATTGCCACCCTGAAACCACGTTCCTTCCCGACACTAGAACCACTCTGCAGCTTGACCAAGAATACCTCTTGGCATCGCAGACTGAGGCTGACATAACTTCGATTTCGACACGATGTTATGCTCTTGAACCAAGGTGTGGTTGCCGCTTCTTCCTTTTTCAAGCGAGACCACAAACTTTTCAGATTCCGTACTACTTCCACCTCATTCATAATGTGTAAGATCTGACATATGTGAAAATATGTCAATGTAACCCATACCAACCCAACCACAACCTTTTAAAACGCTCATTTCTCTAAATAATAGTTTTCATTTTTAAAATCATGTCCAAATCTGCACCATTGGAAAATTTTTTAAACAAATGGGACACCTTTCAACAAACCTGCGCCAATTTTTTTATTTACATTTAGTCAAATCTTTGACATCTTTCCAACTGTTTCCCGAAACATGAACTAAATGTGCAGCACAAAGGTCCTCATCGATGCTTTAGTTCAGGTGTATTGCGAAATCTATATCAGATTGTAGTCGTATAATAAATATTTGTTGTAAATGTTCTGCGATTGCACAAATTCCACGGCATATTATAGTTACCAGATGTACTATTGCTATGTCTTCCTTTGAAATTATTTCCTGCGGTTATGATGGTTTTCTAAGTGTCTTTTTAGTTCTGATGGTTCTTACAACCACCTCTCATTAGCAAGACTACCATTACTCATTGAACACTTAGGTCTGTCTTTACCATTTTAATTCACACCAAATTACCCGTTTACCTAAAGGTATAATTTTGCCACTCTCCTCTTTGTTTAGGTGTCTCAAATTCAATTAGTGGAAGTTACATTTTCAGATGCACTTGTGCACAAATTAATCATGTCACATTGAAAATTTTGAGGACAAGTTATCTGTGATATTATTATTTATATGATTTATAAATTTTCCCCTAGCCTTGTCTCTAGGATTTGCCGTCTTATGTTGCTAAGTAATAATATTTTATTTTACATATTAAATTGTAAAATTATTTATAGCGATATTTCTTTTAAAAATAGTTATTTGTTAAGGTGAATATTTCTGTGATAATTAAATAAAACCCAAATACTTCATGTCTCATCAAATAAAAAAATATTCATTCCTCACTGTCTGAACTAAAGTCAGCGGAAAATTTGACTTGACTAATTGGGGCAACTGTACCTACCCCTCTACCTTGAAGCTGGTTCTAGCACAAAATCGTCATGACGTCATCAGCTCCAGTAGAATGTATGGATTCCATCAAGTAAACTTACCGACTTTGACCGTCAGCGCCGCATAGACGCCTGGAGGAGAAGACTTCCCAGGAAACGTCGTTTTGATTGGTTCAACAAAATAGTGACTGCAGATGAGAAATGCTCTCTACACTCGAATTTGGCACACAAAAGAAGCTGTACAGACAAAGTTAGACCTGCAAAAGTTAAAGTAAAGGCCGATCGACATCAAAAGAAGCGTATGGTTCGTGTCTGGTGGAATGTGAAGTGAGTGATTTACTGGGTAATGTTGTAACGCAATCAGTCTATCGACGCTCAATTATACAGTCAACAACGGCAAAAGGTGGCAGATGCAATTGCGTAGAAATAATCAGAATTGAGTGATGTCGTGTTTCTTCATGGTAACGCCCGACCCCACATTGCAAATCAAGACTTTTCGAATGTCAAAACATGGCAATGATGACCAACTGAAAACTGCAGTTGGAGACTTCTTTGATAGCAAACCAGTTGGATTTTACAACAAAGGCATCCAAGGATCTATCTATCCCGTGTCGCTAAAGCCAGGTACGCGAAAATAACTGTATTTACATTGTTTATTGATGTTTCTTTTGCTGCATTGTTTTCATGTAAATCATTGCCAATAAAATTTGTAAGAGAACTTTGTTTTCAACTTTATAATATCCTTATGCCTTATGGCCGTCCTTCGAATACGAAGACAACTCAAGCTTTACTCGATGAAAACGGAGATGAATTTATGGGTATGAATTTATGGAGGCTGTCGGTTGAGCCAGTGAAGATCTCTATGCACCCCGATGCACACACTCTGCCGCAGAAATGACACTCTCTCCCGTGGTTATTTGGCTGTCGGACTTGTGGATTGTGGCGCTGTTGTCTTCTCGCCTCTCTCACGTTGTGGATGGACTGTTCAAGGGGTGACAGTCCATCCATACACTTCGATCTCCATGCTGGTCGGTCACTGGTTTTGGGGTTCAATATTACACTTTGTTAGGGTTGCTTTTACTTGATCTTTATAGCGTTTCATTGGCCCACCTTGTCTACGGTGTCCCAGTGGGATGTCAATAAAGGATTTGTTGAGGTAGTCTGTCATCACTCATGCGAATTATATGTCCAGCCATCGCATTTGTTTTGGTGCAAACATGGTCTCAATTAAGGTTGTGCTGGCGCGTCGAAGGATTTCTACATGGAGAATTTTGTCCCTCCATGTTAGCTAGAGATTTTCTGCAGATTTCTTATATGAAATGCTTCCAATTGTCTCATATGCCTTCTGTAGGCAGTCCATGTTTCAGCACCGTAGAGTCAAGTAGTTATACATACAGCGCTGTAGACTGCTATCTTCGTTTTTAGGCTGAGGATATCGTTTTGGAAGACTCTTATGCGCAGTTTTCCAAAGGATACGGAGACTTTATTTATCCTGTTGCAGACATCTCCATCTATATTATACTTATCCGACAGGATGCTGCCAGATATTTAAAACTTGTGTCCTGTTTAATGTCATCACCGTTGATGTGAAAAGTTAGACGTGGTTCTGGATTCTGTCGTTGCATTTGTATCTGTTTTATTGACATTCATTTTCAGACCCATGCTTCATAAAGACCGACTATGACATTGAGGGATCTTTGTATGGCGAGTGGTGTGTTTGTGTGTGTGCGATCAACGCACAGTCGACTGCATTTTAAAGTTCCAGAATATGATTGGTCACAGTTTTCATGCGGGCTTCAAGTCTTCTTATATTAAATAGGTTGCCATCATGTTGGTACTGGATAGCAACCCTGTCTACATGGCGTTCTGAATGAGTAAGGTGATAGCAGATATCAATATGTTAAATAACATTGAATAAACAGTGAAATATCTTAGCGTTAATCTTTTTTACCCAAATAATGAAATATATTTTGCATAATGTCTTTCTTTCTCATTTTTAATGAATAAGGCGTCTTTTTTATGCCTATCCTCTACGGAGTCATATTAAAGTTGACTCTAACAATTATCCAAATTTGGGCATCAATTATCATAAAGAGCAAATTCAAATTATCTGCACTGGAAATTAATCATTCATTTTCCTATAGAAACCTTTTTTCACCTCAACATTCGTTTAATGAATCCATCTTTGGAATCTACTTCAAAATTAATAATTCAAGAATCTTTGATTAACTCAGCATTAAAACTATCTTAATCACTCCAAGAATCTTCTCGTCACAAATATATTGTCCTGGGAATAATATAAATTAAATTAGCACTTTAAAAATAATAAAAAAATATTTTGGCTTAGATTAATTATTTAAAGGCAATGGAACACCCCCTCTGCTATCAATGGATATTCTTGAATTGAAACAAGAAATGTCTATATATTTTGCTTGATCTCTAATTAATTTTCCTCTTATAACATATGTAATTTATTTTATTAAATATAAATATCTTTCAATTTATCTGACCAATAATGCAAGTCAAAATTATTATCTTTTAAGAGGGCCTTATTTTTAGTCAGGTACGATTCTAGTCGCGACCGACTATACATCTCGCTCTGTCGGTGGTCGTTCGGTCCCCGGTTTGCTTTTCATTTGTTATTGTAATAGCATCATAACTATTCGGCTGATTCTAACGAAATTTAAAAAACTTATGTTGTTTTACATTCTCTTTCGAATAATATAATTGCTAAAGTCCTCTCATGTTTAGCCCGGAAGTTATTTTGCTCTGGCAATAACATTATATCTATTCGGCCGATTTTAGCGAAATTTGAAACAGTCATAGAGTCGAACGTCGATGCTAGCCGAGGATTGACTCTGCGATGACGGGGGAAGGGAGCTATCCAAAAATTGTGGGGGTATATAGATCCCAGTACGCGGGTTACTTAATCAAAATCGAGTACAGAAGGCCTAAATAATCAATTCTTAGAGGTTCTTGGTTTAGAGAAATTGATTGTAGAAAAATAACCCTACCATATACAAAGAAAATATTTTGGGTAAAAGTAAATAAATGACAATAAATAAGATGTCACCCGGGGTACCAGGCGGGGAAAGGAGGGATACAATTGATTTGACAGGGACCAGACGCCGAGAGAAGATGTACGGTGATTTCTTCCAGGGAAAGGGGGAGAGTGTTAATAACGGAGAGACTCACGTAAAGCCTAATTGACCAGAGTCTTTGGAGGTGACGAGGAAGCGGGGTGCTGCCAAGATCCACTTGCAAAATTCCTTCTTCTTTGACCTCGCTGAGAAATGAACGAGCGAGTACTCCATACGAGAACGAAGTTGATACCCGACTGATAGATATCTGTCTGTGTCTGTCGTCTGTCGGGCAGGAACTTTGGCCTTAGGTACGAGCGAGTCCGAGTAGAGAGGTGACGCGCTTCCTTCGTAGCTGGAAGCCGTTTAGAAGCGGAGCAGGGTGTAAGAGCCTGTATGTGGCTGCTAACCAAGAGGAGGATACCTGGTACTAATTTCGCAAAGCTTTACCCGAAGTATTTATATTGCCTCAGCGGAAGCGGGTGCCAGAGTCCTCCAAAAGGAGGACCGGGATCTCATTAGACTTGGCGCTCCAAGTGGGAGGCAATATTCTCAGGAAGCATAACAGGCCTGCTCGAAACTCCTCGATGCCATAGGTCTAGCGCCGATCAGGCGATGCGACAAGGGAGAAGGGAAACCCAACAAGGGTCACACAGCCACGCGAAATTCCTGAGACTCCTCATTGGGTTCGACTGGCCTGACTATTCTTAATAAGAGCGGTGAGATCGTACGAATGCGCGAGATTCTCGCTGCTGCCTTGGGATGTCGGGGCGTGCAGGTGTATCTTTTCTCAGTCGCCACGGGTAAACATTGGGGTCTAGGAGGGGCAGGTAACTTTCTCTTTGTGTGATAAATCTTTATCTTGTTTTATATTCTCTTTCGAAAGGTATAATTGCCAAAATCTTCCCAAAGTTAACCCGGGAATTATTTTGTTTTGGCAATACAATCATAACTATTCAGCTGATACTGTACTAGACTAGACTAGACTAGGCTATAATATGCTATACTCTGACAGGCAAGCCTATAACAGGGTATCCTATGCTAGGCTATTATATGCTAGGTTATACTATGCTAAGCTATTTTATGATAAAATTTACGAGGGTAAGATATACTATGCTAAATTAGGCTATAAAATGCTATGCTATGATACCATATAGTATGTTAGGCTAGACAATACTTTCTTGTTGCTGTTTAATGCGGTCCATCGTTGCTAATGACGACATCACTCCATACAAGGATGATTTTGATGATGTTTGGTTGAAGATTATCATCTTTGGTGACATTCTTGATGGCTGAGGAGTCTGCGAAGGTTGGCCCAGCCTCTTCCACAGAGATTGCAGATTTGTGGTCCTTGTATTTGTTTGAGTTCTCTTGTACGTGGGGCTATTGCAGCATTGTGGATAAGGTATTACAAGAATATTTGGATGAATAAGTAATGCATGGAGTGATTACTTGCACGATGATGTTTAAGGTGGAAAGTAATTGTACATTCTTTACTCCACAATCTTCCCTTTCCCCTGCTGAGTCCAGTGGCAAGAAAATGATCCAGGACAAATGGAGCAGGTTTAAGGCACAGTGCTCTGCCAAAAATAGTCCCTCCTTGGACTATCGCCTAATGCACAAGCACCGTGCCGATTTTGATCTCCAGGTTTACTCCTGAAGCCTTGGCCCTTCCAAGGGCTCCCGTACGGTAGTGGGGTTGGCTGGGTTATATCGCCCGGGACTCGGTCGTTAGACGTACCTTCAGTTAAAGGCCAGAGGACCACGAGTATGTAGTACGCCAACAGTTGAGAGGAAGAGGCTAAGTAACCTTATCTTGTATGACTTAAGATTAAGACTTAAGCTTCTATAAAGCGAATGTACTCCCAACCCCCATAGACAATACTAAGCTATTCTTGACTATGGTATAATAGGATAGTATAGGCTTAACTTGTCGAGGATAGTTAATGCTAGGCTAGGGTATACTATGCTAGGATATGCTAAGCTATATTAGGCTAGACAGGGCTATACTATGTTATGCTATGGTAGGCTAAATTATAATAGACTAGGGATGGCTATGCTCTCCTATGATAGCCTATGCTAGGTAATACTCTGTTAAGCCACGATAGGCTAGCTAACCAAGGCTATAATGCGCAAACTTATGTAAAGTTATTTTAGTCTAGGGTATGGCATACTATACTAGTTCAGGGTATACTAGGCTATGCTATCATATCATAAGCTGGGCTATATTATGTTAGGTGTGGTTATCCTAGGATAGGCTATACCACACTATCTTAGGGTATGCTAGGCTATGCTGTCGTATGCAAGGATATATTGGCTAGGCTATAATAGCCTATTGTAGCTTTGTTATGCTAGGCTAGCCTCTGGCATGCAATGCTCGGCCATTTCTGGTTAGGATAAGTTATGCTATAATAAGCTAGGGTACAGAAGGTAATGATACGCTAGGCAAGGCTATAATAGGCTAGACTAAGCTAGGCTATACAATAATATGCTAGATTAGAAATGGTTTACTAAGCTAGGCTATACTAGAATACAATATGCCAGGGTATACTAAGCTAAGCTAGGATAAAGTAGGTTATATTATGCTAGGTTATGCTAGGCTAGCTAGATTATACTAAGGAGGGCTAGGTTTACTCGGCATATCTATGCTATTCTATTTTAGGCAAGACTAGGCTATCCTATATTTGGATAGGCTTGGCTATACAGGGTAGGTTATACTATGATATGCTATACTAGGAAAGTTTAGGATAGGCTATTCTATGCTAGACAGTACTATGTTATGCTAAGCTAGGCTATTCTCTAGTATACTATGATAAATTATGTGGGTATGCTATGCTATTTTAGGCTAGACTAAACTAGACTCTACTATTCTCTGCTGCGCTATGCTATAAAATACTATGCTATGTTGTACTATGTTATGTTATACTATCTGTGCTATATTATGCAATGATGTGCTATACTATATTAAGATATCCAATAATATTCTATAATATACTATGCTCTAATCTGCTATGGTATATTATGCTATGCTCTGAAATACTGTGATATTAGTGTGGGTGAATATTTTCCACGTTCAAATTTCAGAAATGAGGAGTGCTAAAATTTGCATCCCTACTTATGAATTCTATAGTCATTTTGAGTCGTGTGCGAGCCGAGTCACGAGCGACTCTACATCTCACATCTCAGGTGGTTGGTGTCCGTTTTGCTTTTTCTTTGTTTCTTTTTAATAACATCATATGTATTCGGCCGATTCTAGCGAAATTTGAAACCCTTATGTTGTTCTACATTCTCTTTCGAATGATATCATAGCTAAAGTCCTCCCAAGTTTAGCCTGGAAAGTATTTTTTGGGGAAATGACATCATAACTTTTCGGCCGATAATCTGCTAGACGAAACTGGGCTATAATATGCTATACTCTGCTAGGCAAGCCTAGAATAAGCTAGGCAGGGCTATATCATGCTATTCTAGTGTAGGCTAACCTATAATAGGGTAAGAAGGGTTATCTTCTGATATGTTAGGCTATTTTATGGTATTATAGCTAATACTATGTTAGGCTACGATAAGCTAGCTACCCAAGACTATATTAGGCTAAGATATACAGAGTTATACTAATCTACGGTATGGTATGCTATACTAGTCTAGGCTATAATATGTTAGGTGTGGTTATGCTAAGATAGGCTATACCAAGCTAGCATATAGTGTGATGGCTTTGCTAGGCTATCGTATGGAAGGATATATTGGCTATACTTTAGTAGCCTATTCTAGCTTGGTAATACTAGCCTAAGCTACTGTAGGCGACGCTAGCTAGGCCCTGGCATGGAATGCTAAGTATACCTGGTTAGGCTAGGCTAGACTATAGGAAGCTAGGCTACACTAGACAATGCTACGCTAGGCAATGCTATACTATGCTAGACTAAGCTAGGCTATACTATAATATGCTAGGTTAAACTAGGGTCTACTAAGATAGGCTAGGATATAGTAGGATACGATAGGCTAGGCTATCCTAAGCTAAGGTAAGATAAAGTAGGCTACACTATGCTAGGTTATACTAGGGTAGCTAAATTATACTAAGCTAGGCAAGGTTATGATCGGCACAGCAAGGCTATTCTCTTAAAGGCTAGGCTATCCTATGTTTGGTTAGGCTTAGCTATACTATGCTAAAACAGGATCGGTTATTCTATCCTATGCTTGGCTATGATATACTATGCTATAATAGGCAAGTTTAGCCTAGGCTATACTATGCTATGCTATGCTATGCTAGGCTATTCTCTACTATGCTATGCTAAAGTATGTGCGTATACTATGCTACTTTAGTCTAGGTTAGACTATGCTATGCTATTGTATTATATGCTATGCCCTCACTTATTCTGATTTATGACCTTACCTCCTTCAAAATATTTCAATAATTCCCGCAGAAACCTTGGGAGAACCTTGGCAATTTTATGATACGAAAGACAATGTATACACCTTAAGGGTTTCAAATTTCTCTGTGACCTCCAATGAAAGCAATTTCCTTCACAGAGATATCTCTTCATCTCCATTGGGGCTTAAAATTAATTTCACTTTCGTTTTTGCAACCAGGGCAGCCAAATTCACAGCAAAAAAACAATAACAATTTTACACTTGCGCCTGAGGAAATCAAAAGGTGGTCTAGTTTTGTAATGAAGGTGTCTTAGGCCTGTAGCTCTCCTCTCCCAAGGGATATGTTTTTGGCCTGCTCCCAGTTGTTTTAGATCTGTTGAAGATTGTGACTCTTGGATTTACAACGGGGGCTAGAAAAGAACTGTTCACTCGTTCCCACTTTTCAAGCACTTTAGGGTAAATATCCTTTGCAAGATTTCCTGCTCGTTAGTTTCTCACATCCACATTTCAGAACGTCAACCAGAGTTTGGAATTGAGATGGAAACAACTTTGCTATTTTCAATTTGCTGTTCAAATGTGTGAATGTCGTGAGTCTTGTCCTAATTTAAAAAGCAATTGTAGGTCAAATCCCACTGGTAGGATGGTAGTACTGATGAATATGTTCCAGACGGTAAAATAAGAAAAAAGTTAAATAGATATAATTATTAATGTAATAATAGTCATTTAATTCCCCAAGGTGACAAAAATAAGGCAAACATTTTAAGTAGCTAACCAATTAGAAGTAAAATTATATTAAAATAAAAAAAATCACTTTAAAAATCATAAATTGGGCTGTAAATTTTGAGCACCCCTTAATTATGTAATTAGAACGTTGAAAAGATTCACACACACTAATAGCACAGTATTCCATACTATAGTATAATCTACAGCATAGTATAAAATAACATATTATAACATAAGATAGCATAGCAGAGCAGAGAATAGCATAGCCTAGCATAGCATAGCCTAGCCTAGCCTAAAATAGAATAGTATAGCCACATACATCAGCATAGCATATCATAGGCTAGCCTAGCTCTTTCCGGGCCTAACCTAGCCTAGCTTAGAATAATCCAGCTAGCCTAGTATATCTTAGCATAGTAAGGCCTACCCTATCCTACTTTAGCTTAGTAAAGCCTGGCCTATCGAATCTTAGTATAGCCTAGCCTAGATTAGTAAACCTTAGTCTAACCTCACATATTATACTATAGCCTAGCCTAGTCTAGTCTAGTAAACCCTTGCCTAGCGTAGCATTGCCTAGTGTAGCCTAGCTTACTATAGCCTAGCCTAGCTTAACCCGTATAGATTAGCATTGCATACCAGAGCCTAGCCAAGCGTCGCTTAGGTAGCCTAGCCAAGTATAGCCATGCTAGTATAGGCTACTATGGACTAGCCAATATATCCTTGCATACGATAGCATACCCAATATATCCTTGCATACGAGAGCATAGCCTTGCATACCTATAGCCTATCCTCGCATAACCACACCTAACAGAATATTGCAAAGCGTATTATATTATAGCCTAGACTAGTATATCCTAAACTAGTTTATGGTAACCTAACATAGCCTAACATAGCTCTCATAGCAGAGCATAGCCCTCCCTAGCATATTATACTTTAGCCTACCTTAACATAGCATATCCCTGTCTAGCCTAGTAGCCTAGCATATTATAACCTAGCCTAGCATTAACTATCCTAGAAAACTAAAGCCTATACTATCCTATTATACCCTCGTCAAGAATAGATTAGTATTGTCTAGCCTAACCTACTATATGCTACCCTAGCATATCATAATATAAAGCCTATTGTAGGCTTGCCTGTCAGAGTATAGCGTCTTATAGCCTAGTCTAGTCTAGCAGAGTATCGGCTGAATATTTAGGATTGTATTGCCAAAACAAAATAATTTCTGAGCTAACCTTAGGAGGACTTTGAGAATTAGAGCATTCGAAAGAAAATGCAAAACAAAATAAGCTTTTCAAATTTCGTTAGAATCGGCCGAATAATAATTATGATGCTCTTGCTAAACTAAAGAAATAAAAAAAGCAAATCGGTAACCGTCCGACCGACATAGTGAGATGTAGGGTCACTCGCGACTAAAAATGAGTATCTGATATAGATTATTTAATTAAAAAAAAGAAAAAGTAAATATTGGATAAGAAAGGGGGAAAGGGATAGAAATTACAGATAAAGGGAGAAGATTAGAGTTTCTTTGAGAAATTTCCACCTGTGAAGATAATTTATGTTCGATGCCTTCTCGCTTATACCTTCGAATCTAAACTCCAAGTGTTTGTCTGGTCCTTTTATTTCTTTCTTCCACACAACTCTCCCCAAATATTTCCTTCTTTTTCTTTCAATCCCTACCAAGAACAACCACACACTTCTAGGGTCAATAGCGTAAGCGCACTTTCTTTTTCTTATTCAGTCGATCTTCTGCCGCCGTTTGATCAAATATTCCTAAGACGATAAGAAAGGCCGGTGCGGGTCGGGAACCGAACTCATAGATTTGTGAATTTGGGAAAGTGGAAAATTAATCCCTAATTCTTCTCCACTCAACTAAAAACCTGAATTTAGGAAATTCCTCCTTAATATGTGAGAAACTAGATATCTCCGGATGTATGCAATCGATTGCTGGTTCATTCATTTGAACTACACAAAGAGCCATTAATATCAGTGAATAGATTTGCGTTCAAAGTTTAGTGCGTGAATCTATTTGGGTCAAATCTTTTTTTACCTCCGAAAATAGTTTGCCGGCAATTAGTGATCACCCGTGTGCGTTTGTCTATCTGTATACAAAATATCTATAAAGATATTAACTAATTTCAATGTTAGTTTTGTTCAAGTTTGGACCTTGGCCCCTAAAAGAGTTTATTATAGCACGTAGATGATCCAGAAACAGGTAAGAATTGTGGATCACTTAAAATCTCATGTGAACATTGTGAGAAAGGAGATTTTATGGAATAATTCCAATATCAGAAATATTTCCTGGCCTACTCAAGTTGAAAATACCCAGGGACGAAGAAATATTAGGTTCTATCAACATCTTCGGGAAATAGTTTCGGGTGCAGATCCATAACCAGAACCGGATTTTGCATTAGTTAATTTTTTTTACATGGTGAGATAGAATAGGTTCTGAATTGTTTTAAATATCATAAGAAATATAATACTCTAGTCAAGTTGAAAATACCCAAGGATGGACGACTTGTGACGTTGTATAATATACACAATTTGACCCAGAACAACATCATAATCCCGATCCATGAGATGTACATATAGATTTGTAAGGGTAATATTGACCGAGCCACAGCACAGTAAAGCAGAATTTCTCTTCGCTTTGTCTGGAAACCATACGATGGTTTTATTGTTTTAATAACGGTGTTGGTAGAGAGATAGAGAGAGAGAGAGACACTTTATCAATAATTTCTAGTGCATATGAGATTCTCTTGCCAGAAATTATGAAACCAACGACATTACCGATGTATTCCTTATGTCGCCTCTTCAGGACGAAATGTGACATAGAAATAAAGCTGTAAACAGGCTTCTATTAAACTGAAAAACAAGGATTCACACTAATAACGTTTAGCACAGTATAAGCTGTATCTTTAGGTAATATTACTAAACATTTAGATGAGTAGCCTAGATTCCATGAAAAAAAATATATACAATGGTTATTAATATCTGCTAACTCAATCTTAGCGGGTTGGTATTAATAAGTTGCTAGTAATTATACAAAATGTCATCTACTTGATCTTCTTCTTTTAAAATTCTTCTGGACATACAATTTAAAAGATATTGAACCTAGTAAATGGACTCCCTACACTTGACTGGAATTTGGAAGTATTTGTAGACGTCAAAGGAATAGAATCAACACCTTAGAATTACATAATTCCCTCCTACCCCTTGTGAGTTTTGAGACGCTCAGATAATTCCTGAGTTGTAGTTTGGCTGATTAGATAGAAAACTCTTTTGTTTGCAAATGATGTTGTGAAATTGAAGGTATTTCAAAGAAGAGATAAAAAGGCATCCCTAAAATAAATTTATTCAACTAAAACTTTAAACGCTCCTAAATTTTCTACAGAATTGGATGCCTTGTGTCGGAGTCGCTAAATCTCACTAGATTCACAAAAAGCGAGAAGGATTTAACGACGCAAAATCTAACTTTTAGTTTTTATTTAAACCCTCCTTGAGCTGATTAATAGAATTTTTTTTTAAGAAAAATCAAGCAAACCTAGCAGAAATTTACATATATAGAATAAATTCCGCGCAATATTTTCTGTGCACCTCCACTTTCCATTTATTGCCGCTATCTCTCCTGTCCATTTTGTCTAATGAAAATTTCTCTTCCATTTTAGATTGTCAAAACATTTTAGGGTATGGAAAGCTTGGATTTGTTCTGTCTTGAATAGTTCTGACTCTGAGGAATTTAAGATAAATCATTTCCTAACGATCCTTCTATGGCTGCTAATCCATATTTTCATTCTACCGTTTAGCTCTTCTCTATACTTTCAATTATGACCAAAGTTTCCAAAAGAGGAACATTTATATCGTTTAATCTCTATGAACTTTTATTCTATTTTTTTTTGTTCAATCAGATTCGACAGAGATTTGTTTTTACGAAAGTAAATTTGTCTTTCATCCACTAGAAATTGATCATGTGTAAGTTGGAGAATCTTGTCTTTATAGGGATATGAGGCTGATAAACATAAACTACCGGTGAGAAGAGATCTTTTTCCTAAATATTGACTCCACGTTTCTTTATTTATCATAAGTTAATTTAGCATAATTAACTAACAATCGTTAATAGAGGAAAGCTTATATCCGGAATGAATCCTAAATAAATTATGGGGGGGCGATTTGTTTTTATTTCATTTTCCAACATCAAAGAATGCCTAACTTTTAATAATTACAATCATTTTGGCTGTTACTGCCATTTCCAACTTTGCCACTCTCATGTTTTCACTTATAATGGTATGCGAAAACGGAACCTCTCCCACACTTCCTCCAAGTGTCTTGTATTCGACCAGCACGGGGAAGAAGTCTCTTTCAACCATAACTGTCATCTTCTTTGAGTCGACCATAGCCGAATATTAGAAGAGAAATTGAACCAAAACCCAAAGGTGGGATTTTATTTATCCGAACATTAGAATTCCCTACGGGATTTTCTCCCAGGATTATTTAGCTTTTAAAAAAGGTTTGATGTCCCACCGGAGAAGGAGAGCAAATAATAATTAGAGCCTCTCTATCTCAGGAAGAACAGCGCGTAGGAAGCTTCTTGCGGAAATTTGCCCAAGAACTCCGATAAAAGCAGATGGTATTCCACCTTTAGTCCGAGAAATGAAGTCCTGGCCCATAAAAGGATACCTAAATAGCAAATTATTAGAGCCCCTGTAAGGACACCCAATCTCCTGCAAGGAGTTCCGAAGGTTCGGATTCTTCGTTTTATTAATTCTATTTATTAATTATTTTATTCTTTAGGAAACTTCCATGTAACTCAGACACACATTTCTCAACTACTAAAGTAAGTCAAGCACATGATTAGGGGTAGTTAGACAGAGAGGAAGGAAACTAAAGGTGGACATCTCTTTCTTACATAGTTTACACATTCGCCTATTTGAGTGTAAGAGAGACGTTCACAAAATCCTCATTCAATCGATTCTCAACCATATTTATTCAACTAGTTACAACATAGCTTTCTAAATTACCAATTCTCTTAATCAAATATTAACTCAACTTATTTTTAAACGTAGTTATTGAAGAACTCTTAAAGCAGTTCGCGGGAAAACGTTCTCAGATGCGATGTTTTCGAGTGGGAAAATGGCAACAGGAGAATCGGAGTGAAACGGAGTAGGTTTGAAATTATAACAATCCTCTCATACTGATGCACTTTCGGGTGATGAAATGTCAGGTTTGGTTAAATTGGGAAGGTTAATATTATTTTTAAATTTTAAAATGAAAAGATCGAGTGTCAGGAGTCCATTTTCTGATTGCAGATTTCTTGCTTCAGGAGGTAAGAGATTCCTACACTGAAACCTGTTGACGATTTCCTACAGCATTTCCAGCAGAATTTTCTGTTTGATTCGATAGAAAAAAGGGAAATTTTACAAGTTTTTTATTTTTAAAGGATGGCGGATCAAGAAAACAAGGAAGATAGAGGAAATAAGGAAAAAAGACTATAACAAGTTAATGTTGACAAAGTCCGAAAGAGTAAATCTTTCAAGTTGCCAACACTACATAAAACGTGTATTAGAAACTTAGATGGAGAAGTTCCCAAAGAAAACACGAAAAATCAAGATAATAAATAGAGCAAATCAATGATAACTGCAGGAAAGCAATTGTTATAGATGAATTATATTGATTGCCTTCCCAAAACACTTTATTTTAATCAATTTTAGCCATTCTTATCTAAGATTGACCTATCCTATGGTCAGGTATTGAATTTTCCTCCAAAATCACCTTTTAATTAAATGAGGCTTAGATAATGGAAAGGCGGCGTCTTTTGGTTAACTGCAACATCTCAGATGACAAATTAAAAATTTAGCCACCCGTTTATTAATATCTCTTCGAAGATTATCATCATCTATGCACACAACCTTTCACTCTTACACGTCGAATGGCATCTTCTATTTTTTAAAATATCCCACCTATCTATTCATTTATTTGGCTAGTTTTTGCAGTTCAAAAGCTATTTTGCCCTAGTTTTTCTTTTCATGAGCAAATTATGAAATATAAATAATAAAATCACTTCAAAGTTGTTTCTACAATAATAAAATCACTTCAAGGTTGTTTCTACAATAATAAAATCACTTCAAGGTTGTTTCTACAATAATAAAATCACTTCAATGTTGTTTCTATTGAAAACAACCAGCAATGGATCAAGAACAGATCCCAGAGGAACTTAGCCACGAGGAGTAATTCCCATTTACAACAGTTCTCTGCTTGCGGATTTCCAGCTAATCTTCAATTCAAACGAAGATGTTCAATTAATTACTTCTCTTTCTCTCTTCTTCGAGTGCTAATCCCACTTTTTACTATGCCTGTGCCCTTGGATAGTCAGGGACAAGTGAAAAATTCCAGAGACCCGCGTTTTAATGGCAAGCGACAGTCCTCTCGGCCGATTCAGGAAAAAGCGACTCATTGAATTTAGCCCCAGCATCATTATTAGGTCTTCGGCTGATGGAGGCTTAATATGATGAAATCGTAGCAAGAGATGAAAACACTGATATCCTTGTTAAGGGAGAGAGAGGTGTAAACAATAAAAACAAGTAAGAAGGAAATTAAATGAACACAGCAAACATACCTTTATTCTTTCGAGTCATCTAGATCTATCGGCTTCATTCTTACACGCCTGAGTTATAAAGGTAAATGGTGCAGAGGTTGTAACGCCTACTAACATCAAAGAAACCAAGACATCAACGTAGAATTCTAGGAACACGTGTAAAACTATATAAATAAACTCCATTATCTCCCTCCTTCCTTTCTTTTTACTCCCCTTCCTTTGCAATCCATAATAACCTTTTTCTTGCTTACCATCCCTTCACCTTCATAAGGATAGGTCACTCCCTACCTCTCCTTATTTCCTTCAGTCTTTAGGCGATTTGCGTTAATCCAGGAATGAATTTGATTTAGAAACCGCAAAACCACGAGGCTGGAGAAGAGGCCGGATATTTGTGATGGTTTTTACTTTCATTTTTGACGGTTTGAAAAAAGATCTAAAATTTGGAATAAAACCAAAGAGTTTTAATTTGCATTATTATCTTGTGAACGACAAAAAAACAATGAGAGGCAATGAATTGAATAGGTAAGATACTATGGTGGCCTCCAAGTTCATCCATGTCTCAAAAATCTTACATTTCAAGCAGTGATAAGAATCAGAGAAAATTTGAAATAATATAAATATAGGAATTTTAAAATAGAAAGATTGGAATAGGGTTGAGGAACATTTTTTTAAGTAAGCGTTTCGTTAGTTTCAGCAGCAAATAGAACAAGTAAGTTCGGGTGGGAGTACTGTGGCTAGAGATCACTAGAAGATAACTCAGCTGAGACACATATTTTGTATTCTTCTGTCTATGCTTTTGTTTAATTGGGGTGGATGGCGTGCACAAGAGCTGACAGGAAATCTTTCACGATGCCATGACAAAGGGTCAAAAGAAATGCGTAAATTGAGGCTGTAACAAGGTCCTTTTCCTTTAAAGTGAAGTCTTCATAAAGAAGACGCCTCGGCCGAATGGAGCAAGTGAGGTATTGGAGAAACAAATAGGAAAGTGTAAATAATCCGAGTGAGACATATACAAGGAAGTTGGAATCTGAAGTAAAGTGTCCTTTGTTGTTAAAAAAAATATAAAAGGAACGTTTAGGGATAGCAGAGAGTGTGTCAGGTTTCACTTAGAAGTAGAATCGAGATTTGATCTGATTGAGGAAAGTCTTTGATCCTTCCGGTCGCAGGCAAAGTGAGTGGGAGAAGGCGGTCAAAGTAGAACTTTGATTATCTCGTTAATAAGTCTGTAAGATTTCTTGGCGATGTGCATAATAACTCAATAGCAGAATTACGTGCATATATTGTGTATGTGTGAGAGAGATTACTTGACGGCCTTCGATGTTCTGAGAATAATTCTCCCATTAGGGGAACATAATGGCAAAGACGTTAGTAGAAAAGCTCATAGAAAAACATCGGAGAATACATAATTATGCAAATTCCTTTTCTCTTTTTCCTGCACAAACAGACCTTCTTTTTCTCTCCTTTTCCACATTTATTTGATACCAAGACCTTACCATGTCTCCAATATCTTCTCCTTCTATTGTTGAGGGAATATGAACTAGGGGCCCATCTCACGCTTAGGGATGAGGAGCGTTCCATAAGTGAATGTTGTGTCTTAAAACTCGGAAGCGAAAAGTAACAAGAGTAACGGCCCCTAGTGGTACAAAAATTAAGATGACAGGGAAAAGACCAACCATGAAGAAAGAACGAGCACTTGAAGAACTTTACATAGTTAAGCATCATCGATCATGAACACTGCAAGGGTTGGAGTAATATTTATTTTGTAACATTTAAGGAGATACGAGGAGGAAGCGTCCTGGAGCCCTGATTAATATCTCTAAATACTGAGGCAATGGAATTTTGGTTGAGGATGAACAGAAATGGTGTATAACAACACATAACCTTAGGAAGGGTGGGGAGCATATGCATGAATGAATAAGAATGCTCGCATACACAATGAGGACTTCACTCTTTTGCTCAAGAATATTTTGTTCTATTGATAAGCATACAATCTAAAACAAACATTCATACACATGGCAACCAACGCCACGCTCTTTCCACTCCCTGCACATAAATACCATGCATTCTCTCTCCTTCAGAGCTCCCTAGGCCTCCCTTCTATTTAATCAACGATACGAAAGTGAAAACAATTTAGCCGAGAGTTTGTCTAGCAAATGCTAGAAATAAATGATCAGCCTCTCTTTCGGGCGAACTACTCTGTTCATTTGACTAATTTTGAACACCGAGAAGTGAGCCACAGCGAAGAAGCCGTCTGATGCCAGTGCGTTATGCTCGAACGACTAAATAAACTCATCATCATTAACCATTTACATATATCGCCATTGTATTAATATCTCTTTTGGTTTTCGGGCGTTTGTCAGTTTGTATTTGCTATTACTCTCATGGTTATAATTATTTCCATTTGCCAGAGGGCTCACAGTCAAAGCATTTCCCCTAAAAACCGGGCTCGTATATTGCTTGAATTCAAATTCGTATTTTAGATAGTTTAAACATTCGCTCTAAATATAAATATGCAAATAAATCTATTCACTGTCTCGGCTATCTGTAAATTTCGTAGCTTTATATACAGTCCTATAGTTAGTGCTCCCAGAGTGAATACTTCTTCCTATGTGGCGCTTCTTCCAAAGGAGAGGTCTTCGTGGAGAAAAGGATCCCTCAATAATAATAACCAGCCCCAAATCTATAGACTGAATACCAATTTGATCTTTGTTGTGTTTTTGCTGGATTGGTCTTTAAGAATCTTTGGTATTTTATTGGGTTTCTTTTTGTTGTTTTTTTTACAATATTTTGTGTAATAAATTGGCTTTAGGTAATAAATCCCTAACTAAAAATAAAGTGTAGACAAGGCAAGGAAAGGTGAAGGCTACTCAATGCTCCTCCATCCTCATATCCAAAGCATTTGAATCATTACATCGGGGGCCTTTTGTTCATTTCATGGAGAAATAAAACTCCAAATTGGTAAAAGAAAATGTCTTGGTTAACAAGAAAGTAAATAACCAGACTTGAAGAATCCAGACCAAGCCTCGGTAGTGTCACCAATACAAGCCTACTAAAGGTAGTTCCAAAGCGAGTGCCAAAAGTAACATCAGTTGGCCAAATCTTACTCATAGCAACTGATGTTACTGTTACTATTATTTCTAAATGCCCGGATACGGGCACTAACTTACTGTGCCTTATGCCTACAAGCATGTGTGTTCGCGTGTGTCTTTGTGTGCGAATGGTATAATGTGTGTGTTTGAGTCAATGGCTTTTAAGAGGCGAGTAAAGACTGCTCCGAATGTTCTCCGGCGAGCCATAAAGGCCAAGGAATTGCAATAGGCATTTTCCTGTTGGTGGCAATGAAAGTCGCGTCTTTTGTAAATAGCTTCGTTACTTTCAACGTAAACATGCTGTGTTGAGTCAAGCCTTTATTCGCAGTATGTAACTGAAGTATTCATACGAGACGCTACTTTCTTTGCGGCCATAAGGTCCATGAAATCTGTTGGTGTTGTTAGTGATGTCATGCAGAAAATTGGTGACGTCTCCATGATGAAGTCGTGACAAGATCCGCTAAGTGGTTAATTGGCTGCGAACCTCAATTTTGGTGTTGTTCGGCCGCAAGACGTCGTTCCGTTCGCTTCTCCATTCCGTCTCGAGCGAATTTCAATCGGACGAAAACGCGCTGTTGTATCTTGGATAATTGGATTTCGAGTGAAGTGTAGGAGACAAGATGTGGCAGCGAAAATATTAAATGATAAATTTCCAAAATCATAACCATGGCATTCTCAAATCTTGCATATTCGTTTGACTTGTGATAAGATCACCTTTCAAATTTTTATCATTAATATGGCAGCTTCGAAAAGATCGCACCTGAAAGGTCAGCTTCTCTGCTCTACCGTTAGACTTCATTTCCGTGTGTGTGAGACGTAATACACTTTATTAAATTGTGAAATTGTTCAGACAAGTATTTTTCACCTTTAATCTTTCAATGACTCAACTAATCTTTTTAGTAATGTGTAAGATTGCTTATGTTCTATGAATCAATTCTCCCACTACATATTTATTCAATGTGAATAGATTTCCTGCAGAGGCGTATGCTGAATGTTCTACGTAAATATTCTTTAAACATCAATGTAGTTTCTACCTTAAAATCTCTTCTAGCTTTCAAAATTCTAGGCAATAAGGTTTATTTTAAAATTATAACGAATATTAAATTCATTTTCATGAGCTTCTTTGTAAACGTTTATCGATAAGAAGAAAAGAAATCCTGCTTAACGTAGCTTACGCGTTAAAGTTCTTTCAAGGGTGTGTTTTTACTTTGCCAGCTCTTGAAAGAGAATAAGAAAATATCACAAAGTTAATAACACTTTAATTACATTGAAAGCTATTTGAATGAATATTATTACATTTTAGGTAATGAAGGATCTTTACTCAGGTGATTGACTTGGAGTGAAGGCAAATAAAATACGAGCTAAATGTGGGATTGTTTGACTTAATAATACAGTACACTCATCCCTAAATATTAGTAATTGTAGTTTCATAAGAAAACTACACTGTAAGGAAAATACAGTTAGATGTACAAGAATAGTAGGGTGAGTAGAGAGAAGTACAATGAATGCATGAGAATTCCCATAGTACATTAGCACAGGGAATAGAAAAGGAATCACTGAAAACGTAAAAAAATTAACTGAATATGGCAAAGTACCATAAATAAATGAACTACATGCAGTTAAACCAAACAGTATTTGAAGGAACAAGTGAATTTCCGTAAGGAAGTTGACATGATATTATCCTTATTAGTATGGCCTCACCAGACTTAACATATATTTTCCCTGACAAATATTAATTTTATGGTTGAAATGTAGTTAAAAAATGAACCAAGAATTAAAGGTAAAATGTGTAGCTGTCTAATAAAGGTAGTTTGCATCATTCGATTTTAGGAGGGTAATGTAAATAATTGCAAGCATTGATGCAAACGAAAAGAAAACAAACGAAACGAAATTATAGAAAAAGATTGGTATCGGCTCTAGTGAATTGAGTGCCATTTGTCGTGGACGTTTAGATGGAGCCAACTGCATTGAAACACATTTCATTTGATGTAATAATGTAGCAAATATGCGTTCTAGATGTCATGTGGGTGTCTATAAATGAACTAAAGTGTACGTATGATTATATGTACAGGTTGGGAATTTATGTAGTGTCTGGATATTAGAGAGATGCAGTAATCTGTCGAATGAGTAGGTGTGGCCGGAGGTTCCTATATGTGTTGTTTAGGAATGTGTGTAGTATGTGAATGTTCGAGCTGGATTAATCTCTCAAATGTGCGATTTGGGGCCAAGTTGAGTGAGTGTCTTTGGGGAGTGGCTTTGCATGATTAAGTGTAAATGTACGTACTATGTAAATGGGCGTTATAGAAGCTTTACCCGAGCGTGAGATTAGGTGTCCAAAAGCTGTAGTATGTGTGTATTTATCTAACAAAAACCTTTACAGTTGTGTCCTTAGTATTGAATTGTGTGAGATTTGTTTGTCTAATAGATGCATTAGAATACGATGCAGGTTTAAAGTGCCACATATACTATGTATAAAATAAAAACCTTATGTATGATACGATGTATATTACTGACAGTGAGAAATGCCTGAGTTTAACGTGCGTCAAATGTGCGTTTATGGTGCAAATTGGAGGACGTATGTGTGCCACAAACCTTATTTAGGGGATTGTTTGAGGTGGTATGGTGTGTAAAGTAATTATTTGTGTAGTAGTATGGGTGTTGGAAAGGCCATAATGTGTGCAATCTCTGCTTGGATGTAAACTTGACATGATCTCTAGGCGTAAACGTGGGAAATGGGGCTCGAAGATCGAGTATCTGCACAAAAAGACAAAGATCCAGAGACACAAACACACGTCCTTATTCGGGCAGTTAGATCTCCTAATGTCAGGAGTCCCAACTGAGCATCTAGTGCAATTTTAACCACATGAAAGATTGACTATGGTTCAATCCTCCACATTGTACCGCAGAAGTGACCTTTGATCATTAACCTCTTAAGAACTTGTCATGAGAGGGGCAGCTAACGTTTCTCTGATCTCTAAATAACCAGTAGCACTTGAATCTGTCTTTCCACTCGGATGACCATTCAGAGTTATCTTATGAAGAGTAGTGACAAGATTCTAATTTTTGCTGAATTCTGGACTCCAAAGAATTCTGAATAAGATTATAGAATATGTTCATTAAATTACCTTTAAAGAATTCTGAAATTCTCGGAGGAAATTACGAAATTCAGTGAAATAATAAAAATAAATTTTATCCTAAGATTATTTTTAGATTCTGAAAACAGATCTTTGTGTAATATTTGTTTGTTTAGGGAAAAAGATTTGCACAATAAAGTAGGTATTTTGAATAATAATCACATGACTGCATTGATATGCCGGGATTGAATTATTACGTATAATACGAATGGCTTAGCAAAGTGGTAATAATTAAATTTTATGTAGATTGTGCTAAATTTTAACCTTACAGAATATAGATTGCAAATTTGTTATAGTCTAACATTATGTTATAGCCAATTAATATAACCTCAGGGAGAACTTGCCCGACGGGTAAGAAAGCACAAGTGGAAGATTGAAAGTGCGAGGGAGGCAGGAACGAGGAGGTCTACGCTGATCGGTTGGTTTGAAATTCGTCAGAAAAGGGTTGTAATTTATTAAAGGGAACCATACATCGAATATGGTATTCGTATGGGGTAAATAATATCGGAATGTCGTAAAAATGGATTTTACGGGACGAAATGCATAATTTCTTAGATGGGGAAATGCCTATTGCCTTTTGGGGAACTTTTGTAGGAGCTAGCAAAGATGTCAGCTGCTACAGTGCGTCTTGAGCTTCTTCCCGTCACCTCCGTCGTTTTGTTGAAACCACTGAACACTTTCATCTGAATAATGTTTCAACAATTCTTCTCTCCAATCATTTCCAGGAGCTTCCGTTTCTTCAGTTGGAAAGATTTCTTAATAATGAAACTTCTCTCCTTGCAGCTACAAACGGGACTCGAACTGGGGGACTAAGATAGAAGTAGAGACGGGTTCCACCGGCATCGAAGATTAAGGGACTCCATTTTATCAAAACAAATCCTTTGTAAAGCAGAAATATGGGAGGAGATATAGAAGCTCTGAATAAAGGTGAGGAAGGAAAGCGGGGGATAAAAATAGGCAGAAATAAGCGGATAAACTAACAGGCAAAGAAAGAGCGAAGAATATATGTACCAATCAGCAGACAAATAGAGAGGTAAAAGAGAGTGACAACAAGGCAGAAAGAGAGACAGATAACATTTAGAGAAAGCAGGAATAGGCACAAAAACGAAAAGATAAAACTAACAAAAAAGAGCGGAAGAATAGGGCAAACAAAAACAAAAGAAGGAAAGAAATACGGGGTGAATGAGAAAAGGGGAAAGGAAAGATATGGAGGATAATATCAGTAAAAGACAGATAAATAGAGCGATAAAGAGAGAGTGAAAGATAAATAAAAAAAGATTCCAAAAGAGACATAAACCATCCTGTGGAGACATTTATTCAAATGAGTAGAGAAAATATCCTTCTTTCGAGGGCCAATCTCATTCAAAGGCTGAAAACTTATTACACCCAATAGATATTCTGCCATACTCTTTCTCAGCGTTTTTTTTGCCACCCCAAAGCTTCTGAATATTCCTCTTAAACGAATCGATGCTTTTCTGTTCTGTCACATAAATTCGATTCTAGCTTAAATGGTCACATTTCATCGTTCGTTATTTGACAGCATTTTATTCTCGAGGTGGTCACATTAGCCAAAGGTTGGGAAGCTGGATTATGTCGTTGGTTTTAACTTTACAATTTAAAGATCAAATCAATATAAAATGTGTAAGAAGTGATAGGTTAATAAAATGGTGAAGGAGAAGGGTGTGAAGGTGTTGAAATTATATAGCCACACATCCTTCTGCGGTATTAGAGCCGGGAGGGCGCGGTCAAAAGGTATATTTATTTATTAAGTGAGACTTTGTAAATTCTATTTTTCATTTGCAACAACGAATATTCAAAGGATGTTCTAAAAACGGAATGTTTTTCTTTCCGTTCGTTGTTTGTCAACAATTTGATATAAAAAGAATCTTAGCATTAAAAAGAAATTATCACTTTTAAACTAAATTTGTTGTAATTTGGGGAGGATTTTTAATTTCGCAAAAATAGTTTGCATTTATTTGGTAAATTTATATTAGTAAAATTGCGAAAAGTTTAACTAATGAATCATAAGGAAAAATTATGTTCGGCCTCTTGGCGGTGGATCCGACCAGCATCTGTATCTGAAACCTATTTAAATTCTTGATTGGTTTTCCGGAGAAATAAACAGCGATAGATTCATATTTTGGCTGCGATCTGCCACGAATCCAACTTTTCTGTCTGTTTAGACAAAATAACTTCAGAGCAATTGCCAATGTATCCTTAGAAAAGCTTAAAGTTGGTTTGAATATAAAAGATATCAATGTCAAGCTTGGTAATTTTGAAGATTCCTTCAACCTAGGTAGATTCCCTAAAAGGATTAGTTTCTTAAGATCGATGACACAGGGGAACAATTTTAATCACATTTTCTGGTGAGTTAGATTTATCTGTCAATTTTAATTCGTATTTGCATGCTGATTTCAAATATATAATCCATTTTTACCTATATGCTATAGTTATTCTGTAATTTTTATTTTCTCATTTTCCCGAAAACTGCCCTCCGGACGGAAAGAGGAAGTGATTGTAGAAAGCAAATACTTTACAGTACATAGTAGTAAGATAGTAATAGGTGTTATTGTGCAAAATATTGAGATTATTATTTCTTTCTTCAGGTCTCATGTTAGAGTGATGGCTTCGTCAAGAGGAAAGGGCGTTAATGATCCAGACACCTTCTGCTACATATGTTGCTGTTACCTGCTAGTTCGCCAAAGGCGCCATACATCAAACTTTGTGATCCGTACTTATTAGGCATATTTTGATGTTTCACTTGGCCATCAAGATAAGAAGTGGGCATTGTATTATCGTAATATCAAACAAGAGAGAGTACATTTGTTAAGTATTTCTCAGAGGACAAACAATTTGTATACTGCCACGATGTTCCTGGTCTGTTTACCTAGTTCGGACTTGGCACCTATATCCCTGCTGAGCGGAGACTGTTTTTGGATAACTCCATGCGTAGCCTCAAATGTGTCCTTTTGTATAATGGCAATGACTTTGGAGCAGTTCTTCTCGGTTACTCTGTCCATCTGTGACAAACTCACGAAGACAGATGAATGGTCATGGATTTAGTTAAGTACCATGAAGAAAATTTAATATGGCTAGCTTCCTCCTTGACCATCAGCAGGGATATACAAAGTTTCCCTGCTATATCTGTATGTGGGACAGTCGAGCCCGTGAAAAACACTGGTCCCCAAAAGATGGGCTAGTTCGGGAAACTTTGGAAGCAGGAATGCCAAACATTGTTAATGAGCCAATCATAAGTCGAGAGAAGATCGTTTTTCTTCCACTTCATCTCACACTGGGGTTGATGGAGCAGTATGTCAAGGCGTTGAGCACTGACGATGATTGTTTTCATTACATAGTATCGGCGTTTCCTGCTTTTTCATACGAAAAAATAAAAGCAGGAGTATTTGATTGTCCCCAAATCCGAAGACTTCTGAGTGATTCTAGATTCGTGAACACCATGAATTAAAAAGAGAAGGCAGCCTGGCTCTCATTTTCTGCCGTTGTTCGTAACTTCTTGGGAAACAAAAAAGCGCATAACTAAGAGGATCTAATTAATAATAGGCATTTAGCATATCGTGATCTGTGATGCAACATGAGTGTGAGGCTGTATTTCCTAAATAGTCACCTCACCAGATTCCCAGATAATCTGGGAGCCGTGAACGACGAGCAAGGGGAACGCTTCCATCAGTATTTTATGACGAAGTAAGAGCGCTACCAGAGTCACTTGGATAGACACATGATCGCGGACTATTGCTGGACGATTAGAAGAGATCAGCCAGAGAAGACTTACAAGAGAAAGAGTTACAAACGCAAATCTTTGCCCGATTGGAATCAAGAAAAAAGTCCTCCAGCGTGATGTACGGTCATTAATAAATTACCATCTATTTGATTACAGTATTTGTAATCCTAATCTGTAATTCAAGTTTCTTCTCATATGCAATAAAATATTTGTGCAAAAGACCTGCTTTATTATAAAGAACGCAAAATGATGATTCCAAATTACTTCAGGGAAGGATGATAGGCGTGCTAAAATTACAATTATTTATATATAATATTTTCATTCATATTACGAAAAATATATAGCATTTAGAGATATTCTGATTTGAATTCAGTATGCACGAATTAGGTAGGAAAATGTACTCTTGTCAATTCACCAAATACATTGTTCCCCATTGTTATCTTCAATCATCTTAAGCAACCTTTCCAGTACAGCTTTAGGTTGTTTATAGTAGAATTACATGTAATTTACCACCAATAATCTCTATCTATTGTTACTTTAGATGTGTTAATAAAATTTTAACCATTGTTTTTTTAAATGTAAATAATTTCCCCCCCCAAAAAAATTTTATCTTTAGGAGTATTTTTAAATATCTTGTAAAAAAATGATATTATCTCTTTCTTCATTGTACAACAGTGGTTTATTCAAACACTCAGGAATCCTATTAAATGGAAGAGTTTCTATAACGCAAAAGGTGGCATTTTATATAATTAGTGAAATAAAAGCAGTTTTGTTGGGGCTTTTGTGAACCCAATCTTACATTATAAGAAGAAGTATCACTTAATTAACGTGGATTATCATATAAGAATATTTCTGAGCAAGATGAATTGCGGGATGCAACGGTAAGTTCTATAATTCGAAATAATAATTCAATGAATATTATAAAAGATCTAGAAAGCGATATTGAATTGTCAGTGACTCAAGTCGGTAAAAGAACTATTGGTATAGAGCTCCATCATAACGATTCTTTCCCTTCCCGAACAACTCCACTTCACAATACAAAGCATGCAACGAACCGTTTAAAGTTTACTTAAAAGCCTCTCGAAAGGAAAGTAAATTGGTAGAAAATGTTAGATGGTCAGATGAGAATAAAAGAGAACTTTTCACCCAAAATCTTGCTCCTCACCTTTGTTTTGAAGAAGGGAGTGCCAATGAATCCGAACCACAATATCATAACCATGAAACCTGGAAGAATTAGGCTCATGGTTTGGAGTTATTTTAATGCCTATGGCACAGGGGCATTATACATAATTGATAGATAAATGGACGGTGCCACAAATGGAATCAAACAGAAAGAAAAGTTGCATCGAAGTGAGAAAGGATTCGACGGCAAACATTAATCAATGGATATTTCACAACAACAACGATCTAAGTCCATGGCCAAATTAACTTCAAAATGGATAAAAAGAGTGAAATAAACTTTCTTCCATGGTACGAGTGTAATAAAACAGGAATATATATTATTTCAAACAGATGTTATGCTAGGAAATATTAATTGAATAACATTATTATTGGTGTAATACTTTAGTGACCAGAATTTCCTTTTTATTAGCATTTGTTGCTAATAAACAAGGAAGAAATAAATCTTTCATAAATTGATAATTTACTATATGCAATAATTGAGCACTTTTAAATAAAAATGATTACAAAGTTATGCGATGAACAAAGGTTTTGATTACTATAGTAAAGGACACACATAAACACAAAACGATGAAATATTCCGACTGATGAACAATAATATTGAGTATGGTTTGGTAGGTTGTGGTTTTTAAAGAACCTGAAGACGAACGGACGAATTATCTGAATTCAGAGTTGGTGTGGTCGGACTTTATTGCTGACCTTTGCAAGCAATTAACCATGTTTTGTATTTTCTATATTTATTACCATCTATTCATCTAATGCTAAATTTCTAATTTTGTTAATGAATTTTCCTATATTCCTAGGAACCAGAAGACGAGCGCAAAAGCTCGAAACGTTGTTACTCTGAATAAATAAATGGATTTAGAAAAATGCTTGGATAATTTTTCGCTACTAGCTTCGTCGTGAAAATTAAATTTTGACTCACCGGCATCTCACCTAACCGCCGTATATATATATATATATATATATATATATATATATATATATTTATATGTATGCCCCTATAAATTTGCAGCATAATATTGAAAGAGAATAGAATGCCAGAAGAATTAATTTAATTCACAAGCACAGCAAAGACACGTGGTGGGGCAGGCAATGTGAATAATATTACATAATAAAGAGTGACAACCGGCTGCATTATGAAGTTATTTCATTTGCTCCCAGTTTTATTAAAACAAGGTCGAGTTTAAATAAGCCAGGGGAAATGTTTATATTGGGTAAGATGCCAATTAAGGAACACTCAACAATATTTCTTTTTGTGAAATGAGCGTAACGATAAAAGATTTTGCAGAAATCTAGTCAATGGGGTGGATATTTTCCGATAAATGTAAAAATAAAGCGCTTTTAATTTCACATCTTCTGCTTTTATACTTATGTTGGTAAATTCTAGTAGATAAAGATTTACCAAGTTGCCCGGAGTAAGGTAATTTATAAATAGAACATTCAATAGAATATATCCCACCTTTTCTCCTTGTATTATTGTGGACTGACATTTTATATAAAGTAGATTCATATTTAAAATTTACAGAGATATTAAGTTGCTTAAAAATACGAATGAGACGAAAAAATGGTTAAAATTATGGCATGATAAGACAATTTTTGTAATTGAAAACCGGTGGGTTATCAGTTTTATAAAAAGTTCTCTTTCCCACCTTTTATAGAACTGATAACCTACCGATGTGTGATAGTAGAGAACTCAATTATTTCCACTATATTCTCGACACACCTGCACACAATAGAAAACGGTTTAATAAAACATGTTAGAAAAGTAGAACCTTTAGTTTGTTTGACAGAAAGTTTGGATCACGAAGTTAAACGCTCGAAAGCTAAAATACGAATGTAACAGAACTTTTGCAAAACTCGATACCTCTCGATAAGGACAGCTTGTCTTACAACGCATTTTAGCAGAAATGCCTCTGCTCTAATGGCTTCACTTTTTAGGATAAGCAAGGATTTTAAGGATCTGGTCAATAATTTCAGAGTAGATTCACGCCGCTATTTTAGGGGAAGAGTGATGAGTGTGATAATGAGGTTTATCTTAAACCATCCACTGAGAATCGACTTTAGTAAATTAGCTAAAAGATTTAGCCATCGATGAGAATGAAAGGGAAATTGCCATATGAGTTTCAGTTGCACTCTAGTGAATAGGTCCGTGACTCTCCTGTTCTTGGAAACCATCGAGAAGCGGAGGGTGAATAAACCCAAGGATCTCTAGGGGTGACAATATGAGAGAGAACGACAAAGACCGATCAAAATGCTTCTGGCGTCGATAAAAGAAGGGAATTAGCGGTTGCACTCTTCTTCGATTTTCTCTCTTGTCTCTTGTTGGAAGTCCTGCGTCGCTTCAACCTTGGTAACATGGAGCTGCTCTTTAACATTACGTACTCGAGTCCCTCGTTTGTACTACGTCATTAGTATGATGGCAGTAGATGAGAGTTCCCGCTTAAAAAATGAGGAGCTATCCCTTCAAAGGGGGACTTAAGGAGAGGGGTGATCTGTGATTGGAACGTCTCCTTACCGTTAATGTTACTAAGATCTTGACTATGAAATCTTAACACGTTGAGAAATAATATTAGAGAAAGCGGAACAACGTCCCACATATTAAAAATTCGTCACATGGGAAACGCAGCCGAGGGAGAAATCTTTTGATCATAAATTCACATTTTGAAATAAGTGCAGAAATTATTCCTAAACGCTAAGTAAATAATGCATCCAAGTTTACTCAGGGATAAGAAACTTGTCTTTGTTACAACCATCGCTGAATGGCTTAAAAGATGAGACATTATTCGTTCCATAAAAGACCTTTATATTTTCTTGTGACTGAAGTGTTTTTGTTAAAACCCTGAAAAATTATTCATTTAATTTGGCTAATATATCCGCCAAATCATTTATTTTACAAAGATATTTCTCAAATACTACTAATATTAGCAAGTTTAATTCTGATTGTCAAGAAGAAATGTTTCACTTCATTTCGACGACCTTTAATAATTCCAATTCTCGTGAAATCAATGGAATTCTTTAAGTAAAGGCAACTGACTATTTATCTGCCCCATTACTTTACATGGAATTTTGAAGATACATAAATTGACTACCGAAGACCGAATGTCGTTTACTGTTTGTACAGTATTATTCAGTATTTTTGAAAAAGACTATTCAATTTGGGGGTCAAAAAATCTTCCTTGTAAATTATTCTGTGTTGGCAAACAATAGCTGGATTTAGTGCTTAAAGTCATATGAATTTCTCACTGTTTTACTCTTTCATAGCATCCTCCTCATCTGAATATATGTTTATACACGAGTTTTAGGAAAGTTCGGCTTTCAATTGGATAGAAATATTAAATGGTTTGAAAGTAGTTCCGCCAAAAGTACGCTTGGCCAGTTGTTGACTTGCTAAAACTTCTCTATCCACACATTTACTCTGATAATATCTCACAAATACAAAGTAAAACATTTTTACCCTCTTCAATTTGTAAAGCAAACTGCCAACCAAATTTAAAGCTCTGTATTATTTTTTATTGGAAATCCTTTCCTATTTCATCAATACGAGTGTATGACTATTTTATGAGACCGAAATACATTCTATTTCATTACCACTTCGTAATTTAGTAGCTTGTTAGCTCTTATGATGGCACCAGGGATTATGAAATTTGAAGAAAGATAAATGATTCCTTTACTAATGGCTGATAGGAGAGCAAGATTGCATGAAGTGTCGTATGCTGTCTTTGATGATTGGGAAACTTCATTCATGTGCCAGACAGAATATCGGTACGAAAAATTCTAATAGACCTTGTTGTATTTGTTAAAAAGGTCTTTAGTTCATGATAACAGTTTGAGATGACAGGTGCACCTTTCCTCTCACATTTATTAAAGAAAGCAAACATCAATGGTCCTAAAAATATTTATAGTTTAACTTACAGCAACATATTAGCACACAAAATATCAGCAATAATGTTCTCAACATAATGCAATTAGAAATATGCAAATTAATTGACTAACTAGGACAAAAAGGATAAAATATTTACTAGACTGGTATGACATATTTTATGTCTAGTACACATACAAATATGCTAATTTTCTTAATTACTTTCTATATTTAAATCAATACAGGCCAAAAATTCCAAAGTCGAAAAAAATTGTTCTAATCATTAATATTTTACGAGAGTAACGCTCCCAATATTTCCACTTTCAGTTTAATAATCCTTTAGTCAGTGTCCAACTCTTCTTCAAGACTTTCATCATCAGTGCAGTTCAAGATAACATGAGATTCCTGTTACACATACTTCGTGTGACCCTGACTTTGCACGTCTACATGATCGATTTGTATGGCCGAAGCGGTGCCACGAATGCCTCCACACGGTAACGGAAACCAACCCATACCCACCTACTCAGGGAGCTTGTCACAGTCAAACGTGACGAAGAGTCTTGGGGTGGGTCTCGAGGCCCCTCCATGTTTTCTCATCACGCGTTTGACCTTGACCGCCCCATGGTCGGCCATCTTTAAGGTGAAGTCCTCTATGGAGTAGTTAACGAGTTCCTTTAACAAAGTTGATGGTAGAGTGCGTCGTCACACTCAACGGGGTGCCATGAAGTTTCCGAAGAGCACTTATCTTGGCCGCCTCGGATGAATCTGCCGCATTCGCCAGAAGGCTCCCGTCCGAGAAACGGCTGACCTTCGGCTAAGAAGGTCAGCATCTACCCTGTGAAATTAGAGGCTGACCAAAGAAAGTTTTGGGAGAGGTTATAGGAGAAGTGAACCAGGAGCGGAGAAATACAGGCTATCTGAAAGAAGGAGAAGAGGCTAAGCTAGGGACGGACGAAGTGCTGAGTCCCGTCAGCATGGTGGACAGGATAGCATATCGACGCGCTGCTTACGGGAAAGAAAAGATAAGAATGAAGAAAGTGTGTCTTTAGTGACATCTTGCATTTGAGTTCTTGGTAGCACTTGATTACGCTCTCCACTCTACGCTCTCGCGGGACCCCTTGGTGCTTTACCAGAAGTCCTTTGCATTCATCTTTGAATGCTTGCCAGGCCGCCAGCTCAGTTTCATCCATTGTCGCATCAAAATTTGCATCAACTATAAGTTGACGAATCTGAGGTCCTATGAATATGCCTTCTTCAATCTTGGCATCACTTATTTTAGGGGTGATTACTTTATGATATTAAAAACATGGCTTGTTATGATGCCGTGCTTTGGTAAATTGCTTCATTATTATTATCATCAAACTACCAAAGCCTTCTCACAGGATGCAGAGACAACAAAATTGAATTTGCACAAACTAACAGGGGTACTGGAGAAAGGCAGATGCATCTAAATGAAACAGGCCCCGAGTAAGCCCAAATAATGAATGAGGAGTTACTGTAATAAATAAACATTCAATTGAGACTTAAATGTATAGATGCTAGGAGAAGAGACAATATCATTGAGTAATTGATTCCAAATTTGGACAAATGAATGAACAAAACACTGAGAAATTTGCACAGTGAGACCAAGCCTTCAAAGGATTCATAGCAAAATCATTAAGAATAAGAGTATAACCTTGTCACACAGAGAGGATTGAAAGGTCCAGCAAGACACTATGCACCGGATGCCGATTGTTATTAAAGCCTTTAAATAAAGACTAATTGTGCAAACTTGCAATTTGCAGCCGATGCTAGAAATCATGTGGCGTAGTTTTATATGCAGTGGTGATAAAATAATTATTTACTTCTTATTTAGTTTCTCATGAACTATATTATGGCATCCAGGCGTCTCAGTTTCCAGAGGTAACCATTCTGAGAGTACATAATGTTCTGATTTGGGCCTACTGTCCTGCTTGCAAAGGAAGCACATAAACATACTGTATCCAGTTTGTATCCCATTAAGTAGGGATACTACTTTCAAGTCTAGAAAAACTGGCCACTCATGGTCCTTGTAACTTATGTAGTTTAGAATTAAAGCAAAGTTATAATATGTCTCTCTTAAAATGACTGAGTTAGCAAATGAAACTGAAAGGCATGGTGTTTCTATGTGCAACAGGACCACATCTATGCTATGAATGAAATCCACTCATTCAAGCCAAGTTGTTTAGAAAAGTGAGGAATTGCTGTAGATCTGTAGAACGCTTCCTAAATACTGTAATTCGAGCATGTTCATCCAACAGGTTCCGTTGCTGTAGACCTGAGGCCAGGAGTTCACTCTGTTGCTTAGTAAGAGTTATATAACAAACTAGATAATTGAGTTCGGGGTGGGTGATGATGTGTGGTTTCTTGTCGCATTCAAGCTTATCGTGTGAGTTTCTCGTGTCACTGCCTGGAAGATCAGAGGGTGGCAGTGGTAGAGGAATAGCACTTGAATAATGAAATGGGTGAATAGCAGACTGGTGATCTTGGTACATGATAGATTTCTTGCCTTTTCCTTTGCGACCTGTAGTGAAATACAATATAATCAGACTGAAAATAGATATTACAGGTTGTGATCAATTTCAGAAATAGTGTAAGCACAACATATTAATTATTTTAAAAATTTTAATGGATACATCTCTTAAAAATATATTAAAGACCAGGAAAGAAAACACATTGAATACCCACCTTTAATAAGTGTTAAGCGAAAATAGCAATCCGTTGAATGGTCCTTTGGCTTCATCCTGACCATTGGTGCGCCAAGCATGAGGCCAGGTCCTTTGCCTTTCGCCCAGGCAGAGAGGGAACTTGTACACCTGGACCAACATATTTGACGAGCCCAGCGCTTTTCTATGTTACACATTTTACATCCAAATTACAGCTCTTAAAGTTTCTTCACGTGTTTAGTCAACTGTCTCTTGTATTGTCTTATTGTAACTGATTCACATATACGTAAAACAGTAACACTGCCTGGCAAATCTTGGCATTTTCTAGTTATTTTGGCTGTCTCCTGTAGAAAATAATACGATAGAATGTAAAAAATAATATAAATAGTAACAGAAAAAAGCATTAAATAAAAAGTAAAAATAGGAAAAGCATTTATAATAAGTTACAGAATGATCAAATGTTACTTAAGAGTTACATCAGAAAAATATTGAGTATACTTTTAGAAGTTTCGTAGGTTAACATACATCAAAATCGGCTAATAACATGCAGAGTGTCAGTTTCGGCCCAATCCTGTTTACATTCAATTCCTATGGAACAATGAGTGCATTTAACGTACGTAAGACGGTAATTTACGAGAAACTGTATTGTTGCAGAAATATACAGTGCTATAGTCGTGATTTACGCAAAAAATACCTTATAAAAAAATTTATTCTCATTCTCCTTTTTTAAGCGTTATTAAATAAATAAGAGAATGTTAATATGATTCTTATGAAAGTATGTAGAGGGGAGGAAGTAGGGGTAGAAGGGAACTTTTGCAATGATCTAAAATACACGCAAATCTCCTGATATGATCCGCCCAGTGACTACTTCAAAACCAGTTACGGGTAGCTCTATTAGCATATCTAATTAATTTTAATTAGGAAGTCATTGTTTCTGAACAAATCTTTTAACTTCAACACCCAGTATTCGAAAACCCTGTAATTAAACCATCACTATGGAATCTCTAAACTTTATTCATGGTCTGGAAATACCGATTTTGTTAAAAATTATATTTTTCAATGAATTTCTTTTTATTGTAACTTATAACATTTTCAGTTTCTGTTTTGGATGGTCATGTTTGTTTTTTTATTTCACTTCTCACTATTTCGACTATATTTTCCTTGTTAAAACTTCATTCTTTGTTTCATTTACTTATATTTCAAAATTATGTATATTTTTACTTTGAAGTTTATATTTTCTACCATATTCGGTTTTACTTACTTCCATTAATATATTTGGAGTTTTGAGTTGAATACATAATTTTGTTTCATTTTGAATTCACAATTTCGGAATTTTAGTAAAATGTATTCCAAGAAATTTTACACATGTTTATTTATGAGGTAAAGTTTTAATTCATATAGTGAAGGTTTTTATTCACGAGAGTTAGACTCAGATGATTTTACTTTGGAGTATTAATTTATGAATTAGAAAATTAAAATATTAACAGAGAAATTAATTTTAGCGTTTTAGAAAAGTCCTGCAACTTGAAAGATGAAATGTTTTCATTCGAGATAGGATCATTCTTTACCCAGGTTGTAGTTTACCTTGAAACCCAAAACGAAATAATTTGCTTCCAAGTTTTAATTAATTTTCCGTCAGTACTTGTCTGCTATTTTTATCTGGCTTCGTAGCAACGTGTAAAAATTATGGTCTTCAGAGATTTTAGGAGAAAGAGTTCTGCTGCGCGAGGGACGCTGTAATCTTCCATACAACACTAGGGTCTATTCATTAAGGAAACTTCTACTACAGGGTGAGGCTTATCTATCTCGTTTGGATACATGTTTTTCTCTTGTTTCTGTTAATTTTTTTTCTCTGGCTACTTCCATAACAATTTAGAGTAATCGCCCCGGAATTAGGTATATCAAAGGATGAAGAAGGGAGTGAAACAAATGAAAATAAAAAAATATTCTTTCAAATTTATCAGAGGACTGTAAACTATAATGGATTAGAATTAAATTATTTTCATCACAGTTGGCAATATTGATCTTACAAAGTAAAGAAGGATAAACGGTGGAAGAAAATAGATTGTTTTAAACTGCTCATCAATTATATCTATAAATTTGCCTGATTAGCCAAATTAAGTAGGAAAAGTGGTTATTCAACGTGTACTCGTATAGATTGTGAGCACGATGTAAAATTTACTGTTGATCTTCTAAGAAAGAAAAAAAAGAGTTAAATTCAAACATACAGGACAAAAATACTATCTTTTATTGCTGACATTGAGAAAAGACTAAAAACGATAGAATTGTTGTGGTTCTATTGAGGTCAGCAATGGTTCAGGATTCAACTTAATTATTATATTATTTGTTGGGCAAATATTATGTTTTCTACATACTGGAGGGATCTAATATAGCGATCCACATAGAATATGATGTTACCTGATCGTGAGCTAGCATATATGCGCCTTAAAAGAGTTGTGAAGTCGTGAATAAGAATGACAATTAATCATTTCAGGAGGGAGGTGATAATTTAGATAAAATCCATTTTAAGCAATCTTTGGGCCATAGTTCTTTGGCTTGTAACCGAAGAGCCTCGTTATTGTCTATTTGCAGGACACTAATGAACTTGTGTAATGCCTGCCATTGATAGATAGCATACCATTACTGCAAATTAGAATGCCCAATAATTTTTCCTGCTTAAGAGTAATTGACATTGTAATCGGTCAGTTAATTTCGAAGTACAAGTTCTTCTTGGAGGCCATTAGTAAGCGTTAAACAATCAACTAACCATTTAGTTGATGTTAACAGAGGACCGAACATATGTCCTACGCTCCTTTGCTCCGTTGCTTTCCAAAATTAAAATAAATTAAACGGCCTTAAAAGCAATTTTGAATAAACCTTTATTTACGCAATTCATCCATTTTTACAATATTTATTGCCGTATTTCTATACAAAAAAACTAATGTAAATAACTTCAATGACATCCAGATTCAGGAATGACCTGAATGTGGCAATCTTCAGTGTATTTACTTAGTATGTAGACCTAACATTTTTGCATACATTTTATAGCAATGTTTAGAGAGTGTATCCAAATAAATCCTCAAATAATATTATTAAAAAAGGCACATTTAAGATATAAAATGATGGCATTTTTGCATATGTTAGTTATCTTTGATTGAGGAAGAATTTGTTTGAATGAATTAAGTAGTTAGCAATTTACGAAGAGAAGATAATTTTATTAATACAGCTATCATTAGCTGTGACCCATATGGACAAAAAGAGGTCTTATTTTATAACATTTCTTAATTATATTTGTAAAGTACAGTATTTATTATAAGTTAATTGAATTTATTATCCGCACAATCTACCTTTCCTCCATATAGCCCATTTTCCATCTTCTTCTCTTTCCCACATTTCTCTCTCAATTCCACGAATAAAACCGCTTTTCAGTTACAAACCGATTTTTAGCCACCGGCGGCCAAACACTCAGGCGGTCTCGGTCCGTCACTGTCGTCTTTTGCCCACATTTCTGGTACAAATTTCCTGTAGAACTGGATATTTGTTATTACGGGTATACCCGTATGAGCGTAAGTATTGATACACCTGTAAATCCCGCTAAATCCTTTAGAGGATGCATTTAGCGCAACGAAATGTAATCACTCCTTTTTGCCATGCGGAAGAAGTTGTTTTGCACCTTATTTTACACACAGCGTGTGTAAAATAATCCATCCACTATTATTTATTCCATCCTAACTTGAACTTTATTTGTCTTATGGTATAAGTCTGATCCTTTCCTTTATTTTAATCTTAATTTATCCTACTTAATCTAGCCTTTAGCCACCCCCAGCCTATGATTATTCTTCTACTCTAATTTAATCTAACCTAAACCATATACCTTAACTTAATATACGTCTTATCTACCTTATTCTGGAGAGATTTCTTTTCTTATGCGCCCTCGACTACATTTAGGGTAATTAATTTTTCACTTTTTATTGCTCTTCATCTCCAAAACTAAAGAATTTTCATCTAAATTTCTCTCTCGTAGGAAACGTAATTCAGATTAAAAGCGATTTGCAGATCAACTTTCTTACATCTTGTTTATAAAAGAGATAAACAGTAAAGATATATATATTTTTAACTTATTGGATTATAATCTCTGTCTATCCATTAAGAAGAGATAATTAACGCACTGCATAGAGTAACTATGATAAATATATCGTGTAGTAAATTGCCAGTGTAAAAATTGCCAGGACGACGGCAAAAATATAAGGCAAATGAAGGCAATTACTTTTAGCATTTTCTACCACTGAATTTTAATTAGTTTGTTTCATTGTCGATTACATCTCATCGGACAAAGCTTTCCGCATCTGTGTCATTGTCAAACATTGAATGAAATTCTAAGTTTGTAAATTTGTTAAATCCAGTATGTTTTGGCAAAAAATAAAGGAAATATGAGAAAAAATGATAAAGAGAAGATATCAAAAACTCGTTAATAAAATGTGAAAAATACACTTGCACAGGAATAAAAACTTTTGAAATTACACATTTGTTAAAACTCCTCAGTAAATTGAACTAAGGTTATCCATGGAGGAAATTAGGCGGAAGTAGTGGAGTAGAGTAAGGAGAGAAGAGGGCGAATGAAGAGAACGAACAAAAAATAGATAACTGCTAAAATGACTCACAAAGCACATTTTGAATTGAAAAAAGAATTAAAGAACAGCTATCACTCAGGAGTAAGAACAAACCCCACTTACCCCATTTGTACATCAGTACATGAGTGCGTATGTCTTATATAAATGACACTTGTTCTTTGGCGATGTTCACATTCTTCAATCCACGACATTTTAGATCAATCGAACTTTTATCCATTTCGTTGATAAAAATCGGATAAAAACAATAAAATATTTTTAGATTTGAATCCAGGACTCGACGAAGCCAATTAATCAATACCCCCAAACTTTGCCTGGGCACACTATTAAAACTTGAGCCCACTCCCCACATAAATCAAATTTATACTTAGAATAATAATGTTAAATTTATATGATAATCCCCACAATGAAATAAGGTTGTGGTCCAATGTCTTCTTTGGATATTTTATGACCAGAGGGCTGTTGCAACTGCCTCTTAACCCCACCAGTTCCCTTCAAAAAAGCGAAAATAGACCAGAATTAGTCAGCGAAGGCGATGCCTCTCGTTTTAACAACTGGAGCCAAAATTTCCATCACATTTGTATTGAACAAATGGGGACGGAGAACTTAGGTCAGAACGTATACAGGTATTTATAAAAAAAATACATTGGACTCAAGGATACATGGAGGAAAATAACTTACATGGTGATTCCTATGGCTTGCTCACGCTCGGAAAGCCCCAATGAGATAGATACTTGATAATGAAAAATGACCAAAGTAAAATAGAGAATTTGGAAATAAAATGATTCCGAGTGACTTTGTTTATTTTAAAAAGATGAATAAAGGACCAGTCGAGGAAGAATCTTTCTTGCTTCTTAACTTGTTTATTCTTCCTCCCCTCTTTACCTCTTGATATTGTTATAAAATAACAAAAGATTTCGGATTTTTTATTTTCAATCTGCGTTAATTTACTTCTCATTTTACGTTTTCTCGTAAATTTAAAGACCTTGAAACATTCATTAAAATAATAAAATTTAATAACAACTTTAAAATCCATAATGACTCATCATAAACGACATCAGTCCTGTATATAAATATACCCCTAATTAAATACCCATCTCGTATCCGGAGAACTACCATATTTCAAGTGTAAAGAATCACTTTTACAACCAGTCAAACCGAAATAATTAATTTAATGATCTTAATAGCCGGCAAACTTCGTAATTATCAATTTGATATTAGTTTTCAACTTTGGTTCAAATAAATACCACTGCCACACATTTTATTTTTATTAGGACCGTACCAATACCTTATCAATTGAGCTACAAAGACCCAACTAAATAGAAATGAGTTTCGAGCGTTATTAAATAACAAATACCCCAAACTCCGCTTAACGTTTAACTTGGGACCTCGAAACTTCATCCAGAAAGATAAAAGAAAACTAAAGTGGATTTGGGATATACTTCAACCAACGCGGTTATTTTTGTAAAGTTTGAGAGGTTGTTAACGAAACTTCCCAGCCTCAATCAAACAGAGAATGCGCGAAAGTTGAGTAGGTGTTTGTAGATGTGTAATTGCGTGTGGAAGTAACTATATGTATGTAGGAACGTGAGTGATTCATGTAGGTTGCTCGGTTTTTGTGTTCCATCAGGATAGCGGATATTGGTGTTAAAAAGTGAAGAGAGAAAAGATACACACGGAAAAAGATACAGATACGCACAGAGAGGGTAATCGAAAGCCCAAACAGAGTGAAAATGAGAGGAACATACCTGTGTAATCCAACGAGGAAGTGGGGAGGCCAACCAAAGGAGCATAAAAGAGGAAGATAGTCAAATAGGGAATGATCAGATAAAAAGAAAGCGGATGTATGTGAGAGGACGCAATGTATGGAGAGTTACTCATATTTTGCGGTGTATAAAAGCTGTGGACGTAAAGGGCCCGGGGGTGTGGGTTCTCAAATTTATGGGACTTAATGCAGGACCGAACCTAGGAGTGTGGGAGGCTCCTTGCGAGGGTATATGGCTGTTAGCCAGCCCACCTCAAGTCAGGTTAGGCTAATCATGTTATATTATGTTAGGTAGTATCAGGTTAGGTGAAGTAAGGGTAGTTTAAGATCCGTAATGAGAGGTTTATCAATTTTTCTTATTTTTCGCACGAAAGACCTTAGCATTTGCTCTCGAAATATATTTATTCTCTAAACACTTTGCAATCATGAGGTGACACAGCAATATTACATTATTACTAAATAATAATTTTGTCTACCCAACTTTTAACTTTGAGTAAACAAACACACGTCATTTACAAACAAAGTCCAAACATACAAAACAGCGAATCCAGCTCTAGATAATCATTGCCAACCAAAACAGTTCGGAAAACGAGAAGCTTTTGGTCTCACGCGAGAAGGTGCTGTTCGCTACTATATGACGGCTCCTGAAAACCAAGATGAGAGCAAAAACTCTTTGTTTTTGATCAAATAACTCCCTTCGCTGGGTCGTGTAAGTGTGTGTGAAAAGGATTAAGAAATAGGATATGGTACCACTAGGTGCGATGGATGTCCTTGGTAAGGCTTAAGAACGCAGTCTTAGCGTGGAGCGAAGATAACGATATTTAAAAATAATGGATGGAGAGGCTGTTTTTGTGTTGATGGTCTATCTATTCGTTAGTGTGCATGTCTTGTGATATGAGTGGTGGGCTTATTGGAGCTAGAAGGAGGTTGTAACGCTAAAAGGTCGTTGAAGTCAATTTCTCTCACGCAAGTCATATATGTAATTTTGTAGGCAAGATAAAAGAAATGAAAGAAAGATTTAGATGTTTATTTTGATGATGATAATGTTGGATTTATTTGGATTAATTATGTTGTCAATAAATTAATCTAGTTTTAGTGGAATTAAAGATAATTAATTCATAGACATATGAAGCTAATCATTCTTAGGCCTATTTTATGCTGGTAATCCTTTGGGTTTTTTTGAACTACAAAACTAGTGTTGGGGTGCCAGATGATTTATATATTTATATATATATATATATATATATATATATATATATATATATATATATATTTATATATATATATATATATATATATATATATATATATATATATATATTATAAAAAGAAACTCATAACTTACACGTGAGTCAAAACTATGATAAATAACACCTAAAAGGTTAGGTAATCGAACTATGTGTAGTAGATACTATTATTATATATGTCGATGCATGTGTATCTGTATAATTTGTGTTGATGTGTAAGTCACGACTGTAATTACAGAAAATCACACAATCGAACTCGAAAACTCCCCCCCCCCCCCTGCCACGGCAAAGAAGACTCAAATTGGAGCACGACGATACCAGGAGACTCGGGTTCCATCAGCATCGAGAATTAAAGGACCCGAATTTTTCATAACAAATATTTTGTTAAGCAGAAATTTGTTCGGAGAGTTTGAAGCTTTGAATCAAGGTGAGTAATCAAAGAATAGGTTAAAAACAGAGAGAAATAAACAGATAGACTATCGGGCATATAAAAAGAGAAAGAAAGAGACAACAAGGCAGAAAGAGAGGGAGAAGGAAAGACAGAGAGAGACAGGCAAACAACCAGAAAAAGCGGGAATAATCAGACAAAAGAGGAGATAAAACCAATATAAAGGCAGCGAATTCATAAGACAAAAAACATCAACAGCAGGAGATAAACACAGGAAGAATGAGAAGAAGGAAGAAAAAGTAATTGAGAATACAAACAGTCACAGATAGATAAAAAGATTGAAAGAGTGAGAGAGTATTAAATATAAAATATAAAAAACAGACTCCACATGAGTCACTAACTATCCTGCGGAGACATTGATCCAAAGGAGAAGAGAAAATATCCTTCTTTCTATGGCCAATCTCCTGCAAATGGGGAAAACATGTTAGAAAAAAATACCAGGCAATGGCTTCGCCGCTACGAAGATTAAAATTTAAAAAAAACAGCCATGGTTAAATTCTTATCATTTTTCTGAACTCCACCAATTATAATAATTTTAAAAAGGAACTAAATTTCTCCCCTTTTAAAATATCACGTCTCTAAAATATAGTTATAGAAGATATATAAAAATCAATTTTCTGTACTTCACCCTTTTTAATTATTTGGGTTTTGAAAACTTCATAAAATTTCGATACTTATATTTATTTCTGAACTTCAAGATTTTGTTTTTTGATATTATGAAAATAATTATTAGAAATAAGTTTGATAACAAAAACATAAGTCATAACCAAACTAAAATGAAATTATAATTTAAATACTCAAAAAATCCCCTTTTTAAATTCAACAGTTAGTGATGATGATGATGATAATGATGATGATGATGATAATTCAAAGTGTTAGAAAGTTACGTTTCCATTAATAAAAAGTAAGTATCAATGTTTGTTAACGAATGTAAATGTGAGTAACAATAAGATAATCACTGAAAAAAGGGGAATAAACGTTAGTAACACACATTGAATGGCAAAAGGTTGCTCCAACCTCTTATGCAGAATATGCAAAAACGCATTAACGCCGTTATACAAGCAAAGGGAAAATATATAGAATACTAATTATAAATATGCTATACTCGCCTGTTTATTATATTATTTTCAATTATTATATGAATGAGTTTCATTCGTATTCTCTATTTTTTTATAAATGCACCATAATTTGGGTGAAGGCGGCTGTATATATATATATATATATATATATAATATATATATATATATATATATATATATATATATATATATATTGTAATGGCAAACGTGGAACCCAGTCCACACGGCACTATAATACATTCACAAAATAACAAAGTCACCAGAATATTTATTCAGAAAGAAACCAAGTTCACTTCGAGGCAGCCAAAAGGTCGCGCCACTAGGCTACACTGAGTAGGTTACTGTTGGTTACCAGGTGGGTCCTAGAGTATCAGCGAGGGAAAAACGAAACAAGAAAAATTCTAAGCTTATAATTTAAAGAGAGGAAATTCGTGATTACAAATACGAAATATATCTATTAAATAACAAAAATAAGATTTATAACAAATCAATGTCACATCGGCCACAAACGAGCCAAGTCGTTATATAAAAGGAAAGGACGCTTACAAAGAATTTGCGTCGTATAAAGAAAGCGGGAAATAATAGGCTTCACTCCTCGGGTACGAGGTGCACACGGAATACCCCGCCGCCCACGTCTTACGCCCTTTCCTACGATGCGGAGTGAGACTCGAGACTTAATCGGAGGCTAGTAAGGGCGCGAGATACTGATGCAGTGGAGGGACACCTCGGATGATGGTAATCCAACGGAGGATAAATCCAGGGATGGCGAGGGTGGAGGTGATGATGGGACCAATGGAATTGAAGATGATCCCCGTGACGAGGGAGTCGGAAGGTGGTACGGCAGAGGAACCAGCGTACCCCACGGAGATAATCTTTAGTGACGAAACTCCAAAAGCGAAAGGTGGTGGCGTGATAAAAAGGGTGTGGGGGGAGCCAAAACGAGCCCACAGTTTTCAGACTTCCCTATGGAGAACTGTCAAACGTCCAGCAGGTTGGAAGATCAGCGTCGAAACTGGCAGGAGATAAGGCCAGGGTCCTCGCAGTACGGAATTGAACGGGCTCTCGCCTTAGAGAGAAGGAAGCGTCTTGTTATAAGGATGGACGTGACCAACGGGACGTAATAGACTCATGCGCGTGCCACTGTTCTGGGATGACTATAGAGCGCGCGCGCGGAGCATTGACTAACGGTGCAGGGCTCAGAGGCGAGAAAATTAATTCATATGGGGGCGCCGAACTTTGTCGCCTTTACATATAAATATATATATATATATATATATATATATATATATACATATATATATATATATATATATTCTCTTGTAAGTAACTCATATCAGCATCTCTGAGAGTACTTTTCGAGTACTATCGAACTTTACTCAGTTCCTCACCAAGGATAACTATAAAAAAATAATATCACAAGGTTATATATAAGAAAGAAAAAAAAGAAAGCGGCGCTTCTAAGACAAGAGATCACCAATAAAGAAGAAAACGAGAGCGAGTAAAAGCAGATCAAAGTTTATCAGGAGAAGGAAGGAAGCTCAAACGAAGTGGCAAAAAAGGTAAAAAACAAAGCCAGAGGTAATAAAATGATTGCCTAAAATGAGATATCCTAATCCTCCCAAATTTATCCTCAAAGTTATAAATTTATCAGTATAAAATAAAAAAATAGCTGTAAAATAAAACGGGTAAAAGTGAGAAACTGGACTTATTCTCCTGTCGAGCTCAATCCTGGCAACACTTTGAACCGTCATAAAATTTAAACAAAGGGAAGCTAAGCTCATTCTTATTCGTCCTCTGAACTCTTATCGATAACACTTTCCTTCTCTGCCATGAATATAAGTTCTATACAGCTCCAAGCTCTCTGCCTCTGTGCTTATTTACTATATGATATTTAGTAATTATTATTGGAAGTATTTTCAATGATGGAAATATAATTATGCGGTTAAAATGGCAATGGTGTAGCTAAGTTCTTCACCAATCCCTCGGAAGTAACTCTTTCTTCTTACGAGATGAGCTAAGTTAGCTGCACCATTGCCATTTGACCTGCATAATTATAAACATTAAATCACATAATTAAAAAAGTGACTGTAAAGTTTGCAGTGGATGCATTTTAATTTCGTGTAGTATTTATTAGACACAAGTTTTGTCATCTTAGTTTAAATAATGTTGGTTCGATCGCCATAACCGAAACTTTGCTGTGAACAAATCTTTTAGATTTGGGGGAAAATATCATATTGCTGGTTTTAAAATAAAGAAAAGAATGAATGTCGACGGTGGAAGGGGATCTACATCAACGAAAATTGTGAAACCATGTTGTTGGATTCACTGATATTAGGATAAACCTAAGTAATAGAAGTTAGCTTAAATGCGCATAAAATTAATTTTAATTTTGCATTTAAAATCCAGTTCTCAAATCAAAAGATACAGAGACATTTTTTCTATTTTTTGGCTGATATCACTAAGCACCGGCTAAATTATGTTGATGGTGAGTTTACATAACTTTCCTAATGTAAACTTTGAGATGACATAGCGGATGGTGAAGGAGCACGTCTGTTTCGCGTCCAAAGCAAAACTTGTATACCAGGGAGTTAGTCAAATAGGTCTAGAAAGATTTGCTATAGATTTTGTCATAGTTACCAATCACAACTTTGTTCAAAACTGACTTATGAATACATGTAAGTGCGTTCGACCATAATAAGATAATCAGTTTTACGTCAGTTGTTGGTAAACTCTTAAAAAGTAACAGAAATTTACCGTTTAGAAAAATATGGTTATCAAACAGTAAAAAATTCATTTTTTAGATGTGTAGCGTTTGCAAACAAACATGCTTGAGGTATTTCTTGATATGACCGGTATTTATGATAATTTCAAAGCTGTAGACGTAATTTAGTTGGACTACAAAAGGGCTTTTAATTCGATTACTCAGAGACGACTTCTTGTAGAAAGTTAGAGCGCTCGGAATTACAGACAAGCTTTTAATTTCTCATTTGAAGCTAGCTTGCCCTCAGTAGAAAAAAAACACTTATAAAATGACTATAGTCTAAATGGGTTCCTGTTATTACAGCGAGGTACTTTTCTTAATTTTGCTAAACAATCATTTCTGTAATTTGTTAATCATAACAATGGAAATATTTACAGACGAGAACAAGCTACGGCCTAACGCATACCACCTAAACAAGAGGTAAAAATTAACATATTTTTTCTTTAATTGCTCTAGAACATGGTAACTTTCTTCTATTGGAAATAAGCCATGCACATTGTTGGATAGCGAAGCAGTAAATTCAATTTTGCACAATCTCGGAGCACTAGCTTCAGGCTTGTTTAGAATTTCGAAACCTTGCGCTTGAGATGAAATGTACAGATATAATATTATTCCTAGGTTTGGGCACCATTTTTGCATAAACATATTTGTAATTGAAATAGTTATCGTTCAACGCTGTGTGACAAGACGTTTTCCTAAACTAGTTCTTTGAGAAATGACTTTAGCGCTTAACTTGAGTTTACTCTAGAACATCTGCGGCTGTATGGTCAATTTATTGAAGCATTTTGAATTTATCAAAGGTTTTGAGAATAATACTTTTTATATTTTATTTGAACGAATGAATGTGTGAAATAATGGAACAAATGTTTCTAAACTTAAATTAAAACTCTTCTATTGAAACTTCGAGGCAAATTCATTCAGTTTTAGGGTAAACATAAAATGGTATTCTCTCTAAGATATTGTAGGGGCAAGGCCTGTGAATGCTTTCTTATCCTAATGATGTGCAAGAAACTGTCTTATCCTCTCAAATAGGCTCGTGTTTGTTTACCTACTATTATAATATGCTTTCATTTGCCGACGATATTTCCATTCTTGCTCCGCCCTAATCGACTATGCAATAGCTTAAATATTTATCTGACATTCTCAATAAGACTGGTTTTGTTTAAATCTTTTCGAGAATGAATTTTTTCCCATTAGATTCGCATACCAACCTAATTAATCATTGAATTACTAGAGGTTAAATAACTCTGAATAAGTTAAGGTTAAAGTTTAAGTAATTTAGCGTTAATTTATCTGTGTCCTAAAATATCCTCAATTTTTTAGGACGGAGAGTGTCCTCCTTTCTCAATTCTACTGCATAATGCTGAAGTTCGGTGAGGCGAATAAACACCCTATGATTTACTTTGGAGTGGCAGTAAAAGTTTCTCTATCACTTTTAGATACTTGCTTATAAAATATTTCAAGAAGTTTCTAAATTTTGCTAATTCTCAATTAATCCATTTTTTTAAGCTTTTCCGATTTTATTAATAAGTCCTTCTGTGTCTTGGTCATCAAAATATATAATTCAAAGGGCCCTTACTTAAGAAAAATTATGAGCTACCTCAGAGATCACTCCAAGATTCAACTTAACTGAAAAATATTTGCACAGAAATACTCTAAAGTAGTAGAATATTTCCGTGATAAGGATGATGACGCGATTTTTACTAGGATTCTTTGTCTATGCAAGGGAGAATACTCGTCGTCAAGTACGGATATTTTTGTATTATTGTAGTGTCGTAGGTCATGTTATTATATACGGTTGGATCTCTAAATTTAATCATTGGTGGTTTATGTATCTCTATCAGTTAATCCTAGCATTTCTATTGAAAAATAACTATAGGAATCCACCAGTGTTTTTCCAGGTTCCCTCGCTAGAAACGACTAGTGGCGCCGCATAATGTGTTTTACCTATTCTCAATTAACCTAACTTCAACACTTTCTTTTTCAAGACCTCTTTAAGTACTTTATTGCAAAGATTCCAACGTTGGTAAAAACTATAAAAGTTTTAAGCAGATAATAATAATGTATTTTTGAAGCTCATACCTCATCCTTCGCTCTTTGGATCCTTGATTTTGATTACGATTCGGTAGTGCCCTTTTTCTATAAATTTAGGATAGATTTATGAGGAGTTGCATACCACTTCTTAGTTTCAAGTACTAAAAGTAGTTTCCTCTTTTCTTCTCCAAGGATCAAGTAAAAAACGGGAGAGAAAGCAACTCTCACCAACCTAGGATCCCTTTAAGTTGACTCCCAATAATTTCTTCTTACTCTAATCTGTCTTACTGAAAAGAAACAAACGATAAGGAGGTCGAAATGAATTGTGATAATGAGATAGATATAGAATAGATAAATGGTTTCCTCGCTCGGATGTGCTATATTTACCCAAAGAAACTCAAGTCGAGAGATATTCTTGACCTTTCAAATGAGACTCTCCCTATCTCCTAGCTGTTGGAAATAGAAAAATGGAAGATTTTCGAGTTTCTTTGCCTGTCACATCCCGGTAAACATCTTTTCTTTTAGTTCCTTATTTTGCGAGTCTTTGTTCGTCTTTGTATGAAGTCATTATGCGGATAAGAAGTGAAATATTTATTTTTTCCGAGAAATTGAGCAAAACATCCTGTTGTGATGAATTGAATTTAGAATTGCAAAAACCCGGAAATTGTAACAATGTCTGAAAGAAGTAAATATAAATCACTCAAATGGATCATTAAATGAATTTTGATCGCAACCCTAAGTTAGAAGAGGGAATGGACTAATGGAACTATTTATCTAATACTTAAGGTTTTTTTAATAAATAATAAGTAATTGACGCAGTGATGACTGATTCAAGCAAAATTAGTGATGCTAACTACTTCTTCCTTTTCGTCGTTAGTGCCCTTCCTCTTCCTCTTTTCTTTTATTTATTTTCTCTTTCTTCTACTTTTAATTTTTCGCCTAATTTATTCTTGTTTTATATCTTTCTTCTTGTTTTACGAGGCAGATAAAGGAGAGTTTATGCGAAAGATGGGGTGGAGGAGGGAAGGTGTGGTGTGAGAAATACTGTGAAGTGGAGAAGGCCAAAAAACATAAATAAGAGGTTGCAACAAGTTCAAACATGTTGCTGGCCAAGTAATTCATGGCATCTGGCGAAGTTCGGCAACTATCTCGTTAATTATTCCTTGAATTCAGATGAGGTTGCCAACTTTAATTTATGGCCCCGGATTTAGTGTGGTAATCTGCTGAAGACGTCCTCCGCCTATCGTCTAAATGGTTAAGCTTCTGTTATCTGAACAAAAGTTTGCAGCTGTTTTCGCTGTTGCCTTTTTATTCGCCATCGAAGTAATCTTCGATTTTATTCTATAAATTTGGGTGTTTCCTCTCTTGTGTCTTCTTAGTCGACATAAACTGGATCTCGCTGATAAAAAGACCCGATTACCTTATGATTTATCCTATTTATTCCATTCCATAAAGTTCTGAAATTTTAAGGAATAGGGATTCGCCCTATTTTCTTTCTAGTTTAGAGGTTACAACGAAAATTAATCTCTTTTTCTCCCAAATGGTTGTGGAGTAGATTTGGTTTAGGCGGAAAGATTCTTGATGGAGTGAACCTTTGTCATTTGCGATCAAATATGTTGTTAGTTTTCAAGTTCATATTGGATTGAAAATGAATAATGTGCCATCAAATTTGGTGCCCATTTTAAGCAAATTCAATAATGAGTATAAGTGATTAAGTCGAGTTTAAATTTTATGCCAATCTCTACCAAATTGGGGCTTTAAATAGAGTTAGTAAATGTCTATTGAATGTGGTAACCATTTTAACAAATTACTGCTTGAGTGAAATTATATAAGGCGCAATTAAATTTTATCTTAATTTTGGAAGGAAAAGGGGAGACAACTCTAAACCGTACAATTAAATCCAAACGTTGGTCTTTGAATTGCTGAATGGAATTACCCTCATTCCGCGACCGCTACTTCACTGATCCCGACCTCTATCATGGCTGGAAGAAGAAGATTGCAATTGTGGCGCTTATTCCGACAACCCATCTTGGCCTTAAGATAACTAATATTCAGGCTTTAGCCAGGCTATAAATAGGCTTTGCCCATCAGAGGGCTAATATTTTCTTTCAAACATTAGATACTACCTTTCTATACGAAGCATATAAAAGGAGAATCTTAATTATGAATAATTGTGGGAATTGTCCAAAATTGCAGATGAGTTTATTAACTAAGGCTCTGTTAGGCAATGAATAGCCAGCTATCTATAAAGATAAAGCTGGACTGTGTGGGTACAAGTAGCATCGAGTGGATTATTTGTAGAAGTTGTGTAAAGGAAGATAAGGTCAACAAGTGATTCTTGGGAGTGAAAAGCAAACAACAATGTAAGTTTAAGAAAGGAATGTAAATGTGTCATTGGCTTTGAAGGAGCAGAAGTGCTTACAAGAGCAGATAGAACCGTCTAATTTTGAACAAATGGCTTTTTTATATTTATATTATTTAATTCTTATCGCTCTTAGGGGTAGTAAACCAACGAATACATCTCCTAGAGTAAATACAGGCTAATATAGGAGAGAGAGAGACTTCAACTCACTTAGAGACAGACAGACTAATTTGGGGCATAAGGTTCTTCTGCATTTATCTGTGTTTAGTTGTCTCCTCCGTGATAGACATACATTTTTCTAAATAAATTACCTAGATTTGAATAATATGAAGGAATTAAAATTATAGTTCAAACGAGTTATACTAGCATTATCTATCACAATATCATAACTCCTTAGTTAGCGAAGAGAATCCTCCTTTAATTTTGCCTAATGATTCCTCCCCAAAACAGCGTCCTTATTAACCGAGAGGTCTTCCTTGTAATATTTACCGTGCCAATAATTCTGAGTCCAAAGACTGATATCTTAGAAGCTCTGAAGTGGATTTAAGCAAGCGCTCTGTGAAGGATAGATTTAAAATATGAACCTACAAATGATGAATATGGGATCAAATGTGGGACATTCAAACTTTTTAAGGAGAAAAAGGTTCGAAAGATAGATGAATAAATATAGAAAAATATACGTGAAAAACCATGTCCAGATCATTTCTTTGATGCGTTTAATTAAATTCCCGCTTTAGAAGTAGTTTCATGACATCTAGGTTAATTTCCATATGATAAAATATAAAGTTTAATCTATTATTTATTGCTTTATTCGGATTTATTTGTTATCTTGTTTTGCAAATTTGTCACTCATTTGTCGCTTTCTTCGTTGCCAATAAAAATGATTATTTTTGTGTCGTTTTCAATCGCAACGTATTGAGATGGTTTCTTTTTTTTCAAAGGCTTGATCTTCTTTGCATTGCCATTCCTCTTTTAGATCCTTTCTTCATAAATTCTGTTATTGGTAATTTAAACGACGCATCCATTGAAACAAAGTCAAAAATAGCCACACAAACCCCGAGAGTTGAACGCTCACTCGTTTAAAGAGAGCGGCCGAAGGGAACTTGTTTTTAAGGATTATATTAGTTAATTTTTATTTTCTGATCCATGATGAAAAGACTAGGGGTAATAGGCTATTTAAACTAGTTTAATTTGGGTAATCCCACAAATTAACGTATAAAAATCGATAATAGGCAAACGCGTTTTCTTGACTTTTTTGTCTCAAATAACGAAAAAATAAGCTTCATCGTGTCATTTCGAATTCGCACTACTATGCTAAACCATTTAAATAGGAGAGGGCTTTGCCCCCTACTCTTCTCGATTAACAGAATTTGTTGCCAATGGCTTTATAATTACTAAAACTAAACAAGTTTAAATAACCTACAATTTCCAGTTTTCTAAATCGTGGATCGGACAAAATAAAATATGACTAATATTAACCTTACAAACAAGATCCCTTGAAACTAAAAGTCTAACATAGGCCATCTCATGGCATTTCAAGAAGGTGTGACCAAAATAAAAAATGTTCATTATTATAAACTTTCTGCGCAATGAAGTAAATGAAAACAACTTATACTCATTATATAAAACTAAGAATCCCAAATTAATATCCCTAGCACGACAAATAGCTAAATTATGCAAATAATAACAATCAAACCATTGGAGCTTCACCATTCTTGGATTGCAAAGATCCAAAGCGGTAGGCCATGATTTATTAACCAAAATTGCTTGCGTCGATCTGATTAAAAGTTATCAAATTTGGTAAGGTTAAGTTACGTTAGCTTTGTTTTGGTTGGGTTAAGAAATTTAATATTATGTTAGGGTTTGTTATGTGAGGTTAGGTTAGGTTGAGTTAGTGTTGATCAATTAAGGTTATTCTAGGATTGCTTTGTATGCTAGGCTGGTCTAGAGCAAATTTAATTTTCGACCCTAGACATTATCTGATCAAAACATCGATTCGCCATTTCTATGCCGATCAACCAGGATAGAATTGCTCATTGAGGCAAAGATAAATATTTTACTCACCCAAATGATCAAATGATTCGCGTGCGCATAAAACCGCATTAATGCCATTAATTTTACATGTTGATTTGTTTTAGATCGAGAGGCTCTCTCCAGCAACACCCAATCATGACTATGTGTCTTTCGCGTATTTCAACATAGAAGTTTCCTTTTCTTCACAGTAATGTAGGAGGAAGTATTTTCCTCGTCTCTTCTCTCCCAAATGTAACGGCGAATATTTGCGTCGAAGGTCTATTAGAACTCATGAGCCCGCTGTCCAAGCACAAGTTCGAGTCCTTAGATTTTTACTGAATCTCTCTTAAAGAACTTTCTAAAAACTGTTTTTCTGTGGAAACTTATCATGTAGGTGCTCTTTGTAATGTTTTCCTCTTTTAATAATTCTACTTGCTAACTTGTTTATTTTTGCATCACTGATAACCGACAGTGCGTCAATATTGAGAATATACAATCTATTAGAGCTGATGTCACTAATTTCTACGGGTCTTCTTTGTCTCACTCATAATCTATGCTGTATCGGCTCCCAATATGACCACAAGAACTCCGAGATCTCTATCCACGCCTTATCCTTCTCAGGCTGGACGAGCCTAACTCCATTTGCACCAAATCACGATCTTTTAGACTTTCATCACTGCAACTTCTTCAAAACTTTAGTGCCTGGCTTCATCTTCCCCGAAAAGTTCCTTGAACTTTTTGGTTACTCATCATATTACCCATCACTTTCATTTACTCCTTTTTAAATACCAGTCCTAAAGATCTCTTAAATATCCTTCTTTATATGTGTTCAATAACTAAAATTATCCATATCCTTAAGAGCCCTCTGTTCTGGCGCTGCTCCTTCATTGCTTACACCTCGTTATGTCCTGTGCTGCAGGGGCTATGGTGCTCTCTTGATTTTTGCTGCCAATGAGCGGAATGAACTAGCGTTTTTTCTTTCCTCCCTGGGTGCCTTCACATTTGACTCGTAAACACACCCGATCTCTCAAGTAATTTCTTAGTTGGTTGACAGGTGTTTTGTAAATTTGTGAAGCTCTAAAGTGCGCCATATACAAATATGCATGATTATTTTGAAGAAGGAGTGCATGCATCATGCTCTTTCAATTCTGCACGAGTGGCTTTCGAGAAATTAGCGGTATCTGCACTCTTTCCACGCATAACGAAACGGTCCTGAAGATTCCAAACATAAAAACTGAAAGCGGTGATGAGAAAAATATTGAGGTTGTCGTAAAATGACCCTTGGTTTTGATCACTATACTCTTTGACACCCTTTTAGTAGCGGTATGCTTTAAGGGGCGTGAGTTACTTCTATGATGAAGTAGGCTTTGTTCTAAGAGTGCCAATTCAGTAGTTTTGTTCTTAAGGGAGAGCAAATTTTTAAACATATAAGGATAAGAGGAAACACCAGAATCTACCACAATAAACATGTATTTTAAATGAAACACTTAACTATTACAAACCAACAGTTAACACATTTCAATCTTTGGCATCAAAGATCTTTCAATGACAAAAAATAAACAAAGAGGCTTCCCGTAAACATACCAATTGCCGATTAGTATTTTTTTATCGCGACTCTATTTGATTAGCATTAAACATTAAATTAACGTACTCTCGTCTACAAACACATATGACCTAGGGTGAAGAACAATGGTTTCTACTCTCCTTTAAAACGTTGGACGTACTAAACTTCTACTATCGCAATAGAGATATAAATGTTATTTTTAACTTACAGGTAGGTATTAGGGTTGCCGGATGTCGCTGGAGGACTTATCTCTCGCTTTGAAGTGTTGTGGCCGCTGGTTGAATTTTCGTCGGGGAGGGATTGCTTGTCGCCTGTGACGGGGGCTGATTCTTCAACGTAATTAAAGAACGGGAGCTCGTTGGGGCTGGGTTCTTCTCTTCTCACTCTTACGGTGCTTGAGATATGAGAATCACTCGAGTGTGAGCGGCTTTGCTTTTTTTCAGTCAGACTTCTTTTCAGACTGAAAAGGCTTCTTCGGTATGGCACCGATATAAAGCTTGACTATTTAGGTTAATACGGCCCTGAAAGGGGGGATCGATTTTCTCAATCTGATCCTATCGTCTTCTCACGGAAATAGTCTTGTATGGCTTACGGATCGATCTTCACGAACTAATTCTTCTTCTGGCGTATCGACTTCTAATCTTCTGGTCTGGCTGAAAGATCGATTTTCACGAACTAATCTTTCTTCTGGCGTATCGACTTCTAATAATCTGCTTGTCTGGCCGATGGATCGATCTTTACGAACTAATCCTACTCTGGCGTATCGACTTCTGATAATCCCCTCTTGCATTACATTACATTAGGTTAAAGTGATGAAATTGTGTGGTAGGTATATAAAGATGTGAATAAGTTTCCTAGTTTGCCCTGGTATTAGGGCATCACTAGCGTTCTTCTTATGTGATTCTTATTGTAAAATTCCACCGTCAATAATTAGCTGGCTGTTTTTGACAGCCAGTTTCCTCCGTAATAATATATATTTGTTTCTATTTGTTTATCTTCTGTCATATCGTTGAAGCATTCAAGCCTTTCAAGGTTCTCTCATGCTGAATCTCAAGTTTTGAGTATTGGATTGTCTATTATCTTTGGGCACTTCGCCTTTTTTAACGTTTATTTATTAATTATTGTAATTTATTTGTTTATCATTTATTGTTTATTTATAATTTATATGGTTATTCTTACTAGTGGGGATTGGGAGTTGGGCACTTTGCCTCTTTTTATTCTGAGTTGATAATTAATATTTATTTTATGGTTATTTGATTGGGCACTTCGCCTCTTTTGTATTTAAAGTAGGTTTCAATTCTTAACTTTATGCTATGTTGAGGTTGGGTGGGGGAGGGGAAGGGGGGGAATCTATATTGTGGGCACTTCGCCTCTTTTTTCTACGTTATTTTTAACAATCATTGAAGTGTTGGATTAGTTAAGTTTGACTAATTTGTAGAGTTCACAAGTCTTAGTCATAGTGCACCGGAGTAGTGGACTACAACTACGTAAATATAGGTTGTATCTCTTCTCTTGCGCAGGCTCTACTACTAGGGAACAAAGCAGTTCTGCCTATAGCGCGTCTACGGTTTGCACGTATATTCATATTTAGGTTGATGTTCGGGAGTATTGCTTGGTCAATCTTGTCCCAAGTCTTTCTCCCTAGCCTTTGGATCTCCGTATTGATCGGCTTTAAACCGATTCTTTGGTGTAGAATCGTTTGCCGGATACGGTCGATCCTTCGCGTGCCAGTAATCAGCAGCGTGGCTTTATTCTGTACCCTCTGCATCATTCTGAGAGTTCTACTGATTTACACTTAACTTTGCTATAATACAATAGTTGGGCTGCTCCTTAATCGTCGACAGGGATCCGACTTAACGAGGAGGCCATACAATTGTTTGACCCGTTTATATAGTGAATGGAGTACTGGTACTCCATCAAGAGTAAACCCCATCTCAGGAGTCTTCCATTCTTACTCTTATTTTTACTTAAGTATGACAACGGTTTATGGTCGCATTCCAACTTAAACTCGCGCCCTATTAGATAATATTTCAATTTACCTATGGACCATATTATGGCCAAAGCTTCGATTTGGATAGTATCGTAGGCTTTTTCTCTACTCAACAGTTTTCTACTGACATAAGCTATGGGATAGGCTGTTTCGTCATCTTCGTATTAAAGCAATACTCCGCCTAACCCTTCTTGACTAGCGTCCGTGCGAAGGCCGAAGATCTTGTTGGGATTTGGTAAGCGAAGAATGGGCGCAGTTACGAGTTTTCCTTTTAGAACCTCAAACTGAGTTATTGCATGGGGGTTCCACGTGACCGGGTCTGACGCTGTCTCTTTTGACAAATCATTTAGTGGGGCCGCAATGGAAGTGAAGTGTGGTACAAAACGCCTATAGAACGAGGCCGCTCCCATAAACGATTGGAGTTGTTTCTTTGTTTTCGGCCAGGGCATCTTGACTATGGCGTCCACTTTTTCTTGCTGGGTAGTCAAGTGTTTTTGTCCTATTTTGAATCCCAGGTAGTCAATGGATTTGTAGGCAGAATAACACTTGGTCGGCCCGGCGGTTAGACCTTGCTCCTTCAATTTCTCCAGCAATGAGCGTAAGGCGTGCAAGTGTGACTCCCATGTACGGGTAGCTACGTACACGTTGTCGAAGTAAAACGACACGTCACTTAATCCAGCAATAATTCGCTTCATCATCCTATTATAATTGCCACCGGCTGTAAGTAGTCCGAAAGGTAGCCTGGTAAACTGTAACAGACCTCTCTCGGTCGCAAAAGCCGTCAGTTTTTTGGACTCCTTAGCGAGAGGTATTTGATAGTAGGCTTTACACAAATCCAATTCAGTGATGAAATTAGCGTCTTCAAATAAATGGAGATTTTGATCTATTAGTGGAATGGGCTCGGCGTCGAAAACAGTGACTGAATTCAATTTTCGGAAGTCCACGCACATCCGAAATGATTGATCAGGTTTCTTAACCATTACTATGGGGGAGCAATAATCGGACTCCGATGGCTCTAAAATTCCCCATTTTAGTAAATTCCGGACTTCCTTATTATAGGCTTCTCGTAGGTGGATCGGTAGAGGATATGGTTTGCTCCGAACCACTGAATTAGTTTTTAGTTTTATTTCATGGATAAAATCCTTGGCACATCCGGGGTTTTCAGAAATGACTTCTGGGAATTCCATGAGCCAAGTTCAACATTTCCGCTTTTTGTTGAATCTCTAAGTGGAGATTTATCTTTAAATCCACCCAAGGGTCTTCTGGGGTAGGTGAGAGCGAGGGAAGTTCGTATTCCTCGTCTTGTTCCACACACACGGTGTATGACTTGCAGGGACGTACACGGGTAAATGGCATCCATCGGTTCTTCTTCGTCTAGAAGGGTAATATTCTTTATGCACGCACGGCGGTGATATTTTTTTAGCATGTTTATGTGATAGATTCTTCGCCCTGTTGGGGTATCTATCAAGTAATCGACTGGACCCCGTGCCTCGATTACTTCAAACGGTCCCTTCCACTGGGCCCATAACTTATTATTTTCGGTCGGGAGTAATAATAAGACTTCATCTCTTGCCTTTAATTTTCGAGCCTTTGCTTTCATATCGAAGTAGTCCCGGTATTTGGCTAAATTTTTCTCGGCGTTTCCGCGAGCTAAGCCAGAGCAGTATTCTAGGCGCTCGCGCATATCCATCACGTAGGCGTAAGATGATTTCATTTCTTGGTCGAGCTTCGCGTTGGAAAATAATTCCTTAAGAATACTCATAGGACCTCGCACATTTCTCCCGTATAATAGCTCAAAGGGCGAGAATCCCAACGTCCGATGAGGTATTTCTCGGCAGGCGAAAAGGGCTGCAGGCAGGTATCTGTGCCACTGTGTAGGGTAGTTTTGACACAACTTCTTCAATATATTTTTGAGAGTCCCGTTTAATTTCTCGCAGATTCCGTTAACGGATGGATGAAATGGACTCGTAAAAATTGGCTTGACTAACAGTAGTTTATTAAAATACTCCATCAATTCTGAGGTGAATTGGCGCCCTCTATCCGAAAGAATTTCTTTAGACAGGCCTACTCGTGCAAATATTGAAATTAATGCTTCCGCGCAGAAAATAGTGTCAATCTTCCGTAGTGCCACGGCATCTGGGAACCGGGTGGCGCAATCCACTAGGGTGAAGATGTAGTAGTGTCCTCCACTTGAAGCGGGGTGAATTGGTCCCACCAAATCAATAGCCACTTAAAAGAATGGTTCGGTTATAACGGACACCTTTTGTAAGGGTGCGGGAGGTACCCGTCCTCTAGAGGGATCCTTCTGACACACGTCGCATGATCGTCAATTGGCCACAATTTCCCTGGCGGCCTGGGGCCAATAAAAGTGTCGGAATACCTGCTGCCCCGTTTTGTTGTGCTTAAAGTGTCCGGCTAATATTCCATCATGCGCGGTATTCAAAATTCTTTGCGTGTATTCTTGAGGTACACACAGTGCTTTCTTGTTCTCCTTATCCTCCTCGCTTATAGTACGGTAGAGAAGTGAGTCTTCTACGATATACTGGATAGGCTTCTTTCCTTTCACTTGGAGAGTTTCACCTTTAATAGCTTTCTCCCATAGAGGTTTAAGAGTGGGGCATTCTTACAGAGCCCTGGCGAAGGAAGTCAATTTCAAGCCATTGTCTTCGAGGCTTAATCCTCAGAGTAAACTTAGCAGGTTGCTCTTTCCTCTGGGCTTCTTGTGCCCGAGTAACTACTTGTTGGGCCTTTTCTTGCTGGAGAATTAGGGGTTTTTTGTCCGATTAGTACTGCGCAGAACTTAATCGGGGCTACTACAACGTCTGTCCCACTGGTGAAATATCTGCATTGTATATGACATCTCACGACGGGGAATCGATTGTCGCGTCCTAAATCGTCGTGAATGATTGCGAATTTCTTATGGTTAGGGTTTACTGGGGGCAGCAACTTGTCGGATACCACTATGCACGTAAATCCGGTGTCTCTGACTAAAGTGGATACTCGGCACCCATTAACAGTGCCCTCTTAAAATTGTAGGCCGCCTGGCGAACTTTTGGTGAATAGAAAGTTTACCTGTTGCTGGGGTCCTTCGGATATCGGCGCGGGGACGTAGGACGAATCAGATTGTCCTGCTGGGATCACGGCAGTCAGGTTTTGCACCTGTTGTCTCGAGGTCTCCCTCAGTCGGGAGTTCTGTGGGCACTGGAAACTCAGGTGACCTATTATCCCGCAGGTATAACAAGTGACGGGCTTCCTGGGATACGTGCCGGTATTAGAGTATGATCCTTGTGGAATCCTAACTTCTTTTAGATTTTTTTCTCCTCCAAAATTTGATTTATAATTTCCTTTTGCTGCTGAGAACTTACAGGGCTTCTTCTGTAAATGCCTGGGTGGCGGCCCATTTTTATTTGAGGAGGGAGCCTTCTCTTTCTTGTACTCCCTCGGATATAAACGATGATTAACCGCGTGTAGGTCAGCCTCGTTCAGACACTCGTTGAAGGTAGAAGTTTTTCGGTCCTTAACGAATGCACGGATTTCCTGGGGTAGTGTACTTAGTAACTGATCTCTAAGCATGAGGTCGACGACCGCAGCGACTTCGTCCTCTACGCCTTCTGACTCCATCCAAAACTGTAGGCTTCGACGAAGCTCAAAGCCAAAATGTTTGTATGTTTGTCCAGGTCTTATACCTGCCTGCATGAACTTCGTCCTATATTCTTCCGGGTTAAGGTTTGTTGCTAATAGAAGTTCGGCTTTGACAGTAAAATAGTCCACAGTCGATTCTGAGGGTAAAGATACGAATATCTCTCTCATCCTACGATTGAGTAGTGGTAACAGTCTGGCGACCCCATCTTCTTCTAGGTCCTAATAATTGACTTCAAATATTTTCTTAAAATGGGAGAGATATGAACATAAATCTTCTTCGTCCCTGTACTCCGGGAGTTTCATGCTGGCCCCTGGTGACACTCCTGTTCTGGATGACACTGACTGCACCTCTAACTTGTCTTTGCTAAGAGCTCTTTCGTGGGCCCTTATCTTCTCTCTTTCATCAGCTTCCATTTTCGTCTTTTCTGCTTCCATTTTCATCTTTTCTCTTCTTTCTTCTCTTTCGTTTCTCTCTTTTTCCTGAATAAACGAACTCAGATCGGCTCCTTCCAGTCCGAGGCTTTGACCTTGCTTCCGATAAAGGTCAAACGATGCCATTGCGCTTATATCAGTCATCTACCTTGTTTTTAATCAAGCCTGACCTACTCCACCACCGAAACTTACCACTTGGCCTAACAATTACCTTTAGTTTGTTTCCACCTCTAACTTTACCAATTTTCCACTCGTCAAATATTTTATTAATCTTGGTGTTCTTTTTATGTGTTAGCTCTTCCTTAAATAGACACTGCTGGGTTCTTTCTAATATAAAACCCCACACCTGACACCACTTTTATAATATGTCGTAAAATGACCCTTGGTTTTGATCACTATACTCTTTGACACCCTTTTAGTAGCGGTATGCTTTAAAGGGCGTAAGTTACTTCTATGATGAAGTAGGCTTTGTTCTAAGAGTTCTAATTCAGTAGTTTTGTTCTTAAGGAAGAGCTATTTTTAAACATATAAGGATAAGAGGAATCACCAGAATCTACCAAAATAAACATGTATTTTAAATGAAACACTTAACTATTACAAACCAACAGTTAACACATTTCAATCTTTGGCATCAAAGATCTTTCAATGACAAAAAATAAACAAAGAGGCTTCCTGTAAACATACCAATTGCCGATTAGTATTTTTTTATCGCGACTCTATTTGATTAGCGTTAAACATTAAATTAACGTACTCTCGTCTATAAACACATATGACCTAGGTTCAAGAACAATGGTTTCTACTCTCCTTTAAAACGTTGGACGTACTAAACTTCTACTATCGCAATAGGAATATAAATCTTATTTATAACTTACAGGTAGGTATTAGGGATTGCCAGATGTCGCTGGAGGACTTATCTCTCGCTTTGAAGTGTTGTGCCAACTAGTTGAATTTTCGTCGGGGAGAGATTGCTTGTCGCCTGTGACGGGCGCTGATTCTTCACCGTAATTAAAGAACGGGAGCTCGTTGGGGCTACGTTCTTCTCTTCTCACTCTTACGGTGCTTGAGATGTGAGAATCACACGAGTGTGAGTGGCTTTGCTTTTCTTTAGTCGGACTTCGTTGCAGACTAAGAAGGCTTCTTCGGTATGGCACCGATATAAAGCTTGACTATTTAGGTTAATACGTCCCTAAAAGGGGGGATCGATTTTCTCAATCTGATCCTATCGTTTCTCACGGAAATAGTCTTGTATGGCTGACGGATCGATCTTCACGAACTAACTCTTCTTCTGGCGTATTGACTTCTAATCTTCTTGTCTGGCTGAAAGATCGATCTTCACGAACTAATCTTTCTTCTGGCGAATCGACTTCTAATAATCTTCTTGTCTGGCCGATGGATCGATCTTCACGAACTAATCCTACTCTGGCGTATCGACTTCTGATAATCCCCTCTCTTTCTTTGCGGGGCTTATTTATAGGCGGATTGCCGCCCCATCTAAAGGGGAAAGTGACCAGGCCACAGAGGCAAAGGGGGGGGGGGGAATGGTGAGTTAGCATCTAGGGAGAGCGAGAATTGCTGAGGTGGCTCTGAGGTGCCCAAGACAGCTCGAAAATTAGAGGCTCGCAACCGCACCGCTACTTGGTGTGCCTTCTGACTCGCCCTGCTTTTTTTCCCATAACCACGGGTTTATGGGTCTCATAGGTAATTGGATCGTTAGAGCATCGTTTAAGGACCTTAGGTGGTCGCCTTAAAACAGATGTTAGCTCCAACTGCCCACAGCGGCGGGGAGATCACACATGGTAAGCAGTTTCACCGGCTACCTTCCCCACGCTTCTCCTCATGAGGGGGGAGGCTTTAATGTACCTATACTCCTCCAGGATGCTTAATGTAGCCATTTCTCCACAGAGGTGAAGATGATGATTATGATGATGATGACAAAAACATTGACAACATTTAAACTGAGTAAGTATTTCATACAGTAACCAACGATAGAACTCTAAGTATTATTAATTGGACCTGTTATGTGTGACAAACTGATAATATTATGAATTTCTTTCCTTAAATTTCACTAGTCAACAATGATTTTGCTACTTGGGTATTAGCTTGTGCTTTATACTAAATCAAGTATGCTGATTCCGAATCTGTAATCAGAATTGTTCTAGCACATAAGTTTGCTGAGTTAAACACATACTCTTTAGTTACACATATGGGCAGTGTTGCTTCGGCTACCATAGTGAGAGGATGTCTTGTGTGTGTTTGGTTCCTGCGTTATACTCCTGCTTGCTTTATCACGTTGTCAGATTTAACCATTATAGTAGTGGTGTTGAAACGGTATTTACATGCAGTGATTAATTGCATTTTTCTTTCCGATTTATCTCTCAATTAATTTGTAAATGAACTAAGATTGTACAAAATTATATAACATGTTATATACAAACCAAGTTGAAAACATAAATCGGCGAGGATGTATAAATAGCCCAGACAGCTTTTGTTATATCTGTGGAAGATATACTCCAAGCTACCTCAGGAAATATTGAGTTAAAAGAGCGAAAACTGCATAGAATTATTATTTAGTTGTAAAGTTGGTGACCAAGCCAAGCTGTGGACACTTCATTAATCTTGTACTGTTTGTTATACGGGGCTCACACAGTGGTTAAATGGCAAACATGAGGGTATATGCGTTTTGCTGTACCAATGGTTTGGTGTGAGCCAACAAATCATTTTTTTGATTGGCACTTTTGTATGAGAAATATTGTGGGATTCTCAAATAAGAATAAGTCAAAAATTGTTTTTTCAGATTGTAAGTCAGCTATAAAACCAGTCCCCCATAATATGGAAATGCCAATCCCAGTTCCTCCATCAGCTAGTGCAGTTAAATAAGATGATTCATCGCCTGAAGAGGAGGATAACAATGACGATGAAATGTATGAGGATTATTCTAAGGAAAAGAAGATCCAGTTGGTAAATCAAGAAAGATTGAATAATTTAGTGAGAGATTTTTCATTGTCAAAAAAAGAAGTCAGAAGTGGTAGGCTCCAGAATACAGCAATGAAATCTTCTAGAGAACGATGCAAAAATATCTACTCTCCATAAACACCATGAGGCCCTAGCTGGCTTTTATAAAGAAGAAGATGGGGCTTGTTAGTGTACTGATTTTAATAGCCTCAAGAATCAGCTAGGAAACGAGCATTTACCTGATGAATGGAAACTACACAATGGTAACAAAAAACATCAATTCCTGTCGCACTTATTGTTGGTATAGTAGAGACATATGACTCAATGAAATTTATTTCGAAGGTGTTCATTACTCGCATCATAATTGGAATATCTGTAGTGATCTAAGTATATTTTCTTTACTTTTGGACTGCAGCTAGGATATACAAGAAATTTGTGCTTCTTATGCTAAAGGAACAACTGTGACGACAGGAATCATAATATTGTCAAAATATTGCCCTAAAAGAAAAGAACACATAGTTGGCCGATACAATGTGAAACACATGCCTTTGGTACATCCACAGAAGATCTACTTTCCACCACTTGATATCCAACTTGTCGTTATCAGGAATTTTGTTAAAGCAATGGCCCATGATTCGGATGGATTCCTGTATCTCAAAGATAAATTTGGTGCAAAGAAAACTGATGCTAAACTTAAAGCTAGCATTTTTTTAGGAAGGGAGATCAGAGAATTGATATGGGACAAGGAGTTCAGAAATACACTAACTCCACTTGAGCTGGTAGCATGGGATTCATTTGTCTATGTAGTGCAGAACTTTCTTAGTAATCATAGGGTTGAAAACTATGAAGAACTAGTGGACAACATGCTATAGGCTTATCAACGAATGGGGTGTCTGATATCTCTTAGATGTACTTCTAGCATTCGCATCTATATTTTTTCCATCTTATATGTGTGATATTAGTAAAGAACATGGAGAAAGGTTACACTGATATATCGCAATGATGGAAAGCAGGTATCAAGGCCACTTCAAAGAAAACATGATGGGTGACTATTGCTGGTTCCTACGATGGGAGGATCCTATATCCATGTACAAGCACAAGAGCAAGTCTCAAACATTTTTAAAGAAATTTAGATTTAGGTGAGTACTACCTCTTCTATATGTCATACATATCTTTTCTGGGTCTGCAAAAGGACGGACATAATGCCAAATATGGTGCCCCGATTCCAAACTTTGCTTCAAAACGTCTCGTTTTTCTCAAACTCGTAATAAGTATATCATTATTTGATCCAAGGTGACAAAGTGAGCCATATAGCCTAGTTGCATAACTCAGGAACCTTACGTGCTAGGACAAATCTGAGCACAGATTCGGAATCAGCGTACCAAAGTCAGTTAGGTAATATAACATTTACTCAACTAGCAGAAAGAAAGTTAAAATTTGTTGGCTAATGTTCGTAACCAATTTAAATCTTGTTGCCGCAGAGCTCTTTTATAGACTTTTCGATCATTAATAAGTTCAGGAAACAGCTCTCTGATAACCTCAATTAACCTCCTACTAATTGATTGGGAGAGTATTGAATCAACCCCCTAAAAACAAATAGGCAAAGAGATACATAAAAGTAAAGCTATTACTTCTGTTGACTGTAGCTAAATGATGTATGGAATTAAATATTTGATAGATAGATTGGTTATAATTAAATACAAATTCAATTATTTCGAGTTTCGATCTGTCAATATGGCTAGAAGGAATTTAATGTATGCCTTCAAGCTTGATTTAAGAGAGAGGTTGTCGGATTCTGAGACAGGTTTGGGGTGAGAAGTAAAGGCAAATTGAGAGACACTGGTTGGCTTGGAAGAGAGTTGACTGGTGAGAAAGAGGTTGAAGTGGGCGATTTAAAGTATTGAGCGAAGAGACCGCGTTGGGTGAGAGAAACGCCCTCTGATTGTATGAGAAGTGATACGGTTAAGAGAAAAGCCTTCAACTAGAAGGACAAGTTTAGTTGAGAGACATGAGTGCTTGAAATAAAAAAAACCCTGTTTGAGAGACTGGTTGAAATGCGAAACAAGAATACAGGTTTATAGACAGGCTGAGGACAATACGAGATTGCTTTAAACTTTTCCTTCAAGACCTTGAACTAGACTTGAGACCAACCCATATAGTTCGTAACCATATGGTTATGAATGGTCTGAGACGTTATATAGGGTGCGCAACAACGTGAGTCTGCTGTAACTAACAAACACCTGTCGAAGGTGGTTCCTGTCTTATTTTATACCCAAAGTTGTTGTTTTATATTGAAGTATTCAAATCATCAGATGGAAGTAGCTGGGTAAATGAGCGTTAACTTCAGCTAAACAGTGACATACAATGAACCAAATAAGAAATATACTCGGTTTTACTCGGGAATCGAACACGAGAATCTAAATAGTTTACCGGAGTTTATTCACTTACATCCATAGTTAATGTATTTTATGTTTTTCTCGCCGATAATCTGCGCCTATTAGCTCACTCTTTCTCTATTTGACGTCCTCCTTGTAGCTTTTGTAAAGCGCAATTACCTATTTTTCTTCCTTTAATCAAAGCGAGAATTGAATGTTAAACATTAAATAGTTTTCCCGATTATTTTCGGGTAAATCTAAAGATTGATTTCTTTTTAGAAATGATCTCGAGATATTTCGTTTGTTGACTCGTATCAACACAATAGGTATCTGTTATTATCTAAAAGAAAGGAGTAAAATTTATCGAATTGTTTGAAAGTAAAAATGTCAGTTACAATGAGGAGAAACAAAAGTTTGACGGTAAAAAAGTTACTTTTGTGATTTGAACCATGATTTTTTCGTCTCATTAATTAAGTTATCTCTTACCTTAAAAGGGATAATTAAATATTCTTCAATTTTATATCACATTATACAAACAGATAAAATATAAGGACGGAAATAAGTATTTGGATAGTCAATAGCGAGAGGTAAATATTTCCTTGCCTCACCAATGTTTGTTATAAAACATTTCTTATAAGATTTAATTAAGTTATACGAGTAACAACGTTGCCGTGGAATATCTGCTCCCCTCCTACCTGGAAATAGCTTTCTTGGTGAAGCTTGCATCATTTCTCTTGTAGGCAGATTTGTTCCTTCAATATTTCCCATAAATTTTGATCGGATTTACGTCATGCTAATGAGAGGACGACGGTTGAATATTCATATTGTTCTGCAGGAATCACTCACGTGTCGCTTGCGTAGTGGAACGTGTATCTGCAAATCATGCTTAGTTACCGTTGAACTTTTGGTCAATTTTTGTTCCATCACAAAAATTAAGAGCACCAGTGCCATTAAAAGAAAAACTGGCCCTCGATCTAATGCTGCCGCTTCCTTGCATGACTGATTTGATGGTCTTTTTTCCGAACATAAGCGCATCCATAGCGGCGCCAAAAATGGTGATCTTTAATCGAGCAAAAGATTTCAACTTTCGTATGCTCAGAGCAAATCATATCAATCCAAATTTGATCTGGCTTCTCTTTTATGCTCGTGAGCAAACTTCCGCTATTGCCTAGTGAACGAGATCTGAGTCTTTTTCTATCGTGCTTTTTACTAATGAATCTTTTATTATTTAATGCCTAAGGCGTAGGTGGATCGTGTTGGTGCTCTGACTGTCATCGTGCGAATCTTAGATACCGATAGCAGCATCCATTGACGATCTTATTAAACACTTTTCCTCGGAGCTCCACTGAGAGTAAGGTGCTTAGAGTGGTCTCAAAGCTCTTCTATAATTTAACAATACAATTTACAGTGCTAAAATAAACACATATAGTTGTAAAAAAATTACATTCTCAGTAGTGCTTAAATATCTTTTTTACAAACCAATTAGCATCTCTTTACTTTTAGCCATGATGGCACCATTTTGCAGTATGACGCTCAGAGACTAAATGAGACTACAAAAAACATGCCTTTGTAAATATTGTTGAAATCTATTGGATCATTTTAATTCTGAACCAAAAAATATTGAACGAATAACTAGTTAAATAAGCTAATAAATAATATTTTCGCTGAATGATTATGTACTTATTTCCATCCTTATTTTATCTTTTGGCCAATAAAATAGAATATGCTTGTTAGTATCATAAATTTTTGTTTTCTCTCGTTAATCCATCAAGAAAATTAGTTGCAAGATTACAGTTAATATTTAAACGCTTGAAATATTTGTTTATACTTGCTCTAAGTAGTAACTTAAGTGAAGTTTATAATTTATTGACGATTGCAAGGATTCGAACCGATTATCGGAGATTTCCTGCTTCTGGAGTCACCTCTCCTACCAAAAAGCCTCAGTCTACATCCCATCTTAAGCAGCGCGACGAGTATTAGCGAAAGTACCAAAGTCCTCTCCGCCTGGCAGAGTGGGGAAAGTGTGTCTTACCTGAAATGAAAGGTGTGGAAGACATAGAACCCAAGTGTTCTATAGAAGAGACCATAAGGTGCGCCAAAATTAAGCCAGAACATGTCCAAATCACTACAATTGAAGCAGATTCCCCTACGATGACTGAGGTTTGGATGCAACATCTTCTTCCACATGGTAGTTGGGTATAGTTTTACAGATGAGACAGGAGAAGCCAAGTGTGTAAATTTTGTTATATAAATAAAGAGATAAATCACATGGGTTAAGAAAACACACTACAATAAAGAATGTAAAAACAACAGATGTAAATGAGTTTTTTCTCCACGAATATCCAAGGAAATTCTCTTCTTTGAGGCTTCGATCCAATTAAAGGTTCTTCAATGTTGCTTTTTGGCCTCCACGTATTTACTTCTTTTAGACTCACTCTGACAAATCTTACTCAAGATTCACTTGAGTAGATAAGTAGGTAGATGGTGAGAGGAGTTTGTTGTTTGAGATTATATCCGGTTTTGCTAAGACTTCACCAAAGATGAGTGTAGGTTCGCCGTTTGACGATGTCCACTAATGGCTTGTTTGAGTAAAAGAAGGAGATGTAACAAAGGATATTTAGAAGTGAAGCGATTTGTGAGAGAGTGATAAAGAAAGTAAGGAAAATAAGGAATAACAAAGGACTTATAATCCAGCTAAAGATGATTTTCTACTGGAATTCTTGACTAAAGTCACCTTTTTTCAGACATTCTGAGTATTGCCCCTTCCGAGCTTTCTGCGTCACAACACAAAATAGTGTCATAGGAATGGATCTATTTTGGCATGGCAGCAAAAGCTGTTATTTCTAGGATTGGGGATGAGGTTAAGGGAGATGGGATATGTTAAGCAGTGCTTTGATCGCAAGGTGAGGCTAGATTAGAAATCATTAACTTTAATAAGCTTAAGTTAACTAGGGTAAGGTAAACTAAGGTTAGGTAAGCACCGGTTAAATTGCGATAGATTAGGTAAGTTTATTTTAGATACAGCCCTTATGGGTGCCTTCAAAAGAACGAGATAGGAACTTGCTAAGGGAAAGTCCCATGGTTCGGTTCCCTCGTTGAGCTGTAGTTCCCCACTGAGATTGGCAGCAGACGGTATTACAAAAGACCAACAATTGGAGATAAAGCAAGCAATAAAGAGGAGAGGAAAATTTGAAAAGACTAACGAGGGCATCTTCGCCTGAAAGATGTTGCCCAGAAGTTAATGCGTAAGTTGGTAAAGTTAGTGGAAGTGTAATGGTATGGAAGCCCTGGATAAGGTTAATTGTTTTAATTCCCAGACTCCAATGAGTGGGCGGGGAGGGGGGGAAGACATTAGGTTAATGGTTGATCATGTCCATATCTGAGGACTAATCCGTTATTCCACCGAGACCATAATTTGATGAATTTTAAGGTGGTAATCATAAGGGAAACGAGTTATTATGATAGCTGCGCGGCGCAGAATACAAATATGTTTAAACGCGCCATATATATGGCACCTATTGGCAATGAATCATTGGTGGTCACCTTAATTTAATAATTTCAAATTTTCAGCTTTTTAAACTTTGGTCCTGTTTTAAAATTACAAATTAGATAAGAAAGAAATCTAATTTATTTACGTCCACCGCCGTGAGAAGGAATGGAGTCAGCGAGTGAGAGGCAAGAGTATCTAGTGCTCCTCCCCTTGCCTCACCTTTGAGGACAAGAGGAGAATGTAGAGGAAAAGACGAAACGGAGCAAAGAACAGTGGCAAAGACCTTCGAGTCTACTCAAGGCAATCTTGATAAAGTAGTTGGAGAGTTCTAGAGATGCAAACTACATCATTAGACAAATCTACCTAGCTATCCGACAATTAAAGAGCCCTAAACTTCGGTGCCGTTAATAGTAATGTTATTACCAGAACTGCGGATACACACTTATCTACGAATGAACAAATAATTAAATCACACTCAATAGGTAGTAGATCCAGGACTACACACCTCTACGTGTGTACATCTAATTTCTGTAGGTTTATTCCAATGAAACTTCAACTTATTTGCACTCTTTCTAGTATTCATTCACAAAATAGGATAAAGTAGAAAAGTTCTTCTTCTTCCCACAGTTCATCATTTGCTCATGGTAAAAAAAAAAGTTTACAGTGACAGTAAAGTGGGATTAAAAAAAACCCCACTTCTAAACTCCACTTTTTACCTAATTAATCGCTGCCATCTTTGATTTTGTCATTTTATTCGCTACCACTCTTGCTCGTTCAGTGGACGTCCACATCTATGGTTCCGATTAGGTAATATTTACATATACCTAAAGGTCATCAGGTTGGGTTTTAAAGACATAGACTGACGCACTTTCCACTCTCCAGCAACGTAGACCATTCCACGTTGGGTATTTCGTAACAAAAGTAAATTTAAAATATGGACGCATCGATTGCTTGTAACCAATTGGAATCCATTTTGACAGGCGTTTGTGCTATTTAGAACCGTAGTCACTAAAATATATCACTAAACTCCTTTAAACCTTTTATAGCTTCTATCACCAGATATTCTCCCAGACTGTTAATTGGTCTCAGGATCAAAGGTTTCCGTACTGTTTATTTCTTAGCTAGAAGTTACTTTACTTGCTAAAGAGAACCCTAATTTAGAAGCGCTACATCTTTACTCATGTAGAGAGACCACAATTTCAATGAGGCCACGAGATAATGAGAGATAAGGAATTTATGTAGACATGGCAGAATTACATACTTCGAATTAAAATTGAAACTATACAATAAATCTCTCCATCATTGGATGGCTACAACATGGAAGTAAAGAAGCTATGTTACTTACCTTTTTCTCATCTGTAAATTTGGAGATTTTTACCCAGCAATGAGGACCCATTTTCAGCTATGTTCTGGCCCATTGCTGCCTTCCTGGCTCCGAACGCTTCTGGGTATATCTGCGGAAAATTATCTTCCACACCTTTTTACTTCCTCTGCCAACACCACATTTGTACAGATATATCATTGCAATCTTTTTGCAATATATCACCTCATTAGTCTTTGCTTTAAATCAAAATAATACTGAGTAAACCTTATATACCCCTTGAACTAAAGCGAGCCAAGAACATATTCTCGAGACTTGCCACTCTTACCCCGAGACCAAGTCCGAATTTGCCTCTCTGCGACAACTCACTGTGAATGGCGAGAGGAGGAAGAGCAATGCGAGAAGTTAAAATGAACCATAAACCTCATTAGGAGACCCGTGACTCAAAATTAAAAACTGTTTCCCAAATTATTTCCCTAACATTAATCCCTCCCCCTCACCTCAATTCCTGTGGTGTGTGTTAAATTTCGAGTTTTAATCCCCAAACTCAATTCTCGCACTTTTCTTTGGAAGATTTAAAATTGCCTCCCAATCTTTCGGCTCACCAGGGACATAAAATGTATGGTTGGAATCATTCTTCAGTGATTCTAAATCTCCAATAACTTTCAGTTTCAATTAGTCTTTAATTAATAAAAAACAAAAGAAAATCTATCAATCTTATAGCCTATTCTTAATTTCTAATGAAGGAGTTAGGAAATGGCTTTCTTTAGGAATATTTGTCCCAGGCAATGATTTTTAAGGAGAGATTCAGAATCTGAGGTTTTGATGTCCTGAAAGCCTTTGCCATACGAAAATGGAAAGCGAAGAAGGAAAATTTTTAATGGAATTTTTGGTTTTGCTTGGTCTATTAGATTTTAAAATTTTAACTCTATACACCAGTTCAAGAACTCTAAATTGAAAACTGAAAATAGATAATCGCGTATGTAGATCTATAATTCTATTCTCCTTTGAACCTTACTTGAATTATCGGATTCGTCCCAGGTACTTGCAATTAATTTCCACTTTTTGGATCATTTAAAGTCCTAATTGCGCTATCTAATGTTGTGGATGACTCGCTATCTAACCTTTGAAATACCCTCCATTTCACGCGGTTCATTTGTAGAAAAGAGTTTTCAATATAATCAGCAAAACCTCAACTCATGATTCATATGAGCTACTCACAAGCCACAGGAGATAAGGTGAATTTTATGTAATCCCATGGTATTACAACTCTAGGAGATTGCCACTAATCATTTCTTTAACTGGAAAAGTCTATGCAAGGAATTTACCAAGTTTGATATCTTGTAATTGATGGGAAGACCTTTCAAAGACTAAGATCAAGTCGTTCACATTTTTGAAAATTAATGGCATTTCAGTGAGGTCATTCGATTGCTATAAGCCTCTAATAACGTTGGTATCCAGGTTTTGTATCGATGATATATACGTTACTCAACTTACTTTAATTAGTATATTGTTAAATTTGTGCTTACTTTTTCAATATTTTTTAATATATCTTAATATTGAGACTGTTCAAGCTACATTTCCGCACAAAGACACTTAGAATATATGGCTTAATTTATTACTATACGATTTCTCGTTCGAATACTTATACAAATATGGGTTTATACTAGAACCAAACCATACCCCTAATCCTTGAACGCAAAATTAGTTCGTATAGGGAAGACTAGGATTTTAATTTGCGTGAAGGATGCAGCAATCGAGTAAACACATCCTGAGATACACAATTTCTCAAGTAAATTAGGACGTCGTTGGGTATCACATGACGCCCTGTAAGCAGTAAGGATCCAAACATAAGCAGTAGGACTGGGGGAGCTTCATTTAAACCATATAACGGACAGTTAAAAATCTCCTTCAAATTAACAAATGACTCGAAATTTAATCCCCATGTCAAAATTGATACAAATTTGGATTTATATGGTAAAATGATGGAAAGACCAATTGGGTGGAAGTTCGTAAATTCTATCTTTCATTTAAGTGGAGAAAATTTAGGAAAGAATTTGTCATTGTGATAGAACGAGTTCAGAGCTGCATTCATTTCAACTTCTATCACATTTTATTTAAAACCATGAGGCTACCCACGTGCATCTTCGATTCGAGGCTTGGAGTCTTATCAACAGCTACCGGACGCCAATGTTTAAACAAGGAGGTTATCGTCCCACCCGTTCGCCCCCATACGCCGACCTCGCCAGATCGAGTTAGGCTTATGAGCAGATAAGGCATTGTTCCCCGGCTCGGCTGTGCGTTCCCTCGAAGCTTCCACCCCATTCTCCCCCACGCCAAGGAGATGTCCTGGCTATTTATATGAAAACTTTACCACTAAGATCAGATGGAAGATCCAGATTTTCGTCGCGAAACATCACCACGACCCTCTCTCCCTTTGTGCGCCAAGGGATCTCGACCTCGAGATTCACCATCACTTATCCAGAAGGAGGACAATATTCCTTGAGTGCCAAAGGTTCGAGCCTTTAGTGACGCCAAGTCCCCAAGGCATCCCCCCCCCTGTTGTTCAAGGAGAACAGCATTAGAACAGCCATTGTTCGTTTTGAGCCCTTCGCCAAGAAACGGTTCTCATCCCCCCCTGTTGTTCAAGGAGAATAACATTAGAACAGCCATTGTTCATTTTGAGCCCTTCGCCAAGAAACGGTTCTCACCCCCCCCCCTGTTGTTCAAAGGAGAACAACATTAGAACAGCCATTGTTCTTGAGCCCGTAGACAAGAGACGGTTCTCATCCCCCCCTTTGTTCAGAAGAGAACAACCTAGAACAGCCATTGTTCGTCAAGCCGTTCGTTGAGTAACGGTTCTCCTTTCCAAGACGCCACGTCAGGATCCTTTTATCCCTCACCATCGGCTGGAACTCGCCAGCGGACCGAATATTCCTTCAAGTACCTTCCACTGCACCCTAATGAAGTTACGTAAGCCAAGCGTCACCTTTTGAGTATTGATCCCTTATTTGTCAATTCTATCCTGTGCTTTAAATGGTTTATCGAACCATCCCATCTCTTTAACTCCATATTTGTTTTACCTTTTTTGATCCCTTAAATCCTTGGATTAGCCCGAGTCTCCACGACCCTTTCCATTCTGTTGTCAATATTTTCCGTTTTTGTGTTTGCTGATAGTTATTATTAATAAAACTCTATTTTATTAATGATAGCAATATTATTATCCTTGAGCTCAGTTCCACTTCTTAAGCATTTTGAAGATACATAATATCGGCCGCCAGACAGTAAAACGCACTCTAAAGATAATTAAGGAAGTTCCCTCAACGAATAGTGATATATGGTATATCGTCGGGAGTCATTCTACGACATATATATATATATATACTATTTAATTTGGTATCAGGTGTGTAAGGTTTAACGCTATATCTTTGCAAACACTGGTCTCAGTCGAGTAAAGCATAGTGTTATTCGTTATAATAATAGAATATAGTAGTTCCCTTTTGTTTTAACGATTGCTATCCCCTTTTTTTTGAAACTTAAGAAGCTGGAGTAGCTCAAGGAACGGTTATAATAATTTGTTTGTGTTTTTTTGTGATTTTAGTCAGTGGTTATTTAGATTGAGAAACCAAGTACGAATAGGTCACTGCCCATATTTAGGTAGGCTAATTCTATAGAGGCATAATTCTTGTTGCGAGGAAGTTTAGTTGGTTGACTAGTGCGCCCCCAAGTGCAAAGATGACTCAGTTTGAAATCTTTAAAGCGCAAGGAGAGTCCTGTGGACTTTCCGGAAAAGAACTAATTGAGTACATTCAAGAGGAGCAAAGAAAAGAAAAAGAAATCCAACGAGAAGAAGGAGGGGAACGGATAAGACAAGCTGAGCTTCAGATTGAATTAGCTCGGATTAAAGCAGAAGTTCAAAGAAAAAAGGTAGAAAAAGAAAGAGAAAGAGAGGAACGGGAAAGAGTAATCCAACGAGAAGAAAGAAGGACGGATTCGCGCCCCTTCCCAGGAAAGCTGACAAAGTTTCCGAGCCCCGTAAAACCCCCAAACTTCTTTCCCCAAAACCAATAACGGGACTCCAAACCTCCCGTTAAGACTTCTCCTCCATCTCTCTTCCCGAAGCGACCAACCATATGCTTCACCTGTGGTGTAGAAAACCACATAAGCTGGAATGGCCCCCAAAATTCTAGGCTTAAGAGCGGACCAGCCCACCAAGTTCACCAGATTAATGCAACCCCGGCTCCCCCGGTGGTGCAGACCCAAGCAGAAACTTCTCCCCCTCCGTCAGGCCACCAGGTAAATTTTGTTTTTGGTAAAAGTTCATCGGGAACTTTGAAATATGAGGAGGGCAGCGTGGACAGCTGTCGAGTATCGACTCTCGTCAAGGACACAGGATGTACATGCTTCATCGTGTCCGACGAACTCCTCCCAGTGGCCTCTAACCACGAAAAATTTGCGGTGGTACATGACCAACTTGGGCGGGCGAACCGATTCCCCGTCGCTAGATGTTACCTGCAGTGTTAATATTATAATGGCTGGGCTGAAGTCATTGTAGCACCCATAAAATTCTGTTCCGTACTTATAGGACAGAGCCCCCAAGTAAGTTTCGACCCTGTGTTTCAGGCCGCCCTTCCTCAAGGCCGAGATAAGAAAGAAGCCCAGGAGCCCGTCCCCATCAGAACCCCGATACCGCCCGATTTCTCGGAAACCTTTAACCAGGACTTTAGGACGGCACAAAAGGAGTGTAAATCACTAACTCCCTTAGGTGATAAGGCCCCAGACAAGGACACGGAGACTGTCCGTGGACCCCAAGAAAAAAAGAACCCCCAACACGCCCATGGAGATACCTTCGTAGAACTGGACGAAGCATCGGCGCTTGAAGAGGATTGCCCCGCGGAGTCCCTTAATGTAATTCAGGCAGTGTGCATCCAACCTGATGCCGATTACCCTCCTCCTTCCCTACCAGGCGAGCCTTTGGAACCCTCTGACCTGGATAGTGACGCACAGCTGACACCACGTCAGAAGAGTCAGCTCCAAGAACTAATTAAATGGAATCACCATTTATCCACCCTATTAGCTCTTTTCGAGCAACTGCGTGAAAATGGCCTCACCATTGGCCCCAGCAAATGCCAGTTTGCCCACGAAACCATCAAATATTTGGGTTTCAAAATAGGACAAAGCAAGTCAGGTCCCCACGAGAACAAGATTAAGGCAATCGCCGACATGCCCCTCCCGATTACAAAGAAGCCATTGAGATCGATCCTAGGATCAGCTTCTCCCTATCAGCGATTTGTTCCGAATTTCGCTGCAATTTCGGCCCCCCTATGCCCCCTTCAGGAAAAGAATTTCTCCGATCGTTTACGTTGGAATGATGTCGCTGTTTCCCATTTTAATCAGCTCAAAAGTAAGTTCATTTCTGCCCCCATTTTTAAGTTGCCCAACTCGGAAAAATCCTTTGGGGGTTAAGACCGACGTGATCAACGAGGGCATTGGAGGTGTACTCCTTCAATACGCGGATGACAGAACGAGTCATCCAGTTGCATATGCTAGTCGTCAATTATTACCACGCGGAAAGAGATATGCCACTAGAGAAAAGATAGCTCTATCAATTATCTGGGTCATAGACAAATTCAAGCTGTACTTGATATGTAAAGAATTTCGAATAGGAACCGACCACCGTCCGTTAGCCTATATTAGGAATTTGAGACACTCAAACGGCCGCATCATGCGCTGGAGTTTACTCTTGCAAGAGTGGCAATTTAAAATAAATTATATCAAAGGTTCCGATAACCAGGTCGCTGACGCACTCAGTAGGAATGCGTTACCGAATAGCGTAGAATAATTGTATTCATAGGATTAGTATCTCCATGTAGGTATATACCATCTTATACGACTTAATATAAGATTCTTTTGTAATATAATTAATTAATGTATATGTCTGAATTTTGTAACGCTCAATGTCTAATTTTTTTGATGTATATATATTTGTTTTATTAATTTACGTATAAATTATTTTGTCGCGTATGTACTAAGTTTATATCCTTTCATTGTTACATGCCCTTTTTTTTTCTCTCTGATTAAGTTGTATTAAAGGTTATTTTCCCCTGTAATCTAAAGATCAAAATAATCATGTATTGAGGTAATAATATTTAGGTGCAGGAAGATACGGTTGGTACAAGAAAACGAGTTCCCTACAACGGAGCTCTATCGTTGTCCCTTCTCTCTTTTTTTTTCGAAGTGACAACTTCCCCTGGAATGGAGGGGTGTGATAGAACGAGTTCAGAGCTGCATTCATTTCAACTTCTATCACATTTTATTTAAAACCATGAGGCTACCCACGTGCATCTTCGATTCGAGGCTTGGAGTCTTATCAACAGCTACCGGACGCCAATGTTTAAACAAGGAGGTTATCGTCCCCCCCGTTCGCCCCCATACGCCGACCTCGCCAGATCGAGTTAGGCTTATGAGCAGATAAGGCATTGTTCCCCGGCTCGGCTGTGCGTTCCCTCGAAGCTTCCACCCCATTCTCCACCACGCCAAGGAGATGTCCTGGCTATTTATATGGAAACTTTACCACTAAGATCAGATGGGAGATCCAGATTTTCGTCGCGAAACATCACCACGACCCTCTCTCCCTTTGTGCGCCAAGGGACCTCGACCTCGAGATTCACAATCACTTGTCCAGAAGGAGGACAATATTCCTTGAGTGCCAAAGGTTCGAGCCTTTAGTGACGCCAAGTCCCCAAGGCATCCCCCCCCCCTGTTGTTCAAGGAGAACAGCATTAGAACAGCCATTGTTCGTTTTAAGCGCTTCGCCAAGAAACGGTTCTCACCCCCCCCCTGTTGTTCAAGGAGAACAACATTAGAACAGCCATTGTTCATTTTGAGCCCTTCGCCAAGAAACGGTTCTCACCCCCCCTGTTGTTCAAAGGAGAACAACATTAGAACAGCCATTGTTCTTGAGCCCGTAGACAAGAGACGGTTCTCACCCCCCCCCCCTTTGTTCAGAAGAGAACAACCTAGAACAGCCATTGTTCGTCAAGCCGTTCGTCGAGTAACGGTTCTCCTTTCCAAGACGCCACGTCAGGATCCTTTTATCCCCCCCCTTCGGCTGGAACTCGCCAGCGGACCGAATATTCCTTCAAGTACCTTCCACTGCACCCTAATGAAGTTACGTAAGCCAAGCGTCACCTTTTGAGTATTGATCCCTTATTTGTCAATTCTATCCTGTGCTTTAAATGGTTTATCGAACCATCCCATCTCTTTAACTCCATATTTGTTTTACCTTTTTTGATCCCTTAAATCCTTGGATTAGCCCGAGTCTCCACGACCCTTTCCATTCTGTTGTCAATATTTTCCGTTTTATTGTTTACTGATAGTTATTATTAATAAAACTCTATTTTATTAATGATAGCAATATTATTATCCTTGAGCTCAGTTCCACTTCTTAAGCATTTTGAAGATACATAATATCGGCCGCCAGACAGTAAAACGCACTCTAAAGATAATTAAGGAAGTTCCCTCAACGAATAGTGATATATGGTATATCGTCGGGAGTCATTCTACGACAGTCATATTCGAATTTGGTCTCAAAAGGATTTTTTTTTACTTTGAATAATGAACGGAAGAAAAGGCCTTTAAGCCATTGACCCTAATGGCGGGTGCTTTCCGCGGTAGAAAATGGTAAAAAACCGAACATTTTAAAGTTGTGCAGAAGGTGGAAAAAAAGGAAAAATAATATATGACATAAAGTTTTGTTTGGATTTGAATGAATTGATTGGAGACAGACCAAGAGGGAAATGTTCTGAGGCCAATGAGATAAGGTCATTCGAAAGTTTTCCTTTTCTCTTTCGTTTTTATATTATGATTGTTTTACGAAATCTCGAGAAAAAAAATTTCCTAGTTTCTTTTCTACTGATTTCCGACTTTATTCTTTAAATTTGATTGATAAATACAATTAATTTTAGACGCTCATTCCCTTTACAATCTGGATCTCTTATCTATCTTGCCTATACTGCTTCTCTTAATGGTATAAATACTCATACAATAATACGTATAATCTATATTGGCTAATGTTGTATTTTAATAATATTCAACTATTCCACATCTCTATATACTAACATAGTATCCGTATTAAGACAAAAAGAAGAATAAAATAAGAAGAAAAAAAGAAACCGTGGATTATCAATGCGAATATCATTAGTGGATGTGGTTCTCTGTGGTCGCGTGCAGTCTAGGATTGGAGAGATAAGTTCAACGTAGATTCTTTAGGAACACTTTTTTATTTCTCATAATTTTCAAGGTGAATGCTCCTGGGGAGAGTAAAATAGCGATAAAAAGAGCTAAAGAATTTAAGAAAGCGAGTAAAGTTTGGAAATAACTTATTTCTTTAAATATGGCGAGCGCCGAATGACTATGAATAAACAAGGCACTAAAGATGCGACGTCTGGCTCCAGTGACGTCATGCAGATTCAAACGGCTTATTTTCTCTCTCATCGTGACTCGACCGTTAGATCCCCGAATATAATATTACAAGCAATATAGATTTATCTGGTATTTGTTGCAAATGCCGTTGATTACTGTAGCTTACAGGCTTGGCAGAGGTCAAGAACTAAGGTCGCCAAACTTTTCTACTCTAATTCTTTGATCTGGAAATTTTCCTTACAATTTACAGGCACAAGCTCGGCCAACCAGCTATATAATATTAAGGGTATCCTTTCACCATACTGGTCTGAATTCATAATCTTACTCTTTCTGCTGAATAATAATTTAATAAGTTGGTTTTACTAAAGTGTGTTTTTATATCTTGAATTATATATATATACCGGGTGTCCCAGAAATAAGTTAACCGTAATTTTAATTAGTATAACTCAAAAACTATTGGAGACTTTTGGAGTCTGCAAAAAGTGTTTTATTTACCAATTATTCATCTGTCGATTCAATAAATTCATTAAATTTCCTTTTATGATTTTAATATGTACACTAATGGGTTTAGTGGAGGCTATCAAAAATATGTTTGCGCAAGGAAGTAAAATAATGAAACGAAGCCTACCAAGGATAGGCCACCGTTCACTTTCAAGAGAAGCGTAGGGAGGCTAGGTAGGCTAGGTCACTGTGCAATTCTTCAAGCAAAGTCTAGGCCATTTTACAGTGTTTTTTCAGCCATGCTGTGGTGGGGTCTCGTCATTATTGCTTACTAAGCAAATCAAGGCGTTTCTGTGTAAAAGTTTAATTGCATAGAACTTTTTTAATCATGCAAAAGATCAACGCGCATTTACAAACTTTATTAAGACTGGCAGTATTAAACAAGTACAAGATTCATTGGAACAACGTATCCCAGGTAGGCACCAAGCAAGCAAGCCCACAATCGGGAAAAATGTTCACAAATACCGACATGAAGGAACATGCTTAAATCTAAACAAAGGTCGTTAAGTTGTAAGAGAATAACAGAAATAATCGAAAATGTCCCGATGACACTTCTTCAAAATCCACATGTATCAATCAGAAAGAATGGGTTGCAATTGTCAAAGTCATCATTTAACTACATTATTAAACATGAATTAAAATGGCATCCCTATAAGATGCATGCAAGACACCAGCTTCTTGAAACTGATTGTCATTGTCGTAGACAATTTGAAGAATGGCTTCTTCATAAACCTTCTCGTTTCTTGGAAAACATTGTGATTGGTGATGAGGCAGCCTTTTGTATGAATGGAAAGGTAAATAGCCATAACATTCGGCAGCATGCGCCGCTGAACCCTCCCCCCCTCAGCATTCAACTTTGACACACGTATTTGGCAGCAGAAAGTGTCTCTGTGGATCGGAATATGCGAGAATGGCTACCTTGTCGGCCCATTGTTTTACGAGAATTACTTGAATGGTGCTGCCTACCTGAACATAATCCACGAAAGGGTCTTCCCGGAACTCCGCCAGATTTACGGCAATCAATTCAATAGACTTTGGTGGATCCAGGACGGCGCACCAGCTCATAGACAGCTTGATGTAAGAACAAAACTAAGAGAAACGTTTGACAAACGCATTGTCGCGCTAAATCATGGAATTGAATGGCTTCCAAGATCCCCTGACTTAACACTGTGCAATTATTTCTTATGGGGATATCAAGAAAATAAAGTGTATTCTACTCCAGCATAAAGCATTAGCCAGTTAAGCGATAGTATCACACGTGAAGTTGATAGACTTAAGGAAAATCACAAGTTAATCAAAAAGTTTGTTCAATCAATGCGATCAAAGGTGCAACTGTGCTTGGAAAAAAATGGAGGAGATGTGGAAGGAAACAGTGCTTAGAAAATTAAAAAATGAATTTGTATTACCCATACGAAGAGGTGTTATTGTTAAAAATGGATTTGAATATATTTGTTGATATTAACTTCGAAGTTTCATTATTTTACTTCCTTGCGCAAACATATTTTTCATACCCTCTACTTAACCCATTAATGTATTAATAGGTTTTGAGTTATAGAAATTTAAAGTACGGTTAATCATTTTCTGGAACACCTCATATATATATATATACATATATCACTTATTGTCGTAGAATGCCGAGCTAATATATGTTTATTTGTTTTATTAACTTTTAATAAACCAAATAACTTTAAATTTAGGCGAATGTTCGTGCCTCGGTGATCGCTTAGGATCGGGCTCTAGGAGTGCTAAACTTGATTTTTATTCTATTGAATGAATAAACTGGGTTTCTTTCTTGACCTTATCAAATATTGCCACTTCAATTCGTTCGGGGATAATTAAAACAGTGAATTTACTGAAGAAAAATATACTTTAATAAACATAACTCACCTCACTAATTAACATTAAAACACACAGATCTAACACACGTATAAAAAGAAAATGGGCTTACAGACTCGAGTAGATATAAAATTTTACGGGGGAACAATTTTTAAGTTAATAGCGTTGACTTTGGCCAGACATCCGCTAAACTAATTTTTATGCACGGGGACATAATTAACAGAATTATTCTTTACTTACATACGGTAATGGGGATTAATACCAGTTTCCAGTTAGAATATATTCGGGTGTTTTCGTTCCTGAGAGGCGTAGCTTAAGTTGTTTGCAGTTTGCTCTCCAAGATGGCACTACTCGGGCCTAAAGGGGGATAAGTGACGTCACACGGAATTTCGAGTTGGCGTAAGAGAATTAAAACATAGATGGGTTGGTTCTCGTACCTTTATGACCTTGAAAAGGTTTCTAATCTTGAGATATGTTTATATTCTTTCCTAGCGATTTGGGTCTCGCTTATATAATTCCGATTTTGGATGAGAAATCTATCTAGTTTGGAGTTGTCATACTTAGTTAGAATAAGATTTGGAGTCCTCAATCTGTGTAGGTTGATACTCACTAATCTTGGGGCTCGAACGTAGCCAAGCTTCCTTGGTACAATCTGGTATTGTAAAAGGACTTCAAATTCTCCTTAACTTGCAATAACTATGTACCGGGGATTTTTGAGTCTTCTTGTCGAACTCGAAAAATCTTCTGTCAACCGGTTACTGTCTTGTCTCTATGGTGAGAACGAACAAAAAAGCCCCGTTTACACGGGTCATCCTGTTATATACCCAACTTACTCCCGCTGAGGTAGGTGGGGAGGTGGATGGGGGGGAGCCTCGCAAGGTGGGACCTCGGGTTGGTCTGTCGCTCTTTTGCGTCTTGTCGCACAGGGAGGGGGTACTACGAGATCTTGTGGCTCGGAAAGGGGGTAATACGAGATCGGCAGTTTGCACTTTTGACTGGATTGTTTATAAGTAAACCCTCGAAGTGCCTGCCTTTTGAGCTGAGGTCAGGAATCAGTCTCGCATCACTTACCATTTTGCCCGTTATCCTATGTTACCGGAGAACCTCGAAGTGGCAAAGCTAAACCCAGATCTCTTTAGTTATTTTTTTCCGTTAGAATCGATATATATATATATATATATATATATATATATATATATATATATATATATATATATATATATATATATATATATATATATATATACTAATTTCTCATTATAACTCTACATTCCTTTACCCTTAAGATGATCTGGGTGTGGGGGGGGGAATCGCCTGTGCTCTACGCAAAGAGTCCTACTAAAACATCTGTACAAAAAGCTACTCGACCGATAGTGGGAACGCTCCACTCACATCACTCTTATTGATTGAATTATGTCCTCCGTGCGCCTAATTAACATTTACCTTACCCGATTCTACGAAATACACAAACTAAACTAAAACATTAGCGATACACTTATAGGTACAAAATAAACCAATTAAATAAATTCTATCTACACACAAAACAAATTACCGTTTGTAAACTATATTAACCTGGTATTACATTATGGCTAATGCTTTCAGTACTCCAGTCGCATACGCTGTTTCCTACATCGTGAGTTTTCGACTGGCATAACATATGTCGAATGAATTTGCGGTAGCATGGGGTGGTTCCTACGAACGAACGAACTTGCTTTTTGGTTCGGGGTAGCGGCATCTTTATTAAGGCATCTACCCGATTCTGTCTTGTGGATAAACCGTTTTTCCCAATTTTGACTCCTAACTCAGAGATGGCCACATCAGAAAAGTAGTATTTAGACGTTCCAAACGTGTGAATGCGTTCGCAGGGACGCTTTGAGACGGCGCTACGTGCATGTAAGGGTCCTTCCCGTGTAGTGGTAGTCACGTACACGTGGTCAGGATAGAAGGATGGCCTCTTCCAGCCACCTACACATCTTCTTGCTTCTTCTCTTTTAATCTTTATTTGCCTATTTACTCTTGACTTTTCTTCTCGGGAGTTGAGTTGATCTACATCAGGGAGAGGAGATTGATCTTCCCGACATTCTTCGTTCATTTCTTGTTTCATTAAACTCTCTTTAGAACCCTCATTTTCTTGAAAGTAGCTTGGTACTACCGTTTTAATCACTGCATTTGACCTTGAGTTTTCGGGCACCATCATTGTTTTATGAGAATCTTTATTTTCTGGATTTTGCTCAGGCAGCGATTCTGCACATTTATTTTGATTTTGCGAAGATTTCTCAGTCAAAACTTTTTCTTTAAAAGTTTCTTTGATTGTCCTGTGATCAGGAGAAACTTGTTTGGCTACAGCTTGCTTATTAGGCGTATGTATTACTCTTCTTATATTTATTCTTCTTTTTTCTTCTTCATTCTCTCTCTTCGCTACCTTCCACTCCGGGGGGGGGAGGGACGGCACCACATCCGTCACAGTCTTGACGACTCGTAAACATATCCCTTCGTCCACATGTTTCTTGGACGAAAACAAATGGGTCGAAACTGTGTGTCTCTCATTCGCGGGTATATGGGTGACTACTAATTGAGCTATCGGATTTGAAGAGAGTTGCGCACTCTGGCCTATTAATACAGAGCAAAATCTAATAGGCGCTGCTACTACGTCAGTCCAGCCAGAAAAATATTTCGATTATATGTGGCATCGGACGACAGGGAACTTAGTGGGTCTACCCAGGAAATCCTGGACGACCACGAACTTCTGGTGCTGGGGGCTGATAGGGGGAAGCAATTGGTTTGATATAACGACAGAAGTACACCCCGTATCACGTAACACGGTTGAGACTCAGCGACCATTTAGGAACCCAGTATCGAATTTTAATCCTTCGGGAGAATTTTTGATGTATACAAAATTTACCTGCTGTTCAGGGGAATTCGATGTGGTCAAAGACGGTGAGGGATACGAAGCTTGTTCTTATTCCAATGTTGCCGTCAGGTTATGTACCTGCTGGTTCGAGGGTGACTTAAGCCTCAAATTTTGGGGCAATTGTAGCTAAGGTGCCTTGGATGCCACAACTATAGCCAGTTATGGGGTTTCTTGGATTTACGGCAATCCTGACGAATTTAGGGGAGTTATTTTGCGGGGGTTTATAGGGATAATCCCCTTCCCTTGGGGAAAAGGGTTTCTGCTGATACCCACCTTTCTTGGGGGACGAGGGCTTGTTTGTATTACACTCTTTAGGATATAACCTATGGTTTGATGAATGCAAGTCGGCTTCTGACACACACTCATCGAAGGACTCTGGTCTCCTGTCCTTGACAAAGGCCCATTATTCTGGAGGAAGCGTGCTTAATAGCTGGTCCTTCAGTATGAAGTCGATGAGTGAGTCAAAATCATTTCTCACTCGAGCTGACTCTAACCAAAATTCGAGGTGTCTCCTGAGAATAAAACCAAATTGTCGGTAGGTTTGTCCGAGCTGAACCCTAGGCTGCCTAAATTTATCCTATAGTCTTCAGGATTCAGGTTAATCGCTCTCAATAGTTCTGCTTTTAGGGTGCAATAGTCTATCGTCGCCTCAGATGGTAGAGAGACGAATATGTCTCTTACTCGAGTACTGAGAAGGGGGAGTAATCTGGCGATACCGTTTGTTTTGATATCCCAGTGATTCACTTCAAAAAAAATTTTGAAGTGCGAAAGGTACGCGTATAGGTCGTCTTCGTCCTTGTACGCTGGCAACTTCATAGTTGGAACCTGCGATGTCCCAGTCCTGGAACCCACGTAATGCACTTCCGCTTGGTCCTTACTTAATGCTCTCTCGTGTTCTCTTATCTTTTCCCTCTCTTCTGCCTGCATTTTAACATCTTCTCTCCTTATTTCCCTTTCCGTCCTTTCTTTATCTTGGACGTACGCAAGGAGTTCTTTGTCCTTTAGTCCCAAGGTTTGACCTTGTTTAACAAATAATTCAAACGAAGACATATTGGCTATGTTCGTCAAAACCTCACCACTGTAACGAACGTTACGCATGTAACTTGGAGTCCCTTAGTTATTATTTCCCTAACCTTACCTCTCTCTAAACCTCTTAATTGGATTATTCCTATCCGAAAACAAGACAGCACACTACACAACACTCTTCGTTGAGTTATAATTTCTACCTTCGTAACTAGACTTTACTGAATCTTTAAGACTTTTTTGAAGTCTCGTTATTTAAATTTTCCTCGAACGGGTTGGCAAATATTTGTTATAATAAGGGCTTAACTTTGGGTTCTTCTGACTTAACCGCAATAACCTGACACCACTTAAATAATATGTCGTAAAATGCCGAGCTAATATATATTTATTTGTTTTATTAACTTTTAATAAACCAAATAACTTTAGAATTGAGGCGAAGCTCGTGCCTCGGTGATCGCTTGAGGATGGGGCTCTAAGAGTGCTAAACTTGATTTTTATTCTAGTAAATGAATAAACTTGGTTTCTTTTTTGACCTTATCAAATATTGCCCCTCTAACTAGTTCGGGGATAATTAAAACAGTGCATTTACTAAAGAAAAATAGACTTTAATAAACATAACCTACCTCACTAATTAACATTAAAACACACAGATCTAACACACGTATAAAAAGAAAATGGGCTAAGGGGGCTAGCTCTCGAGGCTCAAGTAAATATAAAATTTTACGGGGGAATAATTTTTAAGTTAATGGCGTAGACTTTGGCCAGACATCCGCTAAACTAATTTTTATGCACGGGGACATAATTAACAGAATTATTCTTTACTTACATACGGTAATGGGGATTAATACCAGTTTCCAGTTAGAATATCTTCAAGGGTTTTCGTTCCTGAGAGGCGTAGCTTAAGTTGTTTGCAGTTTGCTCCCCAAGTGTGCGCTACTCCGGCCTAAAGGGGGATAAGTGACGTCACACGGAATTTCAAGTTGGCGTAAGAGAATCAAAACATAGACGCCGATGAGGAGGGTTGGTTCTCGTACGTTTATGACCTTGAAAAGGTTTCTAATCTTAAGATATGTTTATATTCTTTTCTAGCGATTTTGGTCTCGCTTATATAATTTCGATTTTGGATGAGAAATCTATCTAGTTTGGAGTTGTCAAACTTAGATAGAATAAGATTTAGGGTCCTCAATCTGTGTAGGTTGATACTCACTAATCTTGGGGCTCGAACGTAGCCGAGCTTCCTTGGTACAATCTGGTATTGTACAAGGACTGCAAATTCTCCTTAACTTGCAATAACAATGTACCGGGGATTTTTGAGTCTTCTTGTCGAACTCGAAAAATCTTCTGTCAACCGGTTACTGTCTTGTCTCTATGGTGAGAACGAACAAAAAAGCCCCGTTTACACGGGTCATCCTGTTATATACCCAACTTACTCTCGCTGAGGTGGGTGGGGATGTGGATAGGGGGGGGGCTTGCAAGGTGGAACCTTAGGTTAGTCTGCCACACAGTTGCGTCTTGTGGCTCGTAGAGGGGGTAATACGAGATCGGCAGTTTGCACTTTTGACTGGGTTGTTTATAATTACACCCTCGAAGTGCCTGCCTTTTGAGCTGAGGTCAGGAATCAGTCTCGTATCACTTACCATTTTGCCCGTTCTCCTATGTTACCGGAGAACCTCGAAGGGGCAAAGCTAAACCCAGATGTCTTTAGTTATTTTTTTCCGTTAGAATCGATACATATATATATATATATATATATATATATATATATATATATATATATATATATATATATATATATAGATTCATTGCGTGTTATGTAAATATCATCCAGAAGGAGGGTGAAGTAAGGAACATGTGAGAATGTTTACTTCTCTGATTTCAATGACGAGATTCGGCGTCTCCTTTGGCTAAATCCAGTAAGGGATTCATCGAGCTGACCAAATTCTGCATATAGCTGATCCCAATTCCCCCTCCTCCTCCTGCCCCCTCCCACTCATCTGCTTGGTGAAATGCAAGTAAATGGACAAGAACATACTGACAGAGTGAGGGAGAAGGGTGAGGAACGAAGAGAAACTTTGTCTCCACCCGAGATACCTCTCTATAAAATACAAAGTTCCTACCAAACAGCAATGTGGTTCAGTGATGCCTTACTAGTGTCGGGTATGATAATCCCTTAAAGGTAAAGAAATACAACTACAGAATCCCTCTTGCCCCAAAGCCAAGAGGGCTCAGATGCAATAGAGTGTATGGTGGCCCCCAACTCCATTACTTGGACTGCCCTAACATCCGCCCCCTCAATGAGCGACCTCTCGATGCACTTGAAGGAAGTGGTAGGACTTTCTGGGGTGGCTACCTATGAGAGAGACGGAGGTTAAAATATGTTAGTTTTAAGATACTTAATTAATAGACATTTCTTTAAATAATCAAATTATTGCCATTTATGAGATTTAAAAACAAAATAAAGTAGAAACTCTTTTTTTAAATATCTAACATCTTATTTCTTCTATTGGACAATAGCTCTCTACTGATGCTTCTTGAGACGTATCAAGTAAAATTTATTTTTTAAATCATATTGTATTTGTAAAATAAATTACGTAATAAGTTAACTATTCATTTTTAAAATTATCAAATCTAAGGAGAGTATGTTATTAATCATCGTCCATTACCTACTACCTAATTTTTCCGATTTATTAATGTGGCTTCCTTTAAAATGATCCGGCATTTCACTGCTTGGGAGAGCAACGTTTCGAAGTTTGAAACAAAGAAAAGAGCACAAATCTGTTGAGAGGAAACTAAATCTTAGAAAGATAAAAACAAGCACTTGAATGCAGACATTTTTCGAAAATTTTCAAAGATATTACTCCTCTATCTAAGGGTTCGAAAATATAAAACTATTCAATAAAATAATGAACAAACGTAAAGAAACAAAAACATTGTCCACTAACAAAATTCCCTCTGTCATATGTAGTTAGAGAAAAAAGCGCCATGCGGACGGAAATCTTTGAGCAGTTCCCTGAGAAGCCGACCTCCTTTTCGCAATAAGAAAAGCAATGGATGGACTGAGAAAACCGAGGATACTGGCAGAATCTCCGTGAGGTCATGTGAACCAGGCTAAGGTTCCCTTCCGTTGGCGCCGCATCTGATAAGGCAGACTCCCTTCCGGGATCTCGGGGCGAATCCCTTCCGGCGTGCCTCGTATAAAATATCAGATGCTGGCCTCAAAAAATTAGTATCACCATCCCCTTGAACGCGCCGCGTAAACTCTAGATTCGGCTCCACACCACTCGAGTGCGAAGGCACGAATTCTCTGTTGATTAAACGATAGTCTATCGGCAAGTTAATATTATTCTGGAATCTGCTCTCTTCCCGAACGGCGTAGTACTCCTTTGAGGTTAAATGTGGCTATTACAATTACAATTTTGCAATCTCTCTCTCCAACAACTTCCCAAAGCATATCGATAAAAGTAGGCACGCCACCCGCCTCCCGTTGTCCTTTTAACTTCCGAATTCATCTGACCTTAAAATTGTAATTTTTCGAATCCATTCTTTAATTGTAATTTGCCTTTAAATAGTAAAGTATATTTTTGTTTCACCAGTTTCTCTCCCCAGCATGTCTAAGATTTTATATTAATTTGACTAACCGCACTCTTACTTAATTTTATTAATATTCACGCACTTCGGGGTTTCAAATTACCCGAAAGTTTTATCCCGCACCATCTGGCCGGATCAAGGCGAACGAAGGTCGCAGATCTGATCTTGACCTACGACACCATCTGGTCATAAAAATATTTCCAAATTGGTGAAGTTGCTCGCAGTTAAGCAAAAAATTACGACCTATATTGCGAATATATTTCAGGTGAGCTAAAATTCCTTTTAGTGAAAAAAAATCAGAGCAAAGTAAAAAATCAGTTCATCTATGCGGAAATGCGAAATTACTCAAGTTGTTCCACATAAAGAGAATTATTTTAGCTCTTTTTCAAGTACCAATTTATTTTTCAAAACATCTCATCTCTTTAGAATGGGAGCATAAATGTTCAACATGGCAAAACTTTAGATTTTAAAAACGTTTTGGACTAAATGTCTTTAAATGGGAAATGATCAAACAAGGTGAAATGAGAGAATGTATCTTCGAATTTTAGATTACTAAGTAGAAAATTCCGCAAAAATTATAACAGAAACGATATTGTTTTTTGTGCTTTAAGTGATACTGAAGTTTGATAAGATAAAGTCTTACAAATTGTAATAAATACTTTCTATAACAGAAAAAGGTAAAGATAGGAAAGGCTATATGATAATTGCTACATAATAAAGGAGTTATAGCAATTATTAATTTTAAATAACATGTAGAGACAATCAAGAAACTAATTGCAATGTTAAGATCGATTTATTGATGAAATATTTGACTGTTAATAAATTTAATAAGGGGAAAGAATAATGCTTGCTTTCCCTATTTGATAATTAACTTTATATAAAAGCGCAATGAATATCACACATTAAAGCTGAGCTTTGAAGTACCGCGCTTCTCTTCTCGAATTGAAAGGCAAAAAGGGAGAATGTTGATAGATATTCTCAAAATATAAGCCACAGTCTTTCAATCACAAGGAAAAAAACATTATGTTAAATTATTATATTTATTGAAAGAAATTAGGAACATGAGAATAACTACAAACAACTACATCAATACATATTTTGGTCAATTTTAATGCTACACTGAAACAATAACAATCGTCCAAGCATCTAAGTATAGTGTCGTAGAATTTTCTCCCTTTTTGTTCCATTCTAAGAGTGCTAAGAGTCTCTAATATATTGATATTATAAGAATATCTTAAGGAACAGAGCCGTTCTGAAGCACATAAGGATATATATAAGAGAGACGAACATTAATCCTAAAATAACTTATATTTTACCTTTATCAATTGAATACATAACATCTAAACATTAATTACAGCAATACTCTGAATATTATCCTAAACAAGAATTAATTAAATTAGTTTTCCCACAAAAATTGGTTAATTTCTCAACACACAACAATAATATAAGAATTCGGCTTACGGACTCATGTGAAGTTTAAAGGCCTCAGAAAGGTTATTGACTCACGACGCGTGCCGTGTGTCCAGATATAGATGGGCGAAATTCCACGGTCGTTTTGGCGAGGGTAGCAGCTGGGGGGTCCACAAGTTCTTCCGAGGGGGAGGGTTCTTCAAGGACGAGAACAAATACGGTGCTTTATGCAACACCCAGGCCGTCGTGGTCTCTCTGGCAAGAGTAAGTCGAACTTGGTTCTTAAATCAAGTTATCTTGGAGTGCGGTGTGATCACCCAGTAACGAGCTCGAGGAGGAGCTTTTCTCCTTCGTTCTAATTTCCTTATGGACGAGGACTGAACTCGGGGAAGGTCTTCTTCAAGGGCAAGGATAACGGATGGGGGTTTCTCTGGCCAGAATAAATTAACTTGGTTCCTTACCAAGTTAACTTGAGAGTTCGGTGTGGCCACCGAATAACGGGCTCGAGGGGGAGCCTTTTCCTTCTTCTTTTCTTAATTCCTAAAGGACGAGGAATACCCCTGGTGTTTAAGGTGCACCAGGATATGAGGAGTCCCTCTGGCGAGAGTAAGTTGAACTTAATAAAGTTAACTTATTGTTTGGTTTGATAACCAGGGACTTAGCTCGATGATGAGCTTCTTCTTAGCCCCTTAAGCTAGGTAGCCCTGCCTCTCTTGCAGGGTACTTCTTGTTCTGGCGAGCCAAGTACACTACCTCTCTAGTCTTGGTAGCTCGGCTTTGGATCCGAGGACTTCGTCACCTCGAGACTGACGTATACTACCACGATTTTCCTCAGAGTTCCTCATTTATACCTCGCACCCCCACTGGGGGATGGATAAGGGGGAGAGGGGCTTGAGGACGGCCCCAAGAGAGTTCTTTTGGCCAACGGTTTTTCCCACAAAGTCAAACATCGGCTCCTCGTTAGCCTTCGAGATTGGGAGAAACACGTCTCCAATTTCTTATTTGACGTGAAACTGGATCTCACTCTCCTGGGGGAGATCTTGCATTTTGACCTTTAAGGTCTTTCATGGCGTGGTCTAGTGCAGCGCTGCGGTCACGCGGGACCCGCCGATGCCTTTGGCTGGATGTCTTTGCGGTAACCGTCTTTAAACTGCCCCGCGAGTGAACGGGGGGAGGGGGGAGTGACCATTCCCCTACAACACCTCCCATCGAAGAATTTAATGGGGAGGGGGGATGCTCCCAGGAATTCAAAACAACTTACTCAACCTAGTCGAGATTAGCAAAGTTGTATTTCTTGAGCCCCCTCATACATTAAGTTTCCTTAGTCATGTACGCCCTCGCGCGCGTTTACACAGGCAATGTGTCGAACTAGACATACTCGATTTACAATTTTACGTGAACATAACAAAACCTTAATTCATCGATTACCCACAAAAAAAACAAAAAAACAAGCTACTTCCTTACCTTTCTAAGTTTTTGAGAACTTAAATCCTACCGATAAATATTAACACGTACAAAAAATGAAAACATGGTTTCACGCTCATTAGGTGCTGAAATAACCCTCAATGGTATTTTGTCTCCGCCTATAGAGCAGCTGTCCTTAATCAGGTCCTTTGATGTAGCTGATCCTAAAAAGGTGCTCTAAGACCAATACTTTACCGCGCCTGAGTCGGCCGTTCGGATTATTGAGTCTACCCCAGTATGTTACTAAATGGTAGCGGTATTTCAACCTTCTCGAATTACCCTTTTTATGGTACTTGACTACCCTTGAATTGAACATTATGGGTAGAGCGGCCTGTTGCAGCAGGGCATAATTGATGAGAACTTGAGTCCCATAGCTCTCCTTTAACCAGGTACACGGGAAGATCGTGTCTGGGTTCGAGCTTTGGGGATCGAGAAAACTTTTTCCTGCGAGGTCGTTAATGGGCTTGGCGCTCACTACGACTTGGCGATTTAGCGGTAACTCAGTGGACGTTCCGTTGGAAGAGGAGACTACTAGGGGTAGGGGATACTCATTAGCGTCTACCATTTGAATAGTCTTACCTGGGTGTATCGCAATAGCACCTCTTTCCTCCTTCCTTGTCAACTCATTTGACTCAATTCTCTTAGTAGGTAGTTCCTCAGGTACACCTGCTCGTACCTCTAATCTACCTTCTTCTTCTTCCCTGATAACCCAATTTGGCTGGGTTCTCTTCGTAGGTTTTCCTTTAGGTCCTACTGATGGTACCTCATCCCTACTTCCTACTTCTTCCATCGTTACCCCATTTGGCTGGGTTTCCCTCGATGGTCCTTTCTTAGGTGCAGGCCGGGCTACAACTTTCTCGGCCTCTATGAGATCCTCGATAGGTGCTCTTTCGAGTGCGAGCAATCTTTCCTTTTCTTCTCTCTCTTCTCTTTCAGCTTAAACACGTTCTTTTTCCCTCTGTATTCTTCTTTCATCTATTTCTTTTTTTATCTTTATTCTCCTGTCTTTCGACTCTTTTTCCCTCTTCATTCTCCTTTCCTCGGCTTCTTGTTCTGCTTTCGCTATTTCATTTTCCCGCCGAGTTCTTCTTTCTTCATCTTCCAGCTTTATCTTTAGTCTTCTTTCTTCATCTTCCATTTCTATCCTTATTCTGAATTCTCGTGCTTCTCTTTTCAATAGTATTATTCTTTCGCTTGTTTTACCTCCTCTCAGCATTCTTCTTTACTCTGTTTCTATTTTCCGCTGTATTCAGGATTCTTCACTTTTTCGGTTCATCCGTATTTCCATTAATTTACGTTCTCTTTTATCCTCTCTTATTATATCCTCTGTTTCTCTCTAAAACTTTATTAATTCCTGTTCTTCTTCTATTCTGAATATTATCGTAAACAAGAATTAATTAAATTAGTTTACCCACAAAAATTGGTTGATTTCTCAACACACAACAATAATATAAGAATTAGGCTTACGGACTCATGTGGAGTTTAAAGGCCTCAGAAATGTTATTGACTCTCGACGCGTGCCGTGTGTCCAGATGTAGATGGGCAAAATTCCACGGTCGTTTTGGCGAGGGTAGCAGCTGGGGGGGTCCACACGTTCTTCCAGGGGGGGGGGGGGTAAGGACGAGAACCAATACGGTGCCTTATGCAACACCTAGGCAGTCGTGGTCTCTCTGGTGAGAGTGAGTCGAACTTGGTTCTTAAATCAACTTAAATTGGAGGGCGGTGTGACCACCGAGTAACGAGCTCGAGGAGGAGCTTTTCTCCTTCGTTACTTATTTCCTTATAGACGAGGACAGAACTCGGGAAGGGTCTTCTTCAAGGGAGAGGATAACAAAGGGGGTTTTCTCTGGCGAGAATAAATTACTTAACGTTCGGTTTGGTAACCCGGAACTAGCTCAAGAATGAGCTTTTTCTTAATTCCAGTCTTCCTCAAGGGCAAGTATAACGGAGGGAAATTTCTCTGACGAGAACAAGTTGAACTTGGTTTCTCACCAAGTTAACTAAGAGTTCGGTGTGGCCACCGAGTAACGGGCTCAAGGAGAAGCCTTTTCCTTTTTCTTTTCTTAATTCCTCAAGAACGAGGAATACCCCTGGTGTTTAAGGTGCACTAGGATATGAGGATTCCCTCTAGCGAGAGTAAGTTGAACTTACTAAAGTTAACTTATCGTTTGGTTTGATAACCAGGGACTTAGCTCAAGGATAAGCTTCTTCTTAGCCCCTTAAGGTAGGTAGCCCTGCCTCTCTTGCAGGGTACTTCTTGGTCTGGCGAGCCAAGTACACTACCTCTCTAGTCTCGGTAGCTCGGCTTTGGATCCAAGGACTTCGTCACTTCGAGACTGACGTATACTACCGCGATTGTCCTTTAGAGCTCCTCATTTATACCTCGCACTCCTACTGGGGGATGGGTAAGGGGAAGAAGGGCTTGAGGACGGCCCCAAGAGAGTCTTTTTGGCCAACGGTTTTTCCCACGAAGTCAAACATCGGCTCCTCGTCAGCCTTCGAGATTGGGAGAAACACGTCTCCAATTTCTTATTTGACGTGAAACTGGATCTCACTCTCCTGGGGGAGATCTTGCATTTTGACCTTTAAGGTCTTTCATGGCGCGGTCTGGGGCAGCGCTGCAGTCCCGCGGGACCCGCCAATGCCTTCGGCCGGATGTCTTTGCGCTGACCGCCTTGGAACTGCCCTGCGAGTGAACGGGGGGGGGGGGAGTGACCATTCCCCTACATATAGAGTCATTCGGAATATAACGTTTAAAGTGTGAGCAGGTCACATTCTTTTGGTGAAACAATCATGATGTTTACAATTTGGGACAGAATAATCGCTGAGTATAATCATCTGCCAAACACTCGTATTCATACACCACATGTAATGCAGTGAAAGTTCAACACACAAGATCTTACGAGTTCTCTACTTCAGAAGAAAGATTTATAGAAGGTATTCACGATAGACTCCTCTAAAAAACATTTAAGGAATGTTATAAAGCCGAATGCACCAATCATCACCCACATTCAATCACATCCTTACATTATGCAGAAGTCTTTGAATGTGCTTCCAGACATAGCTTCAAGTTAATAGGAAGACAATTGATTCCCTCTGTTGTCTGAGGCTAAGAAATCAGTTGGGAGGAATTTAACACTAGATTTCACGAGCTTCAAATGGAAGGTGATGTAGGGGTTGGTTAGATTCATGAATAGTTTCTCGGGGGATATTTGAGAAGTGGAACATTTTTGCAAATGTTTGACGAAAATTTTATTCCGTAATTATAATTAAGTAGAAATTATCCTGATGTATTTTTTACAAATTTATTTTGGTCACTGATACAGAAACTGAGAGGATATAGATAAATAGAGCGGCAAATATATATTTGTCACTCCTTTTTCACACACTCAAATATAATATACATCCAGCATAACGCAAGTAACAGTAAAAACAGGATAATTTTTTCTTTGGAAAAACTTATTTCCTAATTCGAAGAATTCCGTACTGGGGTGGGATTCGAACCAAGCAGAGTGAGGCAGCTAGCAACCGCTTTGATCTCAATTAAACCCAGCCTTAGATGAAAATCAAATCAAGATTTAATTTAAATATGATACCCACCAGGTGTAGTTAGTCACCGGATAGAGTTCGAGTGAGGGTCAACCTCACATCGCTACTAACGGTGTGCCGAACATTGGTTTTGAACCCTCCTTAAATTTAAGCTCACCATTGAGAAATATAAAGACCCTAAACGACCTCAGATCAGTCGCGAATTACCGTAAAAGTTGTGTTGACATAATTAGAGAATGATGGAACCCTTTTTCTTGCCAAAGGGTTATTCGTTTTGCTTTGGTTGGAGCAGGAAAAGTATTCCCGCACTACTTTATCATCTGCCGAGTCTAATTTTATTATAAAATATTGGCTTTGTCTGTTATTACGAGATGAGAAAAACGCCGAAAACTTCCTTCCCCAAAATGGAAAATTTAATTGGGAATTTGTCTAAATTTAAAAAAAGAGAATGTAGACCTTTATAGAGAGTTTGTTAACTCAGGTGCAACATTTCATACGAGTGAGTTTATAAAGTATTCTGTAAAATACAACTAGGCTCATGTTTATTGGTAAAAATGACCTGCCAAAGTATTTTTAGTATTTTACTTCGATGGACCTGGGCTTTCATGACCATACTAAAGACATATTTTATAAAAATTAAAACATAATTTTGCAGAACCACAGCTAAAAGAAAAAAGTGCAGGAATGTTGGTATAAAATTACATTTTGACCCAAAATGATAACATAAACTGGTATAAAAGCGCACATTGAGACAACTTTGACGCAGCGGGTAAGAGCATCAAATTGGTGCTAAACTTTTTAAAGAAAATGATGTTTATTATTCCTTAAATAGCACAAAACGCACCATCATCGTTAAAATATACAACTCCGCCATTTCTATCTACTTAGATGTCGAAGATTTGGTAAAGCTACTTTCCTATCTTCAAGGAAACTTTTAATGAACTGGAGGAATCAGGTATGTTATATGTGATCATGCAGACAACCACGAACGGTTTCATCATATCTCATTCCTGAAAGAGTAAGAATTGAAGACCAAGAGAAATATTCTTTATGTATTTTTCTTATTATCATCGAAAATATGAATGAAAATGGATATATTACTACATATTGTTAAAAAGTAATGCAAACGAATTTTATTTGTTAGAGAGAGCGTGAAAGGATCAAAGAGTAAAGCGTTGTTAAAATGTATTGGTGAGAGAAAATTCTGTTCATTCTGGTTTTCATGGAGAAAAAAATTAACACTTGAGAAGCAAATTTTTGTACTTAGGTTAAGGTTAGGTTAGGTACGAGCAAAGAAAGTACCACCTAACAGACGCAGAGTAGAAGATTGTATCTTAATACTATTTTCATTGATATAGCAGACGATTAGAGTAAAGTACCAAAATTTGAATGTTGGGGAACGTGAACATAGAGAAAGAAAATATGAAAGAAATATAATTGAATGGTAGTGTTAAAGTTTTAGAGAGATAAAATCCAAAATTGGGTTAAAAGCATTGGAAGAGAAATCTTAATCCTTTAGAGCGAAAAAAATATTGCACAGGTAAGAATTTGAAACTTGAAAGATTAAAATGAAATGGAAGAGAGAGTTCAAGGCTAAAAAGAGTTTGAGTGATGTTTGCAAGAATCCAAATGACCAGAGGTGAAGTGTGAGGACCGATCTTGACCCGGACATCCATAAAAGAGTAACCGAGAGAGTGACAAAGCGACATCAATTTGGCATCTAGAATAAGTCGGTCTTCTCCCTATAGAAAAATTCCACCCACCACCATGGAGTAAGTTGCACGTCGTAAAACCAGACTGTGGGTGGATGCGTGCATACGTGCAACGACCGATGACGTCAGAGGAGAAACTGGCTGTCCTCTATAAGAATCTCATGAATCCTGTATCACTTGCACTCTGTCGCTGCCCTCTAATCGGTTCATACGCTTAAGATAGCGAAAGAAATTTAATCGTCGCTCTATTACTCATTCCATCTATTGTCAACCTTTATTTATTCTTGGGTGGGTGGGTACTTTTTATCATTTAATTCGCTTGTTTACCATCTTTTATTTTCTTTTGTTCTCTGTTTATCGATTGTTTATACGATTTATGTATCTACTCGTCCCCCCCCCCCCCGACTGAAAGATCCTAAACTTTTTAATTGAGTCTATGTCAGAATTTGTGGTATTCAATTTTTTTCTCGGTCTAAAGCGCCCCCCCCCCCGCCCTAGCTGAAACATCACTTTCTTCTTCCTTCATTCGTCACTCATTTCTCTCTGCCTCCTCCACACGCCTTTTCCCATCCCGCAATTGAGGGGCCTAACTTGTCCATGTAAAGCTGTATATTGAAACCAATGAATTTTACAGATCGTAAAACACGCCTTACAATGGCGTGGGAGATTATTTGATCGGGAAACTCTCTATGATGCTTTGTTTTGTGGGGCGCAGACGATAGACATGGAAGATGCGAGATGTCTGCCTTTGGAGAGATTCCACCCTCAAAAAAGACGAGAAAGATAGAGAGAGTGTAGACTGCAAGGCAGTTATAGCCTTAATCTATTATAAGAAGTGGTGCGAGAGAAAGAGGAAAGAGGAAAAGAAGAGAACAAGACATAAGGAGAGAGAAATATAGGTAGAGAAGACGAATGAAAGGAGGAATAAAAAACCCATTGAAACAATCTGAACCCGTAAGTGGAGAGAGATTTAAACAGAAACAAACTGTTTGTGAGAGAAATTTAATCAAATCAGTAAGACAGACATGGAAGTAAGGAAAGGGAAAGAAATATGAAAAAAATCATCGAAGAAATAAAAATAAATAAAAGGAAACAGATTTAGACTTAAAAAATTTACTCTATGCAGAAAAAAAAACATTGATGCATAATAAGGTCAAAGGGCGACCACGTGTCCTTCTATAACCACGTAGTCCTGAGATCACCGCATGGAGCTTTGAAAGCACAGCTGATCCAGGGTGAGGGTGCAGCCTACGCCGTTATCATGCTCTAGCTCTATTTGCTTAGGGACTGATTTCATCGTCTCCCATGGTCACATTTCAGGCAACATTTTTGCCTTCCGTCATAAGATCGAAGTCCGTCGAACATTCCACGCCAACGTTATCACAATTCCTTCCCCTGGGGAGGAGTGACCGATTTTTCCCCCAAATCGCACGTGTGTGTGGCAGAGGCCGCCAAAGCCACCAGAAGCCACCTCACCAGGCATATATACAATCTTTCGACTCACTTTAGTAAGAAGCACTAATAGACTTATTACCTACTACGACCACGATCGAGCTGAAGGACTCTAGCCTCCCCCCATCGCCGATTTCAATTTAAGGACGGAAGATAAATCGATATCCGTGAACTCTGCCTTAGTCAATCGGCGAGTATCTGACGAGGACTCCCAACTTCGAAGGCCATCTACGAGTGCTTCCTCATCTGAAGCGAGAGGTAACCCGACTTTCTCCTTCGCAGTCATAGTATTTCAACTGGCTCATTTTCTGCAACGAGCACGTAAAAAAATGTAACCGTTGCCGCCTTCAGGTAATCTAGAATCTGACTTACCCAATCGATCTACCAAATCCGAACTACTTAATCCCCTGATTAACCCACCTCTATCTTCTTTCGACATTTAACTCCGTCTGAGCGATCATTTCCTTTAAACGTAATATTTGTGTATATTTAAATATTATTTTGTTGTCAATAAAGATATATTTTGTCTCTGAATTAAAAAGGCCCCTGCAAAGTTAATAATAAACGACCTTTACTGGACTCATAACAATTTTCCCTTTCACTACCGTCTTCAACCAACCAACTTCAGCCTAAAGCCCCAATGTACCTACGTATATATATATATATAAATATATATATATATATATATAGTTTGGCTATTCCACGAGATAGATAAAGAGTGTTTTATAGATTCAAGGTCTTGCAAAGAGACATAAAACAGTGAATTGGAGAAGAAGAGAGAATAGAAGAAAAAACACTTACCAATTAGATGTAAAAACAAAAACAGAGTTAAAGCATTGCCAAACCTTGCGCACAGAAATGACACAAAGAGTTGAACGGAAACAATTCCTTGAAGATACATATTAACGCAAAAAAAGATCGTCAGACAGAAACAAAACGTGATAGGTAAGGAAACAAAGAATGTTGAACAGGTTTTGAAACAGCTAAACCCTGTAGTGAGATAAAAATAAAAATAAATGGAGATAGGGTTATCAATAATCGTTGCTGTCAGACATGAACATGGAGAGAAACAGAGTTTGACAGCGTCACTTTCTATTAGACAAAATGAAACATAGAATAGAAAGTAAAAACAGATGCTATTAGAGATCTAATCATAAAGTGGAGAGATCTTTACTCCAGGAATTCAGAAATGGGGTGGAAACAAAACGAAGATTTAACAGGTGGATTGTGAGTAAATGCAATAATACTGATGGAAGACCCTCAATACAAACCCAGAGTAGTGGGGTGGGGGACGTAAAAAGAAGTTTTAGGAAACGGATCGTAAAATGTCCTCAAGGAACAAGAAGAACGAACTTGTTCGTAGGATGGTGAGTTCTTGCTTGGACTGAGGGAGGACCTCAGTTTTTTGGCCTGTCTCGTAAAGTGCCTCGAGGGAGTAAGCGCGAAAGATATAGAGAAGGGAAACCAGGAAGAAGGAAGATAAATAAGTAAAACAATAGAGCATGAAGAATTAGGGAATAATCAGTCTGGAAGCAGTGAGGAAGAGAGGTGGGCCATTGCGTGTGGCAGAGAGGGAAGAAGGAAAGAAAGGAAGAATGAGATTTGGGTTAGAGGAGGAAGAGAAAACAATAGATAATGGAAAATAAAATAAATGTAGGAAATAAAAAAGCAAAGACTGAAAGCGTTAAAAGGAGAGAGCGGCAGAATGAGGAATGTTTAATAACAAGAATAGCGCATGAATAATTAGGAGTATGAAAGATTAAGTAATTGCATCAAAGTGTGAAAAAGGTAAGGAGTGAAGAAAGGTGCCTGAGAATGGCGTGGATAGAAGAATGTTGAAGTAAAGGTGTGAATAAATGCGAGAGAATGATTTAGGAAGAAATAGACGGCATAAAGTCGACTCTTAGCGAGTGGTGGGGGTGAAGAAATTCTGGAGTGAGCGGAGAAAATGGTCAAGGATGTGGATGTGAGACCGAGGGCAGGAAGCCGGATAGAATGTTGCTGTCTACTAAGTAGTCGCATGTTGTGGCTAAAGTTGAAAGAGGAGAAGGGACTTATGGGAGTATATGAGGGCAGGCTGGAAAGTATTGGTGTGAGGAAAGGTAGTGTTAAGACTTTGTGTGGTAGAAAGAAGTGGAGATTAGAGTGAAATAATGAACTCTGTTTGTAGGTGATGTTAAACTCATGGTAAGATTCGTTTAGGAAGAAGTAGGAGTAGTAATAAGTTGTATAAAAGTACTAAAATTGGGAAAATAGAAAAGAATGGAAGAATAAGAAGTGGAAAGGTGTTGGAGTGGTCTCTATAGGTGTGTCCTGGTAAGAGGTGAAGATTCGCGTAAAGTATAATGACTTGAGTTTAGCTAAGTTGTTGACGATGGCAAAGGTGGAGTAGTAATAATCAGTTTCAAGTCTAGAGTAAAAATTGTTGCGGTGAAATTTGGTAGAAAATTACCAACTTTGGTAAACTCCGAAGCAATAGAAGAATATAAAGTTGTGTGAAATAGAGGTGGAATAAATGTGGATATGTGGAAGAAAATCTGACAATTTGATGCAAAACGATCATATTTGGATTGGAAAATGTGGTTAAATGAGGTTTAAAGATGAATGAAGTGAAGTCGTATCAGACATTTTTACCCAACATGAATAAAACAAAAATAGAAGAGGAAGAAAATAGAATAACTGAGAAAATTATTAAAAAAATGTCCAAAACCAATTAGTTATGGTTAGAAAAGTTTTCAACCGCAATCAATGTTTACAAGGATCTTTTTCCACGTCCCTGCAAAGGGCTCTGAGATGCACACAGTAGGTGCAGATCAAATCTTAAGGCTTGCCTGCCCTCTTTTATTTGTTAGGTGCCCTCCCAGGCCCCAGCGCCTCCAATTATATTCCATTCCTTTAGGAGAATCTTTTGTTCTACATATGAGCACCGGCATCTTTACTTCCTTTATGCCCATCACTTCCCTTACACATCTCTCCCTACAAACTATCTTTCTGCAGATGCCCCCATTGGTTGTCACTGTAATTATAATATTTATTCTTCTATCCTCACTTCTTCATTTGCATTGTTATTATCTCCTTAATTCTCGTTTTTCTTTCTTCTCTACTCCTCACTGAGGATTTCTATTCCACGACTAATAATACTTCAGAAATGAATTGATTCCAAACCACTTCAATTCTTTCTAATGGAAACATTTCCTCATTTGTTTGTTCTAGAAATTTATGGACAAATTTCTAAAAAAATCCATTTAGCGATTCTGGTTTTCAGTGACTTCATTCTATTAAGGGAGGTCAAAAATGGACGGAGGGGAGGATAAGCTATCAAATGGTGATCAACCAAGAGGAAGGATCTGTTAGAAGTCGTTAAGTACCGAGAAGAGGGAATTTGTGCTCCCCCCCTCAACTTTGAATAATTCGCCGTTTACTCTTTTGGTTTAATTTGATTAAAGTTTGTGTCTGTTTGTTTTTTGTGCCTAGTTGTTTCTTTCCGCTATTTTGTTCTTTGTGGATATTCATAGTTTGGGTAAGATGTTTAGATAATATTTGTACTCTAATTTCTCACTGCAAATTTGGAATGAAGATCGGAAATTGTTGCTGATAGTCTTTGTTTTCTTTTAGCTAGAATCTAAAGTAATATTTTACCCACTTCTATTAGTAAATATTTTTGGGCTAATCATTATTTTATGTATATTGAGTGTTATTTATATGTTATAATTCTAAATAATTTTTTATATTATACGTTTAATACAGCAACTGGAATGGTGCTCATTTATTTATTTCAACCTATTTCGCAGTTTTCATGTTTTGCAGCAACATATGTATTTTTGTACTCCATCTGCTTTGCAATTGGCTTAAGTATCGATCCCCTTAAAGTATATTTTGATTGAAATTTTTAAAAAAAATTTAAACCTTTTTAAATTCATCAAAATGTTTTACATTAATTTGTAAATAATTATAATTATTTTATTTAATTTTTATTAATAAATATACAGAGAAATCTTCTATTATTTTAGCGCTGTTAAAAAAATAACACCAATGCAATAAAATTTTCCGCAGATGAAAATCTCCATTAAATTTGTGAATCATGTGTTTCATGTTGAATGAAGCGACTCCCGCAAACAATTGAATGTTATACATATTTATTTGTATGAGGCGGTCTCTTTGTACACAAAACCCTCAGTCACACATGTATGAGGTGACACTCGATGCACAACAAATAAAAGTAAACAACCGACAAATAAAATTGAACAATTACAACGTGACTAAACGGTAATTTAGACAATCAGAAGAAAATAGGAGGAAATGCAAGAAAGTTTTGATCATTGGCTAAAATTAATCAAAATGATTCTTTAAAGGGAATAAAATTCCTTTCATGTTTTCATCGACAACTTCATTTTAACATCAATTCTTTTTCTTTTTTCAAGTTGAGTCAGGAAGAGAAATTTGAGGAATTTTTGAAAAGAAAGGAAAATCCGAATCAAGTCAAGTGTGAATGAGTTAGAGATCTAGAAATGAATTTTGCCTTCGCTGTTATTGCGATTTCGAAGGAAAAATCAAAACGATCTTTTATTCTTTGTGAATTTCTGGAAATTTCAAGGAACCAAAGTTTGTCAATTTAAGCAATCCTAGAAGCACTTAGTTTTAATGGAAGATAGGCACAGTTGATTGATGGTATTTATTCGCCTAAGTTAGTATGATTAATATAGCTAGGAGCCAAGCAGCCAAGGAATGATCTGAATAAAAATAACCCACAAACATAAAAAAGCCTTATAATTATTCTTCTCAGCCTTTAAGAATACCTTAATATAAGTCGTTGCCTCTCATAAAATCCTTAGCTTTAATTAATTGAATATCATAAAACTTATATGTCTTGAAATATCCATAATTAATCTTCTACGGAAAAATTCCTATTACATTGATTAATCCGGAATAAGAGTCTATCGAAGATCTCGTACAAGGCTGAAGGGTTCTTGAATTCCTCTTCTTGCATTGGAAGCAACATCACCCGGGTATCCTCTCCAATGGTGGGTATGCAAAAGCTGTAATACCTGAAATGTCATAGGAAGTCATAAATATCATAACATGATCATAAATATTGCGGTTCGTTAATGATGTATAATCTTCTTTAAGGAGTAAAGAGGGTTAATTTATAAAATGGCTCAAAGGTCATAAAACACTAGGAGATGTGTCGCTTTATTGGCCCGGGTTGACAAAAATAAGGCTTTAATATAACTAATCAGTTTAATTTGATCCAAATTTTTCTAAGAGTTGATCTCATGTGCGCTACGAGAAAGAGAGAATATGGCAGCCGAGGTGGTAGCTTCTACTAAAAGCACCCCTAACAAGGGGCTAGCAATTATAGGAGGGGTAGAGGTTCCCGTTGATTGATTTTCTAGATAGATCAATACATTGATTGTCATAAATGGGTTCGACTGTAATACGGTGATATTACGCTGCAAGCAACACACAAACTAAGAACATGGCTCTCAGGTGCATTGCTATACAATTTATATATATATATATATATATATATATATATATATATATAAATTTATTTAACAAGATAAGGCGAAAGAGACGGACAGAATACTATGGAAGGTGACAAAAGGAGAAAGAACAGGAGTGTGAAATCAGTTTGAGAGACTAATATGAGACATAGTTTCATCTTTTGTTTAAAGTCTGTTGAAGGGATGAACCTAACTTCTAATTAATGGGGAACAGAAATTTGGGGAAATAAAAATGTCTGCGACCGATGGCGAAGAATCGGTGCTGGAATAATAATAATATGATGAAAGTTCTTCCCCTCGCAGTTACTTCCTAAGGAATAATTTCATAAAGGACACCACTCGCTCACTTCTTCTGGTTATGCGAGCTATTTTAATCGACACATACACACTCACACATACTCGCACGTACGCACAAACATCCAAGAATTTCGCCTATGTTGTAAAAACCTGGGAAGTTGTGAGCAACATCCTGCGACATCTGGCAAAATGTGTCTAGCAAAAGACCTAAAAACTTCGTACGGATTTTCTTGGTCAATTCCTTTCCTGTAAACGCCTAAATACATACAAAGACATGTAAGCAGTTACACATACACTTAATGTTCAGGTGATAACTATTCCATACATTTACTAGTTAATTCCTCATTCTTAAAGAAACAAAACAGAATGAGTAGATATTTGTAGCTCTCTCACCAAGACCCTCTACTCACTCCCACAGATTTAGATTATGCTACACAAAGCGTCTATTTGGCATCAAAAACGCGCATTTGATTTATTATGTCATATCTAACACCAGTGCATTCCACACAATCGCATACTATCCACAGTGCAAAAGTTTTCACACTACATAAACTCTATGTCTTTCATGGTACAGGAAAGACCGAGTGATGGTGTTCGTACGTCTAGGCTGGTTACGTACTTTAAAACTTCATGATTAAATTTTATCTCTAAGAGTGATATATTTTTATTATTATGATTATTACTTTAATCTTTGAGGGTTCCTAGTGCCTTGCTCAGCGTTTCGAAGATTGAATAAAAGATGTTTTTAAGAAAACTAAACCTTTAATTAAAAACATGAACCAAGATTGAAATTTAACTCACCAACTATACAGAAATGAATTAAACAAATTCTAAGTGAAGCTTACTAAATTACACACTAATAATTTACAGTAATGGTTGACCCATGTATCATTTCAATATTAAATGCAAACTGACCTAATAAGAAAACAGATACCGGGGGTTTAAATACCTTCAAGATTCCACTAGAATCGGGTTTGAGGCTGAACTTAAACTCAATTGTTATGTCATCTCAAGAATGTTGTTTCCGGGCTGACGCGTGGATCGTCGGCTACAGCTGTGTTCTCGATGGGGGTAATTCTTTAAAGCCACAGAGGACTTCGGAACGTGTGGCAGATGGAGAGACGCACGCCTTCTGGAGGAAATGATCTCACCAGAGGGACAAGGAAAGAATGTTTCTTCTCCCTTTCGGGTTACTCTGGGAATAATTCGCACTGGCGAGCGATGCGCCAATGCGTGAATCCTTTGACTCAGGGGAGTGCTTGAGGGAATTCACTTTGGGGTATTCCTCACAGGCGAGGGCTATCTCTGGGTTTTGAGATACACCAGGATAGGGGGTTTCTCTGACGAGAGTTAGTTAAACTTGCTTCTTAAATCAAATTAACTTGAATTTCGGTGTGACCACCAGGAACTGGCTCGAGGGTGAGCTTCTTCTCAGTTCCTCTCCCTGATTTGCCGGGCAATTATGCCAGTCTTTACTGTCTATATCTCTCTAACGATCTACCTTTGACAGGCTTCTTAAATTCTGTGTGACCACCAGGAACTGGCTCCGGATGAGCTTCTTGTAAGTCCCTTTTGTTGGTAGTTGTCCTTTTGGCGGTCTTCGGGTCCTTGATGACTAAAGTAATCTACCTCATTTTACCAAAGTTATTTGATTTTATACTTTGCCACCCTACCAGGGGTAGGGGAAGAAGGGGGTAGATACGTGGAAAGACTGCATTAACTCTTCTCCTCCAACGGTTTATCTCAGAGCGTCATTTAGCTAGCCCTAAGGAACCTTTTGGCTTTAGGACGACGCTCCTCTAATTCAGTCTATGCAGGGAAATTAAATATAAACACTTAAGGGAAATATTGCTGTTTTAAGCCATGTTAGGCTCACCGGGGTCAGCCATGAGATGATTAGAGCCTTATGTGCGTTTTTTAGGGCGGCCTTTCAGGTTCTCCTAGCGGCAAGGGGAAAAAGGGTGGGAGGTTAAGTGGTCCGGCTACGCTGGCAACAAAATGGCAGGATGTTGTAGTTAAAGACAAGTGGGTCATTGTGAGTAAGGAGTATCGATTTCCTTACCTTGTCACATACAGTCTTTGTTACACCTTAAACGCATATTTGACGCTATATTTCACGCACACGCATTTCACATACTCAATCAAATACACACTATTACACCTAAATATTCGGTGCTACGCCCGCAGTCTATGTATCACATACAATAAACATCACATTGTAATGCATCTCTTAAACCTACAGATTTCCCACGCTTCAATACGCAGACCTAGCCACATATAGTGTTTGTGTCACACATAAATACACATAATAACATTGTTTTGATCACGTAAACTCACGCTGAAAGACTAATGCTTCCACACCACCCACCTACTTTAAGCATTTACATAGCAGCTACACTTATATGTAAACATACAATCACATATAGAGTTTAAGTCGCACCATTCCACCAAAGTGGAATGGGCGCCCAAATCAAAGGAAGAGCGAGGAACTAAATAAATAGGAAAAAAAAGAGAGGTTTAAAAGAAAGGTCTCAGTTATCTGTCAGTGTATAATAATACAAGGAATGCTTCCTCAAATCTATTAAATAAATACACTGCACAAATATGTCAAATTAAATGAAGACAGTGAACAAACAGGTCAGATATTAAATAAATACCGTGCACAAACAGGTCACATATTAAATAAAACAGTGCACTAAAAGGTCAATAATATGATAGAATTTAACCATCGACCAAAACACGTCGTTATAAAAAAGCACTACTACTACTACGGACAATCGGTACAGGAATATATACCCCCGTCCATCACTCCCGTCTAACCTCCCTTATAATAACTTAAGGTCTCGATAACAAGAAGGTGAGAATGTGGCGTAAGATGAGAAGAAATACTCCAAATACCTTTCACGGAAGTAGTGAGGCAGTGCACAGAGGGTGGTTGCCATGGAAACAGGGGAGAGTCGTAACGAGCCCAGATGTATCCGACTTACTGACGAGAGCGAGAGAGACTAGTAAATCAGGAGCTTGCAATCGGTGCAGCGGGAGAGGTAATAGAGTCAATTACTGGCATGGGTATGGTAAGGCTCTGCTGGTAACAGTAGGTACTCGCGGTGTGGAGTCCTGGTCGGCTCTCCTTCTTCGAGATGGGGGTCTACTTTATAACAATCTTCATCGCGAGTGTCTACGTGACTAAATTCACGCCGGCTTTCAACTGGCCGCTATTACGTCATTTACAATTGCTTAGTAAACCACGTGGTAGGTTTTCCTTACACATAAATTTAACAGAGTAATCTATTTAGCATAACATCGCATTACACTTGCAATCACATACAATCCACATATCCAAACAACACATAGAAACTTGTTGCCACACCGCAAACACTCATTTGTCAGATTAATGCATCTCTCTTAGACCCACACACTCTATAAATCCTCAACCTCTAGATACTCCCTTGTATAGAGTTTGTGTCATACATACACGCCAACCTGACATCCAAAATGCTTATGGGGCCCATCAGTACATCTATGCGTATTGTAATGACTGAGGACTTCGTGTTCTCTGTGTGTATTCTAATGGCTGAGGGATTTGTGCTCTGTGTCTTGTAATGGCTAGGTATTTGTGTTATATGTGTGTGATGTAATAGCTAAATCATTTTTGTTGCCTGGGTTTATTATAATGGCTGAGGGTTTTGTATTCTCTATTTGTATTGTAATGACTGAGTGTTTGTGTTGTAAGTGTGTATTGTAATAGCTGATGAGTTTTGCTTTCCCTGCATGTATTTTAATGGCTGTGGGGATGGATTCTGTGTGTAATGTAATGCCTGATGATATTGTGTTCTCTGTATGTATCGTAATGGCTGGGGGGCTTTGTTCTCTGTATGTATTGTAATACCCGAATGTTATGGTTACTTTATATTTATTGTTACGGTGTGTGTTTTCTGTTTCTATATTTATATCTGATGCTGTTTATCCTCTCTGTGTTTATGCTAGTGTCTGATGAGTTTGTGTTTTCTGTGTGTATTGCAATTGCTAAGGGTTTCGCTGTTCTCTTTGGGTATTGTTAACACTAGGTTTGGGTGATCTTTGTTTATTGTAGTGTCTAGAGCTTTGGTATTATCTGTGAACTGGAATAGCTGAATGTTTAGGGGTTTTTTGTTTGCATTGTAATAAATGGGGTTTTTATTCTCTGTATCTATTGCAATAGCTTTTGGGTTTTATGTAGGAACTGTAATGACAGAACGATTTTCTAGGTGTGTAGTTTAAATGCTGAGGGAGTTTTGTTCAGTATATGTATTGTAACGACTAAAATGTTTAGTGTTCTCACAATTTGTATTGTAATGGCTATATGATTTGTTCTCTTTGTGTTTATTGTAATGGATGAACGTTTCTGTTCTCTGTATGTTTTATAATAGCCGAAGGCTTTGCATTCTATCTGTTTTTAATAGCTGTTTTTTGCCCTGTGTATATTGTAATGGCTTTGTGTTTTGTATTTTTGTGTATATTATAATGGCGGAGGAATTTTCTGTTCTCTTTGAGTACATTGTAATTGCTGAGGGTTTTGTGTTGTCTGTGTATTAAAATGGCTGAGGGTTTTGTGTTTATTGTGTGTATTATAATTACCAAGGAATTGTGTTATCTATTTTTATTGTAATGGCTCTGGGTATATTTCCTCTGCACGTATTGTATAAACTAAGGTTTTTGAATTTATTTTTAGATTAATTGCTGAGATATTGTGTTCAATGTGTGTATATTCATTCTTGAAGGTTATGTGTTCTGTGTGTATTGGAAAGGGTGAAGGTTTGTGTTCTCTCTGTGTATAGTAATGGCTACGGTTTTTTGTATTTTGTGTTTGAAACTTAATGGCTTATGGTTTGTTTTCTCTGTGTGTATTTTAATGGCTAACAGTTTTATCTTATCTGTGTGTATTTTAAAGAGTTAGCAATTAGTGCTATCTTTGTACATTGTTATCTCTGAGTGTTTGAGTTTTCTGTGTATTCGAATAGCTGAGTGTTCTCTTTTTAGAAAGTGTATTTTAGTGGCTAATGGATTTGTATTATCTGAGTGTGTTTTAGTAGCAGAGGGATTTGTATCATCTGTTTGTATTGTAATTCCTCAGGGTTTTGTGTTCTCTCTTTGTATTGAAATAGCTGAGGCTACTTTATTCCCTACATGTTTTATAATGACTTAGAGGTTTGTGTTTTGGGGTGTGTATATTGATGATGAGGGTTTGTTGTCTTTGTGTGTATTTTAATAAGCTAAGTGTTTTATGTTATCAACGTGTATTATAATGGCTGGGTTATCCGTATTCTGTGTGTATTGTAATGGTAAAGTTTATTTGCAAAGGTATATAATAATAGCTGATGTTTATGTGTTATCTTTGTGTATTTTAATGTCTGAGAGGTTTCTGCTCTCTTTGGGTATTCTAACGACTTGAGGTTTGTCTGTTTGTATTGTATCAGTGAGTTTGCACGTAACGACGACGAGTTTCGGCTTAATGATGAAGACAATAAGGTGATTCCGTGTGTGCGCTGTTTGGAGGCAAATGTTTTCTGATATCTGTGAATGAAAAAATGTATGGAAAATAGAAAGAACAAAAGATCTAGTAAAGAAGGGAAAAGACTTGAAGAAGTAAGAGAATAAATGAAAGAGTGAAGAAGGAGGCAAAAAATAAGAAAAAGAACGAAAAGAAGAGAAAACAATATGAAAGAAATTACCAAAGGAAAACATGGAATAAATATACACAAATTAATAAACAAATTTCTCAGTTGCCCTTCCCCTCCTAATTTACCCACGCAAAGAGGAAAATGGAAGTATATATTCCAAGTCTCTTTCCTTTCCTTTTGGATGACCATAAACTCTTTTCCAATGACATCGTCCCCCTTTAATACATACACTGCCACTCACATACACAAACGTACACAAATACTCAAAGATCCCCGCTCATGGCATTATTAATGAGCCATATGAGGCTATACCCACACTGCAATTTGCCTGCTATAATATTTCTAATTCTCCAAATAACAGCAAGAAGGATGTAGTAGTATCAGTAGCAGTATCATCGTAATTAGGAGTAATAGTAAAGGTAACATCAATGGCGGTCAAGAGGGAAGATCACTTGCCCTGCAAACTCCCCATAGATAGAAAGATCCCCTTAATAAAGCTCTACACCGGCGAGTCTCCCGAATTTGAGCCAATAACCTTTGATTGGATTCATGGGATTCTTATATGGAAGCGCACATTTCTCGTTGGGTGTCATGGGTCATCTCTCACAGGCCCACAACGGCCTTTAGTGCCGATTTACGACGTGCAGATTACACCGTGGCTGGGATCTTTTCAGTGATATATGAGTACAAATGACTTGGCTCAGTGCTGCCATATTAGGTCGGATTAAGTGTCCTCTTGTAAACTTTTATCTCTCCCTCTAACTCTTCCTAGCATTGAACATTCTCTTCCATTACATTTTAAAACTACCTTCATTCCTCTCTCTACGTTTGAATTTATCCCATGTGTTACTCATAAACACTAACTTATCATCTCCAGCAATCGCTCTTTCAATACTTTAAACATTACCAAAATCTTTGCTTTCATGTCTCTCATTTAACATTTAAACCATTCCGGAATTAATTCTAACACTACTCTTCAATTTTCCTTCTTTATTTCTTTACATTTACACGATCTTACCAAGGTTAGAATTTCGGTCCTTTCCCCTCGTCGTAGGTAATTGAAAACATCTATAGAGACCTAACCACATCTACTCCTGTCAGGTTAGCTGGTACTTTCCTAAGTGGTGCCTAACCTAAATTAACCGAAGTAAAGAGATTTGTGTCTCTTTTGTTTATGAGTCACAATCAGCAGAAAATACGGAAATTTCTCTTCTAATACAATTTAACGCTTTACTCTTAAATTCTCTCTTACTCTCTCTCTCTAACAAAAAAAAATCATTTTGACATACCTTCAAAAAATATTTTCCATTTTCCTCGATTCCTTCCCTCTACCTCCACATTGGTTCTTTGTTTCCCCCTTTTCATTACATGTCGTCACAACAAACTCATTGCGATATTTTAATATTCTCTAAACTCCTTCACAAAATAAACCAATCTCTATCTTATTCACAAGATAGTCATAGAAACTTCATTTTAATCTTTTCGTCAAAATCAACTAATTCAAGTTTAGGGGAAGTTTGAAAAATTTGTAAAATGAATTCGATAAGTTTCTGCCTTCTCTCCTTCCATAAAATCCTTTAAAACTCTAAAGTAAAGAACGGTCTGAGGCCGCTTAAATTCAGCCGCTATCACATGTTAGAAACACATGCTACTCACGTGCATCTGCGAGAGGAAGCAGAGTGCGTTATCGCCCACCATAGCCAATGTTTAATCAAGGAGGTTTACTCCCCCGTTTCGCCTCTATACGTCGATCTCGCCAGATCGAGTTAGGCGTTTTGTCAGATAAGGTATTTTCCCAGGCGCGACCGGGGCATTCCCCCGAACTCCCACACTCAATTATCCCCTACGCCATACAGACGGCTCCGGGTACTTATACAATAGCTTTTCCAAATTAAAGCAAATCCCGATTATCTTCGCGAGGCATCACGCCGATCCGGTCTCCCTTGTGCACCTAGGAACTCTCTACCTCGAGAACCCCATTATTGTCCAGAAGAGGACAATATCCCTTGAGTGCCAAGGTTCGTGCCTTCCAGACTCCAAGTTAACAAGGCCCCCATGTTGTTCAGAAAGAGAACAACGTTAGAAGAGCCATTGTTCTTTGAGCCGGTTTGACAAGAGACGGTTCTCACCCCTCCCCGTTCTGTTGTTCAGAAAGAGAACAACATTAGAACAGCTATTGTTCTTCAAGCTCGTTCGTTAAAAAACCGTTTTTGTTTTCAAGACATCATGTCAGGATAATTTAATTCCCCCCTTTTTAACGTTCTTCAAGAGAACGCTTGGTTTCAACAATAACCTCCATTGTTCATCTAGAACGTCCCCGATTTGCTGTCACAAAGATCGCTCATACTTCCGAGCCCCACTTTGCTCTCACTCTTCGAAGACAGTCCTTCCCCTTCGCTAAGGACAACCCCCCGAAGAACCCTTCTGCTGGAAATCGCTAGTGGACCAAAGATGCCTTCGCATCGTCTTCCTCTGCACAACAACTTTGTAATTACGTAAGCTGAGCATTACCTTTAATCATCTAACCTTTTGTCAACACTACCCTGTGCATAAAATGGTTTAGCGAACAATTCCCCCGCTTTAACTTTTATTTGCTTACCTTTTTAAATCTCTCCAAATCTTAATCCTCGGATTAGTCAGATATTCCCACGACCCTTTCCATTCTCCGTTTATGTAAACATTTTTTTTGTGTGTTGTTGAAAGTTTAATTAATAAAACTCTATTTTATTAATGATAGGCATATTATTTATCCTTGTCCTCCGTTCCACTTCTTAAGCATATTGAAGATAAATAAGCATCTCCAGGCCACCCATCCCTTTTGGACTAACCTCGGTCAATCAGATTATCACGCATTCGAAATATTAGAAAAATTCCCTCAACGAATAGTTATATATGGTATATCGTCGAGAGCTTATTCTACGACACACAACTTACATACATCATGATAAGCAATAATAAAGGTGTAAGAACAATAAAATGTGTGAATTAAAGGTTGACCTAAACTCATAGTTTAAGCTTTTGAATAAAAGAAACATCAACATATTTTACTACAAACTCGAGAGAAATTAAAAGAAAACGTTTCTCTATTCTCTCAAATTATTTCTCTTTCTCATTTAGGGATGAGGATAATGTCATCCTTCGTTGGTGTCTGCATGAATACGTATCTAATTACTGATTCTTTTTCATGAAAGATTTCGTGGAAAATAGACAAGTAACTCCCACAAAATCTTCAACCTCTAATTGGCTAAAAATGACGTACCTGTGATATGTAGGTCCGATTTAGATGCGACTGGAGGCCAGTACCCTGGATTCCGAAGATGGGCTTTCAGTATCCAAAGGAAGATCTTACCTAAGGGGTAAGTAATAAGCCACATTTTCGTCCTCAGATTTCTTTTGGCAATTCCCCCATCTCGTCCTTGATGGAGCTCCACAATAATTCTTCTTCTCTTCCACTGTACAAAAACGCATACTTCCCTGAGTGCCTAACCCTGTTTTCGATGAGAAGAAGCAAGCTTTGAGCAGATGAGTCTTCCTCAACGCCATGAAAATAATCAAAATCGGACAGAAGTAACAGAAAAGATAGCAGCGATTCAAAATTATATTTGGTAAGAATCGTGTTAAATATTGCAGGGAATTTTTATAAATGTAAATTCTCTTTATGGTAGAAGAAATTTTGGTTAATAGCAAGTCTAAATCAAATAAGGAAAGACTTTCCCAGCCAATTGTAAAAAGATATCTGTGTAAGTAAATAGTTTTATCTTCTTTTGAACCTTCTTGGCTCTATCAGATTTGTCTCACGAACGAGCAATATGTTTAAAATGTTGGGAACTCCTGAAAGATTTAATTAAAGGAATTTTATTTTAAGTGGGGGGGAGGCTTTCTTTCTAACATTTGTAATACTATCCCTTTCATACAATCCGTTTGCACCGGAGGCATTTCAAAAGAATCGGCCTAACCTCCACTCTCAGGTATTATCTGAGGTCTGAATTTATGTATACCCTACCTTTGTATTAAGTATCTACTGGGGGCGTCTCCAAACCCCTCCTTCTCTGAATAAAGCCTACCCTGTCCAGTCTTCTATGTTTGATATCAAATTTATCGTCAGAAATCCATGAAACCAAATGAAGAAGTCGTTCGCATTTTGTATCAATACTCACACACCCACCACACTTTATTATTAACCAAGCCACGGAAAATTTGTTATAAACGCTTAGTAACATTTGTACCTACATATATTTTGTGTCCAGAGAATATATCTAAACTACTTCTCTCTGTATTTATTACTATAATGGTATATCATTGAAAGAGGGTTTATAGTTCTCTGATGGTTATTAACGACTTTTGTTACTGTGCATCATCGATTTCAGTGTGAAGGTTACTTCTAGGAAGTTTACCTTCATGCCAAATTTCCCGTTCAAACTATAACAGTTATAATCTATGTGTCATTATCACAAATTTATGCAAAAATTCTCATCGGAATTGCCGTGTTTGTGAAAACAGATTCACATACTTTCTCTCAAATATATGAAGGCACTAAATGAGCAATAAAACCTAAATAAAACTATAGGGTGCAGAAATACAGACTGAGCTAAAGTTCCAAAAGTAAAGAAATCTCAGAGCTTTCAAAAGATGAATGCATAATTTACTTCACTTTCTAAAATAGCTAAAATTTTGGATTTTAGTGACTGAAAGGAGGATGAAAAAATTTGAGTGGAAATTCATAAATCATATATTTAGTTGAGTGGAGAAAAATTAGGAAATATTTTCCACAAAGCAAAATTGTAAAATTTTCAAGTTTGCTTTCGTCAAATTTCGGAGGCCTTTGAAGATTTGATTAAAGGATGGCAAAGAAATTGACTGAACCTCGAAAGGAAATTTGGTTGCGCAATTGACCCAGAAAGTAAGTATTTTTTCGAGTTAGGGAATGAAGAGAATGGAATCAATATGTTGGAAGAGTTATGCGAAAGAGAGAAGAAGTAATATCAGACCTAATCTTGGTGTTTGGATCCGAATATTTTGGAGACAGAGCAAACGTGAAATATTGGGAAAGAATATCCTAAAAAATCGATAATAAAAATAAATAAATCGAAAGACATTCCAATATCTTCCCTTTATTTAAAAAAAAATAAATTTGATAACATTCTAATTCATTTTATTTAATCTTTTCCTCTCTATTCTTTATCATTAAATTCAATAGTGAACCTATAGCAAATCTATATCTCATTTATGTATTCATATTCGTATAGCAAGGCTCCTTCTCTCATATATTATATATTGAATTTTTTTCTACAGATTTCATCTAAGTTGATCTATTACAAGTCTTTAAAAACCATGTTTCGTTTTACTGATTTATTGACTGAGGTACACCTTTTGTTTTTGCTCCGTCTAAATCATAAAGTGACAGACGTACATCTGATTATGTTACATCTAAATCATACATTGACAGACGTGAATCTGTTCATGTTCAGTCTATATCATACATTAACTGAAGTAAATCTGTTTATGTTCCATCTAAATCAGAACTTGCCAACCTTTGTTAGTTAACCGCCCCTTCAAAGGTTTTTATATAAATTAGAAGCTCTTCGCCCATCTCTTGTTAAAAATTTAATCTCTACATATAAACTGCACTTGAATAATGTTTACTAAATTCAATGTAATCTTTTAGGTTAATGCTAGTAAAGTAAAGCGTTGATGTTATGCTTAATTTTTGCGCGTGAACGTAAGATAAGGATAGCTAAATATGAGAAGAGAGACACAAATGGCCAAAGGTCAAAAGAATAGACGAATACCACAAATACTCCTATGAAGAATAAAATATAGATATGAGTGCCTGGTCGCTTGGGAGTGATATTGTATTGGATGACCAAATTGCTTAAAACCCACCAATTAATAAAAATCGCCCTCAGGTGCGCGCTACCACCCAGGTTGGTAAATCCTGGTCTATATCATAAATAGATGATTTATATCTGTTATTCTCTCGGCTAAATCATACAATGACAGATGTACAACTGTTTATGTTTTGTCTAAATCATACATTTACTGAGTTAAATCTGTTTATTTCTGCCTAAATTACACATTACCTAACGTACATCTCTTTATCTTCCCTAGAATCATACATTGACTGACGGACATTTATTTATTTCCCTCTAAACCATCGATAATTCTACTTACCACCTTGTCTCATGGCTACACATACTGGGCATGTTGCTTATTCATATTTTAGAGTACTGATATTTATTGTCATGTAACTATAATATAATTTATATGATTATTGACTATCACTAACTAGACTTTATTATTATTTGGTATTTATACGAAAATGGAATGGTAAATTGTACAAAAGTAATAAAAGATCTTTGATCGTCGAGTTAAGGGATAGCACATTTGTTCATTAGTAACTTTTCAAATTATTTCGTTCATAATTCACATTTTTTGGATTTGTATATCACTTTATTGCAAATTTTATGCACTTTTTTATGATATAAATATTTTTTTAACATCAATAGAACATAGTGAAAATTAAAATAATGCAAAATTGTATACATTCGTGGAAAACTTTTCTTAGATATTTAAAGTTAATTTGTGAAAAACAAAACGAAATTACACCATTGATTTTCATATCCTTTTATTGCAAATTTTGTGCACTTTATGATAATTTAAAATTTTATACATTCGTAGGAAATTCTCCGTAGATATTTAAAATTGATTTGTGAACAAAACGCAAAACTAAACCATGCGAATTTAAATATTTGTAAAAAAACGGCGCCTGAGAACAGGTTTATATTTTTAGCATCATTCGAATATACATTGAACTAAATTAGAAGGCATCAGAACAACACTACTATTCACTAACACCCCCTTTCCCAACTGAGAAAAAAACCTATAGTTGACCTTGTCCTAAAAATATATGTTTTAGTGCCCTATTAACACAATTTTACATATAACTAAAGAAACTGATTTGAAATGATAACTAAATCATATGTGCATTGTTTATTCGTGAATTGAGTTCAAGGGGCTGATTCTGAAAGAACACACTATATCTCAAAAACGGCGCCGTAGGTTATTATGATTTTGGCAAGGATAAAAGGGATTTTAATAAGCTTTAATTTCCTTTATGATAATCAAACGTAGTAAAAAATTAGTAAAATGAAAGTGATATCGCCTTAAAGGACAAATACCAACAAAAGAAAATCTCGCCGAAATTGAGAAAGGAGAAATCTGAGTGAGTGTAGAGGTATAATAAGAGTTTAGTATATATATATATATATATCAAGTCTAAGGAAATAATAACTAAATACATCTGGGTTTAGCTTTGCCCATTCTATGTTCTCCAGTAACATAGGATAACGCGCAAAAGGGTAAATGATACGAGACTGATTCCTGACCTCAGCTCAAAAGGCAGGCCCTTCGAGGGTGCACTTATAAACAACCCATTCAAAAGTGCAAACTGCCGATCTCATATTACCCTCTCTCCGAGTCCCCCCCCCCTACCCATCCACCTCCCCACCCACCTCCGTGGGAGTAATTTGTGTATATAACAGGTTGACCCGAGTAAACCAGGCTTTTTGTTCGTTCTAACGGAAGAGACAAGTAAGTCATCGGTTGAGAGATTTTTCGAGTTCGAGAAAGAAACAGAAAAATCACCGGTAGAAAGATTTCTGCAAGTTAAGGAGAACTTTGCAGTCCTTGTACAAAAACATATCTTACCAAGAAAGCTCGGTGCCACTTGAGCCTCCAAGAGATTTAGTATCCAGCTAACCAGTTTGAGAACTCTAAATCTTACTCTATCTGAGTTGGAAAAACCCCAACTAGATAGAAAAAATAAAAAGAAGACAACGATTTCATCTCGCCCGGAAGCAAAGTGGAAGGGCTAAGTTTTAGCTTAAAGTTGCCACTACCCAAGATCTCTCGTGACGTCACCAGTCAACTCGCCAGGCAAGGCGTCGAGCGCCATCTAGCGAACAAACAACCAACTCCGATCAAAAATCTCCGAGGATAATCTAACTGGGCGCGAGTATTTAATCTCCATTACCTTATGTGAGTAAAGATTAATCCGGTTGTTTATGTCCCCGTGCAGAATAATTAGTTTATTTGATGTCTGGCCAAGGACAACGATATTAACTTAATATTGTTCCCCTCGTAAAATTATATCTCGAATCGAGCCGCGAGAGCTCACCTAGTAAGCCCATTTTCTCTTTGTTTAAGTGTATTAGATTAGTATTTGTTTTATGTTATTAAATGAGATGGTTCATGTTCATTAAAGTATAATTTTTCAGTTAAAGTACCGTTTTAATTATCTTCGAACGAGTTAAAGTGACAATAATTGATAAAGTCAAGAAAGAAACCCCTTTTAGGTATTTATTAGAATTAAAATAAAGATTAGCACTCTTAGAGCCCGATTCTCAAGCGATCACCGAGGCACGAACCTACGCCTCAATTTAAAGTTATTTGGTTTATTAAAAATTAATGAAAACAAATAAATATATATAAATAAAGATATATATATATATATATATATATATATATATATATATATATATATATATATATATATGTATATATATATATATATATATATATATATATATATATATATATATATATATGTATGTATATATATATATATATATATATATATATATATATATATATATATATATATATATATATATATATATATATATATATATTAGGTCAGCTAAACTACGAGAGTGAGAATATATGAAAGGGAGAGGGGCCAGTTGTCAACCGCAGCAGATTTACCAGACACCCATTCTCGAGGCAGCAATGCAAGTACAAATAAGAATAATATTTATAATATAAAAATGATAATGACAGACTAAAAACTATCTAGATGCAGATTAGCAATATACTGCCCAACAACATGGTTTCCGCAGGAATATGGGTACAGAAACAGCCCTGGCTTTGATTATTGAGCATATTGCCAATGCAGAGGCTGAAAATTAAAATGTGGGGGTCGTACTTAGAGACGTCAAGTCAGCTTTCGAAAAGGTATGGACACCAGGCCTGGTGTGGGGAAAATACTACACATACTCTCAAGGAGGTCGTCTACTAAGAATATAAATCAGACAAGAGGATACAGAGTACATATTAATGAGAAAGTTATGAAGGCTAATTGGAATTTACGCTACCTTTACCAATTTAAGGCACTCTTTTCAAGAAATAAAAGAAAATTGTTCATGGCCTTGCTAAGACCTATTCTACTCGACCCTCTCATTCCACTACACCTAACAAGTAAAACACAACTAAAGAAGGCACAATTGTTAAATAATCAATCGTTGCGACTTATTTCAAATATCACTCGCTGGGACTGCATCCTATCAAGAATATTGCACAATCTTGCAGAACTTGACCTAATGAACTTAAGCCTACACGAGAAAGCAAAAGTAATATGGAGAAAAATTAATTCATATGTCCGAAATAGAATACTGCAAGATATTAGAATACCAGATTTTGAACTCCAGTACAGACACTACCAAAGAGGATTTTACAGGAGCAAGCTGCGTGCGCAGGAGGATGTTGAACCAATATTTAGATAAATACAAAAAGGCAAAACATAACTTCAAAAATACGATAACCAGTAAAAAGAATATACATATATAAATGTATGCATATCTCCGTATATATGCAGACATTAATTAATCTGAGAGAAAATGATACGTAATGGATAATTAGATAAAGACAATATAAGAGATATTAATCTAAAATTAACAAATACAAATGAATCCGAAATGAACAAGAAAAAGAAAAAGATCCTTAGTGGAAAAAGGAAATAAATAATACTTAATAATATTCACATAAAAATAAATGCTCGCGTGAATAAGTTGCTAGACGTACTGGCACACATACACTTCTACTAAAATAACACTCTTTTCTACCTATGCACTCTCCTACTATGATACACCCATTCTTTTTCTATCTTTGAAGTTCTTTAATCTTTATTATAATAATTCAAGGTCAAGAAATTAATGTCGTTTTTTAAAAGGAATTTAAAATAATATAATAATAAATAATATCATTATTGAAACTGCTCTTTTGAAAATAGTTATATATCCTTTTTCATCTCTTTCATATCAGAGTAGTGTTTGCCATTTAGAAGATGACTTAATTAAATGGGACTCAGACGAGGAAGAGATTTCCAACCTAACACAATATTGATTTCTTGAGGGACATATTCCGGGTGTGGGCGTGTATTGTCATGAAGGAGGAGAAGAGACACCCATTTATTTGAGTAGAGAAGGACGATTTATTCCAAGAGTTTCATTTGAACATTTTGGTTTGAGTTAACTCTTGGGTTATAATTGAGGAGTTCAATATGAATAACTCCTTTCACGTCTTCCAAACTTCTGCTGTACTTCACCACTTTCCTTTTCATTTCATTTTAAAAATCACTAAATTCGATCAAGGATTTGCGGTCCAGTTTGTGTAGATGTAAAGTTTTTTTGATCATCAAGATTGGAGTTGTTCTCTTATTTGCCTGAATTAACCTTTTTCTCTTAAGACAAGCAACAATCGGTCTTGAATTGACATATGATGTCTATGAAACAAATGATTTGCTGGGCTGAATTAGTATTTAAATAAAACATGACTAATTTTGTCTATGCGTAGTCTTATCACTTAATTTGGGTCATAAGGGAATTTTATTAAAATACTTAATGAGGAGTTTAAAAATTTAACTTTTTTAACTACGGCAAAATGAATTTAATTCTACTCCAATTACCAATAATTATCTAGAGAGCTCTAAAGGAATTTTGAAGGAATATTTTTAATTTTCATATATTTAACTTCCCCTTGTGACCTGTAATAAAAAATTGTGATTAGGGAATGAATTTAAGATATATGAAGTTAGCCACAGAAGAGCTAAAAACCAAACTGAAACAAAAGAGATACAAGTTACCGAATGAGGCAGGTAATCCCGCACCTGTAGTAGCACTTTCTTTAATGAAGACTTTGAATTGCTGTGGAAGAATTCAGCATCTCGGTGCGAAGCACAATTCTCTTTCGCAAAATCTCCCGAGGCCATAATTTTCATAGACTGCAAAGAAGAAATAGAAAAAACAGAAGAAAAACAATTATCCAATTCAACTTAGAAGGAAATAATTTCCAGTTGGGTTTTAATGGAAACTTTTTAAAAACGCTGTAATTAAGTAAATCCGTAATAGTAACTTAAATATTAATTCATAAATTAATATTTAGAGTATGCAATAATCTGGGTAACAATTTAGCGAATAAAAATTTCAGCACAACATGACAAACTTTATCTCATAAATACAAATTTCACAAAAGTTTCATGCGATTGATTGCACTAAAATTCCAAATGGGAATCCAAAAAGAAACATAAATTATATATGCCAATTAAACTACATCTGTATTAATGATAATAACTAAAAACAAATGTAGTAGATAATGGAAATATGCGATATGAATATATACAGAATTAAAACTAGAATTATATACTAAAAATACTCACAAGTAAAATAGAAAAACAAATATAATAATACAAATACAAAAATGAAAAAGGTGAGTTATAAAATAAAAGTGAAAACCATTAAAAGAAATCTACTTTTAAACAAAATCAGTATTTACAAACGATTAATAAGCTTTCACATCCCATAGCGATGAAGTAATTAGAAGTTTGTCGACGGTTGAGTGCAAAAATATGAAAAGCTTCTTAGAAACACCGACTTCCGAATTAAATTGAATAGTTTAATGAAGCTTCTCCTAATTGGGTTTGACGTTGTTGCTGGACGGAGCAGATCAAGAGAATTGCGTGCCTTTTATGCACTTTGCATTAATACTCTTCTCATTTATCTACTGCTGATATTTATCTAAATGACATTTCACCTTGACTTAACATCTCAACTTTGTTAAGAAACCTCCAAACATTCTTTTACTTACTAAATAAATAAATAAAGTTCGAAGAGATTGTAAACAGTAGTAAACAAAGATATACTAACACATCTTAGACACAGAAGCACTCTGAAGTGCGGAGAAATACACAAACATCAACAAATATATACACATACGCCCCATGATATGTGCTCATCAAGAAAACAAGGCAGGTAATCGTAAACTCATATACACATTTATACTTATATGAATGATTAAAGTAGTCTAATGATTTACATTTATGCAGCCATGTTCTGGTAGAGGAATCTATGAGGTTGGCAAGAATTTACTGTAAATCTTTGTAGACAGGAAAAAATGCCTCGAATGATTGTTGTAATTATTCCAAAGCTTAACTGTAAGAAACAATTCATGATTAATGAATACAATAAGAGAATGGTGCTGCATTTTCTGTAATAAAAATGCAAAAGTGTTTGGAAATTTGTTCATTATTCGTTAAGGGCAGCCATGATTAAAAAAAACACATTCGTTTATGTAATTTTGATCTGAAACTTTCGATAATTATGTTGTCGGAATTGCATTCAATCTTGATGCCGTTTATTTAAGCCATCATCTAAATGGCAAAAACTGCTCTGATATGAAAGAGATGGAAAAGGATATACAATTATTTCCTCCATCAGAAGCGAATTTTTTTAAGGAAAGAATCTAATACTTAGTTAAGCAATGACAACAGATTGCCATTTATAATCGAAAGTGCATAATGAATCAATGTACTTTTTATATTAAATATAATTTTACTTTATTTTCAAAAAAGGAAATTAATTTCATGAGAACGTAATATTATTTTTTGTGTTTGCATTACTCATTCGCAGAAGTTGCCAGCGTGGCCCCGATAAGCTAACTCTGGCTTACATCTGGCACTCGTGAGGAGATTTCTGGTAACCTTGCTGCCGGTGACATCCGGCCCCAATGCATAGCAGAATATCTTGGCGAGTTTCAAAAATGAAAGAAACTTCTATATATTTCTGATTTATAGTTTTATTATTGTGAGAACATTGGTTCAGTTCAAACCTGTCCGCTATTCTTGTTTATAAAGACATTTATTGTTAATAGTAACTCATGCACATAATCCACGGGCATTTTAACGTATGTGGGAAACTGCGTATCTTCAGATTTATGCAATTGATTCTTGTTTCATCCACAGGAAAAAACAAGTGTGGTCGTCGATGGTTAATTTGCTTTCAAAGACCAGTGTGTTTATCTGTTTCAGTAAATATATTATTACTAAGGGAATTTGTGGAAAAAAATGTGATGGCAATGACAATACCGATCTATTTCAGCTGCTCTAGCTCGAAAAAGATATATGCATAAAGATAAAATTCATCTTATCAGACTTTAAGCGACGACTCACACTCAGAACATTATTGATGAATATTAATGAATACCTTTAGGATATATGATATTAGAAGAAATAGAGTTAAGCCGATATTAACCGGATACACAATATACATTAAAAGGTTAGTAAGTGTTTATATCAAATATGTGGTGGTATGGTTAATAATTTAATCTGAACGACGTTATCTTTATGAATTCCATGTGGTAACTGCTTAATCATTTGGTTTCAAGGATCTCTTGACTAAAAACATGATATCAAACATGGGCGAATGGACTCCATAGACATTAATTAGATAAGAAACTGTTTAGAGATGACGTCTCCAATACAATGATATTACATACATAAACTCAATCTTATTTCTTGTCTATTGTGAATTGTTCAGTCGCATTCAGTCGAAGGTGAGACTCATTGTCGAGATCTTTTGAGGAGGAAGACGAGGTTACCTACTCTCTCCTTAGAGAAGATCTTCCTTTTTAGATTGTGGCTCCATCTTCGGCCATACATACAACTGGACACTCAGAGAATTCACTTTCGGATCTCCGTCTCACAGCCCACCCATTAGGTCCATGTGTTCGTTTTTATCGAAATAAACGCTTTTTATGCCTCTCTTTTATGATGTACCTATGGCAGGCACCCTACGTCTCCTCCTGTAGACGAGCCTCTTTGTGGCTCTGAAACGCATTTTTGCCTGCTGAAACACGATCTCCTTTCACTCGTCGTTCAGCGGTGGAAACACAAAAATAGTCTCTGGCTATTTTGTACTGATTTTTAACTTAAACTAAAATCGACATTTTGTGCTCTACTTTCACCAAAATTGATTCAAATAGTCAAACAAAGTCTTCGAATTACGCTAACTATGTGTATTTATAATACAATGTATATTCTGCTTTGTTTTCTAGAAGACTTGGTTTTGGTGCGAAAACTTTACTTTAGGTTAGAAACAAAGTTCTTGCACGAGCTTTTCTTAAAATTTTTAGTTTTATATGTATACAGGGGGTACGACTAGTTAATGTGTAATGGCCCTAGTTTTTCCTAGGCCTCGCTTGAAAATGTACAGTGACCTAGAGCCTAGGTAGTCTAGGTCCCTATGCACTTTCAAGCGAGGCCTAGGAAAGCCTCGCAATTAGTCGTCCCCCTCAATGAGATCTAAGATTTCAAAAATTACCCAACAAATGACCCTTTTTTCGTGAAGAGCAACGTACTCTTTACACTATGATTATAGCTCCGGCCGAAACGCTGCCCAATCGCAACGTCGTATCAACTAAGCATTTGGAGAAATCACATAAGGGTCCGTCGCACTCATTAGGATTGGTTTACAAAGTGTCCGCTTGGCCAATCTTTTCGCCAATATTTGCCAAGATGTGGTCGACCATCATTTATTTACAAATACCGTTTGTGCGCATGTGTCAAATCTGATCCACATCTGACATCACTCGAGCTAGCTTAAAAGCTGAGGCTCAGCCATACAGCCATTTTCCATTATTTGGAGGAAATGGGAAAATTGAGCAAACTGGACGTATGGATTATGCGTAAAATGACCGAATTAGACAGTCACTGCCACATAGACGCCTCCAAAAACCCCTGTCCAAGAAACGTCATCTTGATTGGCTAAACATAGGTGTTGATGCAGATAAAAATGCTTTCGATACTCGAACATGGCATGCAAAAAAAGAAGTGCACCTGCACATCTTCAGGAAAGGCTAGCGAATTGTCAAAACAAACTTCTGGTTTGTAGGAAGTAATTTAATGTGAAATGTCGGAATGCAATAAGTCTACCGACGCTCAATTATGCAGCCCAGATTGCAACAGGTGGCAAATGCAGTTGCGCATAAACGACTACAATTGAGTTATTTCATGGTTCCTCATGATAACGCCTGATCCCATGCTGCAAATTATATGCGTGAAAAACTTCTGAAGCTGGGGTTTTAAGTTCTCCCTTACCCACCTTACTTGACATCACTGGCGTCAACAGACTACCATCTCTTCTGGACACAGCAGAACTTCTTGAATAGCAAAAGGTTCGCAAATGATGGCGAACTGAAAACTGAACTAAGAATTATTTGATAGCCAATCAGTTGAATTTTATAACAATGGCAACCATGATCTATCTCGGCGTTGAAAGCAGGTGCTAAAAATAACACTGATTACTTTTTCATTGTTATGTTTTTTTTGTTGCATTGTTTTGTTGTAAATCATTGTCAATAAATGCTGAGCGAGAACTTTGTTTCCAACCTGGTAGATTTGTCGTTGCGGGTTCTTCCCTCGTTAGTTTTGTATTTTTTACTCCTTCTTACCTCCCTACACTTCTGAGGTTTTGAAATGTTTACACATAACTAAAAACTCATAAACCCTCATTTGCATTGTGAAAAGACACAAATTAAATTATATATACATATTTAACACTTTAACAGAGCTAAAATGATTCACACAGTCAAAATGACGCATTGTTTCAATTACTGAAACTTCTCAGATTGTATTAGGAAAAATAATAACTCTAACTCATATTATACATAGGAATTAAGGAAGCGGGGCGGGGATCCCCCTATCTTAGATATTGAACATACAAAACCATAAAAAGCCAGTATATAGAGGTATGTCTGACAGCCCATACACATTTGTATAACGTGCGCAATTAAGCCCTTTTTGCCCATATCTTATAATCTTGACACTGTAAGCGGCGAGAACAATTTATGAGGATATCTTGGAATCCTCTCATACATTGTCCATCAAGTTAGAGGACAAAATAAACCGCATTCTTCTTAAATTAAAAAATCTACTTATTCTGGATTCCTTTAGGTACAACAGCCTGCACGATTGAGGGACCTACTTAGGTTCACTGTTCGGGCTCCACAAATGCCACAAGGAGGGTAATTCCCTACCTCTCATTTTAGCCTCTTATAATTTCCCCTCTTGAAACCTTCCAAAATATTTGGCCTCTTTATTGACTCTTTTCTCCTCCAACCATTACAGAATTCAAAATAGCTTCTTCTTTGTCAAAGAATTACAAAATTTTCAACATCCTTATCCCTCCTTTATGTGTAGTTTCGATGTACCATCTCTCTTTACAAAGATCCCCCTTGACCAAACTATTGATATAATTATCCAACGAGCATTTCTCCCAAACATATCCAAATTTCATGGATTTACTACCCCACTTTTAAAAGAAACACCTAAATTAGAAGTCAAGGACAATTACTTTACCTTCAATGACGAAACCTATTGCCAAAAAGATGGGGTGGGCATGGACAGTCCCTTGGGCCTTCGCGCATATAACATTTGCTTAACATACACTGAGTTTCATAAATAAGTTGAATTTTTGAGTCATTAATTCAAAATAAACGTTTATCCCGTGTTGCTGATAGATAAAATTACGACAAAATATTTTTAAACGTCTACCAACCCAAAATATTATTTCCAACTGTTATATACTTTTTCAGGATATGGATTTTTAAATCCAAAAATTCTCAAAAAAAATTACGATAATATTCAAGAACTTCTTTTACTATACGGAATTTAAGATCATTTTTAAAAATAATCATCTCCTAGGACGATACTTCTATTGTAAAGACAGAATCCCGCCAGAAGCAAAGTGTTCCGTCAATTATAAATTCACTTGCCCCGGATGTAATTTGGGGAATTAGATCGGGACAACGGGGCGCTCGCTGAAGGCGAGATTCTGTGCTCATATGAGAATTAGCCGAAAGGGTTCGGTCAAAGAAAGAGTTTTCGACTCCTCGGCTACATTCCATCCATTGCAAAATTGATGTATCCTTAGATGATTTTAAAATTTTAAAGACCACCCCCGATCCAATATCCTTTAGAATTCAAGAATCCATTTTATAATCTTTTGACAACTCTAAATTCTGACTCTTCCTCCCACCCAGTACTTCTACTCTAAAATATAACCCCCCCCTAAATTTTTCTTTCTTCTTACCCCCCTCGCGATTTCCATCCAATCTTTTTTTAACGGCTGTTTGTAAAAGGTTAATATTTTTCCTAAAATATATCCAGTGATTTTATCCAATTAATATAGAAAAAAATTTACCTATTTATTAAATTCTCAACCATTTAAAGACAACCCAGTAACCTGTATAGCTCCGCATCCCCCCTCCTCCCCCATATCAACAGTCCGATTAATCTATTACATCCATATTTTGGAATGTTTAAATTTAAACTTATGATACTAGACTTTTTACGAATTTTGAAATTTTACAGTACCAGAAGATGGGTGAAACTTAAACCCGAAACGTTGTACCTATCATGTAAACGAAATGAACTTCCAACTTTACGCCCTTTCATTCATCCTTCAAACCTTATCTATATATATATATATATATATATATATATATATATATATATATATATATATATATATATATATATATATATATATATATGTGTGTGTGTGTATTGTGTGAATCTTGGAACTCAATTTTCATTAGGGCAGGTTTTATTAAAAACGACCGCTAGTCTCGTGTTAAGGATTTCTCTTCATTTTCTCCATTTGTCTTATGTTCACATTTTCTTCATTGTTCAACATGTCAATAAGCCTACCGAAGTTCATTAGAGACTGATATTTATTAATTGCAAAATGTGGAAGGAAATTAATGCCCCTTAGCACTTTCTTTTTTTTCACTGACGCATTTCGATGCAAGTGTCGTCTTCAGAGTTAGAATGGGAAATTAATACATGTATTCCAGTTTAGAAGAAAATGTGTTACCAAACTGCTGAACGGAACGTGAAAACGTGTAGGCCCACTAGCAGGTTCATGAGGTGCAGGTAGGGACTGGTCGAGGAAGTGTTATTAAGTGGCCAGAGAGGGGTGCAGGGGTTAGCTGCTTGCCAGACGCAATTATCGGCTAGAGGCAGCTGTCCTAAATGTACTTGGTCCTTCGGTTTTCTCACTTTGGTGTTGGCAGGATTTCATGGGAGTTAGATTGTATATTCAGTTTTGGTTGGTTTTCTTGAATATATATTGCTTCAAGGAGGAGTAATTGGCGTCTGGTGGGGGCATAATCTAAGAATTTAAGGTTTTCTTCGATCATTTAACGGTTAAGGCAATTTCCGTGTATTTCTTGTGTATGTTTTTAGATACACCATTGTTTTGGTGGTATGATATTCTTCATGAGAGTGTAGTTTCGGTCATTCTGATATACGAGTTCGGTAACAGCTGACAGTATGCTAAGTTACATGTCTTCTCATATCTCAGATGGGTCCTTTGTTTGGATTGAGAAGGAGGTTTGGGGTTATTTTGATAGGGAGGGTTAGTGCGCTATTCTTTTCGGCATTCGTGAGCTTTATTCCTTGGTTAATACTGTCCTTAAATACTCTCTCGTCTGCATGGTGTTATATGCTCATAGCGTTCTTGTAAAAGAGTTTATAATGTCTTCCTTGTCTGTGTTTCGGTTCTTCTGGGGTTCTGGCAGGTACCATCGGTTCATTTTGATTCATATAGGAACAAGTTTCCTGAGTTCTGTGGCCTTGTAGCGACGGAAGAACCCGAAATGGTAGCCATAACAGAATCATGGATAAAAACCTCAAACCAAGACTTTGAAGGCGAATTCACGGTTTCTGGCTACCAACTCTTTCACAAAGATAGGCCAGACAGAGAAGGTGGCGGTGTAATGTTGTATGTCAAGGATACAATCAAATCTACGAACTCCAACATTATATCCGATCACGAGCTCCTAGGCGTTGACCTAGAGATAGGTCCTGTCAGATACAGGATCCTGGTGCTTTAGAGACCTCCTTCCCAACCCGTTGAGAAGGACAGGGAACTTTACCAGCTGCTGGGTGAGCTTGTTCAAAAAGAGTGTGCATCGTTATGGGCGATTTCAACAGCCAAGTTGACTGGGAAACCAGAGCAGCCTGTGGCGAGAGCGCGCTACTCATGGAGTTCGCCAACAACGAGTTCCTCACTCAATGGTTAAGAGAACCGACGAGAGGAGACAATATCCTCGACTTGGTCTTCACCTCTGAGGATGATATCGTTGAGGATGTCTCTGTAGGCGAAGAGCTCGGTGGCAGTGATCACCAGCTAGTTAGATTTACCGTCAAGATCCCCAAGGTAAGGTCTGTTGCCAGTCAATCAAGAAAACCTGACTTAAGAAGAGCAGACTTTGCAAGCCTTCGTGCTGGGCTGACTGATGTAAGGCTAGCGGTATGCAAAGAGGTTGAGGATTCGTGGAACAATTTCAAAAATAAGTTCATGAGTCTTCAATCAAGTTGCATCCCTCTGAAATGCCTCCGTCGGTCTTCTTTTCAACCAAAGTGGTTTAATCAAGAAATCAGCCAACTGCTTAGGGAGAAGAGAACTGCGTACCGTCGATCGAAGATCTCGGGTGCCTTTGACCAGTACCGGAGGCTAGCAAGGGGAGTGAGGAACTCCGAGAGGCAATACTCTGCAAGGAGAATCCCAAGGAGTTCTTCGGCTAGGGAAATAGACGTTAACCAATCCATCGTAGGATTGGGCCCTTAGTGGACGAGGAGAGTGCATTAACTCACTCAGATGCAGAAAATGCTAACCTTCTCAATGACTACTTCTCCTCAGTGTTTACTAAAGAGTGTGGTCCCATCCCCTAGCCCACGTATTCCTACTCGGGGGAAAAGCTGGAGGATATGGACTTCACCGAAGAATAAAAAAGAAAAAGATCGCTGACCTAAAGACGAATAAGTCCCTTTGGACCGGACGGGTTTCTACCCAAGGTGTTGAAGGAAGTGTGCGATTAGGTATCACAACATCTGTGCGCTATCTTTAACATGTCAATCCGGACCGGATGCGTTCCTAGAGACTCGCGTGAGGCCGAGGTGACTCCGATATTTAAGAAAGGAGACCCCAGCCATCCGTCAAACTACCGACCTATAAGTCTGACTTTAATACTCGGTAAACTCATGGAAAGCATGATGGTGGACAAAATGACGTCGTATTTAAAGTCAAACCTGCTACTGAGGAGTTCCCAGCACGGCTTCCAAAGGCAACGGTCATGCCTGACGCATCTTGTGGAATTCTTCCACTTCGTTTTCAGTGAACACGATCGGGACAAGGCGGTGGATGTGGTTTACTTTGACTTTCAGAAAGCCTTTGATAAGGTACCACACCGCCGCCTTCTCCGGAAAGTGCGAGCGCTGGGCATAGACAGAAAAGTACCTGGCTGGATCGAGGACTGTCTAAGTGGCAGACGGCAATGGGTGGTGGTCAATGGACAGGCTTCTGAGTGGGTGCCCGTTACTAGCGGGGTGCCTCAACGTTCTGTCCTGGGACCACTACTATTCATCATCTACGTCAACGACATGGACGGTGACATGGTTGCCAAGATTTCCAAATTTGCCGACGATACCAAGCTTGGTATGAACGTTGCAAAGGATGGAAATACTGCCCGCCTGCAGGAAGATCTTGTGAAGATTGTGGAGTGGTCAGACACGTGGCAAATGCCTTTTAACTTGGAGAAATGCAAAGTCATGCATATCGGCCACAGAAACCCCCAATCTCATTATATCCTTAAGGGCACTGCTCTTGAATCGAGTGACACTGAGAAGGACTTCGGTGTTACTATCACTAGCGACCTCAAGTTGTCAAAACAGTGTATCGAGGCAGAGAAGAAAGCGCAAAGGATGTTAGGCTACATTAAGCGCCAGTTTGGATACCGTAACAAGGAGATAGTACTTTGTCTGTACAACTCCCTCGTTCGGCCGCACCTGGATTATGCCGTACAATTTTGGAGTCCTTCGTTTCGAACGGACATCGCAAGGTTGAAACGAGTACAAGCTAGGGCAACCAAACTGATTCCCTCTATCCGACACAAAAGTCATGAGGATAGACTAGGGGAATTAGATCTGTTCTCGCTGGAAACCGGTAGGATGCGTGGTCAGCTCATCGAAGTTTTCAAAATGCTTCGAGGGTTCGACAATGTTGACTACCGGGATATTTTCACACTAAGTGATAACAGAACGCGCAATCATGGCTTCAAACCTGAACTGAAGCGTTACAACCGCAATATGTGTGAAAAACTTTTCACCTAAACTATCTGCCCTAAGTGGAACGCACTTTGATTGGAAGTTGTCAACAGTGAATCTGTTGACCAGTTCAATTCAAGACTAGACAGAGTCTTAAAAAGTGGCCGTTTAGGGACGCAAAACAATTGAGCAGTCATGTGCCTGCTAGATTGATAGTCCAAAGGTACCCTCTTTGAGTGGACTGTAAGGTCTCCTAGGGTACGTACTTTCCTTGTTACTCCTTGTTATATTTTTATATTGGATAATCTGTTGTTAACGAAAACCTGGGTGGCTTTCTCAAGTCCACTGTGTGTAGTGTTCCTTGTAGTGCACTGGGTGAAGGCACGCTTAATATACGATGTTTTTACGCTTGTTCGGTAGTGTTTAGGGCTTTCGCTGTCTGTATTCATGTAAAGTAGCGGATTTGTGGCTTTAACATGTACTTTGGTGGTTATTTTTCATTAATATTGGTAGTGAGAATGTCTACAAATGGTAATCAGTTGTAATTTCTGACTAACTCGTATTTTTCTTTTGCACGTAAATGAAATTTTTTTGGCCAGAAGATCTTGCAAATGTAAGCCCGATGTATTTGACTACATCAAAGGTAAAAACACTACTGTTCCTAAATAATAAAGTCAAAATTTTCCTAAAACTTGCTTACCATGCAAATTTTTTTAGAAAACTTGATGACCAGTACAAAGCTTGGGCACCACACATTATATTCAAGATAACACTTAGTATCTGCGTCGTTGGACAAAGGGCAAGGAGAGTTGTGTGATGTTTTGAATTCCCATGGTTTTCAGGGAGCCGACAAATCATGCAGTGACTGCTACTTCTGAGCTTTTAATTTAACTGGGGTCAACAAAAAGAACCGGATCAACCTCAAGTATTCTGATTTTCCTTCAGCAGGTCGTCCTATAGCTCATTATTTTTAAATTCTAGTAACTGTCTTTGAAAAACTTCTTAAAATTATTGAGGAAGATTTATCCAGTGTTAAAGAAAAGGATGAAGAAGATGTAGGTTTTGATAATGATACTCCGCATGCTTTTTGCCTAAAGGACCTAAATAATCTAGTTCTCTATCTCAGCTTGTCAAGGTCCTCTGCCAAACTGTTGGTGTCTAGATTCAAGAAAAAAACTGATATGTGACAGTTCTCACCTCACCTTCTACCTAAATGGACAATAAGACTACCTCTTTTTTTCTCTAAAAAGAACAACTTTATAGAATGTTCAGGTTTACGCAGGTTCTGCAGATGCTTGAAGTGCCAAAATACCGACCCGAAGATTGGAGACTGTTGATTGGCAGCAGCAAGCGATCGCTGAAATGTATTCTGCTGCAAAATGAGAACTACAGTAGTTTTTCAATGTACTCGTCGCTCACTCCACTACATTGAGGGAGATGTATGAATCGTTGAACTACGTGCTTAGGAAAATTCGTATAATCGGCATGAGAGGTTGATTTGTTTCATCATGAAGATAGTTGATATTTTATTTGTAAAACGGTCCAATTCAACAATTACCAGTGTTTTCTGTCAATATAAGGTAGGAGTAACAGAGTTCACCATTCTACAAGAAAGGACTGGACTGTACGCGAGGAATTGGTGCTTTGCAGAGCATGGAACCTTATAAACAGCCCTCTGCCGGGCAGAAAAAAGATTCTATTTTCACATCTGCTTGATCAAAAAGTACAGCAAAGCTCAGAACAAGAATGATGGCTGCTTCACTTACTTGTGCCTCGCTTTTCATGAATTGAGGATGAGGGTTAAAAGCTGGTCACTTTGACAGTCCAAAACCACGTCAGCTCAACGGAGATTCAGAGTTTGAAATTTCAATAAAAGAAGAGGAACTAGAACCGTGGGAGGATTTGATATGGTGCTGAAAAACTCTCTTGGCGCAAAAGGGCATTGAACTACACATGACTTATCACCCATCTGTTAACTGCTTTCAAAAACATCGGATACAACATAACCATCGAAATGCATTACTTATTCCCACTTATGGATCAGTTCTTGAGAATCTGGAATCAATGAGTGACGATGAGGGGCAGAGGTTTAATTAAGACGTGAAGGAGATGGAGACCAAGTATAAGGGACGCTTGGATGTAGTCATGTTGCCTGTTTACTCTTAGACTCTGAATAGAGACATTCTTATTGCTGATCACTCTATAATTTCGAAGAAACCAACGTTAATGCCCTAAATTGTAAAAGGTGATGACCTAACATCCAATTTACATGTACTAACCTTATCGATATCTACTATTTAATTTATATTAATTAATTTTCTAACATTTATTTAATAAATTGCGTTCGAAAACGATGATTTTTATCTTAAAAACCTACTTCGGATGAAAAATATTAACAAAAATCAACCAAAATGATCACAAAAATGTAATCGATTCAGTTATAATATCGGAGACTTTCGGATTCAGCACTGTAAAGTTGTCCTAAATCAATTAAAAAATACTTATACGACTTACAAAGTGTTTTTCTTAACCGAGTGTTATTAAATGATATAACAAAAATATCTCTTTAAACAACATTAAGCAGCAAGAAATCAAACCTTAAAAGATCTAGTGAGCAAAAATCAAGCTTTAATTTATCAAGTAGAAAATATCCAAATCAAATTCAGGAAGAATAAAGTTAAAAAGAGATAAGAAAAAAATAACTGACTCTCTGAGGACTATCAGACGATCATCGGACGATTGGCTGACGACTGACGGAGGATTTCTCAAGGATCTGCTTTGTCCGTTGGACTGAGGCTCTTGAAATAACGCCAAGACGCCCTACCATCTCCAAAGTGAGTTCTTAGATTACTGAACTCAGTAGAATTTTACACAATAAAAAAAAATTAAAAATTTAAATATAATAATATTACCTTTTATAAGCAATTTTTCCCAAACAACAACATTCAGTAGTATTTGACACTGTTTCATTACTTAATATCTTACTTAAATTGGCCATGACTAAGGTATTTTGGGCCACCTGACTCAGAGCTAAGCCGATTGATCCCACGTAGCTCCCTGAGATCCAATGCACGACTTAGGTCTCGCCTTTCTCTTAATTGGCCAAGCGTCACGCTAACTCTGATTGAATTTTAGCTGAGATGTGAAGTTGTACACCATGCGTTACTTGGGCGAAAATAAGATATAATCTGCAGAGTTGTAGATGCAATCTAGAGGTTGCAGAGAGCCAGGTGAAGTAGGAGTAAGTTGAAGAAGGTGGTGAAGAGTACCGACCACTGCAGAACTCCATTGTGCATGTGATGTGTTCGGGATAACTTTTTGTGGTGCATTTCATCTGGTTTTTGACCCCAGAAAATGTTGGCAGGGGGATTTTTTCTAGTTGGAGACAAGTGCATCTCGTAAATACGAATGTGTAGTATTAAGTCCTTTGCTCGTGCCTATTTTTGTCTTTACTTCCCTCCTTGGTGATGTTAGGTGAGTGACGCCTTCTGATATGAGCTGGGTTATGGTAGTGAGTGCAGAAGTTAAGTGCAATCAGTGAACTCCATGTTGAGAGAAATCAAATTAGATCTATTAAACTTTCCCGGATTTTTAATCAGGTGTAAATTAGGAAGAAAGAGCAGAGTGATGGAATAACAGTGGGCGCCTGTTTGGCTTGCAAATAGATATTATGTGAGAGGATTTGCGAACATTTCATTTCACATATTTGACAGAGTGATTGGTTGAGGATTTGTGTGAATAGGAGGCAATGATTCTTGTCTTCATGTTTCCTAGCTGAATATCTAGCATTTTGTAGGGCAACGTGATACTAGTCCTGCTCAGAATTATGTAGGTACGTGATGTTATATTGTGAGTGTAGGCGTTAGTTTGGAATGTTTAGATAACTCAGAACTGAAGTCTGAGTTGCCTATGTACGTGATCTTAATGATCAGAATGATTTTCAGGACAAATGTTTAGCTTCTTACACCCCTTAAATTTTTAAAGACCCATTTTGATTTCATCCATTAAACCGGTTTTCATATCCATACAAATGAACATAGTTCCATAATGACGTCTTCTCTGTCTTTCTTCTTCAATTCATTAAATCATGATTATTATCGTCAGGATAGCTTCCTAGTCTTCCTTCAAATAATGATGTCATTAATGACTATTCTCTTCGGAACGTCTTCCGTCCTCCTTCAAATCATGACGTCACGATTATGCTCGAAACCAGAATACTTAAAGGGTTTTTTTTTTTAATTCCTCCTAAGATCGAGAACTTTTGAAGTAATATGAATGAAGAAAAAAGAAAGAGAAAATAATGAAAAAAATATTAAATTAATGAATACGAAATTTCGTTTCTTTTTATTTCCGCGGAAAAAAATTAATGTCTGAAATTAAATTCAGGAATTTCGTTTTGCTACGGAACATTTTCTATGGGAATTTCACTCTTTTCGCCTCTTATTTACTCCAATGAGAACCATTATTCTTACTTCTATGAAACTGGGAGAGTTTAGTTTGTGGTAGACTAGTTATAAGTAGTTTCTCTTTCATTGTCATTTCAATTCATATTTTATTTTGAAATATGATGCAACATCAATTACACATAGAAATAAAGCGTGATTACACAACAATTCTAACACTACGCTACTCTCTAATCTTCGACTCAACACCAAATCTATATTAGCAATTTTACCGCACACAACAACGCATGAAAGACCCAAAACTTCCGCTTAGCAAATCGATATCCTTATTTAAATTCGGGGAGAGCTGTTTTATATAAAGTGTTTCTAAGATTCGAAGGGTAATAGGGCATTTGTGCGAATTCAGAATTTCAAAGTTTTCTAAGGAGATATCACTTTTACACTTTATTACGTGATCGTTCAGATCTGAATTATCTTTGGTTTCAAGTATCTTACCGGTTCTATTACTTATATCATTATGAGAAGAGAATCTTGCCTTCAGAGTTCTCACGGAGCTTCCGATATATTTGCCTTGGGAACACCCAGCAAATTTAAATAAGTATATAATCCAACTCCGAAGACTCTTTGGAACCGGATCCTTTATTGTAAAGAAAGATTTTATATTTATTTTGTTGACAAAGGCAATTTTAAATTTTATTTGACAGAAGTATTTTCTTAGCAATATGTGTAATTTTCGGCTAAGGACTTTATTGTTAATGCCCAGCTCTGGAATTATTAAATAATGTTGGTCTTTTGCCACTGTTATCTCAGGGTGGCTTGGTTGATACAATCCACTTAAAAATGTGCGGATTGATTCTTCTACAATAAAAGAAGGAAAACCATTGTGCATAAAGAAAGATGTAAGGTACTGAAATTCTTTGTCTATAAAATTGTAGGATGAACAGAGATTGTATGCGCCGTGAAGAAGGGTCTTAATGCATGAGATTTTGTATTTCAAATCTAAGCAACAAAAAAGTTTAATCCTAACCTCGTATTAGTAGGTTTCCTATATACTGATGTTTCTAGATTATTTTGATTTTTTCTTATTAAAAGATCTAAAAAGGGGAGGGTGTTATCACTCTCAGTTTCCATTGTATATTTAATACCGGGGTGTATGGTGTTTAAAAAATTAAGAAATTCTAAAGCAGTGCGCTCTCTTAACAGTGCAAAATATTTTGTTTCGTTTATTTGTATTTTAGGCCTAAGAAGATGACCATATTGTGGTCGAAACGTCGTCGGTAAATAAAAAGGATGATACCAGCTATTTTCCTCGCCTTGGGATTTCTGTTAAACATTATATATATATATATATATATATATATATATATATATATATATATATATATATATATATATATATATATATATATATATATATATATATATGTATGTATATATATATATATATATATATATATACGCCACCAAGCGACAGTGCTCGATTCAGTATGAAGGATGCTTCCTCCTGCCAAAATATATGATAATAACATGATGTAAGGTTGCATGAATATGGAAGAGGAGGAAAAATTTCACAACCTAGAATTACGTATTTTGTGGTCAAACCTAGCATGTGTAGACGTACATTGTCATAAAGGAGAAGGAATCCCTTTCGAGGCGGCTTTGAAGTACATTTTTTTCCAAGAAGCCTTTCGAAAGCAGAAGGAAAACAGCTGACGTATCAGCTTTCCATTATATGCGTTACCTCTGCTCTCGAAGAGAAGGAAATATATATATAATCCACTCTAGCTGAGCCTATGAAGTATCCTCTCGTGATTATAAGAAGCGCTTCTTCCGAGAAAGATTAATTAGCTTCAACATTGACATTTTATCAGTATATATATATATATATATATATATATATATATATATATATATATATATATATATATATATTATCTTCTGTAACGGTATGTGCTTTGATCGGTTTCTTGCAATGACAGCTCAGCTTCCAAGTTAGCGGTGTCATGGCGACGGATTTCATCGAAATGATGGTTAGATTAGAGGACGGAAAGCACATGCAAATCCACGTCAATGGGATAGCAACGCAAAGACAGCTTAGATATTTATATTTATGATGGATTAAAAAATTAATCAAAGAATCTCAAAACTTTGTCCTTTCAAACAAATCCTATTTTCAGATTTCAGAACTTCTCTCAAATTACGTTCGAGTTGACTATAAAATTCCTTTTGGATCGAGCTCTCCTATAGCTACTAGTTATATAATCACAGCTGCCCGCGTTTAGAGAGATGCAAGAAATGTATACACAGCGTTAAAAGCCAGTGAAAACGACCTTCTTTTCCAGGGGTTGAATAGATAAATAATATCGTTGCCAGCCAAACCATTCCAGGGCAAGAGAGCTGTCAAATATTTTCTTATGTACGAAGGCTTCTATCCACACAAACACACCACCATTAAAAGTGAGTTGCACACTTCCTTATTCGGGTATATATATCTCCTTCCTAGCCTTAATGCCGCTCTTCCTTTTGCCTTTAACGTGAAATCATTGGCAACATTAAATTTTAAAATTGAAATTGGTACTTATTTGAACTGTCGAGTGCCAAGTGCTCCAAAAAAATTATGTAAGCCGATTTAATAAACACATCATAATGAACGATATCTACTTAATGCCTAGTCATAAGTTCACGCGCGACAATACCGACACTATTTTCCAGAAGTGCTAAATGAGCACCATAGCCCATTTTAACCACGCTTTGGTACCGTTCCATCCTTCGTATTGTACCACAGAAGTGAATTTTCATCATAAGTATCTTAATAAACTTGTCCTAAGATGGTGAGATAATATTCCTTTAATCCTCAGATAACCAGTACCAGTTGAATCTGCTGTACCAACCTGGTTACCATGAGTGCGCATTAGGCTGTAGGCCATTAAAATACCACTAACTATGATAATAATAATAATAAATCCAGAATATTGCAAGTTTCAGAACGGCTTGTTCAGGAGAGAGAGAAATGCTGCTTTGTGAGAGATTCTGTACTCTAAATAATTTTGTAGTTTTGGAATCAATAATTTTTACTAATCAAGATTCCACGATTTAAATTATTCAAAGAAAATGATATTCTGAAGAGGATTCTAAAATATGTTCACTGAATCAATTCAGAATAATTTTGAATTGAGGAATTCTGTGTAATTATAAATAAAGCTTTTTAGATTTTGACACAAATTCGCGTGTAATATACTTTTGTTTTGATGTAAGATTTAGAAAAATCAATCTATTCACCTATATAATAATCCCATGAGTCTGGTTTAACATGGTTTGCTTGGGAGATTTAATCGCACTGACATCACGAACGAAGGTTTTGAGACACTGACAAACTTTCAGACAATTTACTGTATTTATTATTTTTTCAAATTAATTTGTTTTTATTATTTCTTTTCTCATTCTTTGGCATTAATGCAGATCAGCACCAAAGGTGCGGGCGTCTCAAGGAAGAAGGTATTAAAGAAGAGGAGGAGGAGGAGAAAGAAGAAATTAAATGTATTATCCAGTGTACAAGTGACGGTGGTGTCTCCTCAATTTAATTCCAAGGGCTATTGAGATAAAACTGGTACCATGGCAGATAATTCAAGGGGACTCTCCTGGTAGCCGACTAAAACAACTGAGTAGAGTTTGAGCAATTAATAAAGAGATTTAGGGAGGGGTAGATTGGTAAGCAGAGAGAGATAGTTTGAGCCAGAGTGATAGAGTAATAGTGAGATTGATTGTGATAGAAAGTCGAGAGATAAAATCAGATAGAGATAGAGCGAGAGGTAGTGGAAGATAAAATGATATATAGGGACATCGAGATAATTTTAGAGTTCTATAGAGAGTTTGAGAAAGAAAAGTGAGAGATGAAGAGTCATTGAGTGAGATTGAGAAAAAAATGAGTTTTGAGAAATGAATGTGATTGAATGAGAATGCTTTCTCGTTCTAACATTAAAGACAACATCCTCTTTCGGGATGTGTTCTTTGTAACGATGGTTAATCCAATTATTTGATATAGATGGTTTGCTGTAGCTTTGGCCCGCTCTCTTCTCGATTTGCCTCTTAGTGGATCCAAGTCTCTTTGCTCCTCTTTGTTATGTAGTTCATAAATGGCTGACTATCAAAGCATGGTCGATAGTCTACCCCTAAGCGTCCTCTAGAAGAGAAGGATGGGGGCGGGGGAGTAGTACTTGCAATATAGAATCATAGTGAAGCAGTTGTCTGAGAATAGAGATTCTAATAATGGTTCAAACTCACACAATTTCTTTGACGGATTTATTTTAATAAGAAAGAACCAGGAAAATGCTCACCGGTTTTGATCGGTCGTTTTGTTTCTGAATTGTTCATTGGTTACCCCACCAATACCATAAGAATCAATAATGATATAATACATTTGTACAGCTAACGAAAAGAAAGAGAGTAAGAGGATAGCAAAACATATTCATGATGGCAGAATATATAAATCTTTATACATCAACTTCCTCTCCTCCTAGAATAATTCGTGGTTCTCAGCCCCACTTAACATCCTTTTACGGTAAGTTGCACTTTGGCACATCCACCGATTCTCCTAAAAAGAGGCATCCATCAGAGAGGCGATACTAATTTAATAACCTTAATGAAGGTCGACCGATATCGGCCAAACCAGAAGTTAGTTTAGAAAATATGAAATCAAAGTACAAATATAAATGGAATTCATGGGCCTAAAATAAATTCAGAGCACGTTTTATTTCCTCAAAATGTAAGAGGTGTGTAGTATAATGAAAGTTTCCATACATACAAACAGTAAACCTCGAGAATAGAAATATGGGAGGTCTTGCTAAGGATTTTGCGAGGTAATCTCTCTCTGTGGGTTTGTGAGTCCAATTTTCTGCCTGTTTTGCTAAACTTAACTGATTTTTAATAGATTTTCGTTGATTATATTTATCCATGATGGATTTGGTTGCTTTTTGATAATTTCTACAAGATTGACTGGTTTTACATAGGATTGAAAGGTTCAATTTCATTTGTTAAACTATGTCACTCTGGACTTCCTTTTTTTGTGGATTTCGCTGCTGCGATTGGACTTTGCTAGTTCTGTTGGATTACGTTGGATCTTGCTGGCTTTCGCTAGTTTTTGCTGGGTAGAGAGAGTTCTCTGTTGGCAGGGTTTCGTGGGGTGGCTAGTTCAGTTTTGTCTAGTTTCCTTGAAAAGAAGAGGCTATTAAACCCTGTCAGGGTCTTTCTCTCCGTTATCATTCGGTGCAAGCCTTGATGTCGCTGAATCCCGGCGACTAGATTTAATTTGGAGTACAAATAACGAACAGTTAAATGTTATTTTTTTAAATTTTGTGAGCCTCATTTAATTACTTATATCTAACTTCCTATTTTGTTTTCTAAAATTTAAATGAAAATATACAGATTTCAGTCTTATTATTTAATTGTCTATCACTTTAAAGTTACTTGGGTGCATTTATTGAGAAATTCAAAAATAAAACGAACCACATTTTTACAAAAAAATGTCGCCACCTATCTATTCAAATCTTTTAATTTACACATCTATTTATTCATTTATCTTTTTATCGAGTAGGCAATTTCCATGTAAAGATATTCATTATTCAAACTTCTGCCCCAATTCTGCAAGTTTTCTTTCTCGCTTTTTTGCGCCTTTCTCTAACAGACACTGGATGACGTCCCTAAAAAATATATATTATTGCTCAAAAGAAGCGTTTCCTTCATTCATGTGATTTTTATTAATTCTTAGAAAGAATGTTTGTAAAATACGCTTAAACCCTCTTCCAAATATTCATTTATTCATCTTACAGTAAAAGCTAATTAAAGTATGACTACATGATCAAACTAGTATTTTTAAAAACGACATCGTATAAGAACCTCTAGGGAAATATCATAAATAGCTTAAAATTGTTATAAGGACGTTTAAAACAGTTTATAAACACGCCTAAAACGACTCTGAAATCAGATAATAGAAAGAAATGTAGCCGGGATTTTTTATGGCTTGACCCAGACTGGAATGTTCAGAGGGTTGGAGGGATGAAATCAAAGAGAAAAACAAAATTGGAAAATGGGGGATGGAAATCGGAATAGAGAAAGGAGAGAGAATTAAGGGTAAGGGGAGCTCTGGATGAAATTCCATGATAAAATATTTTTTGATAGTCGAAAAGAGAGACTTTCTTTGTCACAAAGTGCCAGACAGAGAGGGTGAAATCGTATTGGAATTTCGAATGTTGAAAAGTTCTGCCAGACGGGTGGAGATAAACCTTTCCTTCCAGTATCTTTTACCTCTTATTCAATCTTCATTCCACTGCTGACTTGCTCTTCTCCCCGAACTTTCATGTAAGCCCGTACTTCACTATCTCTTGTCTACTGTCACATTTTCTGTCTTTTGTGCAGGGATTTTCCAAGGGCAGACATTTCTCCCCAACTTCATTATCTTTATTTATTTTCTCTTATAGAGGGGATTTCACTGGTCTTTATTTTCGTATTTGTAAATATGTGAATGTAATGTTTCTTTGTATGGCAGTATTTGATTTGTCACACTATCAAGAAATGCCATTATTTTCTCGAGTATTGATAAAGAGATTTCTGTTTCTCTCCCCTCTGTTTGTGTCTTTTTAGTCCGGTGATCGCAATGGTCATGCTGATTAATGAAATGAGGAACAAAGGTTTCTAAGATTTAGAAAACTTGTTTTTAGACTTCTCTCGCCTCATCCTTTAACAGAAAGACAAGGCAAGAAGTCACGAAACTATTCCCGTACATAGAGAGAAGAAAAATTTATTCTCGCTATCCTTTTTCCTCGTGTGTTCTTATGTTTATTTTATGTAAAATTTCGATAAAAGTTTGAATTCGGCTAAAATGAGATTGATATCGCAGATTCAGGATCTAAATTATGAACTAAAGATGCCTTGAAAAAACCCCAAACATTCTGGACTTTTTTTACATACGTTTAGATCCTGTTATGAACCCAAGAAACTCGATGCTCGCAGATAATGAAATATAATTGAAATGAAATAAAATGCCTCTCATTCTAAAAGCACAACTCAAAATTTTACAATTTATATATATAAATATATATATATATATATATATATATATATATATATATATATATATATATATATATATATATATGTGTGTGTGTGTGTGTGTGTTTGTGTATAGAAGATAATTAAGAGAACTAGGTGAAGAAGATACTATTATTTAATACGTCATTATATGTGTATCTGTGTAATTTGTGTTTATGTATAAGTAACGAATATAAATACTAAAAATGGACGTGCATAAAGTCCACGTACATAAGCATACATAGGTTCTGCCGTGACATTAGGACTCTCCTTCCCTCGGACCACAATAGCCAGTAAAAGGAGAGTAGATCTGATTTCGTTTTTTGACTACCGAAGATGCCATCTTTTGATTTTCTTTTTGATCTTAATTAACTATAATCTTTTACGTTTCCTGTTCTTGATAGTAGCTTTAACTCCTAAAAGGGGCGTTATCTACGTACCTCTTCCTCTAGAAGATCTTTAAGTACGTACCAATACCCTCCGCACAAACAGGTCATGAGGTCTGAGATTCTGGCAAGAAACGTTACCGTTTATGGTACAGTTTGAATGCTTTTACGAAGCCCTTTACTCTCCCAACCTGGTGTACTGATTGAGTGCTGGTCCTTGGACGGAATACTAGTCGCATATGACTACAAAAGAACCAGCCACGGCCAGCGCGCCACAAAATTATATTCTACATGGTTTCTTGAGTGGAACGATTATATTGTGAAGAGGGAGAATACAAAAGGCGAAACTTCTCTCCTTCTCGGTTCAAACGGGACTCGAACTGAGACATGAAGTAGAGACGGCTTCTATCAGAAATAAGGGAACGCATTTTATCCTAACAAACATTTGCTAAAGTAAGAAATTTGGGAAGAGAGATAGAAACTCTGATTAACGGTTAGGAATAAAAGGAGGGTATTAAAAACAGGCAGAAATAGGCAGAAATAGGCAGATATATAACAGACCAAGTGACTTAGGGAGGTATATAAGCACCATTGGGCAGCTAGAAACAGATTAAAGAACGACAAACAACAAGTTCGAAAGAATCTGAGGAGAGGCTGACAGAGACAGGTTAACACTAATAAAAAAACGTGAAAAAAACAATTTATATAACCAGCAAAGAATTAACAAACAAAGAGAAAGAAAAGAAGAGCAACATAGGCAGGATGAAACAAAGGAAAAGAAATTTATTGAGGATGCATAAAACCACGAATATACTTCTCACACCGTTAGCTCCGCTTCGTGTCAGATTAGGAGAAAGGAGGGTCACACCTCCTCAATTGGAGGGAATAAAAATAAACGAGTCGAAACATTATCGACACAGATTTATTCATTCGTCGTCACTCTCACTCTGATTTGTTTAATATCAGCGTCACGATTCCGTTCCTCGTCTTAAAGTCAATCCGTCCCGAGCCTCCAGCCTAAACATTAGGGTATGCCTGAAAAAGAAGGCTTTGTCACCGGTTATGGGGTGCTCCTCTCCCAAGGAGGTAGACTCTATGACCGGTGACCCTTCGAAGAATGGAGAAGAAGAAGCCTGGCGAATTCCCCCATCAAAATTAAAGAGTTCGCCATCTCAATCCTCGCTCTGGTCACCCCTTTATCCCCCTATACCAATTTTACCCCTACCGTAATGACTGCAACATCTACTACCACAAAAACACTTCTGTCACTCATGTACTACTGCCACTTTGCCACTTTTAGTCTCAGAAAAATGGAAAAACAAACAACAGAGGAAAATTACAGGTGGGGTGGAGTAAATAGAGGCTGGGTCTGGATTAGAGACAAAAAGAGATGGATTACGTCGTGCCCTAGGGGGCACGTTCTTTCTGTCAATAAATAAGGAAACCCTTTGATATTTGGCGGCTCGAAAAATCATTTTTTTTGTGGCCTTCGAGGGATTGGAGCCAATTATTTCTCTTTCTTTTTTCGTCTTATTTTCTTTCTTTTCTTTAATTTCTTATTTATTATTTCATGTTTTACTATTTCCTCTTCATATTTGTTTTAACTATTCCCTTTCCATTTTTTTCCCTTTCTTCTGTTTATTTTTATTTATGGAACCTGTTATTAAACAGGATTTCACTAGTCAAGACAGATTAACGCAGCTGTGTTTAACTTGAGGTGCTTTATCACCGTCTTCCCCTAGTTAGATAACGCCTTCCTGCTTCAAGAGGACGGCCGTGTCCCTCTTCCCCTCCTTGGGGTAGAAGGGAATCGCTCTCATTTCTCGTTCGCCATGTCGATGCCCAAGATTATCAAGGTTCCTGTGTGCTTAAGCCGCGTCTGATATCCCCCGGGAATTTCTCTTAATTCTCCTCGTCTGGTCGATGCCCAAGAATATCAAGGATCATGTTTGCATAAGCCGCCTCCGATATCCCCTTTGGAGCTCACCGTGTGTGAAACCCTATCTCAACCATGGCTGTGGCTCCTATTTAAGATTATGTCTGCCAATCCTCAAGAGATCGAGAGAACCCGAGCTTCTTGCCGCCCAGACCTTAGTATCTGTCTCCCGTGAAGTGATCCCCTCACTCGCCTGATCTCGTCAAGCAGATCGTATTCGTGTAATCCACCCTGATCTTAGTAATATTACGGAAACCCATTTATACCCCGCAAGATCGTCCTGGGTTTCTCTCGTCTCACTACATTGGTTGAGACTTCCTGCCATCCGCAGACGAATCTCGATTTTGAGATTACTTCTCCATGGAGCCGAGGTAATCTAAACCTTCTTAGGCGTCTCTCTGGACGCCCTCGCATCGAGACCCCATTGACGAAGACCTGGCAATTGGTCTTTCACTTTTCCAGCTCATCCTCCAGAGGTAACCAGGAGTCCTTTTTTCGTAACTCCCACCTCTTCGATCCCAGTCCAAAGAAGAATTCCTCATTTGGTGTAACGCCAATAGATTTGCTAAATCTTTGATTCAATCCAACTTATTGGATCACTTCAATATTTTCCAGAACCTAGTTTCCTTAATTGTTGCCTGTTATAATATTCTTTTGTCGTACTGATTATAATTTAGATTTTCATATTTATCTGTGCCCTTGTTTTTATTAATGTTTATTTTTGTAGAGGTGTTTACCTTTCGAATAACCCTTGAGACGAACCCGGCAAACGTATTTCCTTTTAAAGAGCCAACCTATAATATCGCACTCTAAGTAGAAGGTCCTTACCTTATTCCCAATTCAATTGTATCCGCGCGCAGCGCCGATAGTGGCTGCTTGACGTTAAAGAAATTTGAAATCAAATATTTTAGCGCTGTTTAAAGTATGAATGAGAAATTTTAACGCTGGACAGCTAGTAGAGAGAAAGAAAAGAGAGAAATAAAAGAGAAGGGTAGTGGTTAATAGACAAATAGGACATAATTTTATTCTTTGAGAGAGGAACGAAGTTAGGGTAGTATGAAATGTAATGTAAGAGAGATTTCAATGCTACAAAGAGAGTGCCTAAGCGACCTAAATTTGGCGTAAAATTTATACAATATTTTACTACGAATTTACTCAAGGGGCGATGATGGGTGGTAACATCTGCAGTGAAGGCACTGTCCCGATGTTCAAATAATTGGGAAGGGGAAAGTTTGTTTCAGAGAAGAAATATGTAAGTTCAAGTTAAAAGGATTGGAGGTTCGAATGTTAAAGTTAATATTCTTTAAAAGTGTACTAGTTTTGTGAAATTGTTTGTATTGCGAAATTGGTGTAGTTGACTTTGTGACATAGTAGAAGTTTGGGTGAAATGGATAAATAAAACATGGATGAAACCAATAAAATGAAGGCGAGATAAAATTGTTAAATATCAAAGCAATACAAAATAAAACCCATGCAACACCAGATCATTCGATCCGTACGAAGATGCATGCAGACACGGAGCTAAGCTAAGTTTATTTGTAGGGGAATCGACCCTCTCCCATCTCTCCCAGTTGAGACAGGGAAGGTTGACCGCAAAAACATCCTGGCCAGGCACCTTGGGTCAATCTCGTAACCACATCCCCTCGCCACTCGTGTCTATGAAAAGCAGAACGGTTTAAACTGCAAGATCTCCCCTACGAGTGTATATTCAATTTCAACGCAAGTACGAAATTGGAGACGCGTTTCTCTCAAGTTCGAAGGCCAGCTGGACCAGAGGTAAGACTTGCTGAGAAAAACCGTTTGGGTAAGAACCCTCCTGCGGCCCGCCACAAGCTTCCCCCCCCCTCCCATCCCTACTCCAGTGGGGTCACGAGGTATAAATACCAAACACTTGGGAAAAACGAGGTGGAATCCGTGAGTCAACGAGGATACGAAGTCCACAGTAAGAGAGGCCGGGCTACCAATAGGACTAAGAGGCAGCTCATCCTCGAGCTAGTCCCTGGTTATCAAACCGAACTTTAAGTTAATTTGTTCAAGTTTAACTTACTCTCGTCAGAGAGACTCCGCCTATCCTTGTTCATCCTAAAGCACAATGATAATTCTCGCACTTGAAGAAGACCCCCCCACTCGAGCCCGTTACTTGGTGGTCACACCAAACTCTAAGTTAACTTGGTTTATTGAACCAAGTTCAACTGATTCTCGTCAGAGAACCCTCCCCTCCCCCCCCTATTCTGGTGTAGCACAAAGCAGCGTGATAGTTCTCGCCCTTGAGGACTTCCGAAACCAATAAGAAGCAGCTCATCGTCGAGTGAGTTACTCGGTGGTTACACCGAGCTCTAAGTTAACTTGGTTTAAGAACCAAGTACCATTTACTCTCGTCAGAGAGAGCCCGCCTATCCTGGTGCATCCTAAAGCACCGTGATAGTTCTCGCACTTGAAGAAGCCCACCCCCCCTCCCAAATACCGTGTGGCCCCCCATCTGCCACACTCGCCTAAAGTCCCTTGTGACTGTCAAGTCATCCCGTCCACCGCCAACAATCTGGTCGATGCACGCGTCCGCGTCAAAAACCCACCGGATTCCTGAAGTGTCTGGGTTCATTAAGTTCAAGGTCAGACTCAAACCCGCCGCCAGAACAACCAAGGTATTTAAACTCCAGTAGAGACTATAAGCCTATTTTTTATATTAAAGTAAGTAGCGAGTTAACCAACATTATAGGGGCAAGTTAAAAATCCTTACTTAAAAACTTATTGAAGTCATTATTTTATATGTAAATTCGTAGTATTTCTGTGGTTCATTTTTTTTGTGGAGTAAATTGTTCAATTTAAAAAATATATGTTTATTTTGGGCTAATTTCTGTGCGTTTCACTAAATCCTTACATGTTTGAGACCAGCTCTTCCTTAAAACAACAAAAATAGCATCCTTCCAAAAAAGTATACCTCGCCATTATTAAACTTCTACTCTTAAATCATAAATGTTTGCTTATCTGATGAAGGGCGAAAAAAAATATTAGCCCATTGAAACGTAGTCATTCTTTTGTGGGAGTCAAACAGTTTTTCTAGTCTCTGTTTAAACGAATCAACTGTAGTGCAGTCATTGACGTTACGGAGGAGACCATTCGCTAAATTAACCATTCGGTTGAAGAAAAATATTTGAATGGCGTGCGAATTAAACGCTGTATTTATACTTTTACCAATTTTTACAGTATGTAATTAGATCGATCGATTATAAAATACTTATTACAATTCATATTATCTAGGCCTTTGGCGATTTTAAATAGTTGAATTAGGTTACTTCTTAGTCTACGTTGGTTTAATGGGAAGAGATTTAATTCCTTATGATGAACCTCGTTTGCCTCTTTTTTATACTAGGTATCATTTTGAAAGACTATCTTAAATCTTTTCTAGCTTGTTTATATCATTTTCGGATAAAGGCACCAAGTTTTTACACAGGGTTCAAGAAGAGGCTGCAGTAAAGAGTTATAGATTAGTATAAGTAGTACTTCTATCGATAAGTGCTCAAGTGCCTATAAAGCCAATTATTTTGTTTGCTTTCTTAATAACTTCTGTTCATTTTTAAAAGGGTTCTAGGTTACTCAAAGCTGTTACTCCAAATTTTTTTTCCTTTTCTATGTTTTTTAATAGAGCTCCATTTGTTGAAATAGATGTTTGTTGTTATTTTTATTTCCCATGCAGAGCATTTATTCACATTGAAGCCCATTTTCCAAATTGGGGCCCAAGGTGATATTGCATTTTTTCTACTTTCTTATGCGAGTCGACAGCATCGGTGATTTTTTATGATCCGTAGCCTTCGTCATTGTGCAGGTCAGACCTTCATCATCGTCGTTACTAAAAAACGCAGGAAACATTCGTCAGTTTTTCCATACTCGACAATCCAATTAGTTTCAAAGGCCACCATTAAGGACCAGCATAACATTCATAACAACCTCCATAACGGCCTACATAAAACTCGGCTAAAAGAAATTGGATGGATACCATTGAATCAGGCTGGGAATGGGTCAGGGACAACCCGGGATTGATGGGTGATCGAATTTATTTCCTTAAAAAATGGCTTATTTTCTTTTTCTCAACTTCATATTTATTATCGTCACTTTCCTTTTCCCGGAGTGACGGAGAGGTGGATTTATGATATGAATGAGAAAACACGGTGAGGATCGAAAGGCTTGTCCTTATGAGGGTGTGCATGAGCTTACCAATCAGCCTCTTCTCAAGCAGTTTGCTAGAGTGCATCAGGTCCTCTCTTTTACATACACTCGCACAGAAAATTAAGAGGAACTGTTGAGGTTTAGTGAGTGGGTAATCTCAGTCCCACTTTCTGGACATATATTTTATTACAACACCGAGGTGAAGCGAAGGTAAAGCGTCTCCAATACACCTACTTCAGCTACTTCCGGTGAATAAGAATAACCCCGGTGCGTACCCTTTTGATCAAAACTAAGATGATGATATTCTGAATGTGTTCTCCAACTCAGTCAGCCAACCATGGGGGGTCGGTGGAATAATGAGTTGTTTTAAGCCGAGTGGATTGCTTTATAATTGCCAAGGAATCGTCCAAATTAGTTAGACACACATATACAAAAATAATCTTTAATCTTTAATAATCTTAATGACACCAGACAGAATGAAGGGGATATTATTATTGAGTTAAACACTGAATTAAGTAAGCACTTCTAATATTTGAGGGTATGGGCTCAGGATGAGAATTTTAGTACACAAATAAACTGGTAAAGTTAGGGGAGGGGATAATTCAATGAACGAGACCTTTGAGTTTCTAAGTATTTTTGAAGGGGGGGCCGTGAAGATCTTCTGGTGACGATGATCGCATCTATTCCGGCCGTTCGAGGTTACCGAATGAGACGGTAATCCTGGGCCGGTGATATACTGATCCTTTGCCGGATCACGAAGGTGAGCTAAGCGGTGACTCAATCGGACTTCTTTCTTGAAGTATCTGTCAGATTATTCGGCTCCTGGAGTGGGTAGCCAAAACCGATTACCTAGCTACGTCTAGTGTAATCCGCAGAGAGAGGTCCTGTGTAACCTCAGACTCTGAAAGACGGGGGGGGGGGGGCTGCGAGTAGTTTGGTAGGTCCAAGGGCTTCTGCTTGATTCCAGGGAGAAGTCTTCCTTTTATTCCTCCCACGAGCAAAAATCGAGAGAGTGCTTCGAATTCTCGTAAAATCTGTATCGTCGCGCGAAAGAACCTTTTTCATCTTTGGGCCGATGATTTGTCTTTGACGCCTTTGAGCCATCTCGGAGTTTACGGGGGTGCGAAAAAAGCCAACGGAGAATTCTAGGCGGGAGGTGAATTTTAGGGATATGAGAGGGCGCGCAGCTTTGTGTCGGAGTGTTTCTGCGTACACCTATGTACGCGGTATTTAGACTTCTACAGGAACCTCAAACGATCCTCTAGAATTCATATGTATATGAACCCGCTTTCACAATCATTTACACTCCCTCTTTTCTCTCTCTCTCTCTTTGTTCAATTAAACCATAAAAGATGACCACTAATTCGTGGAATATTAATTTGGCTGTATAACATAATTGCATAATTGCATAATTACACCCAACCAATGTCATCCGTGTCTTCCCTATACCATTCTTTACCATGCTAATCACTATGTTTCTCCCTATAATCCAGCCATATATTGTCCGTGTAATTAGTGCATACCCTCTTTCCACTTCCGAGATCTGCCATACAACCAGATAAATCTATTCAAGCCGCATTCAAGTGCATTGTACAGGTAACCTTATTTCACTTGATTACCAACTAAGGGGGATCTAAAAGGGGGGTTTTCAAACAACTTTTGAAATTCATTTTCCCACCCAGATTCTTTGATAGACTTCCACTCCGATCACGCCACACAGCGGTCAATGACCGAGCTACGGATTTTGATTTTGTTCGTAGATTCGAATATCCGTTAATTTCGGTGTCTGTAGATAAAAGGTTCTTCTGTACTTACATCGTTGCTAATTCATTTTATTTTTCTTGATTCGCCAATTTTAATTAATCTTAATTCATCGATCAGTTCAATTTGGTCTCAGTTCTTTCAGATGAAGATAATTGACAGCCACGTTTTGTGTGATCCTATGTCTTGTCCAAGTGCTTTTTTTTATAAAGGATCGTTCGTGGATGGTGTCATAACAAAGAGCGTTACACCCATTCTCACTTCTCCTCATCTCACCATTTTCTCTACAACCGTCTTCATATAGGTCATAGTAGAGATGACCACGTTAGTTTTTGTTTTAGGTAGATAATAATAATAAATTCATGCGATTCACTTCTCATCTCCCGCTTTTTGGATTTTTGCTTTTGCTCACAATTTGGGAGTAGCGAAATTATGGAATTAGGTAAAGACATCGGCCTCTACACCAGGAAGAGATCCTTCAACCTATAATGAAATAAACATAAAGATCATCATTTCAATCGCAGCGGAACTCGAGGGCACTTCCACCAAGTCGTCTTTAGGGAGGGAAAATGGTGAAAGGGGTTTGCGTATTTGACTCTTAACTCTGTTTCAATTAGAAATTTTCGTCCACTCGGGGGCAGGGGAGCCAATTCCGTGTCAGCAAGAGGTGGTCGATTCGACTCCCCATCAGCAGAATTACTCGGGACAGAGGAGAGTGTGGGCGGATGCGTGGTGCGGATGAAGAAGAGAGATGAAAGACAGCGGTGTATGGTTTCGCTATGTATGAGGCCTTGAATAAGATCTACCTCCTCCCGCAGAGTGAGCCCAGCGGGTCCCCCAATTGGGTTCAGACCTCTCCGCCCGGGGTCGTTTGCGTCCGCCCCTCACTGAGATGCGACCTAAAACCTCTACCAAAGAATCGTTCCTTTTCTTGAAATCTGCTCCGGCAAACCCTAGAAAGGGCAAGGGCCGCGAGACAACGAACCTCTCCCGAAGGATTATCCTGGTTCTTACCATGAATTGAAGACAAAAAGAAGGGTCCACTCAGAGTGGGGCCCACTTTTGTCCCCGCAATTAACTTTCGCAACTGTTGACAGGATCTGAGCGGGAGACCAGCGCCACTCCCTCTTCCGACTCGCAGCGGCATCGGCCTCGCGGACACTCTAATTTCAGAGACGGTGATGCAGCACGGTCACTCAGCGCGCTCTCTGCTTCCATACCATTCACAACCTACACCTGCCATGAAGTAGAGTCATGCCCGAGGGATTTGGAGACTGTTGTAGTTAGTTGAGTGCACGGGACTCTAGAAATTACCTTGTCGGTCATCGGTCGTCGGTCGGACGATAACCGTTTGAGAGTTTTGAAGGTCGTAAGGTCAGATATGTTTGTTAATTAATAAAACGTCTGTTATTTTTTCTTAAAATTATTACAATAATTGAGAGCACGCGGCAAAGGTCTGTTGACCTTGTTTGTCCTATTAATGAAATAATCCAACGTTAATTTTATGGTTGTAGCCTAAATTGAGATAGAAAAAATAGAGGTCAAAACCCATTTTCTTAATAAATACAGTAAATTGTTGAGCGCAATTAATATTTCCAATTGTGTTACTTCTTCTTCTTCTTCAGGACTCTTTAAATTCATTTTGTTATTCTGGGACAAAATTTGATAATATATTGACTGATGTTGGCCCATTTTGGTTTAATAAGTAGCCGCAACTGATGCCAACTTTATGGTTCATTTTATCAACCGCATCTTTGAGTATCACCTAACAAATTCTCATTTGGTTACAAAATGGCGAATCTTCGGGTCAATGATCGGTGTTATCTTCAGCCAAGCCATTTGTTAATGCTTTTTCTTTGGAAAAAGATGATGATAAAACATATTTAGGTACCATTTTGAGTTCCTGGCAGTGCCCTCAGGCAAAATTGTTAGTGCCTTCAGATGAGAAGCAGCCCCAGACGTGCATAGAGTTTAGATGCTTCACCGTCGGGCACGATAAAGGACTCGTGAAACCGGTCCCCATTTCTCATCCTAATTAAGGATCTTCCAAAAGCTAAAAAGAAAGGAAGTTCATCATTGAATATCTTTTTTCCCATTCTTCAAAAGGCCATTCTTTATATTTCCTACAAAATTGGAGCCTAAACGTAAGATAAATCTTGTTGAGATGAAGCTTCCTCGCAGCCATTTTCTACTTGATACCATTGTTAAAAAGTCACACTGTGTTGGCTTAAAGAGTTCACACCTACGTCTTTTTAATCTTAACCAAGCCCTGCACTGGAAGCAATCCTATCCATGAACTCGGTACTTACCAAGAGGCAATAATGGCGTGTAATGGAAGAAATTTGGCTCCAGGAGACTTCTTTACAGGAGTGTAGCCAATCTTTTTACAGTCACTAATGATCCTAAAGATGGTTTTCATTGAGGCAACTATAGCAACTATCTTCTTGCATTTTCGGCCATTCTGGTGAAGAGAAAAAATGGTTGGACGTTTGTCTTTGGGAAAAGAACCATTTCTGGAATTGAAGAAGATTCAAACATTAATTTTACAAAAAATGTTGAGAAATAGATTATATGAACACAACCTGATTCATTTGACTCATTTTTATCATTATTTGACCCTTTTGATCGAAAAAATAAACTTCAGCGGGTTTGGATTCGACGGAGGAATCCGCTTTTTGTTTCTTATTATCTTTTAAATATGATCTTGTAATTCATTTGCAATAATTTAAATACTACAATAATTATTCCTTCTACGTAAATTTTAAAATCAAATTAAAAAATAAGAATATATATTAGTCAGTTAATATCCTCTCTGAGTTATGAGCTCTTGAATATATATATATATATATATATATATATATATATATATATATATATATATATATATATATATATATATATATATATTAGAAAGAAAACCTACACTCAATGAGCAAACTTCTTGTTTCACATTGCATATTGTACGTTAGACAGTTCTCCTTACTCTACCACTTCCATGTTAACCAGCATCCCATTGTTTCCCATTACTAATGCATTCATATTAACTATAATTTCAGTACCCAACTGATGCGGCCTACTCTCGAAAGGTTGATTTAAAATTCAATGAAGAAAGAAAATGCATTTCTCTTCTCCTGCACTCGTTCTCTTATATATATATATATATATATATATATATATATATATATATATATATATATATATATATATATATATATATATATATATTGTGAATATGATTTGAACAAGTTTAAAGGGTAAATAATATTTGAAACTATATTTTGCGCTCCGTTGATTTTCCTATTCGAGATTCCACGAATTCCAATTTACACATTTTAAACTTTTGCAATAAATAAAAGAGCGATGTCACTCGAACTCTACTTTCTCCCCGCAACTCAACCCGAGATCACTACCAATTTCTTCAACTAACCATTCAGGTCTCTTTATAATTAATCAAATTCGACCCTATAATTTGGGATTAATGGGTCTAAGGGAAGATGGACTTATCATTCTCGATGCTTAAAATAGAAAAAATCATTTTAGATCTTCTACTCTTGTTTGTATATTAGTAGAGGTAATCCTTTGATTAGTATTGTTAATAATATGTTTATTTTTATTATTATAAATTTAAGACCAATCCTCTTATACTGTGAATGACGGGAAACAAAGATATTGAACATCTAGGTGTAAGGTCGTATGAAGCGGGATGAGAGATTGAAAGCTCTAATCCATTATTTCCTCTGTGAAGTACACGGTCCTGCTCCTTTCTTCTCCATTATCCACCAATCCGTCCCCAAATGGGGCCTTATCCGCTAGTAAGGGTCCTCTTGGGACTGAAACCCTAGTTGAAACAGGTGACGAACATTTGATTGTCCTATGGCATTGGTACGGGAACTATTATTTATGCTCGTATATCAACGCTAGGCCTGTTTCTAATTATCTCTTAGGTGATGTTTTAAAAGAGGAAGCTATCTAGGACACCCTCATTTCCATGCCCTTAATATAAAATCGTCCACCTTTTCTTAAATTAATCTCCCACTTCTTGGGTCCTTAAAAGTAATGAAACATTCAGCACGATAAGCTGCCGGGCGCTGAGTCCTATTGCCGCAACCCATTGCTTTTACTTTTTTTCGCGACCATTTACTAGTTGTTCTTCTGAGGCCAAAAACGCTTAAGTTTATTTTTACCTATTGGAAATTATCTTCTCTCTAATATCAGCTCCAAGGTGCTTATAATAAGCCCTACGGAAGACTTCCAATAGCTCACTTATTTACTTAAGTCCAGAAAGTCGCATCTAGCCACTTTTTTTACATTCACCTCACCCAACTTTATCTTCGTTAGTCCTTGGTTCTTAATTTAGTTTCTTTGTGCACCGTCTCAGTGTTGATAATAGTGAGATATTTAATAATTAGAATTTTCCTTTATATCCGGTAAATACAGGGATCACTGGCAGTCCTATGATGGCGACACCTGGAAACATCGCGTGCCATTAGAGCCTTCTTATTCTGGTGCGCACGGGAAAGGCAGAATATGATAGTCATTCACTCAACTCTCATTGTTTCACGCCAAGTGCTAGCTAGCCTTCACATAGACCTCCAAGAAGCTCTTCATCTGTTGGAGTTGCAAGCCCATTGACTTAAGGCTACTAAAAATTCTACTTGTAGTCTTTCTCAACAAATATTAATTTTGACAGTATTTCCATAACCAACCGCTCCATCGATGACCCTACAACTGCTCCATATCGAAGTTCTGTTGAATCTCCATTAACTACAATTTTTTTTATTTTGTTCAGCTTACCTTCAATCCACATAATAAATATGAATTGAAAATTATAAAATAAAGTTTCATTTAGTAAACATTTATGCAGCGTCATTGAAATTTGGTGAATCTATGTATCGAACGTAAACTCCTTTTCTAAATCATGTTCCTGAAATATTGGGTCGAAGAACTGAAAGAGATTCCCCAGCGTGATATATGCTTCCCTAGATCATTTTGGAGCCAGAAATATGTAGATTGTTGTATTTTAGGTTTTGTATACTTTTGCTTCTTATTTGAGGTCATCCCTTCTTAGACACTCACTAAAACTTTCAGTCTCAAGTCGACAAACAGAAACTGCCTTATAAAATGAAACCCGTTGAAGTCGTTTTTTTTCCAAAAAATAATTTAACAAGAGGAAGGTGAACTTTTATCAACAAATATGGGGACTTTTCTACAAGTAACGATAAGTGACTCAACTCCTCCTATTATGCCAAGCTCTCGTTAGCATATACTAGGAAATACTGTAGGGGTGCGACAATGTATCAGAGAAATTCCTTCCAACTCGATAATATAAATAGCCGATAAAATTACCAACCAAAGGACGGACTAAAGTTGGTCGAAAGGCTAGAGTATCGGCGTTTAAATCCAACGTACCTCGTTCGAAACTCAAGAGTCCAAAAAACTTTTATGACTATCGCCCGAGAAAGAAAATGGAAAAGAAACGCTTGAAGGACTAACTCAACTAGAATCAAGAAATATCCACTCAAGGAGAAATCAAGACCCCAATATAAATGGAAGAAAACTGAAGATGTATTGAGAAAGAAAAACGAAGATTAAGGACCAACCCAGCCAGAAAGAATACTGAAGTCAAGAAAAAGGGAAGACCATGTTTGAAGGGCCAACTAAAGAAAAAGAAAATTCAGTCTAGGAGAAGAAAATTTGAGGAAGCTGCATCGAGAAAATCAAATGAAAAATCAAGATGAACAGGTATAAATAAAAATTATGCTAAAGGAAGGCCGCATCCCTCCCCCCATAAAACGTCTCAAAAGATTCTGGGTTACACATTATTAATTAAGGCAGCAACAGCGGAGGGAAATTTGAGCTCTCAATTCGAAAAATCCCTTATTTGAAGGGGGTGGGGATTAAGGTAATCAGATCTCTGATGTGCCGCTGATTTAGTATTTTCTTGAAACAATTTAAATAATAATATGCAACAAAAGAAGAAAATTGCTCCTCTTTGTTTTAAATAACGTTTTATAATAGGTGTTATTTTATGCATCTAATTCTAGTTAGGTCAATTTTGTTGGAAACCTTTGTTTGTGTTCAAATATTTGGCGCAGATTTCAGGGACTAAGGTGGAATGTGTTTATTTCGTTTTCCGTTGTCCAATTAAATTGGCACCGGCTGTTAAGATTAATGGGGTTTTCACATGTGGGAATAGTCCTATTCTCTCTCTGAATTTATATACTCTATCACAAAGTGATTAACTGCTCTTTAGGACCCCCAAAACATATATATATATATATAGATAATTCCAAGGAAATATAAATATTAGATACAAAAGGTGTGCGTCTTTAAGCAAAGGGTGTCATTTCGGTGGTCTTTAATGAAGCATTTCTCAAAAATAAATTTAAAAGGCTTGGAATATAACTTTATTTTTCTCTGCAAATTAAATCAAATCTTATTAATTTGTAAGAAATAAAAACACTTTACCTCAATTATTAATGAATTCTTTTCCTAAAATCCTAACTTTGGTATCGCAAATTCCACCATTTTTCTTATGACAAAATTATATTTTCATTTTCTTGTTTTCATTTAATTAAACGAAATAAATTTCTTCAAAATTTAATCAGTTTTCAAAAAACTTCTGCGTACGGAAGTTATTAGAGATAATTAAGGTTTATTATAGAGTAAGTAGTGTAGTAGTAATGTAGTGGTGTAGTAGCAATGGTAGTAGTGTTAGTGTTGCTGCAGTAGTAGTGGTGGTGGTGGTGTCGTAAAAGTGATGGTGGTAGTAGGGGTAGTGCACAGGTGGCAGTAGTGGTGGTGTAGTAGTAATATAGGTAGTGACAATGGTGGAGGTGGTGAATTAGGAGTTGTGGTGGTGTAGTAGTAGTTTTGATGTACTAAATGTCGTAGTAGGTGTGTCGTATTAATGGTTTGGAGAGTGATTGTGGTACCGTAGGTATAGTAGTAGTAAGAGTGGTGTTGTAGTACTGATGATTAAGGTAGTGTAGTAGTAGTAGTGGTAGTTATCGCAAATTTAGGGAACATTTTAATTACCTAAGGATTCGCTAAGAAGAACCAACCGTCAGCATTTCAATTTCCCTGATACGATGGGACGAGAAGGGGAGTTATTCGGAAGGCCTTCCACTCTCTTGTGTATCCTTATGTCATTCGGTCGTATATGCGTTGGCGATTTGATCCCTCCTCTATCCCATTTGATTAAGTTTATTTATTTTGTTCTTGTGATCTTCATTAGTTCGCCTTTTCTATTATAAGCGCTTTGTGCTGCGGGTAAAATTAACTCTGTGTAAAGTGTATATAATTTGATTTAAGGAGTGTAAATTTCATTTCATACTAAGACACTTATATATATATATATATATATATATATATATAACCCATCTAGAGGTAAATATAACCTAAAGGATTACATGCCTCCTTCCTCCCTAATCATCACAAAACCTGTATAGTTGGATAATTAAATTACTACACCTGATTTGGGTTGGGGAGTGGTATTGTCTTTCATGGTAGTGAGCACTTTCTAATTTACCTGCCCTTTTCTGGACCGCTGCCGCCTAAGGAATCACCGGCAGTGCTTGGAATCGGCGCAGAGGTCCACATTTCACGAAGTAACTGATTTATCTGTCACAGAAGAGGAGCTTGGGTCATTGCATCAGGCCTAATCACTATTCCTAGAACTTCTGGACATTTTGCAAGTCATTTGCTTCTTTTGTGGTCGGCCGAGAGTGAGACTGCTCTCAGGAAGGAGTGGTATGACTACATGTTCTAAAGGTGCCGTCCGAACGATTGTTCTCTCGATGAAGTTCGTCTATCTAAGGTTAGGTTCCAGTATCTTTCGAAGCACGCCAATCTTTCTTCAATGCTGGCATATCCGTCTTCACTTAACGGGACTACCCCTCTTATAGAGGTTCGTAAGCCATTAAGAACGATTCGGGCAAAGTTTACCCAAGACTCCTAATCCATGAAGGAGTCATTCACCACCGCTTTCTCCACATTCTCTAGCAGAAATTCTGCTCTGCCGGCTTTTGATACAGGTCGTGACTTAACTGAGGGCCACCGACTGGACTTTACCTGTAAGGTGGCGAACATGAAGGACTGGTTTACTTTGAGTGAGATGCGTTCCACTCTCGCTTCATGCGCTGACACCGCCCTTGACCCTGACGATGCCCCGTGTGCCATGCTTCGACACATGGGTGTACGAGGCATGGCATTACTGCTAGATTTTCTTTTTAGAACTTTGGCTAGGGTACCCTCCCCGACTCCTGTCAAATTGCCACAGAGCTCACTTTGAAAACCATGGAGAGATTACTTTTCCCCCACACGTTTCCGCCCAATTTCTCCAACCTCCATCCTATGCAGGATGATTGAGAAATTGTTTGTCTTTTCCTGTAGAGCGGAGGCTACCAGTCTTCTGCACACTGTTGCATCCACAAGTTAAACACCACTTCAAATGCTCTGCTTTGATTGGAAAAAGCTATATGTGAGGCCTTCCTTCGTAATCAGCAATACGCCACGGTATTTTTAGATGTGGAGAAGGGATGTAATACCACCTGGCGATTTGGTATCATGGAGTCTCTTCACACGATCAAGGCGAGGAGACGCATCCCAAACTTTTTGACCTAGAATTAACTAATGGTGAGTTTCAATTTATTGAGCGTATTCGAAAAAAAAGAAAATACCCACATATTCCCTAATTGGTTCCTTACACTTAGCGAACAAGTTCTTCTATGGAAATAATAAGCGTCCATTCACCCTGAACAAAGTTTAATGCTTCGAAAGAATGACCAACTGTCCGATCTTGCCAAATTGTTAATATAGTTTTTTTTTGTAAACTAATTAGAAATAATAAGTAAATAAGTAACCTAATTAGAAATTCTTCCTTGATGAAAGAGTCTCTATTTATAGAATCTCCCTACAACTTTGGTTGTGTTTTTTAAATCGCTCAGACAACCAAAGGCCTAGACAATAAAATATAGCAACATAATTACAGTTGTCGGAGTGGGCAAACTTCAAATGCTCTTTTTTTTTTAATCTTTCTTACCTTAAAACATTCAATAGATTGGAATGCGAAGTCATCCGACTTTGTGCCCAATGTTATTTAAAGAAATTTAGTTGAATCTGCCTGATTTAAATTCTCTCAAGAAATTAATTTCAATATAATTACAGTTTATTCAAAGTGAAATTGTTTCAAATATAAGTTTGATTTATGGTAATAACCTCTAATTTTTAAAACATTTTTCCCTTACTACATCATTTATTCTACAACACCTCATATTCTGATATCCTTCTATTTACTTCTCTTCTTCTGCCCCCTGATATGGAAATACGAAAGCTCTTAGTCTTATTCTTTGTATTATTTTGCTTTCGGATAATTTAAGCCTTTTTGGTGACGTGCATTTTTTCCTTATTATTTTTTGCGTTGGAGAGATTATTTTACACATTTTTCTCTTACTTGTTTTTATTTAATGTATTTACAATGAAAGATTAAAGTGTGTCCTTAGATTGTATGCATAATTTTTAGCATATTGCAATTTTTTAGTAAAATTGTATGTAACTTATTTTGTTTTATATACAGTTTAGAAGCACAATTTAGAGGATACAACACTAATTATATAATCTAATACATAATTCACAGTTGACTTTCTGAAATTCGATTATACGGAGAATATTATGATAAAATGGCCATGGAATTAGGTAAAGGGTAGTCGTCCGTGCAAATTTCCAAAGATTTAAAGTGTGACAAATGGACTGAAGAAAATTGTATTCCGCCAAGTAAGAAAAATTTTCATGCGGAATTTTAATCTCTTATCCCTTGAGATCTCAGCCTAAAAAGCCTTTTCTAAACAAAACAAAAGGAAACTCTCAGTTTTAGACACAAGCATACATAAAAGGTGAGTTTAGCTAAGTTATCTTCACGAAAAGAATTAAGAGTAAGTCACTGTGAATGGGTCGGATGGGTAGGCAAGAGGCGGGGCTATCAATGAAGGTCAGGTAATTTAGTTTAACCAGAGACAGATTAAAGAAGTTGTTTGATGATTCGGGCTTCAATTTTTAAGGATAAGCTGGTAGAACCGTTCAAAGTTGCTGATGACGTGAAAATGGATTATAAGACAGCATATGTGTCTTGGGAAGGAAATTCTGAACTTGGTGGAAGGGTATCTCCAGCAAAAGTAGGCAGTATAGTAAAAATAGTACGGGAGAGCAGGAATGAATAGATCCCTGGTCAAAGGGTATCTCTGGCAGTGTTAATCTCATGTTTGGTTGCTTAGTTTTTGTCATAGATAGGTAGGCATTCAAGCCTTTGTAGCAAATAGAAAACTGCTAACTACGGTAGGTCAAAATTCGGTGAAATGTTGTCATAATTGGGGTGTAATTATCAGTAATGTTTAAGGTTTAAGTTCCTGTTCAGGAAAGGTCTTCTATAATTTGTGGCTAGCCTTTTGATACTACACTCGGAATGTAGGGTAGGGGGTATGACGAAGAGTGTTATTCTCCATCAACTTTTGCTCCTTGTGGGGAGGATGGAGGACCCTTCCCCTTGCCAGATCTCTTCTTTCGGAATTCTGCATCCGTAAGACTTCAAAAGTATCAGTAGAGAACTTTACAAGGTCGCGGAATAGAGCCTGCTTTACCAGATCCTCAGGTATGTCAGCCACGTAGTTCCATTTGTATTGTCTGGCCCTACAGCCACCGAAAAAATCTTCTGGGCCTGCGTCGTCCGGAAACTAGTTCCCTTCGGCAGCATATTCTGAGGTTTAACATCCTCGAGTAGTATATGTACCGGGAGCCCAATTCTTGGAAGACGAGGACCAACTCGGCGGACGTGACTGCGAGGCCTTTTGGAGGCGGGGCTAATGCTCCACCTTCTTACGCCTCACAGCAGCAGTCTCCATACGCTCGACTTGTGATTCTGTTGTTAGTGTAGTTGTGTATGTTTGTGAGTCAGTTTGTGCCTTCTGCTAGGCAACCATAGCTTGGACTCGAAGATCCCGTGGAAGGGCATTACTCGCATTTGGAGCTTTTTGGCCGCTCTTCTCACTATGAGGTTGAAGATTCACTCGAAGTACCACGTTTGAGTGAGGGTTTTCCGGGAATCACACTTCTTCCCTGACGTTATTCACAAGCATGGTATTCTGTTCCTTCGTGAAGGTGCCAGGCTTGGTCAAGTTAGCAATGTGTCCATAAATTATGCAGCACATTATTTTGGTCAACTTTTGATTTTCAATTTGTAGGTATGTAGGTGCAGTGGCAACACTACTCCATCGAATGGAATGGTCATTGCGCCAGGAATAGTATTTATCGCCGCACAGAGAGCATATTGTGAGGGCAGAGTTTGGGCAAGTGGCGTTGGTGTATTCCTTGTACTCGTTACACTTGAAGCATATTTACAGGTCAACGAACTCCTCACGTTCAATCTACTCGGGGCAGATGCGAACATTAAAAAGGAGAAGGCCGTTTTCTGTGAATTTTTTCGAAAACTTTGCTCCTCTCTGGTCTATGCCAGCATGGCAAGATCCTCAGAGCAATACGCCGCGTCTCCCTCATCTCTCCGTCATTGCAACCAAGGGCGTAATTTGGGAGAGAATCTGAAGAAACCCAGAGTCTGTAAGTGTGTGTAATTGTGCGTGTATGTATTTTAGGGATCCGTTGTGAAAAATAAGGGAGTGATATGTGAAGAAGGTGGAAAAAAGAGATGTCCAATAAAAAAATGGCAACTTTATCCCAAGACGGGGTAGAGCTATCCTTATTTCTTTATCTCAATTAGCCGGCAACACGGCCAGTCCAGGAGAAATTAGCTACTTCCGCACGTATCACTGCTTGTATAAAATCTGGTCACGCACAACGAAGTGGTAAACAATTAACCTCATTCGAAATGAAACACTAGTACAAATTCTAGAGATTTGACTGGACTGCTTCAACAAGTAAAAGCAAAGAATATCGAAGCACTAGAGCAGTCTGAGTCGTAGGATCGCGACTTCCTCTCTTCATATATTGTAGCTTTATCGGTCTCGGGAAAAACTTTGGTGCGTTGTCCAGTACCCACGGTGTGCACCACAAGACGTCGAATGTAGGATTCGAAGGTAATCATTCGGTGGATAATTTGTACTTAAGAATGTGTATACTCTGAAGTACGAACTTCTTCACGAGGGTTCACATTCGAGTCTTTATCGTATTAACCCTTTTTTAACTAGTCCTTGATATCCTTTTTATTTATCTCTTCTCTTCTTCTAAATTTCCACTTTATTTGCGTATTGAGTAAATATTTTCTCATTGGTTTCAGAAGATTGATTCCTCCAATGATATTTTTTAACCAATTTTCCTTCACACTCTGATGCCCATCTCAGTGAAGAATATATTTTGACGATGGAACCGAACCACGGGCCGTTAACTAGAATCCATCAAATCCTGTCGAAGCCCTCTTCATTTCGGGTAGCCGAAATACTCTCCCCTAGACCGGAAGTTACCCCCCTCCTTGCTTTTGGAGACCGTTATCACTCCAACCTCTCGCTTTGAAGTCCGAGCGGTCTCACCTTAAGTGCAGAAGACATCCGTAAGCCAAACCCTATCCCCATTTTAGTAAACCAATTGAGTTAATCCCCCCCCCCGCATTTGAATAGTCTCCTCCGGGAATACCATAAGTTCTAACTTCATAGCCTGATTTATAACTACAATTCCCCCTCTCATTTACTGATGTGCTTTTGCCCGTTAATTTTCTGAGGTAATTTTACCCATCAATTCTCTCATTATTTTTGTGTAAATCAAATTATATTTTTATACATGCCTCTTTAAATAACCTTGAGCTTTGCTATTGTCCATAATTTACCTGACCAGTTTGCACTCTCTCTTTACTCAGCCTGTCTGAAAGCGTGGTTTTCCGTCCCTTTTTTCGGTTCACTTTCAAGTTATTGGTCCCTCCCTCATTGATATTATATGGTATTGATATAATGTAATGTCATACCACGACAATATTATATATATATATATATATATATATATATATATATATATATATATATATATATATATATATATATATATATACATATATATATATATATTTATATATTTATCAATATACAATTTATCCGGCCTTGCACGGTAAAAAGCGCGTTCGGAAATAAAGTAAAAGAGAATTGATCTTTTTTATTCATCACAAATAATATTCTCATTCTATGAACTAATCAATGTTGCTCAGCAGAACTGCAGATCTTCTTCGTACACAATATTCTTAGGTTTTCCTTGTGGGGAATAGACAAAGATCATTTTTCCTGTCAACTCTAAGGGAGGAGGATTTTTTATTCCTAGAAATGGACAGAAACACACAGACATACAGACTTCATGTTTATTATATAGGTGTAGATCCATAACCTTATATTTAAGAACCTGATTTTTGGAATACTTTTATTTTTTTCAATTAGTTTGTTTATAACCTCCCCTTCCCTTTCCCTTTACCCCTGCCCCCTTACTCCTCACCCTCTCCTGCACTCTTCATCCTATACCCCTCTCCACTTTTCTCACCCTCTACCTTCCCTCTCTCTCTCCCCTCCCTCTAGAAGTGAGAGTAAAGTAATGAAAATGTGGGAATGTTGATTTCTCGGATCTCGGATTTCAATGATGAGATTCAGCCTCTTAGGTTAGCCAAATTTGGTCTATTTAATCCCCAGGGTGTTGGTGTTTGAGCTTATCAAATTCTGGTTAAGAGGATCCGGTTCCCCCGCCCAAATCCTTTTTCCTCTTCCCCATCCTCAACCTTCCTCCTATCCCTATCCACTCCCAACTTCCTATTCAAATGCTAGTGAATGGAACAGAAAACACTGAACGAGTGTGAGATTATGATGTTAGGGAGGCGGTAGTAGGAGAGACTTTAACCCCCATCCCGACGTACTTCTTTATAACATATAAATTTACCCCAATTAACAATGAGGTGCGGAAATGCCTTCATTAGTTTGCACTATTATAATCCCGTAAAATTAAAGAAATACAACTAGAGAATCCCACTTATGCCAATACTACCATGCTTTAGATGCAATCAAGAGTATGGTGGCACTAATCTCCATCACTCTGACCGGCCTACCATCCATCACCTCAACGACTTCAGGACCCACTCGGGGGATAAAGTAGGATATCTAATGGAAAGAGGGACGAGGGCTAAAATATAAGTTAGTCGTGTAAATAGTTAAATTTAATAGCTATCTTCTCCTTGATAATCAATGTCGTAGAACGGACTCTCGACGATATACCATATATAACTATTCGTTGAGGGAACTATTTAATTATATTTAGAGTGCGTGGTTATCTGGTTGACCAATATTATTTATCTTCAATATGCCTAAGAAGTGGAACTGAGCTCAAGGATAATAATATGGCTATCATTAATAAAATAGAGTTTTATTAATAAAACTATCAACAACACACAAAACGGAAAATTTTTACATAAACAGAGAATGGAAAGGGTCGTGGGAATATCTAGCTAATCCGAGAATTAAGATTTGGGAGAGATTTAAAAGGGTAAACAAATGAAAATTAAAGGGATGGGATGGTTCGCTAAACCATTTAAAGCACAGGATAGGGTTGACAAAAAGGTTAAATACTCAAAGGTAACGTTCAGCTTACTTAATTAAAAGTTGTTGTGCAGAGGAAGGCGACGTGAAGGAATCTTCGGTCCGCCGGCGAGTTCCAGGCAAAGGGGGGGAGGGAATGAATGATCCTGACGTGACGTCTTGGGAATGAGAACCGTTTCTTGGCGAATGGGCTTGAAGAACAATGGCTGTTCTACGTTGTTCTCTTCTGAACAACAGGCGGGGGGGGTGAGAACCGTCTCTTGTCTACGGGCTTAAAGAACAATGGTTGTTCTAACGTTGTTCTCTTTCTGAACAGCAGGGGAGGCCTTGTGGACTTGGCGTCTTGAAGGCTCGAACCTTGGCACTCAAGTGATATTATCCTCTTCTGGACAATGATGGTGGATCTCGAGGTAGAGGGCCCTGGTGCACAAGGTGAGAACGGATCGGAGTAATGTTTCGCGAAGAAAATCTGGATCTGAATCTGCTCTTATTGGTAAAGTTTTCATATAAATAGTCGAGCCATCCCCTTGGCGTAGGGGACAATGGAGTGGGGGCTTCGAGGGAATGCCCAGCCAAGACTTTAGAACAATACCCTATCTGCTTATAAGCCTAACCTAATCTGGCGAGGTCGCCGCATGGGGCCAAACGGGGGGGATGAACCTCCTTGGTTAAATATTCACTTAGGTGGGGCGATAACATGCCCGGCTTCAAGGCGAAGATGTACGTGGATAGCAACATGTTTCTAAACAACATGTGATAGTAGTTGAAATTAAGCGGCCTCAACCCGTTCTATCACAATCAAATTATTGTCATTTCTTGAATTCATCAATTCTAAAACATTTATTGTACAACCAAACTATCCTTTAAATAACTAAAATATCATTATTTTCTCTATTGGATATAGCTCTCTACTCATCCTTTTTGAAACCTCTTTTGTTAAATGGATTTTTTCCACCAAATAATATTTAGAAAATTAAATAAGTAAAATACCTAAATTTATATTCTCTAAATAGTCAAAGTTAAGAAAGGTATGTTAATAATCATAGTTAATAATCTACTTATTCCTTCCTACGTAATCTCGGTCTATCCTTCCACCTCTATGCCGATGACACTCAAATCTTGATTTTCTCTTCACGTCGGCCATTGCTCACTCAATCTGTGACCTCTTATCTGCATATTTTTCTATCTCCTACTGGCTATTGACTAACTTCATCAAAATTAACCACTCTAAAACTGTATTCTTCTGGTTGGTACCCCCGCTCTAGTATACAAAGTTAAATCCCTCTTTCTCTCCCTCCCTCTGGGTGGAAACTTTGTCGCTTTCTCTGACTCTGTTAGAAATCAGGGCGTTGTGTTCGATGAGCATCTCTCCTTCAAGCCCCACATCAACGATATTAGTAAATCTTTTCTTTGTTTCCTTCGTAACTTCTCCCGCATTCACTCTCACTTCGATCGTCAAAGCCTTGAGACTGCTGTCCACGCCTTCATTACCTCCCGCCTTGATTACTGTAACTCTCTTCTTGTAAATCTACCATCTTCTTCTCTACGTCCCCTTCAGATAGTCCAGAACTACGCTGCTTAACTACTCCTCCGTCGCTCTCGTTTCTTCCCTTCTAAGCCCCTGCTTCAGGAACTGCACTGGTTACCTGTCAGATATCGTTCTCATTTCAAGATTCTTCTCTTCACTTTTAAGGTCCTTCACCAAAAGGGCCCAACCTACCTTTTCTCTGCTCTTTCCCAACGTCTCGCCTCTTGGGCTTTTCGGTCATCTCATGCTCCTCTCCTAAACACTCCTCGCTCGTCCCTCTGCTCAATGAGCGACCGCTCATTTTCAGTCCGTGCTCCCAAGCTTTGGAATGCTCTTCCAGCCGAAAATTAGATCTGCTGCCTCACTTACCACTTTCCAGTGACTCCTGAAAACGCATCTGTTAAGGATTTCTTACTCACCTACCTGATCTTAGCTCACAGCCGAACGTGTGCTCTGTGAAAGCCTCTGGCCTTGAAGAGCGTATTATAAGAAATTTATTATTATCTTTATTATTATTATTACTGCTTACTTTTTCCGATTTTTCAATGTGGCGTTTTTTAACGTTTCGAGCTACAAACAAGCGTTACAATAGGAGATTCCATAGATTAACCGTCTAATTTACAACAAAAAGCTCAAATCCGTTGCGATGGAGTGAATGGTAACAAAGTAACAAATAGAAACATGAATTCAGATAATTTTCGAGAATTTTTAACGATCTTCCTCCTTCTTCCAATCTTCCCCAAATATCAAAGCAATAAAATTATGTTCAAACCCAAGCGAAAAAAAAACGCCCAAAGTAATATGTATGTCCTTCTCCAATATCAAATGTCCCTCTGGTTAGGGAAAGATTGCCAAAATTTGCGAAGTGGCTCTCAGATAAGCATAAATAATAGCGTTCTCTTTTGAGAATTATCGCATCTAAGCTAAAATTGACTGTTTTGAGAAGAAAATGAAAGCACCAAAGAAGAAAATTTAGATCATCTCCGGATTATTTAAAGTTGCTCGATTGGAGTCCTATAAAGTCAATTATTTCAGCCCTTTCACAAGTAGCAATTGAGGTCAAACCATCCATCTTATTATAAAGGGGACATAAATTTTCAGAAAAAAACCTTAGATTCAAAAAAGATTTTGGAATAAATGTTTTTCAATGGTGAATGATTGAATAAGGTTAAATGAAAGAATGTAATATTAAATTGTTATATTATTAAGTAGATAATGCGTCACAAATTGTGACAGAAACCAGATTATATTTTATGCTTCAAGTGAGACCATTATTTATCTAAAGCGAAGCTTAAAAATTAGATATTAATAATATTCAATTAAGGTTGAACTGTTAAAAGCGAATAGTGAAACTATGATCTGAAAATTGCTTTAAAGTGAAGGAGTTATAGTAATTGTTATATTTAAATATAACGTAGAGATAATTAAGGAAACACCTTGCATGTCCAAGATGGAATTATTGTTGAAACGGTGGAATGTTAATAAATTTCCTAAGAAATGAATAAAAGTTGCTTTCTCTATTTGATATTTAACTCTACATAGGAGGAAAATGAAGATCAAAAATTATAACAGCTCTGATGCACCGCGCTTTGATTCTCAAATTGAAAGAAAAAGAGATTGTTCATCCACGCAATTAAGCAACACTCTTTTAATTACAATGAAATTGAACAGCAAATTGAAGTAATTTTACTAATATAAAGAAAATGGGGAAAATAAAACATAAATACAAACTTAACTAAATGTATAAATATTTTGGCCAATCTTAATGCTACAATGAGTCTACAACAATCGTAAAAGCGTCTCTGCATACAATCATTCGAGATGTAACCTTTGGAGTGTGTGAACAAGTCATATTCTGTGGGAGACAGAATCATGGTGTTGATTATTGGTAACAGAATACTCTCAGAGTATAATATGTTTCATACAGATTTCCAAAGTAACATGTAATGCAATAGATATGTCGACGAGCAACCAACTTGAAATGGAACATATATATGGTGACCAAGATCTTGCAGTTTATCCAGTTCCAAAGAAAGAAAGAGTTTAAAAGAAAATCAGTGTAGAATCTTCCAAAGGACAATTAAATCAATGCTAAAATCTGAATGCACCAATCAATCGTCTCCGGACCTTCTGCAGAAGTTTGTAAATGTGGCTTCAGACATATGATCCAACCCACAGGAAAAGAGCTCACTTATCTGCTGTGAAAGATCTACATCCTATAAACTGATACTTTACTACACACTAAATTTGAGGAGATTATGTTTTGTATTTAAAAAGAAAAATACAAACAACTCTAATATAAATACTAGTTTTCTGCATATGATGGTACTCAATACCCATTTCCTCTTTCTTCTCCTTTTATAAAGTCTTACTACTTAGCATTGCAAAGGTCATGCTACACTCTTAACAGCGCTCCACCAAAAGACATAATGAAATTTTGATGAAGTTTGACACGTTTTTATTGTTTAAACATATAAATATGTGTTTAATTTAAAATATTTATAAATGTAGCTGCCTTTGGCAGTGAGAAGGCCATCCAGGCGAGAACTGAACTCCCCGCACACGTTGCAGATGATACTTTCCTCATGCTGGTTAAACGTGGTTAAGGAAGAGCAACAGCTCGTCGACGTTGCTGTGTCAGACCTTGCACACCGTACCTTTGATGGGGACTCACACTCTTCAGTCGAGCGGATTGAGCGCGAGCGACTGCGGTGGACAAAGTCCTTCGACCAGAAGTTCATGTTGGACGCCAACCACTTATGCACGGTTTTGGCCGTAAAGACCGGTGCACCGTCCTGCTGAAAGACATACTCTGCCTTCTTCGTGATCTTTCCTATCAAGCGAAGAACTTTTGTGGCCACGAAATTCTGGTAAACGGCCGCCTTGAGCCGATAAGCGGTCGCGAACCACACCGGCGGCTTCTTATGGCCATTCGAAGCCACGACGACGAGCATCATCACGTAGGGTGGATACTTGGTCCTGGACACGTAGTGAACTTCTAAGAAGTCTTCGCCGAAGCTTATCACGTAGACCTTCTGCATTTTTATGACGTGATCGACCGTCAAGGTTTGTTCCCCCCTCCCCTGAAAAAAGAGATTTCGATTGCAATGGCTCTTGAATTCGTTGAGAAAGCGACAACTTAAGGTCTCTTTGAACGAGGTCGAACTACGAGGTCTCTCCAGTTCTTGAGCCTCTCTGCAATTTATGTGAGGGAAAGTAGAGAACTCAATTCCATTCACTTCCCTCTCGACACACCTGCACACAATGGATAAAACGTTTTAATGACACATGGCTTAAAGATAGAACGTTAAATTTGTTTGACAGACCCTTTTTTATCACACAAATAAAAGCTTTAAATCTAAAAAAAACGAATGTAAGAGAACTTTTTCAAATCTCGGTACCTCTAGATACGGACAGCTTGTCTTGCAACGCAATTTAGGAAAAATGCCTCTGCTTTAATGGCTTGCCTTTTCTAGGAGAAGCGAGGATGATAAGGATCTTGTCAAATAATTTTGGGAGTAGATTCACGCCGCCATTTTGGGGGAGAGTGATAAATGTGATAATGAAGGTTATCTTAAACCATCCACTGAGAATCGACTTTAGTGAATTAGCTGCAAGATTTAGCCATCAATGAGATTGATAGGGAAACTGCCAAATTATCATTAAAGGGTCGGTTGCACTCTGGTGAATAGGCCCGTGACTCTACTGTTCTCGATAATCAAACCTTAGCTGGATATACTACTTGAAGTCGTATGAATTCCTCACTGTTTTACTCTTTCATAGCATCTTCCTCATCTGAATATATACTTATACACAGGTTTAGGCAAGTTCGGTTTTCACTTAGATACAAATATTAAAGGGTTTGAAAGTAGTTCCAACACAAATACGCTTGGGCAGCTGTTGATTTGCCAAAACTTCTCTATCCACAAATTCATTCTGATAATATCTCACAAATACAAGGTGAAACATTCTTACCCTCTTCAATCTGTAAAGCAAACTGCAAAGCAAATTTAAAGCTCTGTATTATTTATTATTGGAAATCCTTTCCTATTTCATCAATACGAATGAATGACTATTGTATGAGACCGAAATAGATTTGGTTTCATTAACACTTCGTTATCTAATAGTTTTTATCTCGGAAGATAGCACCAGGGATTATGAAATTTAAGGAAGATAAATGATTCCTTTACTCATAGCTGACAGGAGGGCAAGATAGCATAAAGTGTCCAATGCTGTCTTTGATGATTGGGAAACTTCTTTTATGTGCCAGACCGAATATTGGTACGAAAAACTTTAATAAATGTTGTGGTATTTGTTATAAAGGTTTCTGGTTCATGATAACAGTTTGAGATGACAGGTGCCCCTTTCCTCTCAAATTTATGAAATACAGGAAACATAAATGGTCATAGAATATTTATAGTTCAACTTACAGCAACACATTAGCACACAAAATATTAACAATAATGTTCTCAACATAAGGCAATTATACATATGCAAATTATTTTGCTAATTAGGACAAAAAGATAAAAACTTTACCAGACATGGTATGACATATTTTGTGTCTAGTAGACATACAAATATGCTAATTTTATTAATTAAATTATATATTTAAATCAACACAGGCCAAAAAATATTAAATTCGACAAAAATTGCCCTTATCATTAATATTTTGGAAGAGTAACGCTTCCCAAATTTCCACTTTCAGTTTAGTAATCCTTTATTTAGTGTCCAACTCTTCTTCAAGACTTTCATCATCAGTGCAGTTCAAGATAACATGAGATTCCTTGCGCATATCCATGCGTTTAATTCCAGCTGCGCAACATTTGCAATCCGGAAACTTGCAAGACCGGGCACCCTTGCATGACATTAATTATATTACTAATATTTGTATATATCTAATATTTTATGCAGATTAGCTTTCATTCTTCATTCAGTCACATTTAGAAAGAGGAAACAACAAAAGCTGACTTCTGTCTTAAGCCTATCCATCTATATATCTATTATACTCTGCGGATCATATTATAAATCATATAACCTCTTTTCTGAATATTCCGGCATCTTTTGGGCCTTTGAAGGCAAAATCACTTTCTAAGTCAAGATTTTGTGGATTGGGTTCAAACTATAGGAATCTCTCATTTTTTAATTGGTTTTTTTTTTTACTTTTTTGACCTAATCAGCCAAGTAAGTCGCATAATGATATTCAAATAATGTAGAAAACACTCGTGCCAATATTTTGAGTGGTCATTTGTTACTTTAAGTTGAAATAAATGTGTTCTGTGACCATTAATATTTCCATATTGACTCATCTCCAAGTGCTATCAGTTCAAGTCAGATCCTGAGAAAGAAACTTTTCCACATCACACCAAATTATCCGTAGAAATTCTGGTTCCGAAAGGTAAAAAATCGTGTCCTATCAAATGATCTCATCTACTGAGGCTGTTTGAAGTGTTTGGATGACTAACATTTTCGATTAAAAAGTTTTTGTCTTTGTCTTTGAATTGACCCTGATGAAAGCTCCACAAGAAAGGTTCCCCTGGTACTAGAATCATTTCTTTAAACAATTTATTAATATTACGTTTTTAAAAAGTAAAAGATCAATAAAATAGTGCAATAATCAATATTCTCTAGTCAAATTAATAAATATATACGAGAAAATTGAATCGCTTTCCACGAGAATACTCAAACCTGTTGCAAAGGGTCCTTAATCTTAAGTGCTATGGACTCCGCCCCCTCAGATCCGACAACCTTGCTGATTAAAAACAATTCAAAACTACTTTAATTGATGAGCGTTTAAAAATTCATTCTAAAACAAGTGTGATTTTAAAAGTAAAAAAGAACCTGAGGCTCAATTCAAATTGCAAAAATTTGAAATACCAAATTCCCCACCGAAGCCACGTATTCATCCAAAATGTTCTCGCGTACCCTCGAAGAACGCCCACCCAGGGTCGAGCACTAAAGCCCTAGAGTAGTTTTATTGAAATTTCTGAAAAATAACAGTGTATCATTGTTTTTTATATTCCTTATATTGATGCATTGACTAGTTAATAGTTTTTAACATAATTCAAACCAAGAAAAAGGACCGGCTCCTGCTGCCTTATACTTTACCGCTAACTGTCAATCTTCTCTTTATGTGCATTGTAATAACTAGTCTGAGGACCTCATCTGCGATGCAAGAGACCAAGCTCCCTATGAATGTCAAAATAAATTTTCTTTTATTTACTATGGAAACTGTTCGAACATTTTTTCAATTTATTATTTTCTCCTCAAAATCATTTGCATATCTTTAAGGATACTTTTATTTTCACCAGCCATAATTCTATCCAAGGTGTTAAATAGAATAAGGAAATATGGCGATAAAGTATTGTTCCCAGCGTATACAATTTTACGCATGAGCTAAATTTAATAACATTTTTTATTTATTTGTTCAAAAAATCGAGGCATCAAATTTGTGCGTTCCTGCAGACCATAAAAGCCATATAAATATAAATTTGCCCAAACAAACTAGCCGATGCTTCTAATAAAATTAAACATTTGAGCAATTCTCTATAAAACTTTTTCCTGTTTTGTACATTTATCTAAATTTCTGTAATTTTTCTACCATTTTGTATGCCTTATTTGTTTTTAATTAATATCATTTTATGTCTTTTTTTATCTGCCATCCTCATTTTGTAGTCAGCTTCGTCTTCCTATTTGTCATTTGCAAGGGGATGCTTTTATATCGGCCGCTTTGCTTCAAGCAATTTTCGCGAATGAAATCAGCACCGAAGGACAAAAATAAGTCCCCACAGAATTTGTATTTAATGATTAACTTTTTATATTTGAGATTATTTGGGAGATAAAGAGGAGCAAAATAGAATCATGTCGCCTTCATTGTTTTAGAAAATTCGCTTAAATATTTTAATCTTCGCTTCGTTCTCTCTCTCACAGTTTATGTTTAGGTATATACTGAGCAGCTATGAGCATTTAGTTATTTTTTCTTCCTATCAGATTCTTTCTAACATTTTATAAAAATGAGTCGACCACGCATTCATTGAGCAAAACTAAAAATACGAGTATATAGAGAAAATAAGTCTGGCATACATTATACATAAAAAGACGAATCCTAAATGAAAATTGATGATGGATTTTACAGACGTGAATAAATGCATGTCTAATATATTATTACCATTTGAATCAATGCATCACTTAGCGCTCGGTTAAATATAGAAAAGCCGAAAAAATTATGAGACAAGGTCTTTTCCTGTCTACTCTTGAGGATGGTGAACTCATTGGACTATAGGTGAAAGGCGAGTGACGGTGAAATTTGCAATAATTCAAGAAGGTAGGCTACCAAAGAAAATACGTGAGGTAAAATATAAAACCTTTATTGAATTAACTGCCTCGATGGAATGTTTGATATCTGGCTTGATAAGAGGGATTATTTGATGATGGCTTATCAAAAATTAGACTACTAGCATAGAGATGGTGCTGTGACTAAATTATATGACTTATTAGCACACACCTTCCTGCAAACATTCGGCTAAATTGTTAAATCGATGTTATTTAACATTAACTTCTTCATTTAAGACGATATAAAAAGAAATATAAAAACAGCCAGAAAATATAAAGAAAAACCCTAACTATTCTATTAATCTATGCCGGTATCTTAAAATCCTCTAAAAGAGGTCGAACATTTTAGTGAATTTAAAAATATTAAATTAAGAGTCAATCGCATTGGCCCTTAGGAGCAGCAGAAAGGATGGTAATTCATAAAGCCTTAAGCAATTGACTGAAATATCAGTCAATTGATATTTCCAGATTCATCTTGATTGCAATCACCAATTGATAAGTAAATTACTCATTTTGTTATTTTTGTGAATCAATAATAAAGCAAACATATATTTAGCAGTATGTTATTTAAATGCTCCTGGAGCAGATTTATAGTTTTGGTTTTGTAAAAAATAAAGCAAACCATGACTAAAATTTCGAACGAATCACTCTCTCTTCTATCCTTTTATTTCAATAGAATTTCCTTTTCTATTTTAGTGTGTCAAAACTTTTCAGGATCTGAAAAGCTTGGATCAGCTCTGTCCTGAATATTCTCGAGTCTGACGAATTAAAGATAAACCATTTACGAGGAGTGGTTCCTCGGCTGAAGTTGCGTAGTTTTATCCTATGGTTTTGCACATCTGTATACTGATTATCAAAGGAAATTTTTTAGAAGTTTCAAATTTATATCGTTAAATCTGTAGGAAATATTTCTTCGTTTTCTCCGTTTCATATAAAGGGTCTTTCAATAAAGTCGCTCGATATTTAAATTATAAATAAAACAAGTTGTGTGTGATAAACAGACTCAATTTATTGTGAATTTTAAAGTACATTTTATGGCATTAAGTGTGGAATATGAACTCGTTCAAATGTCCGCCATGGCTTTGCTTGGTGAAACGTATTCGGGAGACCCAATTTTCGATGACTTTGTCGCATAAATCTGGTGAATTTGCTGGATGGTGTTCGTTATGTTGACTTTGAGGACATCAACTGTTTGCGGATTATTCGCATAGACCTGGGATTTAAGGTAGCCCTGAGGAAAGTAGTCTAATGGCGTTAAATCGCATGATCTCGGTTGCTAGTTGACGTCGCCGCCGCGCGAGACGATCCTGACCTGAAATCGCTGGTGCAAAATGTCTATCGTGGCGTGCGCAGTGTAGCACGTAGCACCATCCTGTTGGAACCACATGTCGTCAGTATACATATCAGGCATCTAATCCAGTTGAGGCCACAAGAAGTTGCTTATCATCGATATGTAGGTCTCGCCATTTACGGTTATGGAAATCCCATCTTCGTTCTCAAAAAAATACGGACCGATGATACCTTTAGACGAAAATCCGCACCAAACAGTGACTTTGTTGGAATGAAATTGGTGCTGGTGTATCTCGTGTGGATTGTTTTTGTCCCAAATCAGACAATTTTGCTTGTTCACAAATCCATTCATCCAAAAATGTGCCTCGTCGCTGTGGCGAGGAGAGAAATCACGTAATGTGGGTAACGTTTGTCGAACAAAGCACTGAATTTGATAATAACATTTAATAATTTGCACACTCTTTTCAACGCTATAACCTTTAATCGTAACTTGCCAAGTACTACTGGACAGTTCACAGTGAAATTGCCAGATGTCGCTTTAACAACATGTCCACTATCGCCTACCAAAGCTCGAGCGTCCTCGTTGAAAGACCCTTTACATTCGACTGAGATTTATTTTTGTGAAATTCATGTTGTATTTCATTCACTCAGGTTGTCTTTTATTCACTCAGAATTAGTAGGAACAATATGACTATATATCATACATATGTTGTAGAATTTAATCTTTATATGACGGCTGACAAACATAAAACTCTTTGAGAATAGATGATCTCGTTATTTGAATATGTTGGAATGATCTTTTAGAGGACAGGAGGTAGTGAATAAGAATGTGAGAAATGTAAATAGAAGTGTAAAAGACATAAGAGAAAAGGTGAACGTAAGGAAATAGATTAAAAAATCATTTCTCATACCATTCCACGCTAACCACATATCTCCAAGTCATATCGTCTGTCCCTCTCGATACATCTTCCCAACAGACTCCTTTATACCACCATGCCTTCATTTCTTCCACATTTATACACACCACATGGGATTATGGAGATTTAGGTGTAAGGACGTGATGACAATTGGTAGCTACTGCTGATTCATAATAGCGTCTACTCGAGAGCAATTCACCCGCAGTTCGTATCTTCAGGCCTCTCTAAACAGTATCTAATAATGGATAGGTGTGGATTGCTCGCACCTAAGATTCATTTCAAAACACGTAAAATCCAGATGGATAGTTAGATCTTGACATTTCTAAATCTGCCTCGAATTCCTTTGTTACTGAAGGCAAGTTGATTGTTCGTAACTTGTAATCGTTTGAGGACTATTTGAGGATAGTGAGAATTATTTGTCTCTTTTCCATTTCTAAAGATTATTTGTTTGAGAAAAAATAGTCAATGTTCGTTTCTATGAGACTATGATCAGAGTCTTTCGTAGAAGAGGGGTGCGGGGTGTTCGTAACTCGCATTACTTTCAATGATTATTTAATATTTAACGGATGAAATATGCTCGGAAAGCTGAGCACTGCCCCACTCCTTGTTAATCAAAGAAAGAGCAATATATATGTTTATTTAATTAGGTAAAAGGTCATGTTGTATGCAGGTTCTATTGAAGTCACAGCTGATGGATCCGCCAGCATCATGGCGGCTCTACCCTGGAAAAATGAAAGTGGATGTGAGGAAGGTGTGGGTGGGGATTAATCAGGTTGTTAAAAACCATCTACCCCAGGCCGGAGCGCAGGGGTTAGGAAACGTTGTGGCAGAGGTTGTAAAGAAAGTTAGGAAGTAGGATAAAAACACAGGTTGTCAGAAAGAAGGAGATCGGTTTAAGCTGGGGCCAGACGGAGGCCACTGAGTGGTTTTATTGTTTGGAGAATAAGAACTGGGGACCCAGCAGATGCTTTGTGGTGAGGAGGTTCCATAAATGAAAGTTTCTTCTTAAATCTCACAACTATTATCTGTTTATTCCGGCGAAATTTATCCGTAAACTACGTGAGAGCAGCGTCAAGTGTGCTGGAGGGAGTGTTACGGTGTGGAGCATAATTTCGGCGAAAAGTAGTCGCCTATTGGTCCATTTGCAGGGCAGATTGACTACTTAAGTGTATAAAGAACTTCTTTAAGCACAAGTTGTACCCGATATGAGAGCCGCTTCCGCCCAACCTGCCATTTTTATGCAGGAAAATGCGCCTTGCCATAAGGCAAAGTTGGTGAAGAATTTGCTGGATCAGAAAGAAATCAGTGTCCTGGATTGATCTGCTCAGATTCCGGACCTCACCTCGTATGAAAATTTGTGGAAGACGCTAAGAGAGAGAAGCAAAGAGAGAAACCAGAGAACCTCCGAAGAACTCTAGCGAATGTTAAAAGAGAAGTGGAGAAGAATAGCACAATAATGACTTTGGTTAGTGCGTTACTGTGGCAGAAAATGTCAGTGCGTAATTGAGAGTAAAAGTCTACACGCCAGGTACAAATATATATTGTTGCAACTGAAAATTACCCGTATTTTGTTAGTAATTTATATCATTGTATCTTCTCATCTGCGCCTGTTTTGTTATTTGTCTGGACCCTTTTGACCAACATATATTTGGAATCAAAATCCTTTTTGCATGAATCTTGCAATATCATCTATTCTGACATGAAAAACTTATAGCGATGCTTATTTTGTCGCGCTCTGGAATGGGAGGAAGGCGCGCAACTACTCTTGATACGCCCTGCCGATGCCCCTGTGGGGTTATTAGGAGAGGGTAGAAGAAAGCGATAGTATCAATGGATAGGCAATAAAGCAATAAATATCAATTAAAAAGAGTCGTGGGATACTGAAATAAAGAAGGAATAAAGTATGGGAAAAGAGAAAGAATAAATAGTAGGAAGGAATATGATTAAAGATCAAAGAGAGAATGAATAAGCAGATAATTGGACAGAAAACTGATAAGAAGGAATAGAATAGTATGGAAGATCCTTGGAAGATTTGAGAAAGTAAGAAGGAATAAATTTGGAAAGAATAGGAGTGGAAGACTAAACAGAAGAAGAAGAAGATTAAAAAGATGTCATATTAAGAAGGATAGGATAGGATATGAAGAATAGATAGGAATAAAGAATGGATTACAGTCGGAAGAAAAGAATATTACAATATTTTGAGAAAGGAAAAAATAAAAGAAGTCGGATAAAAGCGTATCTCAGGGATGAGAAAAGGACAAGACAAGAAAAGGCACGATAATAAATGCGTGCTTAGTGGGAAATGGTAAAACGATTGATTTGCGACGAAAATAATTCGCAAATTTAAAAGAATCAGAACCAAGAGCAAATTCTATTCGATTTAGGGTGATTTTTTTTATTTCGGAGAAATAAAAACATTTCTGTTCTAAAATCATTCGTTCGGCACTCATTCGTCGACTGTGCAGAGCCAACTAGCTTTCCCCAACTGGCTTGAACAGCCATTTCCCGCTTAAGCCAGGTCAATGTGAGGAAGCTTAAAAGACTTGGGGGGATGAAACTCCGCTTGAGGAGGAGATTCGATTCGATTGGTAGAGGCGAATCCCATGAAAAGCGTCCTCTTGATTGACTCATGAGAGGTGGATTCTATGTTCATCTGATACTTAAATTCTTTTTAATAAATAATATGAGAATGACTCAATGATGACTGACTCATGGAGGATTATTCATGAGGAAAATTGCCTGAGAGTTTGGCATAATGGGATTAATTTAAAAATTCAACTAAACTGACTAAACGACGGCCGTAACCGACTAATGGAGTCTTACTTACTGAGTTAATTAACGAGTGACTCCGATGATTGACAGTCTTTTGGAGAGTAAGTGACTCAAAAGCTATTTTCTCGTCCCCATCGTTACGGTCAATTAACACCATCGCCTTGTTATCACTAGCGCCCATGGTATTTTCACCATCATGCCATCATCTTCCATCATCATCATAATCATCATCATCATTCTCTCCTTCACGATCGCCAGTGGCATCATTAAAACTATCGCCATCACCATCGTTAGCATCATCAATGCCCATTAGCATCATCTTCACTATCACCACCACATTGATCATAACGATTACCATAATCATCATTCTCATCACCAACAGTTACATACTCACCACTATTATCATCATCATCATCACTCTTCCTCCTTTTCTCACCTCCTCCCATCATCACTATTCTATCTCTTCTCCCCCCAGCATAAAAATCCTAAACTTTTGAACTGTGGAGTCCTTAGCCGAATTTTAGATATCTAATATTTCTCTGGTGTAGTAGAGCCCAACCCCTCCCACATCACCCTCCTCTTCTTTGCCTCAGCACCCCTTTCTCCCTATCTCCTCCCCACCTCCTCTACCATCCCTCACTTGAGTGGGGTAATCTTGGCAATAAACATGATTATGGAAACAAACGAATTTCACGGATCGTTAAACCCGCGTTACAATGGCGTGGGATTCCTTTTGATCGGGCCACTCCCTCTGATGCTTTGTTTTGTGGGGCGCTGACGATAGACGGGAGAGATGCGCAAAGTCTTCCGTTGGAGAGAGTCCACCGTAAATAAAGACGAGAGAGTGAATCCTGACTGGCCGAGAGGGATTTAATCTAATGTAAAAGGGGATGGGGGCAGATATAGACGTTAGAGATAGCAAAGAGAACAAGACACAAGGAACAAAAAAGATACGTGACACAAACAAATACAAGACAGAATGAAGACCAATAGAAACAACAACAAACCGTGAGGCATTGTAAGTTTCTAAGCCGATTAGACATATAAGAAAAATGACAAGTAGAGACAGATTTACACAAAAAAAAGATGGTTTGTGAAAGAGAAAAAAAAACTGGTAGACAGACATAGAGCTAAATAGACCGAGAATACAAATAAAAATATCAAAAGAGGAAACAGAGGAGAAATTATTTATAGTAGGCAGCCAAAAGGAGAAAGAAATTAGTGTTTAATAGATTCAAGTCCTTGCTAAGAGACATGAAACAGTGAATTGGAAGAGAAATAACTTACAAATTACACGTAAATAGAAAAACAAAGTTAAAGGTACATCGGTGCACAAGCCATAACAAGTCCTTGAAGAAAGAGGCCAACGGAAACAATTCCTGGCAAATAATTCTCATCCCAAAGCGCGTCAAGCGTCAGATGGGAACAAAACCTGAGAGGAAGAGATGCAACACAGATTCTGACGCAGCTAAACGGGTAGTGAGAAAGGATAAAAATAAAGGGTAATACGGTTAGAAATAATCGTCGGAGTCAAACATGAAAAAAGTCAGACAGAAAAAAGAAAGAAAGACTAAAAATTAAAACAAATTCTAGTACACAGATAACAGTGGACTGTGTCCAAAATGTACCTTAGGTTGTCTGTAGTGTTCTTAATAAAATTGACCTCCTAAATCCGAATGTGGCATCCGTCTTTCTCTATCAAATCCAGTTTTAGCGATACAGGGGGTGATTATAGTTTATACATGTCCTATATTACATCAAAATTTCAATAGTTTTTGCACTACTGTATTCGCAGTAAATTTTGTGTACATTTTAAGTAATTATGTTAATAAGTTTATATTTTTGCAGGTTAGAAATTGCTTAGCATTATAATAATAATAATAATGATAGTAATTGAGTTAAAAATGAACAAAAAATGTAAGAATAGCTCTGACAGATTTTGCTATGTTTGCGGGAAAGTGACTTTTTCCGAGCAGCAATGTACAATCTCTCCTGTTATTAAATCTTTGTATCAAGCATAATTTGGAGTAAGACTAGAGATTAAGATAAAAGATTTGCCCCCCTATCTGCTGCAAGGGATGCTACATAAGTTTAAGACGCTGGAATAATGGGGGAACAGAAGTCTATTTTTTGGTGTTCTCATGGTGTGAAGAGAGGGAAAGGAGCACACTACAGACTGCTATTTTTGCATGTGAAATCTTAAAAGTGAGCATTGTATCAAGTATTTAAGCTTTCTGTATTATACTGGCTCCTGAAAATGTCATTATTATGCATAGACTTAGCATAAAATTAAAAACTATCATAGTTTACTTCAGCAGGAACATATCTTTTACTAAACATTTATGTACTATCTGCAACTCCAAATCAATTCCTTTATGTGATATGCAATTATATTTTCCAAAGGTATAAATAAGAAGAATAAACATAGTGTGGCATGTTCAGCTGTTCCTTCTGCCTTTTAAACACCTGCCCCATGGTCCAAGAATACCTATACCTTATCTCCCTGAACATGTAGAGGTCCAAGAAGAGATTAATATGGAAGTTGATTAAGATTTTGACACATATGAGTCCTATCAGGTTTCCACACATGATATGGTCGCAAGACCATTTACTCAGGTTTAGTTGAATATCCTGACCAGGGATCTGGGGCTTTCTAAGTAGAATGCACAACTTCTTGGCTCTCGACTTCATGTAAGTAATCTTGTCGTTAAAGACCAAAGTTTGAGGGGACAGAAAGAGAGAAAAAGTGTTTCCAAGCTATTTTTACAGCATTTTTTTAGCTTTTTATTATACTGCGCTAATATTAAAGGACTTATTAAGGCCCTTGGAATTCTCTACAACCCATTAGAATGGAGACTTTTCATAGATTCGTCCAGTAGAAGTTTAAAAGCTGTGTTACTAATTATTGGTAACAAGATAGCTCCCGTTCCTATAGGCTATTCAATCCAACTTACTGGAAGTTATGAAAATATGAACTAATTGCTGGATGCAATAAATTACTCTACTCACAATTGGAGCATATGTGGTGACTTAAAAGTAAGATAATTTTACACTTGATATTTCTAAGCTCTTTGATATTGACATTTTCATTTTTAATTATTAATTATTATATACAACCTTTGGTCAACTTACATTTTACAAGAATGCAAATCTTGTAAGCATTAGTCATTTTACTTATATTTCTTTGTTGAAGTATGTCCCTATAGTTTAATGCATCCTCTTGGGTTAATGTAAACTTATCCTAATTTAGAACATAATTCAGTGAACTCAAAATAAGATGTACATATATCCAATTAGTTCCAAAACAATGATTTAATGCATTGGCAAACAGGATTTTTCAGTACATATTGATATTCTTATTGTTTTAATAAATATTAATTTGAATTTACCTATCATGCTAAATTTCTTATCAGGGAGTGTCTCTTATACTTGGGATGCAAACAGATTCCCTTAAGCATCCTTATTTCGTATGTTCATGGGACAGTTGTGCAAATAGTATGCACTATGAGAAGAAGGTTTGGCCTCCACGAGAAACATTTAGAATTGCATTAAACAATGTGATAGCTGAACCTTTAGTGTCTCCTACATGGAACTGCTTCCTCCACTGCATATAAAGCTTGGCATGATGAAAAACTATGTCAAAACCCTTAATAAATAAGGCTAAGCTTTCAAATTTCTTCTTCAAATAATTCCACAAATCAGTGACGCTAAGCTCCATGCGGGAATATTGGATGGAGCTCAGATCAGGACCTTGTGAGATCAGCAGTTTGAAGCATCAATGACGGACATAGAAAAAGATGCCAGGAAAGCTTTCAAAGCTCTAGTTAACAATTTCCTAGGCAATAAAAAAAGCCCATAATATGTTACCCTGGACAATCAGCTCCTAACAAGTCTCAAACATTTGGGAGCTCGAATGTTTATGAAGATACACCTTTTACAGTCCCATCTGGATTAGTTTTCCGACAACTGCGGAGATTACAGTGAAGAACAGGGGGAAAATTTCTCCAGGACATCAAAACAATGGAATCCAAGTACCATTGTAAATGGCACGTAAACATGATTGCTGAGTACTGTTGGTGTTTGAAGCGTGATGCACCAGATGAGAGGCACAAAGGAAAATCGTCAAGGGCGTCTTTTCTTGGAAATTATAATTATTTTCCTTATTTTTTCCATTCTTCAAATTTTGTTTTTTTGAAAGGATTATAGTTAACATACGTTAATTTTTGTTTTTATGATATAACAATAATAATGCATTATTAGATAGAGAAAGGTTTTTGAATAAAAAATTTGCAGGAAAAATGAGGTAATCTCAATGAAAATGGTGTATGACTTACTCAAAAAATCTGACCTGATTGAACATAAATACATTCATTTTAAGGCTCAGGAAGTTTGATTGATTCAGAAACGACAAAGAAATCTTAAGAAACATATTATTTTTTTTTAAATGAAGGTCTGTGTAATAATAGAGAAGAGATTTTCACATCGGAAAAAAAGAAAGGGGCGGAAATCAAACGAAGAATGAACAGGTGGATAGGCGTTAAATGTAAGAATAGTGATGGATGACACAAAGACCCTCATTACAAACCCGCAGTAGTGGGGCAGGAGGGGAACGAATTATAAAGCCTTATGAAATAGATCGTAAAAAGGTCCCAAGAAACAAAAAGAACGAACATGCCTGAGGTGGTTGAGTTCTTGTCTGCACTGAAGCACCAGAGTACTTTTGCCGGTCTCGTGAAGTGCCTTGAGTGAGAAAGAGTGAAAAGTAGCGAGGGAGGAGTAGAAAGAGGGAAGGAGAGAGGGAAATCGTGAAGAACGAATCTGGAAGCACCTATGCGAGAGAGGTAGGCTCAGGCGTGTTGTAAGGAGAGAAGAAGGAAAGAAAAAAAGAAGATTTTGGCGAAAGGAGTCAGAGAGAGTCAGAAAAAGATTAAAGAAAAAGTAGGAAGAGAGAAAAAGATAAAAACAGAGGATAAGAACTGAGTGTATTAAATAAAAAGAATAAAAGCGTTAAAAGGGAGAATGGAATGTTTGTAAACTCCAAAACAATAAAGGAATATAAAGTTTTGCGAAAGAGAGGTAAAATAAATCTGGGTCTGTGCGAAAGAATCGGTAGATTTGGATGTAAAACGAGCATATTTGCATTGGATGAATAAAGTGGAGTAGCATCAAACATATTTACTCAATGTGAATGAGACAAAGGAGAAGAGGAATAAAATATAATAACTGATAAAATTATTTAAAAATGTCCGCCACCAAATGATTATAATGATTAGGAAAGTTGTCAACCACATTTAATCTTTGCGGGGATCTTTTTCCTCTACACCGTCAGCGGAAATATGGAGGGTTGCTTGCCCTCCGAGCCCCATTCCGCTCCTCGTGTGCCCTCCCGGCCCCAGCGCTTCCAATTCTATGCCATCTTGACCGCGATGCCTTCAGGAGGATCTAGGGCCGTACATCCGCGCACTCACATTTTCACTTCCTTCCTGCCCACCACTTCCTGTACACATCTCTCCTTACAGACTCTCCTCGGTAGATGTGCTTCTTGGTGGTCGCTGTAAGATCTTAGGAATAACAATAACATCACCTGTTTACCGTTTTACCTGAGTAACATTTACTACTACCAATAATAATAATAAGTAAATAATATTAATTCAGAAATCCATTGATTCGAAGCCATTTTTTCCAAAGATTTTATTGTTTCTAATGGAAAAATCCATGATTTCTTTTTTTGTAAATTCATAGACAAGTTTCTAAAAAAAAAATCATTTTCAGATTTTGCTTTTTTTTTTACTTAATTCAATGGGGTAAGGAAAAATAGACATGGGGTAGGGGGCATAAGCTATGAAATGGTTGGTAACGCAGGGGACGATGAGTACTTTCCCTTGGTGTTTGTTTTTATTAGTGTTGGGGTTTATTTGTTAGGCTTATTTATTTATTTTTGCGAATATTTTTTTTTCTCTTTGTCGCTATTAATAGTTTGAGTCAGATGTTTGGTTGATATTTGTACTCTATTTTCTCACTTCTAATTTGGGGGACATTCTTGGTGGTACTCTTTGTTTTCTTTTAGCTCACATGTAAATTATTACTTCACTCCATTATGTTAGTAATTATATTTTCGCTAATCATTATATTAGTTATATTCTGTGCTATTTATAAGTTATAATTACCTTTGTTATTATAATCTGCCTTGTCTTGTGTCGTTTAAATTCGGTGATTACTTTTTCTCTTCACCGATGCTTCCTCTGTTGTTCTCTTTAATATTATTTACCATCATCATTATAATCATTCAATTACTACACCAATTTGAGGTGGGCTCCTTTATTTATTTATTTAAACCAATTTTTCCAATTTCATGTTTTGCAACAACATATTCTGTGTTTTTGTATTCCATCTTCTTTTTAAAAAATCTAAAACCTCCTTTTTAGTTCATCGAACGGTTTTATATTAATTTGCACCGAATTTTAATTATTTTATTTTATTTTATTATTAGATATACAGAGAAGAGTTTTGTTATTTTACTATCCTCTAAAAAATTCTTCTTTATTTAAATCAAACCAATCCAATAAAATATTTCCTCAGATGAAAACTTCCATTAGATTTATGAATCATGTGATTCATGTTGAATGAAGAGGATCCCGCAGACAATTGAATGTCATACATATTTATATGAAGCGGCTTCTTTGTACACAATAACCCTCATTCACACATGTATGAGGTGACGCTAAATGCATAACAAATAAAAAAGCAACCCAAAAATTAAAATGGACAATTGCAATTTAGCTAAACGGTAATTTCGACAAACAGAAAGAAAAAAAGGAAGAAATGAAAGATGTGTTAGACAATTGGATGGAATTAATCGAAAAGATTCTCTAAAGGGAATAGAATTCCTTTCATGTTTTCGAAGACAATTTAATTTTAACAACCAATTCTTCTTCACTTCCAAGTTGAGTCAGGGAAATAATGTAAGAAATTTTTGACAAAAAAATGAAAATCTGAAGCCAGTGTGAATGAGTTAGTAGGAATCTATGAAAGAATTCTGCCCTTAATGTTATTGAGATTTTGAAGTAAAGATGAAAACGATTTGTTCTTCTTTGTGAATTTCTGAAAAATTGAAAGTACCAAATTATGCTGATTTCTTCCTTTATTTGCGTGTCAATAAAGCAATCCAGAAAGTGGTTAGTTTTAATAGAAGATAGGCAGCATTGATTGATAGTAGATATAAAATAAGGTGGTATGACTGAAATGGACAGTGGTGAAATTAAATATAATTATTTTGATGTTTAGCAATCACATAAATTGATTGGTTATGAAATCCATTGCTAAGCAGTCAAGGAATGATTCGAGTAATAAAATATCAGACAAAAACTAAAATACCTTTTAATAATTCTCCTCCGCCGAAAAGGTAATCTTAAATAAAGTTTTTTACTTTCATAAACCATTTAAAAAGTGTCAGATTTATTTAATAAAATATAAAAATTCAAATTAATCTTTTGTGTGAAAAAGGTGTATTGGATTGATTAATTGGGAAGATGCGTCTATCGTGTCTCTCGTACAAGGCTAAAGTGATAACAGTAAAGAAAACTCATAAATACCACAGCAAAACAAAGAAGAAACTCCCTTTTTTTTGCTTGCAGTTTGCCTTCGACCCCTCGTTAGGGGAAGAAAAGGAGAGCGTTTTGCTCCTGTGTCCTGTCCACGGTATAGCATCCAGACACTCTCCATGTCCAGTTTGCTTCTGATTTAAAGAAACAGGAGCACTAACAATTATGCCTTTGATCTCAAAAGGGTGGCAAAACGTGCTTGATCGGCACTTTTCCCCAACAGTACAGAACCAATTTCGGGATAATAACTGTATTTTCAGGATGAAGGTGCAAATTGCCTCAAGGTAAAAGGAATAGCAAAGATCTTCCCTTAAAATAACATCGTAATTGGGGACATTGGCAGGGTAATTAGCAAAATCTTTACGCATGAGATAATGTGTGGTGGGCGATAACCATACTAGCGGCTGATAAATAGAAGCCATCCAATTTGGAACAGTTGTGGGGGCTAAGTGAACCAAAGGGAGCAATATCAGTCAAGATGTTATCAAATATTGTGTCTCTATCATGCCAAAACAAATTGAAGCAATCCTCAAGAACAAGGGATATGACCATAAATATTGCCTCTCCGCATCAATTGAATTTTATTTATTTATAGAGGGAATTTAGGCTCTAATTTTTTTAAGATTTCACCTTCAAATTAGAAAACAAAATAATAAAACAAAATGCGATGTTTGACTTCCATTAATTTTGAATCGGAAAAATATGGCAATCTCAAATTTTTCTGTATGACGGCATCATAAATAAAATGGCTACGGAGCTAATAGTATTCAGATTTATCGCTGAAAGAGCCGGACGAATTACTGTGTGAAAAAACAAAAGAGAAAGAACGGAGTGTGAGAGCAGTTTAAGAGACTGATATGAGACATAGTTTCCTCTTTCATTGAAAGTGGAATGAAGGAATGCCACAAACTTCTAATTAATGGGGAACCAAAATTTGGCAAAAGAAAAATGTCTGCGACCAAACGAGAAGAGTCAGGACTGGAATTATAATAATAATGAGATGAAAGAACTACATAGGTGCCATTACCCCCTAAGGAATTATTTCATAAATGACACCACTACCTCATTCATTCTGAATATGTAACGCCATTTTAACCTACACATACTCACACGCACATGTAAACGCCTAATACATACAGTTACATGTACGCAGTTAAACATGTACTCGATATTTACCTCATCACTCTTCCATACATTCACTTCTTAATTCCTTAATCTTAAGAAAACAAAACAGAATTGCTAGGTAATTCATTATCTCTCATATCAAGAAGCTCTAGTCACCCTCACACATTTAAATTATGTCACATAAAGCGTCTCTTTGCCTTCTAGAACAACCAGTACATTCCACACTATCACATACAACACACAGTGCAACACGTCCCAAACTACACTAAATAAACAATATGTCACAGGCAGTCAATTTTGCACTTCAAACGCACTAATCTATGTTTCACAATCACGCATTTCACACACTTAGGAAAATACACACAATTACACCTAAATATTCGATGCTACATACAGTCCTTGTAGCATATACAATAACATCACATTTTAATGAATCCTTAAACCTAAAGATTTCACACAGACACAAACACACACACATATATATATATATATATATATATATATATATATATATATATATATATATTGTCGTAGAATTGCTCATAGTCTGTTCCAATAATTATTCTAGTCCTTGATCTGGACACACCGCTTTTGTTTAAGTCGATGGTATTGACCCTATGACTCAATCTACGATCATATATAGGCTTTAATTTCTACTGAAGGTGCGAAAGCTGGTTAGAGGCGTGTTGTGCCGTAGCCAGGATTCTCACTATAAAACGTCCCACTTGTTACTGGGGGAAGGTTAGGGATTGTTGAATTCTAAGAGTGCATAATACAGGTTGAATAAATTACTTGAAGGGATTCTTAATTAAGTCTTGCCAATGGTACATCAAAAGGGAGGAGCCACCAATAAACACGCGTACTTAAATTAACTTTATTTTACACAAATATAATAATTAGCAATAGTTAACAGGCAAAATTAAGGATTAAATATTAATCACTGACGTTAAGCATCTAGATTTATAATGACTCAATGGGAGTATCAATCACTGGTAATTAAATAGGTAATTTAAGAATAGAGCGACACTGGGTTTACAGATTACCATTAATTGTGATGGATTAGAGAGACGACTACTTAGGTCCAGACGGGGTGGTTTGGGTGGCGTTAACACGAGTTCTCGGGGAGAGGAAAGATAAGACGACGGGTTCTGGGCTGCTGGCTGCAGTCCGGTTAGTTCACTCCTAACTGGATGTGACACTAACAAATAGTAACTTCCAGTAACTATTTGGATGTTCCTTTTCTTTCTCAAGTTACGTTGAGCAACAGAGCGTACTCTTCTAGTCACAGACTCTGCGGGGAGAGATTTACTTCCAGAAACACTTCGAGACAGCGACCTAAAGTGACTCGACGGCGCGTTGGTAGTTGATACGTTGCGGCAACTACTCTCCTTCAACGTAAAGGGTACGCGAGTTGGTTTGGGACACTGCTCTTGGGAGATGGACGGCGAAATTATTTATACCGAGGATTGTGGGAAATCGAGAGAGAGATTCCCTTCACGACAATTCGCTTATCGCAGCGCCTTCTGGACAATCTCCATGGTATCATAAAGAAGGCAAATAGAATTTAGGCTTTTCTGTGAGATAGGCCTCCTTTCTTTAGACTTCCTGTCGCCAGTTGAGGGAAGGGTGGGGGGAGAGAGAGGGAAGACGAAGGTCAACTTAAACGACAAATTTCTTTCGTTCCCACGCTTGTTTGGTGAAATGTGAGTATGTACGTTCCATACCCTCATATATATATATATATATATATATATATATATATATATATATATATATATTTATTTATTTATATATATAATATATAGCAGGAATATAAAGACCCAGGTGATTACACTAATCATTTATTGGCCGGACGTTTCGGACCTTTACTAGGACCATCTTCAGCGACTATATCGTCTAATGAGGAGGGGAAGGAACATTAATTGCTAACACCTAAAATAATGCATTAAAAAAGCAGAAGAAGGCAATTTAAAATGATAAAATTTACAATTATTAAAATTAAAGTAAAACACTAATAACAATATATAGAATTAAATAATATTACCCAGTGGTATTTAAAAAAAAAATAGAAAGTGAAATTATAACAAACTGACTTGATTATCACATATTAAAAGTTACTGAATTAAACAAAAAATAACCAATTATATTATATTTTAAAAAGAAAAAAGACAAAACCCGAAAGCAAATTAGAATGAACAAAGTGACTAACCTTTATCGTGGGAGTTGAGAAATCAATTAACTAAACATATAAAACTACTGACTAAATTTATTCGGTTGGTCGGTTGGCTAGTTAATCTATTGAAGTGTTAGTTGGTTATATTGTGACTCTAAGATTTTCAAATCGAGAGAAGTTAATGCTGAAGATAATATAGTAAATGGATTAAAATTGAGAGGATGATGGTGATACTCTAAATGTTGCCTGATGGAAGAGGCAATCCCTTTGGGCATGCAATCCTGTATAATTAACAATTATACATGTACGACCTGCCACAGTCGTTATGTAGGCCAAACTGGCTTACAATTCAACTGCAGGATCGCGAAGCACTTGGGTTTGTCTCATAGGACTGGTGTTTCCATTTCTAAACCTGAAGCCTCTTCCATCAGGCAACATTCAGAGTATCACCATCATCCTCTTAATTCTAACTCATTTACTATATTATCTTCAGCCTTAACTTCTCTCGATTTGAAAATCTTAGAGTCACTATATATCATGAAAATAAATCCAAACCTAAATAATTACTCCTCCTCAATTAAATTATTCACAATATTCACATTTGGCGTCGCTTAAATGATTTATTGTCATAGTGAAAATCCACAAATTTCCATCTCAGTTGAGACCTAATGAAACTCTTTGCGAGTATGCTTCCTCCTATTTACATCTGCTACCAAACATTGAGGCTGGGATGTAATTTTTATAATAGAAAGAATAAAGCTGGAAATAATAATATTCCATACACATCCACTGGGCGCACAAATCGTTTCGAGGGTTTCAGTTTGCCCATCTCTGGCCTATTGGCTAAAGCATTTTCCAAGGGGATACATAGAGATGATGTATGTAGTTACATAAAATTCCCAAAGTAGTTCATAAACGGCTATTTCCTTTTATATCAACAGGTGTCTGAGTTTCCTTTGTTTATCTCAAATAATTGATCAAATTTTTGACAATTTACCGATTTTCTGTTCAAGCCACCCCAAAAAATCGTTTAGTAAAGTTTATTGCAAGTTTTTATATTTATATTAAAGTATCGAAATATTACGGGCATAGTACTTGTAAAGCTTTTAGATATAACTTATAATGACTAAATAAATAAATATTTAACTGGTCGATTATTATTATTGTCGTGGTACACCACTCTATACCATACACTACTCCTAAATTACGTCGAGGAGTGACTTAATCACCTACTGCAACGCGAACCGTTGAAGAACTGTTCACAGGGATTAAAGACCGACTAGGAGGTCATACTTTAGGCGTTAGGTTACGAATCCTTAATAATCAAACAGATTGCATAAATTGTTGTCGAGATTGGTTGAATAGGCCGAGAGTATCGTTCAAGGTTTGTTAAAAATAAAACAATAAAAATAAAATTTTATTTAAACAAATCAAAATAGGCAAAAGGAAATTATTTAAATTGAAATTGTTTCTTGGTAATTATTATGAGAAGGGATTCTTACCTGGAATTAATTGATTAATGTAACAAGGCTCAGATCAAAAAAGGGGGGAACTTCACATTACTAATAATGGAGGGAGTTTCAGTCTTACGGGTCGGTGACTTCAATGAAGGTCCTTCTTGCGATGAGGTAAGTTGGGAACAATCTGATGAGGCAAGTGGGGCATGATCCGCACCAACCTTTTGATGAAGATAGCCAATCTTCAAAGATGACGTTCGACGGGGAACGTGGGAATTCTTGTATTCACTGGAAGATGAAACTTCTTTTCCTCAAATGTAATCGATGGAGATTTTCTTCACCCGATTAAACGAAGGGAGACTGTTACGCAAATCCAATGGCTTGCCGTTCACAAAACTACCAATTGAATGGGGAAGAATCACGGCGGAGAAAGTTTTGCTGTCTGACGAGCGCTAACGCAACTTAAGACTTGAGACGATGAAGACGAACTTAAACTGCGTACAGGACTCCTAGTACTACAGTAGAATCCGTGTATTTGTATGCCCGATTCTGACGGGGTAGGGAGAATTTGGGAAAAGGAGTCACAAGCTCCAGATATCATAATCAGGAGGTGGAGTCGATTCATCATTTAACAGCAAGGTACTAGAAACAGCGGATCTTTCTCGCCTCGTCACCTGGGACGAGTTCGCAGGATTGGGTTCTCTTTCCCCAATGCGCTAAGGTATCTAAAATTCGCAAATATTCGAACAGAAAATGACGTTGTCCATGGCGGGATACAATCAATCGTGGTCTCCAATAAATTAAGGCGGAAGAGATGGTCAGAGGTTTTTCTTTTACAATTATATTGATATTAATGGTGTTTGTATAGCTAAATTTTCTGTATTTATCATGAATAGTTTAATTAATGCATCTGATTGCTTCCTACCAAGTCATAGGGACAACCAGGACCAGCAAACCAGCAACTCTCCTTAATCCGCCAAGTGTTTGCAACAAAGCCCCAAATCTCCCTAGGGTACCCTCTTCCGTAGACGCCAGGAGTTCGAAACCTCTCGGGTGGTTTTTGGATGAATTCCAAAACGAATCCTCCCTGGCAAACGGGGCTCAAGTGGCACCGAATACCACTTGTACCATTGCTAGCCATGGTCCAATCGCCATGGCAACCATCGAGATTTCATAACCTTGTTTTTTTTATTTTAAATACATTTGGTTAGGTTAAATTATTAGCCACTTCACACTGGCCAGGGATTGCACGAAGAAGGAAGGGGGGGGCAGAAGAGAACAGTTTTGTGTCAACCACGAATTCATTCGATCAGACATCCGATACTTTTGGACGAGATTTCCGCCCATACAAAGTTCATCATCATCATCATAAATGCTTTTCTGTCTTCTTGCAGGTGGAGTTGTTCTTCGTCGAGTGTAAAAAAAACTCTCTCCTCATCCCTTTGTCAGTCCTACTGGCTTTACTCGCCGGAGGCTTCGATCCCCCTCAAGGTGGCGGGAAGGATCCCCGTCGCGCAGCTCTCCCTGGCCAAATGTTGCCATTAGAATCTTTCGAACAGTTTACTGCTACTACCACTATTACTAATACTTCTTATTAATGTTGAAAAATACTACTATTCAAATAAGTTAAAAAGGATAATAATATAAATAATGTCAAATAATAATAATTTATAGAATTGGCAAATAAAATTATCGAAGTTTCCGTTTATCTGATATTGCGGGTACTATGATTTTTCCTAATATTGATACTAATACTATCAATATCAGTTCCTGGGCATGTTTATACCAGCGCGTGTGTGTCTTACGTACGTCAAGTGGAGGGTTACTTCGCCTAACTTCACCACTTTGGTGCAGAACTTCGCTTCAGATAATTTCTGAAGGGGATTTCCTCGATTGTTTTTTTTTTATTTAAAATGAATAATTTCAGTTATTGCGCCCCTCCCACGCCCGGAAGGACGAACCTCTTACCAGCCCGAAAGTTCACCTCAAAATCCCCCCCTTTTCATCCACCCCGGCGCAGTCGGGTGTCGAGGGTGTCCGTGCCTCGTGATGGTGGACTGCGTCTCGCTTGATGCAGTGTTGCTACTGCACATAAAGAGTAAGGGAGGGAAAAGTGTCTCTTAGTGCTGCGAGGAAGGAGCGGACCAGCACATACAACCCTCCTTCGAAGGAAGAACCTCCCAAATTAAGTTAGGACGCAGTCGCTGGCGAGAAAACAACTCGCGGGGAAATCCACCCACACTTTCTACTTCCCGGTAATGGATGAGGGATAGGTGTGGATTTGAATAGCTGAGGGCCGTGTAATGCTATGTGTATTGTAATAGCTGTGGTTTGTGTTCACCGTGTGTATTATAGTGGCAGAGGGCTCTGTGTTCTCTGTCTATTTTGAGGGCTAAGGAGTTTTGTTGTTTTCTGTGTGTACTGTAATGGGTGAGGTTTTTGCCTCTTATTTGTGTATTTTAACGATTGGGTGTTTTTTGACCTCTGTGCCTATGTTCTGGCCGATGGATTGTGTTCTCTTCACGTATTGCAATAGCTGTTTGTATTGTAATGACTGAGGGTTTGTCTATTTGTACTGTAGTAGCGCGTTTGAACGTAACAACGAGTAGTTGTGTGTTTTCAGATACAGACGATGAGGGGATTTCGTATGTGCGCTGCTTAGATGTGAATGAAAGAAAAAAAGAAAATAGGAAAGCAGGAAAACAAGATAGAAAAGGAAGAGAATGAATGAATTAAAAAAAAAATTAAAAAAAGAAATACAACGAAAAGAATACAAACAAGAAAAGAAAGAATTAATGAAAGAAGAAAGAAGGAATAAATGAAAACAAAGATATAAGCAAATTTCTCCCTTGACCCTCCTAATTTGATCACGCTTAGAGGAAAATGCAAGTATTTCTTCCAAGTCTCTTTCATCTCCTCCGGAACGACCTATAAACTAGCTCCCAATGACATCGTCCCCCCCTCTATACACACAATACCACTTGATACGAATACGTGCACAAATACTCACATAGCCCCGCCTGTGACATAAGAAAAAGGCTAAAGTGCCCATACCCACCCTACAATTTAACCTCTATATTATTTCTAATTCCACCACTACCTCCACCGAGATGGATGTGCTAGTATTAGTAGGCGAATAAAGACAAATGAGATTAATAGTAAAAGTAACATCAATGGAAGCCAAGAGGTAAGATGTAACGAACTGAAAATCGCCCATAGATAGGTAGATCCCCTTAAACAAGCGTTTGTGTCTATTATTAGTCGCGTGTAGGTGACTATAATTTCCTAAGTCGGTCCGTAGGTCGTTGGTAGGATGGTAAACATTTTACTTTTCAAAGAGTGTTTTTGGCAATAACATCGTAACTATTCGGCCGATTCTAACGTAGTTTAAACCCTTATATTGTCTTACATTGTCTTTCGATTTATATAATTGTTACGGTCTTCTAAAGGTAAGAACGTGAATTATTCAAAGTTTTGAAGGTGGTAAGGTCATTAATTAGAATAAGTGAGAGCACGCGACTGGGGTCAGCAGACCTTGTTCCTACTTAACCTTGACCTAATTCAGGCCTGGGAATTATTTCCCTTGGCTGCCGCTTCAGAAGTCTCAAATGGCGGTGGGTCGACGAAGCGAAATAATCAAACATATTTTATCAATATATTGTCCATTTTAGCCTATTTTGATTTAATAGTTTAATAGGAACACAAAAAGATTAATAAACATTCCAAATCAATTGAGATGAATGCACATTCCTCAACTCAAAATCCTATTGAAATCCAATTGAAATATTTCATTAATATTGAAATTTTTGACGGTTGCAATCTTTGATGACTCGTCGCTGAGGTGCTAAAATTAGGAATTGTACGGGAATTTGCGTTTCTCAGCAATGAGGAGGAACCTTTTTATTTATTCTCCTTCATTAGCAAACAAACCTTTTATTAAGGTTTTAGTCAATAGGATGATATTTTATTTTGTTTTGAAGGTACATTCCTAGCATGTATTCTAGTAAACTATCCTCCTTTTGTGAAGCTGAAATACTTTGTCTTGAAAATTTCCGGTGACTAATTAAATTGTCACTACACATTTTGTGAACCTTTGGAGATTATCATTACTTAAGTGCACTGCCTTACACTTTCACATCAAATTGCATCTGCTTTCTTTAAACATTACTAATCTATAAACTAATTTTGCTAGTTTTTGCAGTTACTAAGATATTTTTTCCCAGATCATTGTTTTTATTCTTATGAGAAATCTGAATTTCGCATAATAATTTCATGTTAAGTTTGTTTTTATATCTTACAAAAACCGAAATGGAACAGGATCAGATCTTAGAAGAAACCTACTAGTAATTGCTGCCAATGAGGAATAATTCAGTCACAACAACTCCCTGCCAACTGCTTTACTGACAATCTTCAGTTTAACAAAAACCTTGTGCAATTAAACCCTTTTATCTCTTCTCATTTTCCAGGTTGTTTGCTTGATGTTTCTGACAGCCTTTGAGAAGTTGACAATTCTCGTTTTATGCGCTCCAATGTCAAACAAAAGTTTTGGCTCGGGTGAAATGGGAAAAGTGAGAGCCATGGAAAGTTTCTCACTATCATTATATTAGCGCCTGATAGACAGAGTGAATATAGTGAAATTATAGAGAGAGATGAGACCACAGAATACTTTGCTATCACCGGAAAACAAATGATTATTGGTCTGAAGAAAATAAAATGAACACGACGTACATAATTTAATTCTTTTGAATCATAAATACCGGGTTTAGCAAAAGTTATGCTACACTCGGTATTTTTTTCTATCGAGAGGTTTATGTGTGTGATAGAAGAAAATCAATCAAACACACATAAAGGTCTACTGTTCCAGAATACCTCATTAAAACGTCTTTACCAATCTGTGGAGGTGTGTGGAGATGTAACTAAAAGGAATCGAGATGTTTTCTATCCTGCACACTGGGCACAACAAGTCCTAAATTGCAAAGCGGCTCAATGTCACCCAGATGACCGTCCACAGAGTCGCAGAGTGGCTCAAGAGCTGAAAAGACCTCAAAAATCTACCACTTTCAGGTAGACCTCATGTTGTTGACAGTTTGGCTGTAAAAAATGTATTTGAAAGGGCTCTGAAGCTCAAAATGACCCCTCGCGAATAAGAATAATATCTTTGTGGCCACAGTGCACAAGGCCATCAAGGAGGAGGGGGGAAATGGCTTAAGGGCGTGAAAAGGCCTTTGCTCACCAACTGAATACAAGACTAACGTCGGGAGGCTGTCCTCGAGTTATCAACGAGTTAAATTATGAGAAAATTCGTGGTCGATCAGAACATCAACAAGCAGAACAAATGCGCGGTAAGCTTCCCTTAGGACGTCTTCGCGGTCCGATAAATGCTAAACTGTGGTCAATTTAATGCATGAAGATAAGTTTCATTTAATCTTTCAAACTTTCAAAAGCTCATTGGATAGTAAAATGGTTACAACAACCGACCGACCGATCGACGGACTGACTCAGAAACTTATATACTCACGTTTACGCGACTAAAAAGAGTAGGGGAAAAAGAGTAAATCACGGTAATCGTTCTTTAATGCTAAAGGGCTGTCTGTCAATGAAAAAGTGAAGGAAATCCTCACAGAGGAGGATTCCAGCCACCCCCCTCCCACCAAGGTGTCCATCCTCGGGGAAAACATATTGAAATGCTCCCATCTCCACCAAAGAACTCTCGACACGCTACTGAGCTCCTCTCTCAGGTCGGTGTTGCTCTCATTTTCACGGTGTTGTCATCAGTCCATCTCTTTTTTTGTGCTCATATTCCATGTTTGGGAAAATTTGGTATTTTATTCCTCATTGTTGATTTTTTAGGGCAAATATAATTTATTACTATTTATTTGCTCCTTATTTCTCTGTTGTATTCATAGTGATATGCAAATAAACAGTTTACGACCATCCATTTTTATAATTTCCGATATTTTCAAAAACTTTGTTTCTTTATGAAGAAAGAAACAATACAAAATGGCAAAAAATGTTTATCATCATAATAAGAATAGAAATAATGGAAAGCAGGTTTGTTTATATACGAGGCTCTTCTACTAAATTCGAAAACTAGGTACCTTTTTGTCTTAACCGAACACAAGGTGGTCATTTTGACATAGCAGAGTCGTCATTTTCTTGGATATTAACTTTATATTATTACTGTTAATTTAATATGCGTTAATGTTAATAAAGTATAGCGAAAAAATTAACGACAAATTTAAATTATTTAGTGCCATAAAAAGACACCCAACGAGCTGTTGTTTAATACAAAATGAAAGTCTAATTTTTCTTTCATTACCGTCTTATTTTTGCTCGTCTACTTCTATCCCTACAGCAACCTATCGCGACAAGGTCAAATGGGTGCCTACAGTTCTTAAAGAACAACTCGTAGAACTCTAAACATGAGTAGACGCTTTGACTTTCGAATGCAGAGAATAGTGAAACTTAATGTACTTAAATGTATGAATATCTCCATACTTGTCCCTGAACTCCCAGACAAACAAAATGTTCTGGGCAAATTTTCATCTAATTAGGTTAGGTGACAATTATTATGAGGCCGGATGAGATTTCCTTCACCAGTAATTTTTTAAGAAATCAGCTGAGCGATGATGTTTATGCTTGGGGTACGAATGGTATTTCACAAACTAGCAGACTCAAGAAAGTCGAGTACTATAAAAAAATTAAGAGCTGTCACTTCATGATCCTGGAATAAGAAGAGTCGTGTTTTATTCGTCCGGCTTAATAAGAAAAAAGAATTCGCAATTTTGTGTATTCAGTTTTTTAACTCATAAATACAAAATCTCATAGGAGTGAGGCTACATAGGATTATTTACAAATCCTAGGAACATGTTTATTGGTAAAATTACCACCGTTATCATCGAATTGTAATGCCAGAGATTAGAATTATTTGGGCACTGGTAATTACATATTTTATAAAAAATAGAATGCAAAGCTTGCAGACGCATAAGTAAAATGAAAACTATTCGAGTGTTGGAAGAACAGGATAAGACGTTACCCAATGACTTCCTATCTGATACACATAGCAAATCGTTGCTTAACGGAAATAGTAACATTTATTTTTGCCTCGTTGAACTCATCTCAAAATAAATATATATTTATTTTTTCAGCATTTTCTTCCGCAAATAAAAACCCGCTTCTTCTAGTCAGGCACCCACGCGCACTCTCTGGCGACCATCTTCGGCAACCATTTAATGAGATTTTCCAAAAGACAAAAAAAACACAATCTTTTGAAATCAAACTGGAAAATTTTAGAATTAAGGAATGTGGAAAATTCTTTCCCAATTTTACCCAATTCAACCCCAAAATTTAATTACGAAATTCTACCCAAATGGTTTTTCCTCTTTTTACCATCAAAATCCAATTCTTGGCAATTTTGACACGTGAAATTAATTTCTAGTTATTCGATAAATTCAAGACATTTTTAGCTGTCAAAAATTTGGTTTTGATCGAATCTCCCTCATTCCTTTCCCTTACGTTTGGTTCTTTATTGCCAACAGGTTGCCATGTGATGACCCACGGGTGTTCCAATTTACCCGAGAAATTGGGCATCTATTGAGGTTTGCACTCGATTGCTGTATCTTTCAGGTGAACTACAAGCATACTCTTTCATAGCAATGACTAGATTTAACTCCAAGGCTTTGCTCTATGTTTTATTTCTAGTGTGAACTATTTTTCTACGATTATTAATAAGGAAATTATATTAATAATGAATAACACCATATATTATACGTTTTTTTTGGAAAATAGAAGCTTTAACATTCTTCCCCTCACGCGATTTTAATAAATATCTGAAAAGTAAAAGCAAAAATTTAAGTATATATGAATTATAATTGAGATGAGTAGAGAATAAATATACCAAGGATACAAAGGTTAGTAAAGGTTTAGATCAACTTTGTAACAGGCCTGTTAATAATAAATTCATAGCAAATCACTGAGATGCCATTAATTTTCCAAGATGTGAATAACCTCAACTTTGTTCTTCGAAGTTCTTAAGATCATATACAAGTTATTCTCTGAAGTAAAAACAAATTTTCATCCTCTAAATCTCCAACCACTTAATTTTCAGCGAATCAGAGGTCTAGGATTTTGGAAAGAGCTATTCTCCACTCATCCAGGAAGCCTTTTATGAAGTGGAGTCAAGCATGAGATATGTATTCATTCATATACCAATAAACGGTTCACTATCTTTATTTCTTTACAGATAGGGCTAAAAGATTTAAGGCAAAGAAAAACATTGCGCCCCTTTAAATATCTTTCTGTATCGTCGAAAAAGATGTTCATTGTTGTTGTTTTTATTAGTAACTAGCAAAGTTCCCCGGCGTTGTCAGTCCATAAAAAACTACCTTAAACAAATTAAATTCTCTATTTGAGTTAAATTATGCAAATAAATGTTGGTAGTTATAAAATATATGGTTTACTTTAATTTCAAGTAAAGAGTAATATATTATGAAAGACTAACAGAGAGCGATTTTCACATTACAGTAGTGCGGCAGGGCGGGCAAGCGGGTGGGCGTGCAGGAAGGCAAATGTTGAGGCCTTAATTGTAATTCATAGCCGCGATAACTTGTCCCAAAACATTTAGAAAGGGTAAAATTCGAACCTTACCTAATCTAAGCTCACACTCAGGTGGCGCATCTTAAGTTAAATCAAATTAGCCTATGTTACTCCCCAGGTCAAGTTGCCCTCAATACTGACCTTTGTTGGCGTTTAAGATCGCTCTAAGTGGCCTTTTATAGGCGTCATATGAATATACATACACAAATACAAACAGACTTTTTGAAATATACATTAGATACTAGCAGAGGTACCCAGCGTTACCCAGGTCAAAAGAAAATACGTGCACAAATAAAGGCACAATTCATGTTTGAATTTCTTACTAATTCTATTGAGCAAAATTTTGAATTTTACCAAGAGACACATCAAAGTATTTCCAGTATGAGCTCGCAATTCTGCTCATCAATACTACAAAACCTTCCTAGTAGAAAATCTTTTAGTTTTCCCTTTAGGGACATAGACATATAGGTTACCCAAATTTATCCCAATTTGATTTTTAATACAAAAACAACACTGCAAATCCCAAATTTTATTAATAATTTCTGATCAGATTCATAAATTTTTGTACTTTTAAATGAATCCAAAATCGTAGTTTGACACATCTTTCGAAAAATTTGCATTCTCAAAATTTGTCAGAAAAACATTTTGTTTTATATTTAGTGGAGTGCGATTGGCACATATTCGCTTTCTATGTGTTTGCACATATGAAATTTTACTTATATTCGGCTGCCTTCTGTGTTGTATGTATATGTTGGTTCTGTTCCTTTAAATGTTTATGATTGGTTCCATGTTTGCTTCATGACTTACTTGTTCGCTTCGCTGTAATTTTCGGTTTCTATCTATACATTCTTCGTGCTACGTACTTCCTTCGTTTGCTATTTATTATTTTCTCCATAAAATTATTGTATATTTTTAAAGAAATTTTAATTGCTACCACTCATAATTCAGTTAAAATTGTTAAATAAAAACGAAAATGTTAGTTAAATATTTTCCTCAACATATCCAATTTAAAGCACGAGGGATTTTCAATAACACTTTTTATTTATTTGCTCAAAAAACGGGTTCCTGAACACCATAGAAAACCTTGATCAAACGAACAAACCGATGCTTTTAGTAGGATTAACCATTTGAGCAAAACTATAAAACCTTTTAATTTTTGTACACTTCCCGAAATTTGAGTAATTTATCTACCATTTTGTATGCCTTTTAATCATTCCTATTTAATTAATATCATTTTATGTCCTTTATTATCTGCCATCCTCATTTATCACTATGCAATTTATGCGAATGAAATCAGCAGCGAAGGAGAAGAAAAAATCTTCCCAAAATATGTTTTGAATGATTAACTTTTGATATTTGAGAGAATTTAATAGAAAACGAGGAGCTAAAATAATCATGTCGCCTTCATTATTTTATAAAATTCTCTTAATATCTTTACTCATTGCATCCTTCTCTTTATCGCAGTTTATGTAGGTGTGTATACTGAGTAGATCTGAGGCTTTAGTATTTTTGTCCAATGAAATGCTTTCTAACATTCTTTCAACCTGAGTTGCCCACACATTAATATACCAACACTTAAAATACGATCACATATTGACAAAATGCCAGGCATACATTGTACACAAAAAGGTTATTCGTCCATGAAACTGGACGTAGAATTTAGACGTGTAAATAATCGCCTTTCTAATAATATTTTATGACCATTTGAGGCATTGCATCGCCTGGCCCTCATGTGCCTCTGGAGAAGCGCGAAATATTTATGAGACGAGGTCTCTCGGAATATTTATTTGTAGAAATCAATTTTGATTTATCGTTTTCAATTCGAAAATTGGTTCTGCACCAAAGTGTCCGGAAATGCGAACAGATTGATACTAAAGTCATTACAATAAGGAACACAATATTTAGGGTCATTAATGACTTTGAAGCTTTTTTGTCTAGAAGACACAAATCAAAAAATGTCTGGTGCCGTCACCAGGGTGGCTACCTCTGAGACAGCCACGTAATCCTTGAGTGTAAATGAATTGCTGACAAATGATTTTTTCTTATAAAGATAAAAAACCCGATTTTGTTTCTTTTGGGGTTATATAACCTTACTTAACCTTAAACAAAGGAATAAAGGTAATGGACCGATTGAACATGATTTAGTGAAAAGTAAAAGTAAAATAATAGCAAAAATTTATTATATTAAAGGATAGAAATTTCCTATGTCTTTATAAATTAGCTGAACCAAGTCTGGGCGAAGCAGCTTCGCAGAATTTATGGAGTCACCGTGGCCAGTCGACCTTTCTGGCTGGTAACGTCACCAGCCATTTTTGCTTGGTTTTCCCTAAACAAAAAAGCGCCATTACTTTAAAAAGACTGGTTATAGAAGTTTTCTGGAAGCACAAATAGAACCAAGTTTGCACTCTACAAAGGGTTCATCTCAAGGTTCCGGTTGTCTTTATTTCTATAATTGGTCAGAGTTGAAGAGAAGCACGTGTGAACGCTTCCTCGTGCACAGCGGTTCTCAAGTAGAGAAGGTCTGCGATGAAGACTTATCTCACCAAAAAGAAACATACGTGTAGGCGAATCGTCACTCACCCCACTTCCCCGTCCTGTTCACTCGTGGTGCAGTCACAAGGAGTTTACCGCAAAGATATCTGCCCCAGGCATCGGCGGATCAAGTGCGTAACCGCAGCGTTGCACCTTTTGGCGCCATTAAAGACCCTAAAAGTCAAAATGCAAGATCTCCCCCAGGAGAGTGAGATTCGATTTTACGTCAAATAAGAAATTGGAGACGTGTTTCTCCCAAGCTCGAAGGCTAACGAGGAGCCGATGGAAGACTTGGTGGGAAAAACCGTTGGGCATAAGAACTCTGCTGGGGTCGTCCTCAAGCCCCTTTTCCCCTTACCAATCCCCAAGTTGGATGACAAGGTTTAAATGAGGAACTCTGAGGGAAAATCGTGGTAGTATACGTCAGTCTCTAGGTGACGAAGTCTTCGGATCAAACCGAACTACCGACGCTGAAGAGGTAGTGTACTTGGCTCTCCAGACTAAAAAGTACCCTGTAAGAGAGGCAGGACTATCTACTTTAAGGGGATAAGCAGAAGCTCATCCTTGAGCTATTCACTGGTTATCAAACCGAACGCTAAGTTAACTTTGTTAAGTTGAACTTACTCTTGCCAGAGAGACTCCGCATATCCTCGTGCACCTTAACACCAGGGGTATTCCTCGTCCTTAAGGAATTAAGAAAAGAAGAAGGAAAAGGCTTCCCCTCGAGTCCGTTATTCGGTGGCTACACCAAACTCCTAAGTTAACTTAGGGAGGAACCAAGTTCAAGTTATTCTCGTCAGAGAAACCCCCCTCCGTTATACTCGTCCTTGAAGAAGACTGGAACCAAGAAGAAGCTTATCCTCGAGCTAGTTCCTAGGTAACCATACCGAACTTTAAGTAACTTATTCTCGTCAGAGAGTTAAGTAACTTATTCTCGTCAGAGAAACCCCATCTCATCGATCGTCGCCCTTGAAGAAGACCCTCCCCGAGTTCAGTCCTCGTCCATGAGCAATTAAGTAACGAAGGAGAAAAGCTCCCCCTCAAGCTCGTTAACTTGGTTTAAGAACCAGGTTCGACTACCTCTCGCCAGAGAGACAACGACTACCTTGGGGCCGCATAAAGCACCGTAATTGTTTTCGTCCGTGAATAACCCCCCCCCCCGGAATACCGTGTGGACCCCACAGCTGCTACCCTCGCCAAAAATACCTCCGTGATCTCGCCCATCTACATCTGGCCGGTCGGCACGCGTTGTGAGTAAATAACATTTCTGAGGCATTTAAATTCCAGTAGAGTCTGTAAGGCTAAATCTTATATTATTGTTGTGTGTAGAGAAATTAACCAATTTTTGAGGGTCAAACCAATTTAATTAATTCTTGTTTATGATAATATTTAGAGCATTGCTGTAGTTAATGTTTAAATTTTGAGTATTCATTTGTTACAGTTAAAATATAAGTTTATTTTCGGGATTATTGTGCGTTTCTCTATATCCTTACGTGTTTCCAACGGCTCTATTCTTTAAGATATTAAGATATCAATATATTAGCACTCTTAGAAAAAAAAGGGGGGGCATTCTACGACATATTATAAAAGTGGTGTCAGGTTTGTAGGTTATATATTTGAAAGAACCCATCAGTGTGTAATTAAGAAAGAGCCAACACGTAAAGGAATATCATATCAAGAATAAGAGAATAATTGACAAGAAAAAAATTGGAAGAGTTAGAGGTGGTAACAATCTAAAGGAAATTGGTAGGCTAAGTGGTAAATTTGTTGTCGGAGTGGTACTTCAATCAACATAGTAGTGGGATTAAAGGTAAGTTATGCTGAGCGCTACCTGGTGAGTGCTGACATAATTACCTGAGAATTAAGAGAGGAAAAATCGACAGACCACCACAAAATGGATCCGGTCGGAAGATTTTACCAACAAGCCCAAAGTCTGGGACTTGAAGGCAAAGAAATGCATGACTACGTCATGGCAGAACTCAGAATAGATTGCGAAGAGGAAAAAAGAGTTTCGGATAGAGAAGAAGAACAAGAATTAAAAAAGTTTAATAGAGAAACAGAGGATATAATAAGAGAGGATAAAAGAGAATGGGAATTAATGGAAATATGGATGAACCGGAAAAGTGAAGAATCCCGAATACAGCGGAAAATAGAAATCGAGGAAAGAAGATTCTCAATAGGAAGTAAGACAAACGAAAGAATAAGACAGTTGAAAAGAGAAGCAAAGGAATTGAGAATAAGGATAGAAATGGAAGATGAAGAAAGGAAAATAAAGATAAAGCTGGAAGATGAAGAAAGAAAAACTCGACGAGAAAACGAAATAGCGAAAGCAGAAAAAGAAGCCCAGGAAAGGAGAATGAAAAGGGAAAAAGAGTCGAAAGAGAGTAGAATAAAGATTAAAAAAGAAATCGATGAAAAAAGAATACTGAGTGAAAAAGAACGTGCTCAAGCTGAAAGAGAAGAGAGAGAAGAAAAGGAAAGATTGCTCGCACTCAAAAGAGCACCTATCGAGAATCTGATAGGGGTCGAGGAAGTTGTAGCCTAGCCTGAACTTAAGAAAGGACCATCGAGGGAAACCCAGCCAAATGGGGTAACGATGGAAGAAGTAGAAAGTAGGGATGAGGTGCCAGCATGTTTACCTAAGGAAGAACCTACGACGAGAACCCAGCCAAATGGGGTTATCAGAGAAGAAGTAGAAGGTAGGGTAGAAGTACGAGCAGGTGTACCTGAGGAACTACCTGCGAAGAGAATAAAGTCAAATGAGTTGACAAGCAAGGAGAAAAACGGTGTTATTGCGATACACGCAGATAAAGTTAGTCAAATGGTAGACGTGGATGAGTATCTCCTACCCCTAGTAGTCTCCTCCCTAAACGGAAAGTCCACGAAGTTACCGCTAATACGCCAAGGCGTAGTGAGCGCCCAGCCCATTATTGAACTCTCAGAGAAAAGTTTTTTTGATCCCCAAAGATTGAACCAACACCTGATCTTACAGTATACCTTGATAAAGAAGGATTATGGGACTCAAGTTCTCATCAATTATTCCCCGCTGCAACAGGCCGCTCTAGCCCTAATGTCTAGTTTAAAGTTAGTCAAGTACCATAAGAAGGGTAATTCGAGTAGGTTGAAATACCGCTACCATTTCGTAACATAATTGGGTAGACTCAATAACCCAAACAGCCGACTCAGGCGCGGTAAAGTATTGGTATTAGAGCCCTATTTTAGAATTAGCTACAACAAAGGAGCCGATAAAATACAGCTGCTCTATAGGCGGAGACGAAAAACCATTTAGGGTTATTTCAGTACCTAATGAGCGTGAAACCATGTTTTTATTTGTTGTTCGTGTTAATATTTATCGGTAGGATTTAAGTTCTCAAAAACTTAGAAATGTAAGGAAGTAGCTTGTTTTTTTTTTTTTGTGGGTAATCGACGAATCAAGGTTTTGTTATTTTCATGTAAAATTGTATTGCGAGTAGGTCTAGTTCGACACATTGCCTGTGTAAACGCGCGCAAGGGCGCTCATGTGTAAGGAAACTTAATGTAAGAGAGGGCTCAAAAAAATACAACTTTGCTAATCTTAACTAGGTTGAGTAAGTTGTTTTGAGTTCTCGGGAGTTCCCTCACCATTAAGTTCTTCAAAGGAAATTGTGTAGGGGAATCGTCACTTCCCCCTCCCCCCCCCGTTTACTCGTCGTGCAGTTACAAGGCGGTTACCGCAAAGACATCCACCACGGCATCAGCGGTTCAGGTGCGTAACCGCAGCGTCGCACCTTTCAAGCGCATCAAAGACCCTAAAGGTCAAAATGCAAGATCTCCCCCAGGAGAGTGAGATTGAATTTCACTTCAAATAAGAAATTGAAAACGTGTTTCTCCCAAGCTCGAAGGCTAACGAGGAGCCGATGGAAGACTTGGTGGGAAAAACCGTTGGGCATAAGAACTTTCCTGGGGACGTCCTCAAGCCCCCCTCCCCTTACCACTCCTCCAGTGGGGTGACAAGGTATAAATGAGGAACACTGAGGAAAATCGGGGTAGTATACGTCAGACTCCAGGTGACGAAGTCATCGATTAAAACCGAGCTACCTAGACTTGATTGGTAGTGTACTTGGCTCGCCAGACCAAGAAGTACCCTGCAAGAGAGGCAGGGCTACCCACCTTAAGGGGCTAAGAAGAAGCTCATCCTCGAGCTAGTCCCTGGTTACCGAACCGAACGCTAAGTTAACTTTGTTAAGTTCAACTTACTTTCGCCAGAGAGACTCCTCATATCCTGGTGCACCTTAAACACCAGGGATATTCCTTGTCCTTGAGGAATTAAGAAAAGAAGAAGGAAAAGGCTCCCCCTCGAGCTCGTTATTCGGTGGCCACACCAAACTCCTAAGTTAACTTGGTGAGAAACCAAGTTCAATTTATTCTCGTCAGAGAAACCCCCCTCCGTTATACTCGTCCTTAAGGAAGACTGGAACTAAGATGAAGCTCATCCTTGAGCTAGTTCCTAGTTCCTAAACCGAACTTTAAGTAACTTATTCTCGTGAGAGAAACCCTCCCCTCATCGATCCTTGCCCTTGAAGAAGACTCTCTCTGAGTTCAGTCCTCGCCCTTGAGGAATTAAGTAAAGAAGGAGAAAAGCTTCCTCTCGAGCTCGTTACTCGGTGGTCTCACCGCACTCCAAGTTAACTTGGTTTAAGAACCAAGTTCGACTCCCTCTCGCCAGAGAGACCATGACTACCTTGGTGCCGCATAAAGTACCGTAATTGTTCTCGTCCGTGAAGAACTCCCCCCCCCCCCAGGAATATTGTGTGGACGCCCCAGCTGCTACCCTCTCCAAAAGGACATCCGTGATCTCGTCCATCTACATCTGGCCAGACGGCACGCGTCATGAGTCAATAACATTTCTGAGGCATTCAAATTCCAGTAGAGTCCGTAAGCCTAAATCTTATATTATTGTTGTGTGTAGAGAAATTAACCAATGTTTGAGGGTCAAACCAATTCAATTAATTCTTGTTTAATGATAATATTCAGAGTATTGCTGTAGTTAATGTTTAGATGTTGTGTATTCAATGGTTAAAGTTATAAATATAAGTTTATTTTGGGATTATTGTGCGTTTCTCTATATCCTTACGTGTTTCGAACGGCTCTCTTCTTTAAGATATTATTAAGGTATTAATACATTAGACACTTAGCACTCTTAGAACAAAAAGGGGGGCATTCTACGACAATACGGATAGGATCCTGTTTTGGGGGGAATTATAACGAATGCTCTGTTGAAGAGTGGGGAAACTGATATTTTGGGAAGCTTCATTCCTCTTCTTTGGAGCTTCTCGATCATCCCTCGTTATGAGGGGGCAAATAGGAGCGATTTTATGAGTCATCTGCGGTGAAGCATTTGGAAACTCTCTATTTTTGGTCTGTTTCTCATCTACAGGATCTGGAGCACTAACATTTTTCCCAAGAGCACTGCTATGAATGCTAACTAGTACTAAAACCTGCTTCTTCAGCAGTTTTTCGGAATAGTTCAGTACCAGTTTGATCCTTTTCGTTGGAACAAATAGAAAATAATTTTAGGGAAAAATGTACCCTCTCCCAAAAAATATTCACTAACCTAAAAAAATAAAAAAGCACTAGCCTACCCAAAAAAGATCTTTTGGTGGTTTAAAACAATCTAACAATGACAAGATAGCGGCCGATCTACTTTTCATCATGACATCAAATTTATCCATTTGCACACCTATATTATTGAAAGTGCTATATTATTTATATCTTCGATATACACTATTAATACATACTTAAAAAATTAATTAAAAATACCTTCCCCCGTGAAAATTACCTAACCTAAAAATTACACTATATATAGAGAATTTCCCTTGAGTATGAGGTATTAATCTGTAGAATTACAAATTACTTATATGAAAAAATTATAGTAGTCTCGAAACTTTAGATGATATCTGTATAAGAATTCTATTTGTGGTTACTCAAAGAGTTAATAAATCACCGACACAAGATCTTTTTACCTGGCTGGTGATTTAACCGGAAATAGTATTTTGGAAAGATGTCACAAAACTAGAATATAAAGATATCTCTCTTAGCAAAGTGACAGGTGGAAGAATGTCTGTGTAATCTACCAGCCATCGTGTGGCGATGCGAAATGAACCAATCCAAGAAACAGAATTTCCATTTCCACAATTACACTATGACCTTCCAATAGCCTTTTAGGTGACTTGTTTGCCACTAGGAAAAGCAGGTCATAAACAGGTTCATACAACAACACCAAGCGGAACTTAATTCTCTTCCACATATCATTTTTCAGATCCTTCGGCGCACATAAACTTTCACGAATGTTATCCTCGAATGATTTATAGAAGAGTTGCTCTGACCCAGGATTCGTAAGCTGATCGATTAAAAAGGATGATTAATACATTTTTTAAGATAATATAAGATAAGGCAAGATTTATGATAGGCAAAATGAATTAAATTGAGTATCACCTAAACATATACTAAAAAAAAAAGAGTTTATTGTTTAGCCAATAAAGTAGATTCTAATAGAAAACAATTACTATAAAAATTTTGAGAAATAAATTGAGGAATTACCATTAAAGGATAGTGTAGCATTCTAATCGTTCAGAAAATCCATGGATAATATGGCTTATCCTTCGTATGAACTATTTTGCTTTATACCGTATTTCTGGTAATTTAATTTTTTGCTTCGTCTAAAATGGGGTCCATTCAATGTCGCTGTCTCTCATGTTATTTTTGAAGTGCGAAATCAAATCTCAGCAGCATTAAGAAGTGCATTAAAGAACAAATGACTTTCTGACGCAATTAGATAGTAAAACATAATTCATAATGCATACCGGAAATAAATACTTGTAGAGATAACTATTCGAAAAATTATAATAAAAGTATCAAAAGATTCTGATAATTTGGTTAGGCAGAAAATATTTGAAATTAAATCCAAATTTCTTCCATTTACAAAGTCTTTTCTGACTAAGTTAAAATATTTAAATTTAATAAAATCAATAAATCAATATGGTGACTGTCGTAGAATGACTCCCGACGATACCATATATCACTATTCGTTGAGGGAACTTCCTTAATTATCTTTAGAGTGCGTTACTGTCTGGCGGCCGATATTATGTATCTTCGATATGCTTAAGAAGTGGAACTGAGCTCAAGGATAATAATATTGCTATCATTAATAAAATAGAGTTTTATTAATAATAACTATCAACAAACACAAGACGGAAAATATTGACATAAACAGAATGGAAAGGGTCATGGAGACTCGGGCTAATCCGAGGATTTAAAGGATTAAAAAAAAGGTAAAAAAAATATAGAGTTAAAGAGATGGTATGGTTCGATAAACCATTTAAAGCACAGGATAGAATTGACAAAAGAATTAAGTACTCAAAGGTGACGTTTGGCTTACGTAACTTTTGCACTAGTGGTGCAGGGGAAGGTGGCGCGAAGGAGTTTCGGTCCGCTGGCGAGTTCCAGCCGAAGGGGGGGGGGGGGAAATAAAAGGATCCTGACGTGGCGTCTTGGGAAGGAGAACCGTTTCTCGACGAACGGCTTGAAGAACAATGGCTGTTCTAGGTTGTTCTCTTCTGAACAAAGGGGGGATGGGAACCGTCTCTTGTCTACGGGCTCAAGAACAATGGCTGTTCTAATGTTGTTCTCCTCTGAACAAAGGGAGGATGAGAACCGTCTCTTGTCTACGGGCTCAAGAACAATGGCTGTTCTAATGTTGTTCTCCTCTGAACAAAGGTGGGATGAGAACCGTCTCTTGTCTACGGGCTCAAGAACAATGGCTGGTCTAATGTTGTTTTCCTCTGAACAACAGGGGGGGGGTGAGAACCGTTTCTTGGCGAAGGGCTCAAAACAAACAATGGCTGTTCTAATGCTGTTCTTCTTTGAACAACAGGGGGGGATGACAACTGTTTCTCGGCAAAGGGCTCAAAACGAACAATGGCTGTTCTAATGCTGTTCTCCTTTGAACAACAGGAGGGGATGAGAACCGTTTCTTGGCGAAGGGCTCAAAACGAACAATGGCTGTTCTAATGCTGTTCTCCTTCTAACAACAGGGGAGGAGGAGAACCGTTTCTTGGCGAAGGGCTCAAAACGAACAATGACTGTTCTAATGCTGTTCTCCTTTGAACAACAGGGGGGGATGAGAACCGTTTCTTGGCGAAGGGCTCAAAACGAACAATGGCTGTTCTAATGCTGTTCTCCTTTGAACAACAGGGGGGATGAGAACCGTTTCTTGGCGAAGGGCTCAAAACGAACAATGGCTGTTCTAATGCTGTTCTCCTTTGAACAACAGGGGGGGAAGCCTTAGGGACTTGGCGTCGGAAAGGCTCAAACCTTTGGCACTCAAGGAATATTGTCCTCCTTCTGGACAAGTGAGGGTGAATCTCGAGGTCGAGGTCCCTTAGAGCACAAAGGGAGAGGAAAATCTAGATCTCCAATCTGATCTTAGTGGTAAAGTTTCCATATAAATAGCCAGGACATCTCCTTGGCGTGGGGGACAATGGAGTGGAAGCTTGGAGGGAACGCACAGCCGGGCCGGAGAACAATGCCTTATCTGCTCATAAGCCTAACTCAATCTGGCGAGGTCGGCGTATGGGGGCGAACGGGGGGGACGATAACCTACTTGTTTAAACATTGACATCCGGTAGCTGTGATACGACTCCAAGCCTCGAATCGAAGATGCACGTGGGTAGCCTCATGGTTTTAAATAATATGGAATAGGAGTTGAAATTAACGCAGCTTTAACTCGTTCTATCACACCCCTCCATTCCAGGGGAAGTTGTCACTTTGAAAAAAAAGAGAGAGAAGGGACAACGATAGAGCTCCGTTGTAGGGAACTCGTTTTCTTGTACCAACCGTACCTTCCTGCACCTAACTAGTATTACCTCAATACATATGATTATTTTGATCTTTAGATTACAGGGGAAAATAACCTTTAATACAACTTAATCAAAGAAAAAAAAAGGGCATGGAACAATGAAATGATATAAACTTAGTACATACGGGACAAAATAATTTATACGTAAATTAATAAGAACAAATATATATACATACAAAAAATTAGACATTGAGCGTTACAAAATTCAGACATATACATTAATTAATTATATTACAAAAGAATCTTAAATTAAGTCGTACAAGACGGTATATACCTACATGGAGATACTAATCCTATAAATACAATTATTCTACGCTATTCGGTAACGCATTTCTACTGAGGGCGTCAGCGACCTGGTTATCGGAACCTTTTATCTAATTTATTTTAAACTGATACTCTTGCAAGAGTAAACTCCAGCGCATGATGCGGCCGTTTGAGTGTCTCACATTCCTAATATAGGCTAACGGACGGTGGTCGGTTCCTATTTGAAATTCTTTACAAATCAAGTACAGCTTGAATTTGTCTATGATCCAGATAATTGATAGAGCTTTCTTTTCTCTAGTGGCATATCTCTTTTCGCGTGGTAATAATTGACGACTAGCATATGCAACTGGATGACTCGTTCCGTCATCCACTTATTGAAGGAGTATACCTCCAATGCCCTCGTTGCTCACGTCGGTCTTAATCCCAAAGGATTTTTCCGGGTTGGGCAACTTTAAAATGGGGGCAGAAATGAACTTACTTTTGAGCTGATTAAAATGGGAAACAGCGACATCATTCCAACGTAAACGATCGGGGAAATTCTTTTTCTGAAGGGGGCATAGGGGGGCCGAAATTGCAGCGAAATTCGGAACAAATCGCTGATAGGGAGAAGCTGATCCTAGGAACGATCTTAATGGCTTTTTTGTAATCGGGAGGGGCATGTCGGCGATTGCCTTAATCTTGTTCTCGTGGGGACCTAACTTGCTTTGTCCTATTTTGAAACCCAAATATTTGATGGTTTCGTGGCCAATGGTGAGGCCATTTTCACGCAGTCGCTCGAAAAGAGCTAATAGGGCGGATAAATGGTGACTCCATTTAATGAGTTCTTGTAGCTGACTCTTCTGACGTGGTGTCAGCTGCGCGTCACTATCCAGGTCAGAGGGTTCCAAAGACTCGCCTGGTATGGAAAGAAGAGGGTAATCGGCATCAGGTTGGATGCACACTGTCTGGATTACATTAAGGGACTCCGCGGGGCAATCCTCTTCAAGCGCCGATGCTTTGTCCAGTTCTACGAAGGTATCTCCATGGGCGCGTTGGGGGTTCTTTTTTTCTTGGGGTCCAGGGACAGTCTCCGTGTCCTTGTCTGGGGCCTTTTCACCTAAGGGTGTTAGTGATTCACACTCCTCTTTTGCCGTCCTAAAGTCCTGGTTAGGGGTCTCCGAGAAATCGGACGGTATCGGGGTTCTGATGGGGACGGGCTCCTGGGCTTCTTTCTTATCTCGGCCTTGAGGAAGAGCGGCCTGAAACACAGGGTCGAAACTTACTTGGGGGCTCTGTCCTATAAGTACGGAACAGAATTGTATGGGTGCTACAATGACTTTAGCCCAGCCATTATAATATTGACACTGCAGGTAACATCTAACGACGGGGAATCGGTTCGCCCGCCCAAGTTGGTCATGTACCACCGCAAATTTTTCGTGGTTAGAGGCCACTGGGAGGAGTTCGTCGGACACGATGAAACACGTACATCCTGTGTCCCTGCGAAAGTCGATACTCGACAGCCGTCCACGCTGCCCTCCTCATATTTCAAAGTTCCCGATGAACTTTTATCAAAACCAAAATTTACCTGGTGGCCTGACGGAGGGGGAGAAGTTTCTGCTTGGGTCTGCACCACCGGGGGAGCCGGGGTTGCATTAATCTGGTGAACTTGGTGGGCTGGTCCGCTTTTAAGCCTAGAATTTTGGGGGCAGTTCCAGCTCATGTGGTTTTCTACACCACAGGTGAAGCATATTATTGGTCGCTTCGGGAAGAGAGATAGAGGAGAAATCTTAACGGGAGGTTTGGAGTCCCGTTGTTGGTTTTGGGGAAAGAAGTTTTGGGGTTTTACGGGGCTCGGAAACTTTGTCAGCTTTCCTGGGAAGGAGCGCGAATCCGTCCTTCTTTCTTCTCGTTGGATTTCTTTTTCTCGTTCTTCTCGTTGTATTTTTCTTTCTCGTTCTTCTCGTTGTATTTCTCTTTCTCGTTCCTCTAGTTGTATTTCTCTTTCTCGTTCCTCTTGTCGGATTACTCTTCCCCTTTCTCTTTCTACCTTTTTTCTTTGAAATTCTGCTTTAATCCGAGCTAATTCAATCTGATCGTGAAGCTCAGCTTGTCTTATCCATGCCTCTCTTTCTCTTTCTTTTTCTTCTCGTTGGATTTCTCTTTCTTGTTCCTCTTGTCGGATTACTCTTTCTTTTTCTCGTTCTTTCCTTTGCTCCTCTTGAATGTACTCAATTAGTTCTTTTCCGGAGAGTCCCAAGGATTCTCCTTGCGCTTTAAAGATTTCAAACTGAGTCATCTTTGCACTTGGGGGCGCACTAGTCAACCAACTAAAATTCCTTGCAACAAGAATTATGCCTCTATAGAATTAGCCTACCTAAATATGGGCACTGACCTATTTGTACTTGGTTTCTCAATCTAAATAACCACTGACTAAAATCACAAAAAAAACACAAACAAATTATTATAACCGTTCCTTGAGCTACTCCAGCTTCTTAAGTTTAAAAAAAAAGGGGATAGCAATCGTTAAAACAAAAGGGAACTACTATATTCTATTATTATAACGAATAACACTATGCTTTACTCGACTGAGACCAGTGTTTGCAAAGATATAGCGTTAAACCTTACACACCTGATACCAAATTTAAATAGTATATATATATATATATGTCGTAGAATGACTCCCGACGATACCATATATCACTATTCGTTGAGGGAACTTCCTTAATTATCTTTAGAGTGCGTTACTGTCTGGCGGCCGATATTATGTATCTTCGATATGCTTTAGAAGTGGAACTGAGCTCAAGGATAATAATATTGCTATCATTAATGAAATAGAGTTTTATTAATAATAACTATCAACAAACACAAGACGGAAAATATTGACATAAACAGAATGGAAAGGGTCATGGAGACTCGGGCTAATCCGAGGATTTAAAGGATTAAAAAAAAGGTAAAACAAATATAGAGTTAAAGAGATGGGATGGTTCGATAAACCATTTAAAGCACAGGATAGAATTGACAAAAGGGTTAAGTACTCAAAGGTGACGTTTGGCTTACGTAACTTTTGCACTAGTGGTGCAGGGGAAGGTGGCGCGAAGGAGTTTCGGTCCGCTGGCGAGTTCCAGCCGAAGGGGGGGGGGAAATAAAAGGATCCTGACGTGGCGTCTTGGGAAGGAGAACCGTTTTTCGACGAACGGCTTGAAGAACAATGGCTGTTCTAGGTTGTTCTCTTCTGAACAAAGGGGGGATGAGAACCGTCTCTTGTCTACGGGCTCAAGAACAATGGCCGTTCTAATGTTGTTCTCCTCTGAACAAAGGGGGGATGAGAACCGTCTCTTGTCTACGGGCTCGAGAACAATGGCTGTTCTAATGTTGTTCTCCTCTGAACAAAGGGGGGATGAGAACCGTCTCTTGTCTACGGGCTCAAGAACAATGACTGTTCTAATGTTGTTCTCCTCTGAACAACAGGGGGGGGGGGTGAGAACCGTTTCTTGGCGAAGGGCTCAAAACAAACAATGGCTGTTCTAATGCTGTTCTCCTTTGAACAACAAGGGGGGGATGAGAACAGTTTCTTGGCGAAGGGCTCAAAACGAACAATGACTGTTCTAATGCTGTTCTCCTTTGAACAACAGGGGGGGATGAGAACCGTTTCTTGGCGAAGGGCTCAAAACGAACAATGGCTGTTCTAATGCTGTTCTCCTTTGAACAACAGGGGGGGATGAGAACCGTTTCTCGGCGAAGGGCTCAAAACGAACAATGGCTGTTCTAATGCTGTTCTCCTTTGAACAACAGGGGGGGGAAGCCTTGGAGACTTGGCTTCGAAAAGGCTCGAACCTTTGGCACTCAAGGAATATTGCCCTCCTTCTGGATAAGTGATGGTGAATCTCGAGGTCGAGGTCCCTTGGCGCACAAAGGGAGAGAGGGTCGTGGTGATGTTTCACGACGAAAATCTGGATCTCCAATCTGATCTTAGTGGTAAAGTTTCCATATAAATAGCCAGGACATCTCCTTGGCGTGGGGGACAATGGAGTGGAAGCTTGGAGGGAACGCACAGCCGGGCCGGAGAACAATGCCTTATCTGCTCATAAGCCTAACTCAATCTGGCGAGGTCAGCGTATGGGGGCGAACGGGGGGGACGATAACCTCTTTGTTTAAACATTGACATCCGGTAGCTGTGATAAGACTCCAAGCCTCGAATCGAAGATGCACTTGGGAAGCATCGTGGTTTTAAATAATATGGGATAGGAGTTGAAATTAACGCAGCTTCAACTCGTTCTATCACAGTGACATTTACAAATCAGGTCAAATAATTATGACCTTTCTACTTTATCCAGGTAATAAAGAGCAGAATCCCTATTAAAATAAACCAAAAATAACAAAGAAACAGATCACAAAGAGCGATAACAAAAAGATCATCGAAATAAATATCAAAGAGGGACAAATTTCTTTGAAATGGTGGTTACCAATCTCATAAGTTATTATAAGATACTTTAAGTTTCGACAATTTCATTGCCCTAAATGCACAAGCAAATAACCATATCTAAATTATTAAATGAATTTTACACATACCTAAATTCTTTCACGCAAACACTGACATCCATGCAAATCCTTATTCATATAAATACACGAAATAAGAAAAGCATATATACGAGTAGAAGGATACACATAAATACACAAACAAATATTCCAGTGCAAACAAATGGATGCAGAAAAGAGATACTAAGCTTATATATGTAAACAGATAATCCTTTAAAACCCCATACACCTACACACAGGCGAGAGCGGACAAACCTCGTTTTAGATCGCCGATTACCCGACCATGAAAGAGAGAAGGAGCTATTATGAGGTATCAATTTCCGCTCGGCCAAGCGAGTTCTTAGACCGTGGCAATCGCTATTCTGACACCTGCTATCAATCAACTATTTATTAAAAGAATGAATCTTAGGTTAGTTCGCCAGAAACACTGTGATTTCTAATGATTGGGATAAGGAAAAGACGGTTAACTAGTTGATTAGTGTAGTAACTTGATCGATCTTTAATGTTAAAATCTGCATTGAGGAAATATATCAATTTAGCGAAATCTTATTTCAAGATAAGTTTATTAATTTTTATAATTAATCTTTAGACCGAAATTGGGATCAAGAATGAGTATGTTAAATTTCTTTGCCTTAAATATTCATTTTCCTTGTGAAAAATAAGTCACACAGAGACATTTGTACATCGGTATGATGGGATTAAAACCTTGTTTAAAAAAAATAAAAATGAAATTAAAAACTATTAAAAATATACATATTGCCAAATATACTCCATAAAAATACAAATGACTGTACATAAAGGCCAATGAAAATCTGAAATTATTTTAAGATCATAAAAGGAAAAAAACTTAAAATATATGATGAGTGAAAACGACGATAGATGTAACACAATAAAGAAATGTGGCCATCATAAATATAAATTAACAATAAGAACAAAGAAATGAGGAAGAGGAACAGAAAAGATATGATCCGTGAATTATAAAAGCGAATATCACTGGGAAGTGTAATCCACTGTGGTTGCCATGTAATTGTTTACTTTACATTCCAAGTTTTTGTTCCATAGTTCATACTTGTGTTTATACCTTAAGTAAAAACTGTCCTTTTCATGCAGATGGGCATTTAGCTATTGAAGATGATGCTTTCATGCCTTTCCAAATCTCAATTGAATGAGGTAATCTCCATCGATCTTAATGCCGTTGTTTTGCAAGTTTAGTCTCTTGAAGATTTCTTCTGACAGAAACGACAAAATCAAATTTGAAGAGCTAATACCTACTTGTCTTACACCTTTCTCTAATTAAAAGGTGTCTAATCCTTATACAAGCTAATATAGGATCTACAATTTAGGATCGTTGGTGTTTTCTAGTCAATCAAATGCTTTCCTGTAGTCTAACAATATCAAGTATAGAGGGATATTTTGCTCAGAACTTTTCTCAAAGAGCTGATAGAGAGTATGTCGGTGGTCAATCGTTGAGAAGCCTTTTATATAGTCAGTTTGTTTTCTCGGTTTAGGTCCTCCAATGTTTTTTCCCGGATTGACTGGTGTTAAGAATTTATAGACGCACGATAAATGGTTTATTGGTCGGTAACTTTTAAAGTTAGTTTAATCTCCGTTTTGTGTAGAAGTATTATTATGGCATTGTGCAAGTTCTCGAAATATGTTATGGTACCAGGCAGCATTGTGGCATTATCTTACCTTCTAAAGTGATGCCAGCCGAACATTATACTAATTGTTATGCATTTTCTTTGCGAGTTATGATGTCGTCAAAACGTATGTACTTAAGTGACAAGAATTACTATTGCTGTTAAGGTTAGTAAATATTTATTGCAGAAAAAGTTTTGTAATAGAACACAAAAGAGAGGAAGTAAAAGCATAATATAAAAGTTACCTAAAATAGGAGACTAAATGTGACTCTTGGAACGAAGAGACGCACGAACTAAGCCATGAACAAGCCTTTACAAAGAGTACTATCGGTCAAGAGCCCAAAAGTGAAATACCGTTGGCGAACATATGAAAAATAAACGTCTTTGAGCATACACAAATAATCTCAAGTATGACCTCGAGCATAAAAAAAACAAAGCCTACTTTTATTACCAATTATAAATAAATAATTCAGAGGAGGATTTGCCTCCCCCCCTCTCGCATATATGGTAAGCCTCATAAGTGATGTTGTGGTGGGAATATCATAAAAAACTAAATACCTCTCAATTTTAAGCCCTAGAACGAAAGGTTTGGTAATTGCCTATCCCGTCACTTACCAAACCCGATTTGCCTTAACAGAGCTGTAAAGGAAAAAGGCTGGGCTCGGCTTCGTCTAACTAAGTGAGTATATTTTGGGATTATGTTTGGGGGCTGAGTTTGGGGCTGGGTGAGTTTAAGTCAGTGGTAACTAACCCTTTCTCTCCTAATTATAGTTTGCCCCATTCCATCATCTTAAATTATTGAAAGAACTTTTTATTATCTAAATTTTTTAATTTTTGTGTCTTTTTTGGATTAAAATAGAAATATGAGTTAGGATCTTGCCTCTATGTCTTAGGAGAAGATTCCTTGCTTCGAGACGGCACTCAGGTCGTAGCATTTCTGGTGCGCCCTTAAAGATAAAGGCCTTCATTAGATCAGGGTTAGGTGAGGTTAGGTCACGGCTAGGGTAATTTAAATAAGCATAAATGTTGTGATGTCAGAGATAGATTACGGTTTTTGAGGTTAAAGTTGGATTATGGTATGTTAGCTATGGTTATGTCAAGGTTAGGTTTTATTACATTAAATTAGGAAAGGTTTGGGCAACGTTATGGTTGAAGAGGCTATCTCAAGGAGTAGGGTTAGAGGGATTATGAAAAAGTTTAGGTTAGGATAGGAATCCTATGGTGTACCATAGGTGAAAAAGTGCACACAAGAACCTCTAAGCTTGGTACACATGAGCGTATACAGACGTTCGCAAACAAAAATGGGTTAATAGATGCATATAGGAGTATATATGGTCATAATTTACATAATCCTACATTGCCATAGTTGGTTAGCCATGGGCTTGTAATGGATTAGATGAGTGGTGACAGCATTCGTAGCTCTGCACATCTTTAAGCTCTATTTACCCCTTTGCGGGACAAGATTAGGAGGTAGTGGTCTGTAAACCTGTCTTTATGTGAGTAGTACATAAAGGTCGATTTACTTTGCAGCTCTGTGCAAGTATGTTTCTTAATGGTCCAGGAACGGTCTTTATAGCATCGTTGAAGGCTTCAGTTCGGCTTTGATGGCATAATCTTGGACTTCCTTTGGCTTGTGAAGTCAACGATTCATTTCGCATATTTTCGAAGGCGATTTGTTTTTCGATTTTTTTATACGGCAGCTTCCTAAAAATAGTAATTAATGATTGTTTTAAACTATCAGGATCATGTGCCTTATTTTTTCCCTCTCATACTTTTCAAAGTTCTCCATTGTTTTCGTGAATTCCTCTTCCTGTCCCGTCTATTGACTTTCCCAAAAGCTTAAGCCAACATCTTTGTTCTTTCCCAATCAGTTTTTCCAATGTATTCACAATAGGTTGATTTAAGGAGGGCCGCTCCTTAGACCTATTCATAAAACACAAGGAATTCCTTTCCGTTGGATTGTTTACATCTTCTTGGACAGAGAATAAACACAGATATTCTGGTTGTTGCCTGGTCTCTATGGCAACGGAAGTTCGGCGGATTTATTTAAAATATACGCCAAGCGTATTCTTGGTTGTCTCTATGGGAACTAAATAGGATTAATAATCCGTGTAGTGTACGCAATACATATGCATCTGGACAGTGTACTAGTGAAGATTAATTATGCTAAAATTTTAATAAATTTTATTTAGCTGGCATTCAATTTTTGAAATTCAAGTATTATATCTGTATGGCTACGCCTGCTTGTCTACACATAGGTAGGCCAATATAAACCTATGGATACAAAACCGTTCTTTTAAGGTTATGCATGCTCTTAACCACTATGTGTATTTATGTACAAGATTAAACACATGATCCCCTCTGGGTGTCTACACTTATTGACATCTACTTATGATCGTTTGCGCCTAGCGCAAATTACACTGTCATTTGATTTACTCCTCCGTCTACTTCTTTGTGTTTGTGTACTTCGATGTACGCCTAAATAGCTCGGAATACGTCCATGAACACATAAATTTGCTACATTTTGTCTTATGCATATATTTTTTCTTTACGGATTATTATTTAACTTCACCATTTTTATTACCTTAAAAAGCTGACTTAGCCTCGCACAACTAAACACAGACCAAACTTCATCTAACCTAACTTCGCTTCAACCTAACATCACAAACTTAGCCACATGAACACCACTAACCTAACTTAACTTAACCTAGCCTTGAGCTAAACCTTCGTAACTTAATCAAAAACACGAAGTGTCAATGGCTTCTGGTTCGTAGTGAAATAATCAAACATTTTTACCAATAAAATGTGGAGTTCAGTTTATTTTTTCCGTTAATATTTATTACGAGCACAAAAAGGTAAATACACATTCCGAATCGTCAAACATAAATTGATGACTTCTCATTAAAGCAATAAAATCAGGTATTTCATGGTAAGTCGAAATTCTCCTTAAGAGCATCACTTAGTACTTAATTTTCTCAAGGTTTATTTATTTTCCTTTACTTAGACCTTAGACAAAAAAAGGTCTGGAGGCAAATGTCTGTTGAGCAGACCAAAACAGCCCTTTCAGTCTTTTATTCGAGAAAGGAATTCAAATAGGTAAAAAAGGAAGAGCAGCGAAGGGTCCAAAGAGTCTCGGGTCGCTCGGAACTTTGCATATTTTCGGGTCGACCGAGAAAGGCGACGAAACCAACCGGATCAAAGCCATTTCCCAAAGGCTCAAAATTACCCTTAAATTCAGTCAGGCGATTCTTCTATTTAGGCAATTATAACTTCCAAGGGCGAGACCCCACAAGGGAAGCAATGAGACTCCTGGTGGAGGCCAGATTGACCAGACTAGATACAACCAAACCTAAACTTACACGGCCTAACCTTCCTAGCATAGTCTAACCCCTATAACTTCATCTGATACTAATCTAACCTAACCTATCTTTACTACCCTAGCCCTATCGATTGCAGCACCCTGTAGATCCCCGCGGTTTGGATCCCATTAAAACTGGGCGTCGCCATCGAGAATGAAAGGGTCATTTATCCGACGGTAAAACCTTCAGCAGATTATTTACTTCTATCCTAACCAAGAGTTCCTCCTTATCCGTCATCCTAAACGGGGAGGTACTCCATCCTAGGCATCCTACGGGGAGACACTACATCCTCCCCCGTGGCTTCGCTCATGCGCGCTGCATCCACACACTTTGGGCCCTAGCCATGAAGGAACCCGAAGAAGGAATGAGCCGCTCCGTCGATCTCTCGCCCTAAGAGAAGGAGACTCATTAATTCTTGGTCCGAAAATATGACCGCCATTAACGGGTTGAGACTGGGATTAATGGGTGACAACATAGGATGTGATGAATGATGAGGGGCAACCAGACCACTATAGTATATGGTTATTCATGTGATTTATTTTCTGTTAATAAATCAGCCTAAATAGCGTTTCGAAAACCATAACCATAAATTTGTTTGATCGAAGTTGTCGGATGATAGTTTTTAGGCTTAAGGCGACAGCGAAATAAATTTTGAAATAATGAACTGGGTTTTAAGAAAAACAATTGAACAAATATAAATATATTCATAGAATCAACGATAGTACAATGAGATAAGTAGATTAGGTATACAATGTAAGATATTGTAACATATGATTTTCAGTAACAAGATGCGAAGAGAAATGAAGTATGTGAAATAAATATGAAATAATATGGTGGAATAATATGGTGAAATAATATGGTAACTATGAATTAGGGACTGCAATATGAGAAGTAAATATAATTAGGACCTACTTTCGTATGGTCGTTTGCAAAGAATTGTGAGAGAAAGTGGAATTAACTAAGTATGATTTGTTTGGAGTCAAATAACTAATTGTAGAAGGAATGATTTCCGACCTGTATACGAAGAAAGTTGCGCGTCGACTGGGGAAGAATAGTGTGCTATTTGTTTGTGCGTGAAATTTCAAGAGATGTTGTTTGGAAAAGTATTACGTTAAATGAATTGACAAGTAAACTAAATGAATTAATTAATTATTATGTTGTATATAAAATTATTTAATTTAAAAAAGTTAAGTAAAATAATTGAAAGATTAAATTGACAAAGTTAAGTAAAATAATTGCATATGAATTTTACATAATAATTGATGTATATAATATTTAAGTTTCCCAGGAGGTTTTTATTATAGGAATGCCCATAGGCATTGCAAAACCTCCACTCCCTTCTACCATATAAATACGCACTTCATCCATGGAGGACAATCTGTCAACGCAATAAATCCGCCACTAACACAGGATATTCGATAATCACACAGGCCCATACACACAATAAGGGTCATACACTCACGTACAATAATAAATATATGCGAATAAAATGTGTATGTTTGTCCCTCCGACATACTCGTTATAAGGGTTTCTTGATTCACACAAATGTACATAAAAAAATCTGTGGTTAAAAATCTCATTTATAATTATTGGCCGCACACACCACACAAATCGCTGCAAATCGAATAATTTACAGGAAATCACTTAAACGTACATATTTCCTTGACACATTCAGAAGCATACATCTACACAGTATTGTAATTATTTCTACCTGATACACACGAATGCACATACATAGATGATTTTCTGAACGGATCACAATAAAGCAACAAAGGATCTTCCTGGGAGTAGGGAAGGTGCGGCCTCAGTCCTCCGTTGCGTCGGGGGTAAGGTCCAAGAAACTGATCTTGAAATGTACATAAAGATCAGAATAACCATCACTGGCAAAGCTGAAAGGAGCACGGGATGGTCCTCGTTGGGGGGTGGGGGCTAGTGTTTGTGCTTTAAACAAACCCGTGATGTAGGAACCATTCCTGCTCCCATGGGGCTAGGATACCCATTTCGCGTCTTGGGTATGTGGGTAGGGGACAGTAGTACCCTTTCAACCGGGATCTTGGAGAGATGCGAAAGAGAGTATGTTCGGCTGTGAAGGTAGGAATGGAAATAATAGCGGTGTTGGAATTAGATATGAGTGCGTGGATTTACCTACCCATACGAGGGTTAAACAGCGTATCTTTCCAATGGGCGTCCACCTCCTGACTCCAGTAAGTGGTTTATGGTCACGTTTTCAGGGATTGAACCCCTATCCTTGACGTCAGAAAGCCAACGCCGTATCTAGTAGGCTAACGAGAACAACTATCCCGTGTTCTTATTTCTTACCTCTTCTGCCATATTTGGTTATGCCATGTCTTGCATGTTCATGGCATGTGCTGCCAGGCCCTACACTCTCCTGCCCAGTATTTTCCGGTCGTGCCATGTCTTTACAAATGTAATAATTCTGCCCTCTCATTTCTTGGCATTTATTGCCATGTCCTGCTTTGACATGTGTTGTCCGCTTTCATGTTTGGACTTCTAAAGGTATGCGATAACGGAACTTCTCCCACACTTCCTCCACGTGTCCTTTATTCGACCAGCACGGGGAAGAAGTCTCTTTCGGCCATAACTGTTGTCTTCTTTGAGTCGACCATGGCCGAATATTGGAAGAGAAATTGGACCAAAACCGAAAGGTGGGATTTTATTCATCCCAACATTAGATTTAACTACGGGATTTTCTCCCAGGATTATTTAGCTTTTAATAAAAGTTTGATGTCCGACCGTTGAAGGAGAGCAAATAATAATTAGAGCCTCTCTAGCTCGGGAGGAACAGCCCGTAGGAAGGTTCTTGCGGGAATTTGCCCAAGAACTCCGATAAAAACAGATGGTATTCAACCTTCAATCCAAGAAATGAGGTCCTGGCTCCTATAAGGATTGAGCCCCCGTAGTGAAACGCAATCACTTGTAAGGAGTTCCGAAGGTTCGGCTTCTTCTTTTTTTAATTCTATTTATTAATAATTTCATTCTTTATTTTATTAATTATTTTAAAGTAAGTCATGCACAAGATTAGGGGTAGTTAGAGAGAGAGGTTGGAAACTAAAGGTGGACATCTCTTTCTTACATATTTTTTACAATCGCATTTTGGATTGTAAGAGTGACAGTTACGAAATCCTCATTCAATCGAGTCTAAACCATATTTATTCAACTACTTTCAACATTTGCTTTCTAAATTACCAATTCTCTTAATCAAATATTAACTCAACTTATTCTTAAACGTAGTTATTAAAGAACTCTTAAAGCAGTTCGTGGGAAAACGTTCTCAGACGCGATGTTTTCGAGTGGCAAAATGGCAACGGAAGAATCGGAGTGAAACGGAGTAGGTTTGAAATTATGACAATCCTCTCATACTGATGCTCTTCAAGGTGATGAAATGTCAGGTTTGATTAAGTTGGAAAGGTAAATATTATTTTTAATTTTTGAATGATCGAGTGTCAGGAGTCCATTTTCTAATTGCAGATTTCTTGCTTCAGGAGGTAAAAGATTCCTACACTGAAACCTGTAGGGTTGACGATTTCCTACAGCACATCCGGCAGAATTTTCTGCTGGATTCTATAGAACAAAAGGAAATTTGTACAAGTTTATTTATCTTCATCAGGAATTAAGGATGGTGGATCAACGCAAATTATGGCCAGGTATTGATTTTTCCTCAAAAATCACCTTTTATTTAAATCAGGTTTTGATAATGGAAAGACGGCGTCTTTCTGTTAACAGCAACATATTAGATAGCAATTCAAAATTTTAGTCACCGTTTATTAATATCTCTTCAAAGATTATCATCCTCTATGTCTAATACCTTTTACTCTTTCTTACACGTTGGATTGCACCTTCTATCTTTTGAAACATCCCACCTATCTATTCATTTATTTTTGCTAGTTTTTGCAGTCAAAAGCTATTTTGCCTAGTTTTCCTTTTTATGAGAAAATCATGAAATATTAATAATAAAATCACTTTAAGGTTGTTACTACTGAAAACAACCAGCAATAGCCCAAGAATAGATCCCAGAGGAACTTAGCCATGAGGAGTAATTCCCCTTTACAATAATTCTCTGCTTACAGATTTCCAGCTAATCTTCAATTCAAACAAAGATGCTCAATTAATTCCTTTTTCTTCTCTCTTGTTCAAGTAACATTCCCATTTTTTTACTAAGATTGTGTCCTTGGACAGACAGTGACAAGTTGACAATTCCAGAGATCTGCATTTTAATGTCAAGCGACAGTCCTACTCGGATCTCCTCAGCTAATACACTTTATTAAATTGTAAAATTGTTCAGACAAGTATTTTGTACCTTAAATCTTTCAATGACTCATCTAGTCTTTTCACTACTTGTAAGATTGCTTATGTTCTATAAATAAATTCTCCCACCACACACTTATTCAATGTGAATGGCAAAGGAATCTATTCGCTCCAGAGTCGTATGCTGATTGTTCTACGTCAATATTCTCTAAACATCAATGTAGTTTCTACATGAAAATCTCTTCTGGCTTTGAAAATTCTAGGCAAAAAGGTTTATTTTAGAATTATAACAAATATTAAATGCATTTTCAATAGATTCTTTGTAAATGTTTATCGATAAGAAGAAAAGAAATCCTGCTTAACGTAGCTTACGCGTTACAACTCTTTCAATCGTGTGTTTACTTTGCCACCTCTTGAAAGAGAAAAAGAAAAGATAACAAAGTTAATAACATTTTAATTACATTTAAAGGTATTTGAATGAATGTTATTACATTTTAGGTAATAAAAGATCTTTACTCAGGTGGTTGACTTGGAGTGAAGGCAATTAAAATACGAGCTAAATGCGGGATTGTTTGTCTTAATAGTACAGTATACTGATCTCTGAATGTTAGTAATTGAAGTTCCATGAGAAAACTATACTGTAAAGAAATTACAGTCGGATGTACAAGGGTAGTAGGGTGAGCAGAGAGAAGTACAATGGATGCATGAGAATTTCCTTAGTACATTAACAAATGGAATAGAAAAGGAATCACTGAAATCGTGGAAAAATCACTGAATTAGGCAAAGTACCTTAAATGAATGAATTAAATGCAGTTAAACTAAACAGTATTTAAAGGAATGAGTGAATATCCGTAAGGCAGTTGTCAAGAAATTATCCTTATTAGTATGGCCTCACCAGAGTGAACATTCATTTTCCCTGACAGAAATTAATTCGCTAGTTCAAATAGAGATAAAAAATGATCCAAAAACGAAAGGTAAAATGTGTCGCTGTCTAATAAAGGTAGTTTGTACCAATTGATTTTAGGAGGGCAATTTAAATAATTGCAAGCATTGAGGCAAAAGACAAGAAAACAAACGAAACTAAATTATAGAAAAAGATTTGCATCGGCTCTAGTGAATTGAGTGCCATTGTTAGTGGACGTTTAGATGGAACCAACTGCATTGAAACACATATCATTTGATGTAATAATATAGCAAATGTGAGTTGTAGATGTCATGTGGGTCTCTATGCATGAACTAAACTGTATGTAAGTTTGTATGTGCAGTTTGTAAATTTATGTAGTGACTGGGTATTAGAGAGATGTAGTAATCTGCCGAATGAGTAGGTGTGACAGAAAGTTTCTCTTTTGTTGTTTAGGAATGTGTGTAGTGTGTGATTGTGCGTGTAGTGCGTGAATGTTAGAGCTGGATTAATCTCTCCAATATGGGATTTTGGGCCAAGTTGAGTGAGTGGCTTTGGGAGGTGGCTTAGCATGATTAGGTGTAAATGTACATACTATGTAAATGGATGAAGTGTGTGGGCGTTATAGATGCATTACCCAGGCGTGAGTTTAGGTGTCCAAAAGTTGTAGTATGTGTGAAGTGATGTGACAGCTGTGTCCTTAGTAATAAATTGTGTGAAATATATCAGTGTGTGAAGGTTCTCGGTCTAATAGATGCATTAAAATACCATGCATATTTAACGTGCCACATAGACTATGTGTAAGACCCAAACCTTATGTGTGATAGGGTGTATATTACTGACCTTGTGAAATCCCTAAGTGTAAAGGGCAATAAATTTGTTTGAAGGGTGAAAATGGAGACGTATGAGTGCCACAAACCTTATGTAGGGCAATGTTGGAGGAGAGAAAGACAAACAACAAGTTCGAAAGATTTTGAGAAGGAGATACAGACAGAGACAGGATAACACTCATCAAAAAGCGGGAATAAACAAACTAAGTAATATAACCATAGAAGATAGAAAATTAAAAACACACAGAAATAAAGGAGGAGAAACATAGCAAATTTACACAAAGAAAAAACAGTTATTTGAAAATGCAAACAGCCAAAAACAGAGGAAGAGAATGAAAGAGAGTGTGAAAAAGAAATAAAAAAAAAAGAACGGACTCTACATAAGGCATAAACTATCAGTTGGAGACATTTATCCAGAGGATAAGAGAAAATATCCTTCCCTCGTGGGCTAATCTCCCGCAAAGGCTGAACACATATAACATCCAATATATGTTCTGCCATGTTCTCTATCATCCTTTGTCCCACCACTGCAAAGCTTCTGAATAATTGGCCTTAAACGAAACGCTTGCTTCTAAGTTGCCTCCTATTAATTTAATTTTAATTTGAATGTGTTTATTTCCCCATTTGATCTTGGCCGTTTTTTATTCTGGAGGGGCTTAGACTAGCCAAAGGTTGGGAAACTGGATTATGAAGTTAGTTTTATTTTAAAATTTAAAGCGAAAACTATCGAGGCCGAGTCATAAAGAAAGTTTGAAAGCAGAGATCCTTTAAGGATGTGGTGAAGCGGAAGTGTGTGCTGGCAGGGCAAACGACTTCAGAGATGACAGCTGCAGCATGCTTACCCATGCTGCATCCTATAATCCCTTGCTGGCCACAGGACGGGGAAGGGGTGAGGGTTTATTCGTTAAGTTTAAAATGTAAAACTCGAATTTTCGTTCGCAGCAGCGAATCTCACAAAGATGTTTTAAAAAACGCGATATTTATTCTTTCCTTCATTTGTTGATCAACAAAATTGGATCAAAAGATTCTCAGCGAACTTTTTTTTTTTTTAGAGTTCGCCTAAAACGAAACATGAATTCTAAATTAAATATCTTATAATATTTTTCGTTTTTATTGCATAGAAATATTTTTTAGTTATTTAGTAAATTATCTGCAAGAATGCGAAAAATGTAACTAATTAATGATAAAAAGAAAATATGTTCAGGCTCTCGGCTGCGGATCCGACATGCATCTGTATTTGAAGTCTAATCAAATAGTTGATTAGTTTTCCATAGAATTAAACAGCGATCGATTTGAAATTTTGGTTTTCCATGTAACAAATATCTATTTTCTCTCCTTTTTTACACAAAATAACTACAAAAATATTGCCAATGCATCCTGAGGAAAGCTTAACGTTGGTCAAGGCTAGCTTGGTAATGGTAAGAGTGCTCTATTCTCCTTTAGATGGCATTTGCTAGATGAAGAGTCCTTCGATATTGTGGTTGTGGTAAAAAATGAGGTCACACATCCCCCGCACACTCAAGAAGAAAGAATGAGTGAGTTGAAATCTTGCGCTGTTATTTGTTCATTTCATCACCATGTTCAGTGCGTTTCAACATATTTGGTTCTTTCTTTATTAAGGAAATTACTCAAAATTCTTACGAACTCATTTAAATAATTTTATCATCATAACCATTTACAGACACGGGAAATAATCTTCACTTCAATTCCTTCGGCGCTTAATCAAGTGTTTCTTTTAATGGAGTGATCAATGTTATAATTTTATGCTTTATTTTAAAATCTTGAAATCGTGTATATAACTCTATTTCTATAACATTTAATTCAACGATATATAAATTTGATTTAGCTATACTATTTTCTTGTGATAGCTATTTCACTTCCTTTAGTTTTTTCCATCAACGTTGAATGCTTTCGTATGAGGAATTATTTCATGAAAAAAATGTCCTTCTCCCTTTATGTATTTTAAATTTTAGGTCATTATTTAGGTTCTATATTATAAAAGAAAGCATCTAAATCAGAATTCATTCATTTACATTTGGTTGTATGATCCAAGGAACTCTTCTCCACTCAGCTAAATTCATTGCCCTCTTACAATAAATAGCCGAATTTGTTATTGGAAATGGTGATATTTTAAGAAATTTAAAGATTCAATATTAAACTAAAACCTTAACTTTTCCTCTAAAGTTTTATTTGAAAATCATTTATTATGAAAAAATTCTAAAAAATTCATAAGAAATTTGTCTTCATTTGAGTTTCACTAAAAAAAATGGAATGGTGTCATTATTCATGATAATTAGTGTAAATTAAAGACACACATTTAGTTCTGGAATATTTTGATTTGCTGAAGCAGAAAGAAAAAGAAAAATATTCGAAGGTTGTAAGAACAGGTTGAGACGTTAACCAATGACTTCCAACCCTTCACCAACGTTTTATTCTTTTTCAATTCACTTCTCCTTTAGCAATTTTAATCTTTTATTTTTATAAAAAATGTTAACAGTCTCCAGAAAGCTCCGGTCCATGGTATTTCAATTGCATGAGAGCGGGGCCATGTTAACAAGAAACATGATCGTAGGCTTTTGTAGCTAATTCAATTTATGAGTTAAACCATATATATATATATATATATATATATATATATATATATATATATATATATATATACATATATTATCCAATATCCTAACCGTTTATGTTGCGGCTTTAATGCGTCCACTTTCCTTCATCCATGATGTGTGGACTGTATGGGAAAAGGGAGTGGTGTACCGGCTGCCCCTTCCCATCCATCACAGTTTGCGTTGGGTCCCATTAATGCAAGAATAGACCCGTTAATCTCTGTAATATTTCTTGGCCAAACCATTACTATGCCTTCGTTTAAGCCGACCCATCAACGGGCGGGTATTTCCTCCTCCGTGTTAATGAATGGCTAGAGCCCAAATTCATTTGAACCACGCGTAAAAGCGTGAGAGGAATTGAATGTGAAAAATGGCCAGACATAGGAAAGAACGAGTAAGACAATAATAAATGGAGGGGCACAAAAAAGAGAGAGACAAACATACATAATAAATAGACATATATAGAATGAGACGAATTATACTCACACAGATTCAGACGAACAGAATTGCAGACAGACACAAACAAACAGAATGAGGAGGAAGATAAACAGATCGAGACTGACAAATTTAAAGAAAGAAATAAAGGCAGAAAAAAAGATATAAAAAAGACTCCGAATCAGATGTTAACCAACTAGTCGAGTCTTTGATCTAAAAGAGACGAGAAAAGTACCTTCATCTTAAGCCAATCGTGCAAATAGTGAAAATACAATACACCCAATTTGTATTCCACCTTCAAGAATCTCCAGGACTGATATACACCTTCTACAGCCATGTTTCCCAACCTTGGGCTAAATTACCCCAGTGGGGTAATAGAACCATATTTGGGGGTTAATGGATATTGTGTGTGATAAGAGGTAGCATGAACAAATCATTCAGTTTAATTCTCGCTAATTTTGTATATATATATATATATATATATATATATATATATATATATATATATATATATATATATATATATGAGAGAGAGACAGCAGAGCAATGCCCCGCCCATGTACAACGAAAGGTCACAAAATAGAAAAATATTTTCATAGACGGATTTGAAGTATAAAACCAAATAGATAAAGTCTATTTCTGGAAATTCCAACTGTGAGCACAAAGTGTATACATTTAGGTTACCAAGATAAATACATATACACCTAATTAGGAATACATAAAAATACACGAGAGAAACATAACTAAATTAATTAAACAAAGGGATAAGATTTAAAATCGACATTTTCGTTTAAATAAACCTTCGAATAACAGCATCCGGTTTAAAGAGGCCGGGAGATATTTCTAAATAAGGCGAGGAATTAATTAATGAGAATTCAACAATATTTCTTTGAACAAAGTAATCAGATTTTGAAATAAATTTAGCCGAATTTCAATGAATAGGGTGACTTTTTTCAGATAAATGGACAAAGAAAGCACTACTGCTATCCCTCCTCTTAATATTGTATTTAGGTTGCGTCAACCGTACACTTAATGTTTTGCCAGTTTGCCCAAAATGTTGCTTAGAGAAAACTAAACAATCAACACAATAAACCTCCCTTATACTATTGCTATTATTATGAATCAGCATTTTGCACAGGGCAGACTGATACTTGACTATGACAGAAATATTTAACTTATTCAAGAGGCGGGGAAGCAAAGGAAAATGACTCAGAAAACGGTAAAACAAGGGAGTTCTTAAAATTATATGCGGGAGGGATTTCAGTTCTGGAAAAGGATAGTTTTGCCAAATCTAGGCATCCTGCAGAGGTTTTTTAGGGTAACAAAGATTGTTACCTATTTCTAGAATCTTAGAAATTTAAAAATACAAGAATTCTGGGCTGGCGAAGTGCAACCCCCGGAGAAACATTAAAATAAATATAGACCGTTTGACTTTATCATTACGACCTGACTAAAAATGAATATAAGAACCAGTATTGGTAGGCTTACGGTAGACGGAAAATTTAAATCCAGATGAGGACTTTCCCTGAAAAGAGGAATTTATCACACTCAGCACAAATAATACATGGAAACTAAGGTTTGAGGCCAAGGCCGGTCTAGACACCATCTGGATCTCTCGTTTGTAGGATATATCAACACTAGGCTCGCGAACAGTGCAAATTCTCACAGCACTTTCTACCAAGTATCTCTGCAAGCAAAGCTTTTTCTACTGTCCTTGGAACGAAGACCAAGAAACGTAACAGACTAAACGTGTCATCTGACACCTGTGTAGCCCTTTCTATGGCCAAGCCTGGAATAGAAAAGTTGCACAGCCAATGCAATCTCAACCCTTGTACTGAAGAACCTGAGCAAGCATAAAGTGATCAATTATTTATATTTTTATTATTGTTGTATTGGATATTTTGCACTTATCATGGCTGATTTTTATATAAATAGACATGGCAAAGTTTGCATTTGTGCTTGATCATTAAATATATACAACCAGTAGCGAGCTATATGAGCCGTGACTACAACCCCCCCCCCGCAATATTTACAGGTATATTTTCAATGGGGTAATTGATAATTACAATATTGCATTTTGGGGTAATCACTTCAAAAAGGTTAGTAACCGCTGTTGTAGAGCAACAGGACCAAAGCACAATTTTGGATTCAGCGAGGTAATGCACTGTTTTCTCTTATTATTTTAAATATGCCTACTTTTTAATAGACCAGCAGTAATTTAAATATAGGAATAATTATTAATATCACGTAAATTTTAAAATCTAATGAAAACCTTAAAATATATATTTTAGTAGGAAAAACATTTTGCCATTACTGTATAGGTCGAACCGCATCAGCAAGGTATAATAAGTAAGAATTAACTTTAGACCCTTCTAGTAACATTCCTTTTCTGAGAAACATCCAACTTTAAAAAAAAGACCCGTATGCGTTGCTTTGATCGCCAATCTATATTTGCATTATCAAAATCTTACCTTTTCTGATGAATTTTGAGATCGTAATTTGTCAAGTTCTTAAGCAAAGTAAAAAAGAGAGGAGGTATTGCATCTTATTTAATAATAGTCGCAACTTGTTTCAATTGAGTTAGTTTGTCACCACGCTTCTGCTCCCAAAGCTTCTACAGCGCCGAGAGTATTGCGTTTGGGAGCACAGTTCGTGTCAGGCTGGAACCGTTCCCGTATATACGGATGGCTGCAAGTCCCCAAAAGGGGTCAGGTTAAACGCTGTATTCCCTCTCCTTGAAGTCAGCGGGGCTCTGCCAGGTGCTGCGTCTGTCTTCACGGCCGAGCTGGTTGAAATGCATCGCTCGATACGGGAGATAACGAGATGTGTCCGATTGGGAGACCGGGTTGTGATTTATAGCGACCCATCAAGCGCCCTGAGTGCTCCCGGGGCATTAGAATCTCTGCATTCCCTGGTTCGCGATAGCCGTCACTCCACATTTATGACGAGCCGGGCGGATGTCGAGATTATCTTCCACTGGGTTCCTGGACATGCAGGAATAGCAGGAAATGAGTGCGCCGATAAGGGCACCAAAGAGTCCGCAATGACTGTTCCCATGGTCCTACTCCCCAATGCCGCGAGGGCTTCAGGTTACTTCCTCTCGTCTCCGAATTGGAGACACTCGCGGGACAAACAACCATTTGATGGAGCGATCGCATGTGCCTTACTGTAAAGACTGCGTTGTCCCCCAGACTGTTCGGCACATTCTTGCCTTGCCCAAGAAGGCAGTCGCCAGATGGGTTCTTAAAAAAGATCTTCTAAGTTGGATTTTGGGCTTTGCTAACGAGATATTTGTAGTTTTCTCCTCAATTTGAAATATCCGAATTTTAAGACGCTGTCTTATAATAGTAACCAGGGATCTAAGCCAATGAAAATGCTATAAATGTTAACAACACCTGTGATTTGCATCATTATTTTGAGAAATTCAGATTCACGGGTGCTAAAAATGGTTCGTTACCACCTGATAAATAATGATACGAGATAGAAATTGAATTAAAAAAAAATGTCGAGCTCGATGGATAACCTGAAAGGTTTGGATAGTTTAAATTAGTTACATAAAATTATTGAAATTATGAGAAGTTTGGAGTTCTTTTAATTAGAAATGAAAGTCTTAAATGGAGAACTAAACGACGGCCGAATTGGAAATAATGCAACTTAAAGCATTCCTTTCATAACATCTTCAAAATCTGAAGTTGTTATTTTTGAATTTAAAGCGCAACAACAATGAGGCCTCATCACGCAGGAAAGTAAGTGGTAAAGATAGAGCAAGTGAAAATGTGTGAAAATTATATTGCCCTAGATCCTCCTGCAAGCAATAAGGCCGGGAGAGCAAAAGGAGTGTATTGAGTTCAATAAAAAGAGAGTAGAATAAATTTATTCCTCTCACGTCCGTTTGTTTTTTTGGCGGAATAAATGAAAGCACTTGGAATCTCATTTCATTTTTAGTCTACTTTACTTCTGAATTATTCTCCTTATCAACTACTAGGAGTGAGTATGGATAGGTCCATGGGAACAGTCGCGGCGCAATGGCACGCAACTTTAATTTCCCTTCGACCGTCTCCCATCTTCTTTTTCAAGCAGTCCGAAGAGCTGCCCGTATTCCTGCCATGTAGTCGGTGTGAGGAAGAGCGAAACGCTGGTCCGATCGCAGAGTCCTCGCGGACTCTTTGGCGCCCTCATCGGCGCGCTCATTCCCCGCAATTCCTACATGTCCAGGAACCCAGCAGAAGATAATCTCGACATCTGCTCGGCTCGCCAAAATCGTGGCGTCACGGATATCGCGAACCAGGGGATGCGGAGATTCCAATGCCCCGAGAGCACTCAGGGCGCTTTGTGAGTCGCTATAGATCACAATCCGGTCTCCGAACCGGGCACGTCGCGTAATCTCCCGTACCGAGTGGTGTATTGCCACCAGCTCGGCCGTGAAGACAGACGCAGCGCCTGGTAGAGCCCCGCTGACTTTAAACAGAGGGATACGGCGTGGAAGCCGACCCCCTCTTGGGACTTGGAGCCATCCGTATACACTGGCAAGGTTCCAGCGTGACACGATGTGTGCTCCAAAAAGGTCGGACGCAATACTCCCGGCGCAGTACAAGCTTTGGGAGCAGAGGCGTGGCGACAAATAGCGAAATGTGGTACCCTCCAAGGTGGCGTCCTGGGCAAAACCAGGGGAGCCACCGGCCCGAGAGCGATATCTACCTCTCGAAGGAGTTACCTGGCCCTGAACTTAAAAGGTTTAGGGTATGACTGGCGTCTCTCGACGGCATAGGCACCATCGAGATCAGCTGCGGATGCAGTGAGAGCTGTTGGCGACTGAGGGAGGCGCCGGGCTCGCGCGTACAGTCAAGTGATACACTGCACGCGACGCAGACCGAGTGGCATCTCCCCAGCATCGACCAACAGGCTCTTAATGTGGGAAGTGCGGAAGGCACCGGTCGCAAGGCGAAGGCCGGTGTGGTGGATCGAATCCACCTTCCGCAATAAACGCTCGGCTGCGGATGCATAAAACTCGCATCCGTAGTCGAGCTTAGAACGAACAAAGGATCGATAAAAAAGTTAGGCAGTAGCCCTATCAGCGCCCCAAGCGCTGAACGTCACGGAACGGAGAATGTCCATAGCGCGGGTATAAGAGACCCTTAGGCTGCGAATATGAGCCTCCCAGGTGAGGCGTCAGTCGAATACAAGACCAAACAAACGGTGCAACTCAACCACATCCAGGCGCACCCCTTTAAGAAACAAATTTGGGTCGGGGTGAAGCCATGGATGGCGGCAGAAGTGCACCACCTTAGTCTTGGCCAAAGAAAACCGAAACCTTTGCGCTTCGGCATAGCGAGAGACGTGGTTCAATGCCTGTTAGAATCGACGCTCCAGAGTTGGCATCTGGGCCGCGCCAAAAGAGATCGAAAGGTCGTCCACGTAGAGCGTAGCGAAAAGATCTTCCGGCTGCAGCGAGGTGATGCCGTTGATGCTCAGGGCAAAGAGTGTGACACTGAGGACACTTCCCTGCGGGACACCCTCTTTCTGCTCCTTTGGGCCGGATAGGGCTCCCCCCACCCGTACGCGGAATCGACGATCTCGCAAAAATTAAGATATAAAAATTGGGAGGCGTCCCCTTGCCCCCATCGTGTGGAGAGTCTCCATGATACCGTATCGCCATGCGGTATCATAGGCCTTCTCCAGATCGAAAAACACCGTTGCGTAGTGCTGTCTACGAAGGAAAGCCTCGCAGACGGCATTTTCCAGGCGGAGCAGAGCATCCGACGTGGAGTGGAACTTGCGGAAGCCGCACTGTGTGGAAGACAGATGGCTTCCGCTGTCCAGGAAAAAGGCTAATCTAACATTTACAAATTTTTCCATAAACTTGCACACGCAAGAGGTTAGAGAGATTGGGCAGAAACTGGTCGGAGTAGAGTGATCTCTCCCCGGTTTGCGAAAGGCAAGCACAGTAGCGATTTGCCAGGAGTCTGGGAGAAGACCTTCCACCGAGATCTTGTTGAACAAATCTAACAGAAAGGCCATGCCTCGCTCACCTAGGTGTCAAAGCATGGCGTACGGGACATCGTTCGCACCATGGGTGGTGTCCGCGCACGAAGCGAGAGCGGAACGCAACTCGCTTACAGTAAACTTGTCGTTGAAGGGTTCTCCGCCTCTGGAGGTAAAGTCCAGCCGGCGGCCTTCCGCGACATCACGACGTGCATTGAATGCTGGCGGAGCAGCATCACGGCTAGAGAATGCGGAAAAAGCGGTCACGAAGGATTCCGCCACGGACGCGGGGTCCGAGATTGCGGTCCCATTCTCCTAGAGAACGCGAGGAGGGTCCTGCGAGAACTTGCCACTAATCCTTTTGACTCGCTTCCATACCTCAGCTAAAGGGGTCTTCCCGTTAAGTGAAGACACGTATACCCGCCAAGAAGAGCGGCGGGCGTGCTTCGAAATATACCGGAACCTAGCCCTAGCCCGACGAATTTCAGCGACAGTGAAATCGTTCGGGCAGCGCTTATAGCGCATGTAGGCATAACGCTTCTGTTTGAGGGCCGTCTCACACTCGGCCGACCACCATGGGAGTATAGGAGTGGTCGGCGTGCAAAACGGCCAGACGTCCTAGGAATAGTAGTCAGGCCCACGGCGATGAGGTTGCCGGAAAAGAACTCAACGGCCTCATCTACCGACCTAAACTCCTCAACTGAGATAGAGAATTCAGTCATTTCCTGAAATATAGGCCACCGCGCCCGCGCCAAGCACCACTGAGGTGGTCTCTCAGGCGGCAGTTGCCATGAAAATGATATTTGAATGGGAAAGTGATCAATACCATGGAGGTCATCGACCACCCCCCAATCAAAATCAGGCTGTGCATCCGAAGAGCACAAAGATAGGTCAAGGCAAGAAAATGAAGCAGTTCTCGGACAGTGATGCGTAAACTCATCCACGTTTAGGACACATATCTCAAGCTCTTCGATCAGATCAGCAAGGACTTGTCCCCTGGGATTTATGGAGTAATCTCCCCAGAGAGGATGCCTGCCGTTTAGATCTCCAAGCAAGAGATAGGGCCTCGGGCACCGTGCCACGACGCGGCGGAAGTACCCCGCGTCGAAGTCAGCTGACGGTGGAATGTACGCAGAAATGATAGTATACCTCCTATCCAGGTGCAGCTGCACAGCCACTGCCTGAAAGGAGGTATCTAAAGAGAAAGGGAGAACGGAGACATCATGCCAGGTGTAAACCGCGCATCCCCCAGCTCGGCCATCCCGTGGTGGTGGGGTCGCAAGACCCTTGTACCCCGGGAGGGCGGGCAGGGGGCACGTGCCTAGCATGGTTTCCTGGAAAAAGATAGCTAACGGGGTGCGGGACGAGACGAGCCTCCGCAGCTCCTCCCAGTTGGCCCGGAGTCCACAGCAATTCCATTGAAGGAATATGCCCTCCAGGCCTAGCTCGGAGGAGACGCGGGGGCCCTCCTCGAACTGAAGACCCTCACGGGAATGGCCGTACGCTTCCCGGGGGTAGAAGCCCGGGCGCTGTTGGCCGGACAAAGCGCTGGAGGCGCTGTCGCCTTCGAGGACTCATTGGGGGAGGTCGGGCTCGCCATGCGAGTCTTTTCCTCCCTCCGCCTCGAAACCTTAGGCGGGTGCTGCGGCTTTGGAGGCGAAGGGCCTTCTTTTTGAGGAACCACCGTCTCCGAGCCACTCGCTCCACTTCAGGGCGTGGGCGAAGGAGCCGAAGCTCCTTTGTTGCTGTCCTCCTTTCGAGGGACAGCTTTAGGAACCCTTGAAGATGGCCTAGCGACCATCTTCAGGGGTGTTGCCTCCTGTGAGTCTAACGACTCGGTGGAGGCACGTGGCCGTTTCGCCTTGCGGGAAAGGGTCACGCTAGGGGAAGAGGGGGGAGCCCTGGTTTTAGCCGGGGCTGGGTATGAACCCTTTTCGCCGCCAGCTTTACCAGGGGAGCGCCCGGGTTGGGTAGAGCCCGCAGAAGGGCTCCAAATTGGATTCACACCGTTTCCGTAGTCTTGATTTCGACCGAAGCCTCACCTGGTAGGCTCATATTCGCAACATTACGGTCCCTTGTACCGACGCCATGGACATTCTTTGCTCCGTGACATTCAGCACTTAGAGTACTGATATGGTTACTGCTTTAATTTTCTCCCGATCCTTTTTTCGTTCAAAGTCTGACTAACGATGCGAGTTATACGCATCCGCGCCGAACATGTATTGCGGAAGGTGGACTCAATCCACAACACTGGTCACGCTTGGCCTCCTGTACTTTCCTCTAGTCATACATTGATAAAGTATGTGTTTATTCCATTGTGATGGCGCTCACTTTACGTCATACATAAGGCGTTATGCAACTGCACAGGCAAGCCCGATGCTCCCTCAGTCACATACTGCTCTCACTACATCCGCGGCCGATCTCGATGGTGCTTATGATCCAGGGAGAGGTTGTTCATATATTAAGTCCTTTGGGTTCAGGGCTATGAAACTCTCTAGAGAGCTTGGTACCCAGAACACCACCCTGGAGTATACTGAAGCCATGAGGTTATAACCCTTAACACCAACCAATTAATATTAACCCTTAACGCGCCACACTGAGTAATTGGAGCTATCCGTCAGCACACAACACAAACTTCCGCTAGGAATTCAATCGAATTTTCCAAAGGCCTTGAATTGTAAGAGGTAGAATTAGTCCGTGTGGCGCTTTAAGCCTTGATTAGCAACCTAGATCATTAACCATATATACTGAAACTAGTCTCGTAAATCAAACTTTTTGCTCTATACAGTGGTTTCACTATCATATACCATAACTCCTCATTGAGTTACTTTACTTATATATATATATATATATATATATATATATATATATATATATATATATATATATATATTTATATATTAAGGATAAATAAGCAGGCTAAATTGAGGAAGTTCATTACTATATTATAAATTTAAAGACCAAATACCAACGCTGCTTCGATCCTCCATCATATAAGAATTCACCTGCTCGAGATGTAATTCGAGGTGTACTTAGTATCGACACAGTGCACATTACATACCCGTATTTGCGCACATTTAGGCTTAAGCAATAGAACTGGAATCCCACTCCCTACTCCCGAGTTCTCCCCTATCCAAATACAATGCGAAAACAGACATCCACACCATAAACCAAACTTAAATAATGTTACAATTAAAGACATAGCAAACAACGGAAACCAACTACGTACACTGGAATCTCTTTTTATTAGATTGGAAAAAACTCACTTTAAACTCTGCCCCCAGCTTATTTCCACTTTTACTACAACTATAATCATGCACAAATTACACACGCCAAATCCACTCGCCCCCAAAACAACCCCTATCTCTCAAATATTTCTATTACCTCCCCCTCTTTACATTGAAGTACCCAAAAGTAATTAATCTCAGTTTACGTTAAAAACCAAAAACATATTTCCTATTCCCTAATAGTTAAAAGCCGTGCATTTTTATAATTTGAATATTACCACCTCTGCTGCTTCCCATTTCCCATATAGTTAATTTATAAATATCTGATAACTTATGTTTATATATATTTATAACCTCACGTCCTTGAGAATGGGTTCCTACCCGAAGCGTCGGTACCAAGAAGTTATAATATTGTAATGAACTTCCTAAATTTAGCCTGCTTATTATCCTAAAAATACGTATACGCCTGGCAACACACAACCCCTCTGCTTTCTTAAGCTATATATATATATATATATATATATATATATATATATATATATATATATATATATATATATATATATATATATATATATATAAATATATATATATATACATATACATATATATATATATATATATATATATATATAAATATATAAATATATATATATAAATATATATATATATATATATATATATATATATATATATATATATATATATATATATATATATATATATATATATATATATATATATATATATATATATATATAGCAGGAATATGAAGACATATGCGATGGTTTTGAACATTTAATTTTCCGGACGTTTCGGTCATTGACGATGACCATCAGCAGCGAATTCTAAATACCAAAAATTATTTTTATAAGAATAACTAAACACAGAAATCAAATTAGTGAAAATCTATTAATAAGAAATTGATGTATTATCTTTAAAAAAATTAACTAAATTAAATAATAATCCAACGAGTTTTTAAATATGCATATTTAAAAACTCGTGGGATTATTATTTAATTTAGTTAATTTTTTTTTAAGATATTACATCAATTTCTCATTTATAGATTTTCACTAATTTGATTTTTGTGTTTAGTTATTCTGAAATATCCTAGGTACATAGTCTTATAATATTAATATAGTTATTTAGAATAAAATAACTAATTATTATTAATTTAAATTAGCAAATATGATAATCAAGCCTCCCCACTAACTCTATAATTTAAGAAGGGGATTTTTTTGATTATTCGAATAATCATTTTATCTTCGTTTGGTTGACTTTTTTATCAAAGTTATTCCTAATAATTCTTTTATAATATCAAAAAACAAAATGGTAAAGTTCAGAAATAAATATAAGTATCGAAATTTTGTGAACTTTTTTAAATCCAAAGAATTCTAAATGGTGAAGTTCAGAAAATTTACTTTCATATGTCTTCTATAACTACATTTTAGCAACGTGATATTTTGAAAGGGGCGAAATTTAGTTTATAATTTTTTTTAAAATTATTATAATTGGCGAAGTTGAGAAAATTTCTAAAACTTTAACCATGGTTGCTTTTTTTTATATTATAAATTTTCATTTTGGTAGCGAAGTGCAAGCTTCCTCCTATAGGGGGAAGTGGCGAAGCCATTGGCTGGTGTCTTTATAACTAAAGTTATTACATTTATTTAAAATATATTTTTTTCGAAGGTTCATTAATTTTTAACATAGGGGACTAGTACAAACATATGCTTCACTGCTATATGCCCAACATGTGCCTTTTGACGGAATCTAAATCTTGTGAAACTTGTTAAATAATAAAAGTAGAAAGAGGATAAAGAGTAGCTACTTCTAAGCATTTATAAAATCAGTAAATATTTGTTAAAATTTCTGAATATTGTAAAGATCCTACAGGTAGGAAAAGGTGGCAACTACTATCGGTGAGTGCTATTTATTCGAACTAGGCATTAAATTTACATATTAAATGAGATTAATCCTAATATAATTTACAATTTCCATGATTTAATTTACCTGAGCAATATCTTGTAGTGGCTTCTCTTCAATATGCCAAGCATTCATTCAAATGTGACAATTCGAAAGAAACCCAAGGAATTCTTCTTCCTCTGTGATGTTGTGTAGGGATACTTTTTACTCCTCTTCTTTAATATTGACGTCATAAAAACATATTTTTTCTTAAACACAAAACAACCTCAAATGACGCCCAACTACCACACTTCAATTTTCAAGATGTGAAAAGTCAGATTAAATGTGATGCTAGATACCACTGAAATCCAGTCTATTTTCCAATTAGAAACTATCCATTGAGAAAATCCACTTCGCAAAACTTCCTCTATTATAAATGAAAATATATTTGAATATAATGTAAATATATTCAATTTTTTCAATTTGATAAAGTTAAAGAGACAGAGAATACATGAACGAGACAATTATAGAGAGAACATTAGAGCGGAAGTGTGAGAGCATGAGCGAATGTGTGACTGCGGTGGGAGAGACTAAAGTGAATTAAATATTCTGATTTTATTTGAAGTTGGAGGAAGAAATCTTTCTAATTTCCAATTAATGGAAAACATAAATTCGTGGAAATCAAAATGTGTGCACAGAACGGGAAGAGTCGGGGCGAGAATAATAATAATAATAATAGAGAGAAAAAGAATGAAACTGCATGGGTGCCATTCCTTCGGAATTAATTATTCCATAAGTAACCCCAATCATCGCATCACCGGATATGTAGGCACATTATTAACCACACCCCCACATACTCACACACACCAACAAACAGCTCTGGGTCTCTTCAGCAATAAACCTACTCACATTCACAATTAAGAAGCGGTAATTAATTATAAGATGTCGCTAGGGCAAACACCAATGCGACCCAGAGTAATTCTACCATATCAACTACATACCAGGTTGTCTGGTCGAAATATTTGTGTTCGACCGCCCTTGAGCGCAATTGAGTGCGAGATTCGCTGTCACGGGGGGAAACGCCGAAAGAGTATGCTTTGCTCTGGTGAAGCCTTGGAATGGAGCTTTGTGGCAGATCCCAAATCAACGTTGATCGTCTCCCTTTAATTGAATTTTATTTTACCATTACTTGAGGTGTGTGGAAGGAAACATGTTCTGAAATGATGGGATTTAGTTTGCGGTTTTTAATAGACCCAATCCACCCACTTTTATTTGTGGCACAAAAAACTACAAACAAATGAGAGGCCTTTTTTTTACACAGGTTATAGTTTTCGGATAATTTCGTTCTTATTTAAAAGCAGCAAAACTAAATAAAAATGAAAAAGCAAAAAAGCTGTGATCAAGACGTAAAATGTAGAACGCGGCTGGAGGAGAATTTTTGATGGGTGTTTTGATAGTGGAGTGGAGGAAAAAATGCAACCATTTAAAAGTGTGGGTGTTGAGATTCGCTTCCCGCGACGTCCGAGTCCGATTTGCCCCGAAATTCTTCGTCCCGGATGAAGGAGGAGAAGGTAAAAGGCGGCCGTTGCCTTGACCGAGCCGTACCCCGACTCTCCTCCTTTGAGTGGAGCTTCAATAAAGCGTCGGGCGCCCGCTCTCATGAGGGCTTTAGTGGCTTCTGCCGGTGAGGGTAAATGTGAAGAAGCAACTGTTTAGAAGACGATGAATTTGAGCGAAATGGAGGCAGAAAAACTCCTCCATGCAAAGGTAATACAATGCCGTGGTTGGTAGTTGGCAAGTTGTGGTAATATATAAGGTAACGTGATTGGAAGACGATAAAGAGACAGAAGGCGGAGAAAAATCCTCGAAGCGACTTACATGGCACAAGATGAGTGACTTACATGTCATAGGTACACAGCGATGAATGACACACATGGCATATGTGGACAGCCATGGATGACTTACATATTATAGGTGCACAGCGATGGGCTTTGATGATTGATGCAGGATTGACTGTGGGGGGGAGGGGGGCGCTGGAATGATGGTGGAAGACCAGGTAACGCGTGTATCCATATGTTGTTCGTGCTTATGGTACCCATGAGTTCGAAGAAATATTAATTCCCCGCCCTTCTGGCCCCAACATTTAAATGAACGTCTGCTTCTTTACTTTCTTCCAGTGTCGCCATCCTCGCTTGTATTTTGGGGTCCAAACCAATGGTTCTTGCCACTCCTGTATGGTAGAACTTCTCTTTACTGGTTTTTATTATTCGCCGCTTCTTTTTGCCCCTGTCTGTCCTATACCTTCGTGTCTCTGTCTCCGATGTCTATTCTTATTGCATTTATTTTTCCATTGTGTTTCCGTATTTGCTCCATTATCTGTTCTCTTTCTTTAGGGGCATTTTTTTTCTAATTTCGTGGCTATTTTATTCTCTCAGATCACCGCGAATTCACTTCGCTTCCCTCAGCTCAATCGAGGAGCACCACTTTTCTGGCTTGTACTCCTCCAGAAAGTCCTTATGGTTACTTTTGAGTGCCTTAAACTCTGATTATCCACCCCTTCTGCACCCATTGTTCATTTCTTTTTTTCTTGCTTTCCTGTTCGTCACTTATCCTTTTACTTTTCCACATGTTTTTTTTTATTACTAATTTTATTCCTTTATTACCCTATTCCTAGATCTCTTTCGCCATTATTAATTTCTTCAATACCAATTTTCTTCCTCTTCATTTTATTCATTGCCAGCTTCTTTCGTTGCAACTTCTTTCTTAATTTGTTTTGTACTAAGCGCCAACTCTCTTCATTTCCACCTTGCTTCCTTCACTTTCTTCGTCACTTGTTCTTTATTGTTAGATAATTTTTATGTTTATTTTCATTACCCCCTTATTCATCTCTACTTTTCCTATTTTTTCCCATCTTACCCTTTTCTTGTTCGCCGGTTTTCTTCATTACTCCCGTTCTTCAGTCTTTTTTTCTTCCTTCTGCCTACCCTTATAATTATTTTTGTTCTCTTCATGTCTCCTCCCCGGATTACACCTGTTTCTTTCTCATTCTCAATCAAATCCTTGTACCCAAAACCGAGTACTCGTCCTCGATACAAGAGAGTACAAAGGAGCTCCAGAACTCGAAATAGGAACTTATCCCCACACAAATTTCATTGTGCCCTCTAAAGGGCAATCACACAACATGGAATAATAAGAGTAATGCAAGAATGTTAAGTAGAATAGAAAGAAGATGAATAAGATAAACAAAATAGTGAGAATCACAGCTCAGTTTACTCAACCTGATTCAATTAAAACAGTAATAAAAAAAGTGTGAATTACTTTAGAGCTTCATTTTAAATTTTAACAATAACCCCCTCCACCTCCCCTCTTTTTAGTCGGATATTTGTGTGTAATTCGTCCATTGGCATTTGTTCAGATTAAACTGAATATAAATAAAATGTTTGTTTTATCGTCTTGGAAAAAAATGGAAAAATAATTACGTGAAAATATTATAATTCTTTATTCCATTAATTTATGCAAGAATTTCATTGCGAAATGACGTCTATTTCATATTCTGAGGTTTATTAATTGTTGGGATACATAATTGTTTATTCTACTCTTGTGATATTCTTCTTCATATTAAGAAAAAATTGACACAGTTGATGGAGAAAAAAAGAAGGAAACAGAAGGATGGCCACTAAATGAAGCATTGAATATTGAAAGGTTCACATTTAGAGGGAGGACTTTGGTTCTGTTTACAGCAAAAAAGGGAGGTAAAACAGAAGTGAGGTTTACATGGAGAAGTATGGTTCAAATTTATTAAAGGGTGAATCAGGAGTTTCATAATCTGAACGTATCGGATCGCTACACCTCGTTAGCAAGGAATTTTAATCTCTCTTTGAAACTGAATATATTTATCTATTAAATATTGTTTAATTGGTCATTTTTTCATATTATTGTAGTAAAATGGAATCAAAACCGCTCTTCCATAATATCAAGTTTCTTATTAAATAAACTAATCCTCAGTCAACATAAATTCCATATGAGTTCCAGGACTGCCACCATTTTTCCACCTACCTAAAATTCGAGCAGGTTTTCAGCATCGCCATTTAACGTGAAAGCCATGCTAAAGGATTGCATTTTCATGGCCAGCAGTCATGACTGATTTGTTTTTAATTAACAATATTTTACCCCCAGACATATCACAGACTTGGATAAGGGAGGGAGAAAGAGAAGATTTAAATATTAGCTATTAACAAATAAAATAATACCGAATAACTTAAAATATCAAAATTGAGGATGGAGCTAATATGACATTGAAACATCCTCAAGCAAAGGTTATGGACAAACTTTGTCCTCAATTTTTGTGGTTTTTCTATGTTTAAAAGTTTAATAAACTGTTTCTTGACTCTGAATTTAAAATTAATACCATTTACCGAGTGGCCCGTGAAGGAGAAGACTGGATAAAGGCGTTAAGAGCACAAAGATAATTCGGTCTGAAATCACATAAATAAAATAATTTTAATAAACGGATATTTATGAACATTCATCACATAGACATTTATACACTCACCTTTCAAGGCATCATGTCACATCCTTTCCTCAGAAGTTAACGTCAAATCTTTGCATATATTTTATATTGTTTAGATAAACCACGACCCATGTACTTTTCCCCTCAGAAGTCACCGCCATCAGTCAATCGGTTTAAACGGGAAGTTACATTAGATAAATTAAAGTTTGTAAGTAATTAAATTAAGGACTTTGCAACTAATATAATCTTCAGAATCAATCATTTGACTGTTATTAAATTTAACTTCACTTTAATTTGATTGGCAGCTGACATGTAAATATATTACAGTGGATGATTAAAGCCATGAACTTAAACATTAACCTCTTTAAATCAGAGTCACTAACAACATAGCACTAAGAACATAGCATTTTATTGACACGTATAGCCAGTTTAGGAAGACGATTTATACACACATGAATCATCTTTTCTAGCGCCAGAGAAAATTATTTAGAAATTAAATGAGGGTTAGGCAAACAACGGTTCTAGTGCCGATCTCGTCCTGCCCTCGCATCTCTATGTAATATTACTTTTTCCAATTCTTTATTGCTAAATAAAACAAACCAAAAATATAGCTAGATAATTCAAAATGTTAGAAAGTTACTTATCCATTGATAAAGGCAGCTATAAATGAGAGGAATCATCCTCTAAATTGAATTTTATTTGGTCCAAAACGAGGTTAATTTGTTGAATTTCGCCTTTCAAATAAGTTTAGGGTCGCAATCCATTAAATTTGGTTAAACATTAGAGAGAAAGGTGAGAGAAATGCATCTAAAATTTTATATCAAAAACTACCTTCCTTCTGAATTTGATAAACTCAGAATCTAATAGATAAGTTATTTTATTTTTAAGACAAAGTTAAACATTTTTGCATATTTGATAAATACCAATTTATAGAGAATTATTTATTGTCTTTTTTTACGGAAAAATAAGGTTACTCTATATTAATTGTTGTTCTTATAATCTTATACTATTGCATAAATTTAAAATTTGGTCTTAGGTGGCACTCACCGTCACTTTTTCAATACAAGCAAAGTCATGCAGCTCCAAAAACATGGTCAAAAAAGGTTGTGCCTGAAAAGGGTCTGCTCAGACTTCAATGATTTTCCAGCCAAGCTCATTTCGGGTTTCCTCCTTCACGGCCGTTCTGTAAATTTTCCCGATGAGTCTCAAGGAACATTAACAGACAGACGTCGATTTGTTAATAGACACACTCTGACATTATCTTCAGATGTAGAATAGATGCAAATTATTGAAACATAACATTGTCCAATATAAAAAATATTTATGTTGGTATATCGCCATATTGTATAACTATTTAGATCAGTATAGTAAGAGCTAAACACAAGATAGATAATAGCTGTTGATTATAGAATAAATGAGTGTTTGATACAGATATTGATTGAATTTGGAGGAAAAAGTAGAAAATAATTAGAAACGAATGGCGAGAAATAAAAGGAAAGAGGATTAACTTAAAAAAATCATTGATAAAAACAAAATAGTAAAGAAGAAGATTGGAATGACTCAATCTCATTCACATCGATTGTTTGCATTCAGAAAATTTCCACCTACGAACCTATTACACTTGCCGTCTCCAATCCATTCCATTTGAACCAAACACAAAATTTATGTTTGAGATTGTTATTTCTCTTGTCCACATTCCGCACAATTCTCCAAATATATACTTTATTTGTTTTTCCATAATTTGATACCACCAAGAAAGCACCGACTTTAAGGGCAATGGCTTAGGGGCACTTTCTTTTGACTGTTCTTTATCTTCCTCGGGCATTTGATCCAATCTTACGAACAGTAAAATAAGTCAATATCGGTTGAAACCAAACTCGGGAATTTTACAATTTGAGAATGTAGAAAATTCGGCCCTAGTTATTAACCATTCAAACAAAATATTTAACTTACGAAATTCCAAACTAACATTTTTCACCTTTTTTAGCATAAAAATCCCAAATTTTGACATAGAAGATAAATTTCAATCCATTTTTCAAATTCTAGGAAATTTAGTTCAGATTTTATCTCTTTCAGTCCTACCTCTTTCTTACCTTTGGAACTTTATGGCTAACAGGGCGTCCTGTGATACCCCAAGGACGTTCTAATTTACGTGAGAAACTGTGTATATCCGGATGTACGTCCTCGATTCTGTGATGCGTTCAAGCGTTAAGGGGTATGAATCGGTTCTATTTTAAACCACTAATGTATGAATATTTTAAAGTAAAGTGGTATTAATAATGATAAAAACCTTATATCTATGGTTTTGCCTCGAAAATAGAAGCCTACACAGTCTTTATACTAAGACAGGTTTTAGTAAATATTAAAAGAGGATAAACGCAAACTTTAGGATATACAAATTGTAATTGGGATGAGTAGTTTATATAATATTGAAACAAATAATGAAAAAAAGCAAAGATTTATAACAAGTTTGCAACGGATTCATTTAAATAAACTCTGAGTGGCGTTTCTATCATGCCATTAATGGTCATGGTACAAAATTTGAATAAATGGTTCTTGGTCTTTTAAAGGTCTTCTGACTATATAAAAGTTATCGAACCTGGGGCCAGTGATTTCGGAGATTTCATTGATACGAGAAACTTTTCGAGACATTCATGTAGAGTCGGAAGGGGAGGGGGAGTAACGGCTCGCTTTCTCTCCCTAAATACTGTCTTAGGAAATAGGTAAATAATATTATTCAAAAGGGATTCCTCCACATACTTAATATAAAGATATAATTGAATTTACTTACTGACTTGGATCTTGGAAAATTTCGAGGCTTTTTACTACGTCCATAAGTGGCACTGCTCAAATGGAAACTTCTCCCTCTGTGGTGCTTCTCCTCATTTAGAGCTCTTCCTTGAGAAAAGGATCCCACGATGCTAATAACTGTGCTGGATATGAAAGTTGGCTCTTTGCCTTAATATTTTTACTCATATGAATGTGATGTTTGTTGGTTTCTTGTTGGATTGCAATTTAAGAATCGTTTGTATTTATTTGGGTTTCTTTTTGTCTTTTATGTACTTTTTACGTGTGGTTTTAGAATATTTTGTTTATTTAATGCGGTTTTTAATTGCTATCGCTTCCCATCGTTGTGAGATTGTTACAAATTTGAGCTTATTACGGGATTGCGTTTTGAACCTTTGCTCTATCTTCTTGTTTATTTATTAATTCTACCTTTCTTTAAGTGTCTTCATTCTTTTGGATTTATCTTCTTAATTGATTTATTTTTGTTTTCAAGAAAAACAGTTGACGTGTTAGCTTTCTTTTATATGCCTCACCGCTGATCTCGAAGAGAACGAAAAATATAAATAATCCACTCTAGCTGAGCCTATGAAGTATCCTCTCGTGATTGTAAGAAGCGCTTCTTCCGACAAAGATTAGTTAGCTCTAATATTGCTATATTCCCCCTTTCTCAAAGGATTAATCCCATAGTATCTATCTTTCAACTTGACCACCTTCAAATATCCATCAACTATTAAAAAATCATTGGGGTCCACTAAACCTGAATCGCCTAATATAGATACAGGCACCTATCCTATGTAAAACTCAAAATTACCCATCCTTATACGCGGGAGAGACCAAGAGGTCATTAAATAAACGTATTTATGAACACAAGGGGGATATTCGTTGAGCAAGCGATGTTTCTAGTATTTTCACCCATGTGAAAAACACCAACCACATAATTGATTTCTCTAGTGGCAATCTAATTTACCAATATAACGATTTTAATAAAAGAAAATTTATCGAATCTATATTAATCAAAGAAATTCCAAACTTTAATCTGTCAGAAGGTTAACACAAATGTAGCCTCTATGTATCGGACCTCATTTTAAAAAAATATTGTAAATCACCTAAAACGAACACTTCCTGATTAATGTCAGTTGCCGGATTCTGAATTACGGTTTTCTTTGTCAACTTCTGTCAGTTAACGGCTGATGATGGTATGGAAATCTTCATAGCAAAACTAGTTCCGGTTCAATAAACTTTTGTGCCAAAATGTGGTTTCATTGTACAATAATTTACTCGCTTTTAGGGAAAACAGTGTCTTCATATATATATATATATATATATATATATATATATATATACATATATATATATATATATGTATATATATATATATATTATATATATATATATATTATATATATATAAATATATATATTGTCTTCGGTACCGGTATTTACTTTGATCGGTTTCTTGCAATGGCAGCTCAGCTCACAAGTTAGCGGTGTCATAGCGACGGATTCCTTCGAGATGATGGTTAGTAGAAGAAGGGAAAACCTATGCAAATCCACATCAATGGAAGAGCAACATAAGGACATCTTAGATATTTAGATTTATAATGGATTAAAGATTATTCCCAGAATTTGCAAACTTTGCCCTTTTAAACGAATCCTTTTTTCACATTTTGGAACTTTGCTCGAATTGCGTTGAAGTTGAGTATTAAATTCCTTTTATAACGAGTGTGAATGTAAATAAACAGTTATGGACACATCTACCTGCGTTTGGAGAGACGCAAGAAATGTATACATAGCTGTGGAAGTTATGGAAAACGACGTTCTTTTCCAGGGATGGAATAGATAATGTCGTTGCCAGGCAAACCGTTCCAGGGCAAGAGAGCTGTCAAATATTTTCCTATGTGCGAAGAGCTTTTATCCACCTAAACACACCACCATTAAAAGTCAGTTGCAGACTTCCTTATTCGGGTATTTCTATCTCATTCCTAGCCTTTATGCCGCTCTTCCCTTCGTCTTTGACAAGAAATCATTGGCAACCTTAAATGTGAAAATTGAAAGTGGTATTTATTTTTATTGTCGTGTGCTCCGTTCTTAAAAAAAAATTATGTAAGCCTATTTAAAAAACACACAATAAGTAACTATATCTACTTAATGCATAGTCATAAGTTCACGCGCGACAATTCCTACAATATTGGCCACAAGTGCTAAATGAGCACCATAGGCTATTTTAACCACGTTTCCATCCTCCGTATTTTACCAAAGAAGTGAATTTTGATCCTGAGTATCTTACTGAACTTGTTCGAAGAGGTTGACATAATATTTCTTTAATCCTCAGATAACCAGTATCAGTTGAATCTGTTGTACCAGCCTGATAACCATGGGGGCGCATTAGGCTGTAGGCCATTTATATACCACTAACTATGATAATAATAATAATTTTAAATCGAGAATATTCCGAGATTCAGAAAGGCTTGTTCAGAAAAGAGAGAAAGGCTCCCTTGTGAGAGATTTTGTACTCTAAATAATTTTGTAGTTTTGGAATCAAGAAGTTTTACTAATCAGGATTCCAGGATTTAAATGATTCGAAGAAAATGATATTCTGAATAGTGAATAATTCTGAAAAGGATTTTAAACTATGTTCACTGAATCAATTCAGAAGAATTCTGAATTGAGGAATTCTGTTAATATATATAAATATATATATATATATATATATATATATATATATATATATATATATATATATATATATATATATATATACATTTAGCTTAAGATACTGGGTGTTTTTGGATTCTGATAAAAATTCGCGTGTAATATGTTTGTTTTGGTGTAACATTTAGGAAAATAAAGCTGTTCACTGATATAATAATTTCATGAGTCCGTTTTAACATGGTTTGCATGGGAGATTTAATGGCACTGACATCACGAACGAAGATTTCGAGACACCGACAAACTTTCAGACAATTTACTCTATTTATTATTTTTTTTTTCAAATTAATTTATTTTTTAATGATTTCTTTTCTCATTCTTTGGCATTAATGCAGATCAGCACCAAAGGTGCGGGCGTATCTTGAAGAAGGTGATGAAGAGGTGAAGGAGGAGGAGGAGGAGGAAGAAGAAAATAAATGTATTATCCAGTGTACAAGTGACGGTGGTGTCTCTTCAATTTAATTCCAAGGGCTATTGAGATAAAACTGGTACCATGGTAGATAATTCAAGTTGGCTCTCTTGGTTTCCGCCTAAAACAGACGCCTTAATACAACATTCAGGAAGGATTACTGTCGTAGAATGACCCACCGACATATACGTCACATCTACCCGAGATGCGTGGACGCTCAAGGTCAAACGAGTGTCTTTGACTCAACTCTGGTCACGACAGAGATGGGAGATAGAAATGCGGAAGTTGGGGACCAACTTCACTGAAGGAGTGCGACATATTTAAATACGAACGATAAAGTGCAGTTTGCCGTCATCAAACTAATGAAGGCTGCGGGTTATGAGGCTTATAAAAAAGTTGGAAACAAAAATAAACTTTTATATTTATACATTATACACAATAAATACTTTAAAATAGAATAATGGCAATAGATACTCGATGTTTAAAATAATTGATCTAACAGAACTACTCGGAGCAAACTCTAGGGGAGTGTTAGAGAGGCTATACAAGCCTCTGTTCGTACGCACACAGGGATGACTGAGAACGAAGCTACAATTTATTAGTCTCAGCCTAGCTTGGGTTCGACTGTTTAAGAGATGAAACGGGGATCGGATGTTTATTCGAGGGACTTTAACCACCAGGAGCTTAATATCTAGTAGTAACACTAACTGGAGAGAGTATTCGTACCAAACAAAATGTACTGAAACCAAGGATGGGCCAATTAAATGGGACTCAGATCCTTCGGTAGAATTCTAGCCTTCGGGATCGTAGGGAAATGAAGCGCTATCGAGAATCACGTATTTCGTTGTAAAAGGCAGGCCAATACCCTCGATGCCCAATTGGGTGCAACAATATACATATAGTGACCAGCCGTAACCGCTTGGACAAGGGGAGCGGGAGTGTGCCTCTCCTTGGACCAACACAGCGCTTGAGGGATGGGAAGTACTCCGGGGGAGTGGGTTCTTGAAAAGGTCCTGGGAGGTGACAGAGGCGCGCGTTTGAGATTTCAATCCCTCGCTTATCGCAGAAAGCAGTTCGATATTTTGACTGTTCCCACGTTCTTCGCTCATGTTGACTTACCACGTTGTTTCGACGGGGCACATTGTGGCAAGGAGCCTCTATTCTCGACAATTATAATGGTGATCTGTTTAACACTCGTCACTTTACTCTCCGTTCAATGATTCTTTCGCGATGGAGCAGAATTAAAGACGTGCTAGAATGGCCTTCTTCTTTATAATGATATATATATATATATATATATATATATATATATATATATATATATAAAGAAGGAGCAACTACAGGATCTGCGGGTGATTATACAACCACCACAGGGCTCCGTCATTTTTATTTTCTGTCTTTCAAATAAAATTTGAAGACAGAATGAAAGATGCAGAAACCTGGTGTAGCTGACTATAAATACATATAGTACAAAAGGAAGAAGAATTGGACGCGAATGATCTACCAAACACAGCAATCAGCAGACCCGAGTTCGAGTCCCGGCCAGGAATTCCAAACCTTTTTCCTCTGGCGTTATTTCTGTCTTCTTGGTAGAGGATCGCCTTTACTGTGCCGCCCTCTGCTCCCTTTGATTCTGGATTCTTCTAATGTCCCTCTCTCTTGCCTTTAAAAAAACCCTCCGGTTTCTTGTTTCATTTGCTCATTCGCGTCCAATTCTTATTCTTCTTTTACTATATATATATATATATATATATATATATATATATATATATATATATATATATATATATACTAGAAGAGTGAGAGAAATAGAGTTGTAATGAGTCATATGACCTGGAGTCAGGGAAAAACTGGGTCAGACTTGCCCCTTCTAACTCGCCTTATAAATACTGCTCATATTTATTTTGTATTGATGCATAAATAACTACGAATTTGACCGCATCTAGTTGCATAATTCAGCGTAATATAAGAATGAAATTTAGAGGCTCACTAAGTAACTTAATGAGGTCTTTGGGTGACGGTGCAAAGAGAAATAGATCAAACCATATACGCAAAAACAATTGAATGTGATTAGGTCGTATTCAATCCTAAATTGAGTTTATATGACGGAGGAAATTAATATAATTTAATCTAACTCAAAGTTACATCATCCTAAAAACACAAGATAATGGAGTGTCAATTAACAAATTTTTGACCAGTCAATATAATGTTTGTAAATTTAACTTTTGACTTTTCGAATGGTTATCAGACAGAACAAATTGCATCTTTCCTAAGGAACAAGGCATTATGTGTTGATGCTAAAAATAGGTCTACAGGGAGAAAGAGACAATAAGAGAAAGACAGATAGTGACATCGATCTTGAAACACACCATTCAAGACTTCAAGAAGAAACGAAATACATAAACTACACACATTACAAATTTACGAAAAAACAAAGACACTAAACAAACTTAGCAAGATATAATTAATGAACTACCAAAACAACAACAGCAAACGCGCACAGCATAACCAAATACATTAGCTAATTTCAAGACAAATGGCTTGAATGACAAATTATATATATTATATATATATATATGTATATATATATATAATATATATATATATATATATATATATATATATATATATATATATATATATATATATATATATATATATGTAAATGATAAACAACAACGGAACTACAAAACATAAAAATTTTAAAGCGATAGACCTGATCACCAGGCTCTAGCATCACTTTACACTCTACCCCACTTCTTTCTCTTTTCACCACTGGTCTACTTTCCGCTGTCTATCCACACACCTGCACACTGTTACATACCTGGGTCGATCTTGAAAGAGAGTTAGAAAGACAGTGAAATCGAGACAGAGAGAGAGAGAGATGTTATAGAGATATGAGAGAGTGATAGCAAGAGGGATATATAGAAGTTTTTTAGAGATATGTATAGAGAAAGATAAAAAGAGAAATAGGGAGCTTTAGATAGTGAGATAGAGAGAAAAAATAGATGAAGAGATATATCTATAAAGACATAGAAATAGCTAAAGAGATATAGTGAGAGATTTAGAGACTTAGAGAGAACGCGAGAGAGAGAGAAATATCTAAAGATAAAGAAAGACGCTAAGGAGATAAAGTGAGATTAATAGGAATATAGAGATAGAGGGATAGAAATGCCAAGGGTGAGATAGAGAAATAAAAATAAGGAGATGATAGAGAGCTGTGGAGAGTTAAAGTAAGATAAATTAAAGTAAAAAGCGAGATTGGTAAGAGAGATATGAAAAGAGTTAGAGGCAGAGACAGGTAGAATAGGAATGAGAGAGAGTAAGAGTGAGAGAAAGCAGATAAGAAGTGAAATAGATATAGAAAGATAGTAAAAGAACCTAGAGATAGAAAAGGAAAGGGAGAGATAGGGAGATAAAGCGAGAGATAGGTTTGGATAAAGAAAGAACTGGAGAAAGATAGATATATAGAAAGCGATAGATTAATGAACAGAGATAGAGATCTAAAGACATTCATGAAGATAGAAAGAGGAAGGGCGATAAAGAGAAAAAGACTGATAGCAAAAGAGATTTAATGTGAGAATGAATGTGATAAAGATAATTGTAGCAAAAATGAGATTAAGAGAAATAAAAAGAGTGAAATTGAAAAAGACTGCGTGAGATAGAGATAATGAGAGAGATATAAAGAGAGGTAGGAACCGATATAGATATTGTGAAAGATAGAGAAAGCGGTAGAGCGAGATATACTGAGAGATATAGAGAACGATCGAGTGAGATAGGTAAAGATAGATAGGAAAAAATGATAGAGAGAGAAATAGAGGTTAAGATAGCGAGAATTATAGATATATACTGATCTGGAGAGGATAGAGAAATAATCTAAGGAAATATATAGAAATAGAGCTAGAGAGAGATAGAGGGAGGTAGTGAGAGATATATTTAGAAGAAGACCATGATAGAGGTAGTTGGGAGGGGGACAGTACTTGCAATATAAACTCAAAGTGGAGCAGTTGCCTGAGAATAGAGATTCTTTTGATGGTTCAAACTCTCACAATTTATTTGATGGGTCTATTTTCTATAAAGAAAGATAAAAAAAATACAAACGGATTTTGATTGGACGTTTCATTTCTGAATTGTTTATTCGTTACCAAACTAATACCATTTGAATGAATAATGATAATACTACATTTGTACAACTAACGAAAAGAAAGAGTAAGAGGATAGCGAGACATACGAGGGGCGGTCAATAGGTTTTGCAATTCGAATATAAGAAAACGAGATATAGGACATTTTTTTTATTATTTTTCAATATAACTACCCCCGACTTCAATGCACTTGAGCCACTTGTCCTAGAGGCTTCGAATTCCCGACAACCAGAAATCTCCCGACTGCTGTTCAATCCACTCTTGGACGGGGAGCTGGACATCTTCATCGTCCCCAAACCGGAGTCCACGCAGTGCAGCCTTAAGCTGGCGAAAGAAAAGTAGTCGCTAGGAGCCAGATCTGGAGTGTAGGGGAAATGGTTGAGCTCATCGAATCCGTACTCCCGGAGGGCAGCTTGTGCAACTCTGTCCTTGTGGACAGGGGTATTGTCGTGAAGGAGCAGGACACTGCGTGTCAACTTGCCGCGTCGCTTCTGACGGATGCACTTTTTCAACCCATCCAGTTCCTCGGCTTAATATTGGCCTGTGATGGTCCTTCCACGAGGCGCATAGTCCATCATCAACACTCCCTCAGAATCCCAGAACATGGTAACCATGATCTTTCCGGCTGAGGGTTAGGTCCGGAACTTGATGGAGGTCGGAAAGCCCCTGTACTTCCAGGCCATGCTTTCGAGCTTGGTCTCATTCCCAGTGATGGACCCACCTTTCATCACCTGTCACTATGCGTGACCCGAATCCCGCCGGGTCTTGGTTGTACAGGAGCAGCACCTCCTCTGAACTTTGATGAAGTTGAAGTCGATCATATGGCGTGAGGTTTCGTGAGGTTTCTAGGAACCTAACGGGCAGACACCTTGGTCATGGCCAAATTGTCGTGGATGATGTTGATAACACTTCCATGTTATATTCCAACTTCTCACTCGATTTCTTCGACCTTTACCCGTCGATTTTCGAGAATCATCCTCTCCACACGGGCCACATTGTCCTTGTTGGTCACGTTTGACGGGCCTCTTGGACGGGGGTCATCCTCAAAGGACTCACATGGCAGAACTCCCTATTCCAGAGAGCAATGGTTGCATAGGAAGGGGCGGTATCGGTGTATAGTCCAACCATGCGTTTATGGATCTCTTTTGCATTCTTGCCTTCTTGGTCAAAGGTTTGATCACTGCGTGGTGCTCAACCTTCTCCCTTGTTGAAAAATTTGTGACTGACGATCTGCGATAAGCTACTGCTTCTTAAATAGACGAAGAAGGAGCGTGCGTCTGCAGGTCCTAAGTTGTCATAACTAGTTAGTCCTAACCCCCCCACAAACAGCCATCCCCCTTTCTCTGTTTCGCCCTACCAATTCGCAAAACATATTGACCGACCCTCGTATGTATAATGGCAGCATATACATACCTCCTCCCTTGCTAGAAAATTTTGTGGTTCTCAGCCCCGCTTAACATCCTTTTACGGTAAGTGGCACTTTGGCACAATCCACGGATCCTCTTAAAAAGAGGCCTCCATCAGAGAGGCGATACTAATTTAATAACCTGAATGAAGGTCGACCGATATCGGCCAAACGAGAAGTTAGTTTACAAAATATGAAAACAAATTACAAATATAAAGAAAATTAATGGGCCTAAAACAAATTTATAGCACATTTCATTACTTCAAAATGTAGGAGGTGTGTAGTATAATGGAAGTTTCCAGACATACGAACACCAAACCTCGCGAATAGAAAGATCGGAGTTCTTCTTAATTAGGATTTTGCCACATAATCTCCCTCCGGTGGTTTGTAAGTTCCAGTTCTTGACGATTTTTGCTTTATTTTAATGAATTTTTACTAGATTATCGTCGATTTGTTTTATTGTTGAAGGATTTTGCTGCTTTTTTCGTATTTTCTGCAAGATTCTTATTTTTATTGGACTTTGTTAGCTCTGTTAATTGAGGCTAGATCTTGCTGGCTTTCGAGAGGGTTTGCTGGGTTACTGGTAAGTAGAGAGGTTTATTCTGTCAGGGTTTCGAGGGTTGGCTAGTTCGGTTTCGCCTGGTTTCTTTAAAAGATAGAAGGTATTAAACCCTATCAGAATGGAACCTGAAGAGTACTAGTTTGAAAAGTGGTATAGGAAAAAGAAGGATGTGGGTGGTAAGCTACTCGATTGATTGTTAACATTTGGGAGGTAATTGGGAGTACAAAGAACGACAGTTAAATGCTTTTTTCTTTAAGGTGTGTGAGCATCATTTAATTATATATATACAACCTCCGAATTTGTTTTTATAATTTTAACTGAAGAAATAAACATTTCAGCCTCATCAAATATTTGTCTATCAGTTCAAGTCTAATTAGTTGCATTTATTCAGAAATTTTAAAATAAATGAACGACATTTCAAAAAGGTCAGCATCTATCAATTCAAAATTTTAAGTCACAGTTATATCTATTTATGTATCTATTTATCTTCTAGGCAGTTCCCAGAGAAGATATTCAGTATTCAACTGTGTTGCCCGAGTCTGCAAGTTTCTTTTCTCTCCGCCTTGCCGCCCTTCTCTAATGAACACTTGATGCCGCTCCTAATAAATTAAATTATTGCCTAAAAGAAGCGTTCCGTCGTTGTTGCAAATAAAGATCCAAGTAGTCAGCGATTTTTAATAATTCATATTGAGAATATTTGTAAAATCAAGATGAAATCTTGTGCCATCATTCATTGTTCATGTGGTAGTTGCAGCTAGTGAAAGTATGACTGCACGAGCGAAATATTATTTACAAAGACATTGAAACGTATAATAACGCAAATTGAATGTAAAAAATGGCTTTAGAATTGTTATAAAACCATAAAAACCAGGTTATATACTCGGGAGAGAAGAGTTTGAAATCGGATAAATCGAAATATTTTAGCCAAGCTTTTTCATGTCTTGGCGCAAACTTGAATGTCGAGAGAGTTGGAAGAGTGAAATCAAAGGGAACTCAAAAAGGGAAAAACGAGAAGAGAAATCGAAAAGGTGGAAAGGAAGAGATGGGGGTAGTCTTCGGGTGAAATTACAAGGAAAAATCTTCTGTGATAGTCAAAAAGCGATCCTTTCATTTTCACCAAGTGGCAGACAGAGTGGGTTAAATGGTAATGGAAGTTCAAAAGTGGAAATGTTGTGATAGACGGGTGGAGATAATAACTTTCCTTCTAGTATCTTGTACCTCTCATTCAATCTTTTTTTGACAATATTTCTTCTTACTCTTTTTTCCCAACAACTTCCATTTTCGTCCGTCCTTTACTATCAATTTTGACTGACGGATTTCCCGTCTTTTGTGCGAGACGAGAAAGTCACCTCACTAGAGGAATGTCCCAAAGGCAGGTATTTCTCCTTTATTCATTTGTATTTATTTAATTCTCTCCTTGGAACGCGATTCCATGTGTCTCTATTTTCGTCTTTGTAAATATAGGAATGCATTATTTCCATTCATCGCCGTATTTGACTTGTCACACTATCAGGAAATTCCATTATTTTCACGTGTATTGATAATCAGATTTCTTTTTCTCTCTTTCTGTTTATATATCTTTAGTTTGGTGATCGCAATGGTCAGGCTGATTAATAAAATGTGTAGGGGAATCGTCACTCCCCCATTCGCTCGTGGTGGAGTCACGAGGCGGTTACCGCAAAGAAATCCGGCTCCAGGCACCGTCTGTTCAAGCGCGTAACCGCAGCGCCGCACCACTCGGCGCGGTGAAAGACCGAAAGGTTAAAATGCAAGATCTCCTCCAGGAGAGTGTGATTCAATTTTACGTCAAGTAAGAAACTGGAGACGTGTTTCTCCCAAGCTCGAAGGCTAACGAGGAGCCGATGTAAGACTTGGTGAGAAAAACCGTTTGGCATAAGAACCCTCCTGGGCCCATCCTCAAACCCCTTCCCTTCTTACCACTCCCCCAGTGGGGTGAAAATGTATAAATAAGGAACACTGAGGAAAATCGTGGTAGAATACGTCAGTCTCCAGGTGACAAAGTCCTCGGATTAAGACCGTGCTACCTAGACTGGATTGGTAGTTTACTTGGCTAACCACACAAAGAAGTACCCTGCAAGAGAGGCAGGGCTTCCTACTTTAAGGGGCTAAAATTCAGATCATCCTCGAGCTAGTCCCTGGTTATCAAACCAAACGTTATGTCAACTTCGTTAAGTTCAACTTACTCTGTTCAGAGAGACTCCTTATATCATGGTGCATCTTAAACCCCAGGGGTATTCCTCGTCCTTGAGAAATTAAAGAAAGAAGGAAAAGGCTCCCCCTCGAGCCTGTTATTCGTTGGCCACACCAAACTCATAAGTTAACTTGGTGTAGGAACCAAGTTCAACTTATTCTCGTCAGAGAAATCCCCCTCCGTTATCCTCGCCCTTGAGGAAGATTGGAACTAAGAAGAAGCTCATCCTCAAGCTAGTTCCTGGTTCCCAGAACGACCTTTAAGTTAACTTATTCAAGTTTGAATTATTCTCGTCAGAGAAACCCCCCCTCATCGATCCTTGCCCTTGAGGAAGACTGAAACTCAGAAGAAGCTCATCCTCGAGCTAGTTCCTGGTTACCAAACCGAACTATAAGTAACTTATTCTCGCCAGAGAAATTCCCCTCCGTTATCCTCGCCCTTAAGAAGACCGTCCCCAAGTTCAGTCCTCACCCATGAGGAATTAAGTAACGAAGAAGAAAAGCTCCCCCTCGAGCTCGTTCCTTGGTGGTCACACCGCACTCCAAGTTAACTTGGTTTAAGAACCAAGTTCGACTCACTCTCGCCAGAGAGACCACGACTACCTGGCTGCCGCATAAAGCACCGTACTTGTTCTCGTCCTTGAAGAACACCCCCTGGAATACCGTGTGGACCCCCCAGCTGCTACCCTCGCCAAAAGGACATCGTGATCCTGCCCACCTACATTTGGCAAGGCGGCACGCGTCGTGAGACAATAACATTCCTGAGGTATTTAAAGTCCAGTAGAGTCCGTAACCCTAAATCTTATATATTAATGTGTATAGCGAAATTAACCAATTTTAGAGGGTCAAACTAATTGAATTTATTTTTGTGTATGATAATATGCGGAATATTGCTGTGGTTAATTTTTAAATTTTGTGTATTCAATTAAAATAAAGGAAATTGTGGTGGTAAGAAAAGTGTGTGGACAAAAAACGAATATTGACAAGGTAAAGACTTTAATTGATGCCGATGAAACGGAGTCAGTGATCAAATTAGCTGCTGAGACACATTTAAATAGAGAAGTTATGCGAACTATTCTCGAAAAGGATCTTAATTTAAAGCCATACAAAGGCCAATGTCATCAAGAAATCTCAATGTAAAATAAGCAACGAAGGTTATCAATTTGCCTCAGTGTTAAGGAAATGCGAGATAATTGTCGTGGAATGGCCAGACGATATATTTATATATACGTGGCTGCTTCTCGGTGATTGGCCCAAGCGGATTGAAGACCAAGAGTGAAAGGGAGGAAGGGTTTATCTTACTTTGCGGGGTCCTTTAAACAATTATTTCAGAGTGCAAGTTGGCCAAATTAAAAGGTTGCTGGTATGGGTTGGGATTGTAAAAATAAGGACGATGAATAAAATAATAGTTTACTAATAACAAAAAGAGAGTATATATATTTACATGGAAATTATATTTAAATAGAATGGTTTCTAGACGGGGTTAAAGATCTACACGCGGTCAGGCAGGATTAAGGGATTAAAAGGGTCAGATACAGTTGGTGATTTAAAGGAGGATTTTAACTGGCGCGTGCGCACAAATAATGGAGCAATTGGGATAAGCCCACCATTATGAACAAATTATTTTTATTAGGTTAAGATGAGTTAATTTTTCACCTTTGGCAATTATTTATTATATATTTGTTAATTTATTTATTCTGTAGATAAATTTTTCTTTCCCTCATCGCTATGTTTGACTATTCTTGGGAATGTAAAATTTCCGACACAGAAAAAAGGTACATCGATCAGATACCTGCACGTAAAGAACCACCACATTTCATAACAGAATGTAATACAGATACATTTAAGAGTGAATTTGAATTCAGTGAAATAGTATTGGAAGGATTATCTGAAATTATATAGGGCGTTGAACAAGATATTATCATATTATTACATAATTATTATTATTATGGTCAAATTATGATGAACATAAATTATTTGCCTATAAAATGAATTCGCAGGTTCAATTTGATATAAAAAATGACCTCAGAATAAAAGGTAAAATTACATGAACTTTAATAATATAATTAAATTACAAAAGACGAAAAATCAAATGTAATCTAATTATCGATAAGGATTGACGACGGCTGCACTGAATAGAGTGCCATTGTCAGTGGCACCTTAAGGCAGTTAGAGTCACCTACTTTGAAACACATTACATTTGGTGTATTGATGTGTCACATAAGTGTTTGGAAAAGCAAGAAGGGGTATGTATGACTGTCACAAACTGGGGGAAGGTGACATGCCCATGTTCTTTAACCCCAAAAGTTTATAGACAAGGAAAGAAGAGGCGTCAACTTAAGACGAAAACTTTATTTACAAACGTTTGATAATAAATTGACTTGAAAATGCCGATATATTCCAAGACTAAATTATCAGAGAAAGGACCTAAAAATTAATTACAACTTCGATAGATTGAGCTAAGGAATGGCTTTTTGTAATATGTAAATATATTTAGAATATGGAAGACACAAGAACAAATATGTACACAAAAATAACGCACGTATGATATTCCTATCTATGAGACCACGGAGAAAGAAGGTTGAGCCACAGAGGGAAGCACTCACCGGTAACGTAACTACAATGTACCTACGCGCAATGACCGACCATGTAAATATATATGAAGGCTTATACAAAAATAAGGGGTACTCACGACCACCAATATTACGCCTAGTATGGGCCACACAAAAACAAGGACCCCACACACGGTTTTCCTGCCAAAGATACACGAGAGGTTCAACACTCGCGGTAAACCCACACTAAAATACAAAGGGGGTACAACTCTGCCGGTTGTCTTACACTAAGTCAATCAATCACAATAAGCTTACCTCACGATAACTTTAACTCACGGTAACCTTAACTCATGACAGCCTTAAATCACGATAGCCTTAAATCACGATAGCCTTAAATCACGATAGCCATAAATTACAATAGCCTTAAATAGCAATAGCCTTCCGAAACGCATGAAACCGGAAAATAAGCGCACGAAATCCACTCTGTTCCAGAACACAACTTTCTTCTCCAAGCACGAAAAAATGGTCTGTCTTCTGTGAAGAATGAAGGCCTCGACATTGAATCCCCCGAACAATAACAAATATGGATCGTTCAAAATCCCAATGCTACATCAACATACAATGAAAATTCCCAACTCCAGACATCAAATGCTTCCTTTCATGACAAAAACGCAATAATCTTAATCCAATTTAATATTCAATAAAATAATTAGGAGGGAAACTGGCCGATCAAAGTGAACGAAAATTCTAGAATTCCTTTGGATGACGTCTCAGCCTCAATTAAGCGAACGTAGGTCCCACGATATCACGTCACAGCCCTCGTCAGAAAAAAATGCAAACTATCAGATATTCCGTGTGTGGGGAAAGAAAAGCTGAGTGTGAGGCCGCTAAACTCCAAGTTGAGCAGGCACGTGAAGAAAGAGAAGCCAACCACGACCGTGAAGAAAAGCAGCGGAAGCACGAACTTGAGATCACAAGGTTGGAACTCGAGTTAGCTCGTACCACCGCTAGTCAGGATGCTGTCACGTCTGCGAAAATACCCAAATTGCCCTGCTTCATCGATGAGAAGGATGCCATCGATAGTTACTTTCTACGATTTGAGAGATTTGCCAGGCAGAAAGGATGACATGAAGACCAATGGGGCCCCGCTTTAAGTGCATTGTTGACTGGAAGGGCATTAGAGACATATTCAAGAATGCCCGAGGAAGATGCGGCACAATATAATTTGCTTAAATCCGCCATATTCGTAAGGTATGATTTAACAGAGGATGGCTACCGGAAAAAATTCCGTAGTGCGAAGCCTGAGACCTGCGAATGTCCGGATCAGTTCATCGATCGGGTACGGAACTATGTAATGAAGTGGATAGGGCTATCAAATACTGGCGAGAGCTTTGAGGCGCTGGCAAATTTGTTTATCAAGGAGCAGTTCATGGACACAGTATCACAGGACCTTGCGATTCATTTGCGAGAGCGGAATACAAAAACGCTTCAAAGCATTGGAAACATGGCTGCGCAGTACTTGACGGCACACCATGAAACTCTATCATCCTCTCGGCCGAAGTCACTTTCTCACATGGATTCTTCTTCTGACCAAGGATCCTTGACCCACCGAAAAAGGTGACCGACTGCACCATCTCGCAGAGACCAGCGCAAAAGTGTTTTTGATGCGGTAAACCAGGGCACGCAACAAGAGAGTGTTGTTCTAATCCTATCTCCCCCCAGCCGGCAATCAAGTGTTTCAAATGTGGCAAGCCTGGCCACAGAATACAAAATTGCAAGGGAGGGACGGTAAATATCGCAACAACCGTTCAAAGGGTCACTGAGAGCCATCCACAGAAATGTCCGCATTATGCGCCATAGCAAACGAGGAATACGCTGAGGAAGCTACCTCAGAGGAGATCGAGTCTTTTGTGAAAGACAACAAGCTACTTCTACCTAACAGTGAGTTTGTGCCATACTTGGACGCGTGTTTCGTGAGTAGGAGAGGGATTTCCATGCCTGTAACTATGGGAAGAGTTGGAAATCAACTGGTCGACACACTAAGAGATACAAGCTGCAGTGGTATCATAGTGAAGAAATCCCTTGTGTCAGACAACCAGCTCACAGGAAAAATCACTGCATTGAGGTTTGTTGACGGCACGTTAAAAAAAGCCTAACTAGCCAAGATCCACATTAAAACCTCCTACTTAACCAGTGAAGTGGATGCAGTATGCATAGAGAACTCCATATGTGAGCTGGTGATTGGAAATGTCCCCGGGACTCTCCCTGCGGATAGTCCTAACCTTAAATGCCAGGAGGAGATGGAGCCTTATACGCCTAAGCCATCCAGCTCTACCAGCAGACGCGCTTAAAGGAGCACCAGTTTATTCTCCAGCGCCCACGCTGAGAAGCCAGCAAGCGCAAGAAGCATCTCAAAGACTTCAACGTTCGATAGGAGGTCGAGCGCAAGAACCGACTCCTCAAACGCAAGGAGCAGAGGCGCAAGGAACGGCGCAAAGCCTTCTATCGCCAGAAGGCGGAAGAGGAGCAGTGCCTGCGTGATGAATAACTAAAGAAGCACCACGAAGAGGAAGAGAGGAAGAAGTTGGAACTCTCAAAAGAGGAGGAAGTGCGATTAATCCGTCTGAAGGTTATGGCGTGGCGCGATAAGAAAAAGGCAAAGATGGACACGTGGCGTATCAAGGACGAAGAGCGAGAGCCTCTGTTGGAGCGCCTGTCGAGCCGAGACATCCGGTCCATGGATCCGCCCAAGGAGAAGCCCCCACCGCCCCGCAACAGCAACGATCGCTATAGAAGTGATGGACGAGGCACCTCGGCAAAGGGTTCTCCCCGCAGAATCAACGAGAGAGAAGGAGATGACTGGCGTAGTCCCCCCCCCAGTGCGACTCGTGGGCGCAAGCCTCTTGCGACATTGGCAGAGGTCCTTGGGATTAAGGCTTTGGACGTGGGCCACGATAATTTAATAGTGGTCCTCCAGGCAAACATCAGAAATGAGGACGTAACCGGAGTTCCGATTGGCGAGAGAGCAGAGGGCAACGTGACTGCGAACCTCGGCGAAAGGACGACCGCCGAGGACCTTCTTAAAGCGGACGAAGCGACCACATGGGCAAGATTGGAGCCTGTAGGCGAGCAAAGAAGGACGGTTTTTGCAGTCAGCCGAAGAAGACTTCTAATGCCTGGCGGGTCGACGGGCATGGGTCATAACCCGCCGATCAGGATCCAACGTGTGTGTCTGGGATAAATTTTATTAGTAAATTTATTCTCAGTGAGGGGAATATGTAACACACGTAATATCTGATAATTTCCCTTTATTTTCTGACAAGGGATGAGACGTGATATCGTCAGCGTGGGGTTGACTTTAGGGCTATTTATTTTGACCAGGCCGGAAAGGTGCGGAATGGAAATAAGAGATGATTTCAATTGATTAATAAGGTCATATTCTGCTTTAAGAAGGAGGGCACCAACAAGAAAATGGAATTCCTTGAGTACTTGGTGGCTGTATGAAGAGTATCATTCCTTTTAACTCATAAACAGCAGCTCTGTATCGGGTCGGGTAAATGCTATGGACAGTCAGGAAAAGATCTCAGCGCGCGAATAAAAGAGCATCAATCCAATGTCCGCCGTTGCAGTGAGCACACCCCTTAATTTCCCTAATGTCTCCCTTTCTCATCATGTCCCTAAATAGAACAGTGCCAAAATCCCCTTGTTTCCAATATTTATGCATTTAGAAAGATTTTTAAATGATTTTGTAGCGAATATCTCGCGAATTTTAATAAAAAAGTGCTTTATTTGCTACTGACCCTTGTATTTCTAACTTTATTTGATCCTAAAATAGTAAAAATTTCGCCTAATTGAAACCGTTTTCTTTAATCTATTAAATAAGATGAATCTTCACGCCTGTTTTCCCCTCTCTGAAAGCGGCCGGTTTAATGAAGGCGAAAGACCTCGGAAGCTTATTTTTCTTTTCCTTTGCCTACTTTACATAATCTTCCGTGATAAGAAGGTTATGAAACAAATAAAGTTTATATTAAACAAAAATTATTTACAAAACATGCTAGTTCAAATGCCAGTATGATCAATCGAATTTCTTTCAATAATTGTCGTTAAAATCAATCTTTCACAGAAAACCATTATACCTACCTGCCCTCGGAGACAGGTACTCTAAGACCGCATGGACAAGTATGTGAGAAAAAATTGTGTACAGCTATTTAAAATAACAATTTATCTGTATCATACACAACAGAAAACTTTTATTGCAGAAAGATACTACCAAAACAGTATCCTATAACTAAAAACTGTGTATTAATGTTTTATGTGGCAACTTCGGTTGGTGACAACTACAGGACAATGTTTATAATACTAAGCCTTCATGATGGTATGTCAAAGCGACTCTAGTAATGTAATAATGGGAGCTGCAAGTGGGGAACTTGCTACAGAGAAGAAATATGTATCGTTCAATTTTTCAAGTAAATATCCTATAAACTGCAGCCCATCTGTGAACTTGTTAGAAATGCAAAATTGAGGCAAATTGGATGGATGACATGGTAGAAGTTCGGGTGAAATGGATGAAACCAAGAAAATGGAAGTGAAGTAAAATTGTTTAATTGGGAGTAGAATAAACATCCATATCTTTCTTCCATAGTCCACAATCCTATTAATTATGAACGCCTCCTCTGTGTGCCAACACAACATTCATAACAAGCTCCAAACCGGTCTACATAAAATTCACTCAACAAGATTGTATAGATTTGCTTGACGCATCCTGGAAATGGGTCAAGGGACCGCCCGATCTCAAAGGCAGGCCAATTTTAAAGCTCTGAAAAATGGCTTATTTAAATGCGGAAACATGGATAGGTAGAAATCATCTAGGGTGAATGTGTTTAGATGTATGAGTGAGTGTGTACAAGAGTTCGTACATCAGCCTATCCTCAACAAGTTTACTACTCCGCATCAATTTCTCCCATTTACACACACACACACACAAATACATAGAACCTCAACCCATCCTGTAGAGTTCATATATGGACGCGCATTCATAATCTTTTCCACCATCTCTCTTTCTCTCTCTCTCCCTTAATTCAATTAAACCATAATTAACGACCATTATTTTGCACACTATAGAAAATTTGACAGTATAACTTAAGTGTATATTTACCCACCACCGCCCATTTTATCGGTATCTTCCATATCCCCTTTGTCTACATGACTATTCATCATCTTCCGCACCTAAGTCCAGCCATATATTGTCCATAAATTCCAGATATGTAGTGCATCCTCTCTCTCTTACCAATATTTGCCCTACAACGAGATAAATCTCCTCAGACCACATCCATGTGCAACAAATATTTCATTTCATTACACTTTTTCACCTTTGCTTACATTTCTATTTATAGCTTTTCAGGTGATTCCCGGAAATTTCAAATAGGTGATATTTACTATCGTCCAAAACTAGAGAACAACATGCCAAAATATACATTTCCTTAGAGATACTCGTTTAATCCCCATAAAAATTTCACCGCATATTCTTATAATTAGCCCTCAGATAGTGTACTAATTACATTTTATATAATTACGGCTAAAAAAGGTTATGAGGAAATTAATGTGTATGTGGAGAATAGAGGCAGCCAAAACTAAAGAAAGATATCCTTGCATCATCAAACAATATTTCCCTTCCTGCCCCATCCTAACCACCATTGAAAGAGCTTATTAATATCTGTAATGTTCTCCTTAAGATAAGGTTAGTTCGAATATTAACTTAGATACATGTTCCTCCATTGTATTCACATTAACATAATAAATAATTGAATTAATAGAGCTCGATTAACTGTAAATGAGTTAAGGTCAAAGCTGTTGGAACAAATGAAGTAACGAGGCGTTAATCTTTCCATGGTCTAAATTAGAACTGATTTTATCATGCATAAGAGAGGGAGAATATTCGTCGCTGGAAACAGGTATTTTTGTGTTGTCGTTGGTAATGTCATTACATCTTGTTTAAAATGGAAAGTTAATTATTCGTTAATATTAACACTTATGTAATTTAAATTACTAAAGATAACTATGTCCGTCTCAATATATTCATTTATCGGAACATTTAAGCGACGTCTCTCTGCCTTATCTATACGGCTATATCTATTTCTTATATCCTTTTGCACGATCATTAATTTAATTAGAAGATAATAAAAAACTTCGCAGTAGGGGATGAAAACGCTCAGATTAGATAGGCAAATTGCATCAGATTACTTGAGTATTTCCAGAAGCGAGGATTATTATTTCATAATCTCCTCCACATTTTATCTCGACGACATTTTCCTCTGCTTCTCTTTCCGAAGAGCAAATGAGGGCACGACTCTTGTTTACTATCGCCTCCGAGAATGAACGAAGAAGAACGGATTCTTTATTCTCGGCTAAATTAGATCGGAAAGAACAATGTCATAGTTCCATAAATACAAAGAAAGAGGTCTTTAGTCTTTTTATTACCTGATTATCTGCTGAGCAGTGAATATTTGGTTCTCTGTTGCAGGTGATACATCATACCCATATTTCTGTCAAAAACTACTTGAGGACCAAGGAACTACTTTCTTTTATCCTTCTGACTGAAGTGGCTCATATACTTATTACTTTCTGGCGAAAATACAATTTTATTATCTTAAACTCGGCATTGAATGGTTAGGCCTTTGTTGACCAAAGGCAAATTGGAGGAGGACAAGTAGGGGCCCTCTTGGGGATGAGCCTCCCCAGCATTCTCCGCTCGGCCTTCTTCAGCTGTATAACTGCAACATTTCACTTACCCTAACTCAACCACCTCAACAAGGTCTTTCCAAACTGTTCTAAGGAGAGATGCCTCCGTTGGTTCACCGCTATTCTTACTTTGCAAAATTCTTGCCAGGTAGACAGACAAATGTCTACCTCGATATCTCATTGAAATCCTGGTTTGAGTCAAGGTCCGTTGCCATAGGGATGGATCAGACGGAGGTAGAGATTTAACCTTCAATTTCAGGTGGTTTTGAGGTTCATAGCAACGGTTTGGAATTGTGGTACTCGTTGCTACGGGGTCTCGTGTGTATCAATGGCAGCCATGCTGCAGGTGACATAGCGGTTCTTGCGTGCCCTCTCAACCCCAATTCCAGCAGAGGAATAGGAATTGTGGATGTTAAGCAACTTAAATAGAATCCAGCACCTCACTCCAGCACACTATATGTAGTCTTCATATTTAGACTACTTTCCCTAACTTCACCATTTCTTTCAACATTTCTTACAAACATTCGGGTGTAGATGGCCACTCGCGCTGGTTACTGGGGCTTAATATTAATAATAATATTTGCTCGCGGTCTACCTTCAATTCTTACTAATAACTATTGAGAGAGAGAGAACAAAGGGAATAACTGCGGCCATTACCATGGTTACCAAAGACCTAAGGAAATAAAGCTTGAGTGACGTCATGAAACCCACGTTTTCACCATCTTCGGTGAGTGTATTTTTTCGATGGAAAATCTTAAACCCGGCTCGGGCAGAAAGAGTGGCAATAGTGCATAATCTTGCAAACCCATGAATTAGTAATCTCTATGAGGGCTGTTTAAAGGCCTGAATCGTTAAAGGAAAGAATAATGGAATTTAGGAAGTCTTCTTTAAGTAAGGATAATGCGAATGAGCAAGAATACGCTCTTAGGAGGTGATCTAAATTGCTCGATTACTAACTATACGATTTTGTTAATAGTTACAGTCCTCGTTGATAATCAATTATTGTAGCAAGTTAGGTCGGATAACAGTTTCAAATGAGGGTGGATTTATTTCTTTTCTTTTAGTGAATAAACAATGGGAATTCGGTACCAGAGAGGAGGCGAGCGTTGGTGAAATCATGAGTCAGTGAGATCAACTCCAGGGGAGGAATGTGTTTGTCGACCACACTCTGATGAGTGGTAGGATCGCAAGTTCCTCCCCTCATATAGTGCAGCTCTGTCGCCCTCGGGAGGAGCTTCGGTGCGTTGTCCAGTGCCAACGGGGTACACCACAAGACGTCAAGAGCAGGATTCGGAAGTAATTATTGGGTGGGTAATTCGTATTTAAATATGTGTTTGCTCTCAGGTACGAACTTCTTAATGGCGATTTCCATTCCATTCTTTATCGTATTAACCTTTTGTAACTAGTCTTTGATATCCTTTTTATCTATCTCTTCCGTTCGTCGATTTTTCCACTTTATTTGTGTATTGAGAATAATTTCTCTCGTTGGTTTCACCAGATTCCTCCGGTGATTTTTTTCCACCATTATTCCCCACCGTTTGACGCCTATATCAGTGATATGTATATTTTAAAGATGTATCCGAACCACGGCCGTTAAGTAGCATGCACCAGAGTGTCAACAAAAATATGTTCTCCCATCCAATAATGAACCATACTTAGTGTTGTTTATCTTTATTAACAGTTTAAAAAGAAGTTCTCACCTAGAAAGTAGCTCAATTAAGACGAGATAAACAAATAAAAAGTGAGAGGGTCGAATCCCCCTTCAGAACAGAAAGAAAAATGTTAACACCAAATTTCGCCTTTTCTGTGGAGAACAGAATTCCCTGAGTCGAGACAGGATGGCCATGAGGTAGATTAAAGAGTTTAAAGGACTCAAAGAAAATTAAATGACTCTAAAGGACTTTAGAGGATCTACGAGGATATAATCGGCGTTCTAAGGACAACACGAAATATTACGACGTTCCTTTTTAATGAATAGATATCTAAGGCCTTTTCTTTCTACCATTAATTTGGGGTTATTTTAATTAAAAAAACGATAAAGATCTTCTTCTTAAGGGAATAGGGAAAATGCAATAACAAAGAGGCTAGATTAGGGCCAGAAGGAAGAGTGGGTAGAGGGTATGTATCCCTGTCAGAGTTATGTGAAAAGGTTCGTAATGGAGGGGGCGACCCCTTGCTAACTGAAAATATGCGGACGCTCCACAATCAATGTAGCGAAAGGATTCACTAAACAAAGTAGCGATGGTACCATATTTAACTGAAATTATAGGGGTGTTAAGATAGTTACTTGGTGGGAATTAAATGAAAGTATTTTTAGGAAGGAAGGGGCAGAAATTGGGGAGGTTAATGTTCGAAAAAGTCCGTAGCCAAAGTAACCAATGTAGCTAAAGTAGTCAGAGTAGTATAATAGCCAATAAAGCTATGGTAGCCTAAATAAAGGAAATAATATTAAGTTAAGGGGTTTGTTGGGGTGCCTAGGAGAATTAAGTAAATCTGTTATTCGATATATCGCCTAATAACAAATAATCGATTGATTCCTATCAGTGAAAGTTCCGCTCATCAGAGTAAGCTCAGGAATCTTAAAATCATGAATCAAAAGTTGATTTGGAATTAATTAAAGTTGAAGAACCTTTAAGAAACATTGTAGCAGAATGCACCTTTTGATCACTCCACACCTGACACCACTTTTGTCGTGGTATACCTTGTGGTTGGGATATACTTCTTTGATGACGTAGGCTTTTTTTCTAAGAGTGCTAATTTTGTTGTTTTAAGGAAGAGCCACTTCAAACACGTAAGGATATAAAGAAACGCACAGGAATTCCCCAAATAAACTTATATTTTAAATTTAACAATTTACCACGCAAAAACAAAACATGAACCACAGAAATATTATGAATTTTAAAATATACAAAAAGACTTCAATAATTTCTCCGTATGGCATTTTAACTTGACCTACTTGACATTATACTGATGGTTGACCCACTGCTCACTTCAATTTAAAAAAGAAACAAAATGCTTCGGCCTTTACTAGCCGCAACTACCTTTGTGGATACCCATTGGAACGGGTTTACGTCTGACCTTGAACTCAATGAGCACTTTACCTCGGGAATGTTATTGTCCCCAAGACGCGTGCCGACCCGCCAAATGGAGGTTGCAGACGAAAAACTTGAAAGCCACCACTGATTTTTGCAAGTGTGGCAGCTAGGGGCCACACGGTATTCAATGGGCGGGGGGAGAGTGTCTTCAAGGGAGAGAACAATCACGGTGCTTTAGGAGGCACCAGGGTAGGCGGGTTCTCTCTGGCGAGAATAAGTTGAACTAGGTTCTTAAACCAAGTTAACTTAGAGTTTGGTGTGACCACCTGGTAACGGGCTCGAAGGTGAACTTTTTCTCCCTCGTTACGTAATTCCTCATAGGCGAGGACTGTACGCGGGTGGGTCTTCTTCACGGTCGAGGCTAGAGGAGGGAGGGTTTCTCTGACGAGAATAGGCTGAACTGGAACAAGTTAACTTATTGGTTGGTTTAGTAACCAGAAACTAGCTCGAGGATGAGCTTCTCTTTAGTTCCAGTCTTCCTCAAGGGCGAGGCCTATCTTGGTGTTTTGGGATACACCAGGATAGAAGGAGGAGGGGATTTTCTGACGAGAATAAGTTGAACTTGGTTTTTATACCAAGTTAACTTAGAGTTCGGTGTGCCCACCGAGTAACGGGCTCGAGCGGAACCTTTTTTCTTCCTCTTTTCGTGATTTCTCAAGGGCGAGGACTATCTCTGGGCTTTAGGATGCACCAGGATAGAAGGAGTCTCTCGGACGAGAGGAAGTTCAACTTAAACAAGTTAAGTTAACGTTTGCTTTGATAACCAGGGACTAGCTCGAGGATGAGCTGCTTCTTAGCCCCCTTGGTAGCCCTGCCTCTCTTGCAGGGGACTTCGTAGCCTGGCGACTCATGTATTCTATCTGTCCAGTCTTGGAAGCCTGGCCTCAATCAGGGGGCCTTCGTAGCCTGGAGACTCACGTATTCTACCTGTCCAGTCTTGGTAGCCTAGCCTCAATCCGGGGACTTCGTAGCCTGGAGACTACGTATTCTACCTCGTTTTTCCCACGTGTTTCTTATTTAAACCTCGTCACCCCACTGGGGGTAGGGGTAGGAAGGGGGCTTGTGGATGGGCCGCAGGGGGTTTCTTATTCCAACGGTTTTTCTTAGTCAGTCTTACCTCGGATCTCGCTGTCCTTCGAGTTTGAGAGAAACGCGTCTTCAATTTCTTACTTGAGGTGAAATTGCATGTACTCTCGTAGAGGAGATCTTGCAGTTTAAAACCGTTCGGCTCTTCATAGAAACTAGTGCTGATGAGCTGTGCTTACGAGTTTGCCCTAAGGTGCCAGGCCCTGATGTCTTTGCGGTTACCGTTCCGCGCCTCCACTGAGAGAGAACGGGGGAGTGACGATTCCCCTACAAACACAAATATCTTGATTACCAAATAAAGAGAAATGGAAAATTTGAAGCGGATTCCATGGGTTTGAGCTTATTAAATCATTGACATATAAAGGATTATCTTAGAAAATGCACCAATTGAGAGGATCGTAACGAAGCTCGGTGATATATTTCATGAAGCAGAGTAGCAAACCTTAAAAATTGGCATGCCACAAGGACTTTTATACCATAAATTATAAAATAAAGTCATATGGTCTTTTTGAGGAGGGAAGAAGGGCCTTGTTACTTTTAAAGGAGGTCCATTTAATTCGAATTGCGAGGAGAGTGCTTATGTGGTCGCAGAGGTGGTGAACCATAGCTAAGCAGCAAAGTCAATAGTAATAAATTCTCGTATTAATAGGGCAGAAATTCAATAGAGTCGGAACGGTCGAGAGAGTAATATAGATAGAGACGCTTACTATTTTTAAAAATTGAAATATAATCTTTCGAAAGCCTGATCTTCAATTCCACAGGAAATTGCCATATTTTCCTATCATTTGGCCTTTAAATTAAATATTTATGTAAAGGAATAATAAGAGTTATGTATATATATATATATATATATATATATATATATATATATATATATATATATATATATATATATATATATGTATATGTATGTATATATATAAGTATCGAGGCCAAGGAAATAATAACAAAAGACATCTGGGTTTAGCTTTACCTCTCCGATGTTCTCCGGTAACATAGGAGAACGGGCAAAAGGGTAAATGTTACCAGAGAGATTTCTGACCTTAGCTCAAAAGGCAGGCCCTATGAGGGTGTACTTATAAACAATCCATTCAAAAGTGCACACTGCCGATCTCGTATTACCCCCTCTCCAAGCTAGAAAACAACAAGCGCGGGAGACCAATCTGAGGTCTCACCTTGCGAGTCCCCCCCCCCCCCCTCCACCTCCCCATTACCGCGCGGAAGTAATTTGTGTATATAACAGGTTGACCCGAGTAAACCAGGCTTTTTGTTCGTTCTAACGGAAGAGACAAGTAAGTTACCGGTTGAGAGATTTTTCGAGTTTGATAAGGAAACAGGAAAATCACTGGTAGAAAGTGTTCTGCAAGTTAAATAGAACTTTGCAGTCCTTGTAGGAAACCAGATCGTACCAAGGAAGATCGGCGCCGTTCGAGCCCCATAGATATTGAGTATCAAGCTAGCCAGTTTGAGTACTCCAAATCTTACTCTAAGTGGATAAACCCCAACTCGATATTAAAAATAAAAAGAAGACAACGATTTCATCTCGTCCCGAAGAAAAGTAGAGACTAAGCTTTCGCTTGAGCATTCATCCAACCCAGATCCTTCGTGACGTCACCCGTCAACTCGACAGGCAAGTCGACGAGCGCCATCTAGTGAACAAACAACCAACTCCGATCAATATCTCCGAGGATAGTCTAACTGGTTGTGGGTATTTAATCTCCATTATCTTATGTAAGTAGAGAATAATCCTGTTGTTTATGTCCCCGTGCATAATAATTAGTTTAGTGGATGTCTGACCAAAGACAACGATATTAACTTAAAAATTGTTCCCCCCGTAAAATTTTATCTCGAAGCGAGCTGCGAGAGCTCACCCAGTAATCCCATTTTCTCTTTTTAAGTGTATTAGATCTGTATTTGTTTTATGTTATTTAGTGAGATGGTTTATGTTCATTAAAGTCTATTTTTTTAGTATACCACTGTTTTAATTATTCTCAAACGAGATAAAGTGGCAATAATTGATAAAGTCAAGAAAGAAACCCCTTTTATTCATTCGTTAAAATAAAAATGAAGATTAGCTGTCTTAGAGGATGATCCTCAAGCGATCACCGATGCATGAACCTACGCCTCATATCAAAGTTTATTTGGTTTATTGAAACTTAATAAAACAAATAAAAAATATATATATATATACATATATATATATACATATATATATATATATATATATATATATATATATATATATATATATATATATATAAGCTCGGCTAAGCTAAGACAATTTCAATTATTTATTATCTGATGATTTTCTTACTTCCGAGAAGATTGTTAGTAAAAATGCGACTAATTGAAGAGCGCTTGACATTTATTTGTGTTTTCGTTCTATTTTGGATAACATTTTATCTTTCAAATGATACGACGAATTGATAGATAACTATTTAATATCTGTCTTTTAACGTTTAAAATATTGGTTTCATTCTAAAGGAATTTATCTCTCTAATGTTTTTAATTATTTAATTCTCTTGGAAATTACTATTTCACCATTCGTACTATCACGCACTTTAATGAATTTTCTGAATAAAAGTGTCGCGTTTTGAAACATTTACTCTTTTTTAAAAACAATTCTTGTTCTTTGAGAAAAATACTATGACGTCATTTGATAATAATTCAATCTTAGTTTTGGACGACCTTTTTTTGTGTGTTTCCAAAATTTTAACTCGCTTTCAGTTCTTGTTTGACGTTCGAAATTTTTTGTCTAAGTAATGGTAGCTTCAGCGTTTGAAAGATTAGTTTCGTTCTTTGTTCCAAGAGCGAAAGAATAGGTTGGGGGCTAGATGACACGTCGTGGTGTCAGAAATGTGAGAGAGATAAAAAATCCTTAAAATTCAAAGTGTTAGGCCGTTGGCGTCAGGATATTTTTCCTACTCGACTTGTTGGATTTCAAGATGGCAGGGGTGGTGAATGAGAATGTGTGAGAGGAAAGTAGAAGTGCAGACGACATAAGAGAATCAAATAAAAACGAAATAAATCGTTTGGAGATAATTCATTCATCTCATCTTCCCCTCTCATTACTTCTCCCCTTCACTCTCATTGTTCAACCATACATTATTTTCTTGCTACAAGCCTCAGTAGGATTAGGGGTTAAGTGGGGTCCTAAAGGCTCGCCTCGTACAAAGAATTTGAGAGTCTACTCTGGTGAACCACGTTTGTGGGATGGAATTCACAGGGTTTTCATATCTCCGAGGCTCTTCAACGCTAAAATAGTGTTAGATTGGTTGTGACTGTTTGAATTCCAGACACCTACTGAGAGTTTTGTACACTCCAGCAGCCTGGTGAGTACTTGTTTCTTTTCAGTCTGCCGCTAACATCCTTTGTTTTCGTAGGTATGGCCAGTGTTCGTACCTGTCAGTCCAAGGAGGGCTATTTAATACTAAAGGAGAATTAGTGTTCGTTAGCTCTTGTCCATTTTTGGAATATTGTTTGTTAGTGAAGGAGTGATGATTATTCATATCCCCGAGTGTTTTGGACCAAGAATAATTAAAATAGTGTTTAGGACCACAAGGCAACCTAGAATGACAAAGTTTCTAAGGATGACAGAGATTTAATATCAAGACTAGAAAATGATTCCAAAGACTTAGAATAAATACCCGCAAGAATTTCACATACTTTACAAAGACGTCTCATAATGCTGATATAACTAATAAAAAAAGCATGCTAGGGATGATCAATGATCAATCACAAGGATGACAGAGGTTGATAAAGATTTTGTGAACAAGCTTACCTTGGTTGGCCTATTAATAACAATGGCTTCTAAGAAAAAGACAAAGAAATATTAATAAATACTGACGAGGATGACAAAGATTGAGTAATAGCAACTTCTAAGATTAAAAGATACTCATGAATAAAAAACGAATGGATGACAAAGTTTTAATAACAATATTGTATCAATGATGAGAAAGGGTTAATAACAGAGAGTGAAAATAATGAAAAAGGATTAGGAATATTGAGAAAGAAGTTACTCTAAAGAAAACCGCTGCATTGATTCTCTGTACAATTTTAGAAGACTCCATTTTAGACCACTAAATACTTTTCCATGATGACTGGGTTTAAAATATGAGCACCCACATAGTAATCTCGTCATAGATTATCATGACCTATGTGAATTACCTTTCACTTGTCCTTACGAAGTACATCTTTTTTTACGACCTTTTCACTAGTCACTATAGTATTTTGCTCTATTACCTAGTGTCGTTTCACTTGCAAATAATTAAAGTAACATAATAATATTTTAACTTAGGCTGAGTTATTAAAATAAGGTTCAGCGAGATTAGGTAGGTTAAGTTATGTTAGTTTAACTAAGCTTTATTTGTTAAATTAGATTTCGTTAGGTTATTATGGGTTGGATAAGGTAAGGTTGCCTAGATTGTGATAGGTTGTTCAGGTTAGTTAGGTTTGCTTAGAGTATGTTAGGTTTGGAGATTGGCCCAATTTAGCTTAAATTTGTTTAGTTAATATAAGAGGAGTAAGTTGTCAGTCGGATGGTTTAGATTTGATAATGTTACATTTGTTTTGGGGAGGCTATTTTTTAGGGGGGTAGGTTCGTATAGTTATGTAAGCTTATGTCGGTTATGTAGGTAAAACTCTAGGATCTAAACCGTTAAGTGACTCTGCGTTTAAATATGGAGTGTTATGGTAGGCTTGCCGAGATTTGGTTCGGTAAGTTTTGTGTAGTAGCTTATAGACCAATAAATTTTAAATTGTGGCAGACATAAAACGTGTGCTATTATTTATGTTGGCGCTTATGCTTATAGCACGATGTGGAATCGAATGAGGTGTCGTTTAATTAATGGTTGCACGGTGTAAGATTTAAATCTCTTTCTCTCTTTTAGCCCCATCTTTCTCAAAGGTGAACAAGAGAAAGAGAATAAGAAAGAGAGAGCGAGAGAGAGAGAGAGCGTGGTCACCACACACCCAACGGAGCTGGTTTTGCATCTCCAATGCGTCTTCCAAACACCAGACCTTGCCCCTATGGCAGTAATTACGCTTTAGAATACGACTCACCTTCGAAATCAGCAAATAAACTTTTAGTTTGTTCAAATGATTCAGACGTATGTAAACACGCGACCTAACTTCGGAATTCTGAATTTAGGTAAGCCACAGTAATTGCATACATGTACAAGGTGTTTATCCTCAATTTGAAGGTTTACATAACAGATTCTCTCACACTCCCTGGCACTATCTCAGCTAAAAATTAATTTATTATAAAAATTTAAAAATATTAACAAGATTAGTGTTAAAAAATAACAATTTCCTCAAAGTAAACACCATCAGTTTCGACCACGTCTTCAAGACAGCTCCTGAATCCGGCGCACGCATTCATCACTTTGTCCTCGGAAGATCTTCCAACACCTCCTTGATCTTGGCCAACAGTTCCTTCTTGATTTTGCAGGCACAATCGTTGGTCCCTTTCTCAACCACACCCTACACATAATAATACATGCGATTCAAAACTGGAGAAGTAGGATGAAAGGAAGTGGTGCTTGTTAATTTGTAGAAATTCTCTGACAACCCCTTCTGAATCTTTCCGGTCGTATGACCTTCGAGCAGCGACTCTCTCCAGCCAAGGTTTGACCACAGACTTCAGCAGCTCTCCTCACTGCAAACTCGCGTTTGCCCCTCAGCCCCGGCGACCACTAACAATTAAGTGCTCTGGAAACCTCACTCAATGCAGAGGCAAAGAAGAGAAGAAAGAATATTAACTTTCTCGTACTTTTTGACCTAACTCTAAATTCATCGCCATTTCTACATTCAAGGAAACATAAACATGCTTAAGTTTTCACTACATTTATTTTTTTATTCCCAATACACCCGTCATATATCTCAAATATTTCTATGTACATACCTAAGACTTTTGTCTCGATATCCATATGCTCTTTCTATGCATTAATCTACTATATTTATTCTAGTACAACGTATTCTCCCCTCTTCTACCTCGAATCGTTGTCAATAAGTTAAATTGCAATTCAGAGGCGAGGACAAATAACATCGAATTAATTCGACACTAAAATAACAAAGATATCTCAGGCGTAGTCCGGCAACTTGAGCAATAATACAGTTGGAGAATTCTAGCGTTAAATCTGACGAAGCTAAAGAGACAAAATCAACGGCCCTTAAATCGTTCGCTACAGACTTCACGTTAAATATGGCAACGAATAATTTCAAAGCGATTTTAACCTCTATGGTTGGACTCTATAAAAGTCCATTTAGGATATAACCTATATGTATACTTATGCAAAATTATACCGTGGATTTGGATGCGAATTTAGTCTTTAAACTATTTAACGTACATTGCACGTTAGTTTTCAGTTTTAGGTACTTAGTAATAATAAATTATAGAGATTCACTTCTTATCTCCCTCTTTTGAATTATTAAATTTGCTCACAAGTTAGGACTACATTTATTAGTTTAGTTCGTAACACCATCGGTGTCTTAGCCAGAAATGTCTACATGAGCAAATAATGAAACTAACATAAAGATCAGCAAGGTAATCGCAATTGAGCCCGAGGGCACTTCGACCATCTTTTGTGAGTGAAGATGGCAGAAATTGTTTGCCTTTTCCTCTCCAACTAACGATCAGGTAGAACCTTCTTCCTCTCGGGGCCAAGAGACCCGAAACGGCTCATGGCCATGTTGTGGATAGAACTAATCTCTTTGACTGGAAAGCGTGGAACAGAAAAGAATAGTGTGTGTGCGTCGTACGCTATAAAGAGTGTAGACGGAAGAGAGGGGTGTTTTGTTGTGCTGTGTGTGACGAATTCACCATTTGGGGCCCAGGCCTCTACGTTCGTCTCTCGCTGGGTTCGAACCAATCCCGCTAAGACGAAATAATTTTTTTTCATTTTGAGGTCTCCTCTGGTGACACCCAGAAAGGGCACAGCCACAGAAATGACAAAACTAACCTACATTAAAAGAGTAACTTCTCCTCCCACCCCCCAAAACTGTAACATATTAACAAAACAAAAAGCGATAAAGACAGGGCGAGAAAAAGGCCCAGTCGGATGCTGTAGCATGTAGAAATTCTAAATAAATGGATAGAGCGTCAGCTGCAATAAAAAGAAGCATGACACCAATGCTTAAATAATATAAGGAAAAGTATGATTCGCCGACTATCGAATCTCAGCCCTGATTCATCTGGGTTAATAGAATAGGGAAGCAGCCTTCGGGGCAAATTGTTTCGTGGCGTCGACGCGAGAGATCTGCCCCACAATTTTGCACTTCATTCTCTTTATCTTTCTATGAACACTCCATTTTCTCACTCCAAGGAGGGTCACTCATGCTTCTGGTTGAGTCTTTTCTAAAATCATTTTTTTCGGGATCCTTGGTTAAGTGCCATTCACTGCCAATTCGCAGTGCCATTTGCGAGCATTCAAAATTCGACTGTCTATTTCTATTTTTCCTTTGTCTAAATAATTTATGGTAATCAATTTTCCTCATTCTATTGCAATTGTCTATTCGATGATTATGAAATTACATTTCTGGTTCCCTTTTTTCAATCCTTCTTCTTTTTTTTCTTCTTAATCCATTTATTTGTTTAATCATTCTTACCCTCATAATGACTCGGTAGAAAGACGAGCAAAGAGATGCAAAATGAAGAAGAAAGAGAAAAGAAATTCCGATGAGAAAACCAAAAATAAGAGACAAATATTGAATTTTGTTTCTTTATTGTAAAAAAGGTTGGAGATAGGCTCTCCTTTCTCAGTAAGTGAAGAGACTCTCTCGAAACAGGTCTCTAACATAATAGTCCTTCCGGGTGAGGAGACTCTCTACCTCTCCACCTAATTTTCTCTCTATTTCTTTCATTCCTTCTCTTTGCGCCTCTTTTTTTCCTGCATCTGCATTTTCCCACTTTAAGTTAAGGGGTTTTCACCCCTTGGAGATAGACGGGGTATTTTTCCCGGTCTGTCCAAACGTCTCTCAATTTATCTCTCCCATTACGAGTATCTCGTATTGTCGGTTGTGGGGTCACTTGTCTTTGGAGCTAACTCTAATTGAGAGTCTGGATACGAATCCGGATCTTTGTGTAACATTCGGTGGCTGTAAATCTTCCTCAAAGGAAAGAAAACAATGGATTTAGCAAGGGATGGATAATCTCACCCTTTCCTCTTCAGCATTTATCTAAAGTATGGGCAAAAAACAGTCTGATCCTTCCGACTATGCTCTTGTTGGGGCCCGTCCCATTATAATATCCTTGCATCTTCAGACAATATTTGCCTTCCTGCCCCATCCTAACCGCCATACAAAGATCTTGTAAATATCTCAGATTTCTCATTAAGATAAGGTTAGTTTGAATATTAACTTGTATACATTTTCCTCCATTGTATTCACATTAACATAATAAATAAATAAACTAATACAGCTTGATTAACTGTGAATAAATTAAGGTCAAAGCTCTTGGAACAAATGAAATAACGAGGCGTTAATCTTTCCATGGCCTAAATCAGACCCGGACTTTGTCATTCATAGGCGAGGGAGAATATTCGTCGCTGGAAACAGATAGTTTTGTAGTGTCGCAGAAAATGTCTATAATTATATCCGGTTTGTTCGATCTCTAAATTTAATCATTCGTTTAGAATTAACACCTATGTAATTTAAATTATTAAGTATAACTATGTCCGTCTCAATATATTCATTTATATGTGGCTATATCTATTTCTCATATCTTTTTGCACGATAATTAATTTAATTAAAAGATAATAAAAAATTTCGTATTAGGGGATGCAAACGCTCAGATTAGATGGGGAAATTGCATCAGATTACCTGAGTATCTCCAGAAGCGAGGATTATTATTTCATAATCTCCTCCACATTTTATCTCGACGACATTTTCCTCTTCTTCTCTTTCCGAAGAGCAAATGAGGGCGCGACTCTTATTTACTATCGCCTCCGACAATAAACGGCGAAGAGCGAATTCTTTATTCTCGGTTAAATGAGATCGGGAAGGAAATGTCTTAGTTGCAAAAATAGGGGGAAAGAGGTGATTAGTCTTTATATTACCTGACTATCTGCTAAGCGGTGAATATTTGGTTCTCTGTTGCAGGCGATACAGAATACTCATATTCCTGTCTACAACTATTTGAGGACCAATGAACTACTTTATTTTATCCTTCTGGCTGAATTGGCTCATATACTTATTAATTTCTGGGGAAAATACAATTTTATTATCTTAAACTTTGCATCAAAAGATTAAGCCTTTGTAGACCGAAGACGAATTGGGGGAGGACAAGTGGGGGCCCTCTTGGGGATGAGCCTCCCCAGCATTCTTCGCTCGGCCTTCTTCAGCTGTATAACTGCAACATTTCACTTACCCTAACTCAACCACCACAACAAGCTCTTTTCAAAATGTTCTAAGGAGAGATGCCTCCGTTAGTTCTTCATTATTCTTACTTTCCTAAATTCCTGCCAGATAGACAGACAAATGTATTCCTCGATATCTCATTGAAATCCGGGTTTGAGTCAAGGTTCGTTGCCATAGGGATGGATCAGACGGAGGTAGAGATTTAACCTTCAATTAGAGGTGGTTTTGAGGTTCATAGCAACGGTTTGGAATTGTGGTACTCGTTGCTACGGGGTCTCGTGTGTAGCAATGGTAGCCATGCTGCAGGTGACATATCGGTTCTTGCGTGCCCCTTCCAATCCCAATTCCAGCAGAGGAATAGGAATTGTTGATGTTAAGCAAGTTAAATAGAATCCAACACTTCGCTCTAGCACACTATAAGTAGTCTTTATATTTAGACTACTTTTCCCACCTTTACCATTTCTTTCTAAATTTCTTACAAACATTTGGGTGTAGATGGACACCGCGCTGGTTAGTCGGGCTTAATATTAATAATAATATTTGCTCACCGTTTACCTTCGCTGCTTACTAATAACTATTGAGAGAGAGAACAAAGGGAATAACTGTGGCCATTACCATGGTAACCAAAGACTTAAGAAAAAAAGCTTGGGTGACGTCATGAATGCCAAGTTTTCACCATCTTCAGATCCCGAGAAGTCAATTTCTCAGCCAGAAACGTTTAAGTGGGTGTATTTTTAGATGGAAAATCTTAAAGCCGGCCAGGGCAGAGAGAGTTGCGATAGTGCATAATCTTGCAAAGCCATCAATTAGTAATCTCTATGAGGGCTGTTTAAAGGCCTAAAGTGGTAAAGTAAAGAAGAAAGTATGTTAAGGAGTCTTCTTTAAGTGAGAAAAATGAGAATAAGCAGAATACCTTCATAGAAGGCGATCTAAATTGCTCGATTACTAACTATACAATTGTGTTAATAGTTTCAGTACTCGTGGATAATCAATTATTGTAGCAGGTTAGGTGGATAACGTTTAAAAATGCTGGAGGATTTATTTTCTTTGGTTTAGCAAATACACAATGTGAACTCGGTACCGGAATTTTGGGACAAAGACGGAACGTGGAGGGAGAAAGACGAGGAGAGCTTTGGTGAATCACGATCAAATCAAGGGGAGGAATATGTGTGCTAACCTTACTTGTTGGTTTCACCGGATTCCTCCAGTGATTTTTTTCACCATTATTCCCCACTCTCTGATGCTCATGTCAGTGGAGAGTATATTTTAACGATGGAACTGAACCACGAGCCATTAAGTAGCATGCACCATAATCAACAAAAATCGTGGGCTTCCTTTCAATTTAACCATACTGAGTGTGGTTTAACTTCACTAACAGTAAAAAAGTGAAGTCTCACCTAAAAGTAGCTCACTTAAGGCGATATAAACAAATGGGAAGTGAGAGGGGTCGAATCCCCCTTCGGGAGGGAAAGAGAATATTTTAGTACCAAATTTCTCCTATTCTGTGGAGAGCTGAATTCTCTGGGTCGAGACAGGATGACCTTCAAAGTCTCCCATAAAGGATTTTAAAGCCTTTAAAGGACTCATAAAGAAAAGTAAATCATCCTACAGAACATGAGAAGAGTCCCAAGGACTTTAAAGGATTTAAGAGAATATTACCTGCGCTCTAAGGACCGCACAAAAGATTACGACGGTCCTTTTTCATCAAAGAATAATCTAGGTCTCTTTTTTATTGCATTAATTTGAGTTTATTTTAATAACAAAACGATAATGACCGTCTTCTTAAGAGGATAGGGAAGAAACAATAACAAAGAGGCGAGAATAAGGCCCTGCGGAAGAGTGAGTAGTGGTTTTATCTAAGTGGCAGAGTTTTAAGAAAAGGTTCGAAATGGAGGAGGCGACTCTTGCTAACTGAAAATATGCGGACGCTCCAGAACCAAGGTAGCGAAAAGATTCACTATACAGAGTAGCGATGGTAACCTATTTAACCGAAATCATAGGGGTATTAAGATGGGTACTTGGTGGGAATTAAATTTAAAAAAATTGTAAGGAAAATGGAGAAATTGAGAGGTAAATTTTCGAAATAGGTCCGTAACCAAAGTATCCAATGTAGCCAAGCTAGCTATAGTAGTATAATAGCCTATAAAGACAGAGTAGCCAAAATAAAGGAAATAATATTAGGTTAAGGTGTTTTGGGGGGTGTTTCGGAGGATTCAGTAAATCTGGTATTCGATTAGTCGCCTAATAACAAACAATTGATTGATTCATATCAGTGAAAGATTGGCTCATAAGATTAAGGTTAGGAATCTGAAAACCATGAATCAACATTCGCCGTTTAATTAATTATAATTAAAGAACATTTGAGAAACTCAGATCTTGATTACCAAATGAAGAGAATTGTAGAAGTCGATGTGGATTTCACGGTTTTAAGCTCATTGCAACATTGACACTTGAGGGGATTATAAGGAGACTCTTATATCATCAATTATAAGATGGGGTCGTGTGGTCTTTTGGGGGCCCTTGTTACATTTAGAGGTAGTCCATTTACTGCGAACTGTGAGCAAAGGAGACTTCAAGTCTTCATGTGGTAACATAGGCAGTGAAACACAGCTAAGCAGAAAAGTCCAATGTAATCAATTCTCGTAATTTAGGCCAGTAATTCAATAGAGTCGGAAGGATCGAGAGAGTGATATAGATAGTCATCAATTTTGTGAGTTTCTAAAAGTTTTTATCTTCGAGATTGATCGACCGAATAAATTTCCAACAGTTGGGAAAAACTAAATACTTAGATCTTTTCGGCTTCAGCAACATAGTCTCATTAAAAATATCACTACAAGCGATCACCTACGACTGTCTTTTCTTAAAGTTGTGGTCTTCATCATGAGACTAACCAACCAAAAAATAACAAAAACAGTTATGTTTGTCTAATTTCCATCATTATTTGAGGCTCTGTCCAGGGGGACGAAATGACCAAGTATTCTCTGTGTTCAGTAGGACATAATTTCATACTTGTTGGTGTTGAATCCCTATTTGACATATTTAGACTAATATAAGTATAATATATGCAGGATATTGAAATTACTAAAGGTACATAGTTTGCTAGAAAAATCAGAGTCTAAAATGTAATAGTAATAAATTAAATTCCATTTAGTTATATATTAATATCTCCCGTGGTTCGAATTTCACGTTAATTTAAACACCATAACAAAGGTTATCAATCGGTGTGAAGTGTTGGCAAAGAGATTACAACAGCACTTCTGCTCCGCCTATTTCATCGAAGATGTTAGGAAGATAAATTGAGAAGATGATCTTAGGTTCTTTGAGAGACGAGATCAAAGGAAATCATATTAAAGTTTTCAAAATGAACTTTGACTTTAAAACCACAAAGAGAACTGAAATATTGTAAGTAAACTGCAAGTTATTTGAGAAAAATGATCCCACAGATAATTGTCAGGTACGGAAGTGGTTGTTGATAGCATAGGTGGGCATTATCGAGATAAATTTTCGCAATAATTTATCGCGATAACGAAATCGGGTTATCAGTTATGTGATATTCTCCCTCCCCCCCCAGCGTTATCGATTCATCGGTATCACATATATTTTTGGTTCCAAACTATCGATAATCGATAATTTCAGTTTTTAGTTCCAGTTTAGCACAGAGGCGAGCCGCTTGTGACTTGGAGGCAGAAACAGGTAGGTCCGAGCTGTGAGGATGATCCTCAAAACCTATGAGGAGATGAAGGAGAGCCTCACCAGGTAAGAAACTAAGAAAAAGTATTCAAAATTTCTTACTATTGTATTATAAAATAACGCTATATATAGTCAATAATCTATATTGTATTATAATTTTGGATTTATCGGTTATCACCTTCTCAGCGATAAATTTATCGCCAGTTATTGATTATCGATTATCGGCGATGAGGTTATCGTTATTGATTTATCGGTTATCGTGATACATTTTTTCGTTATCCCACCCACCTATGATTGATAGATACTGGTTGAAAGGTAGCTGGATTTTTTACGCTCAATTTAACTCAAAAGCATTTTCCCTCTAAAAATAGAGGAGTTTTACTTAATGCTATTAAAAATAACGTAATTTTTATTTGAATGTAAAAAGATGCCATCAATCGCAATCGATTTTACCCTCTAATATCAAGAAGCGAAATCCAACGAGGTCATCACTGTCACAAAGTTCAGGAATAGAGAGTTTTAAAGAAACTAGTGAAGTTAAGGGAGTAGAAAATATGGAATATTATATAGCCTAAAGTGAGCTAGAGAGGAGACTACTTGTTGTCACATAGTGATGGTTAGATAGAAGCACTATTTCACCAATAAGATACGAGGTCCCTCTTCTCCGTCCTATTGTATATATTTCTCCTTGAAGGAAAAATCCTCATTGCATTGGTTAGAAAATTTCAAGAAGATTACCTGCCCTCCCATCCCCAAGATCTATAAGTGCACTAGTCTTTGGCAAATAGTGGGGTACATCTTCGATGTTTGGTAGTCAATCTTAAAATATCCGCCAAAATGACCAGGATTAGGACAACAATCGAGAGAATTGAAACCCGGTTTCAGAAAGCCATTTTAACGAGTTCAGACAAGGCAGATTGAAGAAGCAAACGACAAAGCCTTGTCAGCCACCAACTTGTCATAATCCTTTGGTGGGAAAAAGTGGAAAGGTTAAAGATTATCTTGGGGACAAGAGTCGAGTGGCTAGATTATCTTAATCGCACTCCTTCTCTTCGGAGGTGAGCCTTTTCTTCTTCTGGCGGGACTCAAGGAGTGGAAATTCATTTATCGCCCAGACGACCAAACCAAGGCAGGCAAAGTCCAACGTCAATGAGAGCATTTCCTCCGGAATTCTGAATGAGATCAATTTCTGTCCATTATTTATTTTATTTCATGCGAGTCCAAGCGTTGATTTTGGCCTACACCATGGCTTGTTCGTTTCTCTCTACCAGCTCTATTTTCTATCCTTTCCATTAAAAAATTTAATATCAAATCCACTTGTGTCTTTCCATGTTCCCTCATTATAAACGTCTAATGGCACCATACACCTATTTTCACTTCTCCTAACTTTAACACTTTCGTTTTTCAGACCTTTTTAAATATTTTATGGGAGGAATTCCCACAGTGGTAAACACGTTTGCGGAGTTAGGGTAGGTTGGGTAAATTTTCCTTAGAAAGAATCATTTCCTTCCCCTCGTTGGTCGAAGAACTTTCCATAATTTCATGTCCCAAACTGTTTTCAGACTTTTCATTCCTGCCACAAGGGATTAGTTGTGTTTCAGTTTTCCGCGAAGTTATTCTAGCAAAATTTACACTGGGACTTTTATAAGGTTTAATTAAATGAAGAGAGTGTGAGAGAGGGTGGAAAAGATTAGTAAGTGGGGTCATATATGAATTCTAGAGGATGAATTTCAGGCTCTCTGTAAATGTGTGATGCGTGTGTGTAAAGGATATGACATGCAACCACTTGCTACCAAATATAATTCCTGGCACATTCACTCTAGCTATTTTCCACCTCAGTGTATTTTTCGTTTTCACATCTTTGAAATCACTTCTTAGCCTCTTTGGAAAAAAGAAAATGATGATAATGAAAAACAAAATTCGAAACCAAAATAAACCATTTATCTGAATATCTAAAATTGGTATGTTTTTAAGTCCTCGCAGTCCCCTGACCCCTTTCCTTGGGGCTTCGGAGGCACCCATCCAGTCTCGTTCAGCTGAATATCATGTAGGCCGTTCCGACAGATGTAATAGAAGTTATGTTGTACTGTAATGGCGGCGATCCTAAGTAATCGAATTGTTGAGGAGGGAAAAATATTACGATTGTTTCCTGCGTCTTCTCCTCTCACTAAAATAATTTGCCTTCGCCTTTACTTCATCAGTTTTATCCACCTTTACTTCATCAACTTTGCCCGCACTTCTGCTAAGTGGACAATTATTTATCACAAGCTTAATACCAAAAGTTTTACACTCCTGTTTCACTCTTTTACAATCAGAACTATGACAATTTCACAAAGAAATCATTTAAGCGTTTTAATATTTTTGCGCTCAAACAATTTCACTCCACCCAAATATTTCACAATACGTTCACATCAATACTTTCACACACCATCATCCCTTGACTAACATCATACGAAATTAAGTGAATAAAATTTCTCCAATTCTCAATCCAACAACATATAATTGGTAGAACATTTTTCAAATGTTTGTGTTAAAAGGTTCTCTCAGGTTTTCACCGCTAATTCATTGTTCTCCTTATTCTTTTTACTCTACAACACTTGGTGTTCGATTTATTTATCTCTCCCTCTTCTTATTCTTTGACCACGTTTAGCGTTAAGTTTCTTCTTTACACTCTTTTCTTTTGTCCATTCAATATCAATTCAACAGATTGACGTTCCATTCACTTAAAATTTAAATTCAAATTTACTTTGACATCTTATGCGAATTTCAATTAAAAAATTTCCAATTTTACTCAACTTTCATTTTGTTAATCTTACGCAATCCTTTTGTTAATTGATCGCTACCTTTCTTCCATCAATTTTGACTTGAAACTCATTGTTACCAAGAGGTGTGCGTCACCCTCGTATAAATTGGGGATTGAAGGAGTCTCAAGATGGCGATCGCAATATTTTAAGATCCTGCCTCAAAAGAATAGTGAATCCCACTGCTGAAGATTCTCTTAACCATAAAGAATCCCTGATTAACTTTTCCCAGCCTCCTCTCAAGATAGAAGAAAACTACCGCCTGTAGTGCCTTACGCAAAAGCCACGACCAAATGAAGAGAATTTGTAGGCAACAATACGAACCTGAACCATAGCTGGTTACCCAGGAGCGGTACCATAACGCTGTAGCATAAGGCACCTATACACCTCCGAAGTCCTTCATTCATTTATATCCGCCTTCCTTCAATTCCTAAAGAGAGAAAAGTGAATCATTGAAGATCTAAATTCGCCCGGGTTCTAACGACTGACGGGTGAATTTTACTGTTTAAAACTAGACTTAATACAAATTCCCCACCAGGAAACTATTAACGCCCTAGTAACATGTTACACACATCTCTAAGTTAGCGACACGCTTTTATATTTGTGCGAAAGGCGAAAGATAGTCTTTGGAAGTTTGACGACGCCTTTTAAATGGAAATTGCTCTTAAAATTCTTGTGTAACTTTGAGCCGCGAAACACAAATTAGTTAAAACCTGAAGAAAAATCTAAAAAAAGGGGTTTGAGGGAATATGTATGAGCAGAAACTTCTAAGTTATCAGATCGGGGGAAAGAAAGTGAATTCAAACTGGACAACCACTTACTTTTATACATGGATAACATAAGATATAAATGTAGGCTGTTAAATAAAATTAGGTGAACAAAGTTTGAGAATTTTAATTAACTTAAATATTGTTTCAACGGTTTATTAACAAACAACACCAGAACTTTAGGAATTATATTAATAACTTTAGATTGGGGACAAAATCATTTTACTAATCGAGTTGTTATGAAGGAAATTTTCCTTTTTCTTCTTTTTTCATCATCTCGAGTCTGAAGATTGCAAATGATTATATGATCATGTATACTGAATAAACAGATTAAGAACTAAAAATAACTATCACTAGGCCTGAATAGAGAAGGATTAACTTTTTGATACATTCTCCTTTCTTTCTTCTGTACTACATTGATCACAGATTTTAGGTGCTTTAGTTTGGTACCTGATTTTTCTTTTATCTTTTAGATTGGACTCGCGGCTTCATAGGTTTGTCTGTTATGGTTGTGTCTCTTTTTTCTTCACTGTCTTAGTTTATAAACTTCGATCTTAGTTTGCACGCGTCTTGTTCTATATTTGTTCATTTTTAATAAACTAAGTAATAATAATATATTTTCCTTTACAATTGTAACATTACGACGTGGCATCTTACACTTGAGAACGGTATCTTTCCTTGGCTATTTAAAGTCCGAGTTATTTCTCATCCCCTCCCTTGGGGTCGTCAGTCCATTTGACACCTTTTTCGTTATTTCTTGATTTAATATTTATTCTGTAATTCTTTTGGATGAATTGAAGTTGTAACATACGTACAGAGGTGAGATCGTTGATGTTTTGTTCCCTTTAATAACTGTGTCGTTATTATATAAACTAAATTTATTTTTCACGAAGGACTTTTTTAAAATTATTATGGTAAGAATATAAGAAATATGGATTCTATCCTTTAAAAAAACTGGGTCTTTTTAATTCTTCCACCGTTTTAATATGTTGCTATTTATTAACCATCCCGTTTTGCGTCCATACAAATCTATATGTTACCAAAAGTTTTCCTTAGCTTTCCATTAATCTTAATATCTCTGCTTTATGGATTTGACTCCGGCAGAAAAAGCGAATCCTAATTTTTATTTTTTTCTTGGCTCCATCGACATAAAATTCCATCCTCCATCGATTGATGGCGCTGAAGTCGGTAAAATAGCCTCGCACCAATTCAAGAAATAAAATTAATTATTAGATTACTATATTACTCAATAAATTGCAGGAAGGCAGAACTCTACACATTTAACTGTGAACAAGTAATTTGTCTTCCATAAGAGTGCTCTGAATGCAGAATTTACGAAATGTGTCCATTAATCTTATCCCTCATTACAATATTGAGCTAAAGTTTCTCTCGATCAGGTCTAACGATGGGCTTCTAGAGATATCATTAGGGAGAAGGACTTGCATCAATAGCAGCCTCTCAGGCCTCGAATGGCACACACACGAAGCTCAAATTTGTGTTAAAATAATTTACGCTGAAACATGATATTAAACACCATATGCCACTCCCTCGTTCGAGGAATGTCAAGAACACCGAGAAGCCTAGAGGAACGAGTCATCATTGGCTCTCTATTAGGGTGGATTGAAAAATGGGGGGTTTGCAAAACAATTTTTGAATTTCATTTTCCCACCCTGAACTTTTGATGTACTCAACACCAAAAACTATTGTGTTAAAATTTCAGACTTCTAAATTAATACTTTCAGGTTTCTCAACGCAATTTCAAATTTTGATAAAAAAGCAAAAATATCGGAAACTTCTATTTGTTTTCAAACTTTAAGTTCTCACATCAAGAATTATGTCCTATATTATTTCCATAAGCTTTCTAAAAAATATATTTCCATAAAACTTTACAATTAATACTTCTACTTTAATTTTATTAAATAAAAATGATCCATGAATTACTCGATAAGTTTTTCTTCCTCTTTTCCCTTTGTTTTCATGCAACCTGTAAATTTTTCATCATTATCACTATGAAATAGAAGAAATTGAACAATTTACCGTCGAATATTTAAATTTCCACTATTATTTACTATCCATTGATTTAAAGCAATTAGATTTTTGTAGTATTATTACCTTTCATTACGAAGTCCTTTTTGTTATTAAATGAGCCTATTGTTATCCTGGACTTAATTCTAACAATTATTTAGCCACCCCGTTTGTCTTCTCAACAAACTGCTAGTGACGCTTCTTTGACCAGTTTGATGCATCTCTCAACCGCTTGTGTGTGACAAGGAAACTTCTAAATATCCAATTTAGGTTGTTGACGGATAAATTCTTCAAGTTGATCATCAGAGAGCATTCTCGTCAGCGGAGGTTCGGTCACAACGGCCTGCTGCTAATTAATTAGGTGGATGTAGTCGTTAGCTTCAAAGTTTATGTCCTGGATCTTGAAAGTGCGTATTGATTTTTATCTATAATCTTTTCGTGCTTTCATAATTCTTCTTTATGTGAGTTCCCGTCAATGATTTCCTTCATCTTGCAGCATACTTAGAAAAATGTTTTCCGCATGTGCAAAATAAGCATGCCTTTGAATCACTAGGACAACTATATATTTAATCTGTTTTTCATCCCAGGCAGTGATTGCACTGTCTTGGGGTTTGAGTGCTCCATCTTGCAAAGAAGATTTAGCCTTTATTTCAAACCAGCATGGTGCATACACCTTCAAGATAAACAAGACAATGGAGTTCAGCGTGTCAGAAGGGTCAAAAGTTGAAACATATAAAAGAAGTATCTGATTTGCCGTTGTAAGCCATCGTGCATGCTACATTTTCCAGGATTCTTACGAGCCATTTCATCAGAACATTTACTTTGTGAGATAGAGAGAAGAATATCAAACATATACTTTTGATTGGTGGTCAGATTTACTCTGTCAGCAGAAGGCAAGTTAGTCGGAATTAGCTCGAATTCAACAAAACTTAGTCTCACATTTATCCAGTTGTTTCCCTTTAGGTGCTACAATCCTCAAGATCCCGTAGTTTTCTCATCCAAATTGCTGATGAGATGGCGAAATTGGAGCTCATTTGCATGGAGATGGCAAATAAACCAATGCAGTTGTCTATTAATTTTTTTTTTAACATTCTGATCACTGCTCCCTTTATTCCTGTATTCAGTGCCGTTCCATCGAATCCTACAGCAACGAGTTCTTCAGTTGCGATGTTATTTGCTTCTTAATAGTAGAATAATGCATCACATATAGGTTTTGCAGAACCTCTCTTTATTGTGAGGTGTCCAAGGTATTTCGAACCAGATTCTACTATCATAGAGATGTGCTCTTCAATTATCTTCTTCTTTTGATCAGTTTTCTCCATCGTCTCAATAAAAACTTGACTATCTTTTCTACCATCAAAGTAAAAAGAATATAATGGCTTATCCGATCTAAATTTTTGCTGTAGTTTAGTATGCTCTTTGACATGCTCTCTTCTAACCTTTGACATGTCAACTACTACAGAATTTTCTTTGCCCTTAATTGACGATAAGTCCTTAAGGATTGAACTTTTTATTAAAGCTGCAGCTTGATCAGACACACCAGTGTGGTCACACGCCAACGCAAATTCTAGCAATTTTTTCGTTTAGATTGAGTCTACTATTCTTTTCGTTTCAAGGATAAGGGATTCTCATTGTTACTACCCTAGTCAGCAGATTCTGTTTCTGTGCTGGATGAAAGAAGAATCACCTCAATATTATCTGTCGAAGTAGATGGTTGATTTAAGAGACAATAATCACGATTCTTGATTACTGCAATCTGAATATTTTTCTTTAATTAAATTTGATCGATATTACCTATTTTCATTTTCTTAGTTGTTCATTGGTCTTCCAGAAACGTTTGCTCCAATGGCGGCACCTTTTCTTCGGTAAAAGAAGAGTTTTCAAAGCTATCTCATTTACAACATTAAATATCAAACATTTGTTCTGCATTCTTTGTAAAATCGTCACATTTCTGTTTGAATGTCACATTTTCATGTTGATATTCCTCATTAGAGCCTGGTATTTTGAATAATAATTTGAAATTCTTTTTTAACTGCCTCTATTGACACACAAGGGATTTATGCCGTTTTCAAATCGAAATTAACTTATCCGCTACTAATGGGTTAATTTGTTTAATTGGTTGGTCTTTTATATTACGGTCCTTTTCTTTTTCTCGCTTAAATAAACATATTATAATACATTTTTTTAAGTTGGCAACACTCGATCAGTAATCGCACAGGGTGCGCCAAACAAAGGATTTTCAATTTCATGATGCGTTCTAGGTTTAAATGGCATAATCAAATATTGTTTTAATTTTTTTCTTACATATTTTTTAGCCCCGAAATATAATAAAACGTGAATAATTTTTTATTGAATACTATAAATAACTGTTCGTAAATACAAAGAGAAGAATATAATGAAAACAATAGACACTAGACAGAGCCACACACACACACCCAGATCCAATCTCAACGATATCCTCCGCACTACTAAAACATATTTGTCACAGATGCCGCTATATTATGTCATTGTGGAACCTGTAAATATCAATCGATTACTTTCAAATTTCGTTTACTTGTTCTTTAAAATACAATAATTATTTTTTTGGAGGTATCGATTCAAAATCCGAATTTAATTTTCAGTTATAATCCAGGAAAGACAAAATTTAGTTGATAATCGCATATTTCCAATTTTCACTGGCGTTGAGGAACCTTCAAAAATTATCATATCAAAAGATCTTTTTAAGAGGTTTAATTTGACAGATAGCCCCTTAAAAAAATCGTGGTGGGAAAATAAATTTCAGACAAAATGTTTTTCGCTTCACCCTACTCTCTATGTAGAATCAAGCATCTCTAAGTCATACGCTTGGAAACCAGGTACACACCAGGTTTTAAAAGATTCTGGTTATTACTCGTGCGAGTTCTTAAACAGAAATCCCCCAACACCAAAGAAAAATAAAGGGAAGTACAGACTTTATGTGCATAATACAAATTCTTGTGACCCAAATAGCCACAGACCTTTAGGGCTACTAATTAATTCTTTTATCATGAGAACCAAAAGGATGGTACTCATTATTTATGGTAGGTATAATCCAAAATCTCTCTGTGAATAGCAACTCCTAAGATATGTCAACTCTATAGTCATTATAATGCCATTTATTGATGGTTGCATCTAATATTTCAAACAATTGTATTAAAATTAAAATATATTGAGGAAATTTTAAATAGGTACATTGAATCTAGACAATGTATAATTACTGCATTGAAAAATAAGTAGAATCACACTCCTATATCTATACCTTATGTAATAAATTTATTAAATGATCATTTATCAAAAGGATTTACATGTTCACGGTGAACGATGAGAGTGTAGTCATTTGTTTTCAGTCTTAGAGAGCAATATTAGCGGCTGTCAACGAGGATATGACCTGTAAAAATGCAAAATTGCAGGATAATAAGAGCAGCTACAAGAGTAAAAGAGAAAGATGAATAAAAACATCTAAAAAAGAACAACTCAGTGAACAACAATTCAAAATGGTTAAATAGTATGGCAAAGGTCTCCCTCTCTACAAACTCCATCGCATAACCATCTGTTGCGTAAAATTAGCCCCCAGAAGTAAGCTCAAGAACGAGGGACCCAGATGGTCACTCTACGGGGACAGGCACCGGGCACAAAACACCCTAAGGCTTGGATAATAGTCCCTCGTCCCAAGCAGTCTTCGCAGGAAAGTTCAAGGGAGCGCTCTATCCGAAGGCATAGCGGTCTGCTAGTGTGTGCAATTTCAAGGCGATAAAAAATGAATCTATGCCGAAGAGACATCAAGAAGTGATTCAAGGAAGAGGTCCGGATTAAATAGCATGCACTAACTTGCTATCAAATCTCTAAGGGGACGTCTCTAAGCGGCTCTTTATCTAAATAAAGCCTACGGTGTCCAATCTTCCTCGTTCGATATCATATTTATGGTCAGAAAACCACCGAAACCAAATGAAGAAGCTTTTCCGCCTTTCGTAACAATACTTACCCTTTATTTTTAACCAAGCCACGGCAAATATTTTATGAATGCTTAGTAACATTAGTATCTTTATTGTGTATCCAGGGAATATATGTAAGCTACTTCTGCCTGTATTATTAATATAAGCGTATTCCTTAAGATAGGGTTTATACTTCTCAGATGAGTTATTAATGTCGTCTCTTACTGTGAATTATTGATTTAGTGTAAAAGGTGAGTGCTATGAAGTTTATCTCTATTTCAGATGTTGCTTTCGAGCTATGACAATTATAATATTTCATTGTCAAAATCACAATTTTATGCACAAATTCTCTTAGTAATAACCATGTTTGCGAAATAAGATTTACAAAGTTGACATGGAATATATAAATAGATCCTATGAACAAAAAATACCTAAATAAATAGGAGATGGTGGGATTCAGAGTGATCCAAAGTTCCCAGAATAAAAAATCTCCATAGTTCAACAATTGAATGAAAATTTATTTTGCTTTCCTAAATAGCTAAAGTTTTTGATTTAAGGGGTAGAAAAAAAAAATTGGAGTGGAAATTGGCAAATTATGTTTTTTAGTTGATTGAAAAAAATAGGAAGAAATATTTAATATTGCAACATACTAAAATTTTACCTAATTATTATTTTTTGACTTTGAAGACTTGATGAAACGCTATCAGATGATCAACTCTACCAAAAAATGGAGACTGCTCTTGCAGCATTGATCCTAAAAGTGAGTAATGTTCTCTGGAGGAAATGAAGGACAATGAAATCAATATTTTCCGAGATTGTTCGGAAGAGAGAAATAGTAATATCAGACCTAATCTTGGTGTTTGGAATCGACTATTTTAGAGACGGTAAGAAAGAAAAATTGGCTGGTGAAAATTGAGCAAAATTGATAATACAATGCTAATTCCTTGTATTTAATCTTTTTCTCACCCATTCCTCATATCTAATCAGTAAAATCAATAATGAATCTATAGCAAATCTATATCACGTCTATAGTTTGTCTCATTTATGTATAAATATTTGTCTGCCAAGGCTCTTTTCGTTCATATATTCTATATTGCCTTTTTCTGTGTTTTGTGGATTTTAACTAATTACAAATCGCTTTAAAATTCTGGTCTCTTTCTAGAGATTTATTCACTAACGTCCATCTTATGTTTATGTCCGGTTTATATCAAACGCTCATTGACGTACATCTGTTTATGTTACATCTAAATCATACAGTGACTAACGTACATATGTTAATATTCATTCTAAATCATACATTGACTGAAGTACATCTGCTCATGTCTATCTAAATCATACATATGTGCATTCCTTACCATGTCTCCTGGCTACAATTACAAGGCATTGTCTTTTTTAATAATATAAATCACTGATATTTATTAAATAATGTAAGAATTAATATTATTGTTATTATTATCTATCATTTACCTGGATCTATTAACATTATTATTATTTCGTATTTATATAAATAACAAATAGTAGAGTGTAAAAGAGTAAGGCAAGATCTTTTATCCTCGAGTTAAAATGGAAATACCAACGATGGAAAATCTCAGAGAAATTACGAAAGGAGAAATCTGTAAAAAGGGTGGCGACTTTAGAGAAAGTGAGAATGTATGAAAGACATAGAACTAGGGATCATTTGGGCAACATTGAGGCCAGATGTCAACTGGAGCAAGCTTACCCGACACCACTTCACAGTTGAGTAATGAAAGCACAAATAATAATAATTATTCGACGTGAATAAATTAATCTCGTTTTTCTAAAAGGAAAGTAAAACAATAAATTATACTTTAATATATTTTTCTGCAATATCGTTACCATAATTTTCGACACTGCTTTCGCATCGGATCGGATAGAAATTTATATCCTTTTCTATCTATTTCATATCGGAGTAATTTTAGGCCATTTAGATGATGGCTTAAACAACTCGTAAGAAGAGAAAGAAGAAGAATTTCGCAACCTAAAACAGTATTTTTTACTTGATTACATTTCACAAGTTTGGGCGTACATTGTCATGAAGGAGAAAGTTAGACACCCATTTATTTGACCAGTGAAGGACAATATTATCCAAGGGCTTCTTTTGAATATTATTGTTCTGAGTTAAACTTTCGTTTCTCATTCAGGAGTTTATAATGTATAACCCCTTTCACATATTACCATCTGAAAAGCAAAACCTTTTTCATTCCATCGTGTGAATCGCTAAAATCGATGAATGGTTGGCGTACCCGTTTGGGGATATGTAATGTTTATCAGCACAACATTAATTATACATTAATGGCATTGTATCAGAAGCCATTGCTGACAGAAATCTGGGAAAAGAATTCATTATGTTATAGTTTATCAAAAGCAAATCATTTGTTTTGATCATCATTATAAGATTGGAGATGTTTTCTTATTTGGTTGAATTACTATTTTCTCCTCAGCTGATCAACAATTGGTCAGGAATTGATGTCTATGGAAAAACCGATTGGCTAGTGAAATTATTAATTAAAGAGAGAATGTCAAATTGATATATGTGTACTATCAATACGAATTTATAAATATAAACTTTGAATATAAACTCTTATCACCTAATATTGGCCATAAGGTAATTTTATAGATAAAATTGATTAGCAGATAGATCGTAATTTTAAACTAAGGCAAAAAAATTAATTCTTATCCAATTTTCGATAATTACCTAGAGTGATCTATAAAAACTTTTAATGAACACTTTTTTATTTTCATTTATTTTCTTCTTCCATTTGTATACTAATATTAAATTTGATTCAGGAATAAAGGTGCGATTTATAAGATAGCATCTACCTTTTAAGCTAATTTAACGATCTATATTCCAATTCCTTATGAAGTTTGCCACATAAAAGCCTAAAGGTATACAGAAACAAAGGAGATGCAACACACTGAACACGACAAATAATCTCGCACCCTGTAGAAGCACTCTCTTTAATGAAGACACTTTTATTTGTTTTGTTTTGGAAAAATACATGTCCGGCGCGAAGAAAAATTCTCCCTCACAAAATTCCCCGCCGCCATAAATCCCACGCACTGCAAAGAAGACAAGCGAAGAAACAAAAGAAAAACAATCATCCAATTCAACTGAGAAGGGAATAATTTTCCACTTGGGTTTTAAGGAAAACTTCAGCTTTGGGAAAGAAGGATTCTACTTCTAATGGAAACATTTAATCTTTCAAAGTTGCAGAATTTTGCGAAAACGCTACAACTAAGTAAACCCTGTGATAATTCTATAAAAATATTAATTTATAAAAATAATATTCACAATAACAATAGTCTGGGTCACAATTTCGCCAATAAAATATTCAGCCTATGAGTCGCCAGAGACCGTAATTTTCACACATAGTAAACAAGTACTGAGAGAAAGTTAATTAAACTTGCCAGGAAATTGTTTCTAGTTGAATTTGAAGGTAAATTACCCCGTGTGGAAAGAAGGATCTTATCTAATGAAAATATTCGATTTGGCAAGCTACATGACTCCTCATAAATGATGAACATAAATACGATGTTAATTAAGTATAAATTCATAAGTTAATATTCAGAATAACAATGGTCAGATTAACAAATGCTTGAAGTAAACACTTAATAACATGAATTAAAACTTCATCTCATGAATTAACATTTCACAAAATTCCATGAAATAAAAATCACAGGAATTACTAATCGTGAATCCAAATGAAACAAACAATAAAATTCCATTTAAATCATATCTAAATTAATGGAAGTAAGTAAAGCCAAATATAGTAAATAATTAGAAAATACAATATGAAAATATACATTATTTCAAAATAGAATTAAATAAAGCACAGAATAAAGGATTAATAAAAAGAATCCACTTGAAATATTGTGAATGAAATAAAAGAAAAAAAGGATGACTTAAATCCCGAAATTAAAGAAATTAAGAGTTAAATAATAGTAAAATCCTTAAAAAAAAATCTAATTTTTAATAAAGTCTTTATTTGCAGACGATTAATAGAGGTGACACATCCCATAGCGATGGATTAATCACGAGATTGTCGACTGGAGGCTGCTGAACTCGAAAGGTGGCGCATAAACACCGACTTCATAATAAAGTTTAATTGAAAAAGCTAATAGAGCTTAGAAGAGGTGGGTCTGATGTAGTTTCTGGACGGAGAAAACCAGGAGAGTTACGTGACCTTTAGGTACCTTTCGATTTTACTCTTCTCATTAAACTACGATGCTATTTTTCTATAGGACCCTTTCCCCTCACCTAACATCTCTAAATTCATAAGAAAACTCCTACCATTAAACTACCACATCACTGTAAAGTCCAGTGGAATACGCAATCTCTTACAAATATACACAATTTTACCTACATTGATATGTGTTCATGATGAGAAGAATGCTAATTCTAATTCCTGGAAAAGTGCTGATTTAAATTGAAGCTATTATGACAGACGAGCTGAAAGGGGGGGGCCAAAGAGTGAGATGTAGTTATTAAAGAATGCTTCAGCAACAGATGTAATATTTTAGAGCGACTAAGTTACTAACTATTTTGAATAACGGCACTTAATTCTTTAAAGTTATTTTTATTCCTCTTTCTTGATCGGAAAGCTAATTAAAAAGTCCACATATATCGTTTGAAATCATGTCCCAGTAGCAGGAAGTTGTGTACTTTGGATTTATGGTAAATTATTCAATTCATAGCCCATTTACGTACATTTTTTCCGATGTATTTCCAAATGAACTTGTCTGAGAGAGAAGACAGAGTGGAATGAGATGCCAAATGACCTTATTGGTGATAATAGTCCAAGATAAGCTCTCAGAATTTAGATGTGAGATAAGGACGCCATGAAAACCCTGAGTGAGTTCACAGGTGATAGAGGGTATTGTTAAGAGTATTGCAGCCTCATGAAATTGAAGTGATTTTTTATGATTTTTTTGGCATGGAGCGTCAGAGTTTATGGTTGAGAAGAAAAAGTTTTGAATTAATAGTGAAGGTGGTAGGTTTGTTTTCTACTAGGCTCAACTCACCTAATGTCCATCTTTTTTCAGGTTTCGGTGAGGTATGGAAAACAATGGCGGCTGAAAGCAGTGTCGGACCCCCGTCTTTAGCCAGGGAGTGTTTTTTTATTTCCCTCCACCAGGATGCTTAGAAAACCAGGAGAAAATATAAAGGGAAAAAAGCGGAGCTGGAAGAAAAAGGGAGTTACAAGTATGTCCGAGTGATAAATATGTATGTGTGTATGGTATATATGAGTAAAGGAGAGGCATATGTAACAGCCTTGAGAAAACGAGCAGGGGTAGTACTTGTTCCTCTTTATCAGCTCCTAAGTTCCCGATGTCCTCGTTTTGGAGTATGGACCAGGAAAAGGTAGAGAAGGTTGAGCTCTAATACAGTAGTGTGAGCCACTATTTAGGGGCCACAGCCATCCACTCCCCTGGTTCGCCGTGATGGAAAAAGAAAGAGAACACGACTTTGCCCTTTTTACCCGCCCCACTCTCAGGAAATGCAAGGGTACCACCCTAAAAGCGCGAGGAAACGTCCTGGAGCAACTCAGTGGCCATTTAATAAAACCAGCCGGCTCAATTAAAGGTTTTGTGGTGTCCACGATCGTTAGGGAGGGAAAGAGAGAGAAAGAGAGAAAGAGAGTGCACATAATTGGCTCTGTATATAATCCATTATCGTTTTATTATAATAATATATGTATATTTATTTTAAATGTAAGTACGTTGAATTTATTATTGAGTGATATTTATTGTAGATGTACATTCTTGTATATTTACTCTTGTTGGTGATTGCATTGGGTGCTGGGGATAGTGTTTAATAAAGAAAATATATATCCGCGTCCCCTTAAGCCTCCTTCCAATCTATCGGGCGTTTCACGAGCGAGGGACCAGAATTGGTGCCGGCTGGTTACCGGAAACATTAGCTACAAAATGATTGTGTGAGAATGCAATTTTGTCATGTTGAAGTATTGTGTTCCATAGATTGATTGTTGCAATCGTTGAAAGGGGCACAGTAAAGCGGATCAGTATGATTCTCCTTTTCATTTATGTAACGTTTATCATTACTATATTGAATAATAATCTCCAATTCATGGGCTTAACTAAGAGTGTATACTCGTAATAGATTTTACCTTGTATTCCTCAAAGACATTTATGTTATTGCTCTAAGGCATTTGTTTAATATTTTGATTGCAAGAGCTATAAAAGCTAATTCCTTGCTAAATGAATAATATTTTATTTCTGGTCCCCAAACAGCTTTACTATTAAACCTAAATCGGTGTAGTCGGTAATCAGACCTAATTTTCTGACTCTTTTGGGATGAATATAAAGTGTCGCTTTTACTATGTCGTTCTTTTTTGCCATTAAAAGCAGCTTTTGCTTATTTATCTCCTTGCAATATTGAATTGGACGCCATTATTTCGGAATTTGAACAGCTTTGTGAGAGGAAAGAAAGGTGTGGCAGCCTTTTTATGAATCTTCTGAGCCATGTTGCTAAACCAAGGAAGCTCTAAATATTTTCCAATATGTTTAGGGTGGAATAATAACTGATAGCAGCTATTTTATCCTTTTTAAGGATATAGCTACCTTGAGAGTAAAATTTTTTATTGAAAGAAATTAAGGAAGATTACTGAGTAAATGTAGATTATAATGATGCTTTGCAAACAATGCAAAATCAACCTCGAAAAAAGTTTCTTAATTATTCATATGTTGAGCTTTAAATTATCTTGCGATGAAAGTCATTTATTTATGCAGGTATGAAGCTAAGATCAAAAATGAAAAGATTGCTGTACCACTGAAATGATTGGGACGAACGTGACATTATTGTGTTAGAAGAAGGAATTCGTGTTGAGTAACGGAATAATCATTGCCGGGTTTTTTTTCAATTTATGATGATTGTATTTGAATTTGAAATCGTAATCTCAAAAAGTCGCCCTAAAGGAATATTTTACATCTATGGATACCGGCGCTAAAATCGGTGGAGTAAGAGTGCGAGTATTTATCTAGGGTGGGTATCGTTTTTAGACGCCGGTAATCGCATATAACAGGATAGGAATTGTCTCGTGATTTGACCGAGTGAAGGTGCGATGCATAAATTGAATTAGTAAGGAGAATTGAGTTGTCTCTCAATGGATTTTGTACACGTTGAAGTCTCTCTACAACGGGAGATGCCTTTGTAAATAACATTGGGATGTATGAGGCAGAATTATTCAGAGAACTCTGATGTTTTTTGCCTCAGTTATTTGCTTTGCAAAGCTGACTATATCGATTAAATGAGCTAATGAACTGTGAGGAGCTGTTTAAAATTCAAAAGGGCAGCGAAGAATGAGTTACATATTCACTTATTGCCTGTATTGATAGGTTGGTAATGGAATCATCAAATCATTGATGATGGGAACCCTTTTACTTTTCAATTAGTTCTTTGGAAATAACATCGTAACTATTCGGCGGATTCTAACGAAATTTTGACCCCCTATGTTGTTTTACATTCCCCTTTGAACGATATAATTTCTAAGGTCCTTTCCAGGTTATTCTGGGATTTATTGAAAGTTTTGGAGATCGTAAGGTCCCAAGCCATAATAATTGTTAGAGCACGCGACTTAGGTCTGTCACTTTGTTATCTTCCACTCGAAACAAAGCCTCGACTTTGACATCGAAGAGGAGGAAATTTCCATAAGAAGAAACTTTGCACTTTTTTTGCAGACGCTAAAAACACATCCCAGAAACCAATAAAAACCTGAAATCACAAAAGCAGTTAAGATAAATAGCATGACAGGAATAAATACACAAACGAATATGACAGTAAAAACAGAGACAGACGCAACATACTCCGCTCATATGGGGAAACACATGACCCCAAAGTCTACATAAACACACAAATAATCCCAACCCCATTAAAGATCCTTGATCATCCGTCTTTTAAGAAGGATGAACCTATTGCATGGATCTAATATTGATTAAGAAGTAATCAAAATAACGATCATTAGGGCAGTAAACCAGGGATATAATGGTCTGTAGGGAGTGTAGAGGAGAAAGGAAGAGTAGTTAAACTTTATAGATCTCCATTACTTTTTATGGGTCTGAGGAAACAGGTAAGTTTAGGATCCATCCATTTTGGGCACCTCCGGACCGAATCCAGAAAGAAGAATGAGACTCTTTAATTTTTTGTCATTAAATATTCATTTTCTTGCGCCAAGGTATGATGGGGCCGTGTGATGGGGCCGTGTGATGGGGCCGTGTGATGGGGCCGTGTGTTTGGATCGTGTGATGGCTGTGGGATGAAAAAGTAGTTAGTGCAGTTTTCTCGCTAGTGAAGAAACTTTATAATTTCTGACATTAGTAATAATAATATTACGAGTGTGTCTATCTCCTTAAAGATGTCTAAGAGCCTATTTAAGCCCTTTTGCCCTTTTCGGCGAAATACTTATCTTCTTTATTTATCTTTCGCCCTTTTACACCCTTTCATCCTTAGGTAAAAATGATCTCGGCGGTTGCGACAGTTTGCGACCTTTTCCGACATGATTAATCACTATGACCTACTTACACAACAAATAACGTACATATAAACGTTTTCACGTCATTGATCTTATTGACGATAAACCCTCCAGGAATTTAACCAATTATATATCGTTGGGTCTTTTTCAAATTTTGAATCCTGGAGATTCAATAATGGATAGCACCTGTCCTTATCGAGACAGCGGCTCTTATTAATCTCTCTTTAATGGGCCACTGAAGAGCTAAATAAGGATAAAATGCCCCATTAATTGTTTATTTAGCGCCACCGAGTTATGTCATAGCCCATATTATTTCTGTTGTTGTCTGGTCGTAAATGTCTTACATCGATTAATGTATGAAGGAAACTTTTAGAGACCAGTGACTACCAGTCGTGTTTTGAAACTGTGATGACGGTGGGACTTTTGTAGGGTCAATTACGACTCAAGATTTGAGTTAGATAACCGAGAAGCCACTAGAAATGACGGTTTTAAGCTAGAAAACAAAAGATATGACGCTCCGATAGCACGAAATTTGTTTTCTTATAAAGTAAGACAGAATTGGATTGGCTTTGCTGAGGAAATAATCGATTGGGAAACTAGTTCTTCATCCATATTCTCTTTTACTTTTACCTTTTTTTCAACCCTGAAGTCTCTACTTCCACTTCTTTCTTGACCTCACCTTATGGGGATCTTAGAGCAGACAAAGTTTTTTCTTGTATACCTGTATACCTGTATGCCCTAACAGGTGACAGGTATATATAGGGAGTTGGATGGGACTATTTGCTCTCTGAAATTTTGCTACAGTGACGCGCCCGACCGAATGCCTTTCCCAACATCATTCCCAACTTCATTACCTACATAATTCCTGACCTCATTTTCGTAAAACTACCTACGTCAACCTCTCATAACACACGCAACCCTTATCTACACTTTTACACCTTGTACCCTAAGTAAAGCTTTGGGCGATATAACAGCTCATCTTAAAAAAGGTGAAGTAAGTATTTATTTATCATTCAAATATAGCTACTGAATGAGGATATAACTGATTACCTTTATCCCATTCAGAAACCGTTAATTGGAGTTCAAACTATTGTCGATGGGTGAGAAATCGGCAACACCAACCATTTCACCAATGAAGAACCACACACACATAAATTACATAATGCGTTGAATGTCTGAAATCTGAGAAGAAAAATTAATTGCCTAAACTTTGTTACCGGTGGCAAAATGAGATGACAACTTATTTTCGCACCTATTAAATGATAGTTTCTATCGTTTGTTTTGTAAATATAAATATTCGCCAAGTCTGGCGAATATGGAGGATGCGGCAGGATTTCCCAGTTAAGCGTGTGAATGGCGTCTTTTGTCACATTGACAAAGTGAGAACGAGCATTGTCCTGTTGCAGAAGGACTCCATAACGTCGATGAGGTCACTTTTCACGAATAGTTTCGGCGAGTGAATTAATTTGTTGAGCGTAGAGTTCTGCATTCACAATCTCGTTGTTCGCAAGGAGCTCATGAAGAATGATGCCTTCACAGTCCCATCAAACACTCAGCATCATCTTTCGTGGATGGAGTCCTTGCTTAAATCGCGGAAGTATTTTTTTATTGGGGTTAAGCCATTGTTTTCGATGGTTCATGTTGACATAAACACACCACTTTTCATCGCCAGTGATGATGCGGTGAAGAAATCTGTCCTTATATCCACGAGTAGCCTTGTGAAGAGCACGTAAAACTGCAGCAATCGTGGAGCCTTGGAGTTTGTTGCTTTCGCTCAAAGCGTGCGGAACCGATGCACCGAGTTTTTTAACTTCTCCCATTGAATGAAGGCGATTCACTACAGTTTTCTGATCACACGCCAATTGTACAGCCAATTATCTAGTCTGTTTATCGCTTGACATGTAATTCTTATTATCTTATATTATTGGAACAATCAACTGTCAACCGAGGCAGAATCGTGTTATGGTTAGAATGTCACTGAAGGATAGGCTTAAGAGTGCTGCTGTGATATCCTGCAAGTTTAACTCCTCCTCCGATCTCAACGGATCGCGCAAAACAGTTTCCTGGAGGTTACAAGGTTCTGGTTTGCCAGTTCAGACACTACCAAAGAAACCTCTGATCTCTAAGAAGAATCAAAGAGCCTGTCTTCGTTACGCTCACGAACGTGTTGTCCTTTGGACCGAAGATCAGTGGTCGCAGGTTCATTTGAGCAATGAATCGAAGTTTAATGTTATTGATTCCGACGAACATGTGTGGCGAAAGATTATCTAGTGCGTGTGTGAAAAAAAACAGTGAAATATGGAGAAGGAAGTGTAATCGTATGGAGAGTGATCTCTGTTGCTGGCGTCTGTTTACCCTTTACGTTTACAAGTTACTTTTAAAGCTGAAATCTACAAGCAGATTCTTAGACAGCATGTCCTTTCACATCCTTGATCCTCGTCAGTCCAACCTCCTATCTTCGAGCACACACTACGAAGAAAGTCAAAGATATTTTAAGTGATAAAATGGTTTATCTCATCGACTGGCTACTTCAAAGACCCGAGCTAAACCCTATGGGAAACGTTTGGAAGATTATATGGGATGGGGCGCGAAGGAACAATCCAAAGTACTAAAAAAAACTCTAGGAACAATATTACCCCATCATTTTGCAAGAAATTAATTCATACTAACTTTTCCTAAACTTAGACATACAATTAAATATATGTTTATTTTTAATGTTTTTACTGCAGTTGTTAAATTAACTTCTGCCTTTTCATATTGGCACTTTTTATATTTATTTAGGAGGAATAAAGAACCTCAACGAATTAATAGTGAAATTGATTGAAGAAAAGTTAAAGTTAAATAATTTAGATTTATACAAGTAGTAGAAGTAACGCCATATTCTTTGTTGATACAATAAGTTACAGGTTGTTAGCGTGAATAATGTTAAGCAGATCATGTTCAGAGATGGCAAACCATAAGTGTGAAGAGTAGAGGGGAATTGTGTTCCCTTAATAAAAATAGAAGCCTATATCAGTGGAATGGTTTTCAGGAGTTGAGAGAGAACAACTAAAGATCGAGGGACGCTGTGGCAGGTGACTTTTAACAAAGGGGCGGATTGCCCTTTTAAATTGAGAGAACTAATCTCACTTGAACATCCACCCTGCCAAAATAGCGATTTGGAAATCCTCCCCCTGTTTTTTATGTCGAACAATATGTTCTTTACCATTATTTTTATCATTTAGTTTTCTATTAAATATTTTGTGAAACTTTTACTTTGGAAAGAGGAAATTTGAACGGTGCTTCTTTAGTGGGGGTCTTCAAAAATATTCACTTTATTAGGTACGTAGGCGATTGAGGTTGCTTTAGAATCAGTAAGATTAGGTTCCATTGTAGACTAAATAATAGTGTGTGTGTAAAGACTGCTAAGTTATTGCACAGCTTCCCAGTTAAGGCTTTCAATTGAGAGTGGTGGATATGCAAAGCATCCTAGAATTGTTGTGGTTACTGTGAACATTTTTATTTGAAATATCTTTGCGAAACACGAATGAAATTTCTGTGAGGTGTTCACAAATTTAAAACAGGACTTTGGTCGCATAATGAAGCAATTAACAAACTACGGGTTTTGTGTTGCCGAATTCTTTGATCAGCGTGAGAAAAGGATATCAAAATAAGATGCCATTAATATATACAAAACAGGTAAGATCTCAACAAATAGGAAAAAAGAAGATAGAGGATCGTTTTAGGAAGAAGGCTGAAAGCGTGTACCAAAGTTAAAGAATATGTTCTGTTCACGTGTTTGAGACCACATGCATAAACATATATAAGTGTAGGCAACGTCAGACACGAGGTCTAACCTTGGGCCCCACTTGTCTACTCTTTATTTTGAATCTGTTGTTCTTGCTTATATTGTGGGAGGAGGAATATTCTGTTCCTCGGATGGTATATTTAAATTATTTGAATAGTAAATTATACATATTGAATCTATGTTTATTTCGTATATGAGTTAATAATATGGATTGCAAAGATGTAGGCCAAATTTATAGCATTTGAGTTTTAATAATAATTTTATAGTGTTGTTTTTCTTAAGAGCCGACACTTTGATTCTTTTAAAACGTTTTTGAAAAGATTCTTGAGCAAATTAGGACGTTAAAAAAAGGCTAGGATAGCTGCTAGTTTACGTGCTAGATCTTTCATTCGTTGTCACGTCTTTGTCGAGGAAACAGTTCCAATAGTGCAATTGGTAAGAACACCATTGCGCTGTTTTACATCCTCTATCGGTGACTTTAGTAGCCCTTTACTTTGCTTCACTACAAACCAAATAACACCTCCACTTATCCACCGCTTCACTAATCTCTGCTAGACGTCTGGCAGAGTGTAGACTGCGGCAGAAACTGATTTTGTGAAAGAAGATTGACATCATCTAATGAGCACCGCCAATTTATGGCAATTTATGGGACAGATATGACCGTACGGTTCCATGGAGACGAAAATGTGTAAGACGGTAGTCAAGTACCTGTTTCCAGGAAGAAAGGAAACGCATCACGAGTCAATCTCCAAATTGTGTTCTCGTGAAGATGGAGATGTATCAAGGGGTAAACTACATGTGCGTTCCAATGGGAACGGAAAGGTTGTATGGAAACATCACTTCCGATTACAGCAAACTTAAACCACACCGAGTGTGGTAAGTCGCCATATAGATTCCGGGTTGGAGTAATCTGGCTGCGGCTGCCATTCGCTGTAGATACCCGTGTTTCAGATCACAAGTTAAGCTGCAGATCACCAATGGCAAAAAAGGTAACTTTAAAGAGCGCAGATCGGTCATAAAAACTCACACCGTACATGTTTCATCTGATAAACTTACGGCTAGCCTCCTTTTGATCCGCACATTCATAGAAGTGGAACTAAGGAAATATAGTGAAGGGAACGGAATTTTAGAAATTAGGAATTTTATCTGAAAATTTATCCTTTTCAAGTAGCTCCTCTCCCCTTCCGCCATAAACAAAGAAGTTTTGATACTTTTAATCAAAAATTGGGCAGCTTTGTCCAATTCGGAGAAAAATTACGCAGATTGGTGTGCTTTTGACGAAGACTGCTCGTATAAATAAAACCATCTTTCTCACATCTATGAATAAGAGAGTAGCTTTGTGGCTGTTTGAATATAATCGTGTGTGAATGTCGGCACGCGAGAATATTGTTATGAATAGAGAATAAGTTATAAAAGATATAAAAAATAATGCAAACTCGAAGCTATATCATAAAAGACCTTAAAGTAAATGACTTTAGAGCGGTAGCAAAATTGTATTTCTCTTCTTTTTAAGTCCATAAGAGATGAAATTAGCAGATAGTAGATTAGCAGTGATATTAAGTCAGAAAACAAAGAAGAAAGATGTAATAAAAACAAGATAAATATAGAATATAGTAAAGAATAAAAAGGAAAATAAAAGTATTTAAGATTGGCGCAACCATAATATTATGCGTATTTCTCAAACCAACGTTAATGTGACGTTGGGATCATCGTTGCACGGCAATAGTCGTGTCAAATGATCGGCTGCTTTTCCTCGTCCACTCACGCATTCAAGTTCTTTTTTTTTCATATTTAAATTGTTTCTGAAAAGTATGAACAAGATAACATTTATAATGACGTCATCTTTCCTATCTCCTCAATATACACACGTACATAACCGCATGCGGTATTTTGCGACTGCCTAATTTTGTCTGTTTTGCGAAGCGCGAACAGAAGCCAGCGCTCGGTTACCACCGATACCAACGTGATCTCATCCGTGCGCAACGCCATTACTACCCGGAATTCGAAGACAAAAACGTGCAAGATCCGAGGGAGAACCGCGCTGGGCAAATGCCTTGAAAGGGAAGGTTTAGCCACATAAATAAAGAAGGAATTTCAAAGACGCTTGTACCACGAAAGCAATTATAACCTTCGACTATACAAAGCAGGAACTGCCATACTAAACAAAGAAGACGAAATGCTGTGAAAAAAACACACACACACATCTATCTCTTCCTTTCCTCTCTCCCTCTCTCTGTTCTCAGGTGGGAGTTGCTACTTATATATCTAGGGGCGTGTGGGAAAAAGCGAAATGAGCTTAAACGAATAAGAAGATTAAGCAAACTTGTAAAGGAGTCAAGGACTTTTTTTCCAAATATCCTCCTTCTCTCTTTCGATTTTCTCCAATACACTTCATACCATATCCCATCTCTGCCACCACTTCGCTCCTCCCCGCCTCGCCAAAACGGTTGGATGCTCGCCATTTTCTCTCAGCAAATGTCTTTTATTTCTTTTAATCTTTGTAGCAGAGAGCCTTTTCTTTTCTCTTGGTCCTAGAAGAGGAATCTGGTCTGTTCCATCTCCTATTTCTTCCAATACCTTTTCATTAAATATCACCACACGCACCTTCACGCATCCACACACAAGACTGAGTTATATCGACCTTTTTAAAATATAAATATTTTTCCGGGTCAAATTAACAATTTCTTTCTCTCATAACTCATTTCTTTTTCTTATTTGTGTAACAGAAGCCTCAAAGTCACATCTTACTCTATTGTTTAACAAATGGCGGATAAAAGCTAATCAAATTCCATTGCTCCCAGAGATTGAATTTCGCCTTTCTCACAACACAAACCTGCAAATCTCTTTCGCACCAACGCATAAAACAAGGACTTTAAACAAATACTGAACGAGGACCCATTTTAAGAAAGACTATTATATTCACATTATCGGACGATAATTTATTCAACTAACAAAGCCTATTTGCTCTTTACAAGTTTTTCATGCTACACCAGCGACTTACGACGAAAATGTAAGCTTGCTATTACTAGGTTAAATTTGAACAATCACAAATTTAACTTTATTGACAAGGGAAAATTGTTTATTGAAATTTTATTCGGAATTTCTTGTCCTGAGTTCGAAACAGGCCCTATGAGGAAAAACTCAGGGCATTAGATTTGCCATCTCTCGAAGGCAGAAGATTACGTGGCCAGCTAATAGAAGTATTTAAAATATTGAAAGGATTTTCAAACGTTGATTATAGGAATTTGTTCGAATTGGATCATAGGGGAAACACTCGGCAACACGGATTAAAATTAGTCAACAAGCGATTTAACACTAGTATAGCCCAAAACTATTTTACGTTTAAAATTACTCAAATTTGGAATAGGCTACCCACCCACGTAGTGGATAGTAGGTCGGTAAATATGTTTAAAAACCGTCTCGACGCGCACTTAAATAGTATAAATATAACGTAGTCTGAGAACAGTAAAGAATAACGTCTTTGCAAAAGGAGTTTGGAGCGGAGGAACAACGAGAGTAAAAATGATGACTAAAAATGATGCCAGCGATTTCTCTTGCATGTGTAGTTTAGATATCCATTTTCTTTTCCGCCTATCCTATAACTAGATTTTCACCACTAGCAGTCGAGGGCTGCGGAAGTTAAGAAGAAAAACTTTCTATCACCCCCCCCTAGGTTGAAGTAGTTAATATGCATGACATTGTACACATGTAGATAAGTGTGTACAGTAGATTATATATTTAAAAAAAAAAAATAATAATAAAAAAAAAATATATAGCATGTTAGAGATACACTCGTAGATAAGTGTGTATCGTAGTTTCGGATGTAGTGTAGCGGACTATCCTCGAGCAGACCTTAGGGTCTTTGCTGGTCCTAGATTCTGTAGAATTTAATCCCGAAATTAGTCCAAAATGTATTCGTTTTAAGGCTATCTATTATATAAAACCTTCAAATATACAGTTAAAATTCGGTGCTACGGAGGCATGATTCCTACAAATAGGTTTGATTCCTACCATAAATATTTAATTAAAAAGAACAATTATTCTATTCATTTTAAAAGTAATAAAAAAGTAAATGTTAAAATTTAAAAAGTAAATAAGCTTTGAATGGTAAAGCTACTGTTTAGCAAGACAATAAAAGAGTAGGGTTCGATGAAAGAAACTTCATTAATTAATTCCTTTTGGGGCAAGATAGCCTAAAGTAAGCGGCGCTACGGTCTTTATTATTTCGATAAACGCGCAGAACCGATATATTAATTGTAGCACAAAAATAGTGCGTCCTAAACTGAAGTATTATCCGAACGCATATACGAATAGACTATAAATAAACAGCAAGTACGTAAAAACAGTACTAAGGTTTTTTGTCGTCAGTTTAGTCGTCCTTTACGGCTTTGTTCTCGCGCGGAAAGCAGTTATTTTTAAGATAGTATCGTTGCAAAGAGAATCGCGGTCAGAATGTTAGTATCTTAATAATAAGTGCTTTCCGCGCCTAACCGAAGAGGTAAGTGATGATTAGAATGTCTAAAGTTACCATGACAACGCCAAATATGTACATAATCTAATAGCTTTCATTACGTTCCATTCGCAGCATTCGCTGACTCTACAACATAATCCAATGCGATAAAAATAGCCACAACAACACAGGTTATATGTTAATTACTCTTTGATCACAGCGTTAAGAGGACGTATGCGTCTACATTTATGTAGCTGCGAGCGGACTCGTAGATAGCAAGCCATTCTTTCTCCGGGGGAGGGGGAGGTTCTTATTAAAGATATGGTTTTGGGGCTAATTTGCTGAGAGAGCATTAAGAATGGATATGCCCTATGGACCTCATATAGGAATAAGGGATTCGTATCTTCGGGATCCATTTATCCCTTTATACAAATAGAGGCCTCGATGTTTGGCATCTCTTGTACTCAATCAGAGGATTTATTCTCAGTCTATAATAGAAGTAAGCCAATTAATAATAATAATAATAATGGCAAGGATAATAGTAATAATACGACTGATAATAATTAGAATAAATACACAAGTGAAAACAATAAATAGATCCATTAAAGTTAAAGATCGGGAATGACAACTCCACCTTCAATTAAATCAATTAACTCTAAATTCCCGGGTGATATTTGAAATCCGATCAATTGATCGCACAGAGGCGAACTGAATGCCAGAGATACGAACCATCAGAGTCCTGGACGATTGTAGGGAATTAAGGGTAAGTAGTAACAGGAAGAGGGAGTCGAGAGAATCATGGGGAGTGGGGGAAAGTTGTGTTGGAGAGTGAAGTTGTGAGTGGGAGGGAAGACATCGCAGCTATGAATATTTATTGTCAAAGTTTAATTAAAATTCCTGGATTCGAAATCAGAAATTTGTGATTGCGTAAAAGTATAATGGTCTTATATATATATATATATATATATATATATATATATATTTATGCAAATTTTGTTGAAGACAATAGTGTATTTCCCCTTGCCTTAGTTAATTTCCTTTGGCCACTTTCTATTCTTCTAACTGTCTTTTTTCCGTGGTTGTGGATGGTAGATCACTGGTCCTGTATTCATCTCTCTTTCAAATGAATAGCTTTGGTGAAAATAAAAATAAATTGCTGAGCTTTCGATCTTATTCCATCATCTTCAGAGCATCTTGAGAGATTCTTTCCTACTTTACCAAAGAAATGTGGATTCGAAATCAGACTGAATAAAAGAAAACTGTATTTAGGCTCTATTTATTCCGCCTGGTTGATCATGACGTTAGAGGAAACGAGCCAAACCGGTGATTGGAATTTTAAAACAACTTTAATGTTCGATTCCAGCTTAACTCCTTAACTAGGATGACGAAACTGCTTTCGTCACGCCTACAATCGCGCATGTCTCCGAACAAGAAAGGGTTATGGTCATGAAATAAATGATTGTTTTTCTGTTCTGTAATTTTGCCGGAGGACGCCTTGAACATTCCTGAACATTACTCGAAGTGTCTGTCTTATAATGACGTCATTCTTGACTGAAAAAAAGAAACACTTTGTGGGCGGGGTTAGTTTATACCTTCAAAGGTAAACTATATTTTAAGCCAGTTGGAAATTACTCGTGATTGATTGCGTAATATATATACATGGCATAAACTTTTAATTTTGGTGTATATTTTGACGATTTCTTCAAGCAATAGTGATACTAATGAAGATAGTGACTTCAAACCCATGCAGAGGGACAATGAATCAAATGATAGTAGTAATTAAGTCATTTGTATTTCAATCAGTGCTACTGTAAGGAGGGTAAAAGAACAATTCTCATCTCAAATCTCTCAGTTTTGCCCTTACAAGTCGTGATGAATGAGCCGGAGCGTTATCGAGATGGAACAAAACTCTGTCATGAAGTTTTCCTTGTCACTCATCGGGCAGAAATCTTACTCAAGTGTAGATGGTCTTTTAAAATTGAATGAGTCGATCTCATCGATGTGGCTAGATTGCCAGCTATAAAAAAACACACAATCTCCACGATCATCATCTACTAGTTCTCTCACCCGACTGATGCTTTCATTGGTGATGGAGGTTAAGGGTTTTTCACTACGAGTGCCATCTTCGATTTGCTCCAGGTCATTTGAAAAACGATTTATCCATTCATAAAAGGTTGTTTTCTTGGGAGCAGTTTCTCCATAAACTTTTTTTACACTTTCAACAATATCACTTTTCTCGCAATCCAGTTTCACTAAAAATTTGATATCACATCTGAATTCAATTTTCTACTTTTCCATGTTGCTCATGAGGGTCTATAATTGTAAAGGATGTAACTTTAACAAATTTTTTTTAAATGTTCATAATATTTTCCGGAACCTTTTCGAAGGCCCTGATATATATATATATATATATATATATATATATATATATATATATATATATATATATATATATATACATATAGAAATCCAATAACCAAGAAAGTAAAAGGAACAAATAGCAAGTAAATCCGAAAACAAGTGAAGGAAAGGAGAGAGAGATATAGCTAATAACAACAAAAAACCGAACTCACTCAGTTCAGTAATAAGTCAGGAACACAGATAAGTCAGCGATAAGTCAGGAACACAGATAAATGAAAAGGGTCTAAGAAATTCATCTTTCATCAAAGAATTTTGAAGTGGCAAAGGTAAAAATTTCTCAAACTCAAGGTTAGATTTGTATATATTTAAGGTGTCAAGTTAATTTATTAAAATATGGTTCTAAAGTTCACTAATGCCAAAGATTTAAACTTTTTTTATAAATTTTAACCCGATTAAAATTTATCGGATGTTACCTTTCGAATATGTGCTTTAAGAGCCATGCTCTCACCTATATATGTTTATAGGGTAGAGAGCAGACAGCTAGAGAATTATCATATGGAAATAATTTTATGTCTAATTAATTTCGTAATAATACTATGGAACTAATTAAAGATGTGTATTTGTTAACTTGAATCCAGTCAGGAATGAGCGACAGGAACCATCTTCAAGAAACCCTCCAGATTTCCCTTATTCTCATCAACACTTATGTGACTATATTATCTTTTACGGTTTGCTAAACAGCGTTTGAAAGAAAGTTCTTCTTATAAAAGAATTTGGTAAAACATCTTTTAATATGTTTAATCTTCTCATCACCAAATTTATGAAAAATTCGTTTTACTCCAAGTTGGAATTTTTTAGAATAAAATAGAGGAATGGATGTACGAATCTCGACGCATCTCTTGCGTTAACCTTTTAAATGATGCTTGATCATTGGAAATAACGACAAGTATATCAAGAAGCAGGAATGATTTTTCCTTTCCTATTTCGAAAATAAAATTACTTTAAGTTTAGTGGAGAACTTCAGTCATTTTCTCGCAAAATCTACTTTGCCGTTCTTGTGAATTCAAAGGTATCTATTTCGCTTTTTTTTTCTGAAATTTCTTTTGTAAGCCGAGATGAGCGATCTTGAACATTTTGTAACTATAATTTGGAGCTTCTGCAGAATTATTAAGTCGCATTTTTAATTATTTACGAAGTGAAAGTGATGCTCGCTTTCTGCATTCGAAATAATAACAAATGTAACGAATCTTGTACGATATCTATATTTCATTCCTTACTATTGATATTTAATTGTAAAAATGTACACAACTTTGTGACAGTTTATAATACTATTACACGTTATTTTGGCTAAGTTTGTTACCGAAAAAATGAATTTTTCTCTTTTGGGACGGTTAATTTTGATCCTAATACATTTATCCTCATTGTTATTGGTAAACAAGAGGGAGCTCAATGGAGAACTTACTCTATTAAGATAAATTTGGGTAATAATAAACTTTATGTGATTCATTGAATTAATGTCGTAGAGTAAAGGTGTGCTGCCCGGTCCCCTTTATCAATCTTTGTTTTCATCAACAAACAGTGATTTGGCTTATTTATCAAATAAAAGTGAATACTAGTGTTTTTAAACTGCATTGAATACGAAAAATTATAAATCTACGCATGTAAGTTAATTTATTTGGACATATAAAGTGATATTACCGCATTACGTCGCAAAAATCCCATGTTCCCACTGATTCTGTTTTGAAAGCCATTAGGCCTTAACTCAACGGGGTGATTAGAAGTGCAGCGCTGCCACATCCATCTTGTTTAACTAATCTCTTCACTCTTTGAATTAATAAATTAAAACAATCACTCATCAATCAAAACCTAACAACCTTCAAAGTAAAATTTTAACAATTAAACATTAATGTTTCTCCCAGTAATTTAACAAACTCCCATAGCACATAAGCACTGTTGTCACATTTCTCACCTCATCCTTAGAAAGAATGACTCCTCTTACTCTCAGGAAGGCAGACAAAGAAAAAAATACTCCAATTACAAGAGGAAAAATCGAATTAAACGAACCAGTTAATTTTAATGAACTGCAGACACATATTTCCTCATCTACGCTATCAGTTGATGCCAAAGACATTAGGAACGTTCTCTTTAAGTTTTTTAAATCATCTTTTGCCAAACAAGCAAAAAATCATCTCTCTCGAAAATTCTAACGAAAAAATGAGATCAAAACTCGAAAAATTAGAAGAAAAGGTTGATTCTTCCGACGCTTATACCTTAAGCTACCAATAATAAAAACTGCAGCAATATCATCCACAAACTTATTAAAGATAACTGCCACATACAAATGCAAGAAGCTGACATCTTTGTTGCTCATCGTCTAGGTCCCAAGCCTAAAGTACAAGGTCCCGACAAAAGAAACATAATTTTGAAGTTGCGCAGAAGTGATCTGAAACGTGATATCTTCTCAGCATGCAAAGAACCTTCCTTCTATGTAAACGAACAACTGACTCCAAATCGCAACAAAATCTTTTTTGTGCTCCGCCAAGCTTAAAAGAAATTCTCCACAAAGATCGCCGGCTGTACTACTAGAGATGGATGGATTCATCAACGTTTTCCTGCCATCACCCTCCGGTCGCCGTGACCTACGTATAGTTATCAATACCCGAGCTGCCCTCCAAAAATTTCTGTCGGAACACCTCATTTCGACGCTTGCAGACTTTAATGGTGAAAATCTCTGGAACGATCAGTAATAATACCTTCGGCGATACTACTGTTTTAGATGAAAAACAAAAACAAACAAACCATGTTTTGACCTATCATTCACTTACTTTTATTTCAATTGTATTACATACTTTATTCCTTTTTCTCTTATTAAAGTTATCATAAAAATAGTATTTTAACTGTTTATAGATATTTTATACGAAATTTCAATTAGTAACCTTTAATTTTCAAATTCCAATAGAACTACCTTTATGTTTGAACAACTCGATCACTTCAATAATATCGACCCTGACATAAACCATTTTGATAAAATATATCCAAATTTTAAAGAAAATAACGTAAGATACCAATACTACGATTGTGATAAATTTAACACTACATTTTCATTTGAAAAAACAGACCTGTCCATTTTAAATCTTAACATTCGATCTTTGCACGCAAACATTGATGAATTTTCAATATTTTTGCTAACACTTAATTATAAATTTTCCGTTCTGGCATTCACCGAGAGCTGGCTAACAAATAATAATAAACTTCAGTGTCCCAAACTATTGCTCTTTTCATTCAATACGCGACGTAAACAAGACTCAATACTGAAAAAGTTGACGAAATTAGTATTTCCTATAACTATATTGAAACTTTATTTATCGAAGTAAAATCAAATTGTAAAACAATAATCATTGGAACCGTATATAGACCTCCTTCTGGTGACCCTGAGATGTTTATAGATAAGATTACCGAATTAATCAATTACTTCAATGTTAGAAACTATGATGACATAATAATTACAGGAGATTTAACCTTCGATCTATCAAACTTTGAAAACCACGCATCAACTCAGTCCTTCCTCAATACTTTTTATTCTTATTTCTTATTTCCAATTATAACAAAGCCGAGAGAATAACCCAAAACTCAGCCACACTAATTGACAATATTTTCAGAGTTCACCCAGAAAATTACTCTTCCGGTATTCTCCTTTGTGACATATCGGACCATCTTCCTATATTCATGATCCAAAAGTCTTTTTTAAACTCGAACAATATTCATCAAAACCGTACAATAACCTACCGCATAATTAACGAAAATACCTTATCAAACTTCTATTACTATGTTCTAAATCAGAATCTATATGAAATTTCCTATATAAATGACATTGATTCTGCTACCGAAGAGTTAATTTCAAGGCTAGACGATACTTTTAAACTTAATTGTCCTCTAAAATCTAATACCATATCATATAAACACAAAACAAAACCTTGGATAACAAACGCAATTATAAATAACATCAAAAAACGTCCAAAATACTATTCTCTTTATAAGCTTAGTTAAATTCCAAAACATCCATATAAAAATTTCTGGAATAAAGTTACTAACCAAATTAAAATAGCCAAGAAAAATTATTACCATAAACGATTTAATCAAACCAAAAACAATATAAAACAAACTTGGAAATTAATCAATTCTGTGATAAAACCTGAAATTACTAAGGAAACAAACCAAATTAAACAAATTATCATTGAAGGTAAACCAGTTGATGACAATCTGGAAAAAGCGAATGAATTCAATAAATTTTTTGTCAACGAAGGTAAAAAAATCTCAGACACCTGCAAAATAGTCGAGAAATCTTTTCTTTTGTATTTTAATGAGATAAATGTACCAAAGTCCTTGTTCTTTTCTCCTGTAAGCGCAGCAGATATAAACAAAATTATTAGTTCAGTAAAAAACAAAAAATCAGGTATTAATTCAATCTCCATTAAAATTTTAAAATACATCTCTGATATAGTTGCTCCAATTTTAGCATCAATAATTATAATTAATAAATCATTTACACAGGGTATATTCCCAAGTGTATTAAAAGTTGCTAGGGTAACACCGTTACCAAAGGCCGGAGACCTCACAAACGTCCGCAATTACCGCCATATTTCATGTATTACAATGTTCAGTAAAATATTTGAAAAAATAGCATTTAATAAACTTTATAAATTTCTGGAATCTAATTCACTGTTGTATAAACACCGATATGTTTTTAGACGTCATAAATCAACGATTCACGCGATAATTAACGACCTTCAATATTTATATGATAACATTGAAAAGGGCAACATTGTATTCTCAATTTTTCTCGATTTTAAAAAAGCTTTCGATTGTGTCAAGCATAATATTCTACTGGCAAAATTAGTTATGTACGGAATTAGAGGCAACTGTCAGAATTGGTTCAAATCATATTTAACTAAAAGAATGCAATTTGTCTCCGTCAATGGTTATGACTCATCCCACCTTAATATTACAACTGGGGTCCCACAAGGCTCCGTGCTAGGGCCACTGTTATTTTCAATCTATATTAATGATATTGTTAAATCATCTTCTCTGTTTAAATTTATATTATTCGCAGGTGATAGGGCCTTATCAACTCCCTTCCTAAATGAAAAACCGAGCAACATTGCATCTACAATAAATAAAGAACTCGACAATGTCTTCATGTGGCTTAATGTTAATAAACTATCAATAAATGTAGATAAAACCAAATATATTCTTTTCTCTTACAAAAAATCTATTGAATTGCCCCATATTAAAATGGGCGACGGAATAATCTATGAAACTACTCATATCAAATTCCTAGGCATCTTTATGGACAAAAATCTGAGTTAAAACAACATATTACGCATATCTCAACAAAACTAACAAAATCGATTGGAATATTATATAAATTAAATAAGTTTCTTCCTAAATCTATTCTCCAGTCTTTATATATGACAATGGTGCAACCTTACTTGAAATATGGCATAGAGAGTTGGTATGGAAAATATCAAAATTATCTCAATAAATTAGTCCTATTACAGAAAAAAAGCAATTCGAGCCATCCATCAACTTGACTACAAAGAGCACACTAATCGATATTTTAAAGAATCCAGAATTCCAAAATTAAATGATCTCTTTGTTTTTTAAACATCCTTATTCCTTTACAAAACAATAAAGTGTTCCTATAATAACTATATATTTAATATGTTACAAACAGCTGATAATACCCATAATCACCAAACCCGCAATAGAACAAAATTTATTTCACCCTTGTATTCAAAATCAAAATCACAATGTAGCTTTCTGTACAAATCTATCAAAATATGGAATGGCTTGGACGACAATATCAAAGCCCAAACCAATTTAGCTCAATTCCAAAATAAGCTCTTAAAAACAATATAATTTCGGCTTACTAAATTTCTATTCAGTTTTTGTTATTGTGTATTTATTTGTTACCGTACACTATTATACTGTGTACTATTACTTTGATTTATACATTATAAATATGTTATTATTTATATAAGGACTGTTGACTATGTTAACTACAGATCTTTGGAAATAATCACTGGAAATAAAGTAGTTTTTTAATTTATCTTAAAATTTAAATAATATAATTATTCCTTATTTGCAATCTTTACAATGGTTAGGTTCTCAAATGTATACTAAGTTGTTTATATTTTTATAAATATGAAGGGATTTTATTCTTGATAATTTTATGCTCAGTGTTTTAAGTTTCTGCCCTAAAAGTCACTGACTTATTTTGGGCCCATAACTAATCTTTGTATGTATATAAATTGTCGTAGAATGGACTCTCGACGATATACCATATATAACTATTCGTTGTGGGAATGATTCAATAATCTGGTTGCCCGATGTTATTTATCTTTAATATGCTTAAGAAGTGGAACTGAGCTCAAGGATAATAATATGGCTATCATTATTAAAATAGAGTTTTATTAATAAAACTATCAACAACACACAAAACGAAAAATGTTTACATAAACAGAGAATGGAAAGGGTCGTGGGAAATATCTGACTAATCCGAGGATTAAGATTAGGAGAGATTTAAAAAAAGGTAAACAAATAAAAATTAAAGGGATGGGATGGTTTGCTAAACCATTTAAAGCACACGGTAGGGTTGACGAAAGGTTAGGTAATCAAAAGTAATGCTCAGCTTACGTAATTACAAGTTTTTGTGCAGAGGAAGGCGACGCGAAGGAATCTTCGGTCCGCTGGCGAGTTCCAGCCGAAGGGGGGGGGATTAAATTATCCTGACGTGACGTCTTGGAAATAAGAACCGTTTCTTGACGAACGGGCTTGAAGAACAATGGCTGTTCTAACGTTCTTCTCTTCAGAACAACAGAGGGGGTGAGAACGTCTATTGTAAACGGGTTCAAAGAACAATGGCTGTTCTAACGTTGTTCTCTTTCTGAACAACAAGGGGGGCCTTGTGGACTTGGCGTCTTAAAGGCTCGAACCTTGGCACTCCTGGAATATTGTCCTCTTCTGCACAAAATAGTGGATCTCGAGGTAGAGGGCCCCTGGTGCACAAGGTGAGACCGGATCGGCGTGATGTCTCGCAAAGATAATCTGGATCTGATCTGCTCTAATCGGTAAAGTTTCCATATAAATAGTCGAGCCATTCCCTTGGCGTAGGAAACAATGAAGTGCGGGCTTCGAGGGAATGCCCAGCCACGCCTAGGAACATACCTTATCTGCCCATAAGCCTAACTCAATCTGGCGAGATCGACGCATGGGGCAAAACGGGGGGAGATATGACCTCCTTGGTTAAATATTGACTCATGGGACGATACGGCGCCATGCTTCAACGCAAAGATGCACGTGGGTAGCAAAGTGTTTCTAAACAACATGTGATAGCGGTTGAAATTAAGCGGCCTCAGACCGTTCCTCTACATACATATATACGAGTATGTATAAGTACTTATTGTAACTTATCATTAAGATTTATAATGTAATATGTTTATACTGTACATTGGATTAATATGGAATAAATAAATAAAATAAAAATAAAATATTACAAATGTTATGGCAGAGCCCAGATCGTCCTGTCAAATAACTAATAATAACGAAGCCATGAATCTTGGGAGTCTTTTTCATGTTATGAATTCCTTACAGTGATGAACATTTAAAGAAGGTCAACGTTGATTCGAGGGAACTGGCCTCATCTGTACCTCTCGGTGCGTGTTAACCTTTAATTGTGTAATCCATATTCAATGCGAAGAAGAAATCGGAATAGATGGTGTAGGGACGTGAGTCTTAGGATGATTTTTCCTCTCGCCAAACATTATTCGTCAAATAAGTGAGGTGATCTTTTGGTAAAAGAATGTGATGGTTGGAAAAATAAGATTATTGTTTGTCGAGCATGTGTGTGTATGCGTTAGGTGTATGTAGGCACAAAATTATTCCCGATGACCTGATAATGGTTGAAGAAGCAGAGCGAAATTATAGATTCTAAGAATTGAGATTTATTTCTATGGTGAAATTAAAGTTGTAATTCGCCGCTAAAGAGAGAAAGTTTCACTCTGCTGCCGAATTCTTAATTAGGAGTAGGAGTAGACGGAGTCTTTATTAACGAAGAATATGACCACAATCACCCATCAACCATGCTTCAGCTTGATATGTGCGCAGGTTTTATGTTGCAAATAAAGGTGAATTTACGAATGAGGAGAGAAATAATGACTGAAAGAGGGTTCGTGCGTCTAATTTTAAAGGATGATTTTCGAACTTGAGCTTTGGCAAGTGGTACATTTTCATGCCCTCAAAGTGTTTATATGTCGGATGTGACGTTTACAGGATGCTGTCCAGTAGAAACAGATTTATTCACAAGTTAAACCACTGTTATTTCTTGGAATTTCTAAATTATTTTATTAATGATACTCGACGTTTTGCATCAAACTTATATTTATAATCGATTCAAGTTCGAATTCGAGTGTTTGAATTCTTTTAGGTTCAAGTTTAAATTTCGATTCGAGTTTTAAAAGATAGTTCAGTTCGAATATTTATTTTTCGATTCGAGTTTGAAACTATTTAGATTTTAAAGGTTTATTGATTCGAATTCGATTCGATTTCCGAGCACTGGTTAGAACAAAGATTTAGTAACAAAGATTTCTCTAGATGGCAAAGACTCAATAAAATTGACGCCTATAAAATACAAAGACGCTATCATAAATTCCTACGAGGATAACAAAGACTCAGTAACAAGAATTCTGAGGTTAAAAGATACTCCTCAATAAATAAAGAATGGATTATAAAGATTTAGTCGCAATATTGTATTAAATATACCAAAAATATTAATAACAAAGACTGAAAATAATTTGGCCGTTTTAAGAAGGCGGATAATAAGGTTAAATTCTAAAGAAAACGAGTGCATTGATTCTACAATTTCAGAAGATTCGAGTTTGGACTACTAAATACTTTTCCATGTTGGCTGAGTTTAAGATTTGACCACCCACATTGTAATCGCCTCATAGATTATTATCGTGACCTATGTAAATTACCTTTCACTTGTCCTTACTGAAGTACAGCTGTCATTATTTTGACAACCATTTCACTAGTCTTTGCAAGTTTTCAGTCACTTTGGTATTCTACTAGTTTTGTGGCATTAACAAATTTTAAAACATCATCTATATATATATATATATTAACTAGTCAAAGGTCAGAAAACAGTGCCTGAGGAATCCTATTAGGGACCGCTGGCAATGAAAAACTAATTCCATTAACATCTTTCTACATACGATTTCTAAGCGTGTCTTCAAACGCTGCCCCAAATTTAGCGCGATTTTATCTTTGCCCGTTTCTTTGATGTTGAGCAATGTCAAGAGGCTTTATCCAATTGCAATATATTACATCTACACATTCATCTCAGTCAATCGTTATGATCCGTTTAGTAAAGATGCAGAGCATATTCATTAGGCATGTGCGTCCTTGTCTAAAGACTCGTTGTGTCATATATTTAGCTAAGTGTCTTCAGATGCTCCACAATCCTACCTATAACCATAGACTCCATAGAGTTATCAACTACTCAGCCGAAAATACTCTTGATTAAACTTTATGCCTTGTATGAATATGGTATAAAGTCTGATCCTAGGATAATTTTCAGCTTATCGCCTTTTCTTCCATCGTTAGTAAACAAGAAAAACGTTAAGGGCGAACAAAACAAATGTATAACAAAAAGATCACAAAATTGTAAATAAATTTCGTTAACTAGAAATCGTAGGGACATAAATTGGTGACATACCCATCCACGAAAATGTTATTACATGAGAAAAAATGTGCTCTAAACTTTATACCCAAGTAGTCAAAGTCGTTTTGAGCGATATCAATTGAGCAGATTATGGTCATTTTGACTCTTAGGAAGTGAGCAAAGGTCCTTTTGAGTGAGGCGGATTAAGAAAAGGTCACTTTGAGGGATGTTACGTAAAGAAAGGTCATTTACACGAAGTTTCAGATCATTTTGTGTAAAATTGGATCAATTTGGAAATGAAGCGTCTCCTAACTCTGTAAGATTCTTGGACTGAATGTGATTGTGACATTTCCAAAAGAACTTTATTATTGATATCGTAGAATAGATCAAGTTGACCCTTTCTGCGTTTCTCAGCCATGATCAATGGGCTATGTGTGTGGGAAATTTATAATACAAGCAGAGTGCAAATTAACTAAATGTAGGTTGGCCAAACAGTCGACTATCTTAGGAGATTCTGGAACAATAGAAAAACGGGTACAATAATAACTTTACTAATATGCAAATTAATATTCTTGGACAAAGTTAAAAGGAGTTTTAATACAAGCTATATACACATTAGACGTACACAAGCCACGCCGGCTAAAAGGTGGGGGGAGACCTAGCGGGGATGGTCACCGTACAAACAAACGAACAATATTAACTAAGGGTCGTTCGAATGACCTTGAGTATATACGAAGCCGACGGTGGAGTCTTACACTGAGGAGGAGGGAGGTTTAGTAGAGAGGGCACTTGCACAGGCGAGTTGCGCGTTGCTGTTAACTCGCAAATTTTGTCCGAGGGGTTAATCCTTGCGTTGGTGCAAAGTTCAAATAATAGTCTCTTGACAATGACTATTGCGGGCTAAAAATAGACCTTGCTTTCGAGTTAGATATGAATCGAGACTAGGTGCGTTGCGTTTGAGGAGGGAGTAGAACGGGTACGGGGTAGAATCACGTTTAATTAATTGAGAATGCCCAGAGCTTCAGGGGTTCGAGAGAATTATGCTAAGTCCAACGGGACACGAATAGCTGGTACTGACGGGGTGTGGTACTGCGTTGGTGCAAAGTTCAAATAATAGTCTCTTGACAATGACTATTGCGGGCTAAAAATAGACCTTGCTTTCGAGTTAGATATGAATCGAGACTAGGTGCGTTGCGTTTGAGGAGGGAGTAGAACGGGTACGGGGTAGAATCACGTTTAATTAATTGAGAATGCCCAGAGCTTCAGGGGTTCGAGAGAATTGTGCTAAGTCCAACGGGACACGAATAGCTGGTACTGACGGGGTGTGGGCAAAGAATACTAACGGGAGAAGTAGACGGAGGATACTGCCTTCTAGCTTTACCGCCGGAGGATGAATGGGGTTTTTCCATCTTTGTCCAAAGGAGAGGGTTCCTGGGTTGACATATCGGAAGGCGACATTAGTCTCGCCTATTTTCCCGATCGCGGGTAAGTTCCTAAGCAGGCGAGGCGAAACTTTGTCTGACTCCCACTTGGACTTTTTGGGGCTCTCAAGCTTGTCGCCGCTTTCTGCGATGGCAGGCTTCAGGACACTACGGCGTCTCCCGACGTCTCATAATTTCGAACTTCCATTAGCGCAGACAAAAAGGGTCTAGCAGGTGTCTCTTGTATCTCTCTCCATTAGAAATCGCTGCAGCACGTATCTCTCTCTCTCTCTCACTGATCTCTGGCAATAGATAAAATATTTTTAAAATGTCAATTACAAAATGGCCTATACGAGAGTATTATTTCTATCTTTCATGTGTAATGCCTTAAAACTATAATTAAGCTACCTTAATTATTAATAATAGATTATAATTTTAGTCTTTCCTCTAATATTAAGTGCAGTATTACTCATTGGCAAAAATTTCGAAACATAAATTACTACGTTCCTTCTTCCTTCCTTTGTCTACCTAAGGATCCAAGTTGTATACCAGGTCTTAAAAATATCCTCTTGCAGCGAATAAACCAGCATCAGTTCCTTTAATTCAGGGTTGTAAACAGTTTTATTCTGTTAATATGGGCGAATGTTTTATAATTATTCGCTATGTTTCAACCACAACCCTATTTTGGTTGATTTATTTATTATTTAAGGCTATGCGAAGGATATTTATTCTCTTTGGCAACGAAATATATGACTTTCCATAAAGAGAGAAAAATAAAAAAGAAAGTAAAGAAATAACAACTAAACAAATACTTCAACTGCCTCTATGTTCGAATTTTCCACCCAGACATCAGGAAACAGCTTGGGCCAATCCCATGTCCTCTCAAGTCCCTCCAGGGAGATCCTTCTGGAAGGCATTAAACTAGCTCCCTGAGCCATCAAATGTTTCTTCTCTCGCACACAACCACGCAGACGAACACACACCCTCGTAGACACTAGGCCCAATCAAGCAATGCCTTTATCCAAAATTACGGCCCTCACTGTACCTCCTCCGCCTTATCAGCAAAGTTTATCTACTAGTATCGGTAACATTTTTCGAAGAATTGGAAGTAATATTAGAAGTAACATCAGTGACGGACTCTGGGTCAGATATGCCCAACTGTGACCCACTCATAGATTCCCTTGAAATAGGTTAGCACCAACGAATCTCAGGCATATTGACTATCTCCATTGATCGGATTCATGGGATTCTTATAGAGAACAGCAGGTTTCTCTTGGGACGTCATAGATCGTCACAGGTTTGCATGCATCCACCCATATGTGGTTTTACGACGTTCAACTTACTCCATGGTAGTGGGTGTGATTTTCCCATAGGGAGAGGACCGACTTATTCGAGATGCCAAATTGATGTCACTTTGTCACTCTCTCGGTTACTCTTTTATGGATGTCGGGCACAACATCGCTCCTCATACTTCACATCTGGTCATTTGGATTCTTGCAAACATCACTCAAACTCTTTTTAGCCTTGAACTCTCTCTTCCATTTCATTTTAATCTTTCAAGTTGCAAATTCTCACCTGTGTCAATATTTTTTTTCCCTCTGAAGGATTAAGATTTCTCTTCCAATGCTTTTAACCCAATTTTGGATTTTATCTCTCTAAAACTTTAACACTACCATTCAATTATATTTCTTTCATATTTTCTTTCTCTATATTCACAGCCTCCAACATTCCAAATTTCGGTACTTTACTGTAATCGTCTGCGATATCAATGAAAATAGTAATAAGATACAATCTTCTACTCTAATCTGTTAGGTGGTACTTCCTTTGGTTGTAATAACCTAACTTAACCGAAGTACAAAAATTAGGTTCTTAAATGTTGATTTTTTTATTTGTCATGAAAACCAGAAGGGATAGTACTTTCTCTCCCAATACATTTTAACAACGCTTTACTCTTTGATCCTTTCACGCTCTCTCTAACAAATAAAGTTGGTTTGTATTACTTTTTAACGATATGTAACAAATCCATTTTCTTTCATACTTTTCGATGATAGTGAGAGAAATAAATAGAGAATGTTTCTCTTGGTCTTTAATTCTTTCTCTTCCAGGAATGAGATATGATGAAACCGTTTGTGGTTGTCTGCATGATCACAAATCTCATACCCAAGTCCAGTTCATTAAAGGTTTCCTTGAAGATTGGAAAGCAGCTTCAACGAATCTTCGAGGTCTGAGTAGGTAGAAATGACGGAGTTGTTTATTTTGACTATGATGGTGTGTTTTGTGCAATTTAAGACTTAATAAATATTATTTTCATTTAAGTCTGAGCAGCAATTTTATGCTATTACATTCTGCGTTAAAGTGGTCTCAAATTGCTCTTTAGTACCAGTTTATGTTATCATTTTAGGCCAAAGTGTAATTTTATAGCAACATTCCTGCACTTTTTTCTTTTACCTGTGCATCTGCAAAATTGTCGATTATTTTTTATAAAATATGTCTCTAGTATGGTCCCGAAAGCCCAGGTCCATCGAAGTACAATTCTAAGAGAACTTTGGCAGGTCATTTTTACCAATAAACATAAGCCTAGTTGTATTCTACAAAATCCTGTATAAACTCACTCGTAGGAAATGATGCAACTGAATAAACAAACTCTCTATAAAGGTCTATCTACATTCTCTTTATTTAAATTTAGACAAATTTAAAATTAAATTTTCCATTTTGGGGGAGAAAGTTTTCGGCGTTTATCTCATTTCTTAAGAACAGTCAAAGCCACTATTTTTTAATAAAATTCGACTCGGCAGATTATAAATTAGTGCGGGAATACGTTCCATGCTACAATCATGGTAAAACGAATAATCATTTGGCCAAAAAAGGTTTTATCATTCTCTACTTATGTTAACACAACTTTTACGGTATTTGAACACTGATCTGAGGTCGTTTAGAGTCTTTATATTTCTCAGTGGTCAGCTAAAATTTAAGGTGAGTTCAAAAATTGATCTGCACACCGTTAACAGCCGATGTGAGGTTGACCCTCACCCGAACTCCATCCAGTGACTAAATACGCCTGGTGGGTATCATATTTAAATTACAGGTTTATTCTATTTTCATCTAAGGCTCGGTTTAATTGAGTGAAAGCGGTTGTTCGCTGTTTCACTCTGCTTAGTTAAAATCTCACCCCAGTAAGTAATATTTCGAATTAGGAAATAACTTTTTCCGAAGAAAGAAGTTATCCTGTTTTCCTGTTCCTTGCGGTATGCTGGATATATATTATATTGGAGTGTGAAAAAGGAGTGACAAATATATATTTGCCGTTCTATTTATCTACATCCTCTCAGTTTCAGTATTAGTGAACAAAAGCACTTTGTCAAAGATACAGCAGGACAATCTCTACCTAATTATAATTACAGAATAAAATTTTCGACAAACATTTGCAGAAATGTTCCACTTTTTAAATATCCCCCGAGAAACTATTTATGAATCTAACCAGCCCCTACATCACCTTCCATTTGAAGCTCGTGAAATTTTGTGTTGAATTCCTCCCAACTGATTTCTCTGCCTCAGACAACAGAGGGAATAAATTTTCTTCCTATAGCGTTGAAGCTATATCTGGAAGCACATTCAAAGACTTCTGCATAATGTTAGGATGCGATTGAATGTCGTTGATGATTGGTGCATTCGGCTTTATAACATTCTCTTGATTGTGCGATAGAGGAGTCTACCGTGAATATCTTCTATAAATCTTTCTTCTGAAGTGGAGAACTAGTAAAATCTTGTGTGTTGAATTTCCTACTGCATTACATGTGATGTGTAAATAAGTGTGTTTGGAAAGCGTTAGGAAGATTATTGTACTCAGAGATTATTCTGTCTCTAATGGTAACCACTATGATTGTTTCGCCAACAGAATGTGACCTGCTCACACTCTAAACGTTATATTCCGAATGAGTCTATGCTTAGATGCTTGGACGATTGTTGCAGTTTCAGTGTAGCATTAAAATTGACCAAAATACGTATTGATTTAGTTGTTTGTAGTTATCTCTCATGCTCCTTATTTTTATCAATATATAAAATAACTTTAATTTAAAATTTCGTTTCATCGTGATTAAAAGAGTGTGGCTTATATTTTGGGAATATCCAATAAGTCCCTTTTTGCCCGTCGAGTTGAGAAGAGAAGCGCGGTGCTTCAAAGCTCAGCTATAATGTGTGATCATCAATTCGCTTCTCTATAATTCAATTATCAAATAGGGAAAGCAACCATTATTCTTTCTTTATTCATTTTATTAACATTCTAATATTTCATCCATAAATCGATCTTAAATTTTCAATGAGTTTTCTTAATTGTCTCTACATGTTATTTAAAAATGATAATTGCTATAACTCCTTCAATATTTAGTAAATATCATATTTCCTTTTCTATTTTTACCTTTCACTGTTATAGAATATTATTTATTACACTTTGTAACACTTGTTCTTATAAAACTTCAGTCTGACTAGAAACACAAAAAACAATATCGTTTTATTATAATTTGTGTCGCATTTTCTACTTAGTAATCTAAAATTTGAAGATACATTCTCTCATTTAACCTTGTTTGATCCTTTCCCATTAAAAGACATTTAGTCCAAATCGTTTTTAGAACCTAAAATTTTGCCATTCTGAAGTTACTTTGAAAAATAAATTGCTAATTGAAAAAGCGCTGAAATAATTCACTTTATGTGGAACAACTTGAGTAATTTCTATTTTCCGCCGAGATGATCAGATTTTTTACTCTGCTTTGATTTCTTTCACTAAAAGGAATTTTCGCTCACCTGAAATAAATTCGCAAAAAAGATCATAATTTTCTGCTTATCTGACGGCAACTTCACCAATTTGGGCAATCTTTTTATGACCAGACGGTGTCGTAGGTCAAGGTCAGATCTGTGATCTTCGTTCGTCTTGAGGGGGTGGATGTTAGGGCATTCCAAGTGATGGAGTTGAGGGCCACCATACAATTTATGGCATCTAAGTCCTCTTACCTTCTTGGGCTAGAGGGATTCTATAGTTTGATTTCTTTACTTTTTCAGGAGTATCATACGATAGACTAGTGAAGCATCGCTGCACCACACCATTTCTGTTTGGAAGGAACTTTGTATTCTATAGAGAGGTATCTTGGGTGGAGATAAAGTTTATCTAGGTTCCTCGCCCTCCTTCTCAACACCACTCTCTCTCACTCTGTCAGTATGTTCCTGTACATTTGCTCCGTGCCTTTTCCCTAAAGAGATGGGGAGAAAGGGGTGGGACAAGGAGGGGGAATGCGGATCAGCTATATGCAGAATTTGGTGAGCTCAATCAATCCCTCTCCGGATTTGGCCAAAGCAGACGGCGAATCTCGTCATTGAAATTCGAGAAGTCAACATTCTCAGATGTTCCTTACTCCACCCTCCTTCTGGATAGAATTTACATAATACGAAATAAATATATATATATATATATATATATATATATATATATATATATATATATATATATATATATATATATATATAATTCAAGAAACACACTTTAGCAGAATTCAATTATTAAGTTAAAAGGGCATAAAGAGTAAGAATATGAATCCAGACCAGTATGGTGTAAGGTTACCCTTAATATTATATAGCTGGTTGGTCGAGGTTGTGCCTGTAAATTTAGAGTAGAGAAGGTTGTCGACCTAATTTCTTGATCTCTGCCAAACCTGTAAGCTACAGTCATCAACGCCATTTGCAACAAATACCAGATAAATCTATATTGCTCGCAATAATGTAGTCGGAGATGATGATATATTTATTTGAAATAGTGCAAGTATTTTATACATTAAATAAATAAATTTATACAATGCAAAAAAATATGTAGTAAAAGTGTTGAAAAAGATAAAAATTATAGCTGAGAAGAGAAAGGATTTAGTCGAAGGCAAAGATACATAAAGAGGTTTCTCCTGGAGAAATAAACGCAGGAGCTCAGCTTTTTGATATTTTACAGTTTTAAGGTTTACCCACTAATACAGTTTTAATTTATAAACTAATTATACCTACTAATTGGGTATTAATATGTACATTAATTTTGGGAACTAATCATTGGTTTATATATTACTGTTTGGATTTCGTTTTATACATAAACATTTGAGTTTAAATTACTGCTACAATTAATTTGATTTTTTGATATGTACTTCTGAATAATAAACTCAGCACATATTATGCTTTTTATAATATATTTAATTTTTAATTTTTAGTCACTGTGTTTATATACTAATTGGTAATTTTAATTTTATAATTTCCTATTTATATTTTTCGCTAAATTATCACTTGTTTAAGTTGTTTTATCCCTGGTATATTTTACTTTATATTCGTTTGACTATTAATTGTCACATTTTAACTATTTACTTATTTAATTAATTAATTAATTATTCTCACTTTTAACTTAATTGATTAATTATTCTCACTTTTAACTTTTTGCATTATTATTTAATTATTTTCGCGCTTGACATTTATTAACACTTCTTACTTTTTAGTTTATTGACGAGGTCATCATTCCGCACTTTATGTTCTTGTAGGTTGCTGAAATAACTGCGTGACGACTGGATTCCGGGATATACATGGTGCCGCTGCATAGCAGGCTGTCCATTTTCTTTGGGGTCCAGGGCCCCTCAAAGGTCCACTTGAATTCACCGTTCCTAATTCCCTTGACTAGCTGCGTTTGACTGATTTTTTCGGTTCTACATCCGGTAGCCCCCAAATTTTTCAGTTTTAGTTGTTCCCCGTCGAAAAAGTGTCCCTTTTCCCGGACGTCGACTTTTTCGGTCAGGGGTACTCCGGGGTAAGACTGATCGTCTTCTGACTCCCCATCCAGACTCTCCCCTTCTATTTGTTTAGGGGGTTTGTTGCTCCTGTTCTTCGTACTTTTCTTTATCTTCGGGGTGTTTTTTGCTTCTAAGCTATCTTCTTTTAAACTTTCTTGGCTCCCATCTTCTTCTTGTATGTTGGTTGATTCCTTGGTTGATTCCTTTTCTTCTTTATTTGGCTCGTCCGTATTCTTAGACTGCGTGTCATCAATAAACTTGATGTTTAGCACGTCATGAGATGCTGGGTTCGGTGGGAACCACATTTTCTTTTTAACACCGTTGTGTTTCAACATTGGGTTGAGTTCCTCCAAAAAACAGCCGGGCCGTGCAAGGTTTGCCAGGTGGGCAACTATGACCATCGTCATAATTTCCTTGCTCTCAGCCGGCAAAATTAGCTTCGGAGTCACTCTCTCCGTTATCGGTGTGGTGTTTCCGGGAGTAGATACCATGGTGGCATATAAAATTCCTCGTGACTTTTCCTCCATTTTCTGTTTTAGCTTTAGTCTTTTGGTTTTGATTGCCTCCTTACGTAGAGGGCATCTCATGGCCAAAGTCCGATGCTTCCCTCTGCAGGTCACGCATTTTGGGTGTTCCTCACGTCACTCTCTCCAACCCTGACCGGTTTTGGAGCATGCCGCGCAGATTTGTACTTTCGATGGGCAGTTTTTTGTCGAGTGACTCTCGATGGCTAGGCAGATTTGGCAGTTTTCTATAAAAATATATTCCTCTGCCTCTATCTGCTCCAGGGGGACGCGAAGGTAGAAGCCCAGGAGGCCTTCCCTTAACGCTCTCTGAGCCATCCCGATGGTGGCGAAGGTGACTTTAATCAGGGTTTTTCTATTTTGTCAACCCTGTCCACACTTGCCCATTGTTGTTTGGCGTTCAGTTCGTTCTTGATACCTTCTGTGGAGTTCTCCGCGAAGTAGGGATCCACTCTTCTAAGGATCACGGCACGCCTCACGAGTAGTTCGTAGGGGACTACCGCTTCGAGTCCAATTTCACTTAAGGGGTTGTTTAGCCTGGTCGGAAACAAGGGTTTCAACGTCTTTGTTCTTCCAGCAGACTGCTGCCCATCCATTCGGTGTTTCGATGAGACGGGTGAGCTCTATATTGATCTTTCCAATGACAGTCTCAAATACTGATTGCCTGCTAGGTTTTGGTTTCCCCACTATTAGACGGAGTGGGATCCGTTTAGGGGCCTGGGGGGCGGAGGGACCCATGTCCTCCTTTGGGCAGTGCTGCCCTTTCCCCTAATGTGCCCATTTGCTTCTCGAGGAGGTGGAGAATTCCACTCCACTGCCCTGAAAATGGAGCGGTATTGACGTTTTGCTGAACCTTGCCACAACGTTTTCCTCCTTTACCAGGACCAGATGGTTAAGACACTACGCTTACTCGGTAATCTACTCTACTTACTTATTTGGAGATCTAACGGCCGAGGCACGATGAGAGATAAAATAAGCCGTTCCAATCTGCATGACGTCACTGGAGCCTGGTTGGTACTGGAGGGACTGATTTTCGTTGAGACAACCGGATTTTCAGAGAAAATCACGAAGTAGCCTTTAAGAAGAACAAGGCAGGTCCGTAGGACTTGTTGACGACACGCATGGAAATGGGGCAAAATATTTAAAAAGCAACATAAAATAATAATCAATAAATAATAAAATTGTTTAAACGCTAACAGTTTCCTGTCTTAAAAGCCCAAATGTGCTCCACAGGACTTGGGTTCTTTATCTCCTACACTTTCTTTATAAATCTCCTCTTATATACTTTCAGAGGGAGATGCCATCGTTGGTTTTCACTCTAAATAAATAATAATGTCAATATTTTAGTTATTCTGAATATCATTTAAAAGAGGCCATGGCCAAAATACGCGACTAACGAGGGGTTTTGTTTTGGCCAATGACGGAGTGATTTTTCTCTCTCAAATGCAATTGTCTCAAGTATTAGACCTTGGGAGGCTCTGGATTTAATAAGGTCCTGTGCTCATGAAAGGAATGAGAAGGTTTGAATTATTGATCCCCTCATCCGTCAAGAGGAAACATCGGCATTATTACCTTGAGAAGTCTTAATTTGTTAATTGATTCCCTCCACTAAGAAAATATTTCATTAGTAGTAATGTTATTGTTGATATTATTATTGCTGTCATATTTAGGATCTCGTGAAGTTAGATGCGCGTCGTTAAATCTAACTTCTTCCATCCTCCATCACTGACACTCTTTTGCTGCCCACTAATTAGGTCCTTTCTTAAGATAATTAATGAAATTTCATACTGGTCTATTTTCCAATCCATCTATTTTTAAACCTTTATTTTTATTTTTTTAATTTACTGTTCTCTGTTTCTTGACTGTTTACACGATTTGTCTGTCCAGGTGTCTTGATGAAGGAAAATCCCAAATTTTGAACTTGAGGCCAGGATAGAATTGGAGCGCATCCAATAAATTTTCAGCCTGGTAGAGTTCTAATTCCCACTCTATCCCCCTACTGCTCTTTCACCTCAGTACCCCTTTATCCCTGTTTCTTCCTTATTCCAACCATCACTTTGGATGGAGGGGGGGGCGATTCTTGGCAATGAACACGTTTATTGAAACAAAAGAACTTTACAGATCGTTAAACCCGTGTTACAATGGCGAGAGGATCCTTTTTGATCGAACCGGTCCCTAAAATGCCCTGTTTTATGGGGCGTTGAAGATAAATAGGGGAGATTCGGGATGTCTGCTATTGGAGAGATTTCTCCGTCAAAAAGAAGAGAAACAGAGAGAGAGAGAGAGATAAAGTGAGCAAAGATTGGCATATAGTGATTTATACTAAGCTACAAAAGTTGCGAAACAGAGCGAAGAAAGAAATAGAGAAGAGAATAAGATATATGAGAAATGAGAAAGAAAAGGCGGGGGAGATTTTAAGAGACCACTCCTGTTACACAGATATAAAAGAAAGATAGAAATGGAGAAATGGAAGAAATTCTGTAAAGTTTATGAAAATATGGTTTAAAAATGAAATTTATTAAAATATAAGCGATTAACTATTAAACAAAGAAAAGTACCAAATAATCAGAATGCTTCGGTTTCTTGTCGACAGCACCGACACTTTTTGCGTGGCAATTAACTTTATTCTAATCCTGTTTATGTTTTGTCCTTCGCTTGGCTGCTATCGTCCTGCAAACAGGCCTGGGAAATGTGTCACCCATTTCTATGTCCACTAGTGACCATTTCAATGTTAAATCTAGCTTCATTTTCTTCCTATTTCTAGGCAGAAAAATTGCTTGTCGTAGAAGATGTGAAAGATTGGCTTTTGATTTGTATTAAAAAGTGTGTGAAGTTTGGCGGAGGAAGTGTCATGGTCTGAGGCGTGATTACTTTAGAAAGGCATTTAACCACTAGCGCTTAAGGGGCACGTGAAATGTACAGGTGTAGTAGGATTAATCCATCTTCAAGCCTTGAAATATCAGGAAGGATAACTCTTCCTGTCTCACGACCAACTCGGTGAAACCTTTTCTTGGACGACGAAATCATCACTTTAATGAACTGGGTTGCACAGAGTTCGGACCGGATGTACAATGGAAAGGCTTAGAAGAAACTCGAAGAGTCTAAATCGACGAAAACGAAAACAGTTCAAGATCTTTGCATTAACCCTGCTGGTTTAGGGTTATTTTACAAGATGGAAACACCTGATTCCTTCCTCTGGCAGGAGATGTTAAAGCTTCATCGAGTATAAAGACTCCCAAACTAAATGCTAATTAACTATAACATGTAAAAATGTCTTTTCCTTTCAATTTAATTGTTAATTTCGAATAAAAATCTATTTCTGCTGTGGTTTAGATCAATTCAGACACGTAAGTTTTATATAAAATTGCTATTTGTTGATAGCTTTTATTTTTTCATCTATTTGCAATACTTTTCCCATACGCACTTTGTACCTTCAGGTTATAGTTTCCTATTTTTATGAAAGAAGTTTTGATAATATTTCGAGCATTCTGATAGTTTTGGACTTACATGTTATATGGGTGGTTATAACCACTACTGGACTAGGCTTTGTTTAATTTTTGCGATATTTAAAGACCTTTTCAAGGCAGAAAGAAAGATAAAGAGAGATCGATTTGCAGCATTGCACAAGAGTAAGAGAAACTCAATTTAAATGATCAATAAGAGAAGAAACAAGAGTTTTACAAAGCAAGAGATAGAAACATTGGATGGGACAAAGATCAAAGAGATCAAAAGAAGACACAATGGAGGCAATCCAGACTAAGAAGGCCTAAATAACGCCCCAAGGAGTTGGTTTCTAATTATTCTGGCCGTGAGGCGGAACTAGGTGCCCATATTGAGGGTTAGCTGTTGTGCCTGGTAGGTTTTTCTTGTCAATTATTTATTAAAATTTTTTTTAAAAAAGGCATGTGATCTATGAAGTTTGAAGCATCTTAATGATGTAAACACGAAAACGCTTGGGATATATATATATATATATATATATATATATATATATATATATATATATATATATATATATATTCAGAGTGCATACTGAACAACAGCCTAAACTCTAAGCATCAGCATTAAAAAGGATTACTCTCTTCAGATTTGTCAATCAAGATAGAAGAAAATTTCTTTACAAATTTTCATTTAATTTCGTCGAAAAATGAAATAGTTTTAATAAAATCATTCGTTCACCTTTAACATTTAAACTAATCCGCGAAACAATGTTGATTTTTGTTGGCCTAGGGATTTAGGCCCTAAAGCTAAAGACTGTATTCAAGCAAGTTTCTTTTAATGAAAATATAATGGCTGTTTTCTGTTTATCCTGGAATAACAAAATTTGCCCTTTGTTCTTCTCTCCAAAAAACTCTGAGCATTTTCGCCCCTATGCATAGTAAGTGAACTCAGGTTCGACATCTCATATAAGTGTGTTTACATAGGATTAAATATAAAAGAGTAGGATCAGGTTTGGGCTTGAAACTCCTGACACCAAAGGAGACACAAAAACTTCTAGGTCGACTTTGTTTGATCATTTCCCGCGAGTTATGTTCCTGGCAACGGGTGCATCCGAAGTTAACTTGTGCATTTACTGGCGCAATGGACAGATTTCTCTAGTGCTCCCCTCTTTCCTCGCAGTACTTAGGGAGAATCCTCCCCCCCCCCTTACTATTTTGGTGCAGTATCACTGCGGCATCAAACGAGACACAGTCCACTTTCACGTGCTGCTTACACAAATGGGACCCCAACTTCGCCGGCCTGGACTAAACGGGGGTGGATGTTTGGGTGAAGTTTCCCCTAACTATAGTAACTATATTACTAGCAGTGAGCGGTAGAAATATTAATAGTTATGCTATCAGTATTACGGAGATAAAAAGTAATGTCACCTGTAATATGCGGTACAGATTTAGGTTAGTTTAGTGGCGTCTGGTCGTTTGACTCATCGGTCTATTTGTCCCAGCAGGATTTCACCTCTCGAACGCCAGCTTCTTTAACTATCCCTTCCTCAGTTACTTGATTGGTTTTCACTTTCGTTTTAACTAAATAGAAATGATTCAGCGATTAGGTGGTTATGTTTATCCCTGGAAGTTGCCATGAAGTAATTAGATGCATTAAATAAAGCAGCAATGATGAAAGGAAAGATTTACCACGAAACAAAAACAACTTAAATGATAATGATCACACTTTTATTTATTTACTTGTTTATTTATTATGCCATAAATACAGACTTTGACGGGTGACCCACACGTTGGTTTAGAAACTTTGATAGATCATCATAAATATAATAAATTTGAGGAATTATCCTCTAAAATGAATTTAATTTGGTCCAAATTGGAATAAAGTTTGATAAATTCCCGCCTGCACATAACAAGCGGCGCTATCCGTAAAATTTGCACAAGCGTTTGAGATGTAGTTAAGTTAAGAAGAATCAATCTCCAATTTCATATATAAAGCGAACTTCGTCCTGAAGTTGATAGATTCGGAATCCAATAGATAAGTCATTGCAGCTATAAGAAAAAGTTAATCTGTTTTTACATTTTTGTTAAAATAGCAATTTATCTAGAACTACTTGTTTTATTTTTTTACTGAAAAATAAACGTCCTCTATATTAATTATTGCTTATGTAATCATATATTATTACTTAAACTTAATATTTCGTTTGAAGTGGGTCTCAAGACCCGGTGACACATGTTGCTCAAACTCGTAGAGAAAATATGATATTATATAAAGATGTGAAATAGATGAATATCATTAAAATAAAAAATTGCCAATATATATTATATGTATTATTATATGAGTATTGATACCATTAAGAGAAGAAGTATAGGCAAGATAGATAAAGAAGCAGATTGTAGAACAAATGAGCGTCTGATATAGATTGTATTTATCAATCGAATTTAAAGGAGAAAGTCGAAAATCAGTAGAAAAGAAACTAGGAAAGTAGTTTTTTAGAGATTTCGTAAAACAATCATAATATAAAACCCAAAGAGAAAAGGAAAAGTTCGAACAACCCTCTCTCATTCGCCTGAGAACAGATCACTCTTGCTCTGTCTCCAATTAATTCATTCGAATCCAAACAAAACTTTATGTCTTATATTATTTATTATTTTTTTTAATATTCTGCACAACTCTTTGAATGTTTCTCTTTAGTCACGAGCGACTTTACGAAATTTAATAAAATTATTTTGTTTTATATTCTCATTCAAAGGATATAATTTGCAAAGTCCTCCCAAGGTTAGCCCGGGAATTATTTTGTTTTTGCAATAACTTCCTAACTATTCGGCTGATCCTAACAAAATTTGATAAACTTATGTTGTTGTACATTCTCTTTCAAATGACAAAATTACCAAAGTCTTCCTAAAGTTATCCCAGGAATTACTTTTTAGGGGCAATAATATCATAACTATTCGGTGGATACTCTGCTAGACTTGGCTATAATATACTATAATCTGCTAGGCAAGCCTAGAATAGGCTATTCTACGCTAGGCTTTTATAGGCTAGGATATACTATGCTAAGCTATGCTAAGATATAATGTACAAGGGTAAGATATACTATGCTAATTTAGGATATAAAACGCTATCTTATGCTAGCATATAGTATGTTAGGCTAGACAATACTAAGCTATGCTTGAATATGGTATAATAGGATAATATAGGTTTTACTTGTCTAGGATAGTTAATGCTAGGCTAGATTATACAATGCTATGCTATGCTAAGCTATGCTAAGCTATACCAGACTAGGTAGGGCTATACTATGCTATGCTAGGGTAGGCTAAAGTATAATAGGCTAGGGAGGGCTATGCTCTGCTAGGCTAGGCTAGGTTATGTAATAATAAGTTAGTGTACGATAGCCTAGCTAACCAAGGCTATAATAGGCTAAGCTATGCAAGTCTAAGATATACTAGGCTAGGCTATAATATGATATACTTGCCTATTGTATGTTAGGTGTGGTCATGAATTAGAATAAGTGAGGGCACACGACTTTTTGACAGCAGAGTTTGTTTTACCATTTCCTACCGCGAAATGCACCTGTCATTAGGGTCAATGGCTTAAAGAAAACTTTCTTTCCTTAATTTTTCAAAGACAAAAAAAAATCCAACAACCTTTTGAGACCAAATTCGATTATGAAAAATTCTTTCCTAACTTTCTCTACTTAACTAAAAGATGGAAATTATGAACTTCCACCCAATTAGTTTTTCCCTCTTTTTACCATATAAATCAAATTGGGGTGAATTTGACATGGGGATTACATTTACAGTCCTTTGTTAATACAAAGCTTAGTAAATGTTGATTACAACCGAATGACTTCACTGAAATGCCATCAATTTTCAAAAATGTGAATGACTTGATCTTAGTCTTCAAAACGTCTTCCCATCAAATACAAGATATCGAACCTTGGTGAATTCTTTGCGTAGACTCTTACAGTTAAACAAATGATTAGTGGCAATCTCCTAGAGTTGTAATACCATGGGATTACATAAAAATCCAACTTATCTCCTGTGGCTTCCGAGTAGCTCAAATAAATCATGAGTGGGAGTTTTGCTGATTATATTGAAAACTCTTTTCTACAAATGAAACTCGTGAAATGGAGGGTATTTCAAAGGTTAGATAGAGAGACATCCACAACGTTAGATAGAGCAATTAGGAATTTAAATGATCTTAAAAGTGGAAATTAATTGCGATTAACTGAGATGAATCCGATAATTCACGTAAGGTTCAAAGGAGAATAGAATTATTGATCCACTTACACAAATATCTATTTTTCGTTTTCTATTTAGACGTTCTTGGACTGGTGTATAGAGTTCAAATATAAAAATAGAATAAATTCAGCCATTCAAAAAATTCCATTTAAAAATATCCTGCCTCGCAATATTTGATCCAAACCTTCTAAAAGCACTCTCCTTACATTGCTAGCTAGCTCTTCTGTCACACGTGTCCAATGTAAATTCTTTTCCATTTTCGTATGGCAAAAGCTTTCAGGATATCAAAACCTCAGATGGAACCTCCTTAAAGTCATGCCTCGGAAAAATATACATAAAGTAAGCCATTTCCTAATTACTTCTTTAGAAATTAAGGGTAGGCTGTGAGAATGACAGATTTTCCTTTGTTTTCTATTAATTAAAGATTAATTAAAACCTTAGAATGATTCCTACCAAAACGTTTATGTTTCTGGTTAGCCGAAGGTTTCGGAGGCAATTTTAAACTTAAAAAAAATGATAGAATTAAGTTTGCGGATTAAAACTCGAAATTTCACACACACACTCCGGATTTGGAAAGCGCAGGGAGGGATTAATTTTGGGAAATATTTTTCAATTCTGAGTCTCGGGTCTCCTAACGAGGGTTAGGGTTAATTTTAACTTCTCGATTGATCTTACTCCTCTCGTCATTAACATCGTGTTGTTGCAGAGGGGCAAATTAGGAATTGTTCCCGGGGTAAAAGTAGGAAGCCTCAAGGATATGTTCTTGGCTAACTTTAGTTCAAGGGATACAGAACGTTTACTCAGTATTATTTTGATTTAAGGCAAAGACTAACGAGGTGATATCAGGCAAACAGAATGCAATAATAGATCTCTAAAAAAGTTGCTTGGGCAAAGGTGGTGAAAATGTGTGGCAGATATATTGCCGCAGAAACACCAAAAAGCGTTCGAGCTAGGGAGGCAGAAATGGGCCAGAAGCTAGCTAAAAATTTCGCAGATGAGAAAAAGGTAAGTAACCAAGCCTTTTTACACCCGTGTAGTAGCATCAAATGATGGAGAGATTTATTGTATAGAGTTTCAAGTTTAATTCTGCCATGTCTAAATAAAGCTCTCGTCTCTCATTATCTCGTGGACTCATTTTAATTTTGGTAGCACTGCATGAGTAAAGACCTAGCGTTTCTAAATCGGGGATCGCTATTTCAAGTAAAGTAACTTCTAGCTAAGAAATGAACAGTACAGAATATTTTCGATCCTTAGACCAATTAACACTCCAGGAGAATATCTGTTGATGGAATCTATAAGAGGTTTAAATGAGTTAAGTGATAGATATTAGCGACTATGGTTCTAGATAGCACAAGCACCCGTCAAAATAGATTTCAATATTTTACAAGCAATCGATGCGTCCATATTTTAAATTTACTTTTGTTATGAAATATACAAACGTGGACTGGTATACGTTGCTGGAGAGTAGAAGCGAAGAAACTGACAAAGTCTAAAATGGCAGCGATTAATTAGGTAAAAAGTGGATTCTAAAGGTTTTTTTTTTCTAATCCCACTTTACTGTCACTGTAATACATTTTAGCATGAGCAAATGATTTACTTTGGGAAGAAGAAGAACTTTTCTACTTTTTCCTATTCGGTGAGTGAATACTAGCGAGAGTACAAATCAATTCAAGTTTCATTGGAATAAATCTACATGAATTAGAGTTGCACACGTAGAGGTGTGTGCGTGGGTAGTCCTGGAACTACTACCTCTAAAAATAATAAAAGGCAAGTATGATTAAATATTTTGTTCATACGTACATAAGTTTGGATCCGCAGTTCTCGTAATAATATTTTTATTAACGGCACCGAAGTTTAGGGCTCTTTAATTGTCGGATAGCTAGGTAGGTTTGTCTAATGATGTAGTTTGAATCTCTATAACTCTTCAACTACCTTATCAAGATGGCCTTGAGTAGACCCGAAGGTCTTTGCCACTGTTCTTTGCTCCGTTTCGTCTTTTCCTCTACATTCTTCTCTTGTCCTCAAAGGTGAGGCAAGTGAGGGAGCACTAGATACCCTTGCCTCTCACTCGCTGACTCCATTCCTTCTCACGGCGGTGGACGTGAATAAATTAGATTTCTTTCTTATCTAATCTGTAATTTAACAACAGGACCCACTCCCAAGTTTAAAAGCTGAAAATTTGAAATTATTAAATTAAGGTTACCACAAATGATTCAGCAAATTATGATCTGGGATTATTACTCGGATATGGACACGAACAACTTTGGTCCTAATGCCCCCACCCCGCCTCCCCGCCCACTCGCGGGAGTCTGAGAATTAATACAATTAACTTCATACTTCACCAATTTCAGCATTAACTTCTGGGCAACATCTTTCAGGCAAAGCTGCCCTTGTTAGTCTTGTTAGTCTTTAAATTTTCTTCTTCTCTTTATTGTTTTTTTATCTATATTTGTTGCTCTTTTTTGACACTATGTGCTGCCAATCTCAGTGGGGAACTAGAGTTTAACGAGGAAACCAAACCATGGGACTTTCCCTAGCAAGTTCCTATCTCGTTTTTTCGAAGGCGCCTATAAGGGCTGTATCGCAAATAAACTTACCTAATCCATGGCAACTTAACTGGTGCTCACCTAAACTTAGTTCACCTTACCCTAGTTAACTTAACTTTATTAATGTTAAGCATTTCCAATCTAGCCTCACCTTCCGATCAAAGGCCTGCTTAACATACCCCAATCTCCTTCAACCTTAAGAGGTTAATCTCACCTATCCCTATCATAACCTTTACCAAAATTAACCTAATCTCCAATCCTAGAAATAATAGCTTTTGCTGCCATGCTAAAAAAGATCCATTCTTAAGAAACTATTTTGTGTTGTGACGCAGAAAGCTCGGAAGAGGCAGTACTCAGAATATCTGAAGAAAGGGGACTTTAGTCAAGAATAACACTAGAGTGCCCGAGAAAATCATCTTCCCCTGGATCATCAGGCCTTTGTTTTTCCCTCTTTTCTTACCTTCTTAATCACTTTCTCTTTACTCTCTCCCAAATCAGTTCACTTCAAAATATCCTTTCTTACATTTCCTCCATCCACTCAAACAAACCATTATTGGACATCGTCAAACGGCGGACCTACACTCATCTTTGGTGAAGTCTTAGCAAAACAAGGTTAAGAGCCCAATTACCTATACTCTTATGAATGTTGAAGGAAAACTGGATATAATCTAAAACAACATACTCCTCTCACCATCTACCCACTTATGTACTCAAGTGAATCTTGAGCAAGATTTGTTAGATTGAGCGGACGCTAAACACATCGACGCTAAAAAGCAAAACTAAAGAACCTATAATTGGATTGAATTGATCAGTGGCTAGATTTTATCAACTTGATTAAAATGATAATTTTTATATTAATAAGATTGCTTCGATTATTTTCTTTGAATTTCTCTAACAAACCTTAAAGGAGAGTATTTCAAAGGATATTCGGGGAGAAAGAACTCATTTGCTGTTTTTACTTTCTTTATTTTGGTGTGCTTTATTAACCCAGGTGATTTATCTCTTTATTTACACAATTGGCTTCTCCCATCTCGTCTGGAAAACTACACCCAACTACCATGTGGAAAAAAATGTTTCCTCCAAACTTCAGTCATCTTAGGGGACTCTGCTTCAATTGTAGTGACTTGGACATGTTCTCGCTTGATTTCTGCTCTCCTCCTGGTCTCTTCTATAGAGAACTCTGGTCTTATGACTTCCACACATTTTATTTCCAATAAGACACTCTCCTCACACTCTTCCAGGTGGAGAGGACTTTGGTACTTTCACCAATATTCGTCGCGCTGCTTAAGTTAAGATATGGACTGCGGCTCATTCGATAGGAGAGGTGACGCCAGAGGCAAAAAACTCCGCACCATCGGTTCGAATCCTCGCAATCTGCAATAAATTACAAACTTCATGTAAGTTACTACTTACAGCAAATGTAAACAAATATTTCCAGCGTTTAAATATTAACTGTAATCTTGCAACTAATTTTTTTGATGGGATAACGAAGGAAAACGAAAATTTGCGATACTAACGAGTATATTATTATTTATTAGTGAAAAGATGAAATAAGGATGGAAATAAGAAAATAGACATTCAGGAAAAATATTATTTATTAGTTTATTAAAATTGTTATTCGATCTAAATTTTTAGCAAAGAATTAAAATGATCCAATAAATTCCATAAATATTTAAAAAGGCATTTTTTTTTATAGTCTCATTTAGCCTCTGATCGTCAGAGTGCAACATGGTGCTATCATGGCTTAAAGTAAAGAGTGTTCAATTCGTTTGTAAAAAGATATTTAAACACTACTGAAGATGTACATTTTTTTACAGCGATACGTGTTTCTTCTAGCACTGTAAATTAGATTGCTAAATTATAGAAAAGCTTTAAATACTCCAAACACCTAACCCTCAGGGTAGCTCCGAAGAAAAAATTTTATTATGCTTGTTGATGGATGCTGCGATCGGTATTGAAGATCCACACGATAGCAAAGTCAAAACTCCAATAAGATCCTCCTATGACTTTAGGCATCAAATACTGAAAAGTTTCATTATTAAAGAGCTCAATAGAAACAGCCTTGATCTTGTTCACCAGGCAATAATCCTGCTCTGAATAAAGCTCACTTCATTGCATAGCGGAAGATTGCTCACGAGCATAAAGGAGAAGCCAGATCAAATTTGGATTAATGTGATTTGGTCTGATGACACAAAAATTAAAATCTTTTGCCAGAATAAAGATCGCCATCTTTGGCACCGCTATGGATGTGGTTATGATCGGAAAAAAACAATCAAATCAATTATGCAAGGAGGCGGCAGCAATATGTCGAGGGGCTGTTTTTGTATTAATGGGACCGGTGCTCTTCATTTTGGAAATGGAACAATTAATAGCGCCCTTTACAGGCAAATATTGCCTCAAAATTAAAAGGTAACTAAGCATGATTTGGAGATACACATTTCAATGCACAAGTGACATATGAGTGATTCCTGCAGAACAATATAAATATTCAACCGTCGTCCTCTCATTAGCCTGACGTAAATCAGATCAAAATTTGTGGCGAATATTGAAGGAACAAATCTGCATACCAGAGGAACCATGCAAACCTCACCAAATTGATTGGTAGATATTCCAACGCAAGGTTATTACTTGGTTAAATCTTATAAGAAATGTTTTATAACAAACATTTGTGGTGCAAGGAAATATTTGGCTCTCACTATTAACGTTCCAAATAGTTATTTCTGCCCTTATATTTGATATGGAAATAAAATGTGATATACAATTGAAGAATATTTTAACAACTCTTTTATATGTAATAAATAACTTATTTAATTAACCAAAAAAAGTATAAGTAAATCATTATAATATCTTGTTTATCCACCCAAATATTTGTTTCACGTCATTGTAACTCACCTTTTTACTTTCAAAAGAGTATAAAAAAGTTTCCTTTTTTTCGTTTAGATCATAATAGATAATTATAGTGTCGATGCGAGTCAACAAACGTGATATCTCGAAACGATTTCTAAAATGAATTAATTTTTAGATTTTCCCGAATATAATCGGGAAAACCATTTAATGTTTAACATTCGATTCCCGCTTTGATTAGAAGGAATAAAAATAGCTAATTGCGCTTTGCAAACGAGAAAAGGATAACGTAAAATAGAAAAAGAAGGTGTAAGCCAATATGCGCAAATTATCGGCGAAAATAACCTAAAATACATTAACTATGGATGTAAATTGTAACAGAATAAACTCCTATTTATATTCAGAGGTTCGATTCGCGGGTATAAATGGGCATATATCAAATACGTTAATATAAAACAATATATGGCCTAACTTCCTAACTTTTGACAGGTGATTGTGGATTACCGAAGATTCGCGTTGTTGCACACGCTATATAACGTCTGAATGTTCATAACCATATGGTTACGAATTATATGGCACGGTATGAGAGAAGGGTTGCGAGCAATCTCGTTTTGTCTTTTAACTAGCTGGTCTCTTAACCTGATTTATTGTCTCTGTCGTAGGGTGAACGTGAAGAGGGCATGCCAGAAGATAGGTATACATATACCAGTGCGAGGGTTAAATAAACAAAATGGAGTACGGTTGCCCTAAATAATCAATTCTTTGAGGTTCTGGAATTAGAGAAACTAATGATAGAAAGGTATATAACTTTATTATATACAAAAAATATTAATAGCACAAGTAAATAACTAACAATAATTTAAATGAGACCTGAGATAACAAACGGGAAGGGGGGAGATATAAATATCTCGACGGGTAAGATAGTCCGAGAGGGGGTGTACGGGGATTGCTTCGAAAGAAAATGTGAAAGTGCAATTATCGGGGAGTAAATGAGGCACTGCACAGTTGTCGTTGCAAGATTCCTTCTTCTTTAACCTCGCTAAGAAATGAGCCAGGGACTATTCCAGTCGTTGAACGAAGTCCATAACAAGGTGATAGATGCCTGTCCATGTCTTTCGTCTGTCGACAGGAACTCTGGCCTTAGCTACGAGCAAGGCCAGGTAGAGATGACATGTTGCGTTCGTAGTTGGAAGCCGTTGAGAGGCGAGGCACGGTGTAGGAGACTATACGTAACCTCTAACCAAGACGAGGCTGAATATTACTGGTTTCTCAAAGCTTTTCTTGGAATATTGATACTGCCTCGACAGAAGCAGGTTGCCGGAGGCCCTCAACGGGGACGGGGATCTCATTAGACTTGGTGCACCAGGAGGGGAAGATAGTTTTGGTGGCCTTACAGCTTTGTAAGGCCGTGATTCTGGTGCCGTGTAGGTATATCTTTTCAAGCGCCACAGGTATACGTTCTGTTCTACGGTGGGAAAAGGGGTAAACCTTCTCTCGCTGACATTCTCCTACTCCAACCAGTCTCTCAAACAGGTGATTTTTATTTCAAGCACACCTGTCTCTCGACTCTACCTTTCTCTTAACCGAATGACTTCTCATACAATCAGACTGTGTTTCTCTCACCCAGGCCAGTCTCTCAGCTCGACTTTTTGTTGCCCACTTCAACCTCTTTCTCAACTGTCAAATCTCTTCAATTCAAGCTGTCTCTCAATTTGCTTGTTATCCCTCACCCAAGCAAGTCTCTTAATCCGAGAACCTGTCTCTTAAATCAACCTTAGTGGCAGAGATTAAGTTCCTCCTAACTTTTACGTGATTGAATAATTGACTTATCGAAACTCAAATGCATTGAATTTGCCTTTAATCATAACCAATCTGTCAAAAAAATATTTAATTTCAGACATCAATTAGATACATTCAACTAAAAGTTTATCTTTGAATTCTATGTATATCCTCGCTTATTTGAATCTTAGGGTTTGATTCCAAATATTCGATAACACTAGTCTGCGTCAAAAATGTACCTTAGGTTTTCTATAGTGTTTCTTAATAAAATTGACCTCTTAAATCCGAATCTGTCATCCGTTTTTCTCAATCACCTCCAGTTTTTGCGATACAGGGGGTGATAATAATTTTATAGTTTATACATCTCCTATATTACATCAAATTTCAATAGTTTTTGCACTGCTCTATTCGCAGTAAATTTTGTGTACATTTTAAGTAATTATGCAAATAGGTTTATATTTTGCGGGTTAAAAATTGCTTAGCATTATAATAATAAGAATAATAATAATAATAGTGGTTGAGTTAAAAATGAACAGAAAATGTAAGAATAGCTCCGACATATTTTGCTATGTTTGCGGCAAAGTGACTTTTCCCGAGCAGCAAAGTACAATCCCTCCTGTAATTAAAATCTTTGTTTCATGCATATTTTGGAGTAAGGCTATGAGACCAAGATAAAAGTTTTGCACCACATATCTGCTGCAAGGGATGCTAAATAAGTTTAAGACGCTGGAGTCAGGGCGAACAGAAGTCCCTCTCTTTTGGTGTTCCCATGGTGTGGAGAGATGGCAAAAACCACACTACGGACTGCTATTTTTGCATGAAAAATCTTAAAAGTGAGCATTGTATCAAGTATTTAAGTTTTCTGTATTATACTAGCTCCTGAAAATGTCATTATTATGCAAAGACTTATCATAAAAGAAAAAAACTAACATAGTTCACTTCAGCATGAACATATCCTAAACTAAACATTTATGTACTATCTTCAACTCCAAATCAATTCCTTTATGTAATATGTAATTATATTTTCTACAGGTATAAATGAGAAGAATAAACATAGTGTGGCATATCCGGATGTTCCTTCTGCCATCAAATCCCTGCCCCATGGCCGAGGAATTCCTATACCTTCTCCCCCTGAACATATAGAGGTACATGAAGAGATTAATATGGAAGTTTGTTGACATAGATTATGACACATCTGAGTCTTATCAGGTTTCCACACATGATATGGTCGCAAGACCATTCACTCAAGTTCAGTTAAATAACCTGACCAGGAAGCTGGGGGTGTAAAAGGCGAATACACAACTTCTTGGCGCTCGAATTCGTGAAAGTAATCTTCTCGCTTAAGAAACAACATTTAGGGGGGTACAGAAATAGAGAACAAGAGTTTCGAAGCTATTTTTTACAGCATTCTTCCAGCTCTTTAGTATACTGCGCCAATATTAAAAGAGTTGTTGAGGTCCTTGGAATTCCCTACAACCCATTAGAATGGAGACTGTGCACAGATTTTCCCAAGTAGAAGTTTAAAAGCTGTGTTACTGAATATTGGTAACAAGATAGCTTCAGTTCCTATAGGCCATTCAATCCAACTTACTGAAAGTTATAAAAATATGAAAAAATTGCTGGATGCAATAAATTACTCTAGCTATAAGTGAAGGATATGTGTTGACTTAAAGGTAAGATTATTTTACACTTGGCATTTCTAAGCCGTTTGATATTGACATTTTCATTTTTAATTGTTAATACTTGTATACACCTTTTGGTCAACTTACATTTTACAAGAATGCAAATCTGGAAATCATGAGTCATTTTTTAGTTATATTTTTTGTTGAAATGTGTCCCTATAGGTTAATGCATTCTATTGGGTTAATGGGAAACTTATGCTAATTAAGAAAGTATACAACACAACTCAATAAACTCAAAATAAGATGTACATATGTCCAATTAGTTCCAATACGATGATTTAATGCATCGGGATACAGGATTTTTCATTACATATTCATATTCTTATTGTTTTAAGAAATATTACTTTGAATTTGTTTTTAGAAATATTACACTGAATTTACATACCGTGCTAAATATTTTCCAGGTAGTGTCTCTTACGCTTGGGACGCAAACAGGCTAAACGAAGCATCCCTGTTTCCTATGTTTATAGGACAGTCGTGCAGATAGTATGCACTATGAGAAGAAGGTTTGGCCTCCACGAGAAGCATTTAGAATTAGATCAAACAATGTGATAGCTGAACCTTTAGTGCCTCCTCAAAAAATACTTCTCCCTCCACTGCATATAAAGCTTGGCATAATAAAAAATTATGTCAAAACTTTTAATAAAGTAGGCCAAGTTTTAAATTTCTTCTTCAAAAATTTCCACAAATCAGGGACGCTAAGCTCCATGGGGGAATTTTTGATGGACTTCAAATCAGGAACTTGATCAGCAATTTGATGCATCAATGAAGGACATAGAAAAAGATGCCTGGAAAGCTTTCAAAGCTCTAGTGTTTAATTTTCTAGGCATTAAAAGAAGCCTAGAAGAATATGTTGCCCTGGTAAATCAGCTCTTAACAAGTCTCAAACATTTGGGAGCTCGAATGTCTATAAAGATACACTTTTTACAGTCCCATCTGTATTATTTTCCCGTCAACTGCAGGGATTACAGTAAAGAACAGGGGCAAAGATTCTACCAGGACATAAAAACAATGGAATCCAGGTACCAGTGTAATTGGAACGGAAACATGCTTGCTGACTACTGTTGGTGTTTGAAGCGTGATGCACCAGATGACAGGCACAAACGAAAATCTTCAAGGGCGTCTGTTCTTCGAAATTATAATTATTTTCTTTATTATGTTGCATTCTTTCATTTTTTGTTTATTAAAAGAATTATAGTTTACATACGTGTATTCCTGTTTATATGATATAACAGTAATAATGCATTATTAGATAGAGAAAGTTTAAAAAAAAAATCAGAAAAAATGAGGTAATCTCAATAAAAATGGTGTATGCTGTACTGAAAAAATCTGACCTGATTGAACAAATATACATTCATTTTTTAGCTCAGGAGGTTGGATTCATTAAGAAACCACAAAAAAATCCTGGAGAACATAAAAAACTTTCAAACGCAGACCTGTGTAATTAATTAATAAGATGCTCATTGAGGTTATCAGAGAGGTTGTTTATGAAATAATTAACGACGAGAACTCTCTTAAGAGCCTCTTCGGGGAGAACATTCTAAAAGGTTACTTATTAGGTAAATATATTCTTAATATTATCAGTTTGTCTATGATGACAACCACACTAAATTTTGTCAGATTTCCCTCGTTGGTTTCTGTAAGAAATACTTCTCCAGCTTAAAAATATCAACGTGTTTGTCATCATTATCATATTTGATGGGCTGCAAAACTTAGATCATCTTCCCCTTCAATCGTTTTGCCATCACGGTTCGCAGGTTATAATTATATGCCTGGAATCTTCAAAAGATTTGCGTTTATACGTGAAAATAGTTTGCAGGCGCCGCAAAGTGCGCAACCGACCATGAAAGCGGCTCGCACTGAATTGGGATAACGCGATGCGATTCTTCTTTCGAATTATAATACCCATTTGGATAGGGCGCTATTTAATGCCACCGATCTCTACATAGCGCCTATGGACCAACTAAGAAAATAATTGATATAAAAGGTGGATATCCACTTCAGATTTGGAGGCACTCAGGGAGTGAATACAGCAGCTAGTTCATTCCACACATTGGCAGCAAAAATCGAGACAATACAATAACCCCTGCATGCAGCACAGGACTCAACGAGGTGTAAGCAATGAGAGAGTAGAACTAGACCCATAGGTTCATAAGGATAAGGATAATTTGATTATGGAGCGCCTCTGAAGAGATATATAGGAGCTAATTTAGGACTTGAATGTAAGAAAGGGCAAAATAAAGGCGATGGGTGATATGTTGAGTAGCCAAAATTGTTCAAGGATTTAGATTGTGGAGGAGAAGCCAGGAAGCAAAGTTTTGAACAAGTTGCAGTGTTAGAAGTGTAAAAGTTCGTGATTAAGCGCAAAAGGCAGCTACAGTCTTTTGTTCCAAGGAGGATATGGCGTAAATGGAGTTCTCGAAGCTTTTTTGGTCAAATTGGGAGCCGATAAGGCTTAGAATAAGGGAATAGGAGAAATCGCCTCCCAAACATTAGCAAAATTTGCTGCAATACTCTATTATCAACGTTGACGCACATATTTTTTTCCGGTGCTGTACAAAGAAACTGATGAGTACCCAAAAATAAATTATAGCAGCAAAACCTTTAGAGTAAGCAACAACATGAGGAGTCCCCCTCTGAAACACACCAGGTTTTAGAAAGTTTTCGGAGAGAGATTTAGTAAGGATGTCACGAGGACTAGAAGGTATCCTGGACAGTGGACTCATGAGTTCTGATAAACCCTTGACTCAAATATTCGCAGTCATATTTGGGAGAAAAGAGAAGAGATGAATTCTTCCACCTAAATCAGTCAGCAAATGTTGGAATGCACGAGAGACAGACAGTTATGATTGGATGGTGTTGGGGAGAGAAAATTGAAAGAATAAATGGCATTATTATGGAGTTATGTTAAGTTGAATCACTTGTCCATTTTGGCCTTTCATTGCGTCTAAGAATTTAATTTATGGTTTGAAAAAGTATGTGGCAGAGGATGGTGTCTATTCAAATGTGCCTCAATGTGCCATTCCATTTCGGTTGATCTGAAAAGTATGGGCCCATCGATGTCATAATGATCTAGTGACCAGCGTTGAAAATTGAATATTGTCTGGTTCCACCTACCTCACCAAAGCAAACCTAGCGTAATCTTAATTGATCCATCCCACCTCAATTTAAACTAACCTAACCTGAACCACCAAAACCTAACATAATCTTCCTAACCAAACCAAAACAAACTAATGTAAATTAACACTACCTAACTTTATAATTTTGAATAAGTCAACTACTAAGGATTTTGGCCACTAAATATTGTCATACTTGTTCGGATCGTTGTAATAATCACGAAACTCAATATTTTAAGCCGATTTTGCAAGGCAAAAGCGGCGAACTTCCGATTGTTTACGGTTTAGTTTTGTTGTGATTATTTGCATAATTGAGCTATTTGACGTGCTAAGGGCGTTAAGTTTAGTTGTTTTATATAATGCGTATAAGTTGTTTGCATTTGCTTATTACGCAGAAATTTTATAATAGTAAAAATTTTGTTTGTTCTTACACCATCTTTAAGTGCCTTTAGGCTCGCTGGTTTGAAGATAGCGACCCAAGGGAGATTGTTTTCAAGGTTTATATTTTCTGAGCCACAATGTAGAAGGATAGGGATAGTGAGGTATAGTTTGGGAGAGTCTACATATTAACGTAAAAAAATCGCCAACGGGCGCGAAAGTTTTCTTTATATTTCCTCCATAAATACAAAATAAAAAGAGTTCTTCATTAACACGTTGGGTGCCTTGTGACCGCTGGTGGGTCACATGACATTTATATTAAAGTACCCCATCACCCACTGGCGGTTCACACTGCGTAATATGTTGAGCTTCAATTTTGTTATTTGCAATGGGCATCAAGTTGTTCCAAAGGCCTTCTGGCACCTCTACGAGGCCTGTTTTATAACCCTGTGAGATGATCTCATCTTATTTTTTGATTTGAGGAAAGGAAAGGATAATGAAGTGAAATGTTTATTTATATTAAAAAAATATAAAAACCATACGATACCTAAAAGAACTTTCCTTTACATCATTCTTACCCTACATGAAGCAAATATCATTTGAAATGAATCATTCCATTTGTACTTGAGACAAAATCCATTTGAATTATTTTGTAAATGAAAAAAAAGTAAACTCTAAACCAAGTTTATTCTTAGTGGCTTTTATTGAAGCACTACAAACAAAAAGAGTGTTTGCCCTCACATTTGGCGGAGTAGGTAGACACTTTCTTACTTTTTTTCATTGTCTCATGTCTATCAACACGCTTTTACAACTGTAAGTAGCACCTTGTACATCTTTTGCAGATGTCTGGTTTCCTTGGTTTCATATTCTTCTAATGTGTGTTTATAAACAATCGAAGAATGCTGCATTTGAGTTACTTGTTCTTTACACAAGGCCTCAATGATAGATTGTCTGAGTTCTTCAATTTGTTGTTTCTTTATTTAGGTTTCTTTATAGATGATTAGCGCATTTATTACATCAATATTGAAAGGTAACTCGAATGCAACTTTATGATACCATCTAATTGTTTTTCTAAGTGATGAAATGTAGCTAGCCATTTGGTCTGAAATGTCGATGCCTTGTCTTGCAGAATTATACGCGACCATCATTTATGGTTTATTATTTCTTCACTGATGCGATTTTTCATCCCTGTACGTACAAACTTTAAGTCGTGTTTGGTCGAAAGCATTAGTACTTCCCACTTATCTTTACATTTTGCTACAACTATTCCATCATTATCTTCACATCCTATGATTTTACCTTTTTGGAGATTTGCTGCTCTTACATCCTTTGGATTACCCCTTCGTTTTTGCGAAGAGTTCCAAGAAGATCGTTGCCGTTCGAGTACTGCCTTTGCCAAAGAGATAAAAGTGTAAAAATTGTCTGTAGCATCAGTACTCCCTTTCATCAAGTACTTTTCTGCAAGATATAATACTATATGAGTACTGTGTGTAGTTCTCACAGTGAGATTACCTTGTTGTTCTGAATTCGCTTTCCCATTATACACAAAACTAGTATATGTATAATCACTTGGATCGCATAAATTATATAATTTCATGCCATACTTGTGAGCTTTATTTGGATTGTACTGTAGGAATTGTACTATGAGACGACCACAACAGGAAACCATGCTTTCATCAACTGCTATCATTTCTCTAAGAATTATGGCTACAGTGAAATTTGTTTCAAGCATTGCAAGCAAGTTTCTAACTTTAGCCAATCGATCAGTTCCGGCTGCCTCATTCTCAGCAAAAGGATAAATCTCAATTGTAGCTGAAATCGCTTATGTCCAATAATCCGAGGAACAAAATTGTGTTTGAAGAATCTGTTCTTACTCCATTAATGTGGAATTGTTGGATATTTTACAATTGCCATATTCATCACAATCTCCCCAAATTTCTTTATTTCTGAAGCATCTGTATTTTTCCAATCTTTCATACGAGATTTGCTACGTACTTGTCTGCTCATAAGCACATGCTGGGCATTCCTATCTGTCTGTTCAACAATTAGATCATATATGTCGTCCATAACCATTGGATTGAATACATCGATTGTCTTGGTGGATTGTGACACGAAGGCATTTCTTCTGGATATGCGAGAGGAGTGTCAAAAATATTGGATGGAAGTGCAGTATCATCACCTTCATCGTTATCTGAATTATCACTATGGCTCGGAGCAGCCTGTAGACTTTGTTCATCAGGCATAGTTGAGTCAGTGAGCCCGATTGTGGTGGTACTTGTTCATCAGAATGTGAACTAGAACTAAACAAGTGTTCATCTTCATCATCACTTTCTGAATGTCTTTCAGATGCTGTTATAAAACAAACTAGACGTAATTGAGGTTTTATCCATAATTCTTATTTGTACTATTCATTATATATTACATATTTTGAGTAATATATATTTCTAATAAGAAATTTAAATTTTTTAATCTGAAAAAAAATATAATAATTAATTGATAATACTTAAGAAATATTTGATAAATTAGGGTGTGGCTACCCGCGCGTCACGCGGCACAAATGGAAAAGTATTTGACTTCAGTGCCGCGTGACCCGCCGGTAGTCACGGATAAAATATATATACAAACAATTTAGCGTAACCCAATATTATCCTATATGACCAATAAATAATATCTATATTATTGATAGCATTGTTCTAATTACAAAGTTAATACATTGTGGCAGCCAACTTATTAAAAGATTTAATCTCTTCCCATTAACCCAGCATAGAGGAAGAGGTGCCCTAATTCAAGTACTTAAAATCACCAAAAGCAGAGTTAATCAGAACTGTAATAAGTACTTAATAATCAACCGTGGAAATCAGTGTAAAATTAGAGGCAAACTGTTTAACTCGCACGAGTCGATAAAAAATTATTAGGTCGAATTTCAACATATGGAATGGTCTCCCCCATAACCTCATTGACTGCAGTTCAATGGTTTTTTATTAAAAAATAGATTAGAAAACCCCACCTCAAACCCAAGACTCACTACGCTTATGAGGGAGTGATATTTTCTTTTTACTGCCGCCATTAAATAAGCGACCTTGAATGATCAAGGCGGCGAAGTTTACCAGAATTAGCTTAGCTCCGTATCGGCTTCCAACTTCGTAAGGATCGAACGGTCTGTTGTTCCGTTCTCTTTCCGTTGCATTTCTTTGTAATTTAAGAATTTAATTTCGTTTTCATTGTATCGGTTTCATCCACGTTCTATTCATCTATTCAACCAAACTTATACTCTGTCACACACCGACTAGCACCAATTTCTCATTACTAACAAGTTCACACAACTCCAGCATTTTTAGAGAATATTCTCTTTAAATTTGGTCCCGCAACTTCACTTAGACGATCCATATTTCTTCTGTGAAAAAACGCTTCCATTTATTACAAAAATGAGACATTACATTCACCTCGATTATTTCACACACTATAAGACACCTGAGTAATAACATGGTAGTATTTCATTGTATAAATATTCCACCACTCTCACTTCAGCAACCCTACAAATGGGTTTAATTTTTCGAGAGGTTGTGTTCAATTTGTTCGCTCAAGATTTCTCCTCAAGTCTTTGTTCCCTTTAACATTTCTCACACCACAACTCTTAGTATCCCCTTTTATCCTGCGCTGTCTCTCCATCCCATTATTCTTTTCAACAAAGTGAAGTTACTTTCGTTCTTTAAACTATCGCAGTTTGGTCACAAAACTCCACTTCACCAATTTCATTCCACCTTCACTTTAACAATTTTATACCAACCTTAAATCCAGAATATTCCCCAATCTTTATATCTTTTATTCTGCGCCATCTTCTCTTCCCCACTTTTTTTCAAGACTTAAACTCTACCTGCATTAAACCGGCACTTTAATACTCACACTCCATCCTCCTTTCAATAAAGTAACAATACCTTCACTTCAACGAGTTCCCTCGACCTTCTTTCATTAAAATTACACCGTCGACATTTCACATTTTTACTCCACCTTCATTCATTTAATTTAACGCCACTTTCATTTCATAAATCTGACACAACCTTCCCTTCAGCAATTTCAATACATCTTTATTTTCATTAATTCCATCCCACCTTCATTTCACCGACTTTACTTCACATTTATTTCTTTAATTTGACAGCAATACTTCCCCTTTATCACATTCTTTCCTCTTTACTTCATTAATTTAACATTAACTTCACCTTGATCCTTGCACTCTAGTTTCATTCAGTATTATGACACCTTCATCTTATCAATTCAAACTCACTCCCATTTCCTTAATTTCAGACAAAATTCACTGCATTTCTCCCACTTCCACCCCTGCTTCTCGCTCCTCCCTTTTCTATGTTGTCTACGGCCCGGGGAACACAAAACACCGCAACTAAGTTCAGATCTTCTAAGGATACATTTGCAATATTTTTTGTAGTTATTTTGTTAACAAAAGTCAAAAAAATAAATTCATGGCAAATCGCAGCCCAAAATTTTGAATCGATCGCTGTTTAATTCTTCAGAAAAGCAATCGACAATTTGATTAGACTTTAGATACAGATGCGGGTCGGATCCATGGCCAAAAGCACGATAATATACGTATTATAATTAAGATTCATCAGTTACATTTTTCGCAATCTTACAGATAATTTACCAAATAAATACAAATTCTTTATGAAAAAAATCACAAAAGATTGAATTAGAAGTCACATTTTCGTTCATAGGCTGAACTTTAAAAATATATAATTGGCTGACCAATATTTTTATATAATATTATTGACAACCAACGAATGGAAAGAATGAACATTGTGGTTTTAAAACATCCTTCTGATATTCGCTGTTGTAAAAGAAAAGTCAAGTATGATTTCGAACTTAACGAATAAACACTCACCTTTTCTCCTCTATAGGGACACAGGGAAATATAAGATGTAGCATGGGCCAGCATACTGCAGCTGTCATCTTTATTTCGTGTGGCCTCCCAGCCTTATTTCACACAGAAGGATGTGTGGCTATATATTTTCAACACCTTTTCACACCGTGCCACTTCATCATTTTCATAACAGATCTCTCCTTTCAAACTTTATGTTTGACAGAGTCTCGCTAGTTTGAGCTTTAAATTGTAAATTAAAAACAAACGCCATAATCTAGTTTTCCAACCCTTTGGTAATGCTATCCCTTCAAGAATAAAATGCGGTCCAATATCAAATGATGAAATGGTACCCTTTAAAATGGAATCAAGTTTATGGGACGGAACATAAGAGCAAGCGATTCGTTTAAGAGCCATATTCAGAAGCGTTGGAGTGGTGAAACAAACGATGAGAAAGCAAGAACTTGACAGAACATATATTGGGTGTCATATGTTCTCAACATTTTCAGGGGATTGGCCATAAAATGAAAGGTATTTTCCTTCTCCTATCGATAAATGTCTACAGCGGATAGTTTATGTCTTATGTTGAGTCTCTTTTTTTTATTTATTACTTTTTAACCCTCTCTTTTTCACTCTGTTTATCTGTCTTTTACTCTCAATTTTCTCAATAACTTCTCGTTTCCTCGTGTATAAGCCTTCTACTCTTTCTTTTTATTTGCCTTATTCTTCAGCTCACCTTTTCTTGGTTTTATCTCTCCATTTTTTTGTGTATTTCCTCTTATCATGATGTTAGCCGGTCTCTTTCTGTCTCTATTACTAACTCTCATTCTGCCTTGTTGTCTTTCTCTTTATTCTCTCTACCTCTGCATATTGGTGCATATATTCCTTTCTGATTATTAGATTGGTAGTCTATCTGTTTATTTCTGGCATTTCTATCCATTCTTTCATTATTTACCTTGATTCAAAGATTCGCATTTTTATCCTAAATTTTTTATTCCAAAAATATTTGTTAGGAAAACATTGGGTCGCTTAATTATCGATGATAATGCAAACGGTCTCTACTTATATCGAGGTCTGCCAGTTCGAGGCCCCTTTTCACCGGAAAGGAGAGAAGTCTTGCAATTTTAAATCTTTGTCCCCAATTTTGTGGATTGTTGGTCAGGTCTGGTTCCTTTATAGTAATACGCGAATAGTATTTCGTTTAGGAACCACTACCCAATCAGTACACTAAATTAGGAGAGCAAAGGGCTGCGCAAAATCGTTCAAAAGGTAAAAAATCGGGAAGGTTTCTTCCAGTAATTCCATACCGCAGGATTTGTAAGTGCAGAGGAAAGGGGAGTTGTGATAGAATGGTCTGAGGCCGCTTTAATTCAGCCTCTATCACATGTTAAAAACACATGATTACCCACGTGTATCCTGCGAGAAGGAGCAGAAGCGCGATTATCGCCTATCATAGCCAATGTTTAATCCATACTTCGATCTCGCCAGATTGAATTAGGCTTATGGGCAGATAAGGTATTTTCCCAGGTGCCACTGGGACATTCCCCCGAAGTCTCCTACTCAATTATCCCCTACGCCATGGAGATGGCTCTGGCTATTTATACCATAGCTTTTTCCCAATTGGAGCAGATCCAGATTATCTTCGCGAGGCATCAAGCCGATCCGGTCTTCCTTGTGCACCTAGAAACTCTGCCTAAAAACCACTTATTGTTCAGAAGAGGACAATGTCCCTTGATTGCCAAAGTTCGTGCCCTTCGAGACGCCAAGTCAACAAGACACTGCCATTGTTCAGAGAGAGAATAACGTTTGAACAGCCATTGGTCTTTGACCCCGTTTGACAAGAAACGGTTCTCACCACCCCCCTCCTGTTGTTCAGAAATAGAATAACGTTAGAACAGCCAATGTTCTTCAAGCCCGTTCATCAAGAAACGGTTCTCGTTCCCAAGACATCATGTCGGGATAGTTTATTTCCCCCCTTTTGAACATTATTTAAGAAAACGCTTGGTTTCAACAATAACCTACATTGTTCATCTAGAACATATCGGATTTGCTGTCACAAGGATCACTAGTACTTCCGAGCCCCACTTTACTCTCACTCCTCGAAGACAGTCCTTCCCCCTCGTTAAGGACAACCCCCCAAATAACTCTTCTGCTGGAAATCGCCAGTTGGACCGAAGATTCCTTCGCATCGTCTTCCTCTGCACAACAACTTTGTAATTACGTAAGCTGAGCATTACTTTTAATCATTTAACCTTTTTTTAACGCAACCCTGTGCTTTAAATGGTTTAACGAACCATTTCACCCCCCTTTTTTGTTTACCTTTTCAAATCTTTCCAAATCTTAATCCTCAGGTTAGTCAGATATTCCCATGACCCTTTTCATTCACGAGTTTCTCCCATTTTTAATCCATGTTTATGTAAACATTTTTTTTGTGTATTGTTGATAGTTTAATTAATAAAACTCTATTTTATTAAAGGTAGTCATTTTATTTATCCTTGTGCCCCGTTCCACTTCTTAAGCATATTGAAGATAAATAAGCCTCTCCAAGCCCCCTCCCTCTTTTTGAACTAACCTCGGTCAATCAGATTACCACGCACTCAAAATATAGAAAATTCCCTTAACGAATAGTTATATATGGTATATATATATATATATATTTATATATATATATATATATATATATATATATATATATATATATATATATATATATATATATATATATATATATATATATATGGCTTCACGTGTGTAAGATTTAACGCTATATCTTTGCAAACACTGGTCTCAGTCAAGTAAAGCATAGTGATATTCGTTATAAGAATAGAGTATAGTAATTCCCTTTTGTTTTAACGATTGCTATCCCCTTTTTGAAAACTAAAGAAGCTGGACTAGGTCAAGGAACTGTTATAATAATATTTTAGTGTGTTTTTTTGTGTTATTTTAGTCATTGGTTATCTAGGTCGAGAAACCAATCACGAATAGGTCAGTGCCTATATTTAGGTAGGCCAATGCTCTAGATGACATAATTCTTATCGCAAAGAATTTAGTTGGTTGACTATTGCAACCCCTCACCCCCCTAAGTACAATATGACTCAGTTTGAAATCTTCAAAGCGCAAGGAGAATTCTTGGGACTTTCCGGAAGAGAATTGATTGAGTACGTTCAAGAGGATCAACAAACAAAAAGAGAAAAGTTAATAAAAGAAAGGCAAAGAGAAGGAGAAATTTAACGATAAGAAAGAGAAAGATAAATCCAACGAGAAGAAAGCGAAAGAGAGGAACGGAAAAGACAAGCTGAGTTTCACCAGGAGCTTGAAATGGCTCGCGTACAGGCAAAAATACAATCTGTCACTTCACGTTTAGAAGCCGGGCCGAATCTTCCATTTAAGCTCCCCAATTTCAGGGATGGAGAGGATTTTGCAGCATTTTTAGCACACTTCGAAAATATTCTTAAGATCAATAACTTAGATTTGAAGGCCAAAGGCGTGGTAAGATTACTTGCCCTTTTAAATTGTAAAATGCGCGACATTTTTATATAATTACCATTTGAGTGTACAATTGACTACAGCACCTTAAAAGCTGAGTTATTGGCCGCTCATAATATGACTCCCGATTTCTACCGACAAGAATTTCGAGGAGGTCGTATTAAACCAGGATAAACGTTCCGTCAATTCGGATACATTCTTCAGAGGAATTTTAATTTCTGGTTAGAATCCTCAAAGGTTGCTCCAAACTACGAGTCCTTAACAGACTTCGTGTTGGGGAATCAATTTTTGGCGTCTCTCCCAATGGAGATCCGCGCGTTCGTCAAGGATCGTCGGTGCCAGACCTTTAAAGAGTGTACCGAAGAAGCGGATGTCTATGCCGCAAGCCATAATTCATACCCCAAGGAGAATCTAAATTCTCACCAATCCCCCTACCAGGAAAGAAGGAAGGATTCGCGCCCCTTCCCAGGAATCCTGACGAAGTTTCCGGGCCCCATAAAACCCCAAAACCTTTTCCCCCCAAACCAAAAACAGGACATCAAACGTTACGTTAATATTTCTCCACGATCACTCTTTCCGAAGCGACCAATCATATGCTTTACCTGCGATGTAGAAAACCACATGAGCTGGAATTGCCCCCAAAATTCTAGGCTTAAAAGCGAACCAGCCCACCAAGTTCACCAGATTAAGGCCACCCCGGCTTCCCCGGTGGTGCATACCCAAGCAACAACTTCTTCCCCTCCGTCAGGCCACCAGGTAAATTTTATTTTTGCTTAAAGTTCCCCGGGAACTTTTAAATTTGAGGAGGGCAGCGTGAACGGCTGCCGTGTATCTACTCTCGTCAGAGACACAGGGTGCACGTGTTTTCATCGTGTCCAATGACCTCCCCCCCTCCAGTGGACCATAACCACGAAGGATTTTCGGTGGTACATGACTACCTTAGGTGGGCGAACCAATTCCCCGTCGTTAGATGTTACCTGCAGTGTCAGTATTATGAGGGCTGGGCTGAAGTCATTTCAGCACCCATAAAATTTTGTTCCGTACTTACAGGATAGAGCCCTTAAGTAAGCTCTGATCCTGTGTCCCAGGCCGCCCTTACTCGAAGCCGAACTAAGAAGGAAGCCCAGGAGCCCGTCCCCCTCAGAATCCCGATATCTTCCGAATTCTTGGAGATCCTTAACCAGGATTTTAGGTCCGAATATCAGAAATTTAAGCCCGGTGATGAGGTACTCCTGCTCCTTCCCACAGCAAGTAATAAATTACTGAGCCAATGGAAAGGTCCGTACTCGTCCGCGAGGTACGAGGACTGGTAGATTAACTCATTGGTAACCCAGCAGGCGATAAGCTCTACCAGGTTAACTTGTTGAAAAAGTACCACCGAATCGCCAATGGAGATACGCTTTTAGAGGATTACCCCGCGGAGTTTCTTAATGTCATACAGACAGTGTGCATCCAACCTGATGTCGAATACTCTCTTTCCTTTATGCCAGGCGAGTCTTTTGAACCCTCTGACCTGGATATCGACGCGTAGCTGACACCACATCAAAAGAGTCAGCTACAAGAATTATTATGTCAGTTCGATGACGTTATTTCCGAGAAGCCTGGATGCACTACTAGTTTCGTGCATGATATTAAATTAACGACGTTAGATCCTGTCCGTTCAAAGCCCTATCCCATGCCAATTCATTTACGCCAAGTTTTTAACGCCGAAGTCGATAATTTGATTAGTTTAGATATAATAGAACCTTCCACCTCTAGTTATTGTTTACAATCGTCATGGTCAAGAAACCTGATGGCTCTTATCGGATGTGCATTGACTTCCGGAAGTTAAATTCGTTTACTGAGTTCGACGCTGTGCCCATTCCGTTGCTACTTCAAAACTTTCACCTTTTTGAAAACGCCAAGTTCATCTTAGAACTTTATTTGTGCAATGCGTATTACCAAATTCCCCTCCAGCCTAATGTGTAAGAATATACCGACTTTGCAACTGAAAAAGGCTTAATGCAATTTAAGCGCCTTCCTTTTGGCCTTGTGACCGCTTGTAGTAACTATAACCCTCTCATGACAAGGTTGTTAGATGGACTTTCGAATGTCTCCTTTTACTTCGATAACGTATACGTCACTACTCATGAATGGAGTAATCATTTAACCACCCTATTTTCTCTCTTCGAGCAACTGCGCGAAAATGGCCTCACCATTGGCCCCAGAAAATGCCATTTTGCCCATGAAACCATAAAATACTTGGGTTTTAAAGTAGGTCAAAGCCAGCTAGCTCCACAGGATGACAAGATTAAGGCAATCGCCGACATGCCCCTAAAGGGAACACTAAAAGGCAATTAAAATCATTCCTAGGATCAGCTTCTTACTATCAGCGATTTGACCCGAATTTCGCGGCAATTTCGGCACCCCTCAGCACCCTTTTAAAAAAAGAATTCCCCCGATCGACTACGTTGGAATGATGTCACTTTTTCTCATTTAAACTAGCTCAAGAGTAAGCTCATTTCTCCTCCCATTTTGAAGTTGCCTAACCTGGAAAAATCCTTTGAGATTTAGACCGACGCAAGAAACGAAGGCCTTGGAGGTGTGCTCCTTCAATATGAGGATGACGGAACGAGTCATCCAGTTGCATACGCTAGTCCCCAGTTTTTTCCCACGAAAAGAGATATGCCACTATAGAGAAGGAAGCTCTAGCTATTATTTGGATATTGATAAATTTAAGATGTATTTGATAGGAAAAGCATTTCAGATAGGAACTGACCACCGCCCGCTAGCCTATATTCGGAATGTACGACAATCCGACGGCCGAATTATGCGCTGGAGTCTACTCCTGCAAGAGGACCAATTTAAGATAAATTAATAAAAGGTTCCGATAATCAGGTCGCTAAGGCACTCAATAGGAATGCGTTAACATATAGTGTAGATTAATTTGTAATTCGTAGGATTAGGATTTCCATGTATGTATATACCGTCTTGTACGACTTAATATAATTAGTCAAAGTTAATGTCTGAATTTTGTGGCTCAATGTCTAATTTTTTTTTCGTGTGTGTATATATTTGTACCCATTAATTTACGTATGAATTCTTTTGTTTCATATGTATTAATTTTATATTATTTCATTGTTACATGTCTCTTTTATGGTTAAGTTTGTATTAAAGGTTAGTTTCCCCTATAATCAAATGATCAACATAATCATAGGTATTGAGATAATGCATGAAGGTACGGTTGGTGCAAGAAAGTGAGTTCTCCAAAATGGAGCTCTATGGTTGTCTCTTATTTCTTTTTTCGAAGTGACAACTTTCCTTGGAATGAAGGGGTGTGATAGAACGGTCTGAGGCTGCTTTAATTCAGCCTCTATCACATGTTAAAAACACATGCTTACCCAAGTGTATCCTGCGAGAGGAAGCAGAAGCGCGATTATCGCCCATCATAGCCAATGTTTAATCAAGGAGGTTCACTCCCACGTTTCGCCTCCATACTTCAATCTCGCCAGATTGAATTAGGCTTATGGGCATAGAAGGTATTTTGCCCAGCGCTATCGGGACATTCCCCGGAAGTCCCCCACTCAATTATCCACTACGCCATGGAGATGGTTTCGGCTATTTATACCATAGCTTTTCCCAATTGAAGCAGATCCACATTATCTGGCGAGGCATCAAGCCGATCCGGTCCCCCTTGTGCACCTAGGAATTCTACCGAGAAACCACTTATTGTCCAGAAGAGGACAATGTTCCTTGAGTGACAAGGTTCGTGCCTTCGAGACACCAAATCAACAAGGCACTCCCGTTGTTCAAAGAGAGATCAACGTTAGAACAGCCATTGTTCTTTGAGCCCGTTTGACAAGAAACGGTTCTCACCCACCCTTACCTGTTGTTCAGAAAGAGAACAACGTTAGAACAGCCATTGTTCTTCAAGCCCGTTCGTCAAGAAACGGTTCTCGTTCCCAAGACATCACGTCCGGTTAATTCAATTTCCCCCTTTTTAACGTTCTTCAATAGAACGCTTGGTTTCGACAATAACCTACATTGTTCATCTAGAACATATCCGATTTGCTGTCACAAGGATCGCTCGTACTTCTGAGCCTCACTTCGCTTTCACTCTTCAAGAAAGTCCTTCCCCCTCGTTAACGACAACATCCCTAAGAACCCTTCTGCTGGAAATCGCCAGTTAGACCCAAGATTCCTTTGCATCGTCTTCCTCTGCGCAACAACTTTGTAATTACTTAAGCTGAGCATTACCTTTAATCATTTAACTCTTCCTCAACGCAACCCTGTGCTTTAGATGGTTTAGCGAACCATTCCCCCCCCCCTTTTCTTTGGTTTCCTGTTTAAAATCTCTTCAAAATTTAATCCTCAGGTTAGTTAGATATTCCCATGACCCTTTTCATTCACGCGTTTCTCCCATTTTTTATCCCCGTTTATGTAAACATTTTTTTTGTGTATTGTTGATAGTTCAATTAATGGAACTCAATTTTATTAAAGGTAGCCATATTATTTATCCTTGTGCTCCGTTCCACTTCTTATGCATATTGAAAATAAATAAGCCTCTCCAAGCCTCCTCCTCCTTTTTGAACTAACCTCGGTCAATCAGATTACCACGCACTCGAAATATAGAAAATTCCCTTAACGAATAGTTATATATGGTATATCGTCGGGAGCAACAAGATCTCATAGAAGAAAGGGTCTCTAGATACGACCACTTTTAGGAATCTGCTCTCTTTTCACGGGATTGTGGTATGGGGGTGGGGTGAGTGCTAATCGTACAGAGGGCATATATTCAATTAAGTACGTGGACCTTTCAACTTTTCCTGTTTGTATTTTAGTGATTATATTAATGACTTTCAAATTAAAATAAATTGCACACATACACTGCCAAATATAATAATGCATGCCTAAATCTCTCTCTCTCTCTCTCTCTCTATATATATATATATATATATATATATATATATATATATATATATATATATATTAATTTATATATTTACATTGCAAAACATTTTCGAGGTGTTTTTAGAATGAGGAAAATTTTATTTCATTTCTCCTTTAATTCAGACTTCAGGAATTATATCTGCGAGCAACGAGTTTCATGAGTGTTCATAACATGTTCTTGGCGTACGTCTAACAAGTCCTGAATATTTTCTTTATTTTGCAAGGCATTTACAGGTGATTAGGCATTTTTTAAACTTTTTTCTAAATCTTGCCTAAAATAAATTATAAAAACAAAAATACGCACGAGAAAATCGCCAAGTGAGAATAAACTTTTCTTTATCTATCTACAGGAATAGTTTCGAGAATTCTTGCTCCATCATTATGCTAAAGGATGATGCGAGATTTTTCAAAACTAGTGTTTAAAATCTTAGAAAACTTTGTTCCTCATATTTTTCTTTGCTTTTCATTATTCAACCTGACCATTGCGATCACCAGTCTAAAGATAAACAAACATAAAAGATCCCTTTATCAACACATGTAAAAATACGGACATTACAACCGGTTTGGTGATCTTATACTTGATTGTGTGGCAAGTAAAATACTTCCACGCTTGGTAACATTGTATTCATATCTTTATAAAGAAGAAAATCAAGAGCCATGGAATGCCGTTTAAACGATAAAATGTCTGCCGTTGGGACATTCCTCCAGTCACGTGACTTTCTCATCTCGCACAAAAGACAGTGGAAATCTGAAAGTATAAAGAGATATGAAGAACGGCCTTAAATGAAAATTGTTGGAAAAAGGATAAAAAAAATTATTGCGAAGAACGATTTATAAATAAGGCATAGAACGGTAAGATAGCAAAGGAAAGAAAAGCGAATAATAGGTAAAGGATACTGCAAGGAATGTTATAAACTCCATCCATTTGTCAGAACATTTCATCATTCGAAATTCCAATACCATTTTCCCTTCTCTCTCAGGCAATTTGTGGTAAAAATTGCTCGCCTTTCAACTATCACAAAAGATGTTTTAAAAGTCTTTATAACAATTCTTAAACCATTTTGACATTTCAAAATTATTATTATACGATATCATGTTTTTTTCTAAATAACATTTTCATCGTGTAGTAATCCTTTCATTAGCTGCAACTGTAACAATAACAATAAATGTTGAGGAGACGTTTTCAGCATTTTTTTACAAACAATCTCTATCAAGAAAGAATAGCAAACGCTGAGTGAATAGATGTTTATTTGCAAGACGGACGGAAACACTTCTTTAGAGCAATAATGATTCTTCAGGAGCCGCATCCAGCGAAAGTCAAAGAGGAAAAGGAATTGGGCACGGCAAGTTGAATACTGGATATCTTCCATGGAAAATGATTAATCGATAAATCGTTACATACATAGATTGATGTGTTTCCTAAACAGTGTTATGAATAGGTTGGAGTATACCGCTTTTGAAAGGTTCTTCTAGTTATTTCCAAATTTCTCCATGAATGCAACCAATAATATTTTAACTGATAGACAAACATGTAAGTTAAAGTTTTATAATTTTACTTGAAATCTACAAAAGGAACTAGTGGGGTTGGATTAAGGTAATAGAATTATTTTATCAAACTTTAAAACAACCAAAATATAACTGCATTATTTGCACTCCAAATTGCATCCTAAATTTTATCCTTAATTTTACAACTTACCACACTTCTTTCCGCTACACTAATTTTCAAATAGATACTCTTTAGGATCCATTATTGCAGGGTTTAATTCCTTTTTATCCCTAACTGAAACCAAACAAAAGCAAACAAAGCCTATGATAAACCAGGAAGCCGCGAAACTCCGCAAAAAAGAAATATCTATCTAGCAGTGACTCATGAAATTTAGCGAAAGCCACGAACATCCAGCTTAATCCAGCATAAAAAAAAGAAGTACAGCAAAAAATGTAAGTCTAAAGTGACCCATTAAAAACAAATGACATGAAACCTACCAATCATCTGCGATACCACTCAATCATGCCGAAACTAAAAGAAAGCAGCGAAATCTATCGAGTACAAATGAGAACGACGAAAACTTAGAAAAAATCAGTAAAATAGAGCAAAACCCGCAGGAAACTTGGAATTAGAAACCACCAAACGGAGATTACGCGGCAAAATCCTCAGAAATAACTGCCACAATTCCTATTCTCGAGGTTTTGTGTTCGTATGTATGAGAACATTCCTGAAAGCTTCCATTATATCCTAAGGATCCAACAGTTTGGGAAATTAAATTTGCTATACAAACATTTTAGCACCATAGTATTATCCCTTTATATTTGTACTTTGTTTTTCATATTTTCTAATTTAACTTGTCCTTTGGCGTATATTGGTGGACCTTTGTAGAGGATAATGAATTAGTATCATCTCTATGATAGAGGCGCTATTTCAAATGCTACTTTGGACAGTGCCAAAGTGCCACTTACCGTAAAAGGATGTGAGGCGGGGCGAAGAAAGAAGAAATATTTGAACAGGGGAGGAAATTGTTTTATATCTATATATGCTGTCATTATACATATGTCTTGATATCCTCTTTCTCTCATTTTTTCATTAGTTGTACATGTGTATTATTATCATTATTTTTACCTATCTTTATTTTATTGATTCATTGATATTTGGGGGGAATAATGAAGAGATAAGAAATAACTTCCGATTAAATTCCCGTGTTTTTTTTCTGGATTCGTCCTTTTTTTTATATCAAACTAAACCCATCAAGGATATGGTCGAAATTTGAAAGATCACAAGAATCTTTATTGTCAGGCAACTTCTGCAACTAAATCTCTATGTTACAAGTACCGCTCCCACCCATTCCTCTTCTCGTTATCGCTTTAAGGTCGACATTAGATGGTTATCCGTATAAGAATTACAGAACTACGACCAGCGAAGTCCTTTGGATCCACTAAAACCCAACTCGAGAAGAACGAAGTCGAACGCCTCAGCAAACAATCTATATCAGAGGATCTGATTGACCATCATTACAAAGAACATATCCCAAAAGATGATGCTAACTTTCATGTTACCATGAGAAGAGTTTCTCACTCAATCTCATTCATTCTCTGAAAACAATTTCAATTTCTTTCTCTTTCTCACTCTCTCTTTCTTGCACTATCTCTCTCTTTGCCAGCATTTCTCTCCATCTCTCTAGATTATTTCGTAATTCTCTTCCGCAGACACTATCTCTGCCTATCTCTAACAAAGATTTTCTTCTATCTACCTCTATCTTAAGTTTACTCTTTACTTAACTTTACTATTTCTCTCTTTCTCTCAATCTTTACCTCAATCCTCATTTTCTTTGCCCAAATATTTGTGGCCGAACTTCAAATTTCCTACAAAATTTATGGCACTGAATTAAATTTAATTTTTAAAAAATATCACCACAAACTTGTTTAAATATCAAAAGATTTCAGAAATATAAAGATTGCGGAAAATTAAAAATATACAAATTTTAATATATTGGGCAATCCTTCCAATAAAATTTCCAAAATATTTGACTTATTTTGGACTTTTTCAATAATAAATCGTCATAGACATTCATTTTTGCCAAAAACGACTTGAAATTTGCGTTTGCTTTTATTTAAAGAGGAGTTGGAAATAAAAATAGAGGAGGAAATTACAATATGAAGATGATTTTAGATTTTGCTGTGTATTTCGGTCGGTATTTTGAAATATATAAAACTCTACATAATTTGTCTACCATCATAACAGATTCCATGAATCACATCCAAAATATTTACAGAATATGACCCAGGCAAACGACAACAACCAACCGAGTGACATCCCCGAGTGCAATGATAGATTAATTCTCAATAAAAACCCATAGAGACTCAAACAAGATACTAAGCTTATATATTTAAACAGATAATCCCCTCACGATTTCCATACACGAATAATTAACCATAAAGGAGAGAATCTCATTGTGGATTCCTAATTACCCGACCATTAAAGGACGAAGGAGGTAAAGTGGGATCTAAATTTCCGCTCTGGAAACCGATTCTTGGACCGTAATAATCGGTATTCTGGTAGCTGCTCCTAATCACCTATTCATTACAAGAACGAGCAAAAGGGTAGTGAGCCAAATATAAAATGGTTTATAGGATGTGTAGCGGAGAAATGAAAGGGTAGTTAAGTAGTGTACATAGTAACTTAGTGGAACTCTAAGGGTTTGATTTTGAGTCCATTTATCTGGATGGTAGGAGTAGTTTTAAAAATCCCCGGAAAGAATGGCTGTAAAAGATGGGGGAATTTGAGTTAAATAATCATTTAATAATGAGTCATTTATGCATGAGCGCGGTGGGACTGTGTAATGGTAATGTGATGAAAAGCGAGGTCATGGGACTGGTGGCTACCAGTATCTTTGAAAGATGTCATTACTTTCAAATGTAGTATAATTTCTGTTGTTTGCCATTACTTTTATGGTGTTAAGGTTGAATAACGGGGATGGAAAAACGGCATATACATGGATTGAGTGGTAGCAAACTTGATAAAGCACAAGGCAATAGCAAATTCCATGCAAGGGAAGCTTTAAGGTGTGGCAGGATTCTGTTGCTATCATCCGCTTTAATTTGGTACTAGTTAAACAACTGACTACAACCGACATCTAGTATCAGCTTTTAGACCGTTTGAGCACTGCTTTGAAGAAAAGAAGACTTCTCGGATCAGTCGCAAACGCGTCCTGCTCGATTTTGATAATGGATCGCTCGATCAAGGAAATATCCCATGTTTGCAGATGAGGAACCTCGAGGGGGAAGAACTCTCACACCCTTCTTCCTCTCCAGACCTGGCTCCAACTGAGTACAATGTACTCCTGAGTTTACAGAGCCTCTTTGCGGACTTACATTTACAACACTTGTTCAGATGGCAACTACGCTTTCTATATTCGTTTCCTCTCAACGTAAAGATTACTTTTCTGTGAAAATGATATTCAGCTACTTTTTTATCTTCTCCGAAATCAAGGCATTTCCTATGTGATGACCTGATATTTTAGACCTTTTTCTTCTTTACATTCTTTTACATAGTAGATACACCAGTTATGTGGAAGCTTGTATAGATGGTAATAAATTTAAAAAAAAAAATTACAATCGCATACGAAAATTCGACTGAATGAGAATAAAGTATAATGGAAAATATAAATAAAATCCTCATTAAATCAGATAAAAAGAATTTTTTTCTAAATTCTAATAAATCTAGAACGTATTCTGACAGAACTTAAAATTGAATTGTTCTCCATAATGTTAGACTGGAAGAAACGACAGAGGGCCATGCTTAGACCTGATATTCCCTTGTATAATTCTATCTTTTTCCTGAATTTTTTGTTTTTCTTACCTTATTCTATATTCAAACAAGCAAATATGGAGTGAAAACAAGCCAATTTCTCTTCATGGTAAGCATGAATATATAAATAAACGAAACGCAAAGCATATATGTCTGGCTCGTGATGTAAGGCAGCTAGGCGTGGCTTGTTTTATTCTCATGATAAATCGGCTCTGCATGAAAAAAGGTGACCTGTAAAGCCTAAACTAATGCCGTTGATCGCTTTAGCTTGCATGCTTGTGAGAGACAAAGGACTTAATATGCGAAAACGTCTACTATAAAACCTAAATCGTGGACAAAAGACACACACTAAATAGATCCTCCTTTTATCCTGATGCTAAAGGTTCGACATCAAAATCATTGAAAATTTAGGAGAAAGATCAAGTGTCTCCTTCTCTTCTGTAAGTTGCCTCAGAGCATTGTTTGAGCGCTTTCGCTCCATATAATAAATCTCACCTCAATTTGTTTCTCCTCCTTTGCAGACTTTCTTGGCTGAGGAAATTTTAGTCGGGGGTTACTCTTGTTTACTACCTATTTTCACATAAATACTCTGATTTCTGGCTCTCTTTTGGTCTGCCTCTTTTCTCTTCATTGGTTTCTCTCTTACACTCATACACCAAAAACATAACAAAAATGCAACTCCCCAAAGAAATCTGATGAGAGAAAATGACTCGAAATTAGCGGGAGATATTTGAAGGTGTCTTAAAATGGCTTAGAATTAGAAGGATATTCTTTATATTCTTTAATAGATAGAGCCTGAATTTAACGAGACACAGGCTTTTATTAATTTCTTATTAATAGACCATTGTCGGCAGAAATCTAAATAACAATAAATCGCTCTTTTCAGGGTTATATAAAACCCCTAAGCTGCGTTTATTTCAAGTTAAAACCAATTCTGATGCTATCGGTTCGTAAGTGTCATGCACTGGTTTATGGTAAAAAAGGTCTTTGAGGACACTAACCAAGACCCGTCTCTGAAGCCTGGTTGATGATAGGATTTTAGTATCTTTTTCACCACTCACATTTTCACTTTCATTCGCCACAGCCTCTTTGGTATCAAAGGACGGTCTTTTTCATCCTATCTTTAATTGTTCACCTACATCACACGTATGTGCACGTAAAAGAATACTCCTAAGTTTGTGTGCACATAAAAAGTAATCCTGGAAATCTTTTGCTCCTATCCCTTTCTTCGGTCAAGGATAAACTCTCAGAGTCCATCGTTAAATAAGATCGTGTGATTATCGGGAGGTAAATATATAAAAAAATGACTAAGAACAGTTTTCTATGTGGACATTGATGATTAACTTAATTGATCAATTTTTCACCAAATAACCAAAAGTTTGGCCCAGGAATAAAATATACTGTAGATGAGGTTTATCTCAAATTTCATAGGGAAAGTTTTTGAAACAGTTCCTCATAAAAGAATTTTAATAAACTTAAAAACGGAGGAAGGAGGGGCAGATTAATTAAATAGATGTAAGTTTAGCTGGAATACCTCAGGATCATGGTTTTGTTAATGGAAATATTTACTTTTAAATATATATATATATATATATATATATATATATATATATATATATATATATATATATATATATATATATATATATATATATATATATATATATATATATATATATATTTATATATATATATATAAACTTTTCATGAACGCGAAAGAATGATGAAATGAATCCAGCAAACCACAAGAAGCAGGAAAACAGCGGTGGGATTCGAACCAATCACACTGAGGAAACGAGCAACCGCTTTCATCACAATTAAACAGCCCTTTACACCACTCGGCTTTTAAGACACGCTTCGCAAGGTCGATCGGGAATATGAAAGAGTGAGAGAAAATAATTGGAAATTCTGTTTCTTGCTGTTTGTTTGTTTCATATATATATATATATATATATATATATATATATATATATATATATATATATATATATATATATATATATATATATATATATATATGTATATATATATATGTATATATATATATATATATATATATATATATATATATATATATATATATATATATATATATATATTAAAAGGAACTATTTCCTTTAACACATCCATCATCTTGGGGTATTCCAGACAGATTTCATCCATTTTATTACACTTCCCCTCCTCCTTCCTGCGGTTTAAACTTTATTAATATTTATATATAAGGATTTATAGTGTGAGATATTGCTTTTTGCCGTTAACTAATCTGAATTTCGCCGATGCGTAGTAGACTCAATTGTGCATCATCTTTGAAGGAAACCATACTTTAGATGAGTTTACTCCTCTAAACTTTGTGAAAGCAACTAGTGCTGGATGGGATTCACGCAGGTAAATCCAATGTAAAGCTCTTCGAAGGCTGCCGTATCAATCTAAGGACGGCGCAGAATATCAGGAAAGAGTCTCATCAGTCAGATTGTGACCGCAAGGGTACGCTGGAGCAAAACTCTCACTCTAAACATTCTGATACGAAGAAGAACCATCGAATTAGTTGCTGAGATTCAGGCCCTCATTAATAACGATCCCACCCCGTCAAGAAAGCTGCAGACAAGCCTTTCATCCTTCACTTAGTGCAAAAGGAGATCACTTACTGCTTATACAAGATGTAAAAATGGTCAACTTCTGTCCCAGAAGATGAAGGTCAAGCTGAAGGAATTTGCTCGAACTATGTGAGCAAACTGAAGCACCACATTGAGCTTGGTATGTTTTGGTTCATCTCAAAAGAAAACGATTTCTTTCAGGATGAGGTGGAGTACTCAAAAAAGAACCGCTGGCTTGATATGACGCTCAACATGTACCGAGGGTCATTAAGACTAAGTTCCCGATCCCCTTCATGGTGTTTGTGGTGGTCACTAGCAAAGAACGCGTCATCCCTCACTGTTTATCCTCACGGAGCTTCTCAGACTCAATTCAGAAGCTACGAGTATCTCAAGTGCTTGCAGGAGTTGCCTTTGACCTGGATGCAAGAGATAGAGTATGGTGGGCAAAACCTGTGCCACACAAACTGGAGGACCAAGGCTTGACTGTCAGAAAATTTCCTTGACTACATCACTTTGAACATCTGTCTTACAAACCCTCCAGTCAGAAACCTATTCGACTGTTATATGTGCCACGTAGTTGAGAGAGAGATAGAAAGAGAGAGATCAACCAGTACCCATGCACTACGAAAGTAGAGCCTAGGTCAAGGGAGATACCATTTTGAACGAATTAAATAGGGGTTCATTCAAGAAGGCCTGCAGTATGTTCCGACGTCGCCTGGAGGCCATGGTTGAGGCAAACAACACTTTTTTTTATTAAAATGAATGGTCATTTCTTCAAGACTAGGTGGCAAATTACCCCATACAATCTTTATAGGAAATTAAAACGAATTTTTATGTAAAATTAAAAATAAATACCAATGATGCGAATAAGTTGCCAAAAGACATAGACTACCTTAATGAGCAAAATGATGACAGACACAATACATTGTTGACATAGTACATGATAATCCTAAGAGAGATTGAATATGGTTATTCAAGAATTAAAATAGTAAAAAATTAGTTTTTTTATTTTTGAATGAGCTAAGGCATTTATAATCAATGAAAGTAGCCTAAAAAGATGGGGTTTCGGGTACAAAGAGAAACATTTTGCGTTGAAAATCAAATATTAGTCTTGCCTAAAATATAGACCTTGAAAGACTTTCCATTCACGCAAAAGTAAATTACTTCTTGTACTTAGAAACAGAACGTACAAAGAAAAAGTGAGGTACTTCTTTCTAATATAATTGAGATATAGCCACCTGCCCAAATATCTTATAGAATTTTTTAAAATACAAACTCTAATACTAATATTAATTATGGACCAAAATTGGTTCTAGATGATAAACGACCAGTAAAACGGTTTAAATCTACTAGACAGAGAAAGAGTAGCTGACCTAATAGTGCCTTTAAGTTTCACTACAGCAAACATGTTTCTGAATAGACTCAATAAATATTATTTTAAAATATGAACTTAAAAATATAAGACTTATGAAACTATTTCTTTATCCATATCCCCTCTTCCCTAAGATTCTATTTCCTCCTCCACTTCCATTCAGAAACCTGATCCACCGACTTCCTCTCCCCATGTCACTGTGGGAGTGAGTAGATCCTATTCTCACAACTGATCCATCAACTTCTTTTCTCAAAGTATTCCAACTTCTCACATCTTCCACCTTCCATTCACCAGAGACAAAATCAGCTTTTCCTTTCTATGGGAATATCTTGTATTCTTATCCTTTTCCATTTCTTTTGACGTGCAATTGGGGGGAGGGGCATACTGGGTGCAACCTCCTTCGAGTTTCTAAAGTTTGCAAATTTCGCTGCGTCAGGGAAAATCGTATGAAAACTTCACCCACAACACAAAAGAAGTAATTGATCTAAAGATGAAGGTGAGTAGATTGTCAAAGAGGTTACTGGAACATTACGTATTTTGGGTGGGGGGTGGAGGTGAATGAGAGAGATGTTTTTAACATGTTTGAGGGAAGGGAATAGGTTCGATTTGATACATCGAGGGAAAGGCGAAACGAGAGGGAGGATTCGTACTCAAGGAGCTACAGAACTACATGAGGACGATCAGCTCAGACTCAATGATAAACTCAAGGAGAGGATGAAGATGAATGAGCAGAAGATAAATTTTTGTATTTTTTATTTCAAATTTAAACTGAGCTAAAAGAGGAGACTACTTGGCGCGCATTACTCTCGAACCTTGTTTCTCAATAAAGTCTGATCCTTTGGTCAAGAGAGCTTATTAAACTTCACGAAAACCCTAATTACAGTGCAATATTTGTGTCGTTTTGCAGCTTTCCTGAAACTCCTTTTTGTTCCATGTTTTTATTGTCTCCCGTGTGGCGAAAGAGAGACACTGAATGAAAAGCTCACTTTTCCCTCATGTGTGGTTGTTGTGTGTGGTACTGTGCTAGATGAACAATTAGCGGTAGTGTAGTCATAATTAGAACATGTCATGAAGTTTGTGCAATCGCAGAATATTTAGAAGAAATGTTTATTAGACGACGGCAATTTGGTATAGATTTCGCTATGCACCTGGACTAAAGCACCGATAAGATCATTTGTGTTACACTTTTAGTTTAAGTAACGGGAAAAAATTGAAAACTTATCACAAATTTCACTTAATGTAAATGAAATAATTCCAGCAACAAGTTTTTTTTTTCATATCCGCTAAATTCCATGTCAAAATTTGATTTACTAAAACGTGGCGTAAATGTATTTGTTGCGGTAAAAAAGTGGGCTTTTTTGTGAGGGCTGCTATTTGTTAGACATTTTGTCAGTGATGAAGTTTTGAGCGCTTATTTCCCAAATTAATTTTATTTTGGGGAAGAAATAGAAGGTTAAAAGGTTATGGTTATTATGGGTTAGGTTAGGTTAGGATGACATATGTTCATATATATAACATATGTCTATTTTACAGAGTTATTCTTTATGGATTATGTGGATTTAGTGTGAAATCTAAAAAGTTTTTGGTTCCGCTTGAAAACCGAAGAAGATGCAACCACTTTTTTTCAAGGGTAAAACATCGAGTCAAAATCGAAGTTATGTCAGCATCAACCTGCGATTCAAAGAGGTATTCGTGATCATTCTGCGGGGGGGCGCTGCTGTAGGAAAGGAGCGCGGTTTGACGGGGGCGCTCTTACGTTATCCCCTGTAGTTGTATTTATCTCTGCATGGGCGAAACAGATGACTATGATCTTAGAATCCCTTCCACTATGGGCGGGGTCGGTAAAATGGTTGAAATCAATGAAACTGTATTCACGAGTAAAGTACAACAGGAGGAGAGTTCTTCCACAACAGAGGCCATTCGGTGAGGTTTACCGGGAAACTTGTAAGGTTTATCTCTACTCTGTTTAATCACAAGATCGTCAGATATTAGAGGAATGTGTTAATGCTTCCTTCTATACAACTATGAACCACAATCTTAAGCGGAATGTGAAAGGCGAACGTCGTTTTGGGACTCACCGTTCGATGTTGGATTCGGATTGGAGCGAATTTATGTGGCGTAGAAGATACGAAAATACAGACCTAATTAGGAATATATTGAAGTGTATTTCGGAGTTTAAACGTTAATTTCATTTTTATATATATTAAATATTTAATAAAGATGTTCAAATTAAATATGTTTACTACAAATAGCATAAAATAACTTGGTAACTAAAGATAACTTCATCTAACTCAACACAACCATAACTTTTTAACCGTCAATTTCTCAAATATAATATATAGTTTTGAAATCAGCGTGTAAAAATGCATTATTCGCAAAATTTCTAAGGAAAAATCGGACATCATCCAACAAACACAAGAGATTCAAGATGAAAATAAGCTTCAAATTAACCCAAGACCAGAATGCAAACACGGCAATACCAAGCACGATAAAATAGGCAAAGAGTGGCCTGTAAAAGGGAAAGATGGCCACCCTGCTGGCCGGGTAAGGTGTATTGTTTGTTCTTCGTTTAGGTTTTTGGTGGCTTCTGCTCTAAATTGGGGAGAGAATTACGACGTGGCAACTCCTTCGCATTTCCAAAGTTTAACAATTTCTCTGCGTTTAGACAATCTTGGAAAAACTTCATCCACAAAACAAAAGACGTAATGGATCTGAAGATGTGACCCTCGTTAGCATAAATAAAGGATTGGATCCTTTTAATTTTATTTCTAAAAAAAAATACAGTGACTTTTTGATCACCCTGTAGTTCAGTGCTAATCTTTTACTTATGTTTCATCTCTTGTACTAAATTGATATTTAATAAAATTCAACGGACAATCAGAACATTTTTAATGCAAACTAGCTCGTTTAGCCCTGGGTACAAGGGCGGAAACTTTAATTTTATATGGGGATTTTAGCTTGGTAGGCTCGTTTCTGCGAGGCTTAAACCAAGATAAAATTGGTTAAAAATAGTGATTTTGAAAGTGAAGCTGCTTGCTTTTCTTCACCATTCCTTTTTCTTCTATTATTTTATATTTTTAAATATTTTAAAATTTTAATTAGTAAAATAAAGATAATTGGCTTCGGTTATTCATTTTATATCATTGTGGCCGCAAGATCCACAACATTTATTTCTGACCTCTGGAGTGGGGAAATGGATCTGAGGTAACGCAATCTAACATTTGCTATAAAGGTGCACCTTTATGCTAAATTCTACCTCACTAGCTCCAGAAATGAGGCCAGGTGTAGTATAAAAACAATTATATATAGATAAACAATAATGCTCTCATATATATATATATATATATATATATATATATATATATATATATATATATATATATATATATATATATAGTATTGAAAGGGACTGCTCCTAAGGAAACGCAATTTAATCTGGAGTAAGTATCCAATGGCAAAGAGAAAGACAGTTTTCATTCTTTATTTCTCCTGGCTACGTTTCAAGCAAAGACAAGCTCATCTTCTGTCCTGATAAATTGAACAAAAATTAGCTTTAAATAGCACATAATTAACATTAAGATTAACTAGGCCTGAAAGGTACAATTATATATAAATATACATGTATATACAAATTTACATTTTATAGTGATAAATCATAAATAGTTAATTATTTAAACAAGGATTGAGAAATTGTGAGCATTTGTGCAGCTAAGTGCACAAAATTTTATAATTTTAATTTGTTAACAAATTAAAATTGGTCCGGTCAGACAAGTTGTAAAAACACGACTAAAGCAATGGAGAGCAAGAAACAATGACGAATGGTGAGGTATAATAATTGGTTGGTTATTATAAGACACGTAGAGGAAAGGCAGATAGATCATTGTTGAGAGAGGGTCTAAGGGTCTTAATATGAATGGATTCAATTATTCAGAGGCTTTTATATCATCATTGGAAGAATCTATAATTTTAAAATCATTAATAGTGGCATCGGTTTTGCAAAGGATAATATGATCCCGAACGGAGGAGCATTCCTTGCGGGTAAAGGGGTTACCTGTTCTGCTACTTATGCCAAGCTGAGAACAAGCACGAGCGTGTAACGAGCGCAGTGTACTGCTGACATAATTGCCTCTACGACACCGAGGACATGTAAATAAATATACTAAACCACTGCGCAGGCTACCCGGGAGCGAGTCTTTTACATTAAATAGTGAACCTATTGCTAAATTACTTGAAAATATGATTCTAAAGTTGATTCGTCCAAAATGAGATTTGAGGATTTTTTATATTTGTTTGCGGAATTGGTGATTAAGAGGGCCTAAATCCGGGAGTGAAAGATATCGTATGTCCTAATTAATAAATCTGAAAACGAGCTCACTACTTACAAAATCGTAAACCTACTTTCTCTGGGTTAGGTTCCAATTTTCTTAGTGCCTGTGACAATCTCTTTAAAATAAATTCCATTAAAACTCTTCTTTACCGTGCCTACCACTTATCATCTTCATATTTTAATCTTGATAAAGAATTAGACTTCCTTGCACCTATTTCACAAACAATTCTTATCCTTCGCACATTTTTGAGGCTACTCTTAAAACCTTCCTGGACAATATTTTCTCTCCAAAATTACCTTCATATATAAAGTTATCAAGAAACTAAAAAATGCCTCTTCTGCTGTCAAATATAACAAATACTATATCCAACATGGCCTCTTTAGAAAATATATATATTTATATATATATATATATATAAATATGTATATATTTATATATATTAATATATATATATATATATATATATATATATATATATATATATATATATACAGTAGTAGACATAATGAGTCGGACAATTGGGCTTCATCACAAAACTTCCAGATATTGGTAATAAATGCAGAATATATTACAGATATGAAATAAGGAGCGCTATAAGTTTACATCCACATTGTACATGTTAGTATGGAGGAAACCTCAAGTTACGTGTAAAAGAGCATTTTTATTCTGGAGATATGCTCGACAGGTGATCTGTACATCGTATTTTCATTACTTCTATCCTCAACTTCAAAGCACTTGCGCCACTTGTCCCTGAGGCTTCGAATTCCCGAGAACTAGAAATCTCCCATCGGCTGTTCAATCCACTCCTGGACGGCGAGCAGGATATCTTTATCGTCCCCAAGCCGGGGTCCACGCAGTGCAGCCTTGAGCTGGCGGAATAAAAAGTAGTCACTAGGGGCCACATCTGGACTTCACCCGTCGATTTTCGAGGATCATCCTCTGCACACGGGCCACATTATCCTCGTCTGTCACGTATCACGGGGGGTCATCTTCAAGGGACCCACAACCATGGCAAAACTCCCTATTCCAGCGAGCAATGGTTGCATAGGAAGAAGCAGTGTCGGTGTACACTGCAACCATGCGTTCATGGATCTCTATGGCATTCTCGCATTCCTTGGTCAATAATTTGCTCACTGCGCGGTGCGATCAGCTACTGCTTCTTAAATAGATGAGGCAGGAGCGTGCGGATGCAGGTCTTGACTTGTCATAACTTGTCCTAACACCCCAACAAGTAGCCATCCCCCTTCCTCTCTTTTGCCCTACCGATTCGCAAAACTTATTGACCGCCCCTCGTAGATTGAACTAAGTTCCAGGGAATTCAGAACACCCAAACTATTTATCTAACACCCTCTTTTCTGACTGAGACCAAAAGCTATAGTTGACCTTGTCCAAAAAATGTATGTTTTAGTCCACTATTAACACAAATTTTAATGGAACTAAATAAACTGATTTCAAATGATAACTACATCATATTTGCATCATTTTATCGTGAACTGAGTTCGAATGCTTAATTTCTAGTAACTATATAGCCATTTATATGATATCAGGTTTAAAGCAGGGGTTCTGAAAGAACCCCCTGCATCTTCAAAAACGGCACGTAGGTTATTATGATTTAGCAGCAATAAAAGGGCTTTAATGAGCTTAATTTCATATATGATAATCTAACGTAGTAAAAAGTTAAAAAAAATGAATGTGGTTTCTCCTTAAGCCAATGTAAATATTGTCTTTAATAAACGTCTTATTTTTATCTGCCAAGTGCTTCTTTCATTCACATCATTTGGGAATGAGTCCTAACTAATGTCAGGTGCGAAGGTTTTGAAACTACTCTATTTATTCCCTTCAAATAAATAATAGAACTAATGAAAGGTTGCATTTGTTATGCATGTTTGCATCATAATTTGAAACTGAGATATAAAAAATGTAGATCCTAAACATATTTTATTAATAAATACAGACAATTGATGCGCGTAGTCCATATTTAAAACGACGTCCTTTGTTTTGAGGAATGCTTCAATTCGTTTTGGCATCGCTGGAGACCATATTTGCGATTATATCTTAACTGATAATTAATCGCTCCATTTTTACTCATTAATCGCCCGCAATTGCTCACCATTCGATGTGTTCGGTTTATTCACCGCAAGTTTGGTTTTCGCCCACAAATTCTTTTTTTGATAGAATGTGGCCAATTCCTGGGCCAAGCTCCCCAAAGTCCCTTGTTATTTTCAGCCATGAAATTTGTTATTGTTTTAGAGTTGTGAAAATGTGAGTTTTCATCCCCAAATTAGTCCTGAACTTTTTGGAAATAGAGGGTGATGAGGAACGCCTTGCTATCTTCTTCGGAAAACGTTTTGGTTCTCCCGCCCATTTATTCACCCACCCATGCCATGACGCCAACTAATATATTAAGGTACGTGCTACCTAAATAGCCAACTACCCCTCTCCATACAGACCACTGGCCAGACCAGTGAAGGAGCTAAATCAAAGACCTTTTAATTGCTGTATCCTCAATTATTGATCGAATTTAATATTTACGATACGGAAGATATAACATTCGAACTCTAATTATCTTAGCTTTGCAAATCCAGTCTTTATTATAAGTTTTTCCTTCTTATTCCTATCATGCAGCCAGGTTTTTCTTTGTCTTCCTCATTTTCTCTCTCGATACTATGTATCCAATCTCTCGTCTGTTAAATCAGTCTATTTTTTATCAATTAAAATTTTTAGTCTAAACATTTAATATTATTTCACACCACAAAAAATAGAAATAGGATCTGGTTTTTAAGTTGGCTGCAACAAACCATTAACTCTACCTATTTCTTTTCTGTTCTACAACAACCCAGATGTTGGGTACGTGATTATCTGCATTATTGGATAGAAAAAAGGCGAAGAGTAATGCAAAATAGGTACAAAGACACAACAGATACGCCGATAATTTAGAAAATCAAATAAAGTTTGTCGAGTTAGGCCAATAGTCGTTTATCGCATTTTATTATTACTTGAAATTAGCTCTTTTTTAAAAGAAATTAATCCTAAATTAAATAGCAGTTGTGAATAAAAATAACTCTAGTTATGGAATTTGTTAAGGTTCTTAAAAGCCATAATACTTTTGTTGCAATACGATTAGGCTTTTTGCAAAATTAAATGGTATTTTCGTTTACTCTTGATCTTATTTAAAATAATTATCTTCGTTTCTTGGTAATATTACAATTACTATTCCTTCCACTCAATCTCTAAATAGTGGTAACCAACCTGCATAATGCAGCATATTTCGCTTGAAAACAACTTGTAGAAGTCTAAATACAGGGTAACTAAATGTACGCAAAAAAATACCCTGACACAAGCTGCGTGCCCTCTTGTATCTCTAAATGCACGTATCGCTTCGAATTCTCTGTCGCCCTTTTTCGCGACACCGTAAACTCCGAGATAGCTCGAAGGCGTGAAAGACATACTGTCTGCCCAAAGATAAAAAAAGGTCTTTCACGCGACGATACGGATTTTATGAGAAGTCGATCCTCTCTTTCGATTTATGCTCGCGAGGGAAATAAGAGGTAAACCTCTCCCTGTAATCAGGCAGAAGATCTTGGACCTACGTTGAGTTTGTGTGGAGCCCGATCCAAAAAGAAAACCATTCGCCCGCTGCAAGGAAGGAACTTCTCTGAGAATTGGTGGTTGCCGTGACGTACTTGTAGGGGCCAAACTTCTCGTAGCCCCTCCCCCCCTTCAGAGTCTGAGGATAAACAGGTCCTCCCTCTGCGGATTTCCCTAGCCGTATTGGGTAATTGGTTTTGGCTACCCACTCCAGGATCCGAATAATCAGACAGGTACGTCGAGGAAGAAGTCCGGTTTGAGTCACCGTTTGGCTCACCTTCGTTATCCGGCATAGGATCATTATATCACCGGTCGGGGATCAGTTTCTCATTCGGTAACCTTGGACGGCCTAACTAAGTGCGATCATCGTCACCAAAAAAAGATCTTCCTCGTCCCCTTCAAAAGTACTTACGAACTCAAAAGGTAAAATTAATTGAAATATCCCCTCCACTAACTTCACCAGTTTATTTGTAAACTAGAATTCTTCTCTCGAGCCCATAACCTCGAGTATTAAAAGTGCTTCTTAATTCAGTGTTTAACTCAATAATAATATTCCCTTCGTTCTGTCTGGTGTCATTAAGACTCAAGCATCCCAGTGAGAAATTTTCAAGTAATCCCCACGACATTTTTGTAGACTTATTTATTCAGTGCAAGATTAATTCTATTTATATTTATATACGCTTTTGCCATTTAAAATTCATCTTAGTTTTGATCAAAAGTGAAGCACCGGGGTTATTCTTATTCACCAGAAGTGGCTAAGAAGGGGGTATTGGATACGCTTAACCTTCGCTTCACCTCGGTGCGGTAATAAAATATATGTCCAGGGAGTGGGACTGGGATTACCGACTCACTAAACCTCGACATATATAAGTGGTGTCATGTGTGTGGGGTTATCATAAAACCTCTCGACCTATTTAAGTAATATAAGTTGTGTGTGGTTATCACTAAAAGCAACATCTATAAACTTGTGTGCATCTCAAAACTTTAATCAAACTTTGTCAACGCCTAATTTAGTACAAATACTCAAACATTAACAGCAATTCTTGTTTTGGGCTCCAAAAATTAGTTAGGTTAAGGTGATTATCTAATGTTGTTTTTTTTGTTTTTTTTAATTGTTTTCTCTTGTCTACCATGTTTTCATAGGGAACTATAATAACTCTTTTTCCTTAAACACGTAACGGCAAAGCAACTCTCCCAGTGCATACTCTTACCTTTGGATCGGTAAAATGGATTCCACATCGTTCGAAACATTCTACAGGCAAGGACAAGCATTCGGGCTGGAAGGTAGGGAACTCACTGAGTACGTCCACAATGAACAAAGGAATGAAAGAGAAGCAAAAAGGGAAGAACAAAAACTACAACTCGAAGCAAAGAGAGAAGAACAAAAACGGAAGGACGATTTAGAAAAGGAAAAACTACAAATAGAAGCAAAGAGGGAAGCACAAAAACTATAACACAAAGAAATGGAAAAAATTCGTCACCATGAACGGAAATTAAGTAGGGACCAAGTTAAAGTAAGTTCAATTGGTTTCCGGGGTCAACAACCTCAATCCTCTGCTCTCAAACTACCCCCCCCCCTAATCATGAAAATGAGGACTTCATTACGTAACTAACACATTTAGAAAAAATATTGAAGCCAAAGGAGTAAGTCACCTTCTCCCCTTACTCCCTCCTCGGCTGAGGCAGATATTTATCACATTGCCGCATGAGGCGACAATCGATTATCCCACCTTAAAAAAAACTTCGAACTGCACTTAACCTTAATCCCCAGTTCTATAAATCGAAGTTCGAATCAGCTAAATTCCAAGCAGGACAGACATATAGACAATTCGGATTCATCATGAGAAGAAATCTGCAATTCTGGCTGGACTCAGCTAAAGTCGAAAGAGATTACAAGGCATTGCTCGACTTTATTTTAAAGGGTCAACTACTAAGTACACTTCCCAAGAGATTAGGGCCTTCGTTCAAGACCGAAGGGCCTCTATATTTAAGGATTGCCTTGATGAAGCGGACCTGCACGCTCAAAACCATAATTTATATCCGAAGGGAAGTAGAAAAGGTTAACCCCCTTCCACCAAAAACAAGTTTGGGTACGGAAGAAACCCGCATGAGAAACCCTCTCAGTTTTCAAAAGTTTCTCCCCTATTTAAGGCCAGGGACAAATTCAAGGAAACCCCAGAAGACCGGAAAACCCCTGGTTTTAACGCTCACCCAAACAACACCTTCAGGAGTAGTCTAATCACCTGTTACTCTTGCGGAGCCCCGGGGCACATAAAATCCCAGTGTCCGCAAAATTCAAGGTTATATCCCTTGGCAAGTCAGCAAGTACATCAAGTGACTGCCACCTTTTTTGCAGAGCAAACCGCCGTAGATACTCCGCAACTTGCAGCCCCGTCAGATCAGGACTAACAGGTCACATACGTATTCAATAAGAGTTCTTCTGCTGAACTCAAGTTTGAAACTGACTCGAATACATGGTTGCAAAGTGTCCACTTTAGTTAGGGACACCAGTTTTACCTGTATCGTAGTGTCATACAAGCTACTCCACCCTGTAAAACCCCAGCATGAGAAATTTGCGGTAGTCCACGACTTTTTCGGACGTGGCCACTTGTTCCCTGTCAGCCAGTGCCATGTAGAGTGCAGCTACTTCACTGGTTCGCTTACTTAGTCGCGGCCCCGGTGAAATTCTGCTCAGTGCTCATTGGACAGAGCGCGCAACTCTCCCCGAATGAGGTTACCCAAACCATCACCACCCGAGCGCAGGCCTGCCGAGAAAACCGTCCCCTCGCACTGCTTAAACTCCCCTGAAGCCCTGAGAGCCAAAAGCCGTATAACGCTAAGTCGCCAAGGCCCCAAACGACTGCCCTTCCCTATAACCACCGTGGAAAAAAGCCATGAGAGGTGACCTCCAAATAAAAAATAGAAAATGAGGAAGGGGAAAGAAGAATAAATATAAAAATAAAAGAGGAAAAAAGAATAAAAGTAGAAAATGAAGATGAAGAAAAAAGAATAAAGATAAAAGAAGAAGAAAAAGAAAGAAGACGGATGGAAATAGAAGCCCAGAAAAGAAGAATAAAGATAAAAGAAGAAGAAAAGGAAAGAAGACGGATGGAATTAGAAGCCCAGGAAAGAAGAATAAAGATGAAAATAGAAGAAGATGAAAAGAGAAGACAGATAGACGGGGATTTCCAGCTTCCCGCTCTCCCTTCTACCCCGCTTCCCTAGGAAGAACCTTCCCCCGAGTTAGTTGTGAATCCCGAACTCGGGCTCGTTAAGATCGCCCAAATGGTCTCGCTCTTACGAAAATACTACAATCACATGCGAAAAGATGTAGAAGGGCTAGAAAACGTCACGTTTTATTTGGACGACGTTTACTTAGCCATGCGTTGAGGGGAAGGACTCCTCGTGAGCCTTAGCCCACCCTTAGACCCACTGATGTCTCACGACTTAACAAGTAAGCCCTACAAGTGCTATTTTCATTATAGCAATATTACCCATTTAGTGTTCAAGCTTGACGAGAAATGCATATCCCCACAGAAGGATTGGGTAAAACCACTAACTGATAGGCCTCCTTCAGTCTCGAAGAAACAACCCCGACCCCTTTTAGAAGCAGCTTCCTCCTATCGGCGTATTGTCCCCCATTTCAAGTCCGTCACTTCCCCCTTAAATGACCTACATCAAAAGAAATCTCCAGACCCTATTAAATGGCTCCCTATTGCTATTGCCAGCTTCGGCAAACTCAAACGGAAACCAGCGACTGCCCCTATCCTGCCCTTATCTAATCCCGAGGAGAAAATCGGCGTTCAGATCGGCACCCCTCAGCTTGAAATAAGATGTGCCTTGTTGCGATACGAGGCAAAAGTGCCATTCCCGGTGGCTTTTGCAAGTCGGAAACCTTCCGATCGGGAAAAGACGTATGCCACTGTGGAGCTAAAGGCTTTAGCTATCGTGTTTGTGGTACAACGGTTTGATTTATATTTAATAGATAGACCATTCTCCATAGAAACGGATCACGAACCCATAACTTTTTTTAAAAGTTGTAATAGTCAGAATGAGAGAATCATGCGTTGGGCCCTGTTATTCCCGAAATATTAATAGAATATCCGATATCTAAAGAGATCTCTTAATGGACTCGCTGATAGTTTGTCTAGGAACCCGGTAGACGAACCCAGTGAGGCTTTGTAAATAATCGGTATTATAGCTATGTTAGTTTTGCATCAAGGTTTAGTATATGACATGCTCTATTACTGCCGTGATTAATTTTGGATTGCTTCTTTTCTTTACTTTTTTGCATGTGGGTCTTATATCATGCTACCCGGATTAATGTATCGAATATAATCATTTATTTCTTTTGCACTTAGGCCTCCGCTCTTAATTATTCTGGAGTTTCCTGTATATGACCGAAAACCAGTGTGTTCCTTTTTCCGTCATGATTATTTTATGTTCTTGTATTCGTTGAACTCCCGTTTGGATTTGTTTTGTTTTGTTTTGTTTTTTCTATATTGTTCGTGTAGCCAATGTTAAAAGTATACATTATTCCTAGTTACACGTCAGAAAAATGTCTTGCAAAACAGGTACGGATTTAGAAGTCTAAATACCGCTTACATAAGTGTACTCCGACACAATCTGCGTGCCCTCTCGTATCTCTAAATGCACCTTACGCCTCGAATCCTTTGTCGCCCCTTTTCACGCGGCCATAAACTCCGAGATGGTGCGAAGGCGTGAAAGACACACTTTCTGCCCAAAGATGAAAAAAAAGGTCTTCCACGCGACGATACGGATTTTACGAGAATTCGATTATCTCTCTCAATGTCTGCTCGCGAGGGGACTGAAAGGAAAACTTCTCTTGTCTATCACGTTTTCGTAGGAAACTATAATAACTCTTTTTCCTTAAACACGTAACGGCAAAGCAACTCTCCTAGTGCTTACTCTTACCCTTAGATCGGTAAAATGGCTTCCACATCGTTTGAAACATTCTATAAGCAAAGACAAGCATTCTTACTGCAAGGTAGGGAACTCAATGAGTACGTCCACAATGAACAAATGAATGAAAGAGAAGCAAAGAGGCAAGAACCAAAACTACAACTCAAAGCAAAGAGAGAAGAGCAAAAATGGAAATACGATTTAGAAAGAGAAAAACTACAACTAGAAGCAAAGAGGGAAGCACAAAAACTATAACACAAAGAAATGGAAAAAATTCGTCACCATGAACGGAAATTAAGTAGGGACCAAGTGGAAGTAATTCAATTGGTTCCCGGGGTCAAAAACCTCAAGTCACCTCTCTCAAACTACCCCTCCCCAAATCATGAAAATGAGGACTTCATTACGTACTTAACACATTTAGAAAAAATATTGAAGCCGATGGAGTAAGTCACCTTCTTTCCTTACTCCCCCCTCGGCTGAGGGAGATATTTATCGCATTGCCGCATGAGGCGACAATCGATTATCCAACCTTAAAAACAAACTTCTATCTGCCATTAACCTTAAACCAGAGTTCTATAAATCGAAGTTCAAATCAGCTAAACTCCAAGCAGGACAGAATAGACAATTCGGATTCATCATGAGAAGAAAATCTGCAATTCTGGCTGGACTCAGCTAAAGTCAAAAGAGATTACGAGGCATTGCTCGACTTTATTTTAAAGGATCAACTACTAAGTACACTTCCCCAAGAGATTAGGGCCTTGGTTCAAGACCGAAGGGCCTCTACATTCAAGGATTGCCTCGATGAAGCGGACCTGCACGCTCCAAACCATAATGTATATCCGAAGGGAAGTAGAAAAGGTAACCCCCCTTCCACCAAGAACAAGTTTGGGTACGGAAGAAACCCGCATGAGAAATCCTTTCAGTTTTTAAAAGTTGCTCCCCCATTTAAGGCCAGGGACAAATTACAGGAGCCCCCAGAAGACCGAAAACCCCCTGGTTTGAACGCTAATCCCAACAACACTTTCATGAGTAGTCTGATCACCTGTTACTCTTGCGGAGCCTCGGGGCACATAAAATCCCAGCGTCCGCAAAATTCAAGATTATATCCCTCGGCAAGTTAGCAGGTACATCAAGTAACTGCCACCCTTTTTCCAGAGCAAACCGCCGTAGATACCCCGCAACTTGCAGCCCCGTCAGATCAGGACTACCAGATCGCATAGGTATTCAATAAGAGTTCTACTGCTGAACTCAAGTTTGAAGATGGCTCGATTAATGGGTGCAAAGTGTCCACTTTAGTTAGGGACACCGGTTTTACCTATATCGTAGTGTCATACAAGCTACTCCCCCCCTTTAAACTTCAGCGTAAGAAATTTACGGTAGTCCACGACTTTTTCGGACGTGCCAACAGGTTCCCTGTCATCTGGTGCCATGTAGAGGGCCGCTACTTCACTGGTTGGGCTGACTTGGTCGCGGCCCCGATGAAATTCTGCTCATTGCTCGTTGGACAGAGCGCGCAACTCTCCCCGAGCGAGGTTACCCAAACCATTACCACCCGAGCGCAGGCAGGCCGAGAAAACCGTCCCCTCGCGCTGCTCAAACTCCCGTGCAGCCCTGAGTTCCAAAAGCCGTATAACGCTAAGTCGCCAAGGCCCAAAAGGACTGCCCTTCCCTATAACCCCTGTGGCAAAAAGCCAGGAGAGGTGACCTCCAAATAAAAATAGAAAATGAGGATGAAGAAAGAAGAATAAAGACAAAAATAGAAGAGAAAAAAAGAATAAAAGTAGAAAATGAAGATCAAGAAAGAAGAATAAAGATAAAAGAAGAAGTAAAGGAAAGAAGAAGGAGGAAAATAAAAGCCCAGGAAAGAAGAATAAAGATAAAAATAGAAAAAGATGAAAAGAGAAGACAGATAGACGGAGACTTCCAGCTTTCGGCTCTCCCTTCTACCCCGCTTCCCTAGGAAGAACCCACCCCCGAGTTAGTTGTGAATCCCGAACTCGGGCTCGTTAAGATCGCCCAAATGGTCTCGCTCTTAAGAAAATACTACAGTCAAATGCGAAAAGATGTAGAAGGGCTAGAAAACGTCACGTTCTATTTGGACGACGTTTACTTAGCCATGCGTTCAGGGGAAGGACTCCTCGTGAGCCTTAGCCCACCCTTAGACCCACTGATGTCTCACGACTTAACAAGTAAGCCCTACAAGTGCTATTTTCATTATAGCAATATTACCCATTTAGTGTTCAAGCTTGACGAGAAATGCATATCCCCACAGAAGGATTGGGTAAAACCACTAACCGATAGGCCTCCTTCAGTCTCGAAGAAACAACCCCGACCCCTTTTAGAAGCAGCTTCCTCCTATCGGCGTATTGTCCCCCATTTCAAGTCCGTCACTTCCCCCTTAAATGACCTACATCAAAAGAAATCTCCAGACCCTATTAAATGGCCCCCTATTGCTATTGCCAGTTTTGGCAAACTCAAACGGAAACTAGTGACTGCCCTTATCCTGCCCTTATCTAATCCCGAGGAGAAAATCGGCGTTCAGATTGGCACCCCTCAGCTTGAAATAAGATGTGCCTTGTTGCGATACGAGGCAAAAGTGCCATTCCCGGTGGCTTTTGCAAGTCGGAAACCTTCCGATCGGGAAAAGACGTATGCCACTGTGGAGCTAAAGGCTTTAGCTATCGTGTTTGTGGTACAACGGTTTGATTTATATTTAATAGATAGACCATTCTCCATAGAAACGGATCACGAACCCATAACTTTTTTTAAAAGTTGTAATAGTCAGAATGAGAGACTCATGCGTTGGGCCCTGTTATTCCCGAAATATTAATAGAATATCCGATATCTAAAGAGATCTCTTAATGGACTTGCTGATAGTTTGTCTATGAACCCGGTAGACGAACACAGTGAGGCTTTTTAAATATCGGTATTATAGCTATGTAAGTTTTGGATAAAGGTTTAGTATCCGCGACTAATTAATTCATGTGTTATATTTGTAAAGTTGATAATATGACACGCTCTATTACTGCCGTGATTAATTTTTTGTTCATTCTTTTCTTTACTTTTTTTGCATGTGGGTCTTATATCATGCTACCTGGATTAATGTATCGAATATAATCATTTATTTCTTTTGCACTTAGGCCTCAGCTCTTAATTATTCCGGAGTTTCCTGTATATGACCGAAAACCCGTGTGTTCCTTTTTCCGTCATGATTATTTTATGTTCTTGTATTCGTTGAACTCCCGTTTGGATTTGTTTTGTTTTGTTTTTTCTATATTGTTCGTGTAGCCAATGGTAAAAGTTTACATTATTCCTAGTTACACGTCAGGAAAATGTTTTCCAAAACGGGTATGGATTTAGAAGTCTAAATACCGCGTACATAAGTGTACGCAAAAATACTCCGACACAATCTGCGTGCCCTCTCGTATCTCTAAATGCACCTCATGCCTCGAATTCTCTGTCGCCCTTTTTCACGCCACCGTAAACTCCGAGATGGCGCGAAGGCGTGAAAGACATACTTTCTGCCCAAAGATGAAAAAAAGGTCTTTCGCGCGACGATACGGATTTTACGAGAATTTGATTCTCTCTTTCGATTTCTGTTCTGGAAGGAAATAAAAGGAAACCTTCTCCCTGGAATCAGGCAGAAGATCTTGGACCTACGTCGAGTTTGTGTGGAGCCTGATCCACAAAGGAAACCTTCGCTCGCTGCAAGGAAGGAACTTCTCGGGGAATTCTTTGTTGCCGTCACGGAACTTGTAGTTGCCAAACTTCTTGTAGCCCCTCCCCCCCTTCAGAGTCTGAGGATAAACAGGCCTTTCCTCTGCGGATTACCCTAGACGTAGCTAGGTAATCTGTTTTGGCTACCTAAATCAGGAGCCGAATAATCAGATAGGTACTTCGAGGAAGAAGTCCGATTTGAGTCACTGTTTGGCTCACCTTCGTGCTCTGGCATAATGTCATTATATCACCGGTCTAGGATTACTTTCTCATTCGGTAACCTCGGACGGCCGAAGTAAGTGCGATCATCGTCACCAGAGGAAGATCCTCACCGTCCCCTTCAAAAGTACTTACGAACTCAAAAGGTATCATTGATTGAATCATCCCCTCCACTAACTTCACCAGGTTATTTGTAAATTAGAATTCTTCTCTCTAGCCCATAACCTTGAGTATTAAAAGTGCTTCTTAATTCAGTGTTTAACTCAATAATAATATTCCTTTCGTTCTGTCTGGTGTCATTAAGACTCCAGCATCCCAGTGAGAAATTTTTAAGTAATCCCCACGACATTTTTGTAGACTTATTTATTCAGTGCAAGATTAATTCTATTTATATTTATATACGCTGTTTCCTATTTCAAATTTATCTTAGTTTTGATCAAAAGTGAAGCACCGGGGTTATTCTTATTCACCGGAAGTGGCTAAGGTAGGTGTATTGGATACGCTTTACCTCCGCTTCACTTCGGTGCGGTAATAATATAAAGGTTTAGGAAGTGGGACTGAGATTACCTACTCACTAACCCGCGACACAATCTAAGGTACTTATGTTTTGATAGGGCGATTAAGAAATGATATTTTATAATCACACACATTTACCTAACTACAAATCTATTTTTCTCTTTTGCATATTAACATTTATTGGCAATAAAACTTCGCTACTAAGATTAAAATCTAAAATCTAAAAAAAAGCAGCAATGGTTGTTTTTATAAATTTTCTGAACTTCGCCAATTATAATAATTTTAAAAGGAACTCTAAACTATTTCGCCCCTTTCAAAAAATAACGTTGCTAAAATATAGTTAGCGATAAAATAAAAAAGCAGCCTTACTTAAATTTTAATCAATTTTCTGAACTTCAATAATTGTAATTCATTTTCTTTTAAAACATTATAAAGCATTGGATAATCCTATTTATTTTTTCTGAACTAACTATTTTTTTCTTAGAAATTCTTAGAAATTACCTTGATCAAAATTTAAAATATACTTAAGTCATAACCAAACTATGATGAAATTATTATTTAAATACTCTAAAAAATCCCGTTCTTAAATTATAGAGTTACTGAGGATGATGATGATGATGATGATGAATAACATAGGGGGACAATTTTAATCACATTTTCTGGTGACTTAGATTTTCTGCCAATTTTAATTCGTTTTATGCTAATTTCAAATATATAATCCATTTTTACCTACATGCTATAGTTATTCTGTAATTTCTATTTTCCCCCTGTACGCACAGAAAGGGTGCTTGTAAAAAGCAAATACTTCACAGTGCATAGAAGTAAGAGAGTAATAAGTGTTTTTGTGAAAAATATTAACATTATTGATTCTTTTTTCAGGTCTCATGTTAGATTGATGGCTTCCCTAAGAGGAAATTGTGTTAATGATCCAGACACCTTCTGCTACATATGTGGCTGTTACATGCTAGATCGTCAAATGCGCAATATATCAAACTTTGTCATCTGCACTTATAAGGCATATTTTGATGTTCCTCTTGGCGTTCAAGATAAGAATTGGGCCCACATGTTGTTTGCCATAGTTGTGTGGAACATCTTCGTGAGTGGACGAAAGGAAAGAGAAATGGTCTTCCTTTTGGAATCCCCATGGTGTGGCGAGAGACAAAGGATCATCTATCAGAGGGTTATTTCTGTCTGGTAATACCTAAAGGATTGACAAGAAAAATTGGAATGAGATCAACTACCCCAACAGTACCTCGGTGATCTGGCCAGTACCTCATTTTGAGTCTTTACCAGTTCGGATTTTCAGGAGATATGCTTCCTCTGAGGATGAAAATGATGTAACTGATATGGACGTCCGCGAAATGGATTCAAAGTCTGCAGATTGATCCTCAGATGCTAAACAGTCATTAGCTCCTCACCGTTTTAATCAAGAGGATTTGAATGACTTGATACGTGATTTGGCGCTCTTCAAGAAAGCTGCAGAACTTTTAGCCTCCAGGTTGAGGGAAAAACATGTGCTTGATAGGGGGGTACGTGTATTATATTACCGAACAAGCGAGAGTACAATTGTCAAGTATTTCTCTGAGGCCAAACAATTTTTATACTGCCACGATGTTCCTGGTTTGTTTACCGAGGTGGAACTTGGCACCTATAGCCCTGCTGAGTGGAGACTGTTTTTGGATACATCTAAGTGTAGCTTCAAGTCTGTCCTTTTGAAAAATGGCAATGCCTTTGGGGCAGTTCCTTTCGGTCACCCTCTCCATCTGCGAGAAACTCACGAGGACATAAAAATGGTCATGGATTTACTTAAGTACCATGAATACAATTGGATCATATGTGTAGACTTTAAGATGGTCAACTTCCTCCTTGGCCAGCAGAATGGATATACAAACTTTTCATGCTTGACCGATCGGTACGGGTATTATATTACCGAACAAGTGAGAGAACATTTGTTAAGTATTTCTCTGAGGCCAAACAATTTGCATACTGCCACGATGTTCCCGGTTTGTTTACCGAGTTAAGACTTAGCACATATAGCCTTGATGAGTGGAGACTGTTTTTGGATACCTCCAGGTGTAGCTTCAAGTCTGTCCTTTTGCATAATGGCAATGCCTTTGGTGCAGTTCCTCTCGGTCACTTTCTCCATCTGCGAGAAACTCACGATGACAAAAAAATGGTCATGGATTTACTTAAGCACCATGAATATAATTTGATCATATGTGTAGAATTTAACATGGTAAACTTCCTCCTTGTCCAGCAGAAGTGATATACAAAATTTCCATGCCATATCTGTATGTTGTAGAGTTGAGCCCGTGACAAACACTGCTCCCAGAAGATTGGCTAGTTCGTGAAACTTTGGAAGCAGGAATGCTAAACAGTGCTAATGAGCCAATCATAAGGTGAGAGAAGATCGTTTTCCCTCCACTCCATCTCAAACTGGGGTTGATGATGCAGTATGCCAAGGCGTTGAGCACTGACAATGATTCTTTGCAGTACATAGAATTGGTGTTTCCTACTTTGTCATACGAAAAAATAAAAGCAAGACTATTTGATGGTCCCCAAATCTGAAGAGTTCTGAGTGATTCTAGATTCATGAACACCATGAACGAAAAAGAGAAGGCAGCCTGGCTCTCATTTACTTTAGTCGTTCGTAACTTCTTGGAAAACAAAAAAGCGCATAACTACGAGGATCTTATTACTTATATGCTTTTAGCATAACGTGATCTGGGATGCAACTTAAGTGTGAAGCTTCATTTCCTAAATAGTCACCTCGACCGATTCCCATAGAATCTGGGAATGTGAGCGACGGACAAGGGGAACGCTTCTATCGGGATTTAAAGTCGAAGGAAGAGCGCTACCACGGTTCCTGGGATAGACACATGATTGCGAACTACTGCTGGACGATTAGAAGAGATTAGCCAGAGAAGACTTACAAGAGAAAGAGTTACAAACGCAAATTTTTGCCCGATTGAAGTCAAGAGGTCCTCCAGCCTGATGTACGGTCATTAATAAATTAGCATCTATTGGATTACAGTATGTATTTGTAGTCCTAATGTGTAATTCAAGTTTCTTCTCCTATGCAATAAAATGTTTGTGCAAAAAAACCTACTTTACTATAAATAACACAAAAGAATGATTCAAAATTACTTCAGGGCATGATGATAGGTGGGATAAAATTAAAATTATTGTATAATATTAGTTATTGATATTACGAAAGATTTGTAGCATTTAGAGAGAATCTGATTTCAGATTTATATTCATTCTGCTTGAATTAGGTAGGAAAATGTACTTTTGTCAATTCACCCAATACATTGTTTCCCAGTTTATTTCACGGTATCCTTCAAAGCTCCTAAAATCCTTATTAATATTTCTATTTGTATTATCTGTAGTATAGCTAAAATTATTACTTTTTTTAAATATATTTGTATGAAAGGCAAAAGAGGAGAAAAGTATTATCCAACTCCAATTGCTGATAGATGTGCATTGTTCACTGTGAGAATGCGAAATGGCCAAACATGTGGCACAAATAGTGCAGAAAGAGAATAAATCCTAACTCTCTCCAGGATTTTTATGTAATCATTATATTTGTTAAATTTTCATGATATCATGATGATCAGTGAAGAAGGGAATACTTAACACCTCTAGTATTCCTCTGTATTCACTCATGTACATTCCCTAAACTACAGATCATTGATCTCGGACAAAGTTGAAAGTAGGATGAGTTGAAACTATTTCATCGAGTTAGACCTCAAATTTAGACTTTAATTAAGCAGAATTATTATATAATTAACTTTATCTTAGAGGTAATCTAAACTAGCAATATCTTTCCTGTGTCTTGCTCCAAAGTTCGATGAAAAGAAGCCTCAAACTTGGAATTAATGGAGAATAGGAATTTCTACAAATAAAATGTAGGCAATTGAAGGAGAAAAATGGAGGCGGGAATAATAATAATCATAGAGTGCATAATAAGACTGCATGAGTGACATTAATTCGTTATTAATTATTCTAAAAGTGACACTAGAGCTCGCATCGCCAGATTATGAGACCCATTTTCTCCCTCACACACACACACACATACACAAGCGCAACCATACAAGATTCGGATTGTGTCTTGCGAAAATCTCGAAATCTTTGTGCGTCATCTGGCGACATATGGCGGAAAGTGTACAATAAAAGAACCAAAAATTCCTACACGTCTTTTTTCTTGAATTCCTTGGATAAGACGCCTACACACATGCAATTACATGTGTGTAGTTACAAATACAAGCGAAGAATTTATAGGTGATCACTCTTCTCGTACACCTTTAAGCTGAATAAAAGAACAAAATGACGAGGTGTTTGAATCTCTCACACCAAGACCTTGTATACATTCACCCAACCACAGAGATTGTTTCACACACACAGCGTCTATTTGGCAACTAAAACGCACATTTAAACATTAATGCATTTCTCACACCAATACACTCCACACACTTGCATATTATATCAAACCACTAAACATGACATACTATATTAAACAGGTTTTGCATGACATTGTGTTTTTGCTCCTTTTACTCCAATTTCACCCACTAATGTATTTCTCACACTCAGTCCATTCACACAATTGTAATATAGACACATAAGGGTTATATCTTAAACATTCCCAGTTTATTGGCCACCGAAATTACACTACTGACATAGTTCATTGTAGCTCTCACACCAACAGACTTCACACACTCACATCCTACACACATATCAACATCTGAGACAACTATAGCTTGTGTCATATAAAAATTAAAAACTACACAAATCTATTAAACACTTAAAATTCCAGTTTGACATGCCAGAACATTTATGACATCAAGACATTTATGCATTCACATAGTGCATAAAATATACTTAAACATGCAACTACACAGAGTTTATGTCAAACAAATACCAAGTCAGTACAGTTGTCACCCAAAACACAGATTTGACAGATTAATGGATCGTTTATACTGACGCAATGCACATGCAATCACATACTACACATATTCCAGCACAACACAGATAGATTTCATGTCTGCTGAAACACTCATTTGTCAGATTACTGCAACTCTCAGACTCACACACTACATAAATTCCCAAACTACATAGTTCTTTACATACAATCTAAGTCACACATATCCCTCGTTTGCTTTTCAAAACACTTATGTGACACATCAATACAAAAAATGAATGAGTTTCAAAGTAGGTGACTAACTAAAGGTGGCACTGACAATGGCACTCTATTCAATTCAGCCAACGTCAATCCATATCGATAATTAGATTCACTTGATTTCTCTTCTTTTGTACTTTAATCACATTTATTTAAGTTCATCTAATTTTACCTTTTATTCTGATTCATTTTATAGGCAAATAATATATGTTCATTATAATTAGACCATAATAATAGTAATGATGTAATAATATGATAATATCTTGTTCAACGCCCTATAGAATTTCCGATAATCCTTCTAATACTATTTCATTGAATTCAAATTCACTGTTAAATTTATCTGTATTCCAATCTGTTATGAAATGTGGCGGTTCTTTCCGTGCGGGTATCTGATCGATGGGCCTTTTTTCTGTGTCAGAAATTCTACACTCCCAGAATAGCCAAACATGGCGATGAGGGAAAGACAGCGTCAGAAAACTTTGATTAAGTTTGTCTCCTAAATAAATAAATGAACAAATATATAATTAATACTTGCCAAGGTGAAAAAGTAATTCATCTTGCGGACGAGGAAACACGAAATCGAGGCTCGCGATTAATGTAATTAGCACCACTTCAAACGACGCACTCATTTTGGCTTAGCTATTTTTCTCGTCTTGGGGTCGTGCCAGTTTAATGAATCAATCAGAACACTTAGTCACAGGCTGCTTTCACAAGACCTGAAGTCATCTAAAATCAGCCACAAGCCCCTGATCAAACTTTTTCGATGCCATGTTGATTGGTTAAGTCACATTCTCATCACAACTAGACTATGCGTTAATGTGGTCGTGTCTTATACTCAGAGGAGTCCACGTTCCAGTTGTTCTCGATCCTAGTTAAAGTTAGAGTAAACTAAAGGAGAGAGAGAGTTCATAGTGATAAATGTAAAGTATTATGGCCGCTTTTTAATGGTTGAAGGTGAATGTCACGCTCAGTAAGGGTGCGTTTTACCATTTGAGATTGTCCCATGAATTTAGAGTAGTAATTTGCTGTCCTGGAAGAATACATGCTGCCTTCAGCCTCAATTCTCCCCTTAAAGCTCAGAATTCGATTTTTAGGCTCGACAATGTGCCAATTCACAAGGGTACTTACAGATTAGTGTAGTGCAAAAATACGACAAGATCCCCCTTTTCAATGGGTTGAGATCCCGCGAGTTGTACCTTCTTCGCCACAGATCTCAAACTTAAGACACTGAAGATGCCTGATCATTAGCAAATCTGCACTTATCAGCACACCCGTCAACTTCACTCCCCATTTTAGCCTACAAAATCTATTTCTTGCAAATGGCCGTCGTGCAAAAATTCACACCTTGCACACGCGATGGATGTTTCCTTTAGCTTCTTTTCCCAGTTGTTGGGATTTATGAACCTAACCCTTAGAGTATTTCCTTCCATAAATCTTTTTCTCACCCACCACGAAGCTCTGAACCCACCATTAGGACAGACATCCCTATCTCTTATCTTACATTCTTCAGAACCCTCTGCACCATTTGCTCCATCCACGAAATCCATGCCTTAGCCCCTGTGTACGTAGTTCCAACTCACCCATATAACTCTTTTTAACCCATACCTTAACCACCGTTCTCTTTGACACGAGAAGAAGCGCTTTTATACATCTCCAGCTGCCCGTCAATGTAATCTAGTTGATTTCTCATTTCTGTCAACTCCCGCTCTGAGTTCTCTTCGAGCTGGGCACCGCGAATCAAGGCGGCCAGCAATTAGTGATGACATTCTTCCGCTTCTTTCAGATTCATCTCTACCGAAGAAAATAGGTTTTTCGCATTGTTGCTCTCATGACTTGATGACACACCTAACAACCCTCCACCATTCCGCATCCTCCCAAGCACCTGTTACCTAACTTCTCTTTTCTCTCCACCTACGACTGAGTTTCCTCCACTCTGTTGTACAATTGGTCGTAGTTGTTAAATTGTAACAAGGCGTCAGTTTAAGCACCTCGGTTGGCGTTTTGTAAGAAGAACAAACAATCGTAGTTCTTCAGTTCCAGTTTGATCCTTGCCGAAAATCAGTACACAATTTGAGTTTGGTACATTTGAAAGACTTGTTTTTTAATGAAACTGAGCCAAACACTTTTCAATAACAAAGTAGACAAATTAAAATAGACAAAATATCAGATTAAAGAAGGAATGGAAAGGTCATGAAAGGTAAATAGTGTTGGAGGCGAATGAATGATAGGCATGTTTAGATAAACAAACAGTGGGAAAAACATAAAATATTGAAAATTACCTGTTGGTCGACAATGTGAGCGAGCAAACAGAAAACAATCCAAGTAAAGGAAAAAACACTGATAACTTATTAAAACTTCTTCAGTTAACAAATTAACATGCAACTAACAGCCAAATAACACTAATTAAATAAAATTGCAAATGTCCACGTCATGAAATTCGGGTTGCACTGAGTGCTCAAAGGTTAGAGAAAGACGAATAGAGAGAGACTGAGAGAGAGAAGGGTGGAGAGAAGGAGGGATAGAGAGATAAAGCAGGAGGATTGGTGAGAAAAATAGAGATATAAATAGAGAAAGTGAGTATGTGTTCGCACGCCAGTCAGACTCTTTTCTGAGAGACACAGAGTCAAGTTACATTTGTCCACAGTGCCTCAATGGGTATTCTATTTTATGTCGGAATTTCCAACCATTGACACTTCTTGTTTGGCATTATAAACAGGTGGGAATCTCATAAATTTATGCAAAGTGGTTTTCTCTAATTTTTTAGTTGTTAAAGAGCTGATTGGCTACATACTGTTAGCTTAAACGGTGTTATTAGATTCATTTTAATAATAACCTATGTTAAGCTAATTAATATCTGAATTGGCAGTAAACGGTACTAATTTGTAAATAATAACTCGATTTTACACTAATTTAGAACAATGAAATTTTACAATTTCGAATGATTGCAGTCCTTATTTTTTATTGTTCCCTTGTTACGATTTCACCATCGGCCTTCATGGCAAAATAGACACACCACCTCTTGCTTAAAGTATTTAATATGAGATATTTTATGAATATTTGTGTAAAATAAAACATATATAAGCAAGAAGTTACTAATGCGTCCAATTTAACAAGGTATACATGCTTTCCATATACATACATGTAATCTGTTTTATGGAAACGACCTTTTCAATTATTTTCCTTTTCCTAATATTATTGGTATAAGAATTTTACAAACGATATTTATTTGTCGCTATTTTATTACTTCTCATTATTCTTATTTATCCTTCCCAGTTGTTTCTTCCATGCACATGATTTCGGGGACTCCTAAATATTCGTTCGTTAAGTCTACCTGTATCAATAATATAAGCAGATTCTCCGAGTATTAACATATATTATCCACTTCATTTTTCTATTCTTTCGCCTAAAATTATAATTGCCTAAGCTTATTTCCCTCACTCACGCCAGATGGATGAGAAAAGCTGTTAGAATTCTTGTTCTTTATACAGGAATAGAAAAATCCTTGTCCATAATTTGTGGTAATTGTGACTTTCAGCCAAGAGGCCAATGTTTATTAGGGAGATGAAATACTTCTATAATCCTCCTGAGGTTTACTTAATGATGATCGAGGCCTTCAAAAAAAAAGAGCAAAAATTCAGGAGTTAGTTTTCCCTGGTACCTGAGACATTTCTTATTTCTTTGTTAGCTGGGCCTGATCGAGATTACAGAGATAATGTTATGAAATTTATCTTTAATATTAGAAAAGATTATCACGTTCTCCTCCCCTTCAGAGACGTGCTCGAGGAATCGAAATAAACAGGACATCAAAGACCAATTTGGAAGCAGAATTATGTGAGGAATTAGAAGTTAAAGTCAGTAACATTCAAATTTATGAGGCTCCAGTGTTGAAGTTTTAAGGTGAAAAAGAGCTAAAAAAAAATGATAAAAATTCTTTCTAACTAACAAAGTTTATGATCCATAGCCAAAGTGTGGAATAGCTGTCAAAATGACTTCAGAGACATCCCTAAATTCCCAACAGCTTGGAAGAAAATTCATTAAAGCATGAATGTAAAAAAAAATTGTCTCTAGAATTATAAATATTTACATCTTTAATTATAAACAGAAATTATATATAATAGTTATAAAAATTATTTCCATCAGTTCGTCGGATATTAATATTTATATGAAATAATATGTAATAGGATGGAGATTAAAGATTGAGTTGAACAAATTTAAGATGGAAAATACATAATACTAAATTAAATTTGTATTATTCTAAATCAAAGTTATCTTTTCCATTTACAGGTTGTTTTAGTTTGTGGGAGCAATTTGTCTTCCTAATGTTTTGGTTCATTTTCTTTTACGAAATTCGTTATTCTTGATGGAATTATAGTTCTTGGCCAGAGGTTCGCCTCCTCGAGAGTGGTGTGATAACCGAGGGTGATTCGTCACCGAACTTTGGTAGCACTCTTCGGGCAGCCAAATCGGTGTCTTAATTTGTCTGAATGGCTGCCTGACTGCTTCCTTTGTAAATGCCTCGTATTCACCATGCTATGACTCCAAAAGTAGAAAGGTCTCTTCTTGCTTGGTAGGTTTGGTAAATGGTGATCGGAGATTTCCGCAAAAGTAAAAAAATCTTGGAGCTGGATTCAATATTCTTTATTTGGCGGGAACTTGGGGGGAGGGGTGTCCTTAGATGTCATTTCCTGATAAAGAAATTCATCTGTAGATGCAGTTCATCTCCTTTTTTACATTAATGGCCCGCATACATGAATGCGGCATTTAAGAATCAATTATAATAAATTTCTATATCTACATAATCAGTTATCCTAAAATTAAATTTGTTCTCTCAACGTACACTTACATATTTGATCAATTCTTACACAATTATCAACTCTTACAATTGCTCTATAATAACAAACAAAGAATTAATACATTTCTTCTTTATATCAAGACGAAAGAATGACTTGTTTGAGGCCTTGTATTGTTGCCAAATGACACCGTTTCTACTATTTTAGTGCCCCAAAATATATTTCTTTTTTTCTTCAATTAACTCAATTCATAATAGATATATTAAAAAGATAAAATTGTATTTATTTCATGAAGACTTTTACTCTATTTTTATATTTATTAACTCAAAATTATTATATTCCACTCTTACGTTTCTTTTTAGGAATTCGTTTAAAGTTTCTTCATATACCGGTAATGGAAATAAAAATTATTTAGTTAGGGGTTAAAATAAGCAGGTAATTGAGAGAATGACAATAATTTAGAGAATTATAAATAAGCTGTTTAATTTTAATTATAATAAAAAAGAAGTATTTACGATTCGAGAAATGAGCTTTTTCTATAGCACTTATTATTTTCGAATTCCCTATTAATGCAATGCTATTTTAGTTAAAGCTGTCCCATTATAAACGACTTTATGAAACTCAAAAGTGCACATTTTTGAAGTTTCTTCGGTTGTTTTATTCAATCATGCAATGTGAGCAATACGTATTAAGCATTTTGAAAATAACCCAGTTGAACTAGGTGGACCTGGTAATACCGTACAAGTAAGCGATCAGGCTTTTAGCACAAATCCAAACATCACAGAGGAAGATCTCCCCATTTCCAACTTTGGGTTTATAGAATTATAGATACATCTACGCCCTAACCATAGGATACTTGGAAAGTGCCCTATAACCAAAGGGTGGTATTTTTTTACCAATAATTAAAAAGGTTCTAAGCAAGGCTCAAATGTGCACTCAGACGAATGAAAGGCCCAAACAAAAATCAATAACCAACGATGCTTACATAAAATTGTAAACCATTCGTTAGATATTTTTTATATTAAAACATTGTGACCACACTCAGTATGAAGAATCCTTTTAGAACAAACTAAAATAAAAAAAGATCTATCTGGATGCAAAAAACGTTTCTTACACTGAAATTTCGAAACAGTATTCGGAAAATTTTAAATTGATTTATGTAATAAAGTATTACTAAATTATCTTCTTGTCTAAACTTTAATATGATGTTTTAATATAACATTAATAAATTATTTATTTTACCTTATAATTTTTAATAATCTTCTTTGGCCACAAACTGGAACCCCTGTTCTTCAAAACTCCAAAACTGGAACCTCTGTTGTTAAAAAGGGTCATATGAGAGCGTTATTCTACGAGAGATATCTTGCTTATATTCAACCAGCCAAAATCCGCACCAACGGCGTTTTTAGCTCGTCCTGCGGCGCTTGTTCGCTTCGTACACAAAATTAAGAAACTGTGCGAGAGAAATTTATCTTATTTTTTTTATATATCATATTCAAAGTTAGTGTAAACGAAAAAAAATCATTTAACAACACCATCAGACATTACCAATTTGTTTTAACTGCACAGATGGACACACACACTCATGTGCGTGCGCTAAGATCATTATAATAATATGTAAGGCTATAAAGATTAAATTATGAGGAAGAGAATATCGCTGGATTCAATTTTATGGTGTTATTATGTTTATATTAATTCCAAGGTATTTCTTTTTCCACCTATCTGTACGACAATGGTTAAGATGTGTTTGTAAGTACATGTTTTTATTGATAATGCTGTTGTAATCAAATCTTTTAACCTTGTCTATGCTAATTTTCTTTTACTTTTGCCACTTTAGGTTTTTCAACCATTCGTCCGTAATGCGAAACTCAATGATTAGAAGAACATAAAATGTCCGACAAGATTTCAATTTCTCAGCCCCCAAAATAGTCGCTGAAGCAAAGGTGATAAAAAGGCGGAACAAATTTCTTTAGTTTAGCTTAACAAACAATAAAAATGGAAATAAGAAAAACGGAAGAAAAGTCTTGGTGAAACTACTCAACAAAAAATAATAATATGTTAGAGGAAGAGGAAATAGTTGAGGAGGAAAAAGAGATAAGAACAATAAAATAAAAAGTAAGGACAAACTAGTGCCACTCTTGACCTGAGATATTCAGACAAATAAAGAACAATAATTTTGTTTCTTTTTGAAGCCAGAATTTTCGTTGTTGACTGTCATTCAAGGTTTCAGATTTACTTTATTTTAGAATGTTTTACACCCTCCTTCACCCTTTGCTGGGTCTATATAGGCGTATAAAAGATAAGTTGTGTGAGTTCTTTTTAGTTTACAATTCAAAATAGGTTCAAAATCGCGACTGAATGGGTTTGTCGAAATATTTGTTTCCATGGGACTGTATACGGTAGAAATTACACAGATATTTAGGCCCAACACAGAATTTTACCCTAATAATCAATTATATGTAGGAGAATGGACCGTCTTTTATTTTTAACATTATCTAGGCTTATTTAAACTCATGCTAGAGTTTGTAACCTAAAAGGGTTCCAGGAATCCATGTAAAATGAATCTTCATTCCTCCTTTGTATTTTTGAAGGTGATTTTTATTGAATCCATGGCTATTAATAGATGGCGTTTATTGCTTTGATTTTACTAATAACATTATTTATGGAGCCCATGATACAGAGGATAACCCAAGCGGATATGATCCAAAAGAACACCCTGTGACTCCTAAAGTCTAAATTCTTTTATAAAATCTTAAAAGTCGAAAGAAGAGAATTCCAAGTCTATGGCCTAGTATAGACGAGGCTTTCAAAATGTAAACACAATAAAACCGTTAAATCAAATTTATAGACTAGGATTGCCTAGGCCTTCAAGATGGCAAGATGGCCGCAGGTTGGTTTTGCAACTGTGCAATATTATAAACTTGCAAGTAATTTTCCCAAAGGAATTATTTCCCTAATAACTATTTTGAATGATATATAGATTTATGAAGAAAATAAAATATTAAGAATAAATGGCATTTTCTTAGGGGTTCCATTTTCCTGCATCAACATAAATATATAAGTGGTAGTCAGGTGAAAAGAATGTTTTAAATTGGTTGCCATGGAAATTCGTGTCTAGAGTATGTTACCTGAACTATTGGAGTACAGAATATGTTATAAATGTGCCTAAATTTTAATGAAATCACTCAACTTTACTTTTACATTTTGTTGTAGCGGGGTATTATAAGATAAATTAGACAAAACTACTTTTTTCTTCTCATCAACAAATGTATCTAAATCTCCCATCACATCGATAATAGGCCACATGTTATGTTGAGCCTCGCTTGTATTGATTTTATTATGAAGAGTTTTGATGGAATCCACAAATATCCATTAATTTTGGTCAACCTTCAAATGCGAGCGTCATTTTAAATTCTCATTTTAATTGATTAAGTTGAGTGGATAATGGAGCAGAAAATTAGGAGTGCAAGTCTATAGCGTGGTTAAGGATAGGCTAGGTTAGGTTAGGTTAGGGGGGGACAACGATTTTGCAAAAATGGACATATTATAAAACTTTCATTAGCATCTTCGCGTTTCCTGGCGCTGTAATAAGCATGAAGGCAATTTTAGTGTTGGATTGCGAAAATAGACTTGGTGAGAAGAATCAAAATAATCTTTTGAGACAATCGTTTATTTCCTTTCCTGTCGGTGCAAAAGGGTTGGAATCCTCTGTTTTTTGTATTAAAGAGCTTAAGAGGTCAACAGAAGTCCTAACTATTTGGAAATACATTCTGGCAGAGGTTTGCGCCAGTTTCTTGCTCCAAAATATAACTTAACCTAACCTAAACTAACTTAACCTAACATACAGCCTGTACTCAAACTACGAGCCACAAACGCTATAGCCTAACCTCGCGATACCCTTGAACACCTCATTCGCCACCTGGCAGTAACGAAACAAGTCTCCGGTACTCTCCTATTTTTGGACCAGTAAATTCACTCTAAATTATTGCCTTTGAGTGAATTGATTTAATTAGAAAATTAAGGTTTCAATTAAATAGTAAAAACATATTAAAGGGAGATAATTTTGTTATATTAGACGGGTAAATAGAACCACTTTTAAATATCAAACGTTCCTCTAAATCCACCGAACCAGAATACATTAAAACACGCAAGTACTGAATTCCCTCCCAAAGCACTTCAGTTTTTACGCTTATTGACAGCTTACCCATAAGGAATGAGGGTATCGACCAAATCGTGCCCCAACCATTTCAAATCTAAATTTTTACCCGTCCAATGCTATGTCACTCAAATAGTATAACATAAAGGATGTATACTATTAAATAGCTTCAGCCATGCATACCCCATTATAATATCATTATATAATGAATATAAGCCACGTTATCACTCCCCGAAGAGCAAATGAAATATAATGTGAAGTAGTTCCAAAGGTTGGATCGACAGCTAAAGGAATTAATTTCTCCATTTTCTGATCGGCTTCGCAGAAAATAAAGGAACAAATGATTTCGATATAAAAGGAAGCGAAAGCCTAAAATATGTATATCAGGTGTCTGAGGAAGTTCAGTCGTACCTCTCCGCTTCCTGAGTTGGTTTCCTATAAGGCATTCAATTAGCAATAGTTGTTAATCATTTTCTGCAACATCAAACATCAATAGAATTGGGTTACACAAAAAGGCATCATGCCAAAGCAAAGTCAAGTATCAAAACGTCCCCAATAAAGCCATGACCTTATATTAGGCTAAGGCAAATTTTCTGTCACTCACTTAAGCTGTTTTGTTTCCTATTTTTAACTCCACCCTTTACAACTTCCCAGGGCATCCACAACACATTAAGAATTATATCTTTCTTTCGTTTTAAGATCCTTCTCTACAATTAAGAGATGAAAGTGAATGACTTCTGCTATTCATTCTTCCTGGATATTAACTTAACGATCAAATTCTTATCAATAGCTTTTCATTCTTGACTTAAAAGTGTTCTGGAATTTACATAATTTGATTGATTCTATTTTTAATCCCTTCCTTTTGAGGATCGGCGAAAGGTTGTGCAACAGCTTAAGAGCTAGGAAGTTTTCGAGACACTTCTCTACTTGTGTTTTATGATACTTGGCTCTTGATCACCCTGGGGAACCCAGAGATCACCACCCTAATGCCCGGGAGTTGCCGATTCGGGTTACTTTGCTGTCGCTATTTGTCTATGCGGGTATTGCATGACTGATCGAGTTTAAGCTCGAATAATCTGCGGCATAACCCTTATCTGAAACAGAGCTAATCCGTTCGGCGCCAGGATTTCCTTTAAGAAAGCAGCTGTGCCCGGAGGCCTTCAAGCGAGTTAGCCGGCTGAGTATATATATTCCGAGTATTCCGTTACTTGAAACAGAGAGAGTACAGCTCACTTACCTTGAAAATTCATGCCTATTTCGCCGAGACCCTAAAGTTTGAAGAGCTCGTCGTCTAGATCACCACCGTGAACATTTGACCATCGTCTATAAGCATTTTCCTGAAGCGGTTTCTTCAAAGAGATCATTCGACATACTCCTCTCACCCCAGACACAAAAGTACGGTGCCCCGTCCGAGTGCACTGCCCCAAGCCTAAGTGTATCTCTCTATTTCGCCCACGAGTAATTCAACTTGCTCCAACCTCAGCTCACTTTTCCTTGATGTAGTCGACTCCCATTGCAAGAGCTCATCGCCGCGCTGCAAGATCTTCTCACCCCGTGCAATCCAAGTCTTGTTTACGTCACCCCCCGCCCTTCTCCAATAAGCTAGTCCGCAAGGTAAAGGTCCTTTCGCTCATTTTTTAAATCTCCCCTGTTGCCTGTTCCCCGCTGTTCATAATTTGTTAATTTCCCTATTGCATTAGTCCATGTCCGATCTGTGCATTTCCATTGCATGATATCTCAATCTTGCCCCATGTATATACGCGGGGCAGTCACTAAGTTTTGCGAATCGGTAATGCAAAACAGAGGAAAGAGGATGGCTGTTTGTGGGGGTGTTAGGACAAATAATGAAAAGTCAGGACTGGCAGCCGCACGCAACTGCCTCGTCAATTTAAGAAGCAGTAGCTGATCGCATATCGTCAGTCACAAATTTTACAACAATAGAGAAGTTGAGCAACGCGCAGTGATCAGATATTTGAACAAGGAAGGCAAGAATGGAAAAGAGATCCATGAACGCATGGTTGCAGTGTACACCAACACCACCCCTTGCTATGCAACCATTGCTCACTGGAATAGGGAGTTTCGCCATGGTCGTGAGTCCCTTGAAGATAAACCCCGTCAAAGAGATTAGTCAGATGTCACCAACGCAGACAATGTGGCCTGTGTGGAGAGGATGATCTTCGAAAATCGACGGGTGAAGGTCGAAGAAATCGAGCGAGAACTTGGAATATCACATGGAAGTGTTATCGACATCATCCACGACTATTTGGCCATGAAACTATTTGGGTCCCTACTAACCTCACGCCCCATGATCGACTTCAACATCGTCAAAGTTCGGAGGAGTTGCTGCTCCTGTACAACCAAGACCCGGCGGGATTCGAGTCACGCATAGTGACAGGTGATGAAACCTGGGTCCAGGACTGGGATCTCAAGACCAAGCTCGAAAGCATGGCCTGAAAGCACAGGGGATCTCCGACCCCCATCAAGTTCCGGACCCATCCCTTAGCTGGGATGATGATGGCCACCATCTTCCTTGGATTTTGAAGGAGTTTTTATGGTAAACAATGCGCTTTGTGGAAGTACCATTACAGGCCAATATTACGCCGAGGAACTGGCTGGGTTGAAGAAGTGCATCTGTCAGAAGCCTCTTAGCTTTCGGCCGCCTAATTATGCGTGTACGGACCCACGGACTAGGTTGTACACCTATTATTCGCCCGATAACTTTGTAATTTAACAAATGTAATGGCATGTTTTATGATAACAGAATTGTTCCTTATGTTCCTTATGTTCCAGGTTATTCTCGTATTTATAGCTATTGCGTATTCATATTGTTCCAAATAAGTAATAAGACTAAAATTAAAGAATTTCCAGAAGCAGAAAGAGCATAAATCCACCTTCTCCATAGCCAAAGGGTTATCACATGTAGAATTTGCTCTTAAAATAAAATGCTCAAGATCGGCGAAGCAAACCAAAGTATCAAGAGACCAATAGCTTTGTATCGAGAAAGAGAAGTGAAGAAAACGTCTGACAAGAACTAGAAAAAAAACATCTATGATTCGAGCTTCACTAGAGAATCGCAGAGAAACATCTTCTGAACTTGCCAAGAAGTTCTCTGAAATTCCAAGTTTAAAAGTATCACGCAGAACAGATAGAAAGAGACTTAAGGATCAATGGCTCAAAGGATGTAAGGCATAAAGAAGCCATGGATAAATTAGGTCAAAAGAAGCAAACGTCTTCTGTGGGCCGAAGATCACAAATTATTGGCCACATGAACAATGGTCTAAAACTATCTGGTCATATGAAATTATTTATCAGGTCTGTAAACAAAACTATTTCTTATTACATGAAATTTATATAATTACATTTACATATATCTACTAAGAAAGTACTTTATAAATTTTACTTTTTTGTAGGGTTTTTTCCATATTTTAAGCCCTTTGACACGAAGAGTTGTATAGGCATTTCACCCTGCTTAACTGGACTGTGATTCTTAAAGGTGGTCCTTTCGTGGTTTTGGATTGCAGGTCTTCATCAGAGTGAACACTTATGAGGAGTACTAGGAATAGAAATAAGTAGTACCACAAGTACAAATAAAACAGAACTGTATATAAAATTTTAATCTGGTCAAATCGATGTGACGAAGACTTATAGATGTAAGTAAAAAAAAGGTGGTATGAATAAGTAATAAAGATGAATAAATATACAATATATCTCTATACTGACTTCATTTATCAAATTTCTAATTACATTAGATCAATGATTCCACAGGATGCTTTATACTTTTGCCCAAGATTGTATACATTTATTTGTTTGAACAACATTTTGTTTTCTTTCTTTGCAATTTCTTGCTTTGTATAATCCAACGGGATATTTGTGTTGGTAGAAGCGTCTTTCAAAATGCTTCCTTTCATCATCATATTTCTGTGGCCTATCTTTGTCTTTCAGGGGATATACACACTCCGGTTCTCCCTGTGACATTCCACTCTATTTGAATAATTCTTTATAGCTATAGAATTGGTAACTGAACCGTGTTTTCTTCTCCCCGACACCTATGCATGACAAACTAGACACAGAATTACGCCGTCACAGAGCAGCTGGGTTTACTTTTAGGGCGTGCGCGCGCACATCTGTGTGTCCATTTGTGTCAGAGAGGGGTAAATCATTATAAAGGTCACCTTGTTCATTATTTTTCTGAAACCCTTTAAATATTTCAAAGAAACAGCTTTCAGGGAGGAGCGGAAAAGGAAGTGAAATCCGCTCAGTTGACATCAATATTGTTGTGAAATGAACATCCACACACCGACGTCTTCACTGCTTGAGGGAGTTGCATATTATTCTGTGAAAGCGAGACTTAGATATTTGTATTTTTCTCGTCAGCTTTACTCCAATCCATAGTAATTCTTGCTTTTATTAGACATTTATGACTTAATTCGTGTTTCAATTTTACTTTGTTAATATATCCTCTTTAATTTCCTTGCTAATGAACGTAAAGTGAAAGAAATACAATTTTGGTACCGCGGAAAAGTAATTTCCGTTAACTTATTTTATGATTTGGCGTCAATTTTCGGAATAATAATTGTATGTTTTTTAGCAGTTTCATAATAATATAAACGCAAGCCTACATCCACACATGCTCAGACTTAGGCATCCAAACATGCAATGTAAATGGCCTCAACATCTTTCAATATCGTCACATTATAATTGTCACTACTTGTCACTTACCCAATCACAAAATTTTACTATTGTTGAGTGTATGTCTGTTAATTCCCTACTTGTGCTCAACCTCATTTGCAACTCCACTGTTTCTTCTCCACTTTACCTCGCACCACCAGATGACAGAAAAGGCACCGTTTAACTCTTCCTACTTTATATGCAACTCTGAAGAACTAAGTAAAACTACCACCTCTTATATTGTGACCTACACTTTTCTCTTAGGTGTAGGTTAGGATGATTACACGCCTTTCTTCACATGCCTATTACATAGTCTGAATTCGAATAATCTCCTTTCCGAAATTCGATTATCACCTGGAAGATATCTCCGTCTAATTAATTACCTCTTCACTTTGTCGTATGTCTTTCCAGCCGACCTTTCACAACCTTTCCAAATTCCTTCCTTAGTTTTAAAACCCATCTGCCTTTAACTTTCCTACTTGCTCTCTTTTCTCTCATTTATCACCAACACCATCTCCAACAGACAATCCTTCTTTCCATAAACGTTAAAGAATACTAAATAATTAAAGTGAAGACGTCTTATAGCGTCGCTTTGAAATCAGCCACAACATCCATTCCAGGGATTGAGATCAAAGCAAAGATTTCCGCCAAATCTCCCTTCACAGCTGCGACCAGTCAGAAACTCCTCGACCAGACAACGAGGTATGTGGTTGATATGGTTGAATTATTCCTTTCCATGATAAGATGTTATAATTAATTATCGCTTCTCATTGGCGGTAGACATAAACAAATTCAAAGGAGGAAGAAATCTTTTGCCTGATGAGAATAAGAAAAACTAAGGACTAAAGTATCGCAAAACCCGACAACATAGAAATCTATAACCAATTTCCGATCCAGATTAGAATAAGTACAATTTAAGGCACCTGAATTGATTGTCGTTAGATCTAATGTTAGGTCGAAACATACTTATACACACTTATCTACATATATGCCAAGAGTACCTTATCATTTCCTTTTTATCCATTTCTTTTCTTTTATACTATTCTACTAAATTTACTATTGTAATACCTCCAAAGCACATTTAAAGAAGAACAAACAAAACGTCTTACAGCGTATGGCAGATACGTATCATTGTCACTAAAACGATATTCTAAATTACTCTTTGGGACATTCAGGACCCAGGAAGAAGGGTACATTTCGACTCTCCAAACAACTCTCCCATTAAACTCCTTCACCCCAATTCCTGACGGTCAAAAGACCAAAGTCTATCAGATTAGAAAACATTCCCACCACACGGGAACAGGCGCGAAGATTGATAAATAAAGGATAATCATGAAATATTACCACCATTTTGTAGATATTTTCGGCGGATGAAAATTCTACAAACACCCAACACTACACAATTTCAGTTCGTTCATAATCTTGAAGTTCTGGAAATTAAATGTGCTTAATTTCTATTTCATAGATGATCTGTTTTTTAATAAAAAATCGATGATAAATATGAAAAAGTAATGTAACTGTGGGAAGCCTTTTCTTAATAAACAGGAATAAAGAAAAAAAGGACGTTTTGCTAAGAAGAGAATTCAGGAAAAGGGGTAATTATCAAACTTCAGGAAATGAAGCTAATATAAGTGTATATAAATATACATTCAGGCTAGAACTGCACACCAGTATGGAAGGATTCACAATGTTTAGAGATATACACGCCACTCTTAAAGTATTGTATGTTTATAACAAGAAAAAGAGATAATAAGAGATGCTAACTAAAAAAAGTAGAAAGTATATTAAAAAAGAAATATATGAAATAATATATGAAAGATGTACAAATATTTCAAAGGAAGAAATGTTGGAGTAGATAAATACAAGAAGAGAAAAAAGAGATTGAACTAAGAAACTACACAATTTTCTCATGTTGTGGAAGGAAGTAATAAAAAAAAAGATAAAAAGAGAGAAAAAGAAGCAATTGAGTGAAGTAAAATAGGCGGTGAATAAATAGTATGTGTTTGCGCTCATAAAATTAGAGTAGGAAAAGAGAATAGTGAGAACGAGCAGTTAATTCTAAGGTTTCGGAAGTTTAGCTAATCCGACAAAATTGTAGGCAGCGGTGGTGACTAGTTACTTGGCTACCAGACACATCCTGAGCTAAGAGTCGATCGGAAGTCTCTGTTAATTTGTTGACACGTTGAACTTTTCTCAGCGCCTGCATGATGTTTGCCGCCAGGCAATTGTACCTCTGGCGTTTCGGAGCTGCTGAATGAGATTGTGGGCTTCTGCCCCACCAGGGTGATTTAGCCTGTGAGCTTCGGTATCGTTGCCGATCAGAGCTTGTTTTTCCTTAGGACCATGACTTGAGAGCCTATTAGCTCCTTTGCTCTGCTAGGGCAACTTTAATAACGAATAAAATGCTTTGATGATATCTGTTGGTAAATGTGAAATGGCCAGCCGAAATCTGTCCATTTATTCAAAGACATTTTGTATCTCAAATTCTGGCTTGCAGAGCCTGAGCTTTTGCTTCGACCTACCTGGCAAATATTGATGCACTTGAATAGCTGAACAATTTCCGTTGTCCCTCTTAGAAGATTTCTAGTTGTTTTTTGTTTTTTTGTTGAACCATGACGAAGGCGTAAAGAGATCTGTTAAAAATGAGGTTAATTGAAGTAGGTTTGAAGAGAGTAAATTATTCACGGAGAGTTGCCAATGAAGTGGTTGGGTATACAAACACATTCAAATTATGTGATATTTTACTTTCAATGTCAGGTTGGAGTACTTCATGATTGCTCAGGCCAAATGGCTGCAGCTCGCATAAATGGAGGTTTGCCGTGTGAGGCTGACACTTGGCGTGAACAGAGCGAGTCCTAAGCGACTGGCGGGGCAATGAACAACACAATATGATTTGCATATTTTCTCTGTTCCACTTAATAGGCTCGCGGGAGCAAGGTTGCCAGTTGCCGCCATCATAGGGTTAAAAAACCGTCGATAGCTGCACTAAATAGAGATACGCACTTAGGATGTCGAAATTCAGGAGCTGATTACCAAATGAACTGCCAAATCCTAGAACCCGAATCCGGATACATTTGCCGTAACGTCACTTTAAGGTCAAAACCTACAATTTTAACTATTTAAAAATCGTGTCTGTTTTATCTCATCTGTAGTTTGCTATAGAATTTGGATTTCATTACCCTTATAATACTTAACAGTATAGAGGTGTCTTTGTGTGACGTTGGGCCTCACCATGATGAAAGCTACACATAACTGGGTAACTTTGATCACGTTAGCGTTCATACCTACCAAGCGCTGTGCAATAGGCTTGGGAGTAGCTTGCATGCCAGGATGGGAAAGACCTTGAATTTGGGCAAATATATGCCGACAATCACAAGAAGTATAAAGGACAATGAGAGCCAAGTGAGCAAAAGTGAGGCAGGATGCACCCGGAAGGGCTGTCTAGTACGTCGATCTAAGGAACAATGAGCTGAGAAGAGTGGCCCAGTGTTTGCGTTTCATCATTCTGTGCCTGAGCTAAAGCTGGTTGAGCATGATCAATGGGTACATGAGAGATTTCCACTCCAGATACTAAGTAAATGCGAGAACGCGCACCGGTCCAACTTTAGAGAGCCAATAACTGTTCACATGTCGCTTGTAAGCTGCAAAATGAAGAAGAGATGACGAGTATCGAACGCAGATTGCGCGAAAGAAATGCTTTGAGCGAATAAGGCACCAACCAATTGCATGTTCTCAGTGAGGATGGTAAATTCACGTCCTTCCAAATATTGTCGGAAGTGGCAGAGGGCGAGATATATTCCAAGCAGCTGCCGAGAAAAGGTGTTCAATCTCTGTTGAGAAGGAGTTAAGGATTTTGAAAAGAAAGATGGAGGTTGCCATGAGTAACCATGCTTTTGTCCTAACTTTACACCTATATTTGTGGATGAAGCATTCAAGGCAACGCTCATAGAGGCCCCTGGGCGAGGATAAGCCAGTGAAACGTTGAAGACCATAGCCTCTTTGGTCCTAGAAAATGATTCGTACCCCTCAGAAAACCATTAAAGAGGAGAGTTCTCCTTGGTGATTAAAAGGAGAGTAGAGAGTGGTTACATGATTCTAGAAACGTCTGGGATAGACCTATAAGAAAATTTAACCATACCATAGAATCGATGAAGTTGCATGAGCGAAGATGGCGGTGGGAAATACTGATTAAAAGCACTTTTGTACTCGAGAGGACGAATTCCCTCAGGAGAAACATGGTGTCCGAGTAAGTAAAGTTGTGCGACACCAAAGAGACACTTAAAAGTGTTGAGTACGATACTATACTCTTCAAGCCGACTAAAAATCGTCTTGAGATAGATCCTCTTCTAAGGGCGAAGATGTTATCAGGAGGTCGTCTATGTGAAAAAATACGAATGGAAGACCTCTCTGAATTTGATCCATGAAAATATAGAAGGACTGACCATTCTTGCGAAGAACATAAGGCATTCGGTGTATGACAAATGAACCAAATGGCATTGTGTAAGCTGTGTTTCGGATGTCATCTGGGTAAAATAGCTATCTAGTTAAAGGCACGCACCAGATCTAGTCTAGAAAATATTAAACAACCGAAGAGAGCAAAGCTGAAGTCAGACTGATAGGGCAGAGTATATCTCTGGAATAGAAACGTCATTTAGCCGCCTCTAAGCACTCAAAGGGTTGTATTCATCCGGAGAGGGAAATTTGGTACGATGTCAAGCAGAGAAGTCCAAGGTGAACTTTTGTTTAATCAACGCGAGTTTATCTAGGGCTAGACTACGGCTGTGGTAGAATCCAGGCTCTCCCGTTTTCTCTATTCGGTGAAACACACTGTGCTCAATAGACCTGACGTTTGGAGTTTATTTAGAAATACTGAAAATGGGGATGGTTGAAGGAAACCGGGCTGAGAGGTGAGAAGTGGGAGAAGAAAAAATAAAGCGAACCTGTGAGCGTAGCAGTGTGATCGATAGGATTGCAGTTGCAAGAATCAATTGAAAGATCGTGGTGGGAAAGAAAGTCGAGGCCCAAAATGGGAACGTAAACCTCGGCAATTCCAAATGTCCATCGAAAAAACCGACGGAGGAACAATTTAAGGATACCCTTTCCATTAGATTTAAACTGCTTTCTCCATTTTCTCGTCGTATCAAGAATCTAATCTAATTCATTTGTAATTATGGAGAGATAACTTACTTATTACGGAATTCTCTTCCTGCTAAATTTGCTACTGCAAATTCCCTCTTTTTTTAGACAAAATTATATTTAAATTTTATTGTTTTCATTCGATTAAAAAAGCAATTTTCTTCAAATTTTAATTACTTTTTAGGAAACTTCTGCCTAGGGAAGTCATTCGAGATAATTAAAATGTTTATTAGATAATAATTAGTTTCTCTATGAGCCAGACAAATAGTTCATAACTATTAGTTGTGAAAGAGTTGATTACACTCCAAATTTAATAATTAGTGTCAGAACCTGACTGATTGGAAGGAGTATTTGCTAATGAAAAATAGGTTTTTAAATTCCTCAAAATTCTTCATCTTTCGAAGTAACATCCATGGTTGATTGAGGTTGAATTTATATGAAAGTGAGTACCAATTGAGGCATCATCCTTTGTCGATGCCCCTACCTAACCTATAGATACCATACCCGTGGGTTAGTAATATTAATTATATTCATTGAATGAATTAGAGACTGACCCTGTGTATGAATGTCTTCGTTACTCCAAAGTTTGTGATTAGATTGCGTTTGTTGCTCAAATTCCAAAGTTAGGGAGGCGATTTTGCTGTGATTTTCCCCGATTGGAAATTAATGAGAAAATAGAGACATTTCGAGAGCGAGTGGTAATGTCTCTCGTGTGAAAGAAAATGTAAAGATACTAAAACTAACGAGATGCCAGTAAATGGAACACAAATTAACCCAACCTGACCTAACTGACCCTGAACTAATCTAATCTAATTTTATCTTAACCCTCTCAGTCGTCCTAACATTAGCAACCTAGCCCTAACCCACCATCACATGACATAGCTCAAACTAGCCAGACGTAGCCTCTTGACCTAACCAACCTGACACAACCAAACATAATATACCATAATCTAGCCTTAACTTGTCTTGGTAGGGATGACCCAGACACCGCATACCTTCGCATAAGACGCTGCATAAATTTTATGATTTTCCCTTGAATTTAATCCCATGAGTTTGAACCCACCCCATTCCCTACTGGCCCTACATGTCCTCAGCATTTATGAAGGCCAAAATATGGCTCAACTGTGCCTTTTCGTGTATCCGCTCTTTGACTCTCTTTCTCATTTGTTCTTTCTTTGGCCTCACCAATTCCTCTCTTTTGTTGCGGATCCTCGTCTTTCGGTTTCTCTCTTTGTCACACTCTCTTTTGCTGTTCAACACCAATCTTCCTTTTCCGAATGGAACACAATAACCGAGAAACGTGCATGGATCACTCACATTCTCGCATATACATACATCCACACGCAGCCACATATTCACAATCAGCTCCCTCAACTTTCCGCAAGCCCTGGTTGAGTCTGGGAAGATTCGTTAAATACTTTCTTAGACTTTGCCACAACAGCGGGTGAGTCTAAGGGCAGCTACAAGGTATAAATTATCACCTAACGGTTAGGTCCTTTTAGCAACAGACCTTTTCTTACAAACATCCAACATCCATTTTATAAAATATCCATTATGGATTTTTAAGTTTTATTATTTTTATAAAGGGTTTGACGTCTTTTAATTAACCGTAAAACGTAAAATGAGAAGTAATATAACGCAAATTGATTATACAGATTCTGAACTCCTTCATTTTTATAAGGTTTTCACTAGGCGGAAAGAGGAGGGAAATTTGATTAAGAAGCGAAGAAGATTCTTCCCCCAACGCCCTTCGTTTAAATTGTTGAAATAAACAAAAGCACTAGGAATCATTTTATTCCTTTTTTCATTGCTTCAAAATCGAGTAACCGGTCAGATTGGTCCTTTCCTGGTATTGCCAAGGCATTTGAACCATCCTATAGAATCTATTTTCCTCCATGTATCCTTGAGTCCAATGTATCTTTTTAACGTACATGTATACACTCAGACGCAAAATTCCCTTCTCCATTGTCCAATACAAATATGATCGAAATTTGGTTCTATTTATTAAAACGAGACGTTTCTCCTTCACTGACTCATTCGGGCCTATTTTTCTAGGGGAGACGAGTAAAGGAGGGAGGCAGTGGAGAAAAAACTCAGGTCAAAAAATATCGAAAGAAGACAATAGGCCACACCCTTATTTCAGTTCGCGAATAATCGTATAAATTTAAACATATTATTCTAATTTAAAAGTTTGGGAGAGGGGGCAGGGTGTGGTTGCAAGTTTTGCCAGAGTCTTAGGGGGAGCTTGGGGGCATTCATTAATTGGCTTCCTCGAGTCCTCAATTCAAAATTATATATTTTATTATCTGATTTTTAGCAACGAAATGGATAAAAGGTGGATTGATCCTAAATGACAGGTTTCTAGGAGAGTCAACATCCTCTATGAGCAAGTCTCTTTTATAATAGACAAACGCGGTCCTGTACTTGTATACAAATGAGGTAAGTCGGTGAAGTTCGAAACCGTGAGTGAGAGCTCTGGTTTCAGGCTTTTTGAGTTCAAAAGAGTGTGTTCTGTGAGTCATTTCAACAGCTATCTTTTTCGCCATTTTTGTTCTTTTTCTCTATTCACCCTCTTCGTCTCCTCTATATTTACTCTACTACATCTTCCGTCTAATTAGCTGTCTCTCTTAAATCACACAAGTTTAATTTCCTATTACTGATTTAACAAATGTGCAATGCTTTCCTTTATTTTGCGCCAAAATATGGTGGATTTGAAAAATTTTAAAATTTAAATTTTCATTCAAGAATTGACGATGGTACAGAATCGGAAATAAAGTTTTGTCCCATTAGATTTATTTTAAAACTAAATAATCTAATCAACTTTCAGTGGTAGAAAGATGTTCAAAGTAACCTTTGTCATTTTGTCCATCCAGACGAAGCCAAAAAACATAAAACTCGAATTTACTTTGCTTTCCATTCTAACTCATGAGTGATCGAGTTCATTGTCGCGAATAGAGGTGAATACCGCCATGAGGCCGAGCACAAAGTAGAGAAACGCAGAGCAAACTTTTGGGAACCGTGAGAGAATAGAGCTGCTTCCGCCGATAAGACAGGGGCAAGAATTCCAAGCACGTGGGTGCAAGAAGACGCTGACTGACTCTCAGAGCCATATCAAGAAACCCCGCTGGAGTTCATCCCTATCCACTTGTGGAGAAATGGCTACATTAAGCCTCCTGGAGGAGTATAGGTACATTCAAGCCCCCCTCCCTTCATGAGGAGAAGCGTGGGAAAGGTAGCCGGCAAAAATGCTTACCATGTGTGATCTCCTCGCCGCTGTGGGCAGTTGGAGCTAACATATGTTTGAAGGCGACCACCTAAGGTCCTTAAACGACGCTCTAACGATCGTATTACCTACGAGACCCATAAACCCGTGGTTATGGCAAAAAAACGGTGCGAGTCAGAAGGCAGGCCAAGTAGCGGTGCGGTTGCGAGCCTATAATTTGCGAGCTGACTTGGGCACCCCAGTGCCACCTCAGGAATTCTCGCTCTCCCCAGATGCTAACTCTCCATTCGCTCCCTCCCCCCTTTTGCATCTTTGGCCTGGTCACTTCCCCCTTTAGATGGGGCGGCAATCCGCCTATATATAAGCCCCGCAAAGAAAGAGAAGAGGATTATCAGAAGTCGATACGCTAGAGGTGGATTAGTTCGTGAAGATCGATCCATCGGCTAGACAAGAAGATTTTAGAAGTCGATTCGCCAGAAGAAAGATTAGTTCGTAAAGATCGATCCTTCAGCCATACAAGACTATTTCCGTGAGAAACGATAGGATCAGATTGAGAAAATTGATTCGCCCCTTTCAGGGCCGTATTAACCTAATTAGTCAAGTTTTATATCGGTGCCATACCGAAGAAGCCTTTTCCGTCTGCAAAGAAGTCCGACTGAAGAAAAGTTTAGCCGCTCACACTCGAGTGATTCTCACATCTCAAGCAATCCCTCTTCGAAAATTTCAACCAGCGGCCACACCACTTCAAAGCGAGAGATAAGTCCTCCAGCGACATCCGGAAATCCCTAATACCTACCTGTAAGTTAACAATAACATTTATATCTCTATTGCGATAGTAGAAGTTTAGTACGTTCCACGTTTTAAAGGAGAGTAGAAACCATTATTCTTGAACCTAGGTCATATGTGTTTGTAGATGACAGTACATTAATTTAATGTTTTATGCTAAACAAATAGGGTCGTGATAAAAATACTAATTGGCAATTGGTTTGTTTATTGGAAGCCTACTTGTTTATGTTTTGTCATTGAAAGTTCTTTAAGGCCAAATATAGAAATGCTTTTACTGTTGGTTTGTAATATTTAATTTAAAATACATGTTTATTTTTGGTAGATTCTGGTGTTTCCTCTTATCCTTATGTGTTTAAAAATAGCTCTTCCTTAAGGACTAAACCACTAAAATAGCACTCTTAGAACAAAGCCTACTTCATCATAGAAGTAACTCACGCCCCTTAAAGCATACCGCTACTAAAAGGGTGTCAAAGCGTAGAGTGATCAAAGCCAAGGGTCATAGGACGACATATTATAAAAGTGGTGTCAGGTCTAGAGGTTTTATATTAGAAAGAACCCAGCAGTGTCTATTTAAGGAAGAGCTAACACATAAAAGGAACACCAGGAATAATAGAATATTTGACGAGTGGGAAATTGGTAAAGTTAGAGGGGGATACCATCTAAAGGTAATTGTTAGGCCAAGTGGTAAGTTTCGGTGGTGGAATAGGTAAGGCTTGATTAAAAACAAGGTAGATGACTGACATAAGCGCGATTTCATTGTTTGACCTTTATCGGAAGCAAGGTCAAAGCCTCGGACTGCAAGGAACCGAGCTGAGTTCGTTTATTCACGAGAAAGAGAGAAACGAAAGAGAGTTTATTCAGGAGAAAGAGAAAAACGAAAGAGAAGAAAGAAGAGAAAAGATGAAAATGGAAGCAGAAAAGACAAAAATGGAAGCTGATGAAAGAAAGAAGATAAGGGCCCACGAAAGAGCCCTTAGTAAAGACCAGTTAGAGGTGCAGTCAGTGTCATACAAAACAGGAGTGTCACCAGCGGCCAGCATGAAACTCCCGGAGTACAAGGACGAAGAAGATTAATGCTCCTATCTCTCCCATTTTGAGAAAATATTTGAAGTCAATAATTAGGACCTAGAAGAAGATGGGGTCGCCAGACTGTTACCGCTACTCAATCGTAGGATGAGAGAGATATTCGTATCTTTACCCTCAGAAGCGACTGTGGACTATTCCACTCTCAAAGCCGAACTTCTCTCAGCTACAAACCTTAACCCGGAAGAATATAGGATGAAGTTTAGGCAGTCTCATATAAGACCTGGACAAACGTACAAACATTTTGGCTTTGAGCTTCGTCGAAGCCTACAGTTTTGGATGGAGTCAGAAGAGGTAGAGAACGAAGTCGCTGCGGTCGTCGACTTCATGCTTAGAGATCAGTTACTAAGTACACTACCCCAGGAAATCCGTGCATTCGTTAAGGACCGAAAAGCTTCTACCTTCAACGAGTGCCTGGACGAGGCTGACCTCCACGCGGTAAATCATGGGTTATATCCTAGGGAGTACAAGAAAGAGAAGGCTCCCATCCAAAGAAAAATGGGCGCTACCCAGGCATTTACAGAAGAAGCCCTTTAAGTTCTCAGTAGCAAAAGGAACTTATAAGCCAAATTTTGGAGGAGAAAAAAATCCAAAAGAAGTTAGGATTCCACAAGGATCATACCCTAATACCGGCACGTATCCCAGGAAGCCCGTCACTTTTTATACCTGCGGGATAATAGGTCACCTGAGTTTCCAGTGCCCACAGAACACCCGACTGAGGGAGACCTCGAGACAACAGGTGCAAAACCTGACTGCCGCGATCCCAGCAGGACAAGCTGATTCGTCCTACGTCCCCGCGCCAACATCCGAAGGGCCCCAGCAACAGGTAAACTTTCTATTCAACAAAAGTTCGCCAGGCGGCCTACAATTTGAAGAGGGCACTGTTAATGGGTGCCGAGTATCCACTTTAGTCAGAGACACCGGATGCACGTGCATAGTGGTATCCGACAAGTTGCTGCCCCCAGTAAACCCTGCCCATAAGAAATTTGCAATCGTCCACGACTTTTTAGGACGCGACAATCGATTCCCCGTCGTGAGATGTCATATACAATGCAGATATTTCACCGGTTGGACGGACGTGGTAGTAGCCCCGATTAAGTTCTGCGCAGTACTAATCGGACAAAACCCCCCTAATTTCCCATCAAGAAGTGGCCCAACAAGTAGTCACCCGGGCACAAGAAGCCCAGAGGAAAGAGCAACCTGCTAAGTTGACCCCGAGGATTACCCTCGAAGACAATGGGTTCAAATTGAATTCCTTCGCCAGTGCTCAGAAGGAATGCCCCACTCTTAAACCTCTATGGGAGAAAGCTATTAAAGGTGAAATTCTCCAAGTGAAAGGAAAGAAGCCTATCCAGTATATCGTAGAAGACTCACTTCTCTACCGTACTATCAGCGAGGAGGATAAGGAGAACAAGAAAGCACTGTGTGTACCTCAAGAATACACGCAAAGAATTTTGAATACCGCGCATGATGGAATATTAGCCGGACACTTTGGGCACAACAAAACGCCGCAGCAGATATTCCGACACTTTTATTGGCCCCAGGCCGCCAGGGAAATTGTGGCCTATTGCCGATCATGCGACGTGTGTCAAAAGGATCCCTCCAGAGGACGGGTACCTCCCGCTCCCTTACAAAAGGTGCCCGTTATTACCGAACCTTTCTTTCGAGTGGCAATTGATTTGGTGGGACCAATTCACCCCCCTTCAAGTGGAGGACACTCCTACATCCTCACCCTAGTGGATTGTGCCACCCGGTTCCCAGATGCCGTGGCCGTACGGAAGATTGACACTATTTCCTGCGCGGAAGCATTAATTTCAATTTTTGCACGAGTAGGCCTGCCTAAAGAAATTCTATCTGATAGAGGGCGCCAATTCACCTCAGAATTGATGGAGTATTTTAACAAACTACTGTTAGTCAAGCCAATTTTTACGAGTCCATTTCATCCAGCCGCTAACGGAATCTGCGAGAAATTAAACGGGACTCTCAAAAATATATTGAAGAAGTTGTGTCAAAACAACCTTACACAGTGGCACAGATACCTGCCTGCAGCTTTTTTCGCCTGCCGAGAAATACCTCATCGGACGTTGGGATTCTCGCCCTTTGAGCTATTATACGGGAGAAATGTGCGAGGTCCTATGAGTATTCTTAAGGAATTATTTTCCAACGCGAAGCTCGAGCAAGAAATCAAATCGTCTTACGCCTACGTGATGGATATGCACGAGCGCCTAGAATACTGCTCTGGCTTAGCTCGAGAGAACGCCGAGAAAAATTTAGCCAAATACCGGGACTATTTCGATATGAAAGCAAAGGCTCGAAAATTAAAGGCAGGAGATGAAGTCTTATTATTACTCCCGACCGAAAATAATAAGTTATGGGCCCAGTGGAAGGGACCGTTTGAAGTAATCGAGGCACGGGGTCCAGTCGATTACTTGATAGATACCCCAACAGGGCGAAGAACCTATCACATAAACATGCTAAAAAAATATCACCGCCGCGCGTGCATAAAGAATATTACCCTTCTAGACGAAGAAGAACCGATGGATGCCGTTTACCCGGGTACGCCCCTGCAAGTCATACACACCGTGTGTTTGGAACAAGACGAGGAATACGAACTTCCCTCGCTCTCACCTACCCCGGAAGACCCTCGGGTGGATTTAAAGATAAATCCCCACTTAGAAATTCAACAAAAAGCGGAAATGTTGAACTTGCTCATGGAATTCCCAGAAGTCATTTCTGAAAACCCTGGATGTGCCAAGGATTTTATCCATGAAATAAAACTAAAAACTAATTCAGTGGTTCGGAGCAAACCATATCCTTTACCAATCCACCTACGAGAAGCCTTCAATAAGGAAGTCCGGAATTTACTAAAATTGGAAATTTTAGAGCCATCGGAGTCCGATTATTGCTCCCCCATAGTAATGGTTAAGAAACCTGATCAATCATTTCGGATGTCCGTGGACTTCCGAAAATTGAATTCAGTGGCCGTTTTCGACGCCGAGCCCATCCCACTAATAGATCAAAATCTCCATTTATTTGAAGAGGCTAAATTCATCACCGAATTGGATTTATGTAAAGCGTACTATCAAATACCTCTCGCTAAGGAGTCCAAAAAACTGACGGCTTTTGCGACCGAGAGAGGTCTGTTACAGTTTGCCAGGCTACCCTTCGGACTACTTACAGCCGGTAGCAATTATAATAGGATGATGAGGCGAATTATCGCTGGACTAAGTGACGTGTCGTTTTACTTCGACAACGTGTACGTAGCTACCCGTACATGAGAGTCACACTTACACGCCTTACGCTCATTGCTGGAGAAATTGAAGGAGCAAGGTCTAACCGCCGGGCCGACCAAGTGTTATTTTGCCTACGAATCCATTGACTACCTGGGATTCAAAATAGGACAAAAACACTTGACTACCCAGCAAGAAAAAGTGGACGCCATAGTCAAGATGCCCCGGCCGAAAACAAAGAAACAACTGCGATCGTTTCTGGGAGTGGCCTCGTTCTATAGGCGTTTTGTACCACACTTCGCTTCCATTGCGGCCCCACTGAATGATTTGTTAAAAAAGACAGCGTCAGACCCTGTCACGTGGAACCCCCATGCAATAACTCAGTTGGAGGTTCTAAAAGGAAAACTCGTAACTGCGCCCATTCTTCGCTTACCAAATCCCAACAAGATCTTCGGCCTTCGCACGGACGCTAGTCGGGACGGGTTAGGCGGAGTATTGCTTCAATACGAAGATGACGAAACAGCCTATCCCATAGCTTATGTCAGTAGGAAACTGTTGAGTAGAGAAAAAGCCTACGCTACTATCGAAATCGAAGCTTTGGCCATAATATGGTCCATAGGTAAATTCAAATATTATCTAATAGGGCGCGAGTTTAAGTTGGAATGCGACCATAAACCGTTGTCATACTTAGGTAAAAATAAGTGTAAGAATGGAAGACTCCTGAGATGGAGTTTACTCTTGATAGAGTACCAGTACTCCATTCACTATATAAAAGGGCCCAACAATTGTATGGCCGACTCGTTAAGTCGGAACCCTGTCGACGATTAAGGAGCAGCCCAACTATTGTATTATAGCAAAGTTAAGTGTAAATCAGTAGAATTGTAAGTAAGTAGGGGCTAGTAACCCGAGTGGTAGGTAAGAAAATCCTAAGTTGGCACAGTAATATAGGAATTAATGTAAGGTCAGGTGAAATGTTATCGAGGCATTCCCGAGTGAACTAGAGTTTATTGTATAATATAATGTTCCGTAAGTTACCCATGTATATTATTGTAAGCGTCGGATTGGCCCACCCTCCCTCCCGTTATTTTCTTAAGAATGGAGGTAAATGTGGAGAAATGGCTACATTAAGCCTCCTGGAGGAGTATAGGTACATTCAAGCCCCCCTCCCTTCATGAGGAGAAGCTTGGGAAAGGTAGCCGGCGAAAATGCTTACCATGTGTGATCTCCTCGCCGCTGTGGTCAGTTGGAGCTAACATATGTTTGAAGGCGACCACCTAAGGTCCTTAAACGACGCTCTAACGATCGTATTACCTACGAGACCCATAAACCCGTGGTTAGGAAAAAAAAACTGTGCGAGTCAGAAGGCAGGCCAAGTAGCGGTGCGGTTGCGAGCCTATAATTTGCGAGCTGACTTGGGCACCCCAGTGCCACCTCAGGAATTCTCGCTCTCCCCAGATGCTAACTCTCCATTCGCTCCCCCCCCCCTTTGCATCTGTGGCCAGGTCACTTCCCCCTTTAGATGGGGCGGCAATCCGCCTATATATAAGCCCCGCAAAGAAAGAGAAGAGGATTATCAGAAGTCGATACGCTAGAGGTGGATTAGTTCGTGAAGATCGATCCATCGGCTAGACAAGAAGATTTTAGAAGTCGATTCGCCAGAAGAAAGATTAGTTCGTAAAGATCGATCCTTCAGCCATACAAGACTATTTCCGTGAGAAACGATAGGATCAGATTGAGAAAATCGATTCCCCCTTTTCAGGGCCGTATTAACCTAATTAGTCAAGTTTTATATCGGTGCCATACCGAAGAAGCCTTTTCCGTCTGCAAAGAAGTCCGACTGAAGAAAAGTTTAGCCGCTCACACTCGAGTGATTCTCACATCTCAAGCAATCCCTCTTCGAAAATTTCAACCAGCGGCCACACCACTTCAAAGCGAGAGATAAGTCCTCCAGCGACATCCGGCAATCCCTAATACCTACCTGTAAGTTAACAATAACATTTATATCTCTATTGCGATAGTAAAAGTTTAGTACGTCCCACGTTTTAAAGGAGAGTAGAAACCATTATTCTTGAACCTAGGTCATATGTGTTTGTAGATGACAGTACATTAATTTAATGTTTTATGCTAAACAAATAGGGTCGTGATAAAAATACTAATTGGCAATTGGTTTGTTTATTGGAAGCCTACTTGTTTATGTTTTGTCATTAAAAGTTCTTTAAGGCCAAATATAGAAATGATTTACTGTTGGTTTGTAATATTTAATTTCAAAATACATGTTTATTTTGGGTAGATTCTGGTGTTTCCTCTTATCCTTATGTGTTTAAAAATAGCTCTTCCTTAAGGACTAAACCACTAAAATAGCACTCTTAGAACAAAGCCTACTTCATCATAGAAGTAACTCACGCCCCTTAAAGCATACCGCTACTAAAAGGGTGTCAAAGCGTAGAGTGATCAAAGCGAAGGGTAATTCTACGACACCACTAGTGGAATGTTTGGATAAGGAGAGCTCCCTTCTTGACCTGAGGCATTTTCGCTTCCAGTTGGCTTATATATAATGCTATACACAGCCGAGAAACTCCAGCTTAGGCCCACCTTCCTAAACGAGACACGTCGCTTTGTCGATTTAGCTCTGTTTCCCTTTCTCTAGCTTGAAGACAAGAATTCTCATCGAAGAAACTTACCACCAGTCAATTGGCTATCCTTGGATTCAGTGTTAACCTCGATTGGCACAAGTACTCACTCGAATTCACTCCTCTATGATAAACTAAATCGATTTCGATTTACTCGTTCAATCATCTATCCCTCCCGTCGTCTTATAAAGCCTCAATCCCTAAACTAGGCTCCAGCAACACAATTGTGATTTTTTCACCAGTCAAACCATAAAGTGTTGTTCGTATATTGGCTCAACAGTAGCCGCTTGTGGGCTCAACTTTGAGCCTACCTATTTGCTCCCGGTAATTCCGTTTGCAATTTTTTCCATTTGTATATATCGTATACCTATTGTAATTATAAAAGATTATTTTGGTAACCTCCTTTATATAGCTCTAGAATCCCGCCGCCTTCTTTGTTATACTGACGGCCAATTGCACTCCAATCTGTAGATAAATTCTTCCACGCACTCGATTGGCAATCCCGCTCCCCCCTAGTTTGCTGCTCCTCGTCTGCCACTGCTGGGAGACGAGCGAAGGGCACTCAATTGACCTTGACCCCCCAATGCGTCTAAATATAATATATATATATATATATATATATATATTTTATATATATATATATATATATATATATATATATATATATATATATATATGTATATATATATATATATATATAAAAAGAGAGAGAGAAGTGGGTGAGATATACAAGGAGAGTGAGAGTGAAATAGTTGTAATGAGCCATTTCACCCGGAGTCAGGGAAAAATTGTGTCAGACTCGCCACTGTTAACTTGCCTTATAAATACTGCTCATATTTGTGTTATATTGATGCCTAATTAACTACGAATTTGATCCCCACTAATTGCCTAATTCATCGTAATATAAGAATGAAATTTAGAGGCTCATTAAGTACACTTGATGACGGGGATTGGGTGACAATGCAAAGAGAAATAGAGAAAACCATATACGCAAAAGCACTTGCATGTCATTAGGTCGTATTTAATATTAAATTGAGTTTATATGACGGAGGAAATTAATATAATTTCATCTGCCTCAAAGTTACCTCATCCTAAAAACAAAAGTTAAGGCGGTTTGATGAATGCAAGTGATACACCTGCAATCTCTATCAAGAAAGAATAGCAAACGCTGAGTGAATAGATGTTTATTTGCAAGACGGACGGAAACACTTCTTTAGAGCAATAATGATTCTTCAGGAGCCGCATCCAGCGAAAGTCAAAGAGGAAAAGGAATTGGGCACGGCAAGTTGAATACTGGATATCTTCCATGGAAAATGATTAATCGATAAATCGTTACATACATAGATTGATGTGTTTCCTAAACAGTGTTATGAATAGGTTGGAGTATACCGCTTTTGAAAGGTTCTTCTAGTTATTTCCAAATTTCTCCATGAATGCAACCAATAAAATTTTAACTGATAGACAAACATGTAAGTTAAAGTTTTATAATTTTACTTGAAATCTACAAAAGGAACTAGTGGGGTTGGATTAAGGTAATAGAATTATTTTATCAAACTTTAAAACAACCAAAATATAACTGCATTATTTGCACTCCAAATTGCATCCTAAATTTTATCCTTAATTTTACAACTTACCACACTTCTTTCCGCTACACTAATTTTCAAATAGATACTCTTTAGGATCCATTATTGCAGGGTTTAATTCCTTTTTATCCCTAACTGAAACCAAACAAAAGCAAACAAAGCCTATGATAAACCAGGAAGCCGCGAAACTCCGCAAAAAAGAAATATCTATCTAGCAGTGACTCATGAAATTTAGCGAAAGCCACGAACATCCAGCTTAATCCAGCATAAAAAAAGAAGTACAGCAAAAAATGTAAGTCTAAAGTGACCCATTAAAAACAAATGACATGAAACCTACCAATCATCTGCGATACCACTCAATCATGCCGAAACTAAAAGAAAGCAGCGAAATCTATCGAGTACAAATGAGAACGACGAAAACTTAGAAAAAATCAGTAAAATAGAGCAAAACCCGCAGGAAACTTGGAATTAGAAACCACCAAACGGAGATTACGCGGCAAAATCCTCAGAAATAACTGCCACAATTCCTATTCTCGAGGTTTTGTGTTCGTATGTATGAGAACATTCCTGAAAGCTTCCATTATATCCTAAGGATCCAACAGTTTGGGAAATTAAATTTGCTATACAAACATTTTAGCACCATAGTATTATCCCTTTATATTTGTACTTTGTTTTTCATATTTTCTAATTTAACTTGTCCTTTGGCGTATATTGGTGGACCTTTGTAGAGGATAATGAATTAGTATCATCTCTATGATAGAGGCGCTATTTCAAATGCTACTTTGGACAGTGCCAAAGTGCCACTTACCGTAAAAGGATGTGAGGCGGGGCGAAGAAAGAAGAAATATTTGAACAGGGGAGGAAATTGTTTTATATCTATATATGCTGTCATTATACATATGTCTTGATATCCTCTTTCTCTCATTTTTTCATTAGTTGTACATGTGTATTATTATCATTATTTTTACCTATCTTTATTTTATTGATTCATTGATATTTGGGGGGAATAATGAAGAGATAAGAAATAACTTCCGATTAAATTCCCGTGTTTTTTTTTCTGGATTCGTCCTTTTTTTTATATCAAACTAAACCCATCAAGGATATGGTCGAAATTTGAAAGATCACAAGAATCTTTATTGTCAGGCAACTTCTGCAACTAAATCTCTATGTTACAAGTACCGCTCCCACCCATTCCTCTTCTCGTTATCGCTTTAAGGTCGACATTAGATGGTTATCCGTATAAGAATTACAGAACTACGACCAGCGAAGTCCTTTGGATCCACTAAAACCCAACTCGAGAAGAACGAAGTCGAACGCCTCAGCAAACAATCTATATCAGAGGATCTGATTGACCATCATTACAAAGAACATATCCCAAAAGATGATGCTAACTTTCATGTTACCATGAGAAGAGTTTCTCACTCAATCTCATTCATTCTCTGAAAACAATTTCAATTTCTTTCTCTTTCTCACTCTCTCTTTCTTGCACTATCTCTCTCTTTGCCAGCATTTCTCTCCATCTCTCTAGATTATTTCGTAATTCTCTTCCGCAGACACTATCTCTGCCTATCTCTAACAAAGATTTTCTTCTATCTACCTCTATCTTAAGTTTACTCTTTACTTAACTTTACTATTTCTCTCTTTCTCTCAATCTTTACCTCAATCCTCATTTTCTTTGCCCAAATATTTGTGGCCGAACTTCAAATTTCCTACAAAATTTATGGCACTGAATTAAATTTAATTTTTAAAAAATATCACCACAAACTTGTTTAAATATCAAAAGATTTCAGAAATATAAAGATTGCGGAAAATTAAAAATATACAAATTTTAATATATTGGGCAATCCTTCCAATAAAATTTCCAAAATATTTGACTTATTTTGGACTTTTTCAATAATAAATCGTCATAGACATTCATTTTTGCCAAAAACGACTTGAAATTTGCGTTTGCTTTTATTTAAAGAGGAGTTGGAAATAAAAATAGAGGAGGAAATTACAATATGAAGATGATTTTAGATTTTGCTGTGTATTTCGGTCGGTATTTTGAAATATATATAACTCTACATAATTTGTATACCTTCATAACAGATTCCATGAATCACATCCAAAATATTTACAGAATATGACCCAGGCAAACGACAACAACCAACCGAGTGACATCCCCGAGTGCAATGATAGATTAATTCTCAATAAAAACCCATAGAGACTCAAACAAGATACTAAGCTTATATATTTAAACAGATAATCCCCTCACGATTTCCATACACGAATAATTAACCATAAAGGAGAGAATCTCATTGTGGATTCCTAATTATCCGACCATTAAAGGAAGAAGGAGGTTTGGTGGGATCTAAATTTCCGCTCTGGAAACCGATTCTTGGACCGTAATAATCGGTATTCTGGTAGCTGCTCCTAATCACCTATTCATTACAAGAACGAGCAAAAGGGTAGTGAGCCAAATATAAAATGGTTTATAGGATGTGTAGCGGAGAAATGAAAGGGTAGTTAAGTAGTGTACATAGTAACTTAGTGGAACTCTAAGGGTTTGATTTTGAGTCCATTTATCTGGATGGTAGGAGTAGTTTTAAAAATCCCCGGAAAGAATGGCTGTAAAAGATGGGGGAATTTGAGTTAAATAATCATTTAATAATGAGTCATTTATGCATGAGCGCGGTGGGACTGTGTAATGGTAATGTGATGAAAAGCGAGGTCATGGGACTGGTGGCTACCAGTATCTTTGAAAGATGTCATTACTTTCAAATGTAGTATAATTTCTGTTGTTTGCCATTACTTTTATGGTGTTAAGGTTGAATAACGGGGATGGAAAAACGGCATATACATGGATTGAGTGGTACCAAACTTGATAAAGCACAAGGCAATAGCAAATTCCATGCAAGGGAAGCTTTAAGGTGTGGCAGGATTCTGTTGCTATCATCCGCTTTAATTTGGTACTAGTTAAACAACTGACTACAACCGACATCTAGTATCAGCTTTTAGACCGTTTGAGCACTGCTTTGAAGAAAAGAAGACTTCTCGGATCAGTCGCAAACGCGTCCTGCTCGATTTTGATAATGGATCGCTCGATCAAGGAAATATCCCATGTTTGCAGATGAGGAACCTCGAGGGGGAAGAACTCTCACACCCTTCTTCCTCTCCAGACCTGGCTCCAACTGAGTACAATGTACTCCTGAGTTTACAGAGCCTCTTTGCGGACTTACATTTACAACACTTGTTCAGATGGCAACTACGCTTTCTATATTCGTTTCCTCTCAACGTAAAGATTACTTTTCTGTGAAAATGATATTCAGCTACTTTTTTATCTTCTCCGAAATCAAGGCATTTCCTATGTGATGACCTGATATTTTAGACCTTTTTCTTCTTTACATTCTTTTACATAGTAGATACACCAGTTATGTGGAAGCTTGTATAGATGGTAATAAATTTAAAAAAAAAAATTACAATCGCATACGAAAATTCGACTAAATGAGAATAAAGTATAATGGAAAATATAAATAAAATCCTCATTAAATCAGATAAAAAGAATTTTTTTCTAAATTCTAATAAATCTAGAACGTATTCTGACAGAACTTAAAATTGAATTGTTCTCCATAATGTTAGACTGGAAGAAACGACAGAGGGCCATGCTTAGACCTAATATTCCCTTGTATAATTCTATCTTTTTCCTGAATTTTTTGTTTTTCTTACCTTATTCTATATTCAAACAAGCAAATATGGAGTGAAAACAAGCCAATTTCTCTTCATGGTAAGCATGAATATATAAATAAACGAAACGCGAAGCATATATGTCTGGCTCGTGATGTAAGGCAGCTGGGCGTGGCTTGTTTTATTCTCATGATAAATCGGCTCTGCATGAAAAAAGGTGACCTGTAAAGCCTAAACTAATGCCGTTGATCGCTTTAGCTTGCATGCTTGTGAGAGACAAAGGACTTAATATGCGAAAACGTCTACTATAAAACCTAAATCGTGGACAAAAGACACACACTAAATAGATCCTCCTTTTATCCTGATGCTAAAGGTTCGACATCAAAATCATTGAAAATTTAGGAGAAAGATCAAGTGTCTCCTTCTCTTCTGTAAGTTGCCTCAGAGCATTGTTTGAGCGCTTTCGCTCCATATAATAAATCTCACCTCAATTTGTTTCTCCTCCTTTGCAGACTTTCTTGGCTGAGGAAATTTTAGTCGGGGGTTACTCTTGTTTACTACCTATTTTCACATAAATACTCTGATTTCTGGCTCTCTTTTGGTCTGCCTCTTTTCTCTTCATTGGTTTCTCTCTTACACTCATACACCAAAAACATAACAAAAATGCAACTCCCCAAAGAAATCTGATGAGAGAAAATGACTCGAAATTAGCGGGAGATATTTGAAGGTGTCTTAAAATGGCTTAGAATTAGAAGGATATTCTTTATATTCTTTAATAGATAGAGCCTGAATTTAACGAGACACAGGCTTTTATTAATTTCTTATTAATAGACCATTGTCGGCAGAAATCTAAATAACAATAAATCGCTCTTTTCAGGGTTATATAAAACCCCTAAGCTGCGTTTATTTCAAGTTAAAACCAATTCTGATGCTATCGGTTCGTAAGTGTCATGCACTGGTTTATGGTAAAAAAGGTCTTTGAGGACACTAACCAAGACCCGTCTCTGAAGCCTGGTTGATGATAGGATTTTAGTATCTTTTTCACCACTCACATTTTCACTTTCATTCGCCACAGCCTCTTTGGTATCAAAGGACGGTCTTTTTCATCCTATCTTTAATTGTTCACCTACATCACACGTATGTGCACGTAAAAGAATACTCCTAAGTTTGTGTGCACATAAAAAGTAATCCTGGAAATCTTTTGCTCCTATCCCTTTCTTCGGTCAAGGATAAACTCTCAGAGTCCATCGTTAAATAAGATCGTGTGATTATCGGGAGGTAAATATATAAAAAAATGACTAAGAACAGTTTTCTATGTGGACATTGATGATTAACTTAATTGATCAATTTTTCACCAAATAACCAAAAGTTTGGCCCAGGAATAAAATATACTGTAGATGAGGTTTATCTCAAATTTCATAGGGAAAGTTTTTGAAACAGTTCCTCATAAAAGAATTTTAATAAACTTAAAAACGGAGGAAGGAGGGGCAGATTAATTAAATAGATGTAAGTTTAGCTGGAATACCTCAGGATCATGGTTTTGTTAATGGAAATATTTACTTTTAATATATATATATATATATATATATATATATATATATATATATATATATATATATATATATATATATTTATATATATATATATATATATATATATTTATATATATATATATATATATATATATATATATATATATATATATATATATATATATATATATATATATATATATATATATATATATATTTATATATATATATATAAACTTTTCATGAACGCGAAAGAATGATGAAATGAATCCAGCAAACCACAAGAAGCAGGAAAACAGCGGTGGGATTCGAACCAATCACACTGAGGAAACGAGCAACCGCTTTCATCACAATTAAACAGCCCTTTACACCACTCGGCTTTTAAGACACGCTTCGCAAGGTCGATCGGGAATATGAAAGAGTGAGAGAAAATAATTGGAAATTCTGTTTCTTGCTGTTTGTTTGTTTCATATATATATATATATATATATATATATATATATATATATATATATATATATATATATATATGTATATATATATATGTATATATATATATATATATATATATATATATATATATATATATATATATATATATATATATATTTAAAAGGAACTATTTCCTTTAACACATCCATCATCTTGGGGTATTCCAGACAGATTTCATCCATTTTATTACACTTCCCCTCCTCCTTCCTGCGGTTTAAACTTTATTAATATTTATATATAAGGATTTATAGTGTGAGATATTGCTTTTTGCCGTTAACTAATCTGAATTTCGCCGATGCGTAGTAGACTCAATTGTGCATCATCTTTGAAGGAAACCATACTTTAGATGAGTTTACTCCTCTAAACTTTGTGAAAGCAACTAGTGCTGGATGGGATTCACGCAGGTAAATCCAATGTAAAGCTCTTCGAAGGCTGCCGTATCAATCTAAGAACGGCGCAGAATATCAGGAAAGAGTCTCATCAGTCAGATTGTGACCGCAAGGGTACGCTGGAGCAAAACTCTCACTCTAAACATTCTGATACGAAGAAGAACCATCGAATTAGTTGCTGAGATTCAGGCCCTCATTAATAACGATCCCACCCCGTCAAGAAAGCTGCAGACAAGCCTTTCATCCTTCACTTAGTGCAAAAGGAGATCACTTACTGCTTATACAAGATGTAAAAATGGTCAACTTCTGTCCCAGAAGATGAAGGTCAAGCTGAAGGAATTTGCTCGAACTATGTGAGCAAACTGAAGCACCACATTGAGCTTGGTATGTTTTGGTTCATCTCAAAAGAAAACGATTTCTTTCAGGATGAGGTGGAGTACTCAAAAAAGAACCGCTGGCTTGATATGACGCTCAACATGTACCGAGGGTCATTAAGACTAAGTTCCCGATCCCCTTCATGGTGTTTGTGGTGGTCACTAGCAAAGAACGCGTCATCCCTCACTGTTTATCCTCACGGAGCTTCTCAGACTCAATTCAGAAGCTACGAGTATCTCAAGTGCTTGCAGGAGTTGCCTTTGACCTGGATGCAAGAGATAGAGTATGGTGGGCAAAACCTGTGCCACACAAACTGGAGGACCAAGGCTTGACTGTCAGAAAATTTCCTTGACTACATCACTTTGAACATCTGTCTTACAAACCCTCCAGTCAGAAACCTATTCGACTGTTATATGTGCCACGTAGTTGAGAGAGAGAGAGAAAGAGAGAGATCAACCAGTACCCATGCACTACGAAAGTAGAGCCTAGGTCAAGGGAGATACCATTTTGAACGAATTAAATAGGCGAAAGAGAGACACTGAATGAAAAGCTCACTTTTCCCTCATGTGTGGTTGTTGTGTGTGGTACTGTGCTAGATGAACAATTAGCGGTAGTGTAGTCATAATTAGAACATGTCATGAAGTTTGTGCAATCGCAGAATATTTAGAAGAAATGTTTATTAGACGACGGCAATTTGGTATAGATTTCGCTATGCACCTGGACTAAAGCACCGATAAGATCATTTGTGTTACACTTTTAGTTTAAGTAACGGGAAAAAATTGAAAACTTATCACAAATTTCACTTAATGTAAATGAAAGAATTCCAGCAACAAGTTTTTTTTTTCATATCCGCTAAATTCCATGTCAAAATTTGATTTACTAAAACGTGGCGTAAATGTATTTGTTGCGGTAGAAAAGTGGGCTTTTTTGTGAGGGCTGCTATTTGTTAGACATTTTGTCAGTGATGAAGTTTTGAGCGCTTATTTCCCAAATTAATTTTATTTTGGGGAAGAAATAGAAGGTTAAAAGGTTATGGTTATTATGGGTTAGGTTAGGTTAGGATGACATATGTTCATATATATAACATATGTCTATTTTACAGAGTTATTCTTTATGGATTATGTGGATTTAGTGTGAAATCTAAAAAGTTTTTGGTTCCGCTTGAAAACCGAAGAAGATGCAACCACTTTTTTTCAAGGGTAAAACATCGAGTCAAAATCGAAGTTATGTCAGCATCAACCTGTGATTCAAAGAGGTATTCGTGATCATTCTGCGGGGGGGCGCTGCTGTAGGAAAGGAGCGCGGTTTGACGGGGGCGCTCTTACGTTATCCCCTGTAGTTGTATTTATCTCTGCATGGGCGAAACAGATGACTATGATCTTAGAATCCCTTCCACTATGGGCGGGGTCGGTAAAATGGTTGAAATCAATGAAACTGTATTCACGAGTAAAGTACAACAGGAGGAGAGTTCTTCCACAACAGAGGCCATTCGGTGAGGTTTACCGGGAAACTTGTAAGGTTTATCTCTACTCTGTTTAATCACAAGATCGTCAGATATTAGAGGAATGTGTTAATGCTTCCTTCTATACAACTATGAACCACAATCTTAAGCGGAATGTGAAAGGCGAACGTCGTTTTGGGACTCACCGTTCGATGTTGGATTCGGATTGGAGCGAATTTATGTGGCGTAGAAGATACGAAAATACAGACCTAATTAGGAATATATTGAAGTGTATTTCGGAGTTTAAACGTTAATTTCATTTTTATATATATTAAATATTTAATAAAGATGTTCAAATTAAATATGTTTACTACAAATAGCATAAAATAACTTGGTAACTAAAGATAACTTCATCTAACTCAACACAACCATAACTTTTTAACCGTCAATTTCTCAAATATAATATATAGTTTTGAAATCAGCGTGTAAAAATGCATTATTCGCAAAATTTCTAAGGAAAAATCGGACATCATCCAACAAACACAAGAGATTCAAGATGAAAATAAGCTTCAAATTAACCCAAGACCAGAATGCAAACACGGCAATACCAAGCACGATAAAATAGGCAAAGAGTGGCCTGTAAAAGGGAAAGATGGCCACCCTGCTGGCCGGGTAAGGTGTATTGTTTGTTCTTCGTTTAGGTTTTTGGTGGCTTCTGCTCTAAATTGGGGAGAGAATTACGACGTGGCAACTCCTTCGCATTTCCAAAGTTTAACAATTTCTCTGCGTTTAGACAATCTTGGAAAAACTTCATCCACAAAACAAAAGACGTAATGGATCTGAAGATGTGACCCTCGTTAGCATAAATAAAGGATTGGATCCTTTTAATTTTATTTCTAAAAAAAATACAGTGACTTTTTGATCACCCTGTAGTTCAGTGCTAATCTTTTACTTATGTTTCATCTCTTGTACTAAATTGATATTTAATAAAATTCAACGGACAATCAGAACATTTTTAATGCAAAATAGCTCGTTTAGCCCTGGGTACAAGGGCGGAAACTTTAATTTTATATGGGGATTTTAGCTTGGTAGGCTCGTTTCTGCGAGGCTTAAACCAAGATAAAATTGGTTAAAAATAGTGATTTTGAAAGTGAAGCTGCTTGCTTTTCTTCACCATTCCTTTTTCTTCTATTATTTTATATTTTTAAATATTTTAAAATTTTAATTAGTAAAATAAAGATAATTGGCTTCGGTTATTCATTTTATATCATTGTGGCCGCAAGATCCACAACATTTATTTCTGACCTCTGGAGTGGGGAAATGGATCTGAGGTAACGCAATCTAACATTTGCTATAAAGGTGCACCTTTATGCTAAATTCTACCTCACTAGCTCTAGAAATGAGGCCAGCTGTAGTATAAAAACAATTATATATAGATAAACAATAATGCTCTCATATATATATATATATATATATATATATATATATATATATATATATATATATATATATATATATATATATATATATAGTATTGAAAGGGACTGCTCCTAAGGAAACGCAATTAAATCTGGAGTAAGTATCCAATGGCAAAGAGAAAGACAGTTTTCATTCTTTATTTCTCCTGGCTACGTTTCAAGCAAAGACAAGCTCATCTTCTGTCCTGATAAATTGAACAAAAATTAGCTTTAAATAGCACATAATTAACATTAAGATTAACTAGGCCTGAAAGGTACAATTATATATAAATATACATGTATATACAAATTTACATTTTATAGTGATAAATCATAAATAGTTAATTATTTAAACAAGGATTGAGAAATTGTGAGCATTTGTGCAGCTAAGTGCACAAAATTTTATAATTTTAATTTGTTAACAAATTAAAATTGGTCCGGTCAGACAAGTTGTAAAAACACGACTAAAGCAATGGAGAGCAAGAAACAATGACGAATGGTGAGGTATAATAATTGGTTGGTTATTATAAGACACGTAGAGGAAAGGCAGATAGATCATTGTTGAGAGAGGGTCTAAGGGTCTTAATATGAATGGATTCAATTATTCAGAGGCTTTTATATCATCATTGGAAGAATCTATAATTTTAAAATCATTGATAGTGGCATCGGTTTTGCAAAGGATAATATGATCCCGAACGGAGGAGCATTCCTTGCGGGTAAAGGGGTTACCTGTTCTGCTACTTATGCCAAGCTGAGAACAAGCACGAGCGTGTAACGAGCGCAGTGTACTGCTGACATAATTGCCTCTACGACACCGAGGACATGTAAATAAATATACTAAACCACTGCGCAGGCTACCCGGGAGCGAGTCTTTTACATTAAATAGTGAACCTATTGCTAAATTACTTGAAAATATGATTCTAAAGTTGATTCGTCCAAAATGAGATTTGAGGATTTTTTATATTTGTTTGCGGAATTGGTGATTAAGAGGGCCTAAATCCGGGAGTGAAAGATATCGTATGTCCTAATTAATAAATCTGAAAACGAGCTCACTACTTACAAAATCGTAAACCTACTTTCTCTGGGTTAGGTTCCAATTTTCTTAGTGCCTGTGACAATCTCTTTAAAATAAATTCCATTAAAACTCTTCTTTACCGTGCCTACCACTTATCATCTTCATATTTTAATCTTGATAAAGAATTAGACTTCCTTGCACCTATTTCACAGACAATTCTTATCCTTCGCACATTTTTGAGGCTACTCTTAAAACCTTCCTGGACAATATTTTCTCTCCAAAATTACCTTCATATATAAAGTTATCAAGAAACTAAAAAATGCCTCTTCTGCTGTCAAATATAACAAATACTATATCCAACATGGCCTCTTTAGAAAATATATATATTTATATATATATATATATAAATATGTATATATTTATATATATTAATATATATATATATATATATATATATATATATATATATATATATATATATATATATATATATACAGTAGTAGACATAATGAGTCGGACAATTGGGCTTCATCACAAAACTTCCAGATATTGGTAATAAATGCAGAATATATTACAGATATGAAATAAGGAGCGCTATAAGTTTACATCCACATTGTACATGTTAGGATGGAGGAAACCTCAAGTTACGTGTAAAAGAGCATTTTTATTCTGGAGATATGCTCGACAGGTGATCTGTACATCGTAGTTTCATTACTTCTATCCTCAACTTCAAAGCACTTGCGCCACTTGTCCCTGAGGCTTCGAATTCCCGAGAACTAGAAATCTCCCATCGGCTGTTCAATCCACTCCTGGACGGCGAGCAGGATATCTTTATCGTCCCCAAGCCGGGGTCCACGCAGTGCAGCCTTGAGCTAGCGGAATAAAAAGTAGTCACTAGGGGCCACATCTGGACTTCACCCGTCGATTTTCGAGGATCATCCTCTGCACACGGGTCACATTATCCTCGTCTGTCACGTATCACGGGGGGTCATCTTCTAGGGACTCACAACCATGGCAGAACTCCCTATTCCAGCGAGCAATGGTTGCATAGGAAGAAGCAGTGTCGGTGTACACTGCAACCATGCGTTCATGGATCTCTATGGCATTCTCGCATTCCTTGGTCAATAATTTGCTCACTGCGCGGTGCGATCAGCTACTGCTTCTTAAATAGATGAGGCAGGAGCGTGCGGATGCAGGTCTTGACTTGTCATAACTTGTCCTAACACCCCAACAAGTAGCCATCCCCCTTCCTCTCTTTTGCCCTACCGATTCGCAAAACTTATTGACCGCCCCTCGTAGATTGAACTAAGTTCCAGGGAATTCAGAACACCCAAACTATTTATCTAACACCCTCTTTTCTGACTGAGACCAAAAGCTATAGTTGACGTTGTCCAAAAAATGTATGTTTTAGTCCACTATTAACACAAATTTTAATGGAACTAAATAAACTGATTTCAAATGATAACTACATCATATTTGCATCATTTTATCGTGAACTGAGTTCGAATGCTTAATTTCTAGTAACTATATAGCCATTTATATGATATCAGGTTTAAAGCAGGGGTTCTGAAAGAACCCCCTGCATCTTCAAAAACGGCACGTAGGTTATTATGATTTAGCAGCAATAAAAGGGCTTTAATGAGCTTAATTTCATATATGTATGATAATCTAACGTAGTAAAAAGTTAAAAAAAATGAATGTGGTTTCTCCTTAAGCCAATGTAAATATTGTCTTTAATAAACGTCTTATTTTTATCTGCCAAGTGCTTCTTTCATTCACATCATTTGGGAATGAGTCCTAACTAATGTCAGGTGCGAAGGTTTTGAAACTACTCTATTTATTCCCTTCAAATAAATAATAGAACTAATGAAAGGTTGCATTTGTTATGCATGTTTGCATCATAATTTGAAACTGAGATATAAAAAATGTAGATCCTAAACATATTTTATTAATAAATACAGACAATTGATGCGCGTAGTCCATATTTAAAACGACGTCCTTTGTTTTGAGGAATGCTTCAATTCGTTTTGGCATCGCTGGAGACCATATTTGCGATTATATCTTAACTGATAATTAATCGCTCCATTTTTACTCATTAATCGCTCGCAATTGCTCACCATTCGATGTGTTCGGTTTATTCACCGCAAGTTTGGTTTTCGCCCACAAATTCTTTTTTTGATAGAATGTGGCCAATTCCTGGGCCAAGCTCCCCAAAGTCCCTTGTTATTTTCAGCCATGAAATTTGTTATTGTTTTAGAGTTGTGAAAATGTGAGTTTTCATCCCCAAATTAGTCCTGAACTTTTTGGAAATAGAGGGTGATGAGGAACGCCTTGCTATCTTCTTCGGAAAACGTTTTGGTTCTCCCGCCCATTTATTCACCCACCCATGCCATGACGCCAACTAATATATTAAGGTACGTGCTACCTAAATAGCCAACTACCCCTCTCCATACAGACCACTGGCCAGACCAGTGAAGGAGCTAAATCAAAGACCTTTTAATTGCTGTATCCTCAATTATTGATCGAATTTAATATTTACGATACGGAAGATATAACATTCGAACTCTAATTATCTTAGCTTTGCAAATCCAGTCTTTATTATAAGTTTTTCCTTCTTATTCCTATCATGCAGCCAGGTTTTTCTTTGTCTTCCTCATTTTCTCTCTCGATACTATGTATCCAATCTCTCGTCTGTTAAATCAGTCTATTTTTTATCAATTAAAATTTTTAGTCTAAACATTTAATATTATTTCACACCACAAAAAATAGAAATAGGATCTGGTTTTTAAGTTGGCTGCAACAAACCATTAACTCTACCTATTTCTTTTCTGTTCTACAACAACCCAGATGTTGGGTACGTGATTATCTGCATTATTGGATAGAAAAAAGGCGAAGAGTAATGCAAAATAGGTACAAAGACACAACAGATACGCCGATAATTTAGAAAATCAAATAAAGTTTGTCGAGTTAGGCCAATAGTCGTTTATCGCATTTTATTATTACTTGAAATTAGCTCTTTTTTGAAAGAAATTAATCCTAAATTAAATAGCAGTTGTGAATAAAAATAACTCTAGTTATGGAATTTGTTAAGGTTCTTAAAAGCCATAATACTTTTGTTGCAATACGATTAGGCTTTTTGCAAAATTAAATGGTATTTTCGTTTACTCTTGATCTTATTTAAAATAATTATCTTCGTTTCTTGGTAATATTACAATTACTATTCCTTCCACTCAATCTCTAAATAGTGGTAACCAACCTGCATAATGCAGCATATTTCGCTTGAAAACAACTTGTAGAAGTCTAAATACCGCGTAACTAAATGTACGCAAAAAAATACCCTGACACAAGCTGCGTGCCCTCTTGTATCTCTAAATGCACGTATCGCTTCGAATTCTCTGTCGCCCTTTTTCGCGACACCGTAAACTCCGAGATAGCTCGAAGGCGTGAAAGACATACTGTCTGCCCAAAGATAAAAAAAGGTCTTTCACGCGACGATACGGATTTTATGAGAAGTCGATCCTCTCTTTCGATTTATGCTCGCGAGGGAAATAAGAGGTAAACCTCTCCCTGTAATCAGGCAGAAGATCTTGGACCTACGTTGAGTTTGTGTGGAGCCCGATCCAAAAAGAAAACCATTCGCCCGCTGCAAGGAAGGAACTTCTCTGAGAATTGGTGGTTGCCGTGACGTACTTGTAGGGGCCAAACTTCTCGTAGCCCCTCCCCCCCCTTCAGAGTCTGAGGATAAACAGGTCCTCCCTCTGCGGATTTCCCTAGACGTATTGGGTAATTGGTTTTGGCTACCCACTCCAGGATCCGAATAATCAGACAGGTACGTCGAGGAAGAAGTCCGGTTTGAGTCACCGTTTGGCTCACCTTCGTTATCCGGCATAGGATCATTATATCACCGGTCGGGGATCAGTTTCTCATTCGGTAACCTTGGACGGCCTAACTAAGTGCGATCATCGTCACCAAAAAAAGATCTTCCTCGTCCCCTTCAAAAGTACTTACGAACTCAAAAGGTAAAATTAATTGAAATATCCCCTCCACTAACTTCACCAGTTTATTTGTAAACTAGAATTCTTCTCTCGAGCCCATAACCTCGAGTATTAAAAGTGCTTCTTAATTCAGTGTTTAACTCAATAATAATATTCCCTTCGTTCTGTCTGGTGTCATTAAGACTCAAGCATCCCAGTGAGAAATTTTCAAGTAATCCCCACGACATTTTTGTAGACTTATTTATTCAGTGCAAGATTAATTCTATTTATATTTATATACGCTTTTGCCATTTAAAATTCATCTTAGTTTTGATCAAAAGTGAAGCACCGGGGTTATTCTTATTCACCAGAAGTGGCTAAGAAGGGGGTATTGGATACGCTTAACCTTCGCTTCACCTCGGTGCGGTAATAAAATATATGTCCAGGGAGTGGGACTGGGATTACCGACTCACTAAACCTCGACATATATAAGTGGTGTCATGTGTGTGGGGTTATCATAAAACCTCTCGACCTATTTAAGTAATATAAGTTGTGTGTGGTTATCACTAAAAGCAACATCTATAAACTTGTGTGCATCTCAAAACTTTAATCAAACTTTGTCAACGCCTAATTTAGTACAAATACTCAAACATTAACAGCAATTCTTGTTTTGGGCTCCAAAAATTAGTTAGGTTAAGGTGATTATCTAATGTTGTTTTTTTTGTTTTTTTTAATTGTTTTCTCTTGTCTACCATGTTTTCATAGGGAACTATAATAACTCTTTTTCCTTAAACACGTAACGGCAAAGCAACTCTCCCAGTGCATACTCTTACCTTTGGATCGGTAAAATGGATTCCACATCGTTCGAAACATTCTACAGGCAAGGACAAGCATTCGGGCTGGAAGGTAGGGAACTCACTGAGTACGTCCACAATGAACAAAGGAATGAAAGAGAAGCAAAGAGGGAAGAACAAAAACTACAACTCGAAGCAAAGAGAGAAGAACAAAAACGGAAGGACGATTTAGAAAAGGAAAAACTACAAATAGAAGCAAAGAGGGAAGCACAAAAACTATAACACAAAGAAATGGAAAAAATTCGTCACCATGAACGGAAATTAAGTAGGGACCAAGTTAAAGTAAGTTCAATTGGTTTCCGGGGTCAACAACCTCAATCCTCTGCTCTCAAACTACCCCCCCCCCCTAATCATGAAAATGAGGACTTCATTACGTAACTAACACATTTAGAAAAAATATTGAAGCCAAAGGAGTAAGTCACCTTCTCCCCTTACTCCCTCCTCGGCTGAGGCAGATATTTATCACATTGCCGCATGAGGCGACAATCGATTATCCCACCTTAAAAAAAACTTCGAACTGCACTTAACCTTAATCCCCAGTTCTATAAATCGAAGTTCGAATCAGCTAAATTCCAAGCAGGACAGACATATAGACAATTCGGATTCATCATGAGAAGAAATCTGCAATTCTGGCTGGACTCAGCTAAAGTCGAAAGAGATTACAAGGCATTGCTCGACTTTATTTTAAAGGGTCAACTACTAAGTACACTTCCCAAGAGATTAGGGCCTTCGTTCAAGACCGAAGGGCCTCTATATTTAAGGATTGCCTTGATGAAGCGGACCTGCACGCTCAAAACCATAATTTATATCCGAAGGGAAGTAGAAAAGGTTAACCCCCTTCCACCAAAAACAAGTTTGGGTACGGAAGAAACCCGCATGAGAAACCCTCTCAGTTTTCAAAAGTTTCTCCCCTATTTAAGGCCAGGGACAAATTCAAGGAAACCCCAGAAGACCGGAAAACCCCTGGTTTTAACGCTCACCCAAACAACACCTTCAGGAGTAGTCTAATCACCTGTTACTCTTGCGGAGCCCCGGGGCACATAAAATCCCAGTGTCCACAAAATTCAAGGTTATATCCCTTGGCAAGTCAGCAAGTACATCAAGTGACTGCCACCTTTTTTGCAGAGCAAACCGCCGTAGATACTCCGCAACTTGCAGCCCCGTCAGATCAGGACTAACAGGTCACATACGTATTCAATAAGAGTTCTTCTGCTGAACTCAAGTTTGAAACTGACTCGAATACATGGTTGCAAAGTGTCCACTTTAGTTAGGGACACCAGTTTTACCTGTATCGTAGTGTCATACAAGCTACTCCCCCCTGTAAAACCCCAGCATGAGAAATTTGCGGTAGTCCACGACTTTTTCGGACGTGGCCACTTGTTCCCTGTCAGCCAGTGCCATGTAGAGTGCAGCTACTTCACTGGTTCGCTTACTTAGTCGCGGCCCCGGTGAAATTCTGCTCAGTGCTCATTGGACAGAGCGCGCAACTCTCCCCGAATGAGGTTACCCAAACCATCACCACCCGAGCGCAGGCAGGCCGAGAAAACCGTCCCCTCGCACTGCTCAAACTCCCCTGAAGCCCTGAGAGCCAAAAGCCGTATAACGCTAAGTCGCCAAGGCCCCAAACGACTGCCCTTCCCTATAACCACCGTGGAAAAAAGCCATGAGAGGTGACCTCCAAATAAAAAATAGAAAATGAGAAAGGGGAAAGAAGAATAAATATAAAAATAAAAGAGGAAAAAAGAATAAAAGTAGAAAATGAAGATGAAGAAAAAAGAATAAAGATAAAAGAAGAAGAAAAAGAAAGAAGACGGATGGAAATAGACGCCCAGAAAAGAAGAATAAAGATAAAAGAAGAAGAAAAGGAAAGAAGACGGATGGAATTAGAAGCCCAGGAAAGAAGAATAAAGATGAAAATAGAAGAAGATGAAAAGAGAAGACAGATAGACGGGGACTTCCAGCTTCCCGCTCTCCCTTCTACCCCGCTTCCCTAGGAAGAACCTTCCCCCGAGTTAGTTGTGAATCCCGAACTCGGGCTCGTTAAGATCGCCCAAATGGTCTCGCTCTTACGAAAATACTACAATCACATGCGAAAAGATGTAGAAGGGCTAGAAAACGTCACGTTCTATTTGGACGACGTTTACTTAGCCATGCGTTCAGGGGAAGGACTCCTCGTGAGCCTTAGCCCACCCTTAGACCCACTGATGTCTCACGACTTAACAAGTAAGCCCTACAAGTGCTATTTTCATTATAGCAATATTACCCATTTAGTGTTCAAGCTTGACGAGAAATGCATATCCCCACAGAAGGATTGGGTAAAACCACTAACTGATAGGCCTCCTTCAGTCTCGAAGAAACAACCCCGACCCCTTTTAGAAGCAGCTTCCTCCTATCGGCGTATTGTCCCCCATTTCAAGTCCGTCACTTCCCCCTTAAATGACCTACATCAAAAGAAATCTCCAGACCCTATATAATGGCTCCCTATTGCTATTGCCAGCTTCGGCAAACTCAAACGGAAACCAGCGACTGCCCCTATCCTGCCCTTATCTAATCCCGAGGAGAAAATCGGCGTTCAGATCGGCACCCCTCAGCTTGAAATAAGATGTGCCTTGTTGCGATACGAGGCAAAAGTGCCATTCCCGGTGGCTTTTGCAAGTCGGAAACCTTCCGATCGGGAAAAGACGTATGCCACTGTGGAGCTAAAGGCTTTAGCTATCGTGTTTGTGGTACAACGGTTTGATTTATATTTAATAGATAGACCATTCTCCATAGAAACGGATCACGAACCCATAACTTTTTTTAAAAGTTGTAATAGTCAGAATGAGAGACTCATGCGTTGGGCCCTGTTATTCCCGAAATATTAATAGAATATCCGATATCTAAAGAGATCTCTTAATGGACTCGCTGATAGTTTGTCTAGGAACCCGGTAGACGAACCCAGTGAGGCTTTGTAAATAATCGGTATTATAGCTATGTTAGTTTTGCATCAAGGTTTAGTATATGACATGCTCTATTACTGCCGTGATTAATTTTGGATTGCTTCTTTTCTTTACTTTTTTGCATGTGGGTCTTATATCATGCTACCCGGATTAATGTATCGAATATAATCATTTATTTCTTTTGCACTTAGGCCTCCGCTCTTAATTATTCTGGAGTTTCCTGTATATGACCGAAAACCAGTGTGTTCCTTTTTCCGTCATGATTATTTTATGTTCTTGTATTCGTTGAACTCCCGTTTGGATTTGTTTTGTTTTGTTTTGTTTTTTCTATATTGTTCGTGTAGCCAATGTTAAAAGTATACATTATTCCTAGTTACACGTCAGAAAAATGTCTTGCAAAACAGGTACAGATTTAGAAGTCTAAATACCGCTTACATAAGTGTACTCCGACACAATCTGCGTGCCCTCTCGTATCTCTAAATGCACCTTACGCCTCGAATCCTTTGTCGCCCCTTTTCACGCGGCCATAAACTCCGAGATGGTGCGAAGGCGTGAAAGACACACTTTCTGCCCAAAGATGAAAAAAAAGGTCTTTCACGCGACGATACGGATTTCACGAGAATTCGATTATCTCTCTCAATGTCTGCTCGCGAGGGGACTGAAAGGAAAACTTCTCTTGTCTATCACGTTTTCGTAGGAAACTATAATAACTCTTTTTCCTTAAACACGTAACGGCAAAGCAACTCTCCTAGTGCTTACTCTTACCCTTAGATCGGTAAAATGGCTTCCACATCGTTTGAAACATTCTATAAGCAAAGACAAGCATTCTTACTGCAAGGTAGGGAACTCAATGAGTACGTCCACAATGAACAAATGAATGAAAGAGAAGCAAAGAGGCAAGAACCAAAACTACAACTCAAAGCAAAGAGAGAAGAGCAAAAAAGGAAATACGATTTAGAAAGAGAAAAACTACAACTAGAAGCAAAGAGGGAAGCACAAAAACTATAACACAAAGAAATGGAAAAAATTCGTCACCATGAACAGAAATTAAGTAGGGACCAAGTGGAAGTAATTCAATTGGTTCCCGGGGTCAAAAACCTCAAGTCACCTCTCTCAAACTACCCCTCCCCAAATCATGAAAATGAGGACTTCATTACGTACTTAACACATTTAGAAAAAATATTGAAGCCGATGGAGTAAGTCACCTTCTTTCCTTACTCCCCCCTCGGCTGAGGGAGATATTTATCGCATTGCCGCATGAGGCGACAATCGATTATCCAACCTTAAAAACAAACTTCTATCTGCCATTAACCTTAAACCAGAGTTCTATAAATCGAAGTTCAAATCAGCTAAACTCCAAGCAGGACAGAATAGACAATTCGGATTCATCATGAGAAGAAAATCTGCAATTCTGGCTGGACTCAGCTAAAGTCAAAAGAGATTACGAGGCATTGCTCGACTTTATTTTAAAGGATCAACTACTAAGTACACTTCCCCAAGAGATTAGGGCCTTGGTTCAAGACCGAAGGGCCTCTACATTCAAGGATTGCCTCGATGAAGCGGACCTGCACGCTCCAAACCATAATGTATATCCGAAGGGAAGTAGAAAAGGTAACCCCCCTTCCACCAAGAACAAGTTTGGGTACGGAAGAAACCCGCATGAGAAATCCTTTCAGTTTTTAAAAGTTGCTCCCCTATTTAAGGCCAGGGACAAATTACAGGAGCCCCCAGAAGACCGAAAACCCCCTGGTTTGAACGCTAATCCCAACAACACTTTCATGAGTAGTCTGATCACCTGTTACTCTTGCGGAGCCTCGGGGCACATAAAATCCCACCGTCCGCAAAATTCAAGATTATATCCCTCGGCAAGTTAGCAGGTACATCAAGTAACTGCCACCCTTTTTCCAGAGCAAACCGCCGTAGATACCCCGCAACTTGCAGCCCCGTCAGATCAGGACTACCAGATCGCATAGGTATTCAATAAGAGTTCTACTGCTGAACTCAAGTTTGAAGATGGCTCGATTAATGGGTGCAAAGTGTCCACTTTAGTTAGGGACACCGGTTTTACCTATATCGTAGTGTCATACAAGCTACTCCCCCCCTTTAAACTTCAGCGTAAGAAATTTACGGTAGTCCACGACTTTTTCGGACGTGCCAACAGGTTCCCTGTCATCTGGTGCCATGTAGAGGGCCGCTACTTCACTGGTTGGGCTGACTTGGTCGCGGCCCCGATGAAATTCTGCTCATTGCTCGTTGGACAGAGCGCGCAACTCTCCCCGAGCGAGGTTACCCAAACCATTACCACCCGAGCGCAGGCAGGCCGAGAAAACCGTCCCCTCGCGCTGCTCAAACTCCCGTGCAGCCCTGAGTTCCAAAAGCCGTATAACGCTAAGTCGCCAAGGCCCAAAAGGACTGCCCTTCCCTATAACCCCTGTGGCAAAAAGCCAGGAGAGGTGACCTCCAAATAAAAATAGAAAATGAGGATGAAGAAAGAAGAATAAAGACAAAAATAGAAGAGAAAAAAAGAATAAAAGTAGAAAATGAAGATCAAGAAAGAAGAATAAAGATAAAAGAAGAAGTAAAGGAAAGAAGAAGGAGGAAAATAAAAGCCCAGGAAAGAAGAATAAAGATAAAAATAGAAGAAGATGAAAAGAGAAGACAGATAGACGGAGACTTCCAGCTTTCGGCTCTCCCTTCTACGCCGCTTCCCTAGGAAGAACCCACCCCCGAGTTAGTTGTGAATCCCGAACTCGGGCTCGTTAAGATCGCCCAAATGGTCTCGCTCTTAAGAAAATACTACAGTAAAATGCGAAAAGATGTAGAAGGGCTAGAAAACGTCACGTTCTATTTGGACGACGTTTACTTAGCCATGCGTTCAGGGGAAGGACTCCTCGTGAGCCTTAGCCCACCCTTAGACCCACTGATGTCTCACGACTTAACAAGTAAGCCCTACAAGTGCTATTTTCATTATAGCAATATTACCCATTTAGTGTTCAAGCTTGACGAGAAATGCATATCCCCACAGAAGGATTGGGTAAAACCACTAACCGATAGGCCTCCTTCAGTCTCGAAGAAACAACCCCGACCCCTTTTAGAAGCAGCTTCCTCCTATCGGCGTATTGTCCCCCATTTCAAGTCCGTCACTTCCCCCTTAAATGACCTACATCAAAAGAAATCTCCAGACCCTATTAAATGGCCCCCTATTGCTATTGCCAGTTTTGGCAAACTCAAACGGAAACTAGTGACTGCCCTTATCCTGCCCTTATCTAATCCCGAGGAGAAAATCGGCGTTCAGATTGGCACCCCTCAGCTTGAAATAAGATGTGCCTTGTTGCGATACGAGGCAAAAGTGCCATTCCCGGTGGCTTTTGCAAGTCGGAAACCTTCCGATCGGGAAAAGACGTATGCCACTGTGGAGCTAAAGGCTTTAGCTATCGTGTTTGTGGTACAACGGTTTGATTTATATTTAATAGATAGACCATTCTCCATAGAAACGGATCACGAACCCATAACTTTTTTTAAAAGTTGTAATAGTCAGAATGAGAGACTCATGCGTTGGGCCCTGTTATTCCCGAAATATTAATAGAATATCCGATATCTAAAGAGATCTCTTAATGGACTTGCTGATAGTTTGTCTATGAACCCGGTAGACGAACACAGTGAGGCTTTTTAAATATCGGTATTATAGCTATGTAAGTTTTGGATAAAGGTTTAGTATCCGCGACTAATTAATTCATGTGTTATATTTGTAAAGTTGATAATATGACACGCTCTATTACTGCCGTGATTAATTTTTTGTTCATTCTTTTCTTTACTTTTTTTGCATGTGGGTCTTATATCATGCTACCTGGATTAATGTATCGAATATAATCATTTATTTCTTTTGCACTTAGGCCTCAGCTCTTAATTATTCCGGAGTTTCCTGTATATGACCGAAAACCCGTGTGTTCCTTTTTCCGTCATGATTATTTTATGTTCTTGTATTCGTTGAACTCCCGTTTGGATTTGTTTTGTTTTGTTTTTTCTATATTGTTCGTGTAGCCAATGGTAAAAGTTTACATTATTCCTAGTTACACGTCAGGAAAATGTTTTCCAAAACGGGTATGGATTTAGAAGTCTAAATACCGCGTACATAAGTGTACGCAAAAATACTCCGACACAATCTGCGTGCCCTCTCGTATCTCTAAATGCACCTCATGCCTCGAATTCTCTGTCGCCCTTTTTCACGCCACCGTAAACTCCGAGATGGCGCGAAGGCGTGAAAGACATACTTTCTGCCCAAAGATGAAAAAAAGGTCTTTCGCGCGACGATACGGATTTTACGAGAATTTGATTCTCTCTTTCGATTTCTGTTCTGGAAGGAAATAAAAGGAAACCTTCTCCCTGGAATCAGGCAGAAGATCTTGGACCTACGTCGAGTTTGTGTGGAGCCTGATCCACAAAGGAAACCTTCGCTCGCTGCAAGGAAGGAACTTCTCGGGGAATTCTTTGTTGCCGTCACGGAACTTGTAGTTGCCAAACTTCTTGTAGCCCCTCCCCCCTTCAGAGTCTGAGGATAAACAGGCCTTTCCTCTGCGGATTACCCTAGACGTAGCTAGGTAATCTGTTTTGGCTACCTAAATCAGGAGCCGAATAATCAGATAGGTACTTCGAGGAAGAAGTCCGATTTGAGTCACTGTTTGGCTCACCTTCGTGCTCTGGCATAATGTCATTATATCACCGGTCTAGGATTACTTTCTCATTCGGTAACCTCGGACGGCCGAAGTAAGTGCGATCATCGTCACCAGAGGAAGATCCTCACCGTCCCCTTCAAAAGTACTTACGAACTCAAAAGGTATCATTGATTGAATCATCCCCTCCACTAACTTCACCAGGTTATTTGTAAATTAGAATTCTTCTCTCTAGCCCATAACCTTGAGTATTAAAAGTGCTTCTTAATTCAGTGTTTAACTCAATAATAATATTCCTTTCGTTCTGTCTGGTGTCATTAAGACTCCAGCATCCCAGTGAGAAATTTTTAAGTAATCCCCACGACATTTTTGTAGACTTATTTATTCAGTGCAAGATTAATTCTATTTATATTTATATACGCTGTTTCCTATTTCAAATTTATCTTAGTTTTGATCAAAAGTGAAGCACCGGGGTTATTCTTATTCACCGGAAGTGGCTAAGGTAGGTGTATTGGATACGCTTTACCTCCGCTTCACTTCGGTGCGGTAATAATATAAAGGTTTAGGAAGTGGGACTGAGATTACCTACTCACTAACCCGCGACACAATCTAAGGTACTTATGTTTTGATAGGGCGATTAAGAAATGATATTTTATAATCACACACATTTACCTAACTACAAATCTATTTTTCTCTTTTGCATATTAACATTTATTGGCAATAAAACTTCGCTACTAAGATTAAAATCTAAAATCTAAAAAAAAGCAGCAATGGTTGTTTTTATAAATTTTCTGAACTTCGCCAATTATAATAATTTTAAAAGGAACTCTAAACTATTTCGCCCCTTTCAAAAAATAACGTTGCTAAAATATAGTTAGCGATAAAATAAAAAAGCAGCCTTACTTAAATTTTAATCAATTTTCTGAACTTCATTAATTGTAATTCATTTTCTTTTAAAACATTATAAAGTATTGGATAATCCTATTTATTTTTTCTGAACTAAACTATTTTTTTCTTAGAAATTCTTAGAAATTACCTTGATCAAAATTTAAAATATACTTAAGTCATAACCAAACTATGATGAAATTATTATTTAAATACTCTAAAAAATCCCGTTCTTAAATTATAGAGTTACTGAGGATGATGATGATGATGATGATGATGAATAACATAGGGGGACAATTTTAATCACATTTTCTGGTGACTTAGATTTTCTGCCAATTTTAATTCGTTTTATGCTAATTTCAAATATATAATCCATTTTTACCTACATGCTATAGTTATTCTGTAATTTCTATTTTCCCCCTGTACGCACAGAAAGGGTGCTTGTAAAAAGCAAATACTTCACAGTGCATAGAAGTAAGAGAGTAATAAGTGTTTTTGTGAAAAATATTAACATTATTGATTCTTTTTTCAGGTCTCATGTTAGATTGATGGCTTCCCTAAGAGGAAATTGTGTTAATGATCCAGACACCTTCTGCTACATATGTGGCTGTTACATGCTAGATCGTCAAATGCGCAATATATCAAACTTTGTCATCTGCACTTATAAGGCATATTTTGATGTTCCTCTTGGCGTTCAAGATAAGAATTGGGCCCACATGTTGTTTGCCATAGTTGTGTGGAACATCTTCGTGAGTGGACGAAAGGAAAGAGAAATGGTCTTCCTTTTGGAATCCCCATGGTGTGGCGAGAGACAAAGGATCATCTATCAGAGGGTTATTTCTGTCTGGTAATACCTAAAGGATTGACAAGAAAAATTGGAATGAGATCAACTACCCCAACAGTACCTCGGTGATCTGGCCAGTACCTCATTTTGAGTCTTTACCAGTTCGGATTTTCAGGAGATATGCTTCCTCTGAGGATGAAAATGATGTAACTGATATGGACGTCCGCGAAATGGATTCAAAGTCTGCAGATTGATCCTCAGATGCTAAACAGTCATTAGCTCCTCACCGTTTTAATCAAGAGGATTTGAATGACTTGATACGTGATTTGGCGCTCTTCAAGAAAGCTGCAGAACTTTTAGCCTCCAGGTTGAGGGAAAAACATGTGCTTGATAGGGGGGTACGTGTATTATATTACCGAACAAGCGAGAGTACAATTGTCAAGTATTTCTCTGAGGCCAAACAATTTTTATACTGCCACGATGTTCCTGGTTTGTTTACCGAGGTGGAACTTGGCACCTAAAGCCCTGCTGAGTGGAGACTGTTTTTGGATACATCTAAGTGTAGCTTCAAGTCTGTCCTTTTGAAAAATGGCAATGCCTTTGGGGCAGTTCCTTTCGGTCACCCTCTCCATCTGCGAGAAACTCACGAGGACATAAAAATGGTCATGGATTTACTTAAGTACCATGAATACAATTGGATCATATGTGTAGACTTTAAGATGGTCAACTTCCTCCTTGGCCAGCAGAATGGATATACAAACTTTTCATGCTTGACCGATCGGTACGGGTATTATATTACCGAACAAGTGAGAGAACATTTGTTAAGTATTTCTCTGAGGCCAAACAATTTGCATACTGCCACGATGTTCCCGGTTTGTTTACCGAGTTAAGACTTAGCACATATAGCCTTGATGAGTGGAGACTGTTTTTGGATACCTCCAGGTGTAGCTTCAAGTCTGTCCTTTTGCATAATGGCAATGCCTTTGGTGCAGTTCCTCTCGGTCACTTTCTCCATCTGCGAGAAACTCACGATGACAAAAAAATGGTCATGGATTTACTTAAGCACCATGAATATAATTTGATCATATGTGTAGAATTTAACATGGTAAACTTCCTCCTTGGCCAGCAGAAGTGATATACAAAATTTCCATGCCATATCTGTATGTTGTAGAGTTGAGCCCGTGACAAACACTGCTCCCAGAAGATTGGCTAGTTCGTGAAACTTTGGAAGCAGGAATGCTAAACAGTGCTAATGAGCCAATCATAAGGTGAGAGAAGATCGTTTTCCCTCCACTCCATCTCAAACTGGGGTTGATGATGCAGTATGCCAAGGCGTTGAGCACTGACAATGATTCTTTGCAGTACATAGAATTGGTGTTTCCTACTTTGTCATACGAAAAAATAAAAGCAAGACTATTTGATGGTCCCCAAATCTGAAGAGTTCTGAGTGATTCTAGATTCATGAACACCATGAACGAAAAAGAGAAGGCAGCCTGGCTCTCATTTACTTTAGTCGTTCGTAACTTCTTGGAAAACAAAAAAGCGCATAACTACGAGGATCTTATTACTTATATGCTTTTAGCATAACGTGATCTGGGATGCAACTTAAGTGTGAAGCTTCATTTCCTAAATAGTCACCTCGACCGATTCCCATAGAATCTGGGAATGTGAGCGACGGACAAGGGGAACGCTTCTATCGGGATTTAAAGTCGAAGGAAGAGCGCTACCACGGTTCCTGGGATAGACACATGATTGCGAACTACTGCTGGACGATTAGAAGAGATTAGCCAGAGAAGACTTACAAGAGAAAGAGTTACAAACGCAAATTTTTGCCCGATTGAAGTCAAGAGGTCCTCCAGCCTGATGTACGGTCATTAATAAATTAGCATCTATTGGATTACAGTATGTATTTGTAGTCCTAATGTGTAATTCAAGTTTCTTCTCCTATGCAATAAAATGTTTGTGCAAAAAAACCTACTTTACTATAAATAACACAAAAGAATGATTCAAAATTACTTCAGGGCATGATGATAGGTGGGATAAAATTAAAATTATTGTATAATATTAGTTATTGATATTACGAAAGATTTGTAGCATTTAGAGAGAATCTGATTTCAGATTTATATTCATTCTGCTTGAATTAGGTAGGAAAATGTACTTTTGTCAATTCACCCAATACATTGTTTCCCAGTTTATTTCACGGTATCCTTCAAAGCTCCTAAAATCCTTATTAATATTTCTATTTGTATTATCTGTAGTATAGCTAAAATTATTACTTTTTTTAAATATATTTGTATGAAAGGCAAAAGAGGAGAAAAGTATTATCCAACTCCAATTGCTGATAGATGTGCATTGTTCACTGTGAGAATGCGAAATGGCCAAACATGTGGCACAAATAGTGCAGAAAGAGAATAAATCCTAACTCTCTCCAGGATTTTTATGTAATCATTATATTTGTTAAATTTTCATGATATCATGATGATCAGTGAAGAAGGGAATACTTAACACCTCTAGTATTCCTCTGTATTCACTCATGTACATTCCCTAAACTACAGATCATTGATCTCGGACAAAGTTGAAAGTAGGATGAGTTGGAACTATTTCATCGAGTTAGACCTCAAATTTAGACTTTAATTAAGCAGAATTATTATATAATTAACTTTATCTTAGAGTTAATCTAAACTAGCAATATCTTTCCTGTGTCTTGCTCCAAAGTTCGATGAAAAGAAGCCTCAAACTTGGAATTAATGGAGAATAGGAATTTCTACAAATAAAATGTAGGCAATTGAAGGAGAAAAATGGAGGCGGGAATAATAATAATCATAGAGTGCATAATAAGACTGCATGAGTGACATTAATTCGTTATTAATTATTCTAAAAGTGACACTAGAGCTCGCATCGCCAGATTATGAGACCCATTTTCTCCCTCACACACACACACACATACACAAGCGCAACCATACAAGATTCGGATTGTGTCTTGCGAAAATCTCGAAATCTTTGTGCGTCATCTGGCGACATATGGCGGAAAGTGTACAATAAAAGAACCAAAAATTCCTACACGTCTTTTTTCTTGAATTCCTTGGATAAGACGCCTACACACATGCAATTACATGTGTGTAGTTACAAATACAAGCGAAGAATTTATAGGTGATCACTCTTCTCGTACACCTTTAAGCTGAATAAAAGAACAAAATGACGAGGTGTTTGAATCTCTCACACCAAGACCTTGTATACATTCACCCAACCACAGAGATTGTTTCACACACACAGCGTCTATTTGGCAACTAAAACGCACATTTAAACATTAATGCATTTCTCACACCAATACACTCCACACACTTGCATATTATATCAAACCACTAAACATGACATACTATATTAAACAGGTTTTGCATGACATTGTGTTTTTGCTCCTTTTACTCCAATTTCACCCACTAATGTATTTCTCACACTCAGTCCATTCACACAATTGTAATATAGACACATAAGGGTTATATCTTAAACATTCCCAGTTTATTGGCCACCGAAATTACACTACTGACATAGTTCATTGTAGCTCTCACACCAACAGACTTCACACACTCACATCCTACACACATATCAACATCTGAGACAACTATAGCTTGTGTCATATAAAAATTAAAAACTACACAAATCTATTAAACACTTAAAATTCCAGTTTGACATGCCAGAACATTTATGACATCAAGACATTTATGCATTCACATAGTGCATAAAATATACTTAAACATGCAACTACACAGAGTTTATGTCAAACAAATACCAAGTCAGTACAGTTGTCACCCAAAACACAGATTTGACAGATTAATGGATCGTTTATACTGACGCAATGCACATGCAATCACATACTACACATATTCCAGCACAACACAGATAGATTTCATGTCTGCTGAAACACTCATTTGTCAGATTACTGCAACTCTCAGACTCACACACTACATAAATTCCCAAACTACATAGTTCTTTACATACAATCTAAGTCACACATATCCCTCGTTTGCTTTTCAAAACACTTATGTGACACATCAATACAAAAAATGAATGAGTTTCAAAGTAGGTGACTAACTAAAGGTGGCACTGACAATGGCACTCTATTCAATTCAGCCAACGTCAATCCATATCGATAATTAGATTCACTTGATTTCTCTTCTTTTGTACTTTAATCACATTTATTTAAGTTCATCTAATTTTACCTTTTATTCTGATTCATTTTATAGGCAAATAATATATGTTCATTATAATTAGACCATAATAATAGTAATGATGTAATAATATGATAATATCTTGTTCAACGCCCTATAGAATTTCCGATAATCCTTCTAATACTATTTCATTGAATTCAAATTCACTGTTAAATTTATCTGTATTCCAATCTGTTATGAAATGTGGCGGTTCTTTCCGTGCGGGTATCTGATCGATGGGCCTTTTTTCTGTGTCAGAAATTCTACACTCCCAGAATAGCCAAACATGGCGATGAGGGAAAGACAGCGTCAGAAAACTTTGATTAAGTTTGTCTCCTAAATAAATAAATGAACAAATATATAATTAATACTTGCCAAGGTGAAAAAGTAATTCATCTTGCGGACGAGGAAACACGAAATCGAGGCTCGCGATTAATGTAATTAGCACCACTTCAAACGACGCACTCATTTTGGCTTAGCTATTTTTCTCGTCTTGGGGTCGTGCCAGTTTAATGAATCAATCAGAACACTTAGTCACAGGCTGCTTTCACAAGACCTGAAGTCATCTAAAATCAGCCACAAGCCCCTGATCAAACTTTTTCGATGCCATGTTGATTGGTTAAGTCACATTCTCATCACAACTAGACTATGCGTTAATGTGGTCGTGTCTTATACTCAGAGGAGTCCACGTTCCAGTTGTTCTCGATCCTAGTTAAAGTTAGAGTAAACTAAAGGAGAGAGAGAGTTCATAGTGATAAATGTAAAGTATTATGGCCGCTTTTTAATGGTTGAAGGTGAATGTCACGCTCAGTAAGGGTGCGTCTTACCATTTGAGATTGTCCCATGAATTTAGAGTAGTAATTTGCTGTCCTGGAAGAATACATGCTGCCTTCAGCCTCAATTCTCCCCTTAAAGCTCAGAATTCGATTTTTAGGCTCGACAATGTGCCAATTCACAAGGGTACTTACAGATTAGTGTAGTGCAAAAATACGACAAGATCCCCCTTTTCAATGGGTTGAGATCCCGCGAGTTGTACCTTCTTCGCCACAGATCTCAAACTTAAGACACTGAAGATGCCTGATCATTAGCAAATCTGCACTTATCAGCACACCCGTCAACTTCACTCCCCATTTTAGCCTACAAAATCTATTTCTTGCAAATGGCCGTCGTGCAAAAATTCACACCTTGCACACGCGATGGATGTTTCCTTTAGCTTCTTTTCCCAGTTGTTGGGATTTATGAACCTAACCCTTAGAGTATTTCCTTCCATAAATCTTTTTCTCACCCACCACGAAGCTCTGAACCCACCATTAGGACAGACATCCCTATCTCTTATCTTACATTCTTCAGAACCCTCTGCACCATTTGCTCCATCCACGAAATCCATGCCTTAGCCCCTGTGTACGTAGTTCCAACTCACCCATATAACTCTTTTTAACCCATACCTTAACCACCGTTCTCTTTGACACGAGAAGAAGCGCTTTTATACATCTCCAGCTGCCCGTCAATGTAATCTAGTTGATTTCTCATTTCTGTCAACTCCCGCTCTGAGTTCTCTTCGAGCTGGGCACCGCGAATCAAGGCGGCCAGCAATTAGTGATGACATTCTTCCGCTTCTTTCAGATTCATCTCTACCGAAGAAAATAGGTTTTTCGCAATGTTGCTCTCATGACTTGATGACACACCTAACAACCCTCCACCATTCCGCATCCTCCCAAGCACCTGTTACCTAACTTCTCTTTTCTCTCCACCTACGACTGAGTTTCCTCCACTCTGTTGTACAATTGGTCGTAGTTGTTAAATTGTAACAAGGCGTCAGTTTAAGCACCTCGGTTGGCGTTTTGTAAGAAGAACAAACAATCGTAGTTCTTCAGTTCCAGTTTGATCCTTGCCGAAAATCAGTACACAATTTGAGTTTGGTACATTTGAAAGACTTGTTTTTTAATGAAACTGAGCCAAACACTTTTCAATAACAAAGTAGACAAATTAAAATAGACAAAATATCAGATTAAAGAAGAAATGGAAAGGTCATGAAAGGTAAATAGTGTTGGAGGCGAATGAATGATAGGCATGTTTAGATAAACAAACAGTGGGAAAAACATAAAATATTGAAAATTACCTGTTGGTCGACAATGTGAGCGAGCAAACAGAAAACAATCCAAGTAAAGGAAAAAACACTGATAACTTATTAAAACTTCTTCAGTTAACAAATTAACATGCAACTAACAGCCAAATAACACTAATTAAATAAAATTGCAAATGTCCACGTCATGAAATTCGGGTTGCACTGAGTGCTCAAAGGTTAGAGAAAGACGAATAGAGAGAGACTGAGAGAGAGAAGGGTGGAGAGAAGGAGGGATAGAGAGATAAAGCAGGAGGATTGGTGAGAAAAATAGAGATATAAATAGAGAAAGTGAGTATGTGTTCGCACGCCAGTCAGACTCTTTTCTGAGAGACACAGAGTCAAGTTACATTTGTCCACAGTGCCTCAATGGGTATTCTATTTTATGTCGGAATTTCCAACCATTGACACTTCTTGTTTGGCATTATAAACAGGTGGGAATCTCATAAATTTATGCAAAGTGGTTTTCTCTAATTTTTTAGTTGTTAAAGAGCTGATTGGCTACATACTGTTAGCTTAAACGGTGTTATTAGATTCATTTTAATAATAACCTATGTTAAGCTAATTAATATCTGAATTGGCAGTAAACGGTACTAATTTGTAAATAATAACTCGATTTTACACTAATTTAGAACAATGAAATTTTACAATTTCGAATGATTGCAGTCCTTATTTTTTATTGTTCCCTTGTTACGATTTCACCATCGGCCTTCATGGCAAAATAGACACACCACCTCTTGCTTAAAGTATTTAATGTGAGATATTTTATGAATATTTGTGTAAAATAAAACATATATAAGCAAGAAGTTACTAATGCGTCCAATTTAACAAGGTATACATGCTTTCCATATACATACATGTAATCTGTTTTATGGAAACGACCTTTTCAATTATTTTCCTTTTCCTAATATTATTGGTATAAGAATTTTACAAACGATATTTATTTGTCGCTATTTTATTACTTCTCATTATTCTTATTTATCCTTCCCAGTTGTTTCTTCCATGCACATGATTTCGGGGACTCCTAAATATTCGTTCGTTAAGTCTACCTGTATCAATAATATAAGCAGATTCTCCGAGTATTAACATATATTATCCACTTCATTTTTCTATTCTTTCGCCTAAAATTATAATTGCCTAAGCTTATTTCCCTCACTCACGCCAGATGGATGAGAAAAGCTGTTAGAATTCTTGTTCTTTATACAGGAATAGAAAAATCCTTGTCCATAATTTGTGGTAATTGTGACTTTCAGCCAAGAGGCCAATGTTTATTAGGGAGATGAAATACTTCTATAATCCTCCTGAGGTTTACTTAATGATGATCGAGGACTTCAAAAAAAAAGAGCAAAAATTCAGGAGTTAGTTTTCCCTGGTACCTGAGACATTTCTTATTTCTTTGTTAGCTGGGCCTGATCGAGATTACAGAGATAATGTTATGAAATTTATCTTTAATATTAGAAAAGATTATCACGTTCTCCTCCCCTTCAGAGACGTGCTCGAGGAATCGAAATAAACAGGACATCAAAGACCAATTTGGAAGCAGAATTATGTGAGGAATTAGAAGTTAAAGTCAGTAACATTCAAATTTATGAGGCTCCAGTGTTGAAGTTTTAAGGTGAAAAAGAGCTAAAAAAAAATGATAAAAATTCTTTCTAACTAACAAAGTTTATGATCCATAGCCAAAGTGTGGAATAGCTGTCAAAATGACTTCAGAGACATCCCTAAATTCCCAACAGCTTGGAAGAAAATTCATTAAAGCATGAATGTAAAAAAAAATTGTCTCTAGAATTATAAATATTTACATCTTTAATTATAAACAGAAATTATATATAATAGTTATAAAAATTATTTCCATCAGTTCGTCGGATATTAATATTTATATGAAATAATATGTAATAGGATGGAGATTAAAGATTGAGTTGAACAAATTTAAGATGGAAAATACATAATACTAAATTAAATTTGTATTATTCTAAATCAAAGTTATCTTTTCCATTTACAGGTTGTTTTAGTTTGTGGGAGCAATTTGTCTTCCTAATGTTTTGGTTCATTTTCTTTTACGAAATTCGTTATTCTTGATGGAATTATAGTTCTTGGCCAGAGGTTCGCCTCCTCGAGAGTGGTGTGATAACCGAGGGTGATTCGTCACCGAACTTTGGTAGCACTCTTCGGGCAGCCAAATCGGTGTCTTAATTTGTCTGAATGGCTGCCTGACTGCTTCCTTTGTAAATGCCTCGTATTCACCATGCTATGACTCCAAAAGTAGAAAGGTCTCTTCTTGCTTGGTAGGTTTGGTAAATGGTGATCGGAGATTTCCGCAAAAGTAAAAAAATCTTGGAGCTGGATTCAATATTCTTTATTTGGCGGGAACTTGGGGGGAGGGGTGTCCTTAGATGTCATTTCCTGATAAAGAAATTCATCTGTAGATGCAGTTCATCTCCTTTTTTACATTAATGGCCCGCATACATGAATGCGGCATTTAAGAATCAATTATAATAAATTTCTATATCTAATCAGTTATCCTAAAATTAAATTTGTTCTCTCAACGTACACTTACATATTTGATCAATTCTTACACAATTATCAACTCTTACAATTGCTCTATAATAACAAACAAAGAATTAATACATTTCTTCTTTATATCAAGACGAAAGAATGACTTGTTTGAGGCCTTGTATTGTTGCCAAATGACACCGTTTCTACTATTTTAGTGCCCCAAAATATATTTCTTTTTTTCTTCAATTAACTCAATTCATAATAGATATATTAAAAAGATAAAATTGTATTTATTTCATGAAGACTTTTACTCTATTTTTATATTTATTAACTCAAAATTATTATATTCCACTCTTACGTTTCTTTTTAGGAATTCGTTTAAAGTTTCTTCATATACCGGTAATGGAAATAAAAATTATTTAGTTAGGGGTTAAAATAAGCAGGTAATTGAGAGAATGACAATAATTTAGAGAATTATAAATAAGCTGTTTAATTTTAATTATAATAAAAAAGAAGTATTTACGATTCGAGAAATGAGCTTTTTCTATAGCACTTATTATTTTCGAATTCCCTATTAATGCAATGCTATTTTAGTTAAAGCTGTCCCATTATAAACGACTTTATGAAACTCAAAAGTGCACATTTTTGAAGTTTCTTCGGTTGTTTTATTCAATCATGCAATGTGAGCAATACGTATTAAGCATTTTGAAAATAACCCAGTTGAACTAGGTGGACCTGGTAATACCGTACAAGTAAGCGATCAGGCTTTTAGCACAAATCCAAACATCACAGAGGAAGATCTCCCCATTTCCAACTTTGGGTTTATAGAATTATAGATACATCTACGCCCTAACCATAGGATACTTGGAAAGTGCCCTATAACCAAAGGGTGGTATTTTTTTACCAATAATTAAAAAGGTTCTAAGCAAGGCTCAAATGTGCACTCAGACGAATGAAAGGCCCAAACAAAAATCAATAACCAACGATGCTTACATAAAATTGTAAACCATTCGTTAGATATTTTTTATATTAAAACATTGTGACCACACTCAGTATGAAGAATCCTTTTAGAACAAACTAAAATAAAAAAAGATCTATCTGGATGCAAAAAACGTTTCTTACACTGAAATTTCGAAACAGTATTCGGAAAATTTTAAATTGATTTATGTAATAAAGTATTACTAAATTATCTTCTTGTCTAAACTTTAATATGATGTTTTAATATAACATTAATAAATTATTTATTTTACCTTATAATTTTTAATAATCTTCTTTGGCCACAAACTGGAACCCCTGTTCTTCAAAACTCCAAAACTGGAACCTCTGTTGTTAAAAAGGGTCATATGAGAGCGTTATTCTACGAGAGATATCTTGCTTATATTCAACCAGCCAAAATCCGCACCAACGGCGTTTTTAGCTCGTCCTGCGGCGCTTGTTCGCTTCGTACACAAAATTAAGAAACTGTGCGAGAGAAATTTATCTTATTTTTTTTATATATCATATTCAAAGTTAGTGTAAACGAAAAAAAATCATTTAACAACACCATCAGACATTACCAATTTGTTTTAACTGCACAGATGGACACACACACTCATGTGCGTGCGCTAAGATCATTATAATAATATGTAAGGCTATAAAGATTAAATTATGAGGAAGAGAATATCGCTGGATTCAATTTTATGGTGTTATTATGTTTATATTAATTCCAAGGTATTTCTTTTTCCACCTATCTGTACGACAATGGTTAAGATGTGTTTGTAAGTACATGTTTTTATTGATAATGCTGTTGTAATCAAATCTTTTAACCTTGTCTATGCTAATTTTCTTTTACTTTTGCCACTTTAGGTTTTTCAACCATTCGTCCGTAATGCGAAACTCAATGATTAGAAGAACATAAAATGTCCGACAAGATTTCAATTTCTCAGCCCCCAAAATAGTCGCTGAAGCAAAGGTGATAAAAAGGCGGAACAAATTTCTTTAGTTTAGCTTAACAAACAATAAAAATGGAAATAAGAAAAACGAAAGAAAAGTCTTGGTGAAACTACTCAACAAAAAATAATAATATGTTAGAGGAAGAGGAAATAGTTGAGGAGGAAAAAGAGATAAGAACAATAAAATAAAAAGTAAGGACAAACTAGTGCCACTCTTGACCTGAGATATTCAGACAAATAAAGAACAATAATTTTGTTTCTTTTTGAAGCCAGAATTTTCGTTGTTGACTGTCATTCAAGGTTTCAGATTTACTTTATTTTAGAATGTTTTACACCCTCCTTCACCCTTTGCTGGGTCTATATAGGCGTATAAAAGATAAGTTGTGTGAGTTCTTTTTAGTTTACAATTCAAAATAGGTTCAAAATCGCGACTGAATGGGTTTGTCGAAATATTTGTTTCCATGGGACTGTATACGGTAGAAATTACACAGATATTTAGGCCCAACACAGAATTTTACCCTAATAATCAATTATATGTAGGAGAATGGACCGTCTTTTATTTTTAACATTATCTAGGCTTATTTAAACTCATGCTAGAGTTTGTAACCTAAAAGGGTTCCAGGAATCCATGTAAAATGAATCTTCATTCCTCCTTTGTATTTTTGAAGGTGATTTTTATTGAATCCATGGCTATTAATAGATGGCGTTTATTGCTTTGATTTTACTAATAACATTATTTATGGAGCCCATGATACAGAGGATAACCCAAGCGGATATGATCCAAAAGAACACCCTGTGACTCCTAAAGTCTAAATTCTTTTATAAAATCTTAAAAGTCGAAAGAAGAGAATTCCAAGTCTATGGCCTAGTATAGACGAGGCTTTCAAAATGTAAACACAATAAAACCGTTAAATCAAATTTATAGACTAGGATTGCCTAGGCCTTCAAGATGGCAAGATGGCCGCAGGTTGGTTTTGCAACTGTGCAATATTATAAACTTGCAAGTAATTTTCCCAAAGGAATTATTTCCCTAATAACTATTTTGAATGATATATAGATTTATGAAGAAAATAAAATATTAAGAATAAATGGCATTTTCTTAGGGGTTCCATTTTCCTGCATCAACATAAATATATAAGTGGTAGTCAGGTGAAAAGAATGTTTTAAATTGGTTGCCATGGAAATTCGTGTCTAGAGTATGTTACCTGAACTATTGGAGTACAGAATATGTTATAAATGTGCCTAAATTTTAATGAAATCACTCAACTTTACTTTTACATTTTGTTGTAGCGGGGTATTATAAGATAAATTAGACAAAACTACTTTTGTCTTCTCATCAACAAATGTATCTAAATCTCCCATCACATCGATAATAGGCCACATGTTATGTTGAGCCTCGCTTGTATTGATTTTATTATGAAGAGTTTTGATGGAATCCACAAATATCCATTAATTTTGGTCAACCTTCAAATGCGAGCGTCATTTTAAATTCTCATTTTAATTGATTAAGTTGAGTGGATAATGGAGCAGAAAATTAGGAGTGCAAGTCTATAGCGTGGTTAAGGATAGGCTAGGTTAGGTTAGGTTAGGGGGGGACAACGATTTTGCAAAAATGGACATATTATAAAACTTTCATTAGCATCTTCGCGTTTCCTGGCGCTGTAATAAGCATGAAGGCAATTTTAGTGTTGGATTGCGAAAATTGATTTGGTGAGAAGAATCAAAATAATCTTTTGAGACAATCGTTTATTTCCTTTCCTGTCGGTGCAAAAGGGTTGGAATCCTTTGTTTTTTGTATTAAAGAGCTTAAGAGGTCAACAGAAGTCCTAACTATTTGGAAATACATTCTGGCAGAGGTTTGCGCCAGTTTCTTGCTCCAAAATATAACTTAACCTAACCTAAACTAACTTAACCTAACATACAGCCTATACTCAAACTACGAGCCACAAACGCTATAGCCTAACCTCGCGATACCCTTGAACACCTCATTCGCCACCTGGCAGTAACGAAACAAGACTCCGGTACTCTCCTATTTTTGGACCAGTAAATTCACTCTAAATTATTGCCTTTGAGTGAATTGATTTAATTAGAAAATTAAGGTTTCAATTAAATAGTAAAAACATATTAAAGGGAGATAATTTTGTTATATTAGACGGGTAAATAGAACCACTTTTAAATATCAAACGTTCCTCTAAATCCACCGAACCAGAATACATTAAAACACGCAAGTACTGAATTCCCTCCCAAAGCACTTCAGTTTTTACGCTTATTGACAGCTTACCCATAAGGAATGAGGGTATCGACCAAATCGTGCCCCAACCATTTCAAATCTAAATTTTTACCCGTCCAATGCTATGTCACTCAAATAGTATAACATAAAGGATGTATACTATTAAATAGCTTCAGCCATGCATACCCCATTATAATATCATTATATAATGAATATAAGCCACGTTATCACTCCCCGAAGAGCAAATGAAATATAATGTGAAGTAGTTCCAAAGGTTGGATCGACAGCTAAAGGAATTAATTTCTCCATTTTCTGATCGGCTTCGCAGAAAATAAAGGAACAAATGATTTCGATATAAAAGGAAGCGAAAGCCTAAAATATGTATATCAGGTGTCTGAGGAAGTTCAGTCGTACCTCTCCGCTTCCTGAGTTGGTTTCCTATAAGGCATTCAATTAGCAATAGTTGTTAATCATTTTCTGCAACATCAAACATCAATAGAATTGGGTTACACAAAAAGGCATCATGCCAAAGCAAAGTCAAGTATCAAAACGTCCCCAATAAAGCCATGACCTTATATTAGGCTAAGGCAAATTTTCTGTCACTCACTTAAGCTGTTTTGTTTCCTATTTTTAACTCCACCCTTTACAACTTCCCAGGGCATCCACAACACATTAAGAATTATATCTTTCTTTCGTTTTAAGATCCTTCTCTACAATTAAGAGATGAAAGTGAATGACTTCTGCTATTCATTCTTCCTGGATATTAACTTAACGATCAAATTCTTATCAATAGCTTTTCATTCTTGACTTAAAAGTGTTCTGGAATTTACATAATTTGATTGATTCTATTTTTAATCCCTTCCTTTTGAGGATCGGCGAAAGGTTGTGCAACAGCTTAAGAGCTAGGAAGTTTTCGAGACACTTCTCTACTTGTGTTTTATGATACTTGGCTCTTGATCACCCTGGGGAACCCAGAGATCACCACCCTAATGCCCGGGAGTTGCCGATTCGGGTTACTTTGCTGTCGCTATTTGTCTATGCGGGTATTGCATGACTGATCGAGTTTAAGCTCGAATAATCTGCGGCATAACCCTTATCTGAAACAGAGCTAATCCGTTCGGCGCCAGGATTTCCTTTAAGAAAGCAGCTGTGCCCGGAGGCCTTCAAGCGAGTTAGCCGGCTGAGTATATATATTCCGAGTATTCCGTTACTTGAAACAGAGAGAGTACAGCTCACTTACCTTGAAAATTCATGCCTATTTCGCCGAGACCCTAAAGTTTGAAGAGCTCGTCGTCTAGATCACCACCGTGAACATTTGACCATCGTCTATAAGCATTTTCCTGAAGCGGTTTCTTCAAAGAGATCATTCGACATACTCCTCTCACCCCAGACACAAAAGTACGGTGCCCCGTCCGAGTGCACTGCCCCAAGCCTAAGTGTATCTCTCTATTTCGCCCACGAGTAATTCAACTTGCTCCAACCTCAGCTCACTTTTCCTTGATGTAGTCGACTCCCATTGCAAGAGCTCATCGCCGCGCTGCAAGATCTTCTCACCCCGTGCAATCCAAGTCTTGTTTACGTCACCCCCCGCCCTTCTCCAATAAGCTAGTCCGCAAGGTAAAGGTCCTTTCGCTCATTTTTTAAATCTCCCCTGTTGCCTGTTCCCCGCTGTTCATAATTTGTTAATTTCCCTATTGCATTAGTCCATGTCCGATCTGTGCATTTCCATTGCATGATATCTCAATCTTGCCCCATGTATATACGCGGGGCAGTCACTAAGTTTTGCGAATCGGTAATGCAAAACAGAGGAAAGAGGATGGCTGTTTGTGGGGGTGTTAGGACAAATAATGAAAAGTCAGGACTGGCAGCCGCACGCAACTGCCTCGTCAATTTAAGAAGCAGTAGCTGATCGCATATCGTCAGTCACAAATTTTACAACAATAGAGAAGTTGAGCAACGCGCAGTGATCAGATATTTGAACAAGGAAGGCAAGAATGCAAAAGAGATCCATGAACGCATGGTTGCAGTGTACACCAACACCACCCCTTGCTATGCAACCATTGCTCACTGGAATAGGGAGTTTCGCCATGGTCGTGAGTCCCTTGAAGATAAACCCCGTCAAAGAGATTAGTCAGATGTCACCAACGCAGACAATGTGGCCTGTGTGGAGAGGATGATCTTCGAAAATCGACGGGTGAAGGTCGAAGAAATCGAGCGAGAACTTGGAATATCACATGGAAGTGTTATCGACATCATCCACGACTATTTGGCCATGAAACTATTTGGGTCCCTACTAACCTCACGCCCCATGATCGACTTCAACATCGTCAAAGTTCGGAGGAGTTGCTGCTCCTGTACAACCAAGACCCGGCGGGATTCGAGTCACGCATAGTGACAGGTGATGAAACCTGGGTCCAGGACTGGGATCTCAAGACCAAGCTCGAAAGCATGGCCTGAAAGCACAGGGGATCTCCGACCCCCATCAAGTTCCGGACCCATCCCTTAGCTGGGATGATGATGGCCACCATCTTCCTTGGATTTTGAAGGAGTTTTTATGGTAAACAATGCGCTTTGTGGAAGTACCATTACAGGCCAATATTACGCCGAGGAACTGGCTGGGTTGAAGAAGTGCATCTGTCAGAAGCCTCTTAGCTTTCGGCCGCCTAATTATGCGTGTACGGACCCACGGACTAGGTTGTACACCTATTATTCGCCCGATAACTTTGTAATTTAACAAATGTAATGGCATGTTTTATGATAACAGAATTGTTCCTTATGTTCCTTATGTTCCAGGTTATTCTCGTATTTATAGCTATTGCGTATTCATATTGTTCCAAATAAGTAATAAGACTAAAATTAAAGAATTTCCAGAAGCAGAAAGAGCATAAATCCACCTTCTCCATAGCCAAAGGGTTATCACATGTAGAATTTGCTCTTAAAATAAAATGCTCAAGATCGGCGAAGCAAACCAAAGTATCAAGAGACCAATAGCTTTGTATCGAGAAAGAGAAGTGAAGAAAACGTCTGACAAGAACTAGAAAAAAAACATCTATGATTCGAGCTTCACTAGAGAATCGCAGAGAAACATCTTCTGAACTTGCCAAGAAGTTCTCTGAAATTCCAAGTTTGAAAGTATCACGCAGAACAGATAGAAAGAGACTTAAGGATCAATGGCTCAAAGGATGTAAGGCATAAAGAAGCCATGGATAAATTAGGTCAAAAGAAGCAAACGTCTTCTGTGGGCCGAAGATCACAAATTATTGGCCACATGAACAATGGTCTAAAATTATCTGGTCATATGAAATTATTTATCAGGTCTGTAAACAAAACTATTTCTTATTACATGAAATTTATATAATTACATTTACATATATCTACTAAGAAAGTACTTTATAAATTTTACTTTTTTGTAGGGTTTTTTCCATATTTTAAGCCCTTTGAGGGCTACCACTGTGACACGAAGAGTTGTATAGGCATTTCACCCTGCTTAACTGGACTGTGATTCTTAAAGGTGGTCCTTTCGTGGTTTTGGATTGCAGGTCTTCATCAGAGTGAACACTTATGAGGAGTACTAGGAATAGAAATAAGTAGTACCACAAGTACAAATAAAACAGAACTGTATATAAAATTTTAATCTGGTCAAATCGATGTGACGAAGACTTATAGATGTAAGTAAAAAAAAGGTGGTATGAATAAGTAATAAAGATGAATAAATATACAATATATCTCTATACTGACTTCATTTATCAAATTTCTAATTACATTAGATCAATGATTCCACAGGATGCTTTATACTTTTGCCCAAGATTGTATACATTTATTTATTTGAACAACATTTTGTTTTCTTTCTTTGCAATTTCTTGCTTTGTATAATCCAACGGGATATTTGTGTTGGTAGAAGCGTCTTTCAAAATGCTTCCTTTCATCATCGTATTTCTGTGGCCTATCTTTGTCTTTCAGGGGATATACACACTCCGGTTCTCCCTGTAACATTCCACTCTATTTGATTAATTCTTCATAGCTATAGAATTGGTAACTGAACCGTGTTTTCGTTTTCCCGACACCTAGGAATGGCAAACTGGACACATAATTATGCCGCCACAGAGGAGCTGGGTTTACGTTTAGTGCGTGCGCGCGCACACCCGCGTGTACATATGTGTCAGAGAGGGGTAAATCATTATAAAGGTCACCTTGTTCATTATTTTTCTGAAACCCTTTAAATATTTCAAAGAAACAGCTTTCAGGGAGGAGCGGAAAAGGAAGCGACATCCGCTCAGTTGACATCAATATTGTTGTGAAATGAACATCCACACACCGACGTCTTCACTGCTTGAGGGAGTTGCATATTATTCTGTGAAAGCGAGACTTAGATATTTGTATTTTTCTCGTCAGCTTTACTCCAATCCATAGTAATTCTTGCTTTTATTAGACATTTATGCCTTAATTCGTGTTTCAATTTCACTTGGTTAATATATCCTCTCTAATTTCCTTGCTAATGAACGTAAAGTGAAAGAAATACAATTTTGGTACCGCGGAAAAGTAATTTCCGTTAACTTATTTTATGATTTGGCGTCGATTTTCGGAATAATAATTGTATGTTTTTTAGCAGTTTCATAATAATATAAACGCAAGCCTACATCCACACATGCTCAGACTCAGGCATCCAAACACGCTCATATTTAAACAGTCACAAAGGCTACTATCTTATTTATAGAAATGAGAATTATAGTGGTATTCGTACGAGCATTTTAGGCAACATGACCCCAATATGCGTATTTTATTCTCCAAATAACAAAAAACAGAGCGGTGCTGCTTTCCATTCATCTCGTGCACCTATGTCAAGTAATTCACTCATCGCTCCGTACTCATGCAATGTAAATGGCCTCAACATCTTTCAATATCGTCACATTATAATTGTCACTACTTGTCACTTACCCAATCACAAAATTTTACTATTGTTGGGTGTATGTCTGTTAATTCCCTACTTGTGCTCAACCTCATTTGCAACTCCACTGTTTCTTCTCCACTTTACCTCGCACCACCAGATGACAGAAAAGGCACCGTTTAACTCTTCCTACTTTATATGCAACTCTGAAGAACTAAGTAAAACTACCACCTCTTATATTGTGACCTACACTTTTCTCTTAGGTGTAGGTTAGGATGATTATACGCCTTTCTTCACATGCCTATTACATGGTCTGAATTCGAATAATCTCCTTTCTGAAATTCGATTATCACCTGGAAGATATCTCCGTTTAATTAATTACCTCTTCACTTTGTCTTATGTCTTTCCAGCCGACTTTTCACAACCTTTCCAAATTCCTTCCTTAGTTTTAAAACCCATCTGCCTTTAACTTTCCTACTTGCTCTCTTTTCTTTCATTTATCACCAACACCATCTCCAACAGACAATCCTTCCTTCCACAAACGTTAAAGAATGCTAAATAATTAAAGTGAAGACGTCTTATAGCGTCGCTTTGAAATCAGCCACAACATCCATTCCAGGGATTGAGATCAAAGCAAAGATTTCCGCCAAATCTTTCTTCACAGCTGCCACCAGTCAGAAACTCCTCGACCAGACAATGAGGTATGTGGTTGATATGGTTGAATTATTTCTTTCCATGATAAGATGTTATAATTAATTATCGCTTCTCATTGGTGGTAGACATAAACAGATTCAACGGTGAAGAAATCTTTTGCTTGATGAGAATAAGAAAAACTAAGGACTAAAGTATCGCAAAACCCGACAACATAGAAATCTACACTAATTTCCGATCCAGATTAGAATAAGTACAATTTAAGGCACCTGAATTAATTGTCGTTAGATCTAATGTTAGGTCGAAACATACTTATACACACTTATCTACATATATGCCAAGAGTACCTTATTATTTCCTTTTTTATCCATTTCTTTTCTTTTATAATATTCTACTAAATTTACTATTGTAATACCTCCAAAGCACATTTAAAGAAGAACAAAGAAAACGTCTTACAGCGTATGGCAGATACGTATCATTGCTACTTAAATGATACTCTAAATTACTCTTTGGGACATTCAGGACCCAGGAAGAAGGGTACATTTCGACTCTCCAAATAACTCTCCCATTAAACTCCCTCACCCCAATTCCTGACGGTCAAAAGACCAAAGTCTATCAGATTAGAAAAAATTCCGGCCACACGGGAACAGGCGCGAAGATTGATAAATAAAGGATAATCATGAAATATTACCACCATTTTGTAGATATTTTCGGCGGATGAAAATTCTTCTAACAACCACCACTACACAATTTCAGTTCGTTCATAATCTTGAATTTCTGGAAATTAAATGTGCTTAATTTCTATTTCATAGATGATCTGTTTTTTAATAAAAAATCGATGATAAATATGAAAAAGTAATGTAACTGTGGCAAGCCTTTTCTTAATAAACAGGAATAAAGAAAAAAAGGACGTTTTGCTAAGAAGAGAAGTCAGGAAAAGGGGTAATTATCAAACTTCAGGAAATGAAGCTAATATAAGTGTATATACATATACATTCAGGCTAGAACTGCACACCAGTACGGAAGGATTCACAATGTTTAGAGATATACGGGCCACTCTTAAAGTACTGTATGTTTATAACAAGAAAAAGAGATAATAAGAGATGCTAACTAAAAAAAGTGGAAAGTATATTAAAAAAGAAATATATGAAATAATATATGAAAGATGTACAAATATTTCAAAGGAAGAAATGTTGGAGTAGATAAATACAAGAAGAGAAAAAAGAGATTGAACTAAGAAACTACACAATTTTCTCATGTTGTGGAAGGAAGTAATAAAAAAAAAGATAAAAAGAGAGAAAAAGAAGCAATTGAGTGAAGTAAAATAGGCGGTGAATAAATAGTATGTGTTTGCGCTCATAAAATTAGAGTAGGAAAAGAGAATAGTGAGAACGAGCAGTTAATTCTAAGGTTTCGGAAGTTTAGCTAATACGACAAAATTGTAGGCGGCGGTGGTGACTAGTTACTTGGCTACCAGACACATCCTGAGCTAAGAGTCGATCGAAAGTCTCTGTTAATTTGTTGACAGGTTGAACTTTTCTCAGCGCCTGCATGATGTTTGCCGCCAGGCAATTGTACCTCCGGCGTTTCGGAGCTGCTGAATGAGATTGTGGGCTTCTGCCCCACCAGGGTGATTCCGCCTGTGAGCTTCAGTATCGTTGCCGATCAGAGCTTGTTTTTCCTTAGGACCATGACTTGAGAGCCTATTAGCTCCTTTGCTCTGCTAGGGCAACTTTAATAACGAATAAAATGCTTTGATGATATCTGTTGGTAAATGTGAAATGGCCAGCCGAAATCTGTCCATTTATTCAAAGACATTTTTTATCTCAAATTCTGGCTTGCAGAGCCTGAGCTTTTGCTTCGACCTACCTAGCAAATATTGATGCACTTGAATAGCCGAACAAATTCCGTTGTCCCTCTCATAAGATTTCTAGTTGTTTGTTTTTTTTTTTTTGTTGAACCATGACGAAGGCGTAAAGAGATCTGTTAAAAATGAGGTTAATTGAAGTAGGTTTGAAGAGAGTAAATTATTCACGAAGAGTTGCCAATGAAGTTGTTGGGTATACAAACACATTCAAATTATGTGATATTTTACTTTCAATGTCAGGTTGGAGTGCTTCATGATTGCTCAGGCCAAATGGCTGCAGCTCGCATAAATGGAGGTTTGCCGTGTGAGGCTGACACTTGGCGTGAACAGAGCGAGTCCTAAGCGACTGGCGGGGCAATGAACAACACAATATGATTTGCATATTTTCTCAGTTCCACTTAATAGGCTCGCGGGAGCAGGGTTGCCAGTTGCCGCCATCATAGGGTTGAAAAACCGTCGATAGCTGCACTAAATAGAGATACGCACTTAGGATTTCGAAATTCAGGAGCTGATTACCAAATGAACTGCCAAATCCTAGAACCCGAATGCCGGATACATTGGCCGTAACGTCACTTTAAGGTCGAAACCTACAATTTTAACTATTTAAAAATCGTGTCTGTTTTACCTCATCTGTAGTTTGCTATAGAATTTGGAGTTCATTACCCTTATAATACTTAACAGTATAGAGGAGTCTTTGTGTGACGTTGGGCCTCACCATGATGAAAGCTACACATAACTGGGTAACTTTGATCACGTTAGCGTTCATACCTACCAAGCGCTGTGCAATAGGCTTGGGAGTAGCTTGCATGCCAGGATGGGAAAGACCTTGAATTTGGGCAAATATATGCCGACAATCACAAGAGGTATAAAGGACAATGAGAGCCAAGTGAGCAAAAGTGAGGCAGGATGCACCCGGAAGGGCTGTCTAGTACGTCGATCTAAGGAACGATGAGCTGAGAAGAGTGGCCCAGTGTTTGCGTTTCATCATTCTGTGCCTGAGCTGAAGCTGGTTGAGCATGATCAATGGGCACATGAGAGATTTCCACTCCAGATACTAAGTAAATGCGAGAACGCGCACCGGTCCAACTTTAGAGAGCCAATAACTGTTCACATGTCGCTTGTAAGCTACAAAATGAAGAAGAGATGACGAGTATCGAACGCAGATTGCGCGAAAGCAATGCTTTGAGCGGATAAGGCACCAACCAATGGCATGTTTTCAGTGAGGATGGTCAATTCACGTCCTTCCAAATATTGTCGGAAGTGGCAGAGGGCGAGATATATTCCAAGCAGCTGCCGAGAAAAGGTGTTCAATCTCTTTTGAGAAGGAGTTAAGGATTTTGAAAAGAAAGATGGAGGTTGCCATGAGTAACCATGCTTTTGTCCTAACTTTACACTTATATTTGTGGATGAAGCATTCAAGGCAACGCTCATAGAGGCCCCTGGGCGAGGATGGGCCAGTGAAACGTTGAAGACCATAGCCTCTTTGGTCCTAGAAAATGATTCGTACCCCTCAGAAAACCATTAAAGAGGAGAGTTCTCCTTGGTGATTAAAAGGATAGTAGAGAGTGGTTACATGATCCTAGAAACGTCTGGGATAGACCTATAAGAAAATTTAACCATACCATAGAATCGATGAAGTTGCATGAGCGAAGATGGCGGTGGGAAATACTGATTAAAAGCACTTTTGTACTCGAGAGGACGAATTCCCTTAGTAAAAACATGGTGTCCGAGTAAGTAAAGTTGTGCGACACCAAAGAGACACTTAAAAGTGTTGAGGACGATACTATACTCTTCAAGCCGACTAAAAATCGTCTTGAGATAGATCCTCTTTAAGGGCAAGGATGTTATCAGGAGGTCGTCTATGTGAAAAAATACGAATGGAAGACCTCTCTGAACTTGATCCATGAAAATATAGAAGGACTGACCATTGTTGCGAAGAACATAAGGCATTCGGTGTATGACAAATGAACCAAATGGCATGGTGTAAGCTGTGTTTCGGATGTCATCTGGGTAAAATAGCTATCTAGTTAAAAGCACGCACCAGATCTAGTCTAGAAAATATTAAACAACCGAAGAGAGCAAAGCTGAAGTCAGACTGATAGGGCAGAGTATATCTCTGAAATAGAAACGGCATTTAGCCGCCTCAAAGCACTCAAAGGGTTGTATTCATCCGGAGAGTGAAATTTGGTACGATGTCAAGCAGAGAAGTCCAAGGTGAACTTTTGTTTAATCAACGCGAGTTTGTGTGGGGCTAGACTACGGCTGTGGTAGAATCCAGGCTCTCCCGTTTTCTCTATTCGGTGAAACACACTGTGCTCAATAGACCTGACGTTTGGAGTTTATTTAGAAATACTGAAAATGGGGATGGTTGAAGAAAACCGGGCTGAGAGGTGAGAAGTGGGAGAAGAAAAAATAAAGCAAACCTGTGAGCGTAGCAGTGTGATCGATAGGATTGCAGTTGCAAGAATCAATTGAAAGATCGTGGTGAGAAAGAAAGTCGAGGCCCAAAATGGGAACGTAAACCTCGGCAATTCCAAATGTCCATCGAAAAAACCGACCGAGGAACAATTTAAGGATTCCCTTGCCATTAGATTTAAACTGCTTTCTCCATTTTCTCGTCGTATCAAGAATCTAATCTAATTCATTTGAAATTATGGAGAGATAACTTACTTATTACGGAATTCTCTTCCTGCTAAATTTGCTACTGCAAATTCCCTCTTTTTTTAGACAAAATTACATTTAAATTTTATTGTTTTCATTCGATTAAAAAAGCAATTTTCTTCAAATTTTAATTACTTTTTAGGAAACTTTTGCCTAGGGAAGTCATTCGAGATAATTAAAATGTTTATTAGATAATAATTAGTTTCTCTATGAGCCAGACAAATAGTTAATAACTATTAGTTCTGGAAGAGTTGATTAAACTCCAAATTTAATAATTAGTGTCAGAACCTGACTGATTGGAAGGAGTATTTGCTAATAAAAAATAGGTTTTTAAATTCCTCAAAATTCTTCAACTTTCGAAGTAACATCCATGGTTGATTGAGGTTGAATTTATATGAAAGTAAGTACCAATTGAGGCATCATCCTTTGTCGATGCCCCTACCTAACCTATAGATACCATACCCGTGGGTTAGTAATATTAATCCTATTCATTGAATGAATTAGAGACTGACCCTGTGTATGAATGTCTTCGTTACTCCAAAGTTTGTGATTATATTGCGTTTGTTGCTCAAATTCCAAAGTTAGGGAGGCGATTTTGCTGTGATTTTCCCCGATTGGAAATTAATGAGGAAATAGAGACATTTCGAGAGCGAGTGGTAATGTCTCTCGTATGAAAGAAAAAGTAAAGATACTAAAACTAACGAGATGCCAGTAAATTGAACACAAATTAACCCAACCTGACCTAACTGACCCTGAACTAATCTAATCTAATTTTATCTTAACCCTCTCAGTCGTCCTAACATTAGCAACCTAGCCCTACCCCCCTATCACATGACATAGCTCAAACTAGCCAGACGTAGCCTCTTGACCTAACCAACCTGACACAACCAAACATAATATACCATAATCTAGCCTAACTTGTCTTGGTAGGGATGACCCAGACACCGCATACCTTCGCATAAGACGCTGCATAGATTTTATGATTTTCCCTTGAATTTAATCCCAGGAGTTTGACCCCCACCCCATTCCCTACTGGCCCTACATGTCCTCAGCATTTATGAAGGCCAAAATATGGCTCAACTGTACCTTTTCGTGTATCCGCTCTTTGACTCTCTTTCTCATTTGTTCTTTCTTTGGCCTCACCAATTCCTCTCTTTGGTTGCGGATCCTCGTCTTTCGGTTTCTCTCTTTGTCACACTCTCTTTTGCTGTTCAACACCAATCTTCTCCTTCCGAATGGAGCACAATAACCGAGAAACGTGCATGGATCACTCACATTCTCGCATATACATACTTCCACACGCAGCCACATATTCACAATCAGCTCCCTCAACTTTCCGCAAGCCCTGGTTGAGTCTGGGAAGATTCGTTAAATACTTTCTCAGACTTTGCCACAACAGCGGGTGAGTCTAAGGGCAGCTACAAGGTATAAATTATCACCTAACGGTTAGGTCCTTTTAGCAACAGACCTTTTCTTACAAACATCCAACATCCATTTTATAAAAGATCCATTATGGATTTTTAAGTTTTATTATTTTTATAAAGGTTTTGACGTCTTTTAATTAACGGTAAAACGTAAAATGAGAAGTAATATAACGCAAATTGATTATACAGATTCTGAACTCCTTCATTTTTATAAGGTTTTCACTAGGCGGAAAGAGGAGGGAAAATAAATTAAGAAGCGAAGAAGATTCTTCCCCCAACGCCCTTCGTTTAAATTGTTGAAATAAAGAAAAAGCACTAGGAATCATTTTATCCCTTTTTTCATTGCTTCAAAATCGAGTAACCGGTCAGATTGGTCCTTTCCTGGTATTGCCAAGGCATTTGAACCATCCTATAGAATCTATTTTCCTCCATGTATCCTTGAGTCCAATTTATCTTTTTAACGTACATTTATACACTCAGACGCAAAATTCCCTTCTCCATTGTCCAATACAAATATGATCGAAATTTGGTTCTATTTATTAAAACGAGACGTTTCTCCTTCACTGACTCATTCGGGCCTATTTTTCTTGGGGAGGCGAGTAAAGGTGGGAGGCAGTGGAGAAAAAACTCAGGTCAAAAAATATCGAAAGAAGACAATAGGCCACACCCTTATTTCAGTTCGCGGATAATCGTATAAATTTAAACATATTATTCTAATTTAAAAGTTTGGGAGAGGGGGCAGGGTGTGGTCGCAAGTTTTGCTAGAGTCTTAGGGGGAGCTTGGGGGCATTCATTAATTGGCTTCCTCGAGTCCTCAATTCAAAATTATATATTTTTTTATCTGATTTTTAGCATCGAAATGGATAAAAGGTGGATTGATCCTAAATGACAGGTTTCTAGGAGAGTGAACATCCTCTATGAGAAAGTCTCTTTTATAATAGACAAACGCGGTCTAGTACTTGTATACAAATGAGGTAAGTCGGTGAGGTTCGAAACCGTGAGTGAGAGCTCTGGTTTCAGGCTTTTTGAGTTCAAAGGACTGTGTTCTGTGAGTCATTTCAACAGCTATCTATTTCGCCATTTTTGTTCTTGTTCTTTATTCACCCTCTTCGTCTCCTCTATATTTACTCTACTACATCTTCCGTCTAATTAGCTGCCTCTCTTAAATGACACAAGTTTAATTTCCTATTACTGATTTAACAGATGTGCAAAGCTTTCCTTTATTTTGCGCCAAAAAATGGTGGATCTGAGAAATTTTAAAATTTAAATTTTCATTCAAGATTTGACGATGGTACAGAATCGGAAATAAAGTTTTATCCCATTAGATTTATTTTAAAACTAAATAATCTAATCAACTTTCAGTGGTAGAAAGATGTTCAAAGTAACCTTTGTCATTTTGTCCATCCAGACGAAGCCAAAAAACATAAAACTCGAATTTACTTTGCTTTCCATTCTAACTCATGAGTGATCGAGTTCATTGTCGCGAATAGAGGTGAATACCACCATGAGGCCGAGCACAAAGTAGAGAAACGCAGAGCAAACTTGTAGGTACCGTGAGAGAATAGAGCTGCTTCCGCCGATAAGACAGGGGCAAGAATTCCAAGCACGTGGGTGCAAGAAGACGCTGACTGACTCTCAGAGCCATATCAAGAAACCCCGCTGGAGTTAATCCCTATCCACTAGTGGAATGTTTGGATAAGGAGAGCTCCCTACTTGACCTGAGGCATTTTCGCTTTCAGTTGGCTTATATATAATGCTATAAACAGCCGAGAAAATCCAGCTTAAGCCCACCTTCCTAAACGAGACACGTCGCTTTGTCGATTTAGCTCTTTTTCCCTTTCTCTAGCTTGAAGGCAAGAATTCTCATCGAAAAAACTTACCCCCAGTCAATTGGCTATCCTTGGATTCAGTGTTAACCTCGATTGGCGCAAGTACTCACTCGAATTCACTCCTCTATGATAAACTAAATCGATTTCGATTTACTCGTTCAATCATCTATCCCTCCCGTCGTCTTATAAAGCCTCAATCCCTAAACTAGGCTCCAGCAACACAATTGTGATTTTTTCACCAGTCAAACCATAAAGTGTTGTTCGTATATTGGCTCAACAGTAGCCACTTGTGGGTTCAACTTTGAGCCTACCTATTTGCTCCCGGTAATTCCGTTTGCAATCTTTTCCATTTGTATATATCGTATACCTATTGTAATTATAAAATATTATTTTGGTAACCTCCTTTATATAGCTCTAGAATCCCGCCGCCTTCTTTGTTATACTGACGGCCAATTGCACTCCACTCTGTAGATAAATTCTTCCACGCACTCGATTGGCAATCCCGCTCCCCCCTAGTTAGCTGCTCCTCGTCTGCCGCTGCTGGGAGACGAGCGAAGGGCACTCAATTGACCTTGACCCCCCCAATGCGTCTAAATATAATATATATATATATATATATATATATATATATATATATATATATATATATAAAACTATATATATATATATATATATAAATATATATATTTATATATATATATATATATATATATATATATATATATATATATATATATATATATATATATGTATATATATATATAAAAAGAGAAAAAGAAGTGGGTGAGATATACAAGGAGAGTGAGAGTGAAATAGTTGTAATGAGCCATTTAACCCGGAGTCAGGGAAAAATTGTGTCAGACTCGCTACTGTTAACTTGCCTTATAAATACTGCTCATATTTGTGTTATATTGATGCCTAATTAACTACGAATTTGATCCCCACTAATTGCCTAATTCATCGTGATATAAGAATGAAATTTAGAGGCTCATTAAGTACACTTAATGAGGGGGATTGGGTGACGATGCAAAGAGAAATAGAGAAAACCATATACGCAAAAGCACTTGCATGTCATTAGGTCGTATTTAATCTTAAATTGAGTTTATATGACGGAGGAAATTGATATATAATTTATTCTACCTCAAAGTTACCTCATCCTAAAAACAAAAAAGTTTAGGCGGTTTAAGGAATGCAAGTGATATACCTGCAATGGAGTGGCAATTAAGCAATTTTTGACCAGTTAATAAAATGTGTGTTGATTTAACTTTTGACTTTTAGAATGGTCATCAGACAGAACAAATTGTAACTTTGCAAAGGAAAAACCAATTATGTGTTAGTGAGAAAGACTGTGAAAGCGAGAAAGAAGGTGAGAAAAAGTAATAGAGTTATGAAAGAGTGATAGCAAGAAGGATATAGAGTAAGATTTTTAGAGATATGTATAGAGAAAGATAGAAAGAGATATAGTGAGATTTAGATAGAGAGTAAAGAGAGATAAATAAATATATCTATAAAGAGATAAGATATGGTAAGGGATTTCGAGACATAGAGAGAAAGCGAGAGAGATAGATAGAGAAATATCTAAAGTTAAAGAAAGAAGTGAGAGTATTGGGAAGAGAGATATGAAGAGGATTAGAATGGGAATGAGAGAGAAAAAGAGTCAGAGATAGACAGATATAAAGTGAGATAGATATAGAATGTCGTGGTATGACATAACATTATATCAATACAATATTATATCTATGAGGGAGGAACCAATAACTTGAAAGTGACCAAACAAAAGGAACGGAAAACCACGAGTTTAGGCGGGCTGAGTAGCGTGAGGAAGTGCAACGAGGCCAGGTAAATTATGGACAATAGCAAAGCTCAAGGTTATTCAAAAAGACATCTACAAAAATATAATTTGATTTACACAAAAATAATGAGAGAAGTGATGGGTAAAATTACCTCAGAGAATTAACGGGCAAAATCACATCAGTAAATGAAAGGGAAGATGGTATTTATAAATCAGGGTATGAAGTTAGAACTTAAGGTATTCCCGGAGGAGACGATTCAAAGGGGAGGGGGATTAACTCAATTTGGTTACTAAAAGGAGGGAGAGGGGTTGGCTGACGGATGTCTTTTGCACTTGAAGTGAGGACACTCGGACTTCAGAGCGGGAGGTTGGAGTGATGACGATTCTCCAAAAGCAAGGGGGGATGGGGCGGTAAGCTCCGGTCCAGGGAAGAGTATTTCAGGTACCCGAAATGAGGAGGGCTTCGACAGGAGTTAATGAATGAAGTCGGGAAAATCACTCGGGGCGATCGTTCAGTAGAATTACCTCCTGGCTGGGGCTAATTCCAAATACACAAAATAGTTGATCTGTCACTTTGCCTTGTTGCTAGCACTTGAATTGCAACCATAGGAAAATGTTTTGCATTCTGGGCGAGACATCTCGACTTAGTGTCTCTTCCAGGGAGTCGAGCGTTATTCATGTCCGAGGCTCTCCCCGGAGTTGGGGGTTAGCGGAAAACAGCTCTACTCTCAAGGGGCCTTGAATCTTCTTGCAGAGCTATTTTAGCCCGCCTAAAGGTGTATCGTGAGGCACTCGATTTGAGGCTACCGCTTGTGGAAGAGAATGGGGGGTAGGCTTACCACTTTAGGCCTAGCCCGGCCTTCTGCTGCACATGGGAGTTGCTTTCTGCTAAAGATCTTCCACCGGGGGATTTCCTCACATAGAATGATAGTAAAATAACCTAGAGAGAGATATAGAAGAAAAGAGAGAGATAGAGAGATAAAGCAAGAGATAGGTTTGGATAAAGAAAGAGCTGCAGAAAGCTAGATATATAGAAAGCAATAGATTTAGAAACAGAGGTAGAGATTTATAGACAGTCATAGAGAGAGAAAGAGGGAGGGCGATAAAAAGAGAAAGACTGATAGCAAAGGAGATTTAATGTGAGAATAATGTGATGCAGATTATTGTAGCAAAAATAAGATTGAGAGAAATAAAAAAGTGAAAAGGAAAAAGACTGTATGAGATAGAGATATAAAGAGGAGTAGAAAGTGATATAGATATTGGGAAAGATAAAGAGAGCGGTAGAGCGAGATATACTGAGAGATATAGAAAACATGAGGCGAGATAGAGAGATAGGTAAACATAGAGAGGAAAAAATATTGATAGAGGGAGATTAGAGGTTGAGATAGCGAGAATTATAGATATATACTGATATGGAGAGGATACAGAAATAATCTAGAGAAATATATAGAAATACAGATAGAGGGAGATAGTGAGAGATAGATTTACAAGAAGGCCAGGATAAATATAGTGAGGAAGGAGGCAGTACTTGCAATATAGATTTATAGTAGTCCAGTTGCCTGAGAATAGAGATTCTTGTGATGGTTCAAACTCACTCAATTACTTTGACGAATTTATCTTTTATAATGAAAGATCAAGAAAATGCTCATGGGTTTTGATCGGACGATTCGTTTCTGAATTGTTCATTAGTTACCAAACCAATACCATTAGAATCAATAATAATAATAATACATTTGTACAACTAACGAATAAATGAGAGAAAAAGGATAGCGAGACATATGTATAATGGCAGCATATATCTTTATAAAAGAACTTCCTCTCCTCCTAGAATATATCTTGGTTCTCAGCCCCGCTTAACATCCCTTTACGGTAAGTGGCACTTTTGCACAATCCACGGATCCTCCTAAAAAGACGCCTTCATCAGAGAGGCGATCATAATTTAATATCCTGAATCAAGGTCGACTGAGATCGGCCAACGAGAAGTTAGTTTAGAAAATATAGAAACAAAGTACAAATATAATTGGAATTTATGAGCATAAAACTAATTTAACGCACATTTCATTACCTCTAAATGTAGGAGGAGTGTAGTATAATGAAAGTTTCCATACATACAAACACCAAACCTCGCGAATATAAATATGGGAGTTCTTCTTAATAGGGATTTTGCCGCATAATCTCCCTCCGGTGGTTTGTAAGTTCAGGTTTCTGACGATGTTTGTTATATTTTACGAAAGTTTTACTAGATTTGCGTTGATTATATTTATTGTTGAGAGATTTTGCTGCTTTTTTCGTATTTTCTGCAAGATTCGTTGTTTTTAATGGTGTTTGTTAGTTCTGTTAATTTAGGCTAGATCTTGTTGGCTTTCCAGAGGCTTTGCTGGGTTACTGCTAAGTAGAGAGGTTTATTTTGGCAGGGTTTAGAGGGTTGGCTAGTTTGGTTTCGCCTGGTTTCTTTGAAGGATAGAAGGTATTAAACCCTATCAGAATGGAACCACAAGAGTACTACTTAGACAAGTGGTATAGGTAAAAGAAGGACGTGGGTGATAAGCTACCCGATTAATTGTTAACATTTGTGAGGTAATTGGGACTACAAATAACGACAGTTCAATGTTTTTTTCTCTAAGGTGTCTGAGCATCATTTAATTATATATATACAACCTCCTTATTTGTTTTCATAATTTTAACTGAAGAAATAAACATTTCAGCCTTATTATATATTTGTCTATCAGTTCAAGTCTAATTAGTTGCATTTATTCAGAAAAATAAAACTAAAAGAACGACATTTCAAAAAGGTCGGCAAGTATCAATTCCAAACTTTTAAGTTACACTTCTATCTATTTATGTATTTAGATATCGACTAGGCAGTTCCCAGAGGAGATATTGAGTTTCTAATTTGGTTGCCCAAGTCTGCAAGTTTCCTTTGTCTCTGCCTTGCCGCCCTTCTCTAATGAACACTTGATGCCGCTCCTAATAAATTTTATTATTACCTAAAAGAAGCATTCGGTCGTTGTTGCAAATAAAGATCCAAGTAGTCAGCGATTTTTAATAATTCTAATTGAGAATGTTTGTAAATTCAGGATGAAAACTTGTACCATCTTTCATTGTTCATGTTGTAGTTGCAGCTAGTGGAAGTATGACTGCACGGTAGAAATGTTATTTACAAAGACATTGAAACGTATATTAACGCAAATTGAATGTCAAAAATGGCTTTAGAATTGTTAAAAGACCGTAAAAACCAAGTTATATACTCGCGAGAAACGAGTCTGAAATCAGATAAATAGAAAGATTTTATCCAAGCTTTTTGATGCCTTGGCGAAGACTTGAATGTCAAGAGAGTTGGAAGAGTGAAATCAAAGGGAAATCAAAAGGGAAAACGGGAATAGAAATCAAAAAGGCGGGAAGGGATAGGTGCGGGTAGTCTTCGGATGAAATTACAAGGAAAAATCTTTTGTGATAGTCAAAAAAGCGAGCCTTTCTTTTTCAGACAAATTTAGATCCGAACACCTACAAGGAATTTGGCGCGACGTCATTTGAGCCTTTCCTGAATGCATATTTTGTTGAAGCTCATGATGTATTTCGCCTTAATTAATTTCCATGGCCAATTTTCTCTTCTTCTATCTTTTTTATTCCATTTTGTAGATGGTGTATCACTTGTCCAGTATTCATCTCTTTTTTAAAATGAATGTGTTTAGTAAAAAAACAACTAAATTGCAAAGCTTTCGATCTTATTATATCATCTTCGGAGCGTTTTAAAATGTTCTACCTTCATTACCGATGTAATGAATGAAGTGAGGATCTGACTGAGTGAAAGAAAACAATTTTTCAGGGGTATTTATTCCTCCTTGGTTATACGTAACGATAGAGGAAATGGACCACTCATGTAAGTGAAATTTTAAAATAGTTTTAATGTGCAATTCCAGCTTCTCACTTGCCTGTTGATGGCAGGCTTATCTTCATTTAATAATATGGCTTCTAATATGTTCAGCCTCCCTTTATTGACCTCTTTCTTTTAATAATGGTGTTATCAACGAGCATAACACTCGTTAGGTTAATACTATGGGTGTTCTCCCTATGATTCTTAGGCCATCTGCTTTGTAGATTCATAGTTAAACGTTTCGAAAGTGTAGTGGTTGTCATGCCAATATATTTTGAGTTATTATAAAGCTTAGATTCTTGATCGGGACAGATGAACTCGTAAACTATGTTGATTGAATTGAGATTCGAGGAGTTTAGGCAGATGTTGTTTTTCATCAGGAGATTGCTGGCTTTTGTAGTTTTATAATAAATGCTGAGTTGGATCTTATCCGTTTGATTTTTAACCTTGATGTATATATATATATATATATATATATATATATATATATATATATATATATATATATATATATATATATAAAACGAGTGTTCCGATAACTTGGACCGGTTTAAATGTGAGTTAAGTTTAAGCGTCTAATGATTTTCATCTTTTTCTTTCAGATTTAACAACTTCAATCTTTGGCAATTTCACCCATGGAAAGATTAATAATCGAACAACGTGTTAAAGTTATCGAAGCCTATTACGAAAATGGACGTTCAAACAGAAGCGCATTTCGGGCACTTCGTGATATCTTTGGTCAACATATTTGACCAAAACGAGAGTGCAATTGAGAAAATTGTTCGTAGATTCAAACAAACGGGGTCGTTCGTAGATATGAAAACGACACTGCGTGCTCGTTTACGCCTTTCAGATGAAAACATTGCTGCAGTGCGCAAGAATGAGGCGTAAGATCCAGACACCTCTATTCGTCATCGTGCGCAAAAATGGAACCTCTCCACAACAATGTTACATCGAATTTTGACAAAAGATTTGTCTCTACACGCTTACAAAATTAAATTGACACAATAACTGAAGACTGCTGACCATTTGAAGCGCCGTACATTCTTCAATTGGGAGCACAAGCAAAGACAAACCCCAATGAGGATTTTTCGAAATAAATCATCTTTAGGGATGAAGCCCATTTTCAGCTTGGTGGATTCATTAATAAGCAGAATTGTCGCATTTGGGCTGATGAAAATCCCAGGAAGATTGTTAAAAAGCCACTACATCCACAAAAGTTCACTGTTTGGTCTGCATTTTTTGCTAGAGGAATCATTGGGCCATATTTCTTCGAAAATGATGCCGGGAATTCTGTTACGGTGACAGGTGGACGATACCGTGCCACGTTAACCAACTTTTTATGGCCTGAATTGAATTCTATGGATGTCGAAGATTTGTGGTTTCAACAGGACGGCGCCACATGCCACACAGCAAATGCAACAATGTCTTTATTGAATGAGAAGTTCCCAGGTCGCATCATCTCTCGAAACAGTGAGGTCAATCGGCCACCATATTCGTGTGACTGGACGCCTTAGATTTCTTCCTTTGAGGTCATCTCAAGAGTAAGTCCAACAAGCCAACAACAATTCAACAGCTCAAGGATGAGATAATAAGTCATATTCATGAGATCGATGAGCAACTATGCAGAGACGTCATCAAAAATTTTGACCATCGAGTGGAGGTGTGCCGCTGAAGCCTTGGCGGACATTTAGGTGATATTATTTTTCACACATAATTGCCATGACTTAAATAACATGAGCCAATATTGAAATCAATAAATATTTACCAATAACATTTATTATTTACTGCTAACTTCGATTCGTCTTAATGGAACACCCTTTGACACAAGTATTTGTCAGCGGAAAGTGTCTCTGTGGATCAGAATATGCGGGAATGGCTATCTTGTCGGCCCATTGTTTTACGAGAATAACTTGAATGGTGGTGACTGCCTGAGCATGATCAAGGAAAGGATCTTCCTGGAACTCCGCCAGGTTTACGGCAATCAATTCAATATAATTTGGTGGATTCAGGACAACGCACCATCTCATAGACAGCTTGCTCTAAGAACAAAACTATGAGAAACGTTTGACAACCCTATTGTCGCGCTAATTCATGCAATTGCATGGCCCCGAAGATCCTCTGACTTAACATCGTGCGATTATTTCTTATAGGGATAATCTGAAAGAATAAAGTGTATTCTACTCCATCACAAAGCATAAACCAGTTAAGAGATAGTATCACACGTGAAGTCAATAGTCGTAAGGAGAACCACAAGTTAATCCAAAAAGTTGTTCAATCATTGCGATCAAAGGCGCAACTGTACTTGGGAAGAAATGAAGGAAATGTGAAAGGAAACGGGGCTTAGAAAATCAAATAATGAATTTGTATTACCCATATGAAGAGGTGTTTTTGTTAAAAATGGATTTAAATATATTTGTTAATTTTAAACTTAGAAGTTTGATTATTTTACTTCCTTGCTCAGACATAATTTTGATAGCCTCCTTAAACTCATTAGTGTATTAATATCGTAAGAGGAAATTTAATGAAATTTCCCAAATCGACAGATAAATTTTGTTTGTTGTGTATGACTCCAAATTCTCTAATAGGTTTTGAGTTATACTAATTTAAAGTACGGTTAACTATTTTCTGGGACACATTGTATATATATACATATATATATATATTTATATATATATATATATATATATATATATATATATATATATATATATATATATATATATATATATATATATATATATATATATATATATATATATATATATATATATATATATATATATATATATATGTGTAAAAATGTTTTTCTGGGGCAAGTTAAAAAAAAGTGCTGGGGTGGGGTGTTGTTAAGCTATTGCAATCGCATAATATTGTATTATATAGAATTTTTAACTTAAATTAGAAATGGGGCTTCGCCCCTACACCCCCCCCACCCCCCCACGCCACTCCTACTCAAAAGCGCAAATGCTAAATCTCGTTAGGCTTATATTTATTTATAGCGTGTTAAGTAACCCGTTCGCCCCCATATGTACACAATTATAGCATCTTAATTAAAAATGAAACATTTAAAATGTTTGACAAAAATAAAAAAACAAAGCTATAAAAACCCTTACGTATCCGATACCTTTAAGGCGAAGGCTTACAAAAAAAATAGATATTTATAAAAATGCGCCCACGAAATTGGAGGGCGGGCATAAACCAAAAAATAACGGATTATTCGATTGTTTTGTATTTATTAACAATTAAATGAATTTTCTGCTCTCATAACAGATAGCCTCGCACAAGACATTAATCTGACGCTGGAAACCATCCGTCTTGCGCTCCAATCCTGAAAGGCAAATCGATCCCTTTGCAACTCATCCATAGAGGCGAGATGTCGAAAACCCTACCCGTTAAGGTTAGCTCATAAGAAAAACAGGAGTTATTCATGTTGTTTTCTAATTTGGGTCTTATCCTCTCTTAAAATACACATTAGTTTACAAATAAATTTTTAATTTACTCTTCCTGAAAATCAAACATGGACACTCACTATTCTGTGCAATTTTCATGGAAATTAAAGATAGGGTAACGATTTGCAAGGCAACGATCGGTTGTCTCTGCACATGTAAGACAATATCAGCCTATGGTAATCCAACCGATATTTTAAGCGTATGTATGGGCATAAACGCATATGTGAGTTTATGAATCATTTGACGGTTTTGTGCGCACCTTTGGGTATCTAGGCTTATGCGCGTTTAAATAAGATAGTGTGCACCGGGGCCCACTTACACAGTATAATTCGAATTATTGTGTCCATATTTGTTCGATTTATAACCAAACCTCTTTTTCTGACTGTTTGTGTACTTCGATATACGCCTATATATATTTGTATGCGTATAGGAACACATGAGTTTGAGTTCTTTCCGCTCATGTACACATATTTCCTTTGGAATGATTATTTAACATAACTTACTCCATTTCATTACTTTACTTAACCTACACTTTGAACTAACCTCATCTAGCATAACCCAGACATAACTACACCTAACATAAATTGACCCTCAACAAACCTCGACATAACCTAACCTAATCTTAACATAACCACCCTAAACTTTACCTTAAAACTGTCTTGTCATTGAATTAATAAAACATATAGTACCAATATATTGTAGATTTTACTCTATTTTTCTGTTTATATTCATTAGCAACACAAAAAGCATTTCAAAGTAATTAAAATTAATTACGATGAATGCACATTTCTCACCTCAAATTCTTATTTCTAATAACAAGAGGGATTTTTCTCTCATTTCGTTAAAATTGAAATATTTCATTGATATTCCTTTATTTAATGGTTGCAATCTCAGATGACTCCTCACTTATTACTAAAGTCAGGTATTTGACGGGTAGGTGCAATTCTCAGCCCTGAGGCAACATGGTATATATTTTCCTTCATTAAGGAAAAGCCCTGGTCATAAATGTACTGGGTGAAGCTAAAAATGGCCACTTTTTATAATGCTGTAATTTGTTAGCCATTAAATCTTGAAGGTAGAAATAAATATCATTACAAAGAACAATATTTGAAATTTGATCAGCTAGCTTGGATAGCCTAGGCATGCGGTGGATAAGCTATCCCAGCCTAGAATAGCCTATCTATGCCGATATTAAACAATTCTTTTTAAGGTTCGCAAAGATCGAACATTTAGCTTTTGGACAGCGCAGATTTGTCGTGGAATTAATGATTAGATATGGCTCCATAATCAAATCAATTCGTCATTTTCAAGCAAGATATGTCATACAATTAGACAAAAAAATACAGAGAAATTACGTGGGGTAGAATACACACAGCACAATAAGTAATTAAAATTAAAGAAATTGCGGTGGTAAGAAAATTGTGAATACAAAAACGAATATTAAAAAGGAAAGGACTTTAATTGATGCCAATGAAACGAAATCAGTGATAAAATTAGCTGCTGAGACACATTTGAATAGAGAAGTTGTGCGAACTCTTCTCGAAAAGGATCTTAATTTAAAGCAATACAAAAGTCAATGTCATCGAGAAACCTGAATTCAGGAAAAACAACGAAGATTATGTATCATTTTGCCTCAGGGTTAAGGAAATGTGAGATTATAAACAATTTGTATTGAATAACAAAATTTCTAGTGATGAAGGTCACGTTTACCTGAAAGGCTAAATTAACAGATTTATTCAAATTGGTCTCTAAATAAGCCAAATAATCCTTTTAAAAATTTTTTGTACTCCCCAAAGATAAGAGTATCGTGTGGTCTATGTGGAAATAAAATTTAAGGGACTTATTTCTTTGAGGACCATGAAACAGGACAAGCTCAGTCAATTAACGCTGCCAGATATCTCGACATGTTCAAAAGCACTTCCGCCAATAGCACATATCCTAAGGAATGGTTTTAGCAAGTTGCCGCTACAGCCCATACTACATGTGCCACATGACATGGTTGATGTTGCGATTTCCTCAACGACTAATGTGGCATAGTACAAATTTCCCCTGGCCGGTCAGGTCACCTGACTTGTCACCTTTAGATTACTTTCTGTGGAGTTTTGCAAAAAAAGACTATTTGGAGCTGTACCATTTAATATCGCTGAACTGAAGAATGAGTTTCGAGAAATCATTGAATCCATCAATGTCAATATTTTGCAGAAAGCCAAAAGAAATTTTGCTAATCGTATTGATAAGGGCATCGAGTCCGGTGGTGATCATTTCGAATGTTAAAATTTCAAATATTGTTCTTGTAAAGATACTTATTTCTACCTTTGAGCTTCAATGGACAAAAAATTACAGCATTGTATAAAAGGGGAGATTTGGGTTTATATATATATATATATATATATATATATATATATATATATATAGAGAGAGAGAGAGAGAGAGAGAGAGAGAGAGGGAGAGAGAGAAACAGAGGGTATATCTGTGTATGTGTGTGCGCGCCAGTCAGATTCGTCTCTTCGAGACACAATGTAATGTTAAGTGTGTCCACAGGGCCTCAATGGATATTCCATTTTATGTCTAAATTTCCTACTGTTGGCACTCCTCGTTTGGCACTAGACACATGTCGGAATCTCATAAAATTAAGCAAAGAATTTTTTTGATATTTTGCGATGTAAAATCCAAATGATAATATATGTACTGTAGGTATAGACGGTATTATTGCATTCAATTAAATAATAGCCAATGGTAAGCTAATTAATATATGAATTAGACCCACTAGACCAGTTAAGATTTCTAATTTGTAAATAATAACTTTTTTTTACGCTATTTTATAAGAATGAAATTTTACAATTTCGAATTATTGCATTCCTTAATTTTATTCTTCTCTTGTTACGAATCCGCCATCGGAATTTACAGCGAATAAACACACAACCAATTAATTACTAAGAGTGTTTAATGAGAGGTAGGGAAAGGTAGGCAGGTTTCCCATATGCTTATAATCTGCCCTATGGGAACCATCCTGTCAATTATTTTCCTTCCCTAATAACATTGGTATAAGATATTCAGCAAGGATATTTATTTCTCGTTACTTCTTATTATTATTATTTATCCCTGTTTCTTTCATGCACATCATTTGGGAATGACTCCTAACTATTCGTTCGTTAAATCTACCTATTTATATTACTAATATGAGTATATTCTCTCATCTATTATTTACATTCTTTGCTTTAATTGTCTATTCTTTCTTTTGAACGATTCTTTGATTTTTATTATTCTGTTTCGTTCCATATTTGCCTCTTCCCACTTTCTGCCTCGATTCCTTGGCTCCGATATGAGGGCGATGGCGGTTTATGACTTAGGTAACGGTTGCAAATATTCCTTTCGCCACTTTTATCACGAACATCTTTTAAATTTATTCCTTAACATGAACCCTCCTAGATTGGGCTACCATGTCTACTTTAGTTCCTCTTTCTACTGACTACTTTTACTCTCTGTCTTTGGATCCTCCGCATATTTCTTCAATAAACTCGACGTCACCAGTTTCATTTTGACCCTTTTAAAAACCTTTAGGCAAATATTCCACCACCCCCTCGTATCATCTGGTTTCCACTAGGAAGAAAGCCTTAACACATATCTAATCATTTATTCATTAAAATAAGGCAAAATCAATTGAATCATCAACGTCCTTCCAATCTACTCATTCGTGTGGGTCTTAGATTACCGATTTCATCCTCTAAAGTCATTTAAATCCCCCTCGATTTCTTCAGAGCCATTCAATTTCCTTCAAGAGTCCTCTAAAGTCCTTAATTTCCTTCAAAGCTCTTCTGGATTCTTTCAAAGTTATCCTTTGTCGACCGAATGAGTGAAGTTTGGTGGTAACTTTATTCTCGCTGTTATGAAGGGGGTTCGGCCCCTCTCGCTTCTTCTTTGTTTATCTCGTCTTAACTGATTTAGCTTCTAGTGGCGACCTCTCTTTCCCTCAGTGACAGGAGTTAAGCCACACTAATTAGCGTTAGCCATCGGATAGGGAAAGTGGATTTTTTGGTCTCTCTGGTGCATGCATTTAATCGCCGTGATTCGAATTTTCCCTCAAAATATGTTCCCCCCTGAGATAGTCGTCAGACGGTGGGAATTAGTGGTAAAGAACGTCTCACCGAAGGAATCTACACCGAAACCAGCGAGGATATTTTCACTCAAGACGGAAATGAAAGGAAATCTAATAATATGAATCCAAATCCAATTTTACTCCATTCATTCCATACCACACAATGACTTCATTCTCTTTCATGTTTTTTTCTTATGTGGTAAGCATCTAAGATATCCGTGTTTAAAAGGCATGGTGGCATCTGTCCTTAGAACATTGGAAACACAGCTTCTTTAAATAGTTAAGTTAGGGTAAGTGAAAACTTGCAGTTGTGCAGCTGAAGAAGACCAAAAAGAAACCTATGGGGACGCAAATCACTACGAAGGGGCCCACTTCTGTCCCGATTTGTCTATGGTCCACAACGGATAGAGCTTCTGATGCAGAGTTTGAGATAATAAACTTTATATTGCGAAGCAAAGTAATAAGTATATGAACGCTAATTTCCAGAAGGTTACAAGAAAGTAGTTCATTGGACAGTAATATGGGTATGATGTAACCGCCTAACTTGAGAACGAAGAATCCCCCCCTCCATTTCAACAGATCATAATGAGTTAAAATAAGCACAAACGATCTCTTTCCCGCAGATTTGGGGACTAAGACTGGCTTTTTCCTGATCTCATTTACCCGAGAATAATGAATCCGTTCTTCTCCGAGGCGAAAGTAAATAAGAGTCGCGCCGCCATTTGATCTTTGGAAATAAAAGCAGATGAAATTGTGGTCGAGATAAAGTGTTGTGGAAATTATGAAATAATAATCCTCGCTTGAAGAAGTAATTGAGTAATCTCATCAAAACTACATCTAATCTGAGCGTTAGCATCCATTCATGCTGAGTTCTTGATTATCTTCTAATCAAATAAATTCTTGGCCTTTATAATGCGAGGAATCGACAGAGCCGCATAGATGAAGCAGAAGGAGCTCACTTCATTGTTCCGATAAATGAATGGATATAGAGACGGAAATAATTTTATTTATTAATATAAATTCCTTCGGTGTTAATACTAAACGAACAATTGAAATTAGAGATCAGACAAAAAAATTAAGAAATTACTTGCGACAATGAAAAAATATCCGTAATTAGTGTCGAGTATTCTCCCCTGATGAAGAATCTTACATCCTCGTGAAAATAGCCTCCTTGTTCTAAGCAAACAGGTCATCCGCTTTAGAATGTTACCTTACCAAAAAATGAGCTGCACAGAATGTTGCACTAATCATCCAGGTAACTTATAATTTTACCTAAGAAAATGATCATTCAGTTAGTAATTTTGAAGACCAAGCCAAAGATCTATATATTTTAATGATTATGAATTATTAATTCAATTAACTTTTCGATTAATTGAAGAATTATCATATTTTAGATAATTATAATATTTTATCCCCTAAGATCAAAAATGATAGAGCAACAATAAAAATTACTCCAAAGATAGGACAAATAGAGAAAAGACCTGTTTATTGGCCTTATCGAAATTGCCCATTCATTATTCACAAGAATTGAGCAAGAAATAGGTACATTCTCCATTCGCCTAAAATCAGTGTTTATTTAGGCATTGGAATAATCAACGCCTCGTTACTTCACTTGATCCAAATCTTTTACCTTAGGTTATTCCGATTTGATCAAGCTGAGGTAATTCAAAAAGTTATAGATACTAAAATTTATAAACAAAAATTAATAAAAATATTCACTGGATTAAGAAAAGAGAAAGTAACGAGAATAAAGCAATAACACGACAAATGTAATTTTATAAAGAGTAATTACCGAGCACACAATTGAAAGAGAATAAGGAAAATTGATTTCATAAATTATTTAACAAAGAAAAGAAAAGAGAAATAGAGGCAGTCGAAAACAAAAACTGAATTTGAAAAAAGACAACCAGAAAGAAGTACGAGTGCTGACGTTCCGCCCCTCCCCAGACGAGAGAATGAGGAGTTGGACTTTGGCCTGGTTCTAAAATATATATTAAATAGTTGACACAAGCTACAGGCAGATGGAGTTTGCATTTACCTCTACATTGCAAATATAACTTTGACTTAGATTAAATGTCTCAGGTACCAGGAAAAACTAACTTCTGAATTTCCACTCTCTTTTTCTTGCAGGCCTCGATCATCATAAAGTAAACCTTAGGAGGATTAGAGAAGTATTTCATATCCCTAATAAACATTGGCCTCTTGGCTAAAAGTTACAATTACCACAAATTGTGGACAAGGATTTTCCATTCCTGTATAAAGAACAAGAATTCTAACAGCTTTTGTTATTTATTTGGCTTGAGTCAGAGAAATAAGATTTGACAATTATATTATGAAAAAGAGTAGACAAATAAACTGGAAAATATATGTTAATACTTCGAGAATCTACTCATATTATTAATACAGGTAGATTTAACGAAGGAATAGTTAGGACTCACCCGAACTGATGTACATGGAAAAAAATACCTGGCAGCGATAAATAAGAATAATGAGAAGTAATAAAAGAACTAGAAATAAATATCCTTGGTGCATATCTTATACCAATGATACTAGGAAAAGGAAATTAATTGAAAAGGTCGTTCCCATAAAACAGATTACATGTTTGTAGATGAAAACCATGTATACCTTTTTATTGGACGTATTATTAACTTCTTCCTTATATTTTTTTTGTTTTACCGAAATCTAAAACAAAAATATCTCACATTAAATACTGTAAGCAATAGATTGTGTGTCTATTTTGCCATGAAGGCAGATGGTGAATTCGTAACAAGGGAACAATAAAAAGTAAGTAATGCAATAATTCGAAATTGTAAAATTTCATTGTTCTAAAAAAGTGTAAAACCAAGTTATTATTTTCAAATTAGTAAGGATAACTGCTAATTCAGATATTAATTAGCTTATCATAGGCTATTAGCCCAATGGATAGAATAACACCGATTAAGCTAACAGTAAGTAGCCAATAGCTCCTTACAACTAAAAAAATTCGAGAAAAATACTTTTCATAAATTTATGAGATTCCCACCTGTTTAATTGTCCTCTTTTTGACTCTAACTTGAACTAGGATCGAGAACGACTGGAACGTGGACTCCTCTGAGTATAAGACCCGACCGCATTAACGCATGGTCTAGTTGTGATGAGAATGTGACTTAGCCATTCAACATGGCATCAGCTAAAATTTGATCCGGGGCTTGTGGCTGGTTTTAAATGCCTTTATGTCTTGTGCAAGCAGCCTGTGACTGAGTGCTCTGATGGATTCATTAAACTGGCATGACCCGAAGACTCAGAAAAATGGCTAAGCCACCATGGTTGCGTCGTGTGAAGTGGCGCTAATTACATTAATTTCGAACGTCGATTTCGTGTTTCCTCGTCCGCAAGAACATCGGTTCAATTTTACAATGCGTCTCTAATGAAGTTCAATCTGACAAAAATGTGTTTTATCTTGAATCATGCAATTTTCTTTATTGGGGAAATCAAACCCTGTCGGTGTAGATTGTGTATACTCCTTAGATTTATCATTAGATCCTCTTTCATTTTTTAGTACTATTTTTGTGAAGTATGTACCAACTAATTCAGAGCAAAGCCAATTATTTCATTAAAAGCTCCTGGAATTCTTGGAGATGTGGACAAGTCTTGCTTTTTTTATAAAGCAAAGCACCATCGTGATGGGCAACTCTTTCGGCATCGTGGGTTTTATGTTTAGTTGACACCAGTGGAACTCCTGCGGTTAGATGAAGATCGTGGATCGAAGAGTTCATCTTAGGAAGATGTATTTTCCGTAGTTGTTTTTGTTTATTTTGATGGATATTTTTTATCTTCTCATACATTAAATTAAATTGGTGATCAATATTTTAATTTAATATTATTTTTGAGGGGAGGGAATTAGAATGTTTAGAAGGTGAGCCCTAAGCGTACTCCCACCCGGTGAGTTTGCTGTGCACCAAAACCCTAAGAAATTTAAACGGCTTAAATTTCTTTATATTCCGTTTCTAGCAACGGTTTTATAAATTGATGTTCGCAAATTTCGTTTAAATCCAGACTTCTCCCAAGTCAATATTGTAACATCGCTATTACGTTACCGTTAACTCTGCTATGCGTTACTATTTTTGGCTCAATTGTTTTGAAGTAGGTCCTCTACTTTTAGGTATTTTCAGTGTTTTTTGTACAGAACACACAAAGAAACACTCATTGTTAGATCTCCGATTCCTAATCGCTATTATGCAACACGTATAAAGATTAATCTTGCAGCACATTTGTGCATACTCCTTATCATTCACTGACGCTTAGTTGCTTGCCGACCTTTCCAGAACCTCCAGTAGACTTCTGGCCTACCATTATGAACAAATTATTTTTACAGGTTAAGATGAGTTAATTTTTCACCTTTGGCAATTATTCATTATATATTTTTTCATTTATTTATCTTGATTCTTTCCCTCATCGCCACGTTTGCCTATTGTTGGGAGTGTGGAATTTCTGACAGAGAAAAAAGGCCCATCGATCGGATACCTGCACGGAAAGATCCACCACATTTCATAACAAATTAGAATACAAATCAATTTAACAGTGAATTTGAATTCAGTGAAATAATATTAGAAGGATTATCTGAAATTCTATAAGGCGTTGAACAAGATATTATCATATTATTACATCTTTATTCTAATTCCTATTATGGTCTAATCATGATGAACACAAATTATTTGCCTATAAAAGGAATCCGTAGGTTCAATTTGAGATCAATAATGACCTTAGAATGAAAGGTCAAATTAGATGAACTTTAATAAATGTAATTAAAGTGCAAAAGATGAGAAATCAAATGAAATCTGATTATCGATAGGATTGACGATGGCTGCACTAAATAGAGTGCCATTGTCAGTGGCACCTTTCGTTAGTTAGAGTCACCTACTTTAAAACACATTACATTTGGTGTATTGATGTGTCACATAAGTGTTTTAGGAAGAAAGAAGAGATATGTGTGACTTAGATTGTATGTAAAGAACTATGTAGTTTCGGAATTTATGTAGTGTGTGAGTCTGAGAGTTGCTGTAATCTGACAAATGAGTGTTTCGGGAGACATGAAATCTATCTGTGTTGTGTTGGAATAAGTGTAGTATGTGGTTGCATGACTACGAAAGATCGATTAATCTGTCAAATCTGTGTTTTGGGCGACTACTGGACTGACTTGGCATCTGTTTGACATAAACTCTTTTAGTTGCATGTTTAAGTATATGTGTATGCACTATGTGAATGCATAAATGTCTTGGTGTTATAAATGTTTTGGCATGTCAAACTTGAATTTTAAGTGCTCAATAGATTTGTGTAGTTGTCAATTTATATATGACACATGCTATAGTTGTCTGGGATGTTGATATGTGTGTAGGATTCGAGTGTGTGAAGTATGTGGGTTTGAGAGATACAATGAACTGTGTCAGTTGTCTAATTTTGTTGGCCAATAAACTGGAAATGTATACAACATAACTCTTATGTGTCTATATTACAAGTGTGTGAATGGTCTGAGTGAGAGAAATACATTAGTGGGTGAAATTTGCGTTAAGGGAGCAAAAACACTATGCCATGCAAAACCTTTTTAATGTAGTATGACAAGTTTAGCGGTTTGATATAATATGTGTGGAGTGCATTGGTGTGAGAGATGCATTAATGTATCAAATGTGCGATTTGGTTGCAAAATACACGCTGTGTGTAAGAAACAATCTTTGTGCGTGGGTGAGTGTATAAAAGGTCTTGGTGTGGGAGATTCAATCACCTCATCATTCTGTTCGTTTATTCAGCTTAGGCGTTACCTATTTGGGTGTATGAGCAGTCACATGTATTGGTAATTGCACACATGTAATTCCATGTATGTAGTTGTTTTATCGAAGGGAAGTTGGAATCGGAGTTGGGTTCCCTGCTATCTTCCCCATTCTTTAAACGGACAAAACGTTGGATAAAACATTATATTATCAAACTATCTTCTTGATTTAACTGATGCTCAAACTAAATAACCGGATAACACGAAAATCTGTGAACATTTAATTAATAAGAGCTGCAACGACCACAAAACTCCTGACGAGATAAATAATAGTCTAAATTTGAATTTAGAGAAATATAGTCGCACAAAAGAGGTTCTTACAGAGGAGGGTGGGGAAGGCTCTCTTTTCTAGGCCCTTATGAAGAACCGGTTAAGCCGTTATTAAATGTCGCTCTTGCCTCGAATGAAGAAAGAAATTTGTGGCTCAAATTGTTCCATTTCTATTTTATAAAAAGTAGCCACAATTGCCTCCTCCTTGCGGTTGTTTCCGTCTAGAGCTCTACTCGTCGTGGTTTGTTTATTCAGTTGTTTATTTTATTTTATCTTTTTCCTCGTCTATACTTTGCTTTGGTTTGTTACCTTGCGCGTGTATGTTTTTGGGTAGATGCCCCCCGAAAAGATTGGATTGCTACTTTGTTGAGATTTGTGTTTGCGTTTGTTAGCATATTTGTTTCGGTTTGAATTGCTTTTTCTCTCTGTTCATCAATATTTTAGTTTTATTTTGTATATTATGTTACTAACGTAGCCTGGTTTGTTGGTTTGTTTCGGATTTTTGACTTGGTTTCATTCCATGTATAGTTATGGCCATGATTTTTATTGATTTAATTTCTGTAGTTTGTTTTTTTGTCTCATTATTCGTCTGTTATAGATTTGGTCTAATTCCTTGCTTGTGTAAGTTTCTCGTTTCTAAGTTTATATATCAGCTTAGCTTGTTTTTTGTTTCTCATTTTGTTTTCACACTTTTTGTTTTATTTTTCCTTTTTGCTAATCTTTAAATTGTTTTACGTTTGTTTGCCAAAGTAGCATTCATTGTACTTTGTTGATATATTTATTTCCTTTTTCCTTGTTTGGAATATATATTGGTTTTGTTCGATTGATTTTTTGCCTATATTTACTTTGGTTTAGTATTTTATTATTATTATTGAAAGTTGTTTCCTTAGTGTATGTTTTTTTATTCTATTGTTGTTCTTCAATGATGATGCATTTTATTTTGCTCCTGTTTTTGTTTCTTTCTTCGTGATTTTCTTCATAGTGATCTTTTTCTTTGTTTCTCCAGAGTTTGTATATGGAGAGTGCGTGAGGCGGTTAATCCCAACAGGTTGAAGTTTCCAATGATCGATTGAGGAAGAAGAAGAATTTCAAAGAATTCAATAGAAAGAAATTAATTCCTAATCACCATATTTCTATCGATAAAATTCTGCTTTAAATTTGTAATCAAATTTATGAATGAGATAAATGAAAATGGTCGTGGGAAAAGGAGGAGGGGGCGGAGAGACATTGTAGTTCCTTAAGAAAGAAAAGAAAATCATTTCAAGGGTCATAAGTGAAACTATTCAGAATTAATTTAGTGAGGTCAAGAGGTTTGTTAATTAGGAGGGATTTATTAGTACTATATTAATCGAAAAGTGACCCAATCAAAGGATTCCGGCGTCTCGTCTCCATTTTGGATAAATGAGAGGAAAACTCAATTCATCGAAATATTGATCGTCGGGGTGGGGGGGACTTTAGGGCCATTTATTTTGACCAGGCCGGAAAGGTGCGGAATGAAAATAGGAGAAGATATAAAATGATTAATAAGGTCATATTATGCTTTTAGATGGAGGGTGCCAATAAGGAAATGGAATTCCTTGGGTACTTGGTCTCTGTATGAAAAGTATTATTCCTTTTAACTCCTAAACAGCAGGTCTGTATCGGGGCGGGTAAATATCATGGACAGACAGGAAAGGATCTCAGCGTGCGAATCAAAGAGCATCAATCCAATGTCTGCCGTTGCAGTGAACAAACCTCATCATTTCCCTAATGTCTCCCTTTCTCATCATGTAACTAAATAGAACAGTGCCAAAATCCGCTTGTTTCCAATATTTATGCATTTAGAAAGATTCTTTAATGATTTTGTAGCAAATATCTCGCAAATTTTAATAAAAAAAGTGTTTTATTTGATCCTGAACCTTGTATTTTTAACTTTATTAGATCCCAAAATAATAAAACTTTTGCCTAATTTAAACCGTTTTATTTAATCTTTTAAATAAGATGAATCTTCACGCCTGTTTTCCCTTCTTTTAAAGCGGATGGTTTAATAAAGGCGAAAGCCCTTGGAAGCTTATTTTCTGTTTTCTTTTGCCTACTTTACATAATCTCCCATGAGAAGAAGGTTATGAAACAAATAAAGTTTATATTAAACAAAAATATTTACAAAACATGATAGTTTAAATGACACCATGAACAATTAAATTTATTTTAATCATTGTCGTTAAAATTTATCTGTCACAGAAGACCATTGTACCTATCTTCCCTCGATATCAGGTAATCTAAGGCCGCCTGGACAACTATGTGAGACAAAATTGTGTACAACAATTTAAAATAACCATTTATCTGTGTCATACACGGCAGAAAACTTGTTGAGCAAAAAGATGCTTCCAAAACAGTATTCTTTAACTAAAAACTGTATATTAATGTTTTCTGTGCCAAATTCGGTTGGTGACAACTACAGAGCAACGTTTATAATACTCAACCTTCGTGATGACATGTCCAACGACTCTAAAAATGTAATAATTGGAGCTGATAGTGGTGAAATTGTTACAAGAGAAGAAATATTTATCGTTTTAGTGAAGTTCGGGGCAATTTTTCAATTAAATATCCTATAAAACTGCAGCCCATCTGTGAAATCGTTAGAAATTTGATGCAAATTAATGCAAATTGGATGGATAGCATATTAGAAGTTTGTGTGAAATGGATGAATAGAAAGTGGATAAAACCGATAAAATGAAAGTGAAATCAAATTGTTTAAATGCGAGTAGAAGAAACATCTATAATTTTTTTTCCATAGTCCACAATACTATCACTTATGACCGCCGCCTTTCACTGCCAACACAACATTCATAACAAGCTCCAAACCGGTCTACATAAAATTCACTCACCGAGATTGGATGGATTTGCTTGACGCATCCCCGAAATATGTCAAGGCACCGCCTGATCTCAAAGGAAGCAGAATTTAAAGCTCTGAATAATGGCATGGACACATCTTCGGCAGCATTCATCAGACATTCATCGTCCAATATTTGCCAGAGGTCTTCGCCATTGGTGAAAAACTAAGCCATCATCTTCTCATTCTGTATCTTCCCAAGGTTATACATCGGGATTAAATCGGAACTCGGCCTAAACCATTCATCACGACGATATTTTTAGCATTCAATAACTTTTCGACTGTGTTTGTTGTTTGGCACGAAACACTCTCACTCATGAAAACCTGCTCATGTACACGCGATGTTTGACCGAGGGGACCACATGATCCTAGAGCAGATACCAGTATGCCGGAGTCTTTGCTTTACCACATAAGTGAAGGAAAGTTCATATTCCAGCGCGATCAACTTATACACCACACTTCAAAATTCCCACCTGCAAATTGACCTGTCCTATTCGAACATATGGGATTCAATCAATTAACCTGTACGACCCCCTATAGGCAACTTCCAATTGGATCCGATTCTTTTTTTTATTTCATCACCCTAAAACACACATCAAACTGTTCATCACTCCATATATCACGCTAACTAGCGAAGGCCAACTTGCCACTTTATTCCCTTATTAATTCGAAGAGTCCCACCTTATTCCTTTATTTATTCGATGAGTTCCACCTCTCCCGATCTGTCTCCAGCGACGTGCAACATCCCGGAAAAACACATTCCGCTTTACTGTTCTCGGAATCTTCTCATGAAATATCGCTGCATTCTCCGATCTTGATTTTCTGAAGGCGATAAATTTTCTTCTAAGACTCGGAGCTTTCGGAATCCTCATGGAACTTTATAATGCGCCAATATTTTGAAATGTCAGAGAGTGTCATTCATTCACTCTTCTGCTGGCCAATTTGCTTTCAGATAGATTTTTCGAACTAAGATTCTTCTCCTTATTGATATATATATATATATATATATATATATATATATATATATATATATATATATATATATATATATAATTCCTTCACTATAATCCTACAATACAATAAGACAGTGTAACCTTACATTCGCTACCTATTTTTACGTGTAAACTGAAAGATATAATTTAGCGTTCTCTAGTTTGGAACGCAATCCTTTCTACAAGTACCCAATTTATCTAGGTAAGTATCCAAGGCAAGTTTTTACTTCTGATATAATTAATAAAAACTACTCCCCCTCCTAAAACAATCTCGTATCTTGCTAGATAGCACCTCATACGTTTGTCCTTGGTGAGTGTCGGTTATCCATATTCGTCGCCTCATTTATTAAGCCTTCGCAAAATTTAAATCCTCTTTCATTTTATAGAGAATTAATGCAAATCGGCAAAGTTCCAAATCAGTAAAAAAAATAAAGGTCAAACCAAAATGAAGAAAATGAGTTTGGTTACCTTTCAATAATATTTCCGTCCCAACTCTTACCGATCATTGAGACGAGCAAAGTTCGTCATGGATCGGAGTTGCCAATAGTGAAGCAACTCCGATCCATGACGAAGTTTGCTCGTCTTAATGATCGGTAAGGGTCGGGGCGAAAATATTATTGAAAAGTAACCAAACTCATTTTCTTCATTTTGGTTTGACCTTTATTTTTTTCACTGATTTGGAACTTTGCGGATTCGCATTAATTCTCTATAAAATGAAAGATTTAGTAATAAACCACTAACAACAGGGCCAAAGTATGTACAGGTGGCATAGAGAAATGGGAATAAGTGGATCTACAGGGCCTTGAACCCCACCTTTCAACGTCTTTCATTTAGCAAAATGAGCAAAAGGTTTCGCAATCTGTGATTTTGCGATTACGTTAAGATTGCCACTACCTAAGTCTACATGAATCGTCATTTCTACATACAAAGAAACCTAAACATCATTAGTCTTTTTAAATGCATTTATTCTTTTTTCCCTAGTAGACTCGTCATATATCTCAATTATATTTCTCTACATACTTAAGATATTTGTGCAGATAGCCATGTACTCTTTCTATGCACCCCTCCACTATATTTATTCAAATACACCTCAATCTCCCATCTTCTAACTGCAATCTTTGCTAATAAATTAAATTACATTTCACAGATGAGAAAAATAACATCAAATAAATTCGACACTGAAATAACAAAGATATTTCAGGCGTTGTCCGGCAACTTGAGGAATAGCACGGGTGAATAACTCTAGCGTTAGTTGTGACGAAGCTAACGGCGCAAAATCAACGGCCCTTAAATCGCTAACTACAGACCAGGTTAAATAAGGCAACGAATAATTTAAAAGCAATTTTGACTTTTATGATCCACGCTTTAAAAGACAATTTGGGATATAACGCATAATTATGCCTATGCCAATGTGTAAAATGGACCTGCTGGCCTCAAATTTTAACGACGATTTGGATGTAAATTTAGTCATCCTACCCTCTTAAAGTAATTAATAACAAGGATGATCAAATTAGTTTTCAGTTTTAGGTATAGAGTATTAATAAATTCTTGAGATTATTGGGATTATTAATTATGCTCACACTTTGGCAGTCCAGTTATTATGTTATTAGTTCGGCCTCTTGGCTAGGAATTACTCCCGGAAAAAATAAAGAAACCAACATTAAGAACAACATGCTGATCGCATTTGAGCTCGAGGGCCCTTCGATCATCTCATCTTTAGGGAGGGAGAAAGGTGAAAATCGTTTGCGTTTTCAATCCCAACTCGCGATCAGGGCGGAACCTTCGTCAACCGGATTCAGTGGAACGGAGGAGAAGAGTGTTTGTGCCTGGTACGTTATGAAGAGTGGAGATGAAAGACAGTGGTGTTTCGTTTTGCTTACCCGATTAGAGGGCGATGACAGAGTGCAAGTGATAGAAGATGAAAATAGATAGATAGAAGATTTTAAGGCAAGTAGGAGGATCGAAATTCGTAAGCCGATCCAATCCATTGGATTTTATGATGGGTAGCTTACCTTACGAAAGCGTTAGATTTAAATAATATAACACTAATAATAATGCTAATAATAATCAAATAATCGGTTAATGAAAGGAACCACTTAGAAAATTGGGGTCCTTCGAGGCGAATCCTAAGTGGGTTCTTCAAACATGGGAGGAGTAATGATAATTCAAGCCTCCTCATGCCCAGGATTTATGACAGTGTGTATGTAATAAAGTGGCACCCTTGCGACGAGAGCCTCACCAAATGGCACTCTCCACCCGTAGTGACAAAGTACAGAGTGACTGGTGTCTTTAATCTGGCGAAACGTTGCATAATTCATCATTGCCTTTATTAACCCTCCCGGAGCATAATATATTGTGGCACTCTAAGTGCCTGGCAAGTGGTGGTCGAATTCGCTACTTTGATCAATTGGTGCGCAATTAGGATCATAGAAGACATATTCAATAACTAATCCTCAGTCTTTTGTGATAAGTAGAGGATCTCCTTAAATCGAGAACCACCTAAAGTATACTACTTGCAAATAGTTCCTTTGAGAGCGGAAATTCCCTCCGCCATTGGCCAGAACGAGAACCTTCGTTAGGCGCTGATTTCCTCCTCATTTTCTTTCTGGAAGTCAGGTTCAGAAAAAGGGAAAATATTGAGCTTTCTCCTGAGGGTCAAGGGCATCAAAAAGGACGTCAGATCCGAATATTTGTATTTAAAGTGGAAACCAATGAAGGCATCTATCTCTCTCCAGAAGGTTGTGAGGAGAGATTTGTAAAGAAAGTGTGGAAGGTGGAGGAAGGGAAATATGGAAAAGCTAGTGAGTCCCAGCTCCCATTGCGACCATTAAGGCTTGGAGTGCAAGCGTCTCTGGTGGTTGAGTTAGGAAAACATGCGATCTTTCAGATGTGAGCTGCAGCATGGCCACTTATTCTCAGTATGGCTTTCTCACCAGGAGGAGATTAATCTCCGTTATATTTCACATATCCATGTTTTTAACATAAACGCATAAATTGTAAGAAATTTCAAAATCCTCCGTTTCCTAATGGCGGACAAATATTTTCTGTAGATTTAAAAACTATCGAACAATTATCGAATTTTCTCCTAATGCCAATAAACCTCCGATTTCCAGATGGGAAAAGACGCGATTTGTTTATTCATTTAATCTCTTTTTTTTAAGTAAGAAAAATAAGTTTTTATCTTTTTCGGTTAAAGAAAATTATTGGGAAAATATTGGTTTCGCGGATTTATGGACAGCACCCGCCATTAAACTGAATAATATTCATTTGTTTTCTTGTTTATAGAATCGTTTCTTTATTTTTATTCAAAGAGAACAAAATTGTGTTTGTTGGCGAGATTATGGTCATAAATCATGAACTAATTTCTAGAAAAGGTCTAGGAAGTCCCAAGTCATTTTCCATTACAAATTCAGATATGAAATGCTTAAAAATTGGCTAACTTTCCAAACTTGCAGTTTTTTGTAAATAAAAGCAGATAAACGAATAATAATGTTATTACTGAGGAGGTAAAAATAAGCTTTTTAAACAATTTTACGGTTTATATTTATATGCTAACCTGGCAATGGCTTCGCCACTCCTCCCTACGGGATGAGCTTGCGCTTCGCTACTAATACAAAAAATTTAAAATTTTTATAAATTTTCTTAATTTCGCCAATTAAAATAATTTTAAAAAGTACCTCTAAACTAAATTCGCTCCCTTTCAAAATATAACGTTGCTAAAATATAGTTATAGAAGAGGATATATAAAAATAAATTTTCTGAACTTCAGCATTTATAATTTTCTGGGTTTTAAATAATTCGAAAAAATTTTGCTACCTATATTTATTTCTGAAAACTTCACCATTTTTTTTTATATTATAAGAGAATTATTAGAAATATCTTTGATAAATAAACATAAGTCATAACCAAACTAAGATAAAATTATTATTCAAATACTCAAGAAAATTTCCTTCTTAAATTATAGTTAGTGATGATGATTATTATCATTACAAACTTTTCTTTTGCCTTTTAAGACCCCCACAATTTGGGTCAAATAAAAATAATTTTCAAGTTGGATTTGAGCTCAGACAATTGAAAGATTGGCAAGGATTTGACACAAATGAGAAGATTCACACGAAATGCAAAAGATTTTGCGGTAAACTCAAGACACGCACACATAGTAGCTCATAAATACACACAACCATATTTATGTCTCATACACAGATCGTGTACGAACAAGATAAACGAATCGTCAAGTACAAAGACATAATTCAGGAAGTTCAGATCTCACATTAGCATGAAGACGTTAAAAATAAAGATAATTGATGTTATCAAACTAGTCAAAATTGTTTCAAATACCACTTAATGTGAATATGAGGTTGGCTTTCAACCTGCAATATCAGAAGCACCTAAAATCCCTGATTGCCACCGAATGCCATAGGGACAACGGAATACGATAGGAGAGTGAAAGCGAATATTTATTTTAAGTTTAAAACAAATTCCTACTTTTATCTTTTTGAAGATACAAAAAAACAAAGAAACCAAAACTTTTAAAAAAGGTATTCATTAATATCTCTATTTTGTTTTGATTCACAGACAATACGAGATATATAAAACTCATAACCCGATCCAAACCATAGAATTTTATGAAGCACAGCAAACATAACACAAATTTCTTGTTACAAACCTAATAATAATAAAATTATATCAATCCCGCAAGGAATAGTTAGATGCACTCGTTGTTACGAAATAGATGAAATATGAAAGCGTATAGGTGTCATTGATAATACATCCACGAAATATTTTCTAATATTTAAATTTTTTCAGGTTAATTAAAAATTTAGCTGATTAAAATCGGCTTCTGGTCCTCTTCTTGTAGCAGGTGAGTTTCATTCCTGGAGGTTTGCTATTCGATCAATAGGTTAAAATGTGACAAATATCAGTTAAATGAATTAGGTTGTGTAATTATTAGCAATTTTGTAATATTTTGGGGGGGAAATATGTTTTTCAATTCCAGAAATGGTTCTTTCAAAAGAAACGCGTTAAACATTTTTGCTCTACAACAAAGTGGCGCAAAATGGCAGTAACTAGATGTTTAGAGAATTCCATCAAGAAAAACTATCTTTAAGATGATTTCTTACTTTGAAACGACTGGTTACACTCAGCAGGATATAAAGTATTCTAGACGCCCAAGTGCTACAAATGAAAACCAAGATTGTCTCCTAGTAAGGTTCCAGCTCAAGGATCGGGTTGCTTTCCTTGCTAATCTTGTACACGATTGGAAATTGGCACTTGTGTTCACCTTAGTTCGCACAATGAGGCGGATACTTTTCGACGATGGTCTTATGTCGAGAAAGGCTAAGATGAAGCAGAATTTCGCCAAGGAGAAATTTATGAATAGGCTTCACTTTTGTAGAAAATATATAGAATGGAATGTTGAAGACAAAGTCTTGAAAAGTGGCCGTTTAGGGACACAAAACAATTGAGCAGCCATGTGCCCGCTCGATTGTTAGTCCAAAGGTACCATTTTGAATGGACCGTAAGGTCTCCTAGGGTACTTTCTTTCCTTGTAACTCTCCAATTGTCTGTTTTTCTATGGCCTCTCTCTCTGCGTGTTTGTCTCTCTCTGTCTCTCTCTCTAATTCTCTATTTCAATCCACTTTTAGTTCAGTTCTGCTCTGAAACTCTCGCTACCTCTTGGTCTATAAAGAGCACAAAATGATACCGCCCGCTTCTTAAAGCCCCCTGGGGAACACTCTAGTCACCTAAAGGGAAGATCAAGTTTCAGTGAGCCATTTCTTGGAGAAATTGACGAGGGTTATGTGGAGGGATTAACTTTGGTGGAGTTACGTGGACGATTTTCTGGCTGTACTTCCAGAAAGTACCGTTAAAGGCAACAAATTTGAACTACTGAACGAAGTGGATAAGGACATCAAGTTCACCGTGGAGGAAAAAGAGAACAATAAAATTACTTTCCTCGACACCTTGGTCCATAGGGATGACAATAGGCCTAAATTCTCCGTGTACAGGAAACAGATGAATAAGGACCATGTATTCATTTTCTCTTTGAAGATAATAAGAAACCGAAAGACGTGGGGAGTCATTGGGTTTCATTTAAGGGCACTTTGCATTTGTAGCAAAATCCTTTTGAATGATAAATTCGAGGATAAAAAGACAGCCTTCATGAAACTAAAAATATGTCAAAAAACATTAAAAATAACGGAGAGAAGTAGAAAGGCGAGACTCACAGTGGGGAAGGAAGTTAATAAGCCCGCCATAAAGGGATTAGAAGAGGTAAGGCACCTGACTGTCCCGTACTCTATGGCGGCAGAGAGATTAAATAGAGCTCTTGTAAAGGCGGGCAATTTGATTGTAGAGTTTAGTATATATATATACATATATATATATATATATATGTAGGGGAATCGTCACTCCCCCCACCCCTCTGTTCTCTCGTGGTGGAGTCACGAAGCTGTCACCACAAAGACATCCGACCCTAGGCATCGGCGGATCAAGCGCGTAACCGCAGTGTCGCACCACTCGGCGCTATGAAAGACCTAAAGGTTAAAATGCGAGATCTCCCCCAGGAGAGTGAGATTCAATTTCACGTCAAATAAGAAATTGGAGACGTGTTTCTCCCAAGCTCGAAGGCTAACGAGGAGCCGGTGTGAGAAAAACCGTTTGGCATAAGAACCCTCTTAGGGCCATCGTCAAGCCTCTCCCCTCTTACCACTCCCCCAGTAGGATGACAACGTATAAATAAGGAACACTGAGAAAAATCGAGGTGGTATACTTCAGTCTCCAGGTGCGAATTCCCCGAATTAAGATCGGGCTACCGAGACTGGACAGGTAGATTACACGGCTCGCCAGGCCAAGAAGTACCCTGCAAGAGAGGCAGGGCTACCTAGCTTAAGGGGCTAAGAAGCAGCTCATCCTCGAGCTAATCCCTGGTTATCAAACCAAACGATAAGTTAACTTTGTTAAGTTCACTTACTCTCATCAGAGACTCCTCATATCCTGGTGAATCTCAAACACCAGGGGTATTCCTCCTCCTGAGGAATTAAGAAAAGAAGAAGGAAAAGGCTTCCCTTCGAGCCCGTTACTCGGTGGCCCCACCGAACTCATAAGTTAACTTGGTGATGAACCAAGTTCAACTTATTCTCGTCAGAGAAATCCCCCTCCGTTATACTTGCCCTTGAAGAAGACTTGAACTAAGATCAAGCTCATCCTCCAGCTAGTTCCTAGGTACCAAACCGAAGTTTACGTAACTGATTCTCGTCAGAGAACCCCCGCTTCCATCGATCCTCGCCCTTGAAGAAGACCCTCCCCGAGTTCAGTCTTCGTCCATGAGGAATTAATTAACGAAGGAGAAAAGCTTTCCCTCGAGTTAGTTACTCGGTGGTCACACCGCACTCCAAGTTAACTTGGTTTAAGGACCAAGTTCGACTCCCTCTTGCCAGAGAGACCACGACTACCTTAGCGCCGCATAAATCACCGTAATTGTTCTTGTCCTTGAAGAACCCATGCCCCCTCCCCCTGCACTACCGTGTGGATCCCCCAGCTGCTACCATCGCCAAAAGGACATGGTGATCCTGCCCACCTACATTTGGCAGGGCGGCACGCTTCGTGAGACAATAACATTCCTGAGGGATTTAAACTCCAGTTGAGTCCGTAAGCCTAAATCTGATATTATTGAGGTGTATAGCGAAATTAACCAATTTTTAAGGGGCAAACTAATTGAATTGATTCTTGTTTATGATAATATTCGGAAAATTGATGTGGTTTATGTTTAAATTTTGAGTATTCATTTGATAAAGTTAAAATATATATATATAAATATATATATATATATATATATATATATATAAATATATATATATATATATATATATATATATATATATATATATATATATATATATATATATATATATCGAGGCCAAGGAAATAATAACAAAAGACATCTGGGTTTAACTTTACCCCTCCGATGTTCTCTGGTAACATAGGAGAACGGGCGAAAGGGTAAATGTTATGAGACAGATTCCTGCCCTTAGCTCAAAAGGCCAGGCCGTTCGATGGTGCACTTATAAACAACCCATTCAGAAGTGCAAACTTCCGATCTCGTATTACCCTCTCTCCAAGCCACAAGACGCAAAGCGCGGGAGACCAACCTGAGGTCTTACCTTGCGAGTCCCCCCATTTACCTCCCCACTCCCCCCCGCGGGAGTAATTTGTGTATATAACAGGTTGACCCAAGTAAACAAGGCTTTTTGGTCGTTCTAACGCAAGAGACAAGTAAGACACCGGTTGAGAGATTTTTAGAGTTTGAGCAGGAAAACAGAAAAATGACCGGTAGAAAGTTTTCTACAAGTTAAGGAGAACTTTGCAGTCCTTGTACGAAACCAGATTGCACCAAGGAAGATCAGCGCCGTTTGAGCCCCATGATTATAGAGGATCAGGCTACTAAGTTTGAAGAATTTAAATCTTACTCTATCTGAGTTGGACAAACCCCAACTAGATAGAAATAATAAAAAAAGACAACGATTTTATTTCGTCCGGAAGCAAAGTGGAAGGGCTAAGCTTTAGCTCAAAGTAGCCTCTACCCAAGATCCGTCGTAACGTCACCCGTCAACTCCTTAGGCAAGTCAATGAACGCCATCTAGCGAACAAAGAACCAACTCCGATCAAAAATCTTCGAGGATAGTCTAACTGGTCGCGAGTATTTAATCTCCATTACCTTATAAGAGTAAAGAATAATCCTGTTGTTTATGTCCCCGTGCATAATAATTAGTTTATTTGATGTCTGACCAAAGACAACGATATCAACCAAAAAATTGTTCCCCTCGTAAAATTTGATCTCGAAGCGAGCTGCGAGAGCTCACCCAGTAATCCCATTTTCTTTTTTAAGTGTATTAGATCTGTATTTGTTTTATGTTATTTAGTGAGATGGTTTATGTTCATTAAAGTCTATTTTTCTTTAGTAAATGCACTGTCTTCATTATCCCCCAACTAGTTGAAGTGGCAATATTTGATAAAGTCAAGTAAGAAACCCCGTTTATTAGCACTCTTAGAGCCCGATCCTCAAGCGATCACCGAGGCACGAATCTACGCCTCATATCAAAGTTTATTTGGTTTATTAAAAATAAATAAAACAAATATATATATATATATATATATATATATATATATATATATATATATATATATATATATATGAGCTCGGCTAACCTACGCCTTTTAACTAACTGTGCGGGAAGCAGATTTGGGTACTCAGTGACACATAGGAATCCCACAGCAAAAAAGGACAAGGGTATTATTTATCAAATACCCTGTGATGGATACGACCCCAGTTATTATGGGAGTCAGAAAGAGATATTAAGACTAGGATTAATGAGTATAAGAGGGACATTAGAGCCCCTAGGACAACAAATGCAATGGTAGTGCATAGGTGGGATCAAAGTACTTGATAAGGGTTTAGCAAAATGACAGAGAAGAATAATTGAAGGGGCGCATATTATCTCAGGAATGTAGCGGAAAAGTCGGAGTCCGATAACATCAACCGACCAACTCGGAGAAGGTGACTGAGGACGAGCAACCGTGACCAGGGATGACATTTGCTCGCATATATAGAGAGCAATATCCTTTCTTTCTTCTGCAGTTCTATTCTGAAGAAGCAGAAAGGTGAAACGTCAATAAAGAACTCGGGTTTTTACTTCTTTCACCCATTCTCATCTATATCTCGTGAAGTCCACCAACATATATAATTATATATATATATATATATATATATATATATATATATATATATATATATATATATATATTATATATATATATATATATATATATATATATATATATATATATATATATATATATATATATATATATATATATATATATCAGGTAAGGAAAATGAAAATAGAGTGAAACCGTATGTCGAGGTAATCGTATTGTATTTGTTGTTTTAAAGAAGCTGGTCTGATACTATTAATTATGCAAACAACAATACTTCAATATTTGCTGAGGGAACTTTTTATTACTTTATTGTCGAGAGAATGTCACAGCGTTTAATCCATTTTTAAGTTAAGAGCCCGTTAAACACGTAAAGGATCTATTTAAACACCAGAATTTTCCCCAAATAAACATATATTTTACATTTTACAATTAACTACAAAAATACAGTAAAAATATTTATATTCACCTCATAAGTTAACCGAGGCTAAACACGCTTGCTACTGGGCCTATTATAACATCTATTTATGACAAAAATAAAAAAGAATTGCCGATTAGTTATGTTCTTTTATCGTGAACCTTTTAGATTACCGTTAAACATCAAATTAAATTACATTCTTCTACTATCGAATATGACGGGGTTCACGCACAATTGTTTCTACTTCAGTTAATTTGAGTACCGTAATAAACTCATACTAACGCAATACAAATATACATGGTCATTCTTACTTACATGACAGATAGGATCAGGAATTTCCGGATGTTACTAGAGGGCTTTTCTCGCGTTTCGGAGTGTTAGAGTGGCCGATGGTAGGTTTTCTTCGAGATAGGATGGAGGTAAGGGAATCTAATGTCTAATTCTTCGGTCTTAAGATATCAATTTAAGAGTCACTCGAAGGTGACTGGTTCTTCTATTACCTTGTATGCAAAATTCCTGTTTGGTACTAGGAATATTTGTCCTGCTAAGCTTCTTACTAAGCCTCTGCAGGAAGCTTCGGGCTGGCATCGAAATAATTCTTCTTCTCTTGCTGCCGAAATTCCTGGTTTGGCACTAGGAATGGTAATCCCGTCAGACTTCTTCTAAGTCATTACCGGATGGTTTGGTCTGGTACCGATAGATAACGTGACGTTTTAAGTTAATCCGACACTGGGTGAAGGATCGATCTTCTCGAACTAATCCTTTATCGTCTCTCACCGATAATCTTTTATTTTCTTAACTTCAGGGGCTTATTTATAACCTAGCGACCGCCCTATCTAAGGGGAAAGGGGCGAGTCCACAGAGGGGAGAGCGAGAGGTGAGTCCGCATCAGGGAGAGCGAGGGGTGAGGAGGTTGGCACCACGGTGTCCAAATCGGCTTGTTAATTAGAGACACCACTAACCGTCACCATCCTTGGCGTTCCTTTTTGACTGGCACTGCTTTTTGGTGATTTAACCACGGGCCTACGGATCTCGTAGGTAATTGGATCTTTTGAGCGCTGTTTGAGGGCTTTGGCGGTCACCTTAACACAAACCGTTGCTCCAACTACCTATGCGGCGGGAAGATCAAACAGGGTAGGCAGTTAGACGGTTATTCGCCAGCTAACCTTCTCACGACTCTCCACATGTAGCTCGATTCTCTTGCTTTCTTCGTAAGGTGGGGGAAAGGCTTTAATGTTTACGTTCGCCTGGCCCTCCGGGAGTCTTTATGTTGTGATTACTCTACACCGTATTTATACAAAGCAAGGTTTTCCCTAAAGGTCAGATTTGTTTGGACCTCTGATAAGTCTGATTTGAGTAAGAAAGATATGACTAGTACAGTACAGTAATAACGAAGACATCCCTTATCTTAAATTAGTGGCAAACTAATTAGTACATAAAAATGCCTAACCTAAAGACACACAACTTTCTAAGTCAGAATTGGATCAGGGAGCTGATGTAGAACGACATTTTTGAAGAGGCCGATGAGTCTTTGCTTATCAAGAGATAAGTGTTGAATTGCGATCGGAGTAATTTAAGTTTGTGATTACTTTTATAATGGCTGCTTCTTTTACGCGTATATGTATATATTAATGGGAATTATAAATTATTTTGGCATCATCACTATCAATTGAATGGTCTTCATTTGACATGTGTAAGAACAGGCTAGAAGATAGGTTTCCACCGTGCATGTCGCATTTGTGTTCTTTCATTATATTTTAGAATCTGCTGCTTTCAAATATACGTTCGCGAAGGCAGCTAATCCAGGTACTAGATTGAAAACTTGCTCTTTGTCTTGAAGTCGAACTCGTAACAAATCAACAGGAAGTTTCATTAAATTCAATTTAGATTTGAGTATGTGTGTACTCGATAAACAAAGCTAAAGAGTTTTGGCAATATTTTTTTTGTTCTCTGCCATTTGTGAACTAGTCAATCTTTTTCACAAGCTGGTAAAAGTGGTGACTGAAGCGATCTCAATTGGGTATGCGTCAGAGGCATCCTGTTCGTGGGCTGATGTGATTTTGTAATGATGAGCTCTAAACTACATACCTTCGGCAGTTCCCTCAATCCTTCTCATGGCTATGCGGGGCTAATCAAAAGTGTCAGCAAGCACAATTAGCGCCGTTTTTATCACATTACTTTGATTGCAAATAGAGAAATGAAGTCCAACTGACTATCCCCAAGTGCTGGGTCGTTCGCGTCGGGAGAAGGAAAGACGAGATCGAGTGACTTGTGGTCAGTAATGAAGGTAAATTTTAACCCTTGAATTCGGATAAATAACGTTTTTTTTATAATTATATTTAATAAATGCGAACAAATCATGATAAAGGGTTGACATCTTTGTTGAGTATTACCCCTTCCAGAATTAGGCTGATGTGTCTCATTTCTTCTAAAGGAGTTGCTCAATCGCGGCCTCCATCCTCTCTGCGCTTGCATTGATTAGAACTTTATTCGAATTTATAGCCATATTTAATAATCAAAAGGCCGAAATATATGAATCTAAATAAATAGCGAGAACTCGAATCGAAATCTGAATTGATCTTTTTAAAATGTCAAACTCTAATCGAAATTCGAATCGACATTTACTTCAGGTCTCAGATCTGGCTCTAATTATTCTTTGTTATTCGATATTAAAATTATGCGAAATGAGTTGGCAAATGGAATTCCCGCGCCCACACTTAATCCTGAATCCCCGCAATCTCATTAAGGTGTAAGGAGGTATGGGAGAAATGAATGTATAGTTGTGAATAGATACTGATTAGGAGATATATGGAGAGGAGGAGTGGGTGTGAGTTAGAGATTTGTGGTTGAGTGTGAAGGGATGAGGAACAATTCCTTTATTATCAGTTTCCTTCCATTCTATTTAAGCCTCTTAAGTTTCCTTTCGTTCAATTTCCCTGTCACACATAATTCTCCACCACGTTCTCTTCTTTGAAATCACTCAAAACTAATCATAAAAATCTTTCTAACGCCAAGCCATAATTCAATGGATTTAATTCGATTGTTTTTGTCTTCTACACTTCTATTTATTTGTACATCTTATCAAAAAACTCTTATTTCTCTCTTCATTCTATTTTCCGTCGAAAATTGAAGGAAAAATCTTTCAAACGCCAATGATACACTACCATCCATACAAAAAAGTTCGAACGCAGTGGGCGAAGTGAAATCTGATTAAAATGTTTCAAACGCTAAAAAATATCGAATAAAATTTAGAATAAATCAATATCAAATGTCAGAAAGGAAGTTTTCTTAAATGAACAGCAAATTTATGTTAAAAACACCCTAAATATTTTAAACACGGAATAATTTGTAATACTAAAATCACGAAATCCAGCGATATTACGAATGGCACAAAAGTAAATTAAAAGAGAATTAAACATTGAATAAATCCTTAATCCCCAAACCTGAATTCTTCGAGAGCGAACAAATGCATATCTCAGTTGAAACATAAAATGTCATAGAAAGCTTATAAGAAATCTTCCATACACAAAATTCTCTCAGAATTGCAAAGAATTTTCGACTCACACACACATAACAGGCAAGGCAAAATTAAAGGAATTTCTAAAGAAAATCTTTGAAATCTTAAATCGAATCTGTCCGAAAAAAACTTAGAATCTTTCTCACACTAAATAAAATCTCTTAAGTTCCAGAAACCGTCCTTTGAATGCAAAGTGAGAAGATGTCTCTGAAGGAAAACGAAAGTCCATCGAGAATAACGAATCTCGTAAGAGAAAGAAGCCAAAAACATTAGGAAGACAATGACAAGACCTCAAGTGTGAAATTGGATCTTCTTTTTGAGTAATCCCAAACACCATTACAGAAGAATGGTTGCTATAGTTAAGGCAATCAATGGGTTTCAGTGGAGATGATAAAAAGAAATCCTCATTTCTGATAAATCGAGTTCTGTAAACCCTACTCAGAGAAATGTCGACATTAGCACAGCAACCAACAACATAAACCAGACTCTACCTACAACCATTAATATATACACACTCGCAGGGGGGTGTATGGCAGGGGTTGTAAACCTGGGGGAATTTCAGAGTTTGAGGGGGAGAATTTTGACCGCAGATTGGCAGACTTTAACTATTGGAATATTGATATTTTTATTGCCTTCGAACTCCCCAGGGCGGCACTAAACGCACTATGCATTGGGTACCTGGTGCTAGCACGAGTACCCTCTCCCCCTTTAAACCCTCGGTAAAGCAAGGCCACTGAAGCCCTGCCGGAGCCCCAATCCCGCAGATGATGGGGTGTGACTCATTTATATTAAATTACAATACCCTGGGCATTCTAATGTTTGGCATTCTCTTTAACTTTATGTTTATTGCAATATGCTTCAGTTTGGTCTGTTAAGTAACAATTATGAATTAAAAAAAATACTTTACTTTAATTCAAGATTTAAAATCCATCAATAGTTTTAATTGCTATTAAATTCATAAAACTCCACTATGAAAATAATTAATGTAAATTTACTAATATGGAAAAAAAAATAAAGGATTTTCTTAAGAAGGAAGTAGATGAGTTTTGGGGATTAGAGAGGACTGGAAGAAGAATCTTACAATTATCGTGGTGTAAAATAACGGTTTGAAACAAGTGGAGGAGATGTAATAATTGGATAATGGTAGAAAGCGAATAACAAGGTTGATGATATGAATTTAAATAGAAAAGCTACCTATAAAATTGGGTAAGGTGAATCTAAATAATAACTAATTAAATTAAACCTATGTAATTGACTAAGTATATAAGGTGTGGTGACTAGATGGAATGTGTAAAATTGTGCTTGTTAAGAGGGACTGTTTAGTTGATTGCTTATCGTAAATTCACGTCGTAACATATGTAGATATGCTTGTGTGAAGAAATGATAATATACCTCACCGCACCCTGTGAGGCAAGAGAATGAGATTTTTTTATGCAGAACCTTCACTGAAACCACAAAGAGTGTTTACTCCTCTGTTTCCCGTGTTCTACATCCATCATTAACACTTCTACTCTGGTGAGGTATCGCTTGCTAGCGTCAGGAGAAACCAAACGGGTGTGTACAATTGCCAAACCACCTACACAAATGTTATTGCCATGTAAGGGCCAGAGCCTGGTAAAGTTTCCACATATCTTACCTAAACCATTCCAGCCAACACATATATGCGGGAACCTGAACCAAAGGTTCATTTCATTTCACCTTAGTCAAGTTTATCGAGATCATCACAGCCCTCTCCTTACTGGACGAGCTCCAACTTTACTGAGTTCACTCAATCATTTTAGTAAGAATCACGCAGTTCTGCGCTACTACTGATTCTCGTCATAACCAATCCTCGGTGCCCTCTGAATGTGCCAGTAGATCTACTTCGGGAAGATATTTGAAGGAAGTAGGTGCACGTATAATCGCAATTTCCACCCTCAATTCTTAAAATGCGTTCCTTTATGCGAGTCTCGATCTGAGGGACACAATCAGCGCACCGCTGAAACAAGCGAGGGACAATGGATTGTATGAAACCCTGCTATTTCGTTTGGGTCGCCACCAGAGATTGAGTTTTCTGGTTGACAGTGGTTGGAAAACGGAAAGAGAAAGGATGAATACCCCCCTCCCTCTCATTGTCATTAGTTTTGCCGCTGATTTCAATGAAATCTGGCTCTTACAGTCAGGGATGTGGTTTGTATGGTTAAAACAGAGTCACTAAGTATGATATATATCTTGTTCCGTTCATCTCTGAATTTAAAGCAGTTATTTAATGTTCAATTAAATATTTCAAAGCTAAATATTCTTTAAGTGTTGAGCGTAAAGAACGTGGTATTTATCTATGCACTTGTGTCCTATAAATTCCTTTTCAATCCACTTGTTCTGAGATCGTCATCCCAAACATTACTGAGTATCCTAAACGAGATTAAAGGTCACCTTTCCGTTTCTAATACTTTTATTGAGGACACTCTAGTCTATTATTCTGGATCGGTAACCCACCATTTCACAAAAGTCTTTAAACTTTTACTTGCTTATGGTTTCAAACTAAGTGCCCATATATTCGAAATGGGTGTGGGGAAAATAGAATTCTTCGGGTACCTTTTAACCAACTAGGACATCTCTCTGGTCAGTGACAGAGTTGAGCCAATACAAAATTAACATTCTACCTGCTATAAATCGAAAAAATATTTATACCTTTTTAAATTTTACGTTAATCATAAAAGATATGTGGTCTATCTCTTAAATCCCGTAAAGGATCTACTGGTGGACACTTACGCAAATTGAGAACGACTCATTTATTCAGCCAATTACAATCACTAGCTCGATCGAGTTCTAGCACCCATTGGCGGTCGATCTCAATAAAGTTCTAATCAATGCAAGCGCAGAGAGGATGGAGGCCGCGATTGAGCAACTCCTTTAGAAGAAATGAGACACATCAGCCTATTTCTGGAAGGGGTAATACTCAACAAAGATGTCAACCCTTTATCATGATTTGTTCGCATTTATTAAATATAATTATAAAAAAAACGTTATTTATCCGAATTCAAGGGTTAAAATTTACCTTCATTACTGACCACAAGTCACTCGATCTCGTCTTTCCTTCTCCCGACGCGAACGACCCAGCACTTGGGGATAGTCAGTTGGACTTCATTTCTCTATTTGCAATCAAAGTAATGTGATAAAAACGGCGCTAATTGTGCTTGCTGACACTTTTGATTAGCCCCGCATAGCCATGAGAAGGATTGAGGGAACTGCCGAAGGTATGTAGTTTAGAGCTCATCATTACAAAATCACATCAGCCCACGAACAGGATGCCTCTGACGCATACCCAATTGAGATCGCTTCAGTCACCACTTTTACCCGCTTGTGAAAAAGATTGACTAGTTCACAAATGGCAGAGAACAAAAAAAATATTGCCAAAACTCTTTAGCTTTGTTTATCGAGTACACACATACTCAAATCTAAATTGAATTTAATGAAACTTCCTGTTGATTTGTTACGAGTTCGACTTCAAGACAAAGAGCAAGTTTTCAATCTAGTACCTGGATTAGCTGCCTTCGCGAACGTATATTTGAAAGCAGCAGATTCTAAAATATAATGAAAGAACACAAATGCGACATGCACGGTGGAAACCTATCTTCTAGCCTGTTCTTACACATGTCAAATGAAGACCATTCAATTGATAGTGATGATGCCAAAATAATTTATAATTCCCATTAATATATACATATACGCGTAAAAGAAGCAGCCATTATAAAAGTAATCACAAACTTAAATTACTCCGATCGCAATTCAACACTTATCTCTTGATAAGCAAAGACTCATCGGCCTCTTCAAAAATGTCGTTCTACATCAGCTCCCTGATCCAATTCTGACTTAGAAAGTTGTGTGTCTTTAGGTTAGGCATTTTTATGTACTAATTAGTTTGCCACTAATTTAAGATAAGGGATGTCTTCGTTATTACTGTACTGTACTAGTCATATCTTTCTTACTCAAATCAGACTTATCAGAGGTCCAAACAAATCTGACCTTTAGGGAAAACCTTGCTTTGTATAAATACGGTGTAGAGTAATCACAACATAAAGACTCCCGGAGGGCCAGGCGAACGTAAACATTAAAGCCTTTCCCCCACCTTACGAAGAAAGCAAGAGAATCGAGCTACATGTGGAGAGTCGTGAGAAGGTTAGCTGGCGAATAACCGTCTAACTGCCTACCCTGTTTGATCTTCCCGCCGCATAGGTAGTTGGAGCAACGGTTTGTGTTAAGGTGACCGCCAAAGCCCTCAAACAGCGCTCAAAAGATCCAATTACCTACGAGATCCGTAGGCCCGTGGTTAAATCACCAAAAAGCAGTGCCAGTCAAAAAGGAACGCCAAGGATGGTGACGGTTAGTGGTGTCTCTAATTAACAAGCCGATTTGGACACCGTGGTGCCAACCTCCTCACCCCTCGCTCTCCCTGATGCGGACTCACCTCTCGCTCTCCCCTCTGTGGACTCGCCCCTTTCCCCTTAGATAGGGCGGTCGCTAGGTTATAAATAAGCCCCTGAAGTTAAGAAAATAAAAGATTATCGGTGAGAGACGATAAAGGATTAGTTCGAGAAGATCGATCCTTCACCCAGTGTCGGATTAACTTAAAACGTCACGTTATCTATCGGTACCAGACCAAACCATCCGGTAATGACTTAGAAGAAGTCTGACGGGATTACCATTCCTAGTGCCAAACCAGGAATTTCGGCAGCAAGAGAAGAAGAATTATTTCGATGCCAGCCCGAAGCTTCCTGCAGAGGCTTAGTAAGAAGCTTAGCAGGACAAATATTCCTAGTACCAAACAGGAATTTTGCATACAAGGTAATAGAAGAACCAGTCACCTTCGAGTGACTCTTAAATTGATATCTTAAGACCGAAGAATTAGACATTAGATTCCCTTACCTCCATCCTATCTCGAAGAAAACCTACCATCGGCCACTCTAACACTCCGAAACGCGAGAAAAGCCCTCTAGTAACATCCGGAAATTCCTGATCCTATCTGTCATGTAAGTAAGAATGACCATGTATATTTGTCTTGCGTTAGTATGAGTTTATTACGGTACTAAAATTAACTGAAGTAGAAACAATTGTGCGTGAACCCCGTCATATTCGATAGTAGAAGAATGTAATTGAATTTGATGTTTAACGGTAATCTAAAAAGTTCACGATAAAAGAACATAACTAATCGGCAATTTTTTTTTATTTTTGTCATAAATAGATGTTATAATAGGCCCAGTAGCAAGCGTGTTTAGCCTCGGTTAACTTATGAGGTGAATATAAATATTTTTACTGTATTTTTGTAGTTAATTGTAAAATGTAAAATATATGTTTATTTGGGGAAAATTCTGGTGTTTAAATAGATCCTTTACGTGTTTAACGGGCTCTTAACTTAAAAATGGATTAAACGCTGTGGCATTCTCTCGACAATAAAGTAATAAAAAGTTCACTCAGCTAATATTGAAGTATTGTTGTTTGCATAATTAATAGTATCAGACCAGCTTCTTTAAAACAACAAATACAATACGATTACATCGACATACGGTTTCACTCTATTTTCATTTTCCTTACCTGATATATATATATATATATATATATATATATATATATATATATATATATATATATATATATATATATATATATATATTATATATATATATATATATATATATATGTATGTTGGTGGACTTCACGAGGTATAGATGAGAATGGGTGAAGGAAGTAAAAACCCGAGTTCTTTATTGACGTTTCACATTTCTGCTTCTTCAGAATAGAACTGCAGAAGAAAGAAAGGATATCGCTCTCTATATATGCAAGCAGATGTCATCCCTGGTCACGGTTGCTCGTCCTCAGTCGCCTTCTCCGAGTTGGACGGTTGATGTTATCGGACTCCGACTTTTTCGCTTCATTCCTGAGATAATATGCGCCCCTTCAATTATTCTTCTCTCTCATTTTACTAAACCCTTATCAAGTACTTTGATCCCACCTATGCACTACCATTGCATTCGTTGTCCTAGGGGCTCTAATGTCCCTCTTATACTCATTAATCCTAGTCTTAATATCTCTTTCTGACTCCTATAATAACTGGGGTCGTATCCATCACAGGGTATTTGATAAATAATACCCTTGTCCTTTTTTGCTGTGGGATTCCTATGTGTCACTGAGTACCCAAATCTGCTTCCCGCACAGTTAGTTAAAAGGCGTAGGTTAGCCGAGCTCATATATATATATATATTATATATATATATATATATATATATATATATATATATATATATATATATATTTGTTTTATTTATTTTTTATAAACCAAATAAACTTTGATATGAGGCGTAGGTTCGTGCCTCGGTGATCGCTTGAGGATCGGGCTCTAAGAGTGCTAATAAACGGGGTTTCTTTCTTGACTTTATCAAATATTGCCACTTCAACTAGTTGGGGGATAATTAAGACAGTGCATTTACTAAAGAAAAATAGACTTTAATGAACATAAACCATCTCACTAAATAACATAAAACAAATACAGATCTAATACACTTAAAAAAGAAAATGGGATTACTGGGTGAGCACTCGCAGCTCGCTTCGAGATCAAATTTTACGAGGGGAACAATTTTTTGGTTGATATCGTTGTCTTTGGTCAGACATCAAATAAACTAATTATTATGCACGGGGACATAAACAACAGGATTATTCTTTACTCTCATAAGGTAATGGAGATTAAATACTCGCGACCAGTTAGACTATCCTCGAAGATTTTTGATCGGAGTTGGTTCTTTGTTCGCTAGATGGCGTTCATTGACTTGCCTAAGGATATGACGGGTGACGTCACGACGGATCTTGGGTAGAGGCGACTTTAAGCTAAAACTTAGCCCTTCCACTTTGCTTCCGGACGAAATAAAATCGTTGTCTTTTTTTATTTTTTCTATCTAGTTGGGGTTTGTCCAACTCAGATAGAGTAAGATTTAAATTCTTCAAACTTAGTAGCCTGATCCTCTATAATCTTGGGGCTCGAACGGCGCTCAACTTCCTTGGTGCAATCTGGTTTCGTACAAGGACTGCAAAGTTCTCCTTAACTTGTAGAAAACTTTCTACCGGTCATTTTTCTGTTTTCCTGCTCAAACTCAAAAAATCTCTCAACCGGTGACTTACTTGTCTCTTGCGTTAGAACGACCAAAAAGCCTGGTTTACTTAGGTCAACCTGTTATATACACAAATTACTCCCGCGGGGGTGGGTGGGGAAGTAAATGGGGAGACTCGCAAGGTAAGACCTCAGGTTGGTCTCCCGCGCTTTGCGTCTTGTGGCTCGGAGAGAGGGTAATACGAGATCGGAAGTTTGCACTTCTGAATGGGTTGTTTATAAGTGCACCATCGAACGGCCTGGCCTTTTGATCTAAGGGCAGGAATCTGTCTCATAACATTTACCCTTTCACCCGTTCACCTATGTTACCGGAGAACATCGGAGGTGTAAAGTTAAACCCAGATGTCTTTTGTTATTATTTCCTTGGCCTCGATATATATATATATATATATATATATATATATATATATATATATATATATATATTTTAACTTCATCAAATGAATACTCAAAATTTAAACATAAACCACATCAATTTTCCGAATATTATCATAAACAAAAATCAATTCAATTAGTTTGCCCCTTAAAAATTGGTTAATTTCGCTATACACCTCAATAATATCAGATTTAGGCTTACGGACTCAACTGGAGTTTAAATCCCTCAGGAATGTTATTGTCTCACGATGCGTGCCGCCTGGCCAAATGTAGGTGGGCAGGATCACCATGTCCTTTGGGCGAGGGTAGCAGCTGATGGATCCACACGGTAGTGCAGGGGGGGGGGGATGTGTTCTTGAAGGACAAGAACAATTAGGGTGTTTTATGCGGCACCAAGGTAGTCGTGGTCTCTCTGGCAAGAGGGAGTCGAACTTGGTCCTTAAACCAAGTTAACTTGGAGTGCGGTGTGACCACCGAGTAACTAACTCGAGGGAAAGCTTTTCTCCTTCGTTAATTAATTCCTCATGGACAAAGGCCTGAACTCGGGGAGGGTCTTCTTCAAGGGCGAGGATCGATGGAAGCGGGGGTTCTCTGACGAGAATCAGTTACGTAAACTTCGGTTTGGTACCTAGGAACTAGATGGAGGATGAGCTTCTTCTTAGTTCAAGTCTTCTTCAAGGGCAAGTATAACGGAGGGGGATTTCTCTGACGAGAATAAGTTGAACTTGGTTCATCACCAAGTGAACTTATGAGTTCGGTGGGGCCACCGAGTAACGGGCTCGAAGGGAAGCCTTTTCCTTCTTCTTTTCTTAATTCCTCAGGACGAGAAATACCCCTGGTGTTTGAGATTCACCCGGATATGAGGAGTCTCTGATGTGAGTAAGTTGAACTTAACAAAGTTAACTTATCGTTTGGTTTGATAACCAGGGACTAGCTCGAGGATGAGCTGCTTCTTAGCCCCTTAAGGTAAGTAGCCCTGCCTCTCTTGCAGGGTACTTCTTGGCCTGGCGAGCCGTGTAATCTACTTGTCCAGTCTCGGTAGCCCGATCTTAATTCGGGGACTTCGCACCTGGAGACTGAAGAATACTACCTCGATTTTGCTCGGTGTTCCTTATTTATACCTTGTCACCCCACTGGGGGAGTGGTAAGAGGGGGGAGGCTTGACGATGGCCCTAAGAGGGTTCTTATGCCAAACGGTTTTTCTCACACCGGCTCCTCGTTAGCCTTCGAGCTTGGGAGAAACTCGTCTCCAATTCCTTATTTGACGTGAAATTGAATCTCACTCTCCTGGGGGAGATTTCGCATTTTAACCTTTTGGTCTTTCATAGCGCCGAGTGGTGCGGCGCTGCGGTTACGCGCTTGACCCGACGATGCCTAGGGTCGGATATCTTTGCGGTAACCGCCTCGTGACTCCACCACGAGAGAACAGGGGGCGGGGGGAGTGACGATTTCCCTACACACCTCCTATCAATGAAATTAAAGGGAGGGGGGACTCCCGGGAACTCAAAACAACTAACTCAACCTAGTCGAGATTAGCAAAGTTGTATTTCTTTGACCCCTCTCTTACATTAAGTTTCGTTACATATAAACACCCTCGTGCGTGTTTACACAGGCAATGTGTCGAACTAGACCTACTCGCAATACAATTTTACCCGCAACAAAACAAAAAAAAAAACAAGCTACTTCCTTACATTTCTAAGCTTGTGAGAACTTAAATCCTACCGATAACTATTAACTAGACAAACAAATAAACACATTGTTTTACGCTTTTTAGGTACTCAAATAACCCTCAATATTATGTCGTCTCCGCCTATAGAGCAGCGGTACTTTATTGGCCCCTTTGATGTAGTTAATACTAAAATCGTGCTCTAATACCAATAATTTACCGCGCCTGAGTCGGCCTTTCGGGTTATTGAGTCTACCCAATTATGTTACTAAATGGTAGCGGTATTTCAACCTACTCGAATTACCCATCTTATGGTACTTGACTACCTTTAAACTAAATATTATGGCTAGAGCGGTCTGTTGCCGCGGGGCATAATTGATGAGAACTTGAGTCCCATAATCCTTCTTTATCAAAGTACACTGTAAGATCAAGTGTTGGTTCGATCTTTGGGGATCGAAAAAACTTTTCCCTGCGAGGGTGTTAATAAGCGTGGCGCTCATTACGACTTGGCGTATTAGCGGTAACTCCGTGGACGTTCCGTTCGGGGAGGAGACTACAAGGGGTAGGGGATACTCATCCGCATCTACCATTTGACTAGTCTTACCTTGGTGTATCGCAACAGCACCTCTTGCCTCCTTCCTTGTCAACTCATTTGACTCGATTCTCTTCGCAGGTAGTTCCTCAGGTAGACCTGCTCGTACCTCTACCCTACCTTCTACTTATTCCCTGATAACTCCATTTGGCTGGGTTATCCTTGATGGTTTTCCCTTAGGTACTCCTGCTGGTACCTCATCCCTACTTTCTTCTTCTTCCATCGTTACCCCATTTGGCTGGGTTTCCCTCGATGGTTCTGTCTTAGGTCCAGGCTGGTTCTTTCTTAGGTCCAGATTCTCGATAGGTGCTCTTTCGAGTGCGAGCAATCTTTCCTTTTCTTCTCTCTCTTCTCTTTCAGCTTGAACACGTTCTTTTTCCCTCTTAATTCTCCTTTCCTAGGCTTCTTTTTCTGTTTTCGCTATTTCATTTTCCTGTCGGGTTCTTCTTTCTTCATCTTCCAGGTTTATCTTTATTTTTCTTTCATCATCTTCTCGTTTTATCTTTATTCTCGTTTCCTCATCTTCCATTTCTATCCTTATTCTGAATTCTTTTGCTTCTCTTTTCAACAGTATTATTCTTTCGCTTGTTTTAACTCCTCTCAGCATTCTTCTTTCCTCTGTTTCTATTTTTTTTCCTGTATTCTGTCTTTCTCTAATTTTATGTCTCTCCGTATTTTTATTGCTTGGGATTCTCTTTTCCCTTCTCTTTTTATATTTTTCCTTTTTCTATCAAACTCTATTATTTCTTCTTCTTCTTCTCTTTGTGTTCAAAATTCTGAAAGGATGTAGGCATCCATATCCTTGCCTTCAAATTTCAGAATTTGGGCTTGTAGGTTGAATCTTTCGACCGGATCCATTTTGTGTTGGTCCGTCGAATTTTCCTTACTGTATTCTGAGATACGTATGCCTCCACTCACCAGGTTGCGCTCAGCATAACTTACCCTTAATCCCACTACTATGCTGATTTAAATGCCACTCCGTCAACAAACTTACCACTTGGCCTACCAATTACCTTCGGATTGTTACCACCCCTAACTCCACCAATCTTCCTCTCGTCCATTATTCTCTTATTCCTGATATTCCTTTACGTGTTGGCTCTTCTTTAATTGGACACTGCTGGGTTCTTTCAAATATAAAACCTGCAAACCTGACACCACTTTCATAATATGTCGTAGAATGCCTCCCTTTTTGTTCTAAGAGTGCTAAGAGTGCTAATATTGTTATTATCTTAATGAATAGAGCCGTTGGAAACCGGTTAGGATATAGAGAAACGCACAATAATCCCCCCCAAAAACTTATATTTTAACTTTAACAAATGAATACTTAAAATTTAAACATAAACCACATCAATTTTCCGAATATTATCATAAACAAGAATCAATTCAATTATGTAGTTTGCCCCCCCAAAATTAGGTAATTTCGCTACACACCTCAATAATATCAGATTTAGGCTTACGGACTCTACAGGAGTTTAAATCCCTCAGGAATGTTATTGTCTCACGACGCGTGCCGCCTGGCCAGATGTAGGTGGGCAGGATCACGATGTCCCTTTGGCGAGGGTAGCAGCTGGGGGTCCACACGGTAGTCCGGGGAGAGTTCTTCAAGGACGAGAACAATTACGGTGCTTTATGCGGCACCAAGGTAGTCGTGGTCTCTCTAGCGAGAGGAAGTCGAACTTGGTTCTTAAACCAAGATAACTTGGAGTGCGGTGTGACCACCGATAAACGAACTCGAGGGGGAGCTTTTCTCCTTTGTTAGTTAATTTCTCATGGACGAGGACTGAACTCGGGGAGGGTCTTCTTCAAGGGCGAGGATCGATGAGGGAGGGGGGGTTCTCTGACGAGAAAAAGTTACTTAAAGTTCGGTTTGGTAACCTAGAAACTAGATCGAGGATTAGCTTCTTCTTAGTTCCAGTCTTCTTCAAAGGCGAGTATAACGGAGGGGGATTTCTCTGACGAGCTAAAGTTGAACTTAACAAAGTTAACTCATCGTTTGGTTTGATAACCAGGGACTAGCTCGAGGATGAGCTGCTTCTTAGCCCCTTAAGGTAGGTAGCCCTGCCTCTCTTGCAGGGTACTTCTTGGTCTGGCGAGCCAAGTAATCTACCTGTCCAGTCTCGGTAGCCCGATCTTAATTCGGGGACTCCGTCACCTGGAGACTGACGTATACTACCTCAATTTTCCTCATTGTTCGTTATTTATAAGTTGTCACCCCACTGAGGGATGCTAAGAGGGGGGAAGGCTTGATGATGGCCACAGGAGGGTTCTTACGCCAAACGGTTTTTCTCACATCGGCCCCTCATTAGACTTCGAGCTTGGGAGAAACACGTCTCCAATTTCTTATTTGACTTGAAATTGAATCTCACTCTCCTGGGGGAGATCTCGCATTTTAACCTTTAGTTCTTTCATAGCGCCGAGTGGTGCGACGCTGCGGTTACGCGCTTGACCCGATGATGCCTGGGGCCGGATGTCTTTGTGGTAACAGCCTCGTGACTCCACCACGAGAGAACAGAGGGGGGGGGGGGGGGGTGGAGTGACGATTCCCCTACATATATATATATATACTAAACTCTACAATCAAAATGCCTGCCTTTACAAGAGATCTATTTAATCTCTCTGCCGCCATAGAGTACGGGGCAGTCAGGTGCCTTACCTCTTCTAATCCATTTATGGCGGGCTTATTAACTTCCTTCCCCACTCTAAGTCTCGCCTTTCTACTTCTCTCCGCAATTTTTAATGTTTTTTGACATAATTTTAGTTTCATGAAGGCTTTCTTATTATCCTCGAATTTATCATCCAAAAGGATTTCGCTACAAATGCGAAGAGCCCTTAAATAAAACCCAATGACTCCCCTTGTCTTCGGTTTCTTATTATCTTCAAAGAGAAAATGAATACATGGTCCTTATTCATCTGTTTCCTGTACACGGAGAATTTAGGCCTATTTTCATCCTTATGGACCAACGTGTCGAGGAAAGTAATTTTATTGTTCTCTTTTTCCTCCACGGTGAACTTGATGTCCTCATCCACTTCGTTCAGTAGTTCAAATTTGTTGCCTTTAACGGTACTCTCTGGAAGTACAGCCAGAAAATCGTCCACGTAACTCCACCAAAGTTAATCCTTCCACATAACCCTCGTCAATTTCTCCAAGAAATGGCTCACTGAAACTTGATCTTTCCTTTAGGTGACTAGAGTGTTCCCCAGGGGGCTTTAAGAAGCGGGCGGTATCATTTTGTGCTCTTTATAGACAAAGAGGTAGCGAGAGTTTCAGAGCAGAACTGAACTAAAAGTGGATTGAAATAGAGAACTAGAGAGATAGAGAGAGAGACAAACACGCAGAGAGAGGCCATAGAAAAACAGATATTTGGAGAGTTACAAGGAAAGAAAGTTTCCTAGGAGACCTTACGGTCCATTCAAAAAGGGTACCTTTGGACCAGCAATCGAGCGGGCACATGGCTGCTCAATTGTTTTGTGTCCCTAAACGGCCACTTTTCAAGACTTTGTCTTCAACATTCCATTCTATATATTTTCTACAAAAGTGAAGCCTATTCATAAATTTCTCCTTGGCGAAATTCTGCTTCATCTTAGCCTTTCTCGACATAAGACCATCGTCGAAAAGTATCCGCCTCATTGTGCGACCTAAGGTGAACACAAGTGCTAATTTTCAATCGTGTACAAGATTAGCAAGGATAGCAACCCGATCCTTGAGCTGGAACCTTACTAGGAGACAATCTTGGTGTTCATTTGTAGCACTTGGGCGTCTAGAATACTTTATATCCTGCTGAGTGTAACCAGTCGTTTCAAAGTAAGAAATCGTCTTAAAGATAGTTTTTCTTGATGGAATTCTCTAAACATCTAGTTACTGCCATTTTGCGCCACTTTGCTGTAGAGCAAAAATTTTTAACGCGTTTCTTTTAAAAGAACCATTTCTGGAATTGAAAAACATATTTCCCCCCTAAAAATATTACAAAATTGCTAATAATTACACAACCTAATACATTTAACTGATATTTGTCACATTTTAACCTATTGATCGAATAGCAAACCTCCAGGAATGAAACTCACCTGCTACAAGAAGAGGACCAGAAGCCGATTTTAAGCAGCTAAATTTTTAATATACCTGAAAAAATTTAAATATTAGAAAATATTTCGTGGATGTATTATCAATGACACCTATACGCTTTCATATTTCATCTATTTCGTCACAACGAGTGCATCTAACTATTCCTTGGGGGATTGATATAATTTTATTATTATTAGGTTTGTAACAAGAAATTTGTGTTATGTTTGCTGTGCGTCATAAAATTCTACGGTTTGGATCGGGTAATGAGTTTTATATATCTCGTATTGTCTGTGAATCGAAACAAAATAGAGATATTTATGAATACCTTTTTTAAAAGTTTTGGTTTCTTTGTTTTTTTAATCTTCAAAAAGATAAAAGTAGGAATTTGTTTTAAACTAAAAATAAAAATTCGCTTTCACTCTCCTATCGTATTCCGTTGTCCCTATGGCATTCGGTGGCAATCAGGGATTTTAGGTGCTTCTGATATTGCAGGTTAAAAGCCAACCTCATATTCACATTAAGTGGTATTTGAAACAATTTTAACTAGTTTGATAACATAGATTATCTTTATTTTTAACGTTTTCATGCTAATGTGAGATCTGAACTTCCTGAATTATGTCTTTGTACTTGACGATTCGTTTATCTTGTTCGTACACGATCTGTGTATGAGACATAAATATGGTTGTGTGTATTTATGAGCTACTATGTGTGCGTGTCTTGAGTTTACCGCAAAATCTTTTGCATTTCGTGTAAATCTTATCATTTGTGTCAAATCCTTGCCAATCTTTCAATTGTCTGAGCTCAAATCCAACTTGAAAATTATTTTTATTTGACCCAAATTGTGGGGGTCTTAAAAGGCAAAAGAAAAGTTAGTAATGATAATAATCATCATCACTAACTATAATTTAAGAAGGAAATTTTCTTGAGTATTCTAATAATAATTTTATCTTAGTTTGGTTATGACTTATGTTTTTTTATCAAAGTTATTTCTAATAATTCTTTTATAATATAAAAAAAAATGGTGAAGTTTTCAGAAATAAATATAGGTAGCAAAATTTTGCGAATTATTTAAAACCCCAAAAATTATAAATGCTGAATTTCAGAAAATTTATTTTTATATATCCTCTTCTATAACTATATTTTAGCAACGTTATATTTTGAAAGGGAGAGAATTTAGTTTAGAGGTCCTTTTTAAAATTATTTTAATTGGCGAAATTAAGAAAATTTTTAAAAATTTAACCATGGCTGCTTTTTTTTAGATTTTAAATTTTTTGTATTAGTAGCGAAGCGCAAGCTCCTCCCGTAGGGAGGAGTGGCGAAGCCATTGCCAGGTTAGCATATAAATATAAACCGTAAAATTGTTTAAAAAGCTTATTTTTACCTCCTCAGTAATAACATTATTATTCGTTTATCTGCTTTTATTTACAAAAAACTGCAAGTTTGGAAAGTTAGCCAATTTTTAAGCATTTCATATCTGAATTTGTAATGAAAAATGACTTGGGACTTCCTAGACCTTTTCTAGAAATTAGTTCATGATTTATGACCATAATCTCGCCAACAAACACAATTTTGTTCTCTTTGAATAAAGATAAAGAAACGATTCTATAAACAAGAAAACAAATGAATATTATTCAGTTTAATGGCGGGTGCTGTCCATAAATCGGCGAAACCAATATTTTCCCAATAATTTTCTTTCACCGAAAAAGATAAAAACTTATTTTTCTTACTTAAAAATAAAGAGATTAAATGAATAAACAAATCGCGTCTTTTCCCATCTGGAAATCGGAGGTTTATTGGCATTAGGAGAAAATTCGATAATTGTTCGATAGTTTTTAAATCTACAGAAAATATTTGTCCGCCATTAGGAAAAGGAGGATTTTGAAATTTCTTACAATTTATGCGTTTATGTTACAACATGGATATGTGAAATATAACGGAGATTAATCTCCTCCTGGTGAGAAAGCCATACTGAGAATAAGTGACCATGCCGCAGCTCACATCTGATAGATCGCATGTTTTCCTAACTCAACCACCAGAGACGCTTGCACTCCAAGCCTTAATGGTCGCAATGGGAGCTGGGACTCACTAGCTTTTCCATATTTCCCTTCCTCCACCTTCCACACTTTCTTTACAAATCTCTCCTCACAACCTTCTGGAGAGAGATAGATGCCTTCATTGGTTTCCACTTTAAATACAAATATTCGGATCTGACGTCCTTTTTGATGCCCTTGACCCTCAGGAGAAAGGTCAATATTTTCCATTTTTCTGAACCTGACTTCCAGAAAGAAAATGAGGAGGAAATCAGCGCCTAACGAAGGTTCTCGTTCTGGCCAATGACGGAGGGAATTTTCGCTCTCAAAGGAACTATTTGCAAGTAGTATACTTTGGGTAGTTCTCGATTTAAGGAGATCCTCTACTTATCACAAAAGACTGAGGATTAGTTATTGAATATGTCTTCTATGATCCTAATTGCGCACCAATTGATCAAAGTAGCGAATTCGACCACCACTTGCCAGGCACTTAGAGTGCCACAATATATTATGCTCCGGGGGAGTTAATAAAGGCAATGATGAATTATGCAACGTTTCGCCAGATCAAAGATACCAGTCACTCTGTACTTTGTCACTACGGGTGGAGAGTGCCATTTGGTGAGGCTCTCGTCGCAAGGGTGCCACTTTATTACATACACACTGTCATAAATCCTGGGCATGAGGAGGCTTGAATTATCATTACTCCTCCCATGTTTGAAGAACCCACTTAGGATTCGCCTCGAAGGACCCCAATTTTCTAAGTGGTTTCTTTCCTTAACCGATTATTTAAAAATTATTAGCATTATTATTAGTGTTATATTATTTAAATCTAACGCTTTCGTAAGGTGAGCTACCCATCATAAAATCCAATGGATTGGATCGGCTTACGAATTTCGATCCTCCTACTTGCCTTAAAATCTTCTATCTATCTATTTTCATCTTCTATCACTTGCACTCTGTCATCGCCCTCTAATCGGGTAAGCAAAACTAAACACCACTGTCTTTCATCTCCACTCTTCATAACGTACCAGGCACAAACACTCTTCTCCTCCGTTCCACTGAATCCGGTTGACGAAGGTTCCGCCCTGATCGCGAGTTGGGATTGAAAACGCAAACGATTTTCACCTTTCTCCCTCCCTAAAGATGAGATGATCGAAGGGCCCTCGAGCTCAAATGCGATCAGCATGTTGTTCTTAATGTTGGTTTCTTTATTTTTTCCGGGAGTAATTCCTAGCCAAGAGGCCGAACTAATAACATAATAACTGGACTGTTAAAGTGTGAGCATAATTAATAATCCCAATAATCTCAAGAATTTATTAATACTCCATACCTAAAACTGAAAACTAATTTGATCATTCTTGTTATTAATTACTTTAAGAGGGTAGGATGACTAAATTTACATCCAAATCCTCGTTAAAATTTGAGGCCAGCAGGTCCATTTTACACATTGGCATAGGCATAATTATGCGTTATATCCCAAATTGTCTTTTAAAGCGTCGATTATAAAAGTCAAAATTGCTTTTAAATTATTCGTTGCCTTATTTAACCTGGTCTGTAGTTAGCGATTTAAGGGCCGTTGATTTTGCGCCGTTAGCTTCGTCACAATTAACGCTAGAGTTATTCACCCGTGCTATTCCTCAAGTTGCCGGACAACGCCTGAAATATCTTTGTTATTTCAGTGTCGAATTTATTTGATGTTATTTTTCTCATCTATGAAATGTAATTTAATTTATTAGCAAAGATTGCAGTTAGAAGATGGGAGATTGAGGTGTATTTGAATAAATATAGTGGAGGGGTGCATAGAAAGAGTACATGGCTATCTGCACAAATATCTTAAGTATGTAGAGAAATATAATTGAGATATATGACGAGTCTACTAGGGAAAAAAGAATAAATGCATTTAAAAAGACTAATGATGTTTAGGTTTCTTTGTATGTAGAAATGACGATTCATGTAGACTTAGGTAGTGGCAATCTTAACGTAATCGCAAAATCACAGATTGCGAAACCTTTTGCTCATTTTGCTAAATGAAAGACGTTGAAAGGTGGGGTTCAAGGCCCTGTAGATCCACTTATTCCCATTTCTCTATGCCACCTGTACTTTGGCCCTGTTGTTAGTGGTTTATTACTAAATCTTTCATTTTATAGAGAATTAATGCAAATCTGCAAAGTTCGAAATCAGTGAAAAAAATAAAGGTCAAACCAAAATGAAGAAAATGAGTTTGGTTACCTTTCAATAATATTTCCGCCCCGACCCTTACCGATCATTGAGACGAGCAAACTTCGTCATGGATCGGAGTTGCTTCACTATTGGCAACTCCGATCCATGACGAAGTTTGCTCGTCTCAATGATCGGTAAGAGTTGGGACGGAAATATTATTGAAAGGTAACCAAACTCATTTTCTTCATTTTGGTTTGACCTTTATTTTTTTTACTGATTTGGAACTTTGCCGATTTGCATTAATTCTCTATAAAATGAAAGAGGATTTAAATTTTGCGAAGGCTTAATAAATGAGGCGACGAATATGGATAACCGACACTCACCAAAGACAAACGTATGAGGTGCTATCTAGCAAGATACGAGATTGTTTTAGGAGGGGGAGTAGTTTTTATTAATTATATCAGAAGTAAAAACTTGCCTTGGATACTAACCTAGATAAATTGGGTACTTGTAGAAAGGATTGCGTTCCAAACTAGAGAACGCTAAATTATATCTTTCAGTTTACACGTAAAAATAGGTAGCGAATGTAAGGTTACACTGTCTTATTGTATTGTAGGATTATAGTGAAGGAATTATATATATATATATATATATGTATATATATATATATATATATATATATATATATATATATATATATATAGCAATAAGGAGAAGAATCTTAGTTCGAAAAATCTATCTGAAAGCAAATTGGCCAGCAGAAGAGTGAATAAATGACACTCTCTGACATTTCAAAATATTGGCGCATTATAAAGTTCCATGAGGATTCCGAAAGCTCCGAGTCTAGGAAGAAAATTTATCGCCTTCAGAAAATCAAGATCGGAGGATGCAGCGATATTTCATGAGAAGATTCCGAGAACAGTAAAGCGGAATGTGTCTTTCCGGGATGTTGCACGTCGCTGGAGACAGATCGGGAGAGGTGGAACTCATCGAATAAATAAAGGAATAAGGTGGGACTCTTCGAATTAATAAGGGAATAAAGTGGCAAGTTGGCCTTCGCTAGTTAGCGTGATATATGGAGTGATGAACAGTTTGATGTGTGTTTTAGGGTGATGAAATAAAAAAAAGAATCGGATCCAATTGGAAGCTGCCTATAGGGGGTCGTACAGGTTAATTGATTGAATCCCATATGTTCGAATAGGACAAGTCAATTTGCAGGTGGGAATTTTGAAGTGTGGTGTATAAGTTGATCGCGCTGGAATATGAACTTTCCTTCACTTACGTGGTAAAGCAAAGACTCCGGCATACTGGTATCTGCTCTAAGATCATGTGGTCCCCTCGGTCAAACATCGCGTGTACATGAGCAGGTTTTCATGAGTGAGAGTGTTTCGTGCCAAACAACAAACACAGTCGAAAAGTTATTGAATGCTAAAAATATCGTCGTGATGAATGGTTTAGGCCGAGTTCCGATTTAATCCCGATGTAAAACCTTGGGAAGATAAAGAATGAGAAGATGATGGCTTAGTTTTTCACCAATGGCGAAGACCTCTGGCAAATATTGGACGATGAATGTCTGATGAATGCTGCCGAAGATGTGTCCATGCCATTATTCAGAGCTTTAAATTCTGCTTCCTTTGAGATCAGGCGGTGCCTTGACATATTTCGTGGATGCGTCAAGCAAATCCATCCTATCTCGGTGAGTGAATTTTATGTAGACCGGTTTGGAGCTTGTTATGAATGTTGTGTTGGCAGTGAAAGGCGGCGGTCATAAGTGATAGTATTGTGGACTATGGAAAAAAAATTATAGATGTTTCTTCTACTCGCATTTAAACAATTTGATTTCACTTTCATTTTATCGGTTTTATCCACTTTCTATTCATCCATTTCACACAAACTTCTAATATGCTATCCATCCAATTTGCATTAATTTGCATCAAATTTCTAACGATTTCACAGATGGGCTGCAGTTTTATAGGATATTTAATTGAAAAATTGCCCCGAACTTCACTAAAACGATAAATATTTCTTCTCTTGTAACAATTTCACCACTATCAGCTCCCATTATTACATTTTTAGAGTCGTTGGACATGTCATCACGAAGGTTGAGTATTATAAACGTTGCTCTGTAGTTGTCACTAACCGAATTTGGCACAGAAAACATTAATATACAGTTTTTAGTTAAAGAATACTGTTTTGGAAGCATCTTTTTGCTCAACAAGTTTTCTGCCGTGTATGACACAGATAAATGGTTATTTTAAATTGTTGTACACAATTTTGTCTCACATAGTTGTCCAGGCGGCCTTAGATTACCTGATATCGAGGGAAGATAGGTACAATGGTCTTCTGTGACAGATAAATTTTAACGACAATGATTAAAATAAATTTAATTGTTCATGGTGTCATTTAAACTATCATGTTTTGTAAATATTTTTGTTTAATATAAACTTTATTTGTTTCATAACCTTCTTCTCATGGGAGATTATGTAAAGTAGGCAAAGGAAACAGAAAATAAGCTTCCAAGGGCTTTCGCCTTTATTAAACCATCCGCTTTAAAAGAAGGGAAAACAGGCGTGAAGATTCATCTTATTTAAAAGATTAAATAAAACGGTTTAAATTAGGCAAAAGTTTTACTATTTTGGGATCTAATAAAGTTAAAAATACAAGGTTCAGGATCAAATAAAACACTTTTTTTATTAAAATTTGCGAGATATTTGCTACAAAATCATTAAAGAATCTTTCTAAATGCATAAATATTGGAAACAAGCGGATTTTGGCACTGTTCTATTTAGTTACATGATGAGAAAGGGAGACATTAGGGAAATGATGAGGTTTGTTCACTGCAACGGCAGACATTGGATTGATGCTCTTTGATTCGCACGCTGAGATCCTTTCCTGTCTGTCCATGATATTTACCCGCCCCGATACAGACCTGCTGTTTAGGAGTTAAAAGGAATAGTACTCTTCATACAGGGACCAAGTACCCAAGGAATTCCATTTCCTTATTGGCACCCTCCATCTAAAAGCATAATATGACCTTATTAATCAATTTAAATCATCTCTTATTTTCATTCCGCACCTTTCCGGCCTAGTCAAAATAAATGGCCCTAAAGTCCCCCCCACCCCGACGATCAATATTTCGATGAATTGAGTTTTCCTCTCATTTATCCAAAATGGAGACGAGACGCCGGAATCCTTTGATTGGGTCACTTTTGGATTAATATAGTACTAATAAATCCCTCCTAATTAACAAACCTCTTGACCTCACTAAATTAATTCTGAATAGTTTCACTTATGACCCTTGAAATGATTTACTTTTCTTTCTTAAGGAACTACAATGTCTCTCCCCCCCTCCTCCTTTTCCCACGACCATTTTCATTTATCTCATTCATAAATTTGATTACAAATTTAAAGCAGAATTTTATCGATAGAAATATGGTGATTAGGAATTAATTTCTTTCTATTGAATTCTTTGAAATTCTTCTTCTTCCTCAATCGATCATTGGAAACTTCAACCTGTTGGGATTAACCGCCTCACGCACTCTTCATATACAAACTCTGGAGAAACAAAGAAAAAGATCACTATGAAGAAAATCACGAAGAAAGAAACAAAAACAGGAGCAAAATAAAATGCATCATCATTGAAGAACAACAATAGAATAAAAAAACATACACTAAGGAAACAACTTTCAATAATAATAATAAAATACTAAACCAAAGTAAATATAGGCAAAAAATCAATCGAACAAAACCAATATATATTCCAAACAAGGAAAAAGGAAATAAATATATCAACAAAGTACAATGAATGCTACTTTGGCAAACAAACCCAAAACAAATTAAAGATTAGCAAAAAGGAAAAATAAAACAAAAAGTGTGAAAACAAAATGAGAAACAAAAAACAAGCTAAGCTGATATATAAACTTAGAAACGAGAAACTTACACAAGCAAGGAATTAGACCAAATCTATAACAGACGAATAATGAGACAAAAAAACAAACTACAGAAATTAAATCAATAAAAATCATGGCCATAACTATACATGGAATGAAACCAAGTCAAAAATCCGAAACAAACCAACAAACCAGGCGACGTTACAAACATAATATACAAAATAAAACTAAAATATTGATGAACAGGGAGAAAAAGCAATTCAAACCGAAACAAATATGCTAACAAACGCAAACACAAATCTCAACAAAGTAGCAATCCAATCTTTTCGGGGGGCATCTACCCCAAAACATACACGCACAAGATAACAAACCAAAGCAAAGTATAGACGAGGAAAAAGATAAAATAAAATTAACAACTGAATAAACAAACCACGACGAGTAGAGCTCTAGACGGAAACAACCGCAAGGAGTAGGCAATTGTGGCTACTTTTTATAAAATAGAAATGGAACAATTTGAGCCACAAATTTCTTTTTTCATTCGAGGCAAGAGCGACATTTAATAACGGCTTAACCGGTTCTTCATGAGGGCCTAGAAAAGAGAGCCTTCCCCACCCTCCTCTGTAAGAACCTCTTTTGTGCGACTATATTTCTCTAAATTCAAATTTAGACTATTATTTATCTCGTCAGGAGTTTTGTGGTCGTTGCAGCTCTTATTAATTAAATGTTCACAGATTTTCGTGTTATCCGGTTATTTAGATAGAGCGCCTTAGTTAAATCAAGAAGATAGTTTGATAATATAATGTTTTATCCAACGTTTTGTCCGTTTAAAGAATGGGGAAGATAGCAGGGAACCCAACTGCGATTCCAACTTCCCTTCGATAAAACAACTACATACATGGAATTACATGTCTGCAATTACCAATACATGTGACTGCTCATACACCCAAATAGGTAACGCCTAAGCTGAATTAACGAATAGAATGATGAGGTGATTGAATCTCCCACACCAAGACCTTTTATTCACTCACCCACGCACAAAGATTGTTTCTTACACACAGCGTGTATTTTGCAACCAAAACGCACATTTGATACATTAATGCATCTCTCACACCAATGCACTCCACACATATTATATCAAACCGCTAAACTTGTCATACTACATTAAAAAGGTTTTGCATGGCATAGTGTTTTTGCTCCCTTAACGCAAATTTCACCCACTAATGTATTTCTCTCACTCAGACCATTCACACACTTGTAATATAGACACATAAGAGTTATGTTGTATACATTTCCAGTTTATTGGCCAACAAAATTAGACAACTGACACAGTTCATTGTATCTCTCAAACCCACATACTTCACACACTCGAATTCTACACACATATCAACATCCCAGACAACTATAGCATGTGTCATATATAAATTGACAACTACACAAATCTATTGAGCACTTAAAATTCAAGTTTGACATGCCAAAACATTTATAACACCAAGACATTTATGCATTCACATAGTGCATACACATATACTTAAACATGCAACTAAAAGAGTTTATGTCAAACAGATGCCAAGTCAGTCCAGTAGTCGCCCAAAACACAGATTTGACAGATTAATGGATCTTTCGTAGTCATGCAACCACATACTACACATATTCCAACACAACACAGATAGATTTCATGTCTCCCGAAACACTCATTTGTCAGATTACAGCAACTCTCAGACTCACACACTACATAAATTCCGAAACTACATAGTTCTTTACATACAATCTAAGTCACACATATCTCTTATTTCTTCCTAAAACACTTATGTGACACATCAATACACCAAATGTAATGTGTTTTAAAGTAGGTGACTCTAACTAACGAAAGGTGCCACTGACAATGGCACTCTATTTAGTGCAGCCATCGTCAATCCTATCGATAATCAGATTTCATTTGATTTCTCGTCTTTTGCACTTTAATTACATTTATTAAAGTTCATCTAATTTGACCTTTCATTCTAAGGTCATTATTGATCTCAAATTGAACCTACGGATTCCTTTAATAGGCAAATAATTTGTGTTCATCATGATTAGACCATAATAAGAATTAGAATAAAGATGTAATAATATGATAATATCTTGTTCAACGCCTTATAGAGGTTCAGATAATCCTTCTAATATTATTTCACTGAATTCAAATTCACTGTTAAATTGATTTGTATTCTAATTTGTTATGAAATGTGGTGGATCTTTCCGTGCAGGTATCCGATCGATGGGCCTTTTTTCTCTGTCAGAAATTCCACACTCCCAACAATAGGCAAACGTGGCGATGAGGGAAAGAATCAAGATAAATAAATGAAAAAATATATAATGAATAATTGCCAAAGGTGAAAAATTAACTCATCTTAACCTGTAAAAATAATTTGTTCATAATGGTAGGCCAGAAGTCTACTGGAGGTTCTGGAAAGGTCGGCAAGCAACTAAGCGTCAGTGAATGATAAGGAGTATGCACAAATGTGCTGCAAGATTAATCTTTATACGTGTTGCATAATAGCGATTAGGAATCGGAGATCTAACAATGAGTGTTTCTTTGTGTGTTCTGTACAAAAAACACTGAAAATACCTAAAAGTAGAGGACCTACTTCAAAACAATTGAGCCAAAAATAGTAACGCATAGCAGAGTTAACGGTAACGTAATAGCGATGTTACAATATTGAATTGGGAGAAGTCTGGATTTAAACGAAATTTGCGAACATCAATATATAAAACCGTTGCTAGAAACGGAATATAAAGAAATTTAAGCCGTTTAAATTTCTTAGGGTTTTGGTGCACAGCAAACTCACGGGGTGGGAGTACGCTTAGGGCTCACCTTCTAAACATTCTAATTCCCTACACCCAAAAATAATATTAAATTAAAATATTGATCACCAATTTAATTTAATGTATGAGAAGATAAAAAATATCCATCAAAATAAACAAAAATAACTACGGAAAATACATCTTCCTAAGACGAACTCTTCGATCCACGATCTCCATCTAGCTGCAGGAGTTCCACTGGTGTCAACTAAACATAAAACCCACGATGCCAAAAGAGTTGCCCATCACGATGTTGCTTTGCTTTATAAAAAAAGCAAGACTTGTCCACATCTCCAAGAATTCCAGGAGCTTTTAATGAAATAATTGGCTTTGCTCTGAATTAGTTGGTACATACTTCACAAAAATAGTACTAAAAAATGAAAGAAGATCTAATGATAAATCTAAGGAGTATACACAATCTACACCGACAGGGTTTGATTTCCCCAATAAAGAAAATTGCATGATTCAAGATAAAACACATTTTTGTCAGATTGAACTTCATTAGAGACGCATTGTAAAATTGAACCGATGTTCTTGCGGACGAGGAAACACGAAATCGACGTTCGAAATTAATGTAATTAGGGCCACTTCACACGACGCAACCATGGTGGCTTAGCCATTTTTCTGAGTCTTCGGGTCATGCCAGTTTAATGAATCCATCAGAGCACTCAGTCACAGGCTGCTTGCACAAGACATAAAGGCATTTAAAACCAGCCACAAGCCCCGGATCAAATTTTAGCTGATGCCATGTTGAATGGCTAAGTCACATTCTCATCACAACTAGACCATGCGTTAATGCGGTTGGGTCTTATACTCAGAGGAGTCCACGTTCCAGTCGTTCTCGATTCTAGTTCAAGTTAGAGTCAACAAGAGGACAATGAAACAGATGGGAATCTCATAAATTTATGAAAAGTATTTTTCTCGAATTTTTTAGTTGTAAGGAGCTATTGGCTACTTACTGTTAGCTTAATCGGTGTTATTCTATCCATTGGGCTAATAGCCTATGATAAGCTAATTAATATCTGAATTATCAGTTATCGTTACTAATTTGAAAAATAATAACTTGGTTTTACACTTTTTTAGAACAATGAAATTTTACAATTTCGAATTATTGCATTACTTACTTTTTATTGTTCCCTTGTTACGAATTCACCATCTGCCTTCATGGCAAAATAGACACACAATCTACTGCTTACAGTATTTAATGTGAGATATTTTTGTTTTAGATTTCGGTAAAACAAAAAAAATATAAGGAAGAAGTTAATAATACGTCCAATAAAAAGGTATACATAGTTTCCATCTACAAACATGTAATCTGTTTTATGGGAACGACCTTTTCAATTAATTTCCTTTTCCTAGTATCATTGGTATAAGATATGCACCAAGGATATTTATTTCTAGTTCTTTCATTACTTCTCATTATTCTTATTTATCGCTGCCAGGTATTTCTTCCATGTACATCAGTTCGGGTGAGTCCTAACTATTCCTTCGTTAAATCTACCTGTATTAATAATATGAGTATATTCTCGAAGTATTAACATATATTTTCCAGTTTATTTGTCTACTCTTTTTCATAAAAATATAATTGTCAAATCTTATTTCTCTGACTTAAGCCAAATAAATAACAAAAGCTGTTAGAATTCTTGTTCTTTATACAGGAATAGAAAATCCTTGTCCACAATTTGTGGTAATTGTACCTTTTAGCCAAGAGGCCAATGGTATTAGGGAGATGAAATACTTCTCTGATCCTCCTAAGGTTTACTATATGATGATCGAGGCCTGCAAGAAAAAGAGAGTAGAAATTCAGAAGTTAGTTTTCCCTGGTACCTGAGACATTTAATCTAAGTCAAAGTTATATTTGCAATGTAGAGGTAAATGCAAACTCCATCTGCCTGTAGCTTGTGTCAACTATTTAATATATATTTTAGAACCAGGCCAAAGTCTAACTCCTCATTCTCTCATCTGGGGAGGGGCGGAACGTCGGCACTCGTACTTCTTTCTGGTTGTCTTTTTTCAAATTCAGTTTTTGTTTTCGACTGCCTCTATTTCTCTTTTCTTTTGTTTGTTAAATAATTTATGAAATCAATTTTCCTTATTCTCTTTCAATTGTATGCTCGGTAATTACTCTTTATAAAATTACATTTGTCGTGTTATTGCTTTATTCTCGTTGCTTCCTCTTTTCTTAATCCAGTGAATATTTTTATTAATTTTTGTTTATAAATTTTAGTATCTATAACTTTTTGAATTACCTCAGCTTGATCAAATCGGAATAACCTAAGGTAAAAGATTTGGATCAAGTGAAGTAACGAGGCGTTGATTATTCCAATGCCTAAATAAACACTGATTTTAGGCGAATGGAGAATGTACCTATTTCTCGCTCAATTCTTGTGAATAATGAATGGGCAATTTCGATAAGGCGAATAAACAGGTCTTTTCTCTATTTGTCCTATCTTTGGAGTAATTTTTATTGTTGCTCTATCATTTTTGATCTTAGGGGATAAAATATTATAATTATCTAAAATATGATAATTCTTCAATTAATCGAAAAGTTAATTGAATTAATAATTCATAATCATTAAAATATATAGATCTTTGGCTTGGTCTTCAAAATTACTAACTGAATGATCATTTTCTTAGGTAAAATTATAAGTTACCTGGATGATTAGTGCAACATTCTGTGCAGCTCATTTTTGGGTAAGGTAACATTCTAAAGCGGATGACCTGTTTGCTTAGAACAAGGAGGCTATTTTCACGAGGATGTAAGATTCTTCATCAAGGGAGAATACTCGACACTAATTACGGATATTTTTTCATTGTCGCAAGTAATTTCTTAATTTTTTTGTCTGATCTCTAATTTCAATTGTTCGTTTAGTATTAACACCGAAGGAATTTATATTAATAAATAAAATTATTTCCGTCTCTATATCCATTCATTTATCGGAACAATAAAGTGAGCTCCTTCTGCTTCATTTATGCGGCTCTGTCGATTCCTCGCATTATAAAGGCCAAGAATTTATTTGATTAGAAGATAATCAAGAACTCAGCATGAATGGATGCTAACGCTCAGATTAGATGGAGTTTTGATGAGATTACTCGATTACTTCTTTAAGCTAGGATTATTATTTCATAATTTCCACAACACTTTATCTCGACCACAATTTCATCTGCTTTTATTTCCAAAGATCAAATGGTGGCGCGACTCTTATTTACTTTCGCCTCGGAGAAGAACGGATTCATTATTCTCGGGTAAATGAGATCAGGAAAAAGACAGTCTTAGTCCCAAAATCTGCGGGAAAGAGATCGTTTGTGCTTATTTTAACTCATTATGATCTGTTGAAATGGAGGGGGGGATTCTTCGTTCTCAAGTTAGGCGGTTACATCATACCCATATTACTGTCCAATGAACTACTTTCTTGTATCCTTCTGGATATTGGCGTTCATATACTTATTACTTTGCTTCGCAATATAAAGTTTATCATCTCAAACTCTGCATCAGAAGCTCTATCCGTTGTGGACCATAGAAAAATCGGGACAGAAGTGGGCCCCTTCGTAGTGATTTGCGTCCCCATGAGTTTCTGTTTGGTCTTCTTCAGCTGTATAACTGCAAGTTTTCACTTATCCTAACTTAACTATTTAAAGAAGCTGTTTTTCAAATGTTCTAAGGAGAGATGCCACCGTGCCTTTTAAACACGGATATCTTAGATGCTTACCACATAAGAGAAAAACATGAAAGAGAATGAAGTCATTTTGTGGTATGGAATGAATGAAGTAAAATTGGATTTGGATCAGGCGTATAGGGGTAAATAGGGAAGGGGCATCTATTTTTTATGTCTACCCAATTCCTTCACACTTATAAATTTCCCTTCATTTCCGTCTTGAGTGAAAATATCCTCGCTGGTTTCGGTGTAGATTCCTTCAGTGAGACGTTCTTTACCACTAATTCCCACCGTCTGATGACTATCTCAGTGGGGAACATATTTTGAAGAAAGATTGGAATCACGGCCGTTAAATGCATGCACCAGAGAGACCAAAAAATCAGCCTCCCCCATCCGATGGTTAAGCTACTTAGTGGGGCTTAACTCCTGTCACTGAGGGAAAGGGAGGTCACCACTAGAAGCTAAATCTGTAAGACGAGATAAACGAAGAAGAAGCGAGAGGGGCCGAACCCCCTTCAGAACAGCGAGAATAAAGTTACCACCCAACTTTCCTCATTCGGTCGAAAAAGGATGACTTTGAAAGAATCCAGGAGAGCTTTGAAGGAAATTAAGGAATTTTGAGGACTCTTGAAGGAAAATAAATGGCTCTTAAGAACTCGAGGAGGATTTAAATGACTTTAGAGGATAAAATCGGTAATCTAAGACCCACACGAATGGATACGAGGGCCCTTTTGAATGAGTAGATTGGAAGGGAGTTGATGATTCAATTGATTTTGCCTTATTTTAATGAATAAACGATTAGATATGAGTGGTAAGGCTTTCGGTTCAGTGGAAACCAGATGATACGAGGGAGGGGTGGGGAATATTTGGCAAAAGGTTTTTAAAAGGGTCAAAATGGAAGTGGCGACGTCGAATTTATTGAAGAAATATGGGAACGATCCAAAGCCAGAGAGTAAAAGTAGTGAGTAGAAAGAGGAACCAAAGTAGATATGGTAGCTTAATCTAGGAGGGTTCATGTTAAGGAATAAATTTAAAAGATGTTCATGATAAAAGTAGAGGAAGGAATATTTGCAACCGTTACCTAAGTCATAAACCGCTATCGCCCTTATATCGGAGCCAAGGAATCGAGGCAGAAAGTAGGAAGAGGCAAATATGGAACGAAACGGAATAAGAAAAATCAAAAAATCGTTCAAAAGAAAGAATAGACAATTGAAGCAAAGAATGTAAATAATAGATGAGAGAATATACTCATATTAGTAATATAAATAGGTAGATTTAACGAACGAATAGTTAGGAGTCATTCCCAAATGATGTGCATGAAAGAAACAGGGATAAATAATAATAATGAGAAGTAACGAGAAATAAATATCCTTGCTGAATATCTTATACCAATGTTATTAGGGAAGGAAAATACTTGACAGGATGGTTTCCATAGGCCAGATTATAAGCATATGGGAAACCTGCCTACCTTTCCCTACCTCTCATTAAACACTCTTAGTAATTAATTGGTTGTGTGTTTATTCGCCGTAAATTCCGATGGCGGATTCGTAACAAGAGAAGAATAAAATTAAGGAATGCAATAATACGAAATTGTAAAATTTCATTCTTATAAAATAGCGTAAAAAAAGTTATTATTTACAAATTAGAAATCTTAACTGGTCTAGTGGGTCTAATTCATATATTAATTAGCTTACCATTGGCTATTATTTAATTGAATGCAATAATACCGTCTATACCTACAGTACATATATTATCATTTGGATTTTACATCGCAAAATATCAAAAAAATTCTTTGCTTAATTTTATGAGATTTCGACATGTGTCTACAGTGCCAAACGAGGAGTGCCAACAGTAGGAAATTCAGACATAAAATGGAATATCCATTGAGGCCCTGTGGACACACTTAACATTACATTGTGTCTCGAAGAGACGAATCTGACTGGCGCGCACACACATACACACATATACCCTCTCTCTCTCTCTCTCTCTCTCTCTCTATATATATATATATATATATATATATAGTACAGGAAAGAAAAATTTGACGGAATGAGCAATGAGACAAGAAACAGGAGTTTTTTAGAAATAAGAGAAAGGGACATTAGAAGAAGACTAGAATCATAGAGAGCAGAGGGCGGCACAATGAAGGCAATCCTTTACCGAGAAGACAGAGATAACGCCAGGGGAAAAAAGTATCTCTCTAAGCTAGGAACCTCCAAGGAATTTTTATACCACACCTTCTTTGGGGGTTCCTTGGAGGTTCCTAGCTTATAGAGATACTGAGTTTGATGAGTTAACGCTTTGGGCGAAGTAAAGTCACTGTGCCTGGTAGCTCAGCGGTAGAGCATCTGACCGGCAATCAGCAGACCCGGGTTCGAGTCCCGGCCAGGAATATCCACCTTTTTTTCCCTGGCGTTATCTCTGTCTTCTCGATAAAGGATTGCCTTCAATGTGCCGCCCTCTGCTCTCTTTGATTCTAGTCTTCTTCTAATGTCCCTTTCTCTTACCTCCAAAAAAACTCCTGTTTCTTGTCTCATTGCTCATTCGCGTCCAATTTCTCTTTCTTGTACTATATTGTTATATAGTCTGCAATGCAAGGTTTCTGCACCTTTATTTCTGTCTTCAAAATTGTTTTGAAAGGCAGAAAATAAATATGGCGAAAGCCCTGTGGTGGTCGTTATCACCCGCAGAACTTGCATTTGCTCCTTCTTCTATATATATATATATATATATATATATATATATATATATATATATATATATATAAATATATATATATATATATATATATATATATATATTATATTTAGACGCATTGGGGGGTCAAGGTCAATTGAGTGCCCTTCGCTCGTCTCCCAGCAGCGGCAGACGAGAAGCAGCTAACTAGGGGGGAGCGGGATTGCCAATCGAGTGCGTGGAAGAATTTATCTACAGAGTGGAGTGCAATTGGCCGTCAGTATAACAAAGAAGGCGGCGGGATTCTAGAGCTATATAAAGGAGGTTACCAAAATAATCTTTTATAAATACAATAGGTATACGATATATACAAATGGAAAAGATTGCAAACGGAATTACCGGGAGCAAATAGGTAGGCTCAAAGTTGAGCCCACAAGCGGCTACTGTTGAGCCAATATACAAACAACACTTTATGGTTTGACTGGTGAAAAAATCACAATTGTTTTGCTGGAGCCTAGTTTAGGGATTGAGGCTTTATAAGACGACGGGAGGGATAGATGATTGAACGAGTAAATCGAAATCGATTTAGTTTATCATAGAGGAGTGAATTCGAGTGAGTACTTGCGCCAATCGAGGTTAACACTGAATCCAAGGATAGCCAATTGACTAAGGGGAAGTTTCTTCGATGAGAATTCTTGCCTTCAAGCTAGAGAAAGGGAAACAGAGCTAAATCGACAAAGCGACGTGTCTCGTTTAGGAAGGTGGGCCTAAGCTGGATTTTCTCGGCTGTGTATAGCATTATATATAAGCCAACTGGAAGCGAAAATGCCTCAGGTCAAGAAGGGAGCGCTCCTTATCCAAACATTCCACTAGTGGATAGGGATGAACTCCAGCGGGGTTTCTTGATATGGCTCTGAGAGTCAGTCAGCGTCTTCTTGCACCCACGTGCTTGGAATTCTTGCCCCTGTCTTATCGGCGGAAGCAGCTCTATTCTCTCACGGTTCCCACAAGTTTGCTCTGCGTTTCTCTACTTTGAGCTCGGCCTCATGGCGGTATTCACCTCTATTCGCGACAATGAACTCGATCACTCATGAGTTAGAATGGAAAGCAAAGTAAATTCGAGTTTTATGTTTTTTGGCTTCGTCTGGATGGACAAAATGACAAAGGTTACTTTGAACATCTTTCTACCACTGAAAGTTGATTAGATTATTTAGTTTTAAAATAAATCTAATGGGACAAAACTTTATTTCCGATTCTGTACCATCTTCAAATCTTGAATGAAAATATAAATTTTAAAATTTCTCAAATCCACCATTTTTTGGCGCAAAATAAAGGAAAGCTTTGCACATTTGTTAAATCAGTAATAGGAAATTAAACTTGTGTCATTTAAGAGAGACAGCTAATTAGACGGAAGATGTAGTAGAGTAAATATAGAGGAGACGAAGAGGGTGAATAAAGAAAAAGAACAAAAATGGCGAAATAGATAGCTGTTGAAATGACTCACAGAACACACTCTTTTGAACTCAAAAAGCCTAAAACCAGAGCTCTCACTCACGGTTTCGAACCTCACTCACTTACCTCATTTGTATACAAGTACATGACCGCGTTTGTCTATTATAAAAGAGACTTGCTCATAGAGGATGTTGACTCTCCTAGAAACCTGTCATTTAGGATCAATCCACCTTTTATCCATTTCGTTGCTAAAAATCAGATAAAAAAATATATAATTTTGAATTGAGGACTCGAGGAAGCCAATTAATGAATGCCTTCAAGCTCCCCATAAGACTCTGGCAAAACTTGCGACCACACCCTGCCCCCTCTCCCAAACTTTTAAATTAGAATAATATGTTTAAATTTATACGATTATCCGCGAACTGAAATAAGGGTGTGGCCTATTGTCTTCTTTCGATATTTTTTGACCTGAGTTTTTTCTCCACTGCCTCCCTCCTTTACTCGCTCCCCTAGAAAAATAGGCCCGAATAAGTCAGTGAAGGAGAAACGTCTCGTTTTAATAAATAGAACAAAATTTCGATCATATTTGTATTGGACAATGGAGAAGGGAATTTTGCGTCTGAGTGTATACATGTACGTTAAAAAGATACATTGGACTCAAGGATACATGGAGGAAAATAGATTCTATAGGATGGTTCAAATGCCTTGGCAATACCAGGAAAGGACCAATCTGACCGGTTACTCGATTTTGAAGCAATGAAAAAAGGAATAAAATGATTCCTAGTGCTTTTGTTTATTTCAACAATTTAAACGAAGGGCGTTGGGGGAAGAATCTTCTTCGCTTCTTAATTTATTTTTCCTCCTCTTTCCGCCTAGTGAAAACCTTATAAAAATGAAGGAGTTCAGAATCTGTATAATCAATTTGCGTTATATTACTTCTCATTTTACGTTTTACCGTTGATTAAAAGACGTCAAACCCTTTATAAAAATAATAAAACTTAAAAATCCAAAATGGATCTTTTATAAAATGGATGTTGGATGTTTGTAAGAAAAGGTCTGTTGCTAAAAGGACCTAACCGTTAGGTGATAATTTATACCTTGCAGCTGCCCTTAGACTCACCCGCTGTTGTGGCAAAGTCTGAGAAAGTATTTAACGAATCTTCCCAGACTCAACTAGGGCTTGCGGAAAGTTGAAGGAGCTGATTGTGAATATGTGGCTGCGTGTGGATGTATGTATATGCGAGAATGTGAGTGATCCATGCACGTTTCTCGGTTATTGTGCTCAATTCGGAAAAGGAAGATTGGTGTTGAACAGCAAAACAGAGTGTGACAAAGAGAGAAACCGAAAGACGAGGATCCGCAACAAAAGAGAGGAATTGGTGAGGCCAAAGAAAGAACAAATGAGAAAGAGAGTCAAAGAGCGGATACACGAAAAGGCACAGTTGAGCCATATTTTGGCCTTCATAAATGCTGAGGACATGTAGGGCCAGTAGGGAATGGGGTGGGGGTCAAACTCCTGGGATTAAATTCAAGGGAAAATCATAAAATTTATGCAGCGTCTTATGCGAAGGTATGCGGTGTCTGGGTCATCCCAACAAAGACAAGTTAGGCTAGATTATGGTATATTATGTTTGGTTGTGTCAGGTTGGTTAGGTCAAGAGGCTACGTCTGGCTAGTTTGAGCTATGTCATGTGATGGTGGGTTAGGGCTAGGTTGCTAATGTTAGGACGACTGAGAGGGTTAAGGTAAAATTAGATTAGATTAGTTCAGGGTTAGTTAGGTCAGGTTGGGTTAATTTGTGTTCAATTTACCGGCATCTCGTTAGTTTTAGTATCTTTACATTTTCTTTCACACGAGAGACATTACCACTCGCTCTCGAAATGTCTCTATTTTCTCATTAATTTCCAATCGGGGAAAATCACAGCAAAATCGCCTCCCTAACTTTGGAATTTGAGCAACAAACGCAATCTAATCACAAACTTTGGAGTAACGAAGACATTCATACACAGCGTCAGTCTCTAATTCATTCAATGAATAGGATTAATATTACTAACCCACGGGTATGGTATCTATAGGTTAGGTAGGGGCATCGACAAAGGATGATGCCTCAATTGGTACTCACTTTCATATAAATTCAACCTCAATCAACCATGGATGTTACTTCGAAAGATGAAGAATTTTGAGGAATTTAAAAACCTATTTTTCATTAGCAAATACTCCTTCCAATCAGTCAGGTTCTGACACTAATTATTAAATTTGGAGTTTAATCAACTCTTCCAGAACTAATAGTTATTAACTATTTGTCTGGCTCATAGAGAAACTAATTATTATCTAATAAACATATTAATTATCTCGAATGACTTCCCTAGGCAAAAGTTTCCTAAAAAGTAATTGAAATTTGAAGAAAATTGCTTTTTTAATCGAATGAAAACAATAAAATTTAAATATAATTGTGTCTAAAAAAAGAGGGAATTTGCAGTAGCAAATTTAGCAGGAAGAGAATTCCGTAATAAGTAAGTTATCTCTCCATAATTACAAATGAATTAGATTAGATTCTTGATACGACGAGAAAATGGAGAAAGCAGTTTAAATCTAATGGAAAGGGTATCCTTAAATCGTTCCTCCGTCGGTTTTTTCGATGGACATTTGGAATTGCCGAGGTTTACGTTCCCATTTTGGGCCTCGACTTTCTTTCTCACCACGATCTTTCAATTGATTCTTGCAACTGCAATCCTATTGATCACACTGCTACGCTCACAGGTTCGCTTTATTTTTTCTTCTCCCACTTCTCACCTCTCAGCCCGGTTTCCTTCAACCATCCCCATTTTCAGTATTTCTAAATAAACTCCAAACGTCAGGTCTATTGAGCACAGTGTGTTTCACCGAATAGAGAAAACGGGAGAGCCTGGATTCTACCACAGCCGTAGTCTAGCCCTAGATAAACTCGCGTTGATTAAACAAAAGTTCACCTTGGACTTCTCTGCTTGACATCGTACCAAATTTCCCTCTCCGGATGAATACAACCCTTTGAGTGCTTAGAGGCGGCTAAATGCCGTTTCTATTCCAGAGATATACTCTGCCCTATCAGTCTGACTTTAGCTTTGCTCTCTTCGGTTGTTTAATATTTTCTAGACTAGATCTGGTGCGTGCTTTTAACTAGATAGCTATTTTACCCAGATGACATCCGAAACACAGCTTACACCATGCCATTTGGTTCATTTGTCATACACCGAATGCCTTATGTTCTTCGCAACAATGGTCAGTCCTTCTATATTTTCATGGATCAAGTTCAGAGAGGTCTTTCATTCGAATTTTTTCACATAGACGACCTCCTGATAACATCTTCGCCCTTAGAAGAGGATCTATCTCAAGACGATTTTTAGTCGGCTTGAAGAGTATAGTATCGTACTCAACACTTTTAAGTGTCTCTTTGGTGTCGCACAACTTTACTTACTCGGACACCATGTTTCTACTGAGCGAATTCGTCCTCTCGAGTACAAAAGTGCTTTTAATCAGTATTTCCCACCGCCATCTTCGCTCATGCAACTTCATCGATTCTATGGTATGGTTAAATTTTCTTATAGGTCTATCCCAGACGTTTCTAGGATCATGTAACCACTCTCTACTCTCCTTTTAATCAGCAAGGAGAACTCTCCTCTTTAATGGTTTTCTGAGGGGTACGAATCATTTTCTAGGTCCAAAGAGGCTATGGTCTTCAACGTTTCACTGGCCCATCCTCGCCCAGGGGCCTCTATGAGCGTTGCCTTGAATGCTTCATCCACAAATATAGGTGTAAAGTTTGGACAAATGCATGGTTACTCATGGCAACCTCCATCTTTCTTTTCAAAATCCTTAACTCCTTCTCAAAAGAGATTGAACACCTTTTCTCGGCAGCTGCTTGGAATATATCTCGCCCTCTGCCACTTCCGACAATATTTGGAAGGACGTGAATTGACCATCCTCACTGAGAACATGCCATTGGTTGGTGCCTTATCCGCTCAAAGCATTGCTTTCGCGCAATCTGCGTTCGATACTCGTCATCTCTTCTTCATTTTGTAGCTTACAAGCGACATGTGAACAGTTATTGGCTCTCTAAAGTTGGACCGGTGCGCGTTCTCGCATTTACTTAGTATCTGGAGTGGAAATCTCTCATGTGCCCATTGATCATGCTCAACCAGCTTCAGCTCAGGCACAGAATGATGAAACGCAAACACTGGGCCACTCTTCTCAGCTCATCGTTCCTTAGATCGACGTACTAGACAGCCCTTCCGGGTGCATCCTGCCTCACTTTTGCTCACTTGGCTCTCATTGTCCTTTATACCTCTTGTGATTGTCGGCATATATTTGCCCAAATTCAAGGTCTTTCCCATCCTGGCATGCAAGCTACTTCCAAGCCTATTGCACATCGCTTGGTAGGTATGAACGCTAACGTGATCAAAGTTACCCAGTTATGTGTAGCTTTCATCATGGTGAGGCCCAACGTCACACAAAGACTCCTCTATACTGTTAAGTATTATAAGGGTAATGAAATCCAAATTTTATAGCAAACTACAGATGAGGTAAAACAGACACGATTTTTAAATAGTTAAAATTGTAGGTTTTGACCTTAAAGTGACGTTACGGCCAATGTATCCGGCATTCGGGTTCTAGGATTTGGCAGTTCATTTGGTAATCAGCTCCTGAATTTCGACATCCTAAGTGCGTATCTCTATTTAGTGCAGCTATCGACGGTTTTTCAACCCTATGATGGCGGCAACTGGCAACCTTGCTCCCGCGAGCCTATTAAGTGGAACTGAGAAAATATGCAAATCATATTGTGTTGTTCATTGCCCCGCCAGTCGCTTAAGACTCGCTCTGTTCACGCCAAGTGTCAGCCTCACACGGCAAACTTTCATTTATGCGAGCTGCAGCCATTTGGCCTGAGCAATCATGAAGTACTCCAACCTGACATTGAAAGTAAAATATCACATAATTTGAATGTGTTTGTATACCCAACAACTTCATTGGCAACTCTCCGTGAATAATTTACTCTCTTCAAACCTACTTCAATTAACCTCATTTTTAACAGATCTCTTTACGCCTTCGTCATGGTTCAACAAAAAAAAACAAAAAACAACTAGAAATCTTATGAGAGGGACAACGGAAATTGTTCGGCTATTCAAGTGCATCAATATTTGCCAGGTAGGTCGAAGCAAAAGCTCAGGCTCTGCAAGCCAGAATTTGAGATAAAAAATGTCTTTGAATAAATGGACAGATTTCGGCTGGCCATTTCACATTTACCATCAGATATCATCAAAGCATTTTATTTGTTATTAAAGTTGCCCTAGCAGAGCAAAGGAGCTAATAGGCTCTCAAGTCATGGTCCTAAGGAAAAACAAGCTCTGATCGGCAACGATACTGAAGCTCACAGGCGAAATCACCCTGGTGGGGCAGAAGCCCACAATCTCATTCAGCAGCTCCGAAACGCCATAGGTACAATTGCCTGGCGGCAAACATCATGCAGGCGCTGAGAAAAGTTCAACCTGTCAACAAATTAACAGAGACTTCCGATCGACTCTTAGCTCAGGATGTGTCAGGTAGCCAAGTAACTAGTCACCACCGCCGCCTACAATTTTGTCGGATTAGCTAAACTTCCGAAACCTTAGAATTAACTGCTCGTTCTCAATATTCTCTTTTCCTACTCTAATTTTATGAGGGCAAACACATACTATTTATTCACCGCCTATTTTACTTCACTCAATTGCTTCTTTTTCTCTCTTTTTATCTTTTTCTTTATTACTTCCTTCCACAACATGAGAAAATTGTGTAGTTTCTTAGTTCAATCTCTTTTTTCTCTTCTTGTATTTATCTACTCCAACATTTCTTCCTTTGAAATATTTGTACATCTTTCATATATTATTTCATATATTTCTTTTTAATATACTTTCCACTTTTTTTAGTTAGCATCTCTTATTACCTCTTTTTCTTGTTATAAACATACAATACTTTAAGAGTGGCGCGTATATCTCTAAACATTGTGAATCCTTCCGTACTGGTGTGCAGTTCTAGCCTGAATGTATATGTATATACACTTATATTAGCTTCATTTCCTGAAGTTTGCTAATTACCCCTTTTCCTGAATTCTCTTCTTAGCAAAACGTCCTTTTTTTCTTTATTCCTGTTTATTAAGAAAAGGCTTCCCACAGTTACATTACTTTTTCATATTTATCATCGATTTTTTATTAAAAAACAGATCATCTATGAAATAGAAATTAAGCACATATATTTTCCAGAAATTCAAGATTATGAACGAACTGAAATTGTGTAGTGGTGGTTTTTAGAAGAATTTTCATCCGCCGAAAATATCTACAAAATAGTGGTAATATTTCATGATTATCCTTTATTTATCAATTTCGCGCCTGTTCCCGTGTGGCCGGAATTTTTTCTAATCTGATAGACTTTGATCTTTTGACCGTCAGGAATTGGGGTGAAGAAGTTTAATGGGAGAGTTATTTGGAGAGTCGAAATGTACCCTTCTTCCTGGGTCCTGAATGTCCCAAAGAGTAATTTAGAATATCGTTTTAGTGACAATGATACGTATCTGCCATACGCTGTAAGACGTTTTCTTTGTTCTTCTTTAAATGTGCTTTGGAGGTATTACAATAGTAAATTTAGTAGAATAGTACATATAAAAGAAAAGAAATGGATAAAAAGAAAATAATAAGGTACTCTTGGCATATATGTAGATAAGTGTGTATAAGTATGTTTCGACCCAACAACATTAGATCTAACGACAATTAATTCAGGTGCCTTAAATTGTACTTATTCTAATCTGGATCGGAAATTGGTGTAGATTTCTATGTTGTCGGGTTTTGCGATACTTTAGTCCTTAGTTTTTCTTATTCTCATCAGGCAAAAGATTTCTTCCTCCTTTGAATTTGTTTATGTCTACCGCCAATGAGAAGCGATAATTAATTATAACATCTTATCATGGAAAGGAATAATTCAACCATATCAACCACATACCTCGTTGTCTGGTCGAGGAGTTTCTGACTGGTCGCAGCTGTGAAGGGAGATTTAGCGGAAATCTTTGCTTTGATCTCAATCCCTGGAATGGATGTTGTGGCTGATTTCAAAGCGACGCTATAAGACGTCTTCACTTTAATTATTTAGTATTCTTTAACGTTTGTAGAAGGAAGGATTGTCTGTTGGAGATGGTGTTGGTGATAAATGAGAGAAAAGAGAGCAAGTAGGAAAGTTAAAGGCAGATGGGTTTTAAAACTAAGGAAGGAATTTGGAAAGGTTGTGAAAAGTCGGCTGGAAAGACATAAGACAAAGTGAAGAGGTAATTAATTAAACGGAGATATCTTCCAGGTGATAATCGAATTTCGGAAAGGAGATTATTCGAATTCAGACTATGTAATAGGCATGTGAAGAAAGGCGTGTAATCATCCTAATCTACACCTAAGAGAAAAGTGTAGGTCACAATATAAGAGGTGGTAGTTTTACTTAGTTCTTCAGAGTTGCATATAAAGTAGGAAGAGTTAAACGGTGCCTTTTCTGTCATCTGGTGGTGCGAGGTAAAGTGGAGAAGAAACAGTGGAGTTGCAAATGAGGTTGAGCACAAGTAGGGAATTAACAGACATACACCCAACAATAGTAAAATTTTGTGATTGGGTAAGTGACAAGTAGTGACAATTATAATGTGACGATATTGAAAGATGTTGAGGCCATTTACATTGCATGAGTACGGAGCGATGAGTGAATTACTTGACATAGGTGCACGAGATGAATGGAAAGCAGCACCGCTCTGTTTTTTGTTATTTGGAGAATAAAATACGCATATTGGGGTCATTTTGCCTAAAATGCTCGTACGAATACCACTATAATTCTCATTTCTATAAATAAGATAGTAGCCTTTGTGACTGTTTAAATATTAGCGTGTTTGGAAGCCTAAGTCTGAGCATGTGTGGATGTAGGCTTGCGTTTATATTATTATGAAACTGCTAAAAAACATACAATTATTATTCCGAAAATTGACGCCAAATCATAAAATAAGTTAACGGAAATTACTTTTCCGCGGTAGCAAAATTGTATTTCTTTCACTTTACGTTCATTAGCAAGGAAATTAAAGAGGATATATTAACCAAGTGAAATTGAAACACGAATTAAGGCATAATTGTCTAATAAAAGCAAGAATTACTACGGATTATAGTAAAGCTGACGAGAAAAATACAAATATCTAAGTCTCGCTTTCACAGAATAATATGCAACTCCCTCAAGCAGTGAAGACGTCGGTGTGTGGATGTTCATTTCACAACAATATTGATGTCAACTGAGCGGATTTCACTTCCTTTTCCGCTTCTCCCTGAAAGCTGTTTCTTTGAAATATTTAAAGGGTTTCAGAAAAATAATGAACAAGGTGACCTTTATAATGATTTACCCCTCTCTGACACATATGTACACGCGGGTGTGCGCGCACACGCACTAAACGTAAACCCAGCTCCTCTGTGGCGGCATAATTATGTGTCCAGTTTGCCATTCCTAGGTGTCGGGAAAACGAAAACACGGTTCAGTTACCAATTCTATAGCTATGAAGAATTAATCAAATAGAGTGGAATGTCACAGGGAGAACCGGAGTGTGTATATCCCCTGAAAGACAAAGATAGGCCACAGAAATACGATGATGAGAGGAAGCATTTTGAAAGACGCTTCTACCAACACAAATATCCCGTTGGATTATACAAAGCAAGAAATTGCAAAGAAAGAAAACAAAATGTTGTTCAAACAAATAAATGTATACAATCTTGGGCAAAAGTATAAAGCATCCTGTGGAATCATTGATCTAATGTAATTAGAAATTTGATAAAAGAAGTCAGTATAGAGATATATTGTATATTTATTCATCTTTATTACTTATTCATACCACCTTTTTTTTACTTACATCTATAAGTCTTCGTCACATCGATTTGACCAGATTAAAATTTTATATACAGTTCTGTTTTATTTGTACTTGTGGTACTACTTATTTCTATTCCTAGTACTCCTCATAAGTGTTCACTCTGATGAAGACCTGCAATCCAAAACCACGAAAGGACCACCTTTAAGAATCACAGTCCAGTTAAGCAGGGAGAAATGCCTATACAACTCTTCGTGTCACAGTGGTAGCCCTCAAAGGGCTTAAAATATGGAAAAAACCCTACAAAAAAGTAAAATTTATAAAGTACTTTCTTAGTAGATAAATGTAAATGTAATTATATAAATTTCATGTAATAAGAAATAGTTTTGTTTACAGACCTGATACATAATTTCATATGACCAGATAATTTTAGACCATTGTTCATGTGGCCAATAATTTGTGATCTTCGGCCCACAGAAGACGTTTGCTTCTTTTGACCTAATTTATCCATGGCTTCTTTATGCCTTACATCCTTTGAGCCATTGATCCTTAAGTCTCTTTCTATCTGTTCTGCGTGATACTTTTAAACTTGGAATTTCAGAGAACTTCTTGGCAAGTTCAGAAGATGTTTCTCTGCGATTCTCTAGTGAAGCTCGAATCATAGATGTTTTTTTTCTAGTTCTTGTCAGACGTTTTCTTCACTTCTCTTTCTCGATACAAAGCTATTGGTCTCTTGATACTTTGGTTTGCTTCGCCGATCTTGAGCATTTTATTTTAAGAGCAAATTCTACATGTGATAACCCTTTGGCTATGGAGAAGGTGGATTTATGCTCTTTCTGCTTCTGGAAATTCTTTAATTTTAGTCTTATTACTTATTTGGAACAATATGAATACGCAATAGCTATAAATACGAGAATAACCTGGAACATAAGGAACATAAGGAACAATTCTGTTATCATAAAACATGCCATTACATTTGTTAAATTACAAAGTTATCGGGCGAATAATAGGTGTACAACCTAGTCCGTGGGTCCGTACACGCATAATTAGGCGGCCGAAAGCTAAGAGGCTTCTGACAGATGCACTTCTTCAACCCAGCCAGTTCCTCGGCTTAATATTGGCCTGTAATGGTACTTCCACAAAGCGCATTGTTTACTATAAAAACTCCTTCAGAATCCAAGAAAGATGGTGGCCATGATCATCCCAGCTAAGGGACGGTCCGGAACTTGATGGGGGTCGGAGATCCCCTGTGCTTTCAGGCCATGCTTTCGAGCTTGGTCTCGAGATCCCAGTCCTGGACTCAGGTTTCATCACCTGTTACTATGCGTGACTCGAATCCCGCTGGGTCTTAGTTGTACAGGAGCAGCAACTCCTCCGAACTTTGACGATGTTGAAGTCGATCATGGGGCGTGAGGTTAGTAGGGCCCCAAATAGTTTCATGGCCAAATAGTCGTGGATGATGTCGATAACACTTCCATGTGATATTCCAAGTTCTCGCTCGATTTCTTCGACCTTCACCCGTCGATTTTCGAAGATCATCCTCTCCACACAGGCCACATTGTCTGCGTTGGTGACATCTGACTAATCTCTTTGACGGGGTTTATCTTCAAGGGACTCACGACCATGGCGAAACTCCCTATTCCAGTGAGCAATGGTTGCATAGCAAGGGGTGGTGTTGGTGTACACTGCAACCATGCGTTCATGGATCTCTTTTGCATTCTTGCCTTCCTTGTTCAAATATCTGATCACTGCGCGTTGCTCAACTTCTCTATTGTTGTAAAATTTGTGACTGACGATATGCGATCAGCTACTGCTTCTTAAATTGACGAGGCAGTTGCGTGCGGCTGCCAGTCCTGACTTTTCATTATTTGTCCTAACACCCCCACAAACAGCCATCCTCTTTCCTCTGTTTTGCATTACCGATTCGCAAAACTTAGTGACTGCCCCGCGTATATACATGGGGCAAGATTGAGATATCATGCAATGGAAATGCACAGATCGGACATGGACTAATGCAATAGGGAAATTAACAAATTATGAACAGCGGGGAACAGGCAACAGGGGAGATTTAAAAAATGAGCGAAAGGACCTTTACCTTGCGGACTAGCTTATTGGAGAAGGGCGGGGGGTGACGTAAACAAGACTTGGATTGCACGGGGTGAGAAGATCTTGCAGCGCGGCGATGAGCTCTTGCAATGGGAGTCGACTACATCAAGGAAAAGTGAGCTGAGGTTGGAGCAAGTTGAATTACTCGTGGGCGAAATAGAGAGATACACTTAGGCTTGGGGCAGTGCACTCGGACGGGGCACCGTACTTTTGTGTCTGGGGTGAGAGGAGTATGTCGAATGATCTCTTTGAAGAAACCGCTTCAGGAAAATGCTTATAGACGATGGTCAAATGTTCACGGTGGTGATCTAGACGACGAGCTCTTCAAACTTTAGGGTCTCGGCGAAATAGGCATGAATTTTCAAGGTAAGTGAGCTGTACTCTCTCTGTTTCAAGTAACGGAATACTCGGAATATATATACTCAGCCGGCTAACTCGCTTGAAGGCCTCCGGGCACAGCTGCTTTCTTAAAGGAAATCCTGGCGCCGAACGGATTAGCTCTGTTTCAGATAAGGGTTATGCCGCAGATTATTCGAGCTTAAACTCGATCAGTCATGCAATACCCGCATAGACAAATAGCGACAGCAAAGTAACCCGAATCGGCAACTCCCGGGCATTAGGGTGGTGATCTCTGGGTTCCCCAGGGTGATCAAGAGCCAAGTATTATAAAACACAAGTAGAGAAGTGTCTCGGATACTTCCTAGCTCTTAAGCTGTGGCACAACCTGTCGCCGATCCTCAAAAGGAAGGGATTAAAAATAGAATCAATCAAATTATGTAAACTCCAGAACACTTTTGAGTCAAGAATGAAAAGCTATTGATGAGAATTTGATCGTTAAGTTAATATCCAGGAAGAACGAATAGCAGAAGTCATTCATTTTCATCTCTTAATTGTGGAGAAGGATCTTAAAACGAAAGAAAGATATAATTTTTAATGTGTTGTGGATGCCCTGGGAAGTTGTAAAGGGTGGAGTTAAAAATAGGAAACAAAACAGCTTAAGTGAGTGACAGAAAATTTGCCTTAGCCTAATATAAGGTCATGGCTTTATTGGGGACGTTTTGATACTTGACTTTGCTTTGGCATGATGCCTTTTTGTGTGACCCAATTCTATTGATGTTTGATGTTGCAGAAAATGATTACAAACTATTGCTATTCAAATGCCTTATGGGAAACCAACTCAAGAAGCGGAGAGGTACGACTGAACTTCCTCAGACACCTGAAATACATAATTTAGGCTTTCGCTTCCTTTTATATCGAAATTATCCACTTAACTTAATCAATTAAAATGAGAATTTAAAATGACGCTCGCATTTGAAGGTTGACCAAAATTAATGCATATTTGTGGATTCCATCAAAACTCTTCATAATATAATCAATACAAGCGAGGCTCAACATAACATGTGGCCTATTAGCGATGTGATGGGAGATTTAGATACATTTGTTGATGAGAAGACAAAAGTAGTTTTGTCTAATTTATCTTATAATACCCCGCTACAACAAAATGTAAAAGTAAAGTTTAGTGATTTCATTAAAATTTAGGCACATTTATAACATATTCTGTACTCCAGTAGTTCAGGTAGCATACTCTAGACACGAATTTCCATGGCAACCAATTTAAAACATTCTTTTCATCTGACTATCACTTATATATTTATGTTGATGCAGGAAAACGGAACCCATAAGTAAATGCTATTTATTCTTAATATTTTATTTTCTTCATAAATCTATATATCATTCAAAATAGTTATTAGGGAAATAATTCCTTTGGGAAAATTACTTGCAAGTTTATAATATTGCACAGTTGCAAAACCAACCTGCGGCCATCTTGCCATCTTGAAGGCCTAGGCAATCCTAGTCTATAAGTTTGATTTAACGGTTTTATTGCGTTTACATTTTGAAAGCCTCGTCTATACTAGGCCATAGACTTGGAATTCTCTTCTTTCGAATTTTAAGATTTTATAAAAGAATTTAGACTTTAAGAGTTACAGGGTGTTCTTTTGGATCATATCCGCCTGGGTCATCCTCTGTATCATGAGCTCCATAAATAATGTTATCAGTACCTTCAAAGCAATAAGACCCATAAATAAATAGCCATTGATTCAATAAAATCACCTTCAAAAATCCAAAGGAGAAATGAAGATTTATTTGACATGGATTCCTGGAACCCTTTTAGGTTAGAAACTCTAGCATGAGTTTAAATAAGCCTAGATAATGTTAAAAATAAAAGACGGTCCATTCTCCTACATATAATTGATTATCAGGGTAAAATTCTGTGTTGGGCCTAAATATCTGTGTAATTTCTACCGTATACAGTCCCATGGAAACAAATATTTCGACAAACCCATTCAGTCGCGATTTTGAACCTATTTTGAATTGTAAACTAAAAAGAACCCACAGAACTTATCTTTTCCACGCCAATATAGACCCAGCAAAGGGTGAAGGAGGGTGTAAAACATTCTGAAATAAAATAAATCTGAAACCTTGAGAGACAGTCAACAACGAAAATTCTGGCTTCAAGAAGAAACAAAATTATTGTTCTTTATTTGTCTGAATATCTTAGGTCAAGAGTGGAACTAATTTGTCCTTACTTTTTATTTTATTGTTCTTATCTCTTTTTCCTCCTAAACTATTTCCTCTTCCTCTAATATATTATTATTTTTTGTGGAGTTTATTCACTAAGACTTTTCTTTCGTTTTTCTCATTTCCATTTTTATTGTTTTTGAAGCTAAACTAAAGAAATTTGGTCCGCCTTTTTATCACCGTTGCTTCAGCGACTATTTTCGTGGCTGAGAAATTGAAATCTTGTCGGACATTTTATGTTCTTCTAATCATTCAGTTTCGCATTACGGACGAATGGTTGAAAAACCTAAAGTGGCAAAAGTAAAAGAAAATTAGCATAGACAAGGTTAAAAGATTTGATTACAAAAACATTATCAATAAAAACATGTACTTACAAACTCATCTTAACCATTGTCGTACAAATAGGCGGAAAAAGAAATACCTTGGAATTAATATAAAATAATACCACCATAAAATTGAATCCAGCAATATTCTCTTCCTCAGAATTTAATCTTTATAGCATACATATTATTATAATGATCTTAGCGCACGCACATGAGTGTGTGTGTCCATCTGTGCCGTTAAAACAAATTGGTAATGTCTGATGCTGTTGTGAAATGATTTTTTTTCGTTTGAATATGATATAGAAAAAAAATAAGATAAATTTCTCCCGCACAGTTTTTTAATTTTGTATACGAAGCAAACAAGCGCCGCCGGAAAAGCTAAAAACGCCATGGCGCGGATTTTGGCTAGTTGAATATAAACAAGATATCTGTCGTAGAATAGCGCTCTCATATGACCCTTTTAACAACAGAGGTTCCAATTTTGGAGCTTTGAGGAACAGGGGCCCCAGTTTGTGGCCAATGAAGATTATAAAAAAATTATAAGAAGATACCTTAGTAATACTTTATTACATAAATCAATTTAAAATTTGCCCGAATACTGTTTCGAAATTTCAGTGTAAGAAACCTTTTTCGCATCCAGATAGATCTTTTTCACTTTAAATTGTTCTAATAAGATTTTTCATGCTGAGTGTGGTCACCATGTTTTAATAACAATAATACCTAACGAATGGTTTACAATTTTATGTAAGCATCGTTGGTTATTGATTTTTGTTTGGGCCTTTCATTCGACTGAGTGCACATTTGAGCCTTGCTTAGAACCTTTTTAATTATTGGTAAAAAAATACCAGCATTTGGTTATAGGGCCCTTTTCATGTATCCTATGGCTGGTGTCGTCGATGTATCTATAATTCTATAAACCCAAAGTTGGAAATGGGGAGATCTTCCTCTGTGATGTTTGGATTTGTGCTGAAAGCATGATCGCCTACATGTACGGTATTACCAGTTCTACCTAGTTGAACTGGGTTATTTTCAAAGTGCCTAATATGTATTGCTCACATTGCAAGATTGAATGAAACAAGCGAACAAACCTCAAAAATGTGCACTTTGGAGTTTCATAAAGTCCTTTATAATGGGGTAGCTTTAACTAAAATAGCAGTGCATTAATAGAAAATTCGAAAATAATAAGTGCTATATAAAAAGCACATTTCTCGAATCGTAAATACTTCTTTTTTTATTTTAATCAAAATTAAACAGCTTAGTTATAATTCTCGAAATTATTGTCATTCTCTCAATTACATGCTTATTTTTACCCCTAACTAAATAATTTTTATTTCCATTACTGGTATATGAAGAAACTTTAAACGAATTCCTAAAAAGAAACGTAAGAGTGGAATATAATAATTTTGAGTTAATAAATATAAAAATAGTGTAAAAGTCTACATGAAATAATTACAATCTTTTCTTTTTAATATATCTATTATGAATTGAGTTAATTGAAGAAAAAAAGGGATAGATTTTGGGGCACTAAAATAGTAGAAATGGTGACATTTGGCAACAATGCGAGGCCTCAAACAAGTCATTCTTTCGTCTTGATATAAAGAAGTAATGTATTAATTCCTTGTTTGTGCTTATACAGCAATTGTAAAAGTTGATAATTGTGTAAGAATTGATCAAATATGTAAGTGTACTTTGAGAAAACAAATTTAATTTTATGATAACTGATTAAATACAGAAATTTATTTTAATTTATTCTTAAAAGGCTGCATTCATGTATGCAAGCCATTGATGTAAAAAAGGAGATGAACTACGTCTGAAGATGAATTCCTTTATTACGAAAAGACATCTGAAGACGCCCCTCCCCCCAAGTTCCCACCAAATAAAGAATATTGAATCCAGCTCAAAAATTCCTTTTACATTTGCGGAAATCTCCGATCACCATTTACCAAACCTACCAAGCAAGAAGAGACCTTTCTACTTTTGGAGTCATAGCATGGTGAATACGAGGCATTCACAGAGGAAGCAGTCAGGCAGCCATCCAGACAAATTAAGACACCGATTTGGCTGCCCCAAGAGTGCTACCAAAGTTCGGTGACGAATCACCCTCGGTTATCACACCACTCTCGAAAAGGCTTACCTCTGGCCAAGAACTATAATTCCATAAAGAATAACGAATTTCGTAAAAGAAAATGAACCGAAACATTAGGAAGACAAATTGCTCCCATAAACTAAAACATCCTGTACATGGAAAAAATAACTTTGATTTAGAATACTACGACATTTAATTTAGTATTATGCATTTTCCATTTTACATTTGTTCAACTCAATCTTTAATCTCCATCCTATTACATATTATTCCATATAAATATTAATATCCGACGAACTGATGAGAATAATTTTTATACCTATTATATATAATTTCTGTTTATAATTAAAGATGTAAATATTTATAATTAAATCTGATAATCATTCTAAAGACAAAGCTTTTTTTTACATTCATGCTTTAATGAATTTTCTTCCAAGCTGTTGGGAATTTATGGATGTCTCTGAAGTCTTTTTGACAGCTATTCCACACTTTGTTAGTTTGAAAGAATTTTTATCATTTTTTTTTAGCTCTTTTTCACCTTAAAACTTCAACACTCGAGCCTCATAAATTTGAATGTTACTGAATTTAACTTCTAATTCCTTACATAATTTTGTTTCCAAATTGGTCTCTGATGTCCTGTTTATTCCGATTCCTTAAGCACGTCTCTGAAGGGAAGGAGAACGTGATAATCTTTGCTAATATTAAAGATAAATTTCATAACATTATCTCTGTAATCTCGATCAGGCCCAGGTAACAAAGAGACAAGAATGTCTCAGGTACCAGGGAAAACTAACTCCTGAATTTTTGCTCTCTTTTTCTTGAAGGCCTCGATCATCATAAAGTAAACCTCAGGAGGATTATAGAAGTATTTCATCTCCCTAATAAACATTGGCCTCTTGGCTGAAAGTTACAATTACCACAAATTCAAGACAAGGATTTTCTATTCCTGTATAAAGAACAAGAATTCTAACAGCTTTTCTCATCCATCTGGCGTGAGTGAGAGAAATAAGATTTGACAATTATAATTTAAGGAGAAAGAGTAGAAAAATAAAGTGGATAATATATGTTAATACTCTGAGAATCTGCTTTTATTATTAATAAAGGTAGATTTAACGAACGAATAGTTAGGAGTCCCCGAAATGATGTGCATAGAATAAACACCTAGTAGGGATAAATAAGAATAATGAGAAGTAATGAAGTAGCGAGAAATAAATATCGTTTTTAAATTTCTTATACCAATAATATAAGGAAAATGAAAATATAATGAAAAGGTCATTTTCATAAAACACAATAAATGTGGCTATATGGAAAGCATGTATACCTTGTTAAATTAGTAATTTCTTGCTTATATTTTTTTTTATTTTACACAAATCTAAAAAAATATCTCACATTAAATACTTTAAGCAAGAGGTTGTGTGTCTAGTTTGCCAAGAAGGCAGATGGTGAAATCGTTACAAGGGAACAATAAAAAATAAGGACTGCAATAATTCGAAATTGTAAAATTTCATTGTTCTAAAAGAGTGAAAAACCGAGTTATTATTTACAAATTAGTAACGTTACTGCTAATTCAGATATTAATTAGCTTAAAAAAGGGTATTATTACATAAAATCTAATAACATCGTTTAAGCTAACAGTATGTAGCCAATTATCTCTTTTACGACTAAAAAAGACTAAAAAACTACTTTACATAAATTTATGAGATTCCCAAATGTTTATAGTGCCAAACAAAAAGTGCCAATGGTTGTAAATTCCGACATCAAATGAAATACCCATTGAGGCACTGTATACAATCGTAACTTGACGTTGTATCTTTCAAAGAAGAGTCTGACTGGCGTGCAAACACACAGGCACTTTCTCTATTTATATTTTTAAGTTCTAACCAATACTCCTGTTTTATATCTCTATCCCTCCTTCTCTCCATCTTTTTCTCTCTTAGTCTCTGTCTATTCCTATTTCTCTAACTTTGAACACTGGGTTTAATCCGACGTTTCATAATGTGGTCCTTTGCAATCACATTTAATTAGTGTTATTTGGTTGTTAGTTGCATGTTAATTTGTTAACTGAAGAAGGTTTAATAGGTTATCAGTGTTTTTTCCTTCACTTTGATTGTTTTCTGTTTTGCTCGCTCACATTGTCGACCAATGGGTAATTTTCAATTTTTTATGTTTTTTTCACTGGTCGCTTCTCTAAACCTGCCTATCATTCATTCGCCTTTGACACCATTTACCCCTGATTATCTTTCCATTTCTTCTCCTTTTCTTCTCTAATCTGAGATTTTGTCTCTATTTCAATTTGTCCACTTTGTTCTTGAAAAATGTCTTGCTCAGTTTCATTGAAATACAATTTTTTCACAAGTACCAAACTCAAATTGGGTACTGATTTTCCGCAAGGATCAAACTCAAACTGAACAACTACGATTGTTTGTACTTCTTACAAAATCTACCTGATTTAGAAAATACACCAACCCATAGTGCTTAAACTGACTCTTTGTTACAATTTAACAAGTACGACCAATTTTACAACAAAGTGAGGGAAGCTCAACCGTGCGTGGAGAGAAAGGAGAAGGTAGGTAACAGGTGCTTGGGAGGAGGCGGAATGGTGGACGGTTGTTAACAGATGATCGAAAGAGGCGATTCTTTAAGTCATGAGAGTAACAATGTGCAAAACCTATTTTCTTCAGTCGAGAGGAATCTGAAAGAAGCGGAAGAATGTCACCACTAATTGCTGGCCGCCATAATCACGCGTTGACAGGAAATGAGAAATCAACTAGATTACTTTGGGAGGCGGCTAGATATGTATAGAAGCGCTTCTTCTCATGTCAGTGAGAACGGTGGTTGAAGTGTGGGTGGAAAGGAGTGATATGGGTGAGTTGGATCTGGGTATACATGGTCTTAGGCATGGATTCCGTGGATGGAGGAAATGGGGCAGAGGGTTCTGAAGAATGTAAGATAAAAGATAAGGATGTCTGTCCTAATAGTGGGATCAGAGCTTCGTGGTAAGTGAGAAAAAGACTTATGGAAGTAAGTACTCTAAGGGTTAGGTTCAGAAATCCCAACTGCTTGGAAAAGGAACCAAAAGAAAAATCCAACGCGTGTGCAAGGGGTGAACTTTCGCACGGCGGCCCTTTGCAAAAAATAGATTTTGTGGGCTAAAATGGGGAGTGAAGTTGACGGGTGTGCTGATAAGTGCAGCTTTGCTAATGATGAGGCATCGTCGGTTTCTAACATTTCAGATCTGTGGCGAAGAAGGTACAACTAGCGGGACCTCAACCCATTGAAAAGGAAGATCTTGTCGTATTTGTGCACTACACTACTCTGTAAGTACCCTTGTGAATTGGCACATTGTCCAGCCTAAAAATCGAATTCTGAGCTTTAAGGGGAGAATTGTGGTGAAGGCAGCATGTATTCTTCCAGGACAGCAAATTACTTCTCTAAATTCATGGGACAATCTCAAACGGTGAGACGCACCCTTACTGAGCTTGACATTCAGCTCTTACCATTAAAAAGCGGCCATAACACTTTGCATTTATTACTATGAACTCTCTCTGTCCTTTAGTTGATTCTAACTTCAACTAGAATAGAGAACAACTGGACCGTGGACTCTTCTGAGTAAAAGACACGACTGCATTAACGCATGGTCTATTTGTGATGAGAATGTGACTTAGCCATTCAACATGGCATCGGCTGGAGTTTGATTAGGTGCTTGTAGCTGGTTTTAATAACTTCAAGTCTTGTGCAAACTACTTGTGACTGAGTGCTCTGATGGAGTCATTAACCTGGCGTAATCTGAGGACGAGAATAATGGCTGAACTACCATGGTTGTGTCGTGTAAAGGGGTGCTAATTACATTAATTGCAAACGTCGATTTCGTGTTTCCTCGTCCGTAAGACCGTGCGTTTAATTGTCCAATTCGTCTCTAGTAATTTCAATCTGACAAAAATGTGTTTTATTTTGAATCATGGAATTTTCTTTATGTGAGAAACCAAACCCTGTGGGTGAAGATATCATGACATCCTCAGATCTTGTATATTCCTTAGATTTGTCATTAGATCCTCTTCCATTTTTTTATTAATTTTCTGGCCTCTTCTTTATAGATCTTCTGTAGATCACAGGGGCGGGTCAGCTATAGCAAGCAAATTTTGGCCTTCATTTTGATTTGAGAGATTCATGCAATTTTCTGGAATACCTATAAAATTCTTCAGACAATTATTTGGGATTAATTTTAGAATTTACCCTAGATGTACTGATGTAAACGACTAAAAATACTTGAGAAGCTGCATCTAAACATTTATAAAATATTTAGAAGATGACCATGGTGCATTGCAACAACTATTTTTGTGAAGTGTGTACCAACTACTTCAGATCAAATCTAATTCTTTCTTTAGGAGGTCCCAGAATTCTTGCGAAGGTGGACGAGTCTTGTTTGTTTTCTCAAAGCAAAGCACCATCGTTAGAGGCGACTCTTTCGGTATTGTGGGTTTTACGTTTAGTTCACACCAGTGTAACTACTGCGGCTAGATGGTGATCGTGGATCAAAATGTTCGTCTTAGCAAAGTGAATTTTTCGTAGATATTTTTTATCTTCTCCTACATAGAATTAAATTGGTGATCAATATTTTAATTTAATATTATGTTCGGGTGTCGTGAATTTGAATGTTTAGAATGTGGGCTCTAAGTGTTTTGCCACCCGGTAAGTTGGCTGTACACTAATTCTCCAAGAAATTTAAATGGCTAAAATTTCTTCATATTCCGTTGCTAGCAACGGTTTTATGAATTTATGCTCGCAAATATCGTTTAAATCCATACTTCTCCCAAGTCATTATTGTAACATCTCTATTACGTTACCGCTACCTATGCTATTCGTTACTATTATTGGCTTAATTGTTTTAAAGTTCGTCCTTATGCCAACTTAGTGAGTCGTCCTTTGAGGTCATAGAACAGAATCTAATTTTAGTTATTCTCAGTGTTTTTTGTACTCCGTGAACGGGCTTTATTACCAAAGGTCAGCTCTATATCATCAATTGAATGATACTCAACACACAAAGAAACACCCAATATTCTGGCCCAATATTATGAAGAAATTATATTATTAGGTTAAGATGAGTTAAGTTTTCACCTTTGGCAATTATTCATTATATATTTGTTCATATATTTATTCTGTAGATAAACTTTATCAAAGTTTTGTGAGGTTGTCTTTCCCTCATCGCTATGTTTGACTATTCTTAGGAGTGTAGAATTTCTGACACAGAAAAAAGGCACATCGATCGGATACCTGCATGGAAAGAACCACCACATTTCATAACAGATTGGAATACAAATAACTTTAACAGTGAATTTGAATTCAGAGAAATAGTATTAGAAGGATTATCTGAAATTCTATTGGGCGTTGAACAAGATATTACCATATTACTACATCATTACTATTATTATGGTCTAATCATAATGAACATAAATTATTTGCCTATAAAATGAATCAGAATAAAAGGTCAAATTAGATGAACTTTAGTAAAAGTAATTAAAGTACAAAAGACGAGAAATCAATTAAAATCAGATTATCGATAAGGATTGACGTTGTTTGCAGTAAATAGAGTGCCATTGTCAGCGCCGCCTTAAGTTAGTCACCTACTTTGAAACACATTAGTTTGGTGTATTTATGTGCCACATAAGTGTTTTAAAAGGCAAGGAGGGTTATGTGTGATTCACATTGTATCTGAGGAATTATGTAGTTTTGGAATTTATGTTGTGTGTGAGACTGAGAGTTGCAATAATCTGAGAAATAAGTGTTTCGGGAGACATGAAATCTATCTGTGTTGTGCTGGAATATGTGTAGTATGTGATTGCATGTGGATTGCGTCATTATGAAAGATCCATTAATCTGTCAAATCTGTGTTTTGGGCGACAAGTGAACTGAGTGGGTATCTGTTTAACATTTACTCTGTGTAGTTACATGTTTAAGTATATGTGTATGCACTATCTTAATGCATAAATGTCTTGGTGTCATAAATGTTCTGGAATGTCAAACTTGAATTTTAAGTGCTCAAAAGATTTGTTCAGTTATCAATTTATATATGACACAAGCCTATAGTTGTCTGGGGTGTTGATATGTGTGTAGGATGTGTGTGTGAAATCTGTGGGTGTGAGAGCTACAATGAACTGTGTCAGATGTGTAATTTCGGTGGCCAATAAACTGGGAATGTTTACGACATAACCAATAGGTGTCTATATTACAAGTGTGTGAATGGACTAAGTGTGAGAAATACATTAATGGGTGAAATTTGGGTTAAGGGAGCAAAAACACTATGTCATGCAAAACCTGTTTAAATAGTATGTTATGTCTAGCAGTTTGTTACAATATTCAAGTTTGTTGAGTGTATTAGTGTGAGAAATGCATTAATGTATCAAATGTGCGTTTTGGTTCCTAAATAGACGCTGTGTGTGAGACAATCTCTGTGCTTGGGTGAATGTATAAAAGGTCTTGGTGTGAGAGATTCAAACGCCTCGTCATTCTGTTCTTTTATTCATCTTAAGGCGTTACCTATTTTGCTGTATGAGAAGAGTGATCCCCTTCAAATATATCGCATGTATTTGTAACTGCACACATGTAATTGCATGTATGTAGGCTTTTTATCGAAGGAATTTGAGCAGAAATACGTGTAGGAATTTTGTGTTCTTTTATTGTTCAGTTTCCGCCATATGTCGCCAGATGAAGCACAAGAGTTTCGAGATTTTCGCAAGACACATTCAGATTCTTGTATGGTTGCGCTTGTGTGTGTGAGGGCGAAAATAGGTCTCACATTACATCGAAGCGAGCTCTGGTGTTACTTTTGGAATAATTAATATGGACTTAATGTCACCCATGCAGTTTCATTATGCTCTTTATGATTATTATTATTCCCGCCTCCATTTTTTTCCTTTGGCCGCATACATTTTATGTGTAGAAATTCCTATTTTCCATTAATTCCAAGTTTGGGGGCTTGTTTTTATCAAACCTTGAAGGAAGACACAGGGAAGATATTGTTACTACAAAGTAGCTCTAAGATAAAGTTAGTCATATAATAATTCTACTTAATTAAAGTCTAATTCGAGGTCTAACTCGATGAAATAGTTCCAACTCAACCTACTTTCAACTGTCTCCGACATAAATGATCTGCACTATAGGGAATGTACATAAGTAAATACAGAGAAAAACTAGCGGTGTTATCTATTCCCTTCTTCACTGATTATCATGATAATATGAAAATTTAACAAATATAATGATTACATCAAAATGTTGGAGAGAGTTATGATTTAAGGTAAAGAAATTGACCTAAAACCTAGGTCGTCTTAGCAACAGGCATTTCCTTATAAACATATGCCATCCACTTTATAAAATAGACGAAATTATTGCCTTGATCCATAATGAATATTTGCTTTTAGTTTCGTCTATCTTTTTGGATGAAGGTTCAAGAACAAAAATTACACCTTAGGCGGATTTTTGTGGTAATTTTTGTTCAATAATACTCGTAACTCAGTTCTTCTTAGTTGGGTCTTTTGGCGTAGTTGACGAGGTATTTGAACGGCCTCGATAAACATCAAATTTGTTGTAGTTGGATTAATTTGAACACAGGTTAAAAAAAAATGATAATTACCAAGATTGCCGGAAATTACTATAAGTATTTTAAGGATTTCTGTTTGTAAAAATTAATCTTCTGCCTTTTTTGCTAAGATTTCGATTAAAGACTAAAGTAAGCGAAGAGAAAGAAAGGTTGAAAGGAGGTCAAGCGTTCAAACAACGCCCAAAAGTTCCACATAATTTACCAGAGATTCATCATCTCTCTAATTAGGATTCATTTATCTTCCACCATTCCATCACAGACGGAAATTAAGATTCTCTAGCGCGAAGAAAATCATTATTATTCATTTTCACTTTCCTTTTAATTATCGAAGAAATGCTCTGAATTAGTATAGCATTAATGGCTTTGAAAAGGACTTAAAAGCAATTAATTAATGCATTTCAAGAATATGCAACCTCATGATTCATCAAAGTAATAATTCGCAGGGAAGCCATTTGGGAAATATAGGTATGGACAGTGCTGAGTTTTTAGAAGCATAATCCGATAACATCTACTCGATGGAAGCTGAATAAAGAAGGGAAAGGGTTAAAGCAGAGATAAAGGAGTGGTAAAAGGCAGAGAGGATATCGAATAAAGTTTAGTTTCCCTATTCTTATTTCTCTAAGGGCATATTTGAAAATAATATTTATCGATTCTCTTCGTAACGATATTTACTACAGTTTTCAAAGACTCTCCTTGGCAAACCATCCCATGTCTCTGTAATTTTGTAAGAAAATTAATTATATGTTATGGTAGTGTTAATTAAATATCTTATTTACTTGCGTGAGACGTTAATCTCTAGTGATCGCTAGGTTATCTAACTTAAATAGTGAGTCAAAATTAATATTATCTATCTTGTTTATTCATTAAAGACAATTAATTTGGTCTTGCAGATGAAGACAAAAGTAAATTCAGGTACTGTGCTCTTCTTTTACCAATGGAAGTGTTCCAAATTTTACAGTCTTTAAACAATTGATGGACGCAAAAATTGCAGTGGATAGTCCAAATGATATCGTACATTCTATTTATTTGTATACAAAACCAATTTCTTGCGATTTAAATAGAAAATGTCATGTTATGTATCAAGGAGCCAACACAACAATGGTTTTAAATTTTTCGGTTGCTCGATTCTAAAACACCTAAATTCTTTACCATTTTGACAATGTTTAAAATTTGATCGCCATTATTTTAATCTCTTCGAGGATTTCATGATCTACCTCTAATAAGTACACGCTGTATTTCACCTGCGATCTTTCAGACCATTTTTACAGTCAATCTTGTATTTGGTCGTAGTACCTACTTTTTTTGCATCAGCAGACAATGAAATTACAAATAATAGATTCGTGCCATTTTCGTTTATAAATGAAATAAAGAAAGTAAATTCCGAGAAGAGGTGTGTGATGAATGGCGTTAGTGACTGATTCCAATGATGAATAAATTATTTTCATCGAAAAGGTCTTTGCCTACAGTTTTCTAGAGTCTTCCATTAAATTTAGTACGCTTCCCCATTTTTCAGGTAGAAATCGCGATAAATTGCATCTTTCCTTCTAACTTGGTTAAACGATTTGATCATTTATTGAAAAAAATTGGAGAAAATTAGTGAATCATGAGCTTTTTACGTCGAAAGCCGAGCTTAGTGTTATTTATTAAGTTAATTTTTCTATATTTCTACGATCCTATCTCTAACGCCAAGAGGATACAGACGACTGAAATAAGTGAGATGGGTTTCAAATTTCTAGAAGCAGTCTTTAACAATACCTTGTGGGAATTTTATAGCTCAGCCCTGTGATAGCGCTTCATTTAACAACTAGAAGATGCAAGTTATATCGTCATAGCTCCACTTGGGAATACTAACCACTCCAACTTTTTTCTCTCGCCCTCAGGGTGGCTAGAGTTTTAAAAAAACAGCCTTGCTGCCTGGGCATCTCTGGGAAGTAGAGACGAACTGTCTAGTATCTTCAGAGAGCTTTATTATTTGCATAAACCCATTAATGACACTTCCAAAGAAATAAAATTAGAATTATATCTAATAAAGAAATATTAGATTAAATGGAAACTTTAAATAAAAATAGATAAAACGACTTAGTATCATTTTTTATTTCCGCATCTTGGGGCCCTTAAAGCGTGATTAATAACAGCTCATATTTCCTTAAGGAGAGGCACTATCCATTACACGATATTAAAAACATATTCAGTCAATATTTAAGCCACCATGAAACGTCTACCGCATTTCATTGAGTCTTCCATAGATATCGACTATAGCGTGTGGGCGCATGTCGAGGGATTTAGCTCTACTTCAAGCGCGTGCGGGACACCATAAGGAAGCACTTCGTCCCCAACGTTTTCACGCTCTTCAGGTCTCGCTTGGAGCGCGTGCTAGCCACCGAGTGCGGGCATAATGATTAATAATATTATAATATTTCCACAGCCTCACACACACACACCTATATATATATATATATATATATTGGAAAACGTAAAATACTCTACAAAACAGTTATATTTTTAATAAATAAATAAATGCGAAAACTTTGTCAGAATGTGTATAATAGAAATCTGACGAGAAATGCAATAAGCCAGGCGAAATATGGCGTCACCTTCTCGAGGTCCGACAAAAAAATATGGCCAGCAAATGCGGTCTCATGTTTATTTTGCTTCGGTACTCATAAGGTGAAAAGGGCAAAGGCAGCTTCATGTTTATTTTGCTTCGGTACTCATAAATTACTAGTTGGCCAAGTCAGTTGCATATAAAACAGGTGCTACTTAGGAAAGTAATTCTTCTTATGAATCTACTCAGCCTGAATTAATCTTCAAAATTGGACCATTATCTAATGGGAAATAATGTTAAAAGAAATACTGACCTGGAAACCTGCAGTCTGCCATGAGATGATATTGTAGAAACATTGCACTTTGTGAAGTATGCAGGATTCGATTGTCCGATAAATACCATTAAGTAAATAAAACCAGCATAAATAATCTTTAGTGGGGTAAAGTCCACATATTTAATGCCCTTGACAATGTTTGACATTGACCTAATTTCCGTTGCCAAAATAATCGCATAATTAAATAAAGAACTAAATAAGAGTGACAGGTAATGTCTACAAACTTCATGAGTATATAAAATATGTCAAAATTTTAATTTAGAGAAATTTAATCGCACATGAGAGGTACTTGCGGAGAGGGATGGAGGCTCTCTTGGCCCTTATGAAGGATTCGTTTCGTCCTTATTAAATTAAACCCTTGTCTCTCATGAAGGAGCTACATTTGCTTTTGCGTCAGGATCTTTAGATGCGGCTGTTTTCGTTTTGAGTTCTACTCGTCCTGAGTTTGTTTTTTTCGGTCCTTTCTTCTTTTTTCTTTCGGTCCTTCTCTATATTTTTCTTTGGTTTGATCCCTCGCTCGCTTTTATCTATGTTTATTATTTTCCAGGAAGTGTTTGTGCTGCTACTTTGTTGGTATTTGTGTTTTCGTTTGTGGAAACTTTGTTTCGGTTTGAATGTTGATTTATTTATCGCAATGGTCCTCTAGAGTGTAGTTATAGTTCTTTTATTATGTTCCTAAAGTAGCCTGTTTTGTTCTTATTTTTGACTGCGTTTGTTTCCCTGTTTATCAATGACCATGGATTTAATTGCTGTAAGAGGTTCGATATGTTAGGTTATTAATCTTATATTTTGGGGGGGGGCGTTTTAATATATGTTTGTGATTTTTAGTTTTTTTTATGTTTCTGATTCAGCCTGACTTGTTTCTGTGTTCCTGGTTTCACTCTTTTTTTCTTTTGTTTGTTTAATTCTGCCTCTCTACTCTCTAGAATTTTACTTATGGTTAATTTGTTTGGTACATTTTTTACTTCTGCTCATAAAGTATCCATGTTTTTTGTTTTTGCTGGTATTTCTATTTTTAGTTGTTTCCTGGTTTGGAAATTATTTTGGTTTTCTTTGTTTGTTTGCAAATCTATATTTTGGAGGGTTGTATTTGTTTGTTAACTATTTGTTTCTTATTATTTTTGCTAGGCTTATTTTATTGTACGTTTTAGTAGTTGTTTTAATTTTACGTTGCACTTGCTTTTTATATTGTTTCTCTTTTTGTTTCTTTCTTCATTTTCGTGAATTGCCTCCTAGTGATGGTTTTTCGGGGGTATCTCAGAATTTGTCTGTGGAAAGCGACTTTACACCACCCAAAGATGTCGAATAATTGCCGAGATTTTTAGCAGAAAATGGCCGAAACGTGTGGCCATTGGACAAACTGGTTGGCAGAAGTGGCCGAGATGTGGTTATGTATTAAAAGCACCATAAGCGTTAGCCTTTTTCGAGCAATTTATTTGTTCATGGGATTGTATAGTATGGTAGGCCTGGTCCCCAATCTTTTTTTCTAATTTTCATAGGTTTTCCTACATTTCTTAGGATATTTAACTTGAGAACACAGTAAACAACAAATGCCTGAATTAGGATGTCGAGAAGCATTGTTGCTTAGAGACTTAATTTTTCTGCCTTGAAATCGGCCAAGATCATTTTAAATGTGTATCTTAACCAGAAAGAGCAACAGAATAGGCTCCAGATAAAAGTATTTTAATTTTCTTTCAACTTATACTAGAAATGGCAGAGTGGTAAATACAAATACTTCAGAAATATCAAAATTTGCATTCCTGCACTCAGAGGAGACAAAGCGTCTTATTCTTCACAGAAATTTGAGGTTATCATTTTGACGCAATTCTAATCAATGGAGAGGTGGAGCTGTCAAAGCGGCGTCTGGTGAAGTTCAGAGCTTGAGGGGATCCTCCATTTGTTTGGTATATGTTGTTATGACATTTTCAAAGCCGTTCTTCACCTGGACATCCAGTTCAGCAATGTCGTTCACTGGTTTCGGATTATTAACACAGTCCAACGCTTTTCTGCATTACTCGTTCTGCTTCCACAGCGTATCAGGTTCCTTGAAAAAGTCCGTCCAAACAACTTTCAGATAAAGTTTATTCGTATTTATGTTTCAAATGATGACTTTTTAATAAACCTGTAATAATATGAATATTAGAATTATTCTTATCCTTTTTTTTCTTTTATTCTCATATAAATAGACACCTTAGCTATTTGTTGCAGATTTGTGTACAGTTTATGATGTAGCCTGATGCCTTGAAACATATTCTATACCAATACAATTAAAATCTGTTATAAGCAATAAATACTTAATGTGTGTACCAGGTTAATCTAAAATCATCATTAATTTCATGCATTTGTGAATACTGATTTTCCTAAGATACGAACATTCAGAGTCCAGGACGATATTAGGGGAAAACAGGGATGCTCTAAGAGACGAAAGGTTTCGGATAAAATGCTGATAAGTAAAAGTTAAGTGGGGTGGTGATAGTAGAGTTGTGATTGGGGTGAAGGAGGCATGGCATCCATATTTATTGCCAAGTTTAAAATGTGTAAATTAAAATTCGGTGATTCTAGAATAGAAAAATCAACGGAGCGTAAAATAAAGCTTCAAATATTTATGGGACAAAAAATTTAACTATCATTTAAATTTGATTTAATCGTCGCTTCCGATTTTAGTGACGTTAATAAACGTCGGTTGATCTTAGTCATCGGATTTGGCTCTATTTGACCACAAACTGTAGCGACCCATTGTTAAGTTCCTGCGTTAACCTTTTGGTTCTCCCTGACAGATCTGTAGTAAAACCCTTACCAATTGTGTTTTCTTAGTTATAAAACCCTCGTTCTCTAGGTTTTATTTTCTCTTTATTTTGTGTCATATCAATCTAAATTCAAGCAACTTTCATAGACGCTGAAAACAAATCGTGTACGGATTTTTCTCCGATCTTCATCACCCATTTAAAAGCCTTTTATTCCTCATAGATGACCTACAGTCTAATCTAGGGTTTTTACTACAGCGTCTGGCAGCCTTAGCGAAGTCCAACCGAATCGGATATGTAGTAGCCATCATTGAGTAAAGAACAATTAAATAAATAATAAAGTATAGTGAAAAACTTTGCCCTAATTTTATTTATCCATCACCAAACGAAGACAAAGATATGGCCGCTGTTTTCTTCGCAAAGTGAATTTTAATTTCCCATGATAAGAATTATGTTGGAATTTCTTCTAATATAATTCCATCTCAACATGAGTCCATCGCAACACGATCACCTGATTACATGCAATTCTTCCATAACAACCAATACAACTCTAAACCTCAGTCACGATTTGTAAGGTCGCATGGATGCAACAAATAGGAATTAAGCAAATCAAAACGATTAATATCTAAAAATTCTTCTAAAATTTTCATCTTCATAATTATGTAGATAAAATAATCCATTTTCAGGTGATAATTTTTGGCCCCAATTTTAAATTGGAAAAAAATCCACGAAACTATGTTTCTTATGGTTAGCGAAGGAAAAGTATTTTCGAAGGTACACTTTTGTCGTAGAATGGACTCTCGACGATATACCATATATAACTATTCGTTGAGGGAACTTCTTTAATTATCTTTAGAGGGCGTGGATGTCTGGCGGGCCGATATTATGTATCTTCGATATGCTTAAGAAGTGGAACTGAGCTCAAGGATAATAATATTGCTATCATTAATAAAATAGAGTTTTAGTAATAATAACTATCAACAACACACACAAAACGGAAAATATTGACATAAACAGAGAATGGAAAGGGTCATGGGGACTCGAGCTAATCTGAGGATTAAAAGAATTAAGAAGGTAAAACAAATATAAAGTTAAAGGGAGGTGATGGCTCACTAAACCATTTAAAGCACAGGATAGAATTGACAAAAGGGATAAATAATCAAGGGTAACGTTCGGCTTACGTAATTTTGTACTAGTAGTGCAGAGGAAGTCGACGTAAAGGAAGTTTCGGTCCGCTGGGGAGTTCCAGCCGAAGGGGGGGGGATAAAATGATCCTGACGTGGCCTCCTGGGAATGAGAACCGTTTCTTGACGAACAGCTTGAGGAACAATGGCTGTTCTACGTTGTTCTCTTCTGAAAAACAAGAGGGTGTGAAAACCGTCTCTTGTTTCCCAGCTTAAGAACAATGGCTGTTATAATGTTGTTCTCTTCTGAACAACAAGGGGGAAGGGTGAGAACCGTTTCTTGGCGAACGGGCTCAAAAGAACAATGGCTGTTCTACGTTGTTCTCTTCTGAACAACAAGGGAAGGGGTGAGAACCGTTTCTGGTCAACAGGCTTGAACAAACAATGGCTGTTCTAACGTTGTTCTATTTCTGAACAACAGGGGAAGGTTGAAAACCGTTTCTTGGCGAACGAGCTCAAAAGAACAATGGCTGTTCTAACGTTGTTCTCTTTCTGAACAACAAGGGGGAAGTTCTGTGGGCTCGGCGTCACAAAGGCTCGAACTTTGGCACTCAAGGGATATTGTCCTCCTTCTGGACAAGTGATGGTGAATCTCGAGGTCGAGGTCCCTTGGCGCACAAAGTGAGAGAGGGTCGTGGTGATGTTTCGCGACGAAAATCTGGATCTCCAATCTGCTCTTAGTGGTAAGGTTTTCATCTAAATAGTGAGACACTCCCTTGGCGTGGGAGACAATGGAGTGGATATTCGAAGGAATGCACAGCCGAGCCTCGAAACAATGCCTCATTTGCCCATAAGCCTAACTCAATCTGGCGAGTTTGGCGTATGGGGGCGAATGGGGGGAAGATAAACCTCCTTGTTTAAACATTGATTCAGGTGGCTGCGATAAGGCTCTAAGCTTCAAGGCGAAGATGCACGTGGGAGCATCGTGGTTTCAAATAATATGTGATAGGGGTTGAAATTAACGCGGCCTCAACCCGTTCTATCACACCCCTCCATTCCGGGGGAAGTTGTCACTTCCAAAAAAAGAGAGAAGGGACAACGATAAAGCTCCGTTGTGGGGAACTCGTTTTCTTGTACCAACCGTACCTTCCTGCACCTAACTAGTATTACCTTAATACATATGATTATTTTGATCTTTTGATTATAAGGGAAAATAACCTTTAATACAAACTTAATAAAAAAAAGGGGGCATGGAACAATGAAATGATATAAAATTAGTACATACGGGACAAAATAATTTATACGAAAATTAATGGGTACAAATATATATACATACAAAAAAAATAGACATTGAGCGTTACAAAATTCAGACATATACATTAACTAATTATATTACAAGAGAATCTTAATTTAAGTCATACAAGACGGTGTATACCTACATGGAGATATTAATCCTATGAATACAATTACTATACGTTATGCGATATCGCATCCATACTGAGTGCGTCAGCGACCTGGTTATCGAAACCTTTTATATAATTTATTTTAAATTGATACTCTTGCAAGAGTAAACTCCAGCGCATGATTCGGCCGTTGGGGTGTCGCACATTCCTAATATAGGCTAACGGACGGTGGTCGGTTCCTATCTGAAATTCTTTTCCTATCAAGTACATTTTGAATTTGTCTATGACCCAGATTATTGATAGAGCTTCCTTCTTTATAGTGGCATATCTCTTTTCGCGTGGTAATAATTAACGACTAGCACATGCAACTGGATGACTCGTTCCGTTATCCTCGTATTGAAGGAGTACACCTCCAATGCCCTCGTTGACGTGTCGGTCTTAATCCCAAAGGATTTTTCCGGGTTGGGCAACTCTTAAATGGGGGCAGAAATGAGCTTACTCTTGAGCTGATTAAAATGGGAAATAGCGACATCATTCCAACGTAGACGATCGGGTGAATTCTTTTTTAAAAGGGAGCTGAGGGGCACCGAAATCGAAGCGAAATTCGGAACGAATCGCCGATAGTACGAAGCTGATCCTAGGAACGATCTTAATTGCTTCTTTGTAATCGGGAGGGTCATGCCGGCGATGGCCTTAATCTTATCTTCTTGGGGACCCAACTAGCTTTGTCCTAATTTGAAATCTAAATATTTTATGGTTTCGTGGGCAAAATGGCATTTGCTGGGGCCAAAGGTGAGGCCATTTTCGCGCAGTCGCTAGAAAAGAGCTAATAGGGTGGTTAAATGGTAACTCCATTCAAACAGCTCTTGTAGCTGAATCTTTTGATGTGGTGTCAGCTGCGCGTCAATATCCAGGTCAGAGGGTTCCAAAGACTCGCCTGGTATGGAAGGAGGAGGTTAATCGGTATCAGGTTGAGGGCACACTATCTGTATTACATTAAGGGACTCCGCGGGGTAATCTTCTTCAAGCGCCGATGTTTCGTCCAGTTCTACGAAGGTATCTCCATGGGCGCGTTGGGGGTTCTTTTTTTCTTGGGGTCCACGGAGAGTCTCCGTGTCCTTGTCTTGGGCCTTATCGCCTAAGGGTGTTAGTAATTCACACTCCTTTTGTGCCGTCCTAAAGTCCTGGTTAGGGGTGTCCGAGTAATCGGACGGTATCGATGTTCTGATGGGGACGGGCTCCTGGGCTTCTTTCTTAGCTTGGCCTCGAGGAAAGTCGGCCTGAGACACAGGGTCGGAACTTACTTGGGGGCTCAGTCCTATAGGTACGGAACAGAATTGTATAGGTCTCGAAATGACTACAGCCCAGACATCATAATATTGACACTGCAGGTAACATCTAACGACGGGGAATTGGTTCACCTCCCAAGGTAGTCATGTACCACAAAAAATTTTTCGTGGTTAGGGTCCACTGAGGGGAGGGGTTCGTCGGACACGATGAAACACGTACATCCTGTGTCCCTGACGAGAGTCGATACTCGGCAGCCGCTCACGCTGCCCTTCTCAAATTTCAAAGTTCCCGATGAACTTTTATCAAAAATAAAATTTACCTGGTGGCCTGACGGAGGGGGAGAAGTTTCTGCTTGGGTCTGCACCACCGGGGGAGCCGGGGTTGCATTAATCTGATGAACTTGGTGGGCTGGTCCGCTTTTAAGCCTAGAATTTTGGGGGCAATTCCAGCTCATGTGGTTTTCTACACCACAGGTGAAGCATATGATTGGTCGCTTCGGGAAGAGAGATGGAGGAGAAATCTTACCGGGAGGTTTATAGTGCCGTTGTTGGTTTTTGGGAATGAAGTTTTGGGGTTTTACGGGTCCTTGAAACTTTGTCAGCTTTCCTGGGAAGGGGCACGAATCCTTCCTTTTTTCCTGGTTTGGGGGTTGGTGAGAAGTTCGATTGTCCTTTGGGTATAAATTATGGCTTGCGGCATGGACATCCACTTCTTCGGGAACATTCTTTAAAGGTCTGGCACCGACGATCCTTGACGAACGCGCGGATCTCCGTCGGGAGAGACGCCAAAAATTGATCTCGCAACACGAAGTCTGTTAAGGACTCGTAGTTCGGACCAACCTTTGAGGATTCTAACCAAAATTTGAAATTCCTCTGAAGAATGTATGCGAATTGATGGAACGTCTGTCCGGGTTTAATACGACCTCCTCGAAATTCTTGGCGGTAGAAATCGGGAGTCATATTATGAGCGGCCAATAACTCAGCTTTTAAGTTGATGTAGTTAATTGTACACTCAGATGGTAAAGATATAAAAATTTCGCGCAATTTACAATTTAACACGGGAAGTAATCTGGCTACACCTTCAGCCTCCAGATACATGTTATTGATTTCGAGGATCTTTTTGAAGTGGGCTAAAATTGCTCTGAAATCCTCTCCATCCTTGAAATTGGGGAGCTTTAGTGAGAGATTGGGGGGGGGGGCTTCGGAACGGGAACTGGTGGACTGTATCTCTGCTTCAACACGAGCTAATTCAATCTTATGGTGAAGCTCAGCTTGTCTTATTCGTTCCTCTCTTTCTCTTTCTTCTCGTTGGATTTCTCTTTCTCGTTCTTCTCGTTGTATTTTTCTTTCTTCCTCTTTTCTTTGCTCCTCTTGAACGTACTCAATTAGTTCTTTTCCGGAAAGTCCCAAGGATTCTCCTTGCGCGTTAAAAATTTCGCACTGAGTCATCTTTGCACTTGGGGCGCAATAGTTAAACAACTAAAATTCCTTGCAACAAGAATTTTGCCTTCAAGAGAAGTTAGCCTACCTAAATATGGGCACTGACCTATTCGTACTTGGTTTCTCGATCTAAATAACCACTGAATAAAATCACCAAAAAAAAACACAAACAAATTATTATAACAGTTCCTTGAGCTACTACAGCTTCTTAAGTATCAAAAAGGGGGATAGCAATCGTTAAAACAAACGGGAACTACTATACTCTATTATTATAACGAATAACACTATCCTTTACTCGACTGAGACCAGTGTTTGCAAAGATATAGCGTTGAATCTTACACACCTGATACCAAATTTAAATAGTATATATATATATAAATAAATATATATATATATATATATATATATATATATATATATATATGTCGTAGAATGGACTCTCGACGATATACCATATATAACTATTCGTTGAGGGAACTTCTTTAATTATCTTTAGAGTGCGTAGATGTCTGGCGGGCCGATATTATGTATCTTCGATATGCTTAAGAAGTGGAACTGAGCTCAAGGATAATAATATTGCTATCATTAATAAAATAGAGTTTTAGTAATAATAACTATCAACAATACACAAAACGGAAAATATTGACATAAACAGAGAATGGAAAGGGTCGTGGGGGCTCGGGCTAATCCGAGGACTAAAGGATTTAAAAAGGTAAAACAAAAATAAAGTTAAAGGGATGGGATGGTTCGCTAAACCATTTAAAGCACAGGATAGAATTGACAAAAGGGTTAAATACTCAAAGGTAACGTTCGGCTTACGTAATTTTGTACTAGTGGTGCAGAGGAAGTCGACGTGAAGGAATTTTCGGTCCGCTGGGGAGTTCCAGCCGAAGGAGGGAGATAAAATGATCCTGACGTGGCGTCCTGGAAATGAGAATCGTTTCGCGACGAACGGCTTGAAGAACAATCGCTGTTCTACGTTGTTCTCTTCTGAACAACAAGGGGAGGGAGAACCGTCTCTTGTCTACGGGCTCAAGAACAATGGCTGTTCTAATGTTGTTCTCTTCTGAACAACAAGAGGGAAGGGTGAGAACCGTTTCTTGGCGAACGGGCTTAAAAGAACAATGGCTGTTTTACGTTGTTCTCTTCTGAACAACAGGGGAAGGGGTGAGAACCATTTCTGGTCAACGAGCTCGAAAGAACAATGGCTGTTCTAACGTTGTTCTATTTCTGAACAACAAGAGGGAAGCCTTGTGGACTCGGCATCACAAAGGCTCGAACTTTGGCACTCAAGGGATATTGTCCACCTTCTGGACAAGTGATGGTGAATCTCGAGGTCGAGGTCCCTTGGCGCACAAAGTGAGAGAGGGTCGTGGTGATGTTTCGCGACGAAAATCTGGATCTCCAATCTGATCTTAGTGGTAAAGTTTCCATCTAAATAGTCGAGACACTCCCTTGGCGTGGGGAACAATGGAGTGGGAGCTTCAAGGGAAGGCACAGCCGAGCCTGGGAACAATGCCTTATCTGCCCATAAGCCTAACTCAATCTAGCGAGGTCGGCGTATGGGGGCGAACGGGGGGGAAGATAAACCTCTTTGTTTAAACATTGACTCAGGTGGCTGCGATAAGGCGCCAAGCTTCAAGGTGAAGATGCACGTAAGAGCATCGTGGTTTTAAATAATATGTGATAGGGGTTGAAATTAACGCGGCCTCAACCCGTTTTATCACAACTTTATTGTCAGCCAAGTCGTTTTTCATTATATAATCATGCGTGTAGTCTTGTTTATCCTAGAGTTACAATATCCGTGTTTACTCGTCCCGCAAAATGAAAAAATGAATTGGACATTGGACATAACAAGTGAGGAAGTATAGATTAGTAGAGCAAAGGTAAGAGAGTATAATGGTGAAAGGGTTCTGGCTTTGTTGATTACACTGTGTAACACGAATTTTGTTACAGAGCAGAAAATAAGTGATTCTAGATGATCTTTAAGCGCTGATTACAAATTTGTCTTTATAAATTGCATATCACGTCAGCTTTTTGTGTAATTTTAACTTTCCTTTTCAAGTCATTTCACACTTTTGCCTAATGCAATTTTTAATATATTTAATATATAAATAATATATATATATATATATATATATATATATATATATATATATATATATATATATATATATATATATATATATATAATATATATATATATATATATATATATATATATATATATATATATATATATATATATATATATATATATATATATATATATATATATATATATTTGATATATAATTAATATATATTAATAAATAATATCTATATTTAATATATATATTAACATTTTTAATATATATATAAAGTAGACTATATTGAAGCTCAAATATCCTTGAATTCTAATTACTGGGTTTTTTTTAGATTTTTTCTGATTTTCAGATTAATACATACTTATTTGTAATAACTTTTCTGCTCATGATAAATGGTAACTTGTAAAGAAGATAACACGTTTATCAAAAGTTTTATTTGATAAGAACCTTACATTGTGTATCGTTTGTTTGCTCAAGTTTGTATTTGTAAATCTTGTCATGGATTCAAGTTCTAGACGCGGATGTGTGAACAGCCCCAAGATATTTTGTTATGTTTGTGAGCAATTCACAACAGTGCACAACGGAGAAAAATAGAAACAGCAGTAACGATGATGCAAGCCTACAGATACTATTTTGGATGCAGAGTAGGGGACCAGGATAAAGATTGGGCACCTCATATTTGCTGCCTATAGTGCAACACAATGTTGACAGCTTGGTTAAATGGGAAGAGAAGGCAATGACATTTGCTGTTCCCATCATATGGAGTGAGCCTTCAAATCACTTTGATGATTGTTATTTCTGCCTAACAATTGTGGCTGGATTTTCAAAGAAAAACAAATCTAAAATTTTTTAGCCAATTTTCCATGAATTCTTTTTGTGTTACAGTTGGGATACACAAAGTACATGTGCTTTTTATGTCTATGGGATAGCAGAGATGATAGAAATCAATTTAAAAAGCGAGAATGGCCAGCCAGAGAAGAACGCTTTGTTGGTAAACATAATGTTAAGCATGATGCTCTAGTAGATCCAAATTAAGTTCATCTTCCACCTCTTCACATTAAATTAGGATCAATGAAAATTTTTCTAAAGGTTATGGATCAAAGAAAGGAAGGATTTCAATATTTGGAAAACAAATTCAAAAGATCATTAACTGATGCAAATATAGAAGCTGGAGTTTTAAGTGGTTCACAAATTGGCATAGTTGTTTCTGATGATTCCTTTACTTTGTGTCTCAGTGAAAAGGAATGCAAATCATAGACTTCCTTTGTGGAAATCACTAAAACTTTTTCGGCAATTTTAAATCTCTCAATTACCGAGAAATAATAAACAATATGATAAAGCCTATGAAAAATGGGATGTAGAACGTCACTTAAAATCCATTTTTTGCATTCTCTTCTCGATTTTTTTCCTGAAAATCTGAGAGCTGTTAGTGATGAACATGGTGAACGTCTTCATCAACATATTTCGGTTATGGAGACGAGCTACCAAGGTAAATTTAATCCAAATATTAAGGTGGATTATTGCTAGTCTTTACAAAAACAAACTTTGATGTCTCACACAAGAAAAACGAGAAGGCTACAGCAAAGTTTCTTCAAACTTTAAGTGCATAACAAACTAAACAATACAATAAAATCTTCATAACTTGTGAGGGAGGGGGGGCTAACTTTGCTAATGATATACACTGTCTGTCCTAAGCAAGAAAAAAAGAAGGAAGGTCGCCCACTTTTAAGATATGTTTGCTTAAAAATTAAAAAAATAGAAGATAAAAAGTTTTTTATCTATTAATCGAATCAAATTACAAAAAGGGGCATTAAGTCATTAACAAAAATCTAGACGTGATAGAGAATTTTAGTTTTTAAATTCGGAGTCATCTCCCTCAAACTATGTAATTAGAAACATCTTTACATGTCTGTAACAAACAAAAAGTTATACAATTTGTTGCCTAGTGTTATTAGGGATGCGAAGTTATGGAAATGTTGGAGTTTTCGCATTGAGGTCTTTCTGGCCGCTTGAGTCACTACTGCTGGGTAGATTAGCTTAGTCCGGACGTACATCAGGTATACTGTCCTAATGTTGACCGAGTTAAGATCTCTAAACCTGAATAGCTTGGAGATTTCTCTCTTTGCCAGATTCCGCCTATCCGTGTAGTCTCGAGTATCTATAGTCGAAGATCTTTAGGCCTATTACAGTGCCTTCGGCGAAGTAGCCTTATCTCCTCCCTTCAATAATGATGTGCCACGTCGACCTGCGGCTCAGTGGGACGATTTTGAACTTGTCCCTGTTTGTTTTAATCTTCCTTCTTCTCGCGTATCGGTTGATGTTGTTAATTTCCACTATTGTGCGCGTTGCCTGTGCCCTTGCTTTTCTCTCCGGGCACGGGACGATCTGACTGATGTCATCAGCGAATTGCCAAAACATCGTGTCCCTGTGCACCGGAGTTGGGAAGTTGATGGTAAAGACGAAGTAGAGCAATTAGCTCAAGCAGCTTCCTTGGGGAACGCCCGCCTTGAGTTCGAACTCAGGTCCTTTGTATCCTTCAATCATGATACATCTCCTTCTCTCCATAACAAAGTCACAAAGGATCATTTCCAGGGATGAGTCTAGCTGGATGTTCAGGATATTGTATTGAAGTCATTCCAGTCAGACTTTATTGATGGCCTTTTGCACGTCCCTCATCACAATGTCTACATAGGACCCATTCGCTTGGCAATAAGCTACTTTATCTGTTATGAGCGCCAGGGCTGTTTTGGTGCCCCTTTTTGAACTGAACCCGTGTTGTTGGGGCTTATGCGCTCCTAACTCGCTCAGTTGAGCTTGTAGCCTATTAGCTATAATCTCTTCGAAGATCTTGCAACGAATCGCCAAAAGAGAGATTGGGCGATAGCTAGCCACCTGGTCCGGGTGCTTCTTTCCTCTCGGGATAAAGAGGATTTTGCCATCTTGTTCCCCTCCAGGAAGGAGCCTGTATTCAGGGCGGAATTCATGGTATTTACCAGACCTGAATAATTTGCCTCATGGCATTCACATGGTTATATTTGTGATCGCAGTCTAGCCTAGTGCCCTTTGTTTGAGGGACCTTATGGTGTTCATTGTCTTTTCAAAAGTAATAAGGCACCTCTGGTTAACTATCTCTCTTTCCTGAGATACTTGCGAGTGGGTCTGGGTTCTATGTATCACTGTGCTGAGGTCATCGAGCAATTGGTCTTCGAAGTCCTGATCGTATTCATCGTTCTCCTGACGGGTTATAGTGAAAGTCTCCTGCCAGTGAGTTCTGAACCTTCTTTCGAGAGACTCTGGATGCTCAATGAAGTCGTCTCCGTCTTTAATTTTTGTTCTGATTTTGGGGGGCACCCCTCTAATTATTCGGATTCTGTTCCAAAAACTTACAGGATTGCTTTTACTGTCCAGCCTTCCAATGATGTTATTCCAGATTTCCTTTCGCTTTTATATGATAATTTTTTTAAGTTCCCCGCTCAGTTGTCTCATTCTGGGTTTCCTTTCCGATTTTGGCCTGTTTTGCCGATTTTCTCATAGATTTCCTCATATTTGTAATATTTTTGTCTCTGTGTTTATACTGTGTTTGGAGATGAGGATCAGCTCAGGCTCCACTGTACAGAATATGTTTCCGTAGGGAATAGATTTCCCTTCCCATTCTTTTACGTTTAGCAAGAGTCTATTTAATGTGTTGTTTGTGTTTTCCATCTTGATTTGTTTGGTGTACATCTAGTTATGTGAGTGTGTGATTCCCTCTTTTACTTTTTGTCACGTCTCAGTTTTCCGTTTTTGATTTTGTTGTACTCTACTTCACTTATGGTGAGGCAGCAGTCCCCATACATTTTTTATTTGCTCTCATGAGCGCTTCGTCTACCAACGCTTCTTGTATCGATGTATCATAAGTCCATTTTAGTTGACCCGTTTTTATTCCCTAGACGATGTTTCCTATTTGCGGGTATTCTCGGAATGAGGTTAGATTTGTTCTGTAAAACTCCATACAGATTTCTTTTGCATCGTTCTTGGTAGTGTTATGGGGAGCTTTACCCTTGCTCTTGATTCTTGGCTTCTTATTTTCCTTTGGGTGTTGGGCGTGATCATCTTTTTCCATAGCTTGAGAGGTTGCCCTCAACTTGCTTAATCCTGTTAGCAGCTATTTTCTCCTTCAGCTCTCGTTTTATTTTTGCTTTTATTCTGGAGTCCCTGTTTGTGGACATTAGGGGTGTTTGTGAGGTTTCCTAGGAAGCTTTCTTTTCTTCGGTTCTTTTTTCATCTGCTAGAAACGGCGTCGCTGGAGCTTCTTCCTTGGGCTGGTGTTGAAGTGCAGGACGTCCCTTGATGGAGGGTTGTCCGAGAACTACATTTCTTTTATACCATTCTTCTTGAGCATGGTGTTAAGCTCAGTAGCGAGCACCAAGTGTTGGTAAGATTCCTGAAGTGAGTGTACAGAATGCACGTGAGGATTTCATTTATGTTTTTATTGCAGAATTTCAAGTAGGTTTTTTTGTGCAGCACTATCAATAGTTCTTGCAGGGCGAATTTTGCTGCTTAGGCGTAGGAAATACTTACCCTCCTGATTCCCTCTGCTTTCTTCTCCTCTGCCTTTCTTTTTAGGATTTCTTTTTTCCTAGGGCAGGACATCGCCATTGCCACGTGCCTTTGCTTACAGTTTGGGCATCTGTTTTCGGTTGCTGGGCATTCCCGCCAGCCGTGCCCTTTACCACTAAATCTAGAGCTGGTCAATTATTGCTCCTGGCATTCATTCGTGGTTAGGTGTTCAAGTTTAAAGCACGTAAAACATATTTGAACTGGGGTAAACTCATCCCTATCAATTTGTTCCCCACTTATTTTTGCATTGAATAGCAGCAATCCACTCTCATTCACCTTAGATGCCATCGTTGTGTCTCTAAAGATTATTTTGTAAGCGTGATGGTATTCTGTGTTATCTGTTCTGTTCTTGAACTTCATTATCTCTGTTATCTTAACCCATTGCTGATTTCTATGTATTTCATCTTTTATTTCTTCTTGTGTATGCTTGCCGATGCACGGGTCCATCCTTCGTCATATTAGAGTTCTGTGAGCCTGGATCTGGGGAGGGGTACTAGGCTGGACGTTTATTTCCCTCAAGATCTTAATCCATGACATATAGTTCTCAGTGGGACCCTTATGGCACTGGAGTAGACCATTTTGTCCTGTGTGCAGCCCTCTTAAGTGGGAAGTGCACTTACTTTATCGCTAACTTATTGGTTGTTTTGTATGGGACTTACAAATCTGTATGTTTCTCAGTATTTTAGGTTTACCTCATAGTTTTTTAAAATGTTGGCATTTGGGAGAAGAGGGACCCCCCTCGTTTATCGCCGCCTCGATGGAAAAAGGGTTTGCCTTTTGGGATGAATGATATCGTAGATTGAGATGAATCTGGGGGGGATCCTCTCGGGAGAGATGATTGTGAGTGTGTTTTAATCGCCACCGCATCCCAACATACCATAGAGTTGGTTGTATGTTCCTCTATAGTCCTGGAATGGACTCCACTGGGGATGAGCAGCAGAGTTTGCAGTCCGTCCCTTGTCCGTAATTGTTTCTGACATTGTTATCGGCTATTGGTTACTCCTCAAACCAGCTTCCTCCAATACCCCCAATTATGCCATAGCAACTGCATGGCATAGTTGGAACGAAACATGAATGGCAATGCTCTTCCTATCTGGTGGCAGTTTACTTAGGAGGCGGGACCGGGGAGTTAAGCAGTCATCTACTTAAGTGGGGCCGCTAAAAAAGAAAGATGAATATTAGTAATAAATGGTGATGATTAGTGCGACACTATTCCTCTCCTTTTTAAATTACTGGCTTCTATAAATTACAAACCAGAAGTTCGAAGGCGTTTGGCTTAAGATTCCCTTAACCGTTTCCTACTTTGCCATGTAATGTGAGGTAAGTCTGCCAGAATACTTCGTCCAAGAATTTCGAGGTAGCAGAGGGAGATAATGGCTTATTTATCCATTAATATTTGTGAGACTTAACCAAAATGGCTAATTTATTATCATACGACTTTGCGCGCCGTATCAACTAAATTCTAACAACTTGCACATATGTAACGGGATCTGTATTTATATCTTGTCACCTTGAGTCGTAGTCGCAGAAAGAAAATGAAGCGTCTCGAGACACCCGAAGCTGGGCTAAGTGGCAACTTAAAACGCAACGACGACCACTTATTAAAAGTTAATTAACCAAAATTATTATTATTACTCCAAATTTACTTTAATATAACAATTAACCCTTTTGGTGCAGATAACAACTTGAGTTGCTCAAATATAGTTAATCCATGAAGGCGAGATGCAAGATTTTTTATTTTAGGGCTAAAAGTGCAATCTTGTCATTAAAATTTTTCCCAAATGCGGCGCACCAAAAGGGTTAAAGTAAATTAAATTAAAAGGAATCTGTCTAATTAAAATAATTCCCACCTCCGTTTCCGGGAGTAAAAAATTGACGACAATCATCGTCTAAAAATTCAAACACGTAATTTATATCAATTCAATGGGGTCGAAGATTCGGTGGAGCTCCTTTTCAATCCTCCAGGAAGCTTCTACTGAACTGTAATCGGGCATGGATATGCAATTATCCAGATGCCGATTTACGGTTTCAATATCAGAGAGAAAAAGACTTAGAAACCTAGAGAAATAGTCTCTCTGTTCTAAATTTCTCTCCCTATCGGGGAAAAAAGATGTTTGCCTTCTTTAATCAAAAGCAAATACCAAATGTATTTTTGAGACCCGTTTCACACCATTTAATTATTATTATTACTCCAAATTTACTTTAATATAACAATTAACCCTTTTGGTGCAGAGAACAACTTGAGTTGCTCAAATATAGGTAATCCATGAAGGCGAGATGCAAGATTTTTTATTTTAGGGCCAAAAGTGCAATCTTGTCATTAAAATTTTTCCCAAATGCGGCGCACCAAAAGGGTTAAAGGAAATTAAATTAAAAGGAATCTGTCTAATTAAAATAATTCCCACCTCCGTTTCCGGGAGTAAAAAATTGACGACAATCATCGTCTAAAAATTCAAACACGTGATTTATATCAATTCAATGGGGTCGAAGATTCGGTGGAGCTCCTTTTCAATCCTCCAGGAAGCTTCTACTGAACTGTAATCGGGCATGGATATGCAATCATCCAGATGCCGATTTACGGTTTAAATATCAGAGAGAAAAAGACTTAGAAACCTAGAGAAATAGTCTCTCTGTTCTGAATTTCTCTCCCTATCGGGGAAAAAAGATGTTTGCTTTCTTTAATCAAAAGCAAATACCAAAGGTATTTTTGAGACCCGTTTCACACCATTTTCTTGGCTCTGCAACTTTGTAGATGTCTCCTCGCCTAGTTAATTTGCTACCTGTTGCCCCTTTTATTGAGTTATATTTTTGTCCTTTGGCGCTGTAGACCCTTAAGAAGAAATACCCCGACTCAAATAAATTTTATCGGAGCTGAAAGGCGCGCTATTGGTGGAGATTAGGGTGGGGTCTTTTCGACCTGATTTAGCAAGTATTTTAAACTTACACTCAAAAGTTGCGCCAAACTTGAAGAAATTAATTTCGAAAAAAGAATCAAATGAAGTTTTCATTGAACATCTTTGAACATAGATGTGTTTGGGGTATTGTTTGAAAGCCCCGAGAGAAATTTGCAGTGCGTGAACGACTTTCTATTTCTAGTCAGATAAGAGAGTCTAAAGAGTGGAAGCAGTGAAAACAAAGGGGAAGGAGGTGAGACGAATAACGGGAGAGAATGGAAGAAAATTTATTGTTAAAATACTATGCAAGGGACATTTTAATAAGAAAGAGAGAGTGAGAGATTGAAAAAGTAAAACGCTCAAAAAGTGTGTTGGAAAAGAAAATTCAGTACTTTCTGATGATCGTTTGGCATCATCACACTACCAACCGATTTGTGACTGACGATCTGCGATCAGCTACTGTTTCTTAAATAGACGAGGCAGGAGCGTGCGGCTGCAGGTCCTGACTTGTCATAACTTGTCTTAACGCCCCTACAAACAGCCATCCCACTTCCTTTAATTTACCCTACTATTCGCAAAATTTATTTTCCCCCCCTCGTAGCTTCCAAAAACAAAGTTATTTTTATGGTGACGCGAATGGCAACACCACAAGTAAATGCTATTAAACATGACTTTATCATGCCACTCAAAGATGTTAATATATATTTCAATCGTAAAACCTCTCTTATAAATCTTATACCTTTTTTAACCTCCATGCTGTTGATGGTACGTCCCTCAAAGCATCTTTGTACTGGCTATGAATAGAAGCGTATTGCAGTCCTGGTTACTAAAGTTGGAAAATCGAAAGTGAATGTCAATCTTATGTTCTCTCTTACTTCCAAACCGGAGCTTCTAGTATAGGTTAATGAGAGTTTTACAGAATAGGAAGAAGTGAGTGAAGTATTGCTGATTAAGAAACGTCCCCATCTTTGGGCCAAACAAATCATCTACGGGTAACTAACGTTATCTTTTTTGAAAGCGATTTCTACGGGTTCATTTTAATCTATAAAGGGTTCTGAGCTGTTGCACCAAAATGACTTTAAGAACTAAACAGGCAACTATATTAATAAGGACAGTAGATATAGCAGAGGCAGAGAGCAACGAATCCATCTTTTTATAATTCTAAAAAGGTTTTTAAAATAAAAATCTTCATTTATACTCCTCCAAAGTAGAAACAAGAAAGAATGGACTCATAACACTTAGTCAGTAAGAGTGGAATGACCTCCAAGAATAAAATTTAGTTAGGTAAAGGTCAAAACAACATAATGGAATCGACTTGATGAACTTGAGTAAATCTTTGAACTATTGGAATAGTTTTATCGTAGAGATTAACATCAATTCCTTGCATAGCTTTAGAGAACCCTTGGACGATCATTTCCAATGGTTAAACATAAACTTAAGCGTCTTGCCCCCTGAAGGACCAACTGGCCTATGACCTCCTTTAATCTTTCTAATCTTATAAATCATTTAGATATTATTGACGCAGATCAACGGATTGACGAGATTAGGTTTATTTTCCTTTTCCTGGCACTTAGTTGACTCCAAGTAGTTTTGGTATATTCCTTTTAAATCGATATTCGTGGTTGTTTATTCGCAGCTCATCCAATTTCGTCATCACTTTGATATGGAGTTTCCATGAATTTAAACGAGATTTCACTCAGGGTATTGAGGAAAGTCCCGATCGGGTTGTTTGGTCTTCCAATCATGTTAAAACTTGAGTTCTCTACTTTTACTCGAACCTGCCTTTTAGTTGCAATGGCTTCTCTACCATTCTTAAAACAATGGCTTATAAATTATAACCTGTTAAAATGTGCGGGTTTTTTGTTAAATAAAGTAATTGAATGATATTTTGCGTCTTTAATTTTATCGAAGCTTTTTTTACTTTGAAACATTCAGTCTTATCAAAAGGTAGAAATGTGAAAGTGCTGAAAGCCAATTTTGATGGGAAACAGCAGGTTAGAAATTGTTAAATAGAATAGTGTTCGTTAGTATATAAAACTTATGGAAAATATATAGATTTTAAAGTTTTCCAAAGAGGCGTTAAATTTTACGATGCTCTTAATAAATTTATATGTAAAAATGCCAGGACGGGCATTTGCTTGTTTACCAGGTTTGTCCTCATAAATTAAGTTGTTTGCTGCCCTGATACGCTGTCCAAAGTGTAAATGTGACAGTCTTAAACTCATTTTATAGGATAAATGTAAATCTCCCACGTTAATGTTTGTTAATTTCCACGTGCAGAAGGTTACAGGGAATATTAATGCAGTTATTACATTATATAATAAAATCGAATAGATATATTAAAAATATTCTACATAATTTTGTTACTACTATTGTTGTATTTCATTATTTGTTTTTCTGTCGATCCTTTTCCATTTCTTATACTACAGAAGGAAGAAGGCGACAGGCGAAAATTAGTTTTGTTTAGAAATTGCGCAAAATATCGAGTAGGTTAAATTTTAGGCTTGAAGTTATGTTAGGTTTCATTAGTTTTTTGATCTATCTAAGTCCTCAAAAGAGAGATGCTCATCTTCTTTCCAATTTCGAGCCTACTTAGCTTGAGAACACTTAAATGAATATTCTCTCTAAAGAAATACCAATTTGTACTAGTGCCTGTCGGTACTTTTCTATTGCGTTTGTTCTCTATGGTTAATATTACCCTTTTCCCGCCCAATTTCCGAAGATTTGTAGCAATAATGAAGCTTATATATAGTTGAATGCAATGATCAATTCGAATAAAGAATGGTGACAATCCTAGGTACCCCTAATTGTTAATTTACATCTGTAACTAGTGGCATCTCTTACGGGAAACCTTTAATGGAAAACTCTTTCTCTTTATTTAATTTGGTTTCCATCGAAACAAATTAAAAGTGATTTGCTTTTATTGCAGGTGGTTGATCTTTTTATTATTCCTTTCTATTTATTCTGTCATTTCCCTTATTTTCATACTAGTTATAACTGCCATTTTTCATACATTTATTTGTAAAAATTTAACTTCAAAGTTTTCATGGTTTACTTCTCTTTCGATAAATTTTTCACTTTGTGAAGGAATAGAGTCAATAGGGTCTTGAGGTCCACCTTAAACCCTTAAAAGCCCCACGTAGCCTTAATCCTAAAACAAAGAGCGTGAGAAGCAAGGAAGGAATCGGATAAACATAGCTTTATCAGACCATCCGTGTTTATCTTACGAGGCCTATTTCCCCAGCCTGGTACGATTTAATCTCGCCTCCCATATTCGAGGCTTGAGGAAGAACCCGAAGGGCTATTCGACCGTCTCCTTATCTCGGAACCCCCCCCTTTTCCTAGCAGAAAGCCGGTGACTTCAAATCCCAGGAGGTAGCTCCTTACAACGGCCGTTCTTCCGTGAATTTACTCCAGTATTCCTTCATCGAGAACCCTGAAGTAACACCACTCATCCTTCATCAGCATTCTAAGATAGAACAAGTACCTTCTATCCCTCATCGAGCACTCTGAGGTAAAACATATTCCCTCGTTGCATCCTTGCCTCCTTGAGTTACCTTCCCTTAGACGCTTACATCGTGCATGATGTCGACGCTGCGGACCTCGTTATAATCCGATCTTCCCAAATCAATTGTTATTATTTGTATTTCGACTTATTGTATTCCCCTTTTAAGGCTCCGATCCGAGTCAGGTAAGTAACCGCTTTTATCACTTGGATTTGCCACTTTGCTGACACCAAGTGTGTCTGTTACTTATGTGATCACGTATCTCATTTAAACCTCTTTTGTATATAGTTAATATTTCTTTTTTGTGTGTGTGGGGGGGGGGTGATTAAACTTTATATTTGTAGCATTCTTTAAATAAGCTTGAACGACTCTTGGCCATCATTCAACCTTTAAGCCAATCTGCACTCTCTTATTTTGCTAATTAATACCCACAATCTAGGGGACGAATTTCCATTCCATTCTCATCTCCCTCCTTAACTGGTCAGACCAAGCAATTAGCGTGTAATTGTCTTTATATTTATATATGCATAATTGCTATGCCAAGCACGACACACCGGTTTCCATAAACTCATTTGAATTAAGTTAACTCATGTTTAATTTTTAAAAAATACCTAAATTAAATAATAAATCTACCCTTGTTTAATTGAAAATTATAGTTTTTTAAAGATTAATCTAAAGGATTAAGATAAAAATGATCAAAAATTAAAACCAGGGATTTCGGAACTATAATTCGATAACGATAAATGTATAAATTGGAAAATTTGGCGGCTGAAGATGTAAATAGAAATAGGAAAAGGTAAAAAAGAGAAATGAGGAGATAGGAAGGTGGAGGAAATTTGGGTAGTTTTCTTTAGTACTGAAATGTATTGATGATATTATTAAGCCGTTTATGAGTGAAAATTGGAAGCTTCATTTTAAGGAGGCGTGGCAGGTTTTTCGACTTGTCGCCAGGAAGAGGGAGGATATTTAATTTCAATCGACATAGGCCTCTATTAAAATTGTGAAGTGTTGGTTGATAATCAGTAAATGTAGAGAAATGGATACATTAAGCATCCTGGAGGAGTATAGGTATATTTAAGCCCCCCTCCCCCTCATGAGGAGAAGCGTGGGAAAGGTAGCCGGCGAAACTGCTTACCATGTGTGATCTCCCCAACGCTGTGGGCAGTTGGAGCTAACATCTGTTTTAAGGCGACCACATAAGGTCCTTAAACGACGGTCTAACGATCCAATTACCTACGAAACCCATAAACCCGTGGTGAAGAATAAATGCGGTGCTAGTCAAAGGGCACGCCAAATAGTGGTGCGGTTTCGAGCCTCTAATTAGCGATCCGACTTGGGCACCCCAGTGCCACCCTCGGCAATTCTCGCTGTCTCCAGATGCGAACTCACCCTTTGCGCCCCCCTTCCTCCTGCCTCTGTGGCCTGGTCACTTCCCACTTTAGATGGGGTGGTAATCCGCCCATAAATAAGCCCCGCAAAGAAAGAGAGTGGATTAGAAGTCGATACGCCAGAAGAAGGATTAGTTCGTGAAGATCGATCCTTCAGCCAGACAAGAAGATTAGAAGTCGATACGCAAAAAAGAGGATGACTTCGTGAAACATCGATCCTTCAGTCAGACAAGAAGATTAGAAGTCAATACGCAAGAAGGAGGATCAGTTCGTGAAAGATCGATCCTTCAGCCCGTGAAGAAAAATTAGAAGTCGATACGCCAGTAGAAGAATGAGTTCGTGAAGATCGATCCTTCAGTCAGACAAGACGATTTGAAGTCGATACGCCAGAAGAAGGATTAGTTCGTGAAGATCGATCGGTGCCATACCGAAGAATCCTTTACAGAGTACGAAGAAGTCTGACTAAAGAAAAGCAAAGCCACTCACACTCGAGTGACTCTCACATCTCAAGTTCCGTAAAAGTGAGAAGGGGAAGAACCCAGCCCCAACGAGCTCCCGTTCTTTAATTACGTTGAAGAATCCGCCCCCTCCCCGACGAAATTTTAACCATCGGCCACAACACTTCAATGCGAGAGATAAGTCCTTCAGCGACATCCGGCGATCCCTAATACCTCCAGTCATGTAAGTTAGAAAGAACATTTATATTTATATTGCGATAGTAGAAGTTTAGTACGTCTCATGTTTTAAAGGGGAGTAGAAACAATTGTTCATGAACCTATGTCATATTTGCTTGTAGACGAGAGTACGTTAATTTAATGTTTAACGCTAATCAAAGAGAGTCGCGATAAAAATACTAATCGGCAATTGGTATTTTTACGGATAGCCTATTTGTTTAGTGTCGTCATCGTATCCGTGCGAAAGGTCTAGATGCAAAAGATAGAAATGTGTTTACTGTTGGTTTGTTATAGTTTAGTGTTTCATTTAAAATACATGTTTATTTTGGTATATATCTGGTGTTTCCTCTTATCCTTATGTGTTTAAATAGCTCTTCCTTAAGAACAAAACTACTGAATTAGCACTTTTAGAACAAAGCCTACTTCATTATAGAAGTACCTAACGCACCACAAAGCATACCGCTACAAAAAGGGTGTCAAAGAGTATAGTGATCAAAAACAGAGGGCCATTCTACGACAGTAACTAAATAGAGAAAAAAAGGAAGTATTTTGTTCAAATATCAGAATAGATTGGGCCAGTGAACAAAGAAGTTCAGAAACTCCAAATTGAAAATGTTTTTTTTAATTTATTAATTTCTTAAAAATTCATAAAGAAATTTATTTTAAATTAAATACCATTTTTGGTTCATATTATGCCAAATGAGTACAGTAGATACATTAGGGCATCTCATATCTTTATGGAGATGAGTGTTCAGTTTTGGGGGATTCGAAAAAGCCAAATGGTCCCATTTTATTGCCATAAATGTCTTTATTATTATAAGTTCATCGTAATAATGACCAAAATTACGATTAATAAAATGCAAATTGGAAACTCTGTATCCCTAATGTTTCCCATTCGTAAATAATAGCGCAATTTTCACATTTTAATATTGAATAAAACTTTAAAATTCGAATATAATTATTTTTGTTTGTAAGTTTGTATTATTTATGTGATACGTATTCAGCATCCGTACACAATATGTGTAAAGACGTACAAACTACTAGCATTTAAAGTAGTTACAACCCCAAATTTAAAGATTCACGAGCTGTATAACTAAGAATGGCAACACGGTTATTATTCCATCCATTATGGAAAGAGATATGTTGTTCAAATACGCATGGAAGACTGTTTAATGGCCAATATCTCTACAATTATTTTCTCTACCTCAATATATTTGTTGTAAGACATTATTTAATTAGAATCTAAGCTTAATGTATATTTTCTAATTGTCATATGGAATCAAAACCTGAGGCAGAAAATTAGAAAAAATGAGCCATGTAGTATGTGTACACATAATGTACATTTTAGCTAAATGTACAAAACATTAAGTGTTGTGCGGTACAAAAAACTAGCCTTTGGATCACAAGACTATGCTGGTAGATTCTATTTACCTGCGGCAAGGCGCCAGGTCTAGGCGTCGTTTTTTTCAAGTGGAGTAAAGTTTAATTGTCCCCATTTAGAGCCATGGAATGACCCATATGAACCTGGGACATAAGGTTATTTACACTAGAAATTTCAAATGTACCATCGTATTTGGCGCTGGGTGGCGCCATCTAGTGGCAGAAGCCTCATTTGGCCCTTTAGCCATTCAAATGCACTTTTAAGTGATGTGAACCATGGGAAAGCATCAATGCATCATCTTAAACCTGACCTACTTTGATTTGATATTGAAGTAGGTCCTATATTTTTCTAAATTAAGGTTTGCGTTCTGGTAAGCGATTTCTGCACAGGTTTTCAGTCTTCGTCTCAGATCGAGCAAATGGGAGGAAGTAGATCGAATTACCCTGTCGAGCAGGTGGTTAGCAAATAACTCATTGAGAATAATAAGAAGCCCGCTCATATTGCGCCCGTAAAATAGCTCGAAGGAGGCAAATCCCAGTGTACGATGGGGAATTTCCCATAAGGCAAATAATGCCACCGGCAAATAGCGATGCCACTCTCGGGGTTGATCAGCGCAGAGTTTCTTCAGTATAGAATTCAGGGTCCCACTTAGTATCTCGCAAATTCCATTTGCGGTGGGGTGAAGAGGGGTGATGAATAGTGGCTTGACCATCAACAGCCTCCCCATATGAGGGCCTCGGCGCAAGTAACGCTCTCAATACCCTTCAAAGGCATTGCTTTCGGGAAGCATGTTGTAAAGTCCACAAGAGTGAGGACATAACTATGCCTTTCGCTAGAAGGAGGTGAATGGGCCTAACGAGGTCAATAGCCACGCGAGAGAAGGGCTCTGAGATGATTGGTACCTTCTGAACGAGGTGAGGGCGGCTTAATGCGCCCTTTTGCCGTGGTTTTCTGGCAAAGTTCCCAAGACTGGCATTATTGCGACATGTAAACGGCAGCACCCACGCAAAAGAAATAACTCTATATCCTCTGCGCAATTTTGTTATAGCTAAAGTGACCCTAAAACCCATTATCGTGTGCGATCTTAAGAGCGAGCGGGAGGTGTGAGCGTGGGACGCCCAGCGAATGAGCCTCTGGATTATTGTCATCCGAGCAGGCTCAGTACAAAAGGACTTCTTTTACGAGGTAAGAGACCGTTTTGTTACCGTGAGCAGAATCTTGCTCGTGGCTCTGAGCTTTCACCTACAGGGGAGGAGGGTTTCACACTCCTTCTGCCCTCAAGTGAATTCTTATTTCCTGACGCTGCTAAACCCAGCGTCACCGGGGTCTTCAAGGAAAGCTTGTGTCTGTGATTCTCTCTTTGCCTGGGCCTGCGTAACAACGGGCTGGACCACATGGTTGGGGACACTTGGGAACACTGTCCGATCAAGACTGAGCAAAACCTATTAGGTGCTGAAACGACTTCAGCCTAGCCGGCGAAGTATTGGCACTCAAGGTACCACTTTACAATGGTGAAGCCGTTCGCGCATCCCAGGTAGTCGTAGACTACTGCAAACTTTTTGTGGTCAGGGGAAACTTGGGGAACTAATTCATTTGACACTACGATACACGTGCACCCTGTATCGCGATCGTGAGTGGATACTGGGCATCCGTTTCCGACTCCATTTTCAAATTTTAAGCCTCAAGGTGAGCTTTTATCAAAGAGGAAATTGACCTGATCTCCGTGGAGGTTGGACTTCGAGAGAGGAGTCGGGGTTTCAGGGCGAGATGATAAAAGAGCAGAAGCGGCGCTCACCTTGTGGACTTGGTGAGCGGAATTATTCCAGAGCTGGGAATTCTCGGGGTAGTTTGGACGCAAGTGACCTTCCATTCCGCACGTAAAACAAACTGTCGGTCTCCTGGGGAATGACGACGCAGGGAAGTTGGGAATAAGAGGTTTGATATCCCTGGGTTGCGATGGGGGAAAACTTTTAGGTTTTGAGGGGCCCAATACTTTAACGAATCTATGGGCGTTACGGGGAAGTAGCCGTGAGTTATTAGTGTTGGACTTGGGAGATGAAGGGCCAGTCTTCTTATTGTCCTTTGAATAAAGGTTATGGCTTGCCAAGTAGACAACCGCCTCTTCAATGCACTCCTTGAAGGTGTAGCACAAATGGGTGGATTTATGTGGGCAGCGTAGCTAATAACTGATCCTTAAGGACAAAATAAACTAAAGACTCCTAATCGTAGGCGATTTAAGAAGAGTCTAACCGAAAAATTCTTTCATATAGAGAGTGTAACCAAAGTTACCGAAGGTCTGTCCTGGTTGGATTCGGGCATATTAAACTTTTGAACAGTAAAAGTCTGGAGGGTCATGTTCTAAGCCGCCAAAACAGCTCAGCCTTGAGGGTGGAAGAGTCGATGGTGGCTTCCAGGAAAGGATAATGGAAATATCCCAGAGCTCGGAGCTGAGAAGGGGGAGTAATTTGGTGATACCGTCTGCCTTGATGTCCCAATGATTGTCTTTGAATATTTTCTCAAAGTGGGTAAGATAAGATCCAAAGTCCTCACCTTCTTTGAACGTGGAAAGATTGACTGACACAGATTAGGGCACTTCCATACGCGAGGGAATGGAGAGAGTATCAGTCCGGTGCGATGTAGCTCCAGTTCATGTTGTCGGAATCTCTCTCTATTCACTGTCTCAAATTTCTCTCCTCTCCGCTCTTTCTTGTTCTTCTCGTTCTCTTTTTTCTACTCTTTCGTTCTCTCCACGTTCTCTTTTTTCTGTTCTTTCTTGCTCTTCGCGTTCTCTTTTTCTCTTTTCTTCTCCTTTAGCTCTTTTTTCCGCTCTTTCTTGTCTCTCTTGTTCCTGGATGTATGAAATGAGGTTTTTGCCGATTAATGCGAGGACTTACCCTTGCAATTAAAATTTGTCAAAGGAGGACATCTTCTACGTTACCGAAGTTCAATTCATCGCAGGCGCGCGACGGGGTTAAGAACCTGGATGAGCGCAAAATACGCACATGAATAGAATATGCCCTAATAGACCCGGGAGCCTTGCTTTGCTAAATAAAATCTAAACTACCACAAAACATACACAAATCAAAATTTGAGCCTTTACGGGTTAAGAAGTGCTAAGAGTGCTAATAACCTTCTTGGGGATTAAAAAGACCCAACGGAGAAGCTCATTCTCAAGAAATTTGAGTTACAAAAACGTTCACGGTTCAGATAAACACTTAAATATGGAAGGGTCGTTCCACAAATCTAAACCTTACTTAAACGCTACTTAGCCTTAAGAAAATACCAAAAAAATAGAAGGAACTTTTTTAAAAGACCTATTTAAAGACCTTAAGAAAACACACCTGACACTAGATTTTATATTATATATATATATATATATATATATATATATATATATATATATATAATTACTATATATGTCGTGGTATAGCAAATCTACATATTTATAAGGGACAATTACACGTTAATGGCTCAGGTCGACCAGTTAGGGAGGGGGATAATCAGAATGGGTGAGAAATTTCTCCCCTAGTGTGTGGGTAATAATTATAAAAAATAGGAGAGTGCAGATTGGCTTAAAGGTTAATTGATGGCCAAGAGTCGTTCTAAGTTATTTAAAGAATGCTACGAAAATAAAGTTGAATAACAAAAAATAAATTTTAAATAAATACAAAAGAGGTTGAAGTGAGATACGTGATCAAATAAATAACGAATATATTCGTTGTCAGCAAAGGGGCAAATCCAAGACATTATAGCGGTTAATTACCTGAGTCTTAAAAGGGGCTACACTGAGCCGAAATGCAAATAATAACAATTGAGTTGGGAAGATCGCCAAATAATGAGGTCCGCAGCGTCGACGTCTTTCATGGGGTAAGCGTCGAAGGAAAGGTAACTCAGGTGAGGCGAGGATGCAACGAGGGAGCATGTTTTACATCAGAGTTCTTGATGGGGTGGGAGTTACTGGTTCTATTCCAGAGAGATATACACTATCATATCAGTTTAACTTCAAAGTTGCTCTCTTAGGTTGCCTAATATTTTATAGACTAGATATGGTTCGTGCTGTCAACTAGAAGGCTGTTTTGCCCAGATAACATCCGAAACACAGCTTACACCACGTCATTTTGGTTCATTTGTCATACTACTTTATGTTCTTCGCAACAATGGTCAGTCCTTCTAAATCTTCATGGGGTGGGAGTTACTGGTTCTATTCCAGAGAGATATACACTATCATATCAGTTTAACTTCAAAGTTGCTCTCTTAGGTTGTCTAATATTTTATAGACTAGATATGGTTCGTGCTGTCAACTAGAAGGCTGTTTTGCCCAGATAACATCCGAAACACAGCTTACACCACGTCATTTTGGTTCATTTGTCATACTACTTTATGTTCTTCGCAACAATGGTCAGTCCTTCTAAATCTTCATGGATCAGGTTCTGAGAGGTATTTCATTCGTATTTTTTTACATAAACGATATTTTGATAGTATGTTCGCCTTTAGAAGAGTATCTATCTCACCTTCGTCAGAATTTTAGTCGGCTTGAAGAATATAGTATTGTACTTAACACTTTTAAATTTCTCTTTGGTGTTGCACAACTTTATTTACATGGACATTATCTCCCTCCTGAGGGAATTCATCCTCTCGAGTACAAAGTTGCTTTCATTCGGGTTTTCCCACGACCATGTTTGCTTAAGCAACTTCATCGTTTCTGTGCTATGGTTAAATTTTCTCATAGATTGATTCTAGCTGTTTCTAGGATCATACAACCAGTCTCTACTCTCCTTTTAATCACCAAGCAGAACTCTCCTCTCTAATGTTTTTCCGAGGGGGACGAATCTTTTACTGGCAACAAGAAGGCTATGGCCTCCAACGGTTCACTGTCCCATCCTCACCCAGGGGCCTCTATAAACGTTGCTTCGGATGCTTAAGCCACCAATGTAGGCGCAAAATTACGACAAAAGGATGGTGACTCACGGCAACCTCTATCTTTCTTTTCAAAATCTTTAAATCCTTCTCAAAAGAGATAGAACATCTTTTCTCGGCAGCTGCTTGGAATATATCTGGCCAAACGCCACTTCCGACTTTATTTGGAAGGACGTGAATTTACCTTATTCACTGAGAACAAGCATTTTGTTAGTGCACCATCCGCTCATAGCACCTATTTTGCGCCCTCTGCAGTCGATGCTCTTCATTTCTTCTTCATTTTACAGCTTACAAGCGACATGTGAACCGTTACTGGCTCTCCAAAGGCGGACCCTGCACGTTCTTGCATTTATTTAGTATCTGGAACGGAAATCTCTCATGCTCCCATTGATCATTCTAAACCAGCTTTGATGACACACCAACACTGGGCTACTCTTCTCAGATCATCATTCCTCAGATCGACTTACCAGACATTCTTTCCGGGTGCATCTGTCTTCACTTTTTCTCACCTGACTCTCATCATCCTCTTATTCTTTTTGTTACCGTCGGCATATATTTGACCAAATTCACGTTCTTTCCCATCCTGGAATGCCTGATACTCCCAAGCTCATTGCACAGCGTTTTGTAGGTTGTAACGCCGACTAGACAAAATTTACCCATTTATGTGTGGCTTTTATTATCTTAAGGGCCACCGTCACACAAAGACTCCTTTATACTGATAAATGATATAAAGGTAAAGAAATCCAAATTCCACAGCAAACTACAGTTGAGGTAGAACAGGCGATTTTTAAATAGTTAAAATTGTAACTTTTGACCTTACAGTCACATTTCAGGCAACGTTTCCAGGATTCAGCTTGCCTTCCTATTTGCTTAGAATCATAACTTTTACACTTAGGGCCCTCCGTGATTTACACCTAGAGGTAACTTTTAATTGAACGGATTCTAGGATTTGACAGTTTATTTGGTAATCAGCTTCTGAATTTCGACATCTTAAGTGCGTATCTCTATTTAGCGCAGTCATAGACGTTTTGGCAACCACATGATGGCGAAAACTGGCAACCTTAATCACCCGAGCCTATTTAGTGAAACTGAGAAATGATGCAAATCATATTGTGTTGTTCATCGCCTCGCCAGCCGCTTAGGACTCGCTCTCTTCACGCGAAGTGTCAGCCTCACACGGCCAACCTCCATTTATGCGAGCTGCAGCCATTTTGCCTGAGCAATCATGAAGTGCTCCATCCTGACATTGAAAATAAAATATCACATAATTTGAATGTGTTTGTATAACCAACCACTCCATTGGCAACCGTCCGTGAAAATTTTACTCTCTTTTAACCTTCATCAAGCAACCTCATTGTCTAACAGAATTCTTCACACCTTCGTCACATAATATTGGTTCACCACCTATCTTACTTCACTCAATTACTTCTTCTTTCTCCCTTTCTACTCGTTTTTTTCATCCTTCGTTCGACAACATGAGAAAATTGTGTAGTTTCTTAGTTCAATCTCTTTTTTTCTCTCCTCGTATCTATCTACTCCAACATTTCTTCCTTTGAAATATTTGTACATCTTTCATATATTATTTCATATATTTGAGTTTTAATATACTTTCCACTTTCTCTAGTTAACATCTCTTATTATCTCTTTTTCTTGTTATAAACATACAATACTTGAAGAGTGGCGGGTATATCTCTAAAGATTGTGAATCCTACCCTACTGGTGTTGCAGGTCTAGCCTGAATTGATATAAATATACACTTATATTAGCTTCGTTTCCTTAAGTTTGATTATTATCCATTTTCCTAAAATCTTTTTTAGCAAAACGTCTTTTTTTCCATTATTTCTGTTTATTAAGAATGGGCTTCCCACAGTTACATTACTTTTTCATATTTCTCATTTATTTTTTATTAAAAAACAGGTCCTGTATGTAATAGAAATTAAGCACATTTAACTTCCAGAAATTCAAGAATATTAACGAACTGAAATTGTGTGGTGGTGGTTGTTAGAAGAATTTGCAGCCGACGAAAATATCTAAAAAATGTGTTTGTTCTTTCTACTAAAATCTTTTCTGCTGGTGGTAATATTTCATGATTATCGTTTATTTATAAATCTTTGCGCCTGTTTTCGTGTGGCCGGAATTCTTCTACTATGTTACACCTTGTTCTTTTGACCGTCAGGAATAGGGATGAAGTTTAATGGGAGAGTTATTTGGAGAGTCTATATGTACTCTTTTTTTCTTGGTTCTGAATGTCCCCAAAATTAATTTAGAGTATCATTTAAGTGACAATGATACGTACCTGCCATACATTATAAGACGTTTGGTTTGTTTTCTTTAAATGTGCTTTGGAGGTATTGCAATAGTAGAGTTAGTAGAATAGTAAGAGAACAATGAGTGTACGCTTGGTATATATGTAGATAAGTGTGTATAAGTATGTTTCGACCTAACATTAGATCTAACGACAATTAATTCAGGTACCTTAAGTTATACTTATTCTAATCTGGATCGGAAATTGGTGTAGATTTCTATGTTGTCGGGTTTTTGCGATACTTCATTCCGTAGTTTTTCTTATTCTCATCAGGCAAAAGATTTCTTCACCGTTGAACTTGTTTATGTCCACCACCAATGAGAAGCGGTAATTAATTCTAACATCTCATCATGGCAACAAACAATGTGGGCAATGCGCTCATAAGGAATAATTCAACCATATCAACCACATACATCGTTGTCTGGTTTAAGGATTTCTGACTGGTTGCAGCAGTCGTGTCAAAGTGAGAGTGAAAGGCGATTCGCCGGAAATCGATGCTTTGATCTCAACTCCTGGAATGGATGTTGTGGCTGATTCTAAAGTGACATTATAACATGTCTTCACTTTAATTATTTAGTATTCTCTAACGTTTGTGGAAGGAAGGATTGTCCGTTGGGGATGGGGTTGTTGATAAATGAAATAGAAGAGAGCAAGTAGGAAAGTTATAGGCATATGTGTTTTAAAACTAAGGAAAGAATTTGGAAAGGTTGTGAAAGGTCGGTTGGAAAGACATAAGGTAAAGTTAAGTGGAAATAAATTAAACGAAGATATCTTCAGGATGATAATGGAATTTCGGGAAGTAGATTGCCTGAAGTCAGACTATGTAATAGGCATGTAAAGAAAGGCGTATACTCATCCTAACCAAAACCTAAAGGAAGAGTGTAGGTCACAATATAAGTGGTGGTAGTTTTGCTCAGAACTTCATAGTTGCGTATAAAGTAGGAAGAGTTAAACGGTTCCTTTTCTAGCATCTGGTGGTGCGAGAAAAGGTGAAGAAGAAACGGTGGAGGAGCAGCTGAGGTTCAGCACAAGTAGGGAGTTAACAACAAACATACACACAAGAGTAGTAATATTTTTTGATTGGATAAGTTACAAGTTGTCGTAAATTATAAGGTGACGATATTGAAAGATGTTGAGGCTAATTAGATGTCATAAGTGCACAGCGATGAGTGAATTGCAAGGCAGAAATACACGAGGGGAGCTTTCAAGCTCGATGTAGAGGGGCAAAAGGGGGATTGCACTGGATGGATGGCGGTCAACCAGGTAACGTCTGTACCCATGGGTTGTTCGTCTTTCTGATACCAATTGGTTCTAAGAGATTTTTACGCTCAGCCTTTTCGGTTTAAACATTTAAAGGAAAATCTGTTTCTTTAATTTCTCCGAAGGTTCTTCATTCAAGTTTGCATTTCTGGTCCATAGCAGAGGTGTGATTCATCCACCACCTCGAGAGAGGTTGCTTTTAGGGGAGTCTGCGACCGATGGTAAAGCGTTCCCATGCTGTTCCACGGGGAACACTAATAAGAGAGCCAAAGCTGAAGTTGCCGGTAACAATGACTAGCATGTTCTTCGTTCTACTTTCAGAACAAGTTGCTTAGTTCGAATTCCGACTAATTGGCGACTCAGTTATTAGGGGCCAAATGGAGAAATTATGCGCCAGGAAACCCAAATCAACGTAGGGGCTGCTCTTCTCTTGAACAAATTGAGGATCTTTTAGATTTCTTCGACAAATTCAGATTTGTAGCGTCCCAAGACAGTTTAAATTATGCATTATGGAACTAATATATTTATTTGCAAGGTTCAAAAACCTTCATGCGAAGTATTGTTAACTGATGAGGAAGTTAAAAGAAATAAAGCTGAAGGTAGCATTTATAGGCGTCTTTAGCAGGAAGAGAGAGTGTAATACATCGATTTATAGAACCAGCTCTACGAACATGATGAGACGGCCTTCACCTTAGAGGAGTAGGAGCAATAACACTAGGAAATCTACTTAGCATATCTCACATGGATTTTCGGACAAGATTGCGGCAGACACTGGAGAACACATAAGAAAAAGTGGTTCCCGTGGAAAGGAAAATTCGTCATACGGCCCTAAATTATCTGATTCCAAGAAGAATGGAACGCGTCACGGAGGATTACAAACACTGTTCTCTGTTCTCGTAAGACAGAAATGCATCGTGGGGAAAACTACATGTGCGTTCCCATGTAACCGGAAACACATCACACTTTCATCTGTTGATTTACAATAGAGAAATGCACCTTAAAAGAGGAGAGATGGGTGAAAAACTTACCACCCATTTTTATTAAGTTATTAATAGCATCCTGTTTATCTGCAGATTCTCAAAAGTAAGTCGTGTCAAAGTGACAGATGGAGAAATGAAAGGAGTTTAGTATCAAAGTAGAATTCCCAAACGTCGCTTGACAGCGAGAGGAAATTAATTTTATAAATTATAAATTTTTTCTGAAAATGTTATAAACCTTTCACCTATTTAAGTAGCTTCTCTGACGCTCACATCCATTAGTGAAATAGGTTCGCTTTTTCTGACCAATCATAAATCAGCTTTGTCCAATTTGGAGAAAAAAATACGCAAATTGGTGTCTCTTTACCTAGAATGCTGATAGGAATAAAACTATCATTCTCATTTCTATAAAGAAGTTAGTAGCCTTTGTGCGGTTTGAATTTGAGCGTGTCTGGATGTAAGCGTGCGTGTATATTATTATGAAGAGAAAAACTGCTGAAAAACATACAATTATTATTCAAAAACTCGACGCAAGTACAAATATTTAAGTGCCACTTTCACAGATTAATATGCTATTCCCTCAGAGCAGTGCAGACGTCCGGTGTGTGGATGTTCATTGCAAGTCAACTGAGCGGATGTCGCTTCCTTTTCCTCTCCTCACTGCAAGTTGTTTTTTGGAAGTGTTTCAAAAAAAATAATGGACAAGATGACCTGTATAATGACTTATCCCTCTCGGACACATATGTATACGCAGATGTGCGCGCATACGCACTAAAAGTAAACACAGTTCGTCTGTGGTGGCGTAATTATGTGTCTAGTTTGTCATGAATAGGTGTCATGGAAAAGAAACACGGTTCAGTTTCCTGAAAATAGCAGTGGTCTAAGCCACACCCAATTCTATAGCTATAAAGAATTACTCAAATAAAGTGGAAGGTCACAGGGAGAACCAGAGTGTGTATATTCCTTGAAAACAAAGATTGACCACAGAAATACGATGGTGAAAGGAAGCATCTTGAAAGACGCTTCTACTAACACAATTATCACGTTCGATTATACAAAGCAAGAAATTTCCATGCCAAAGAAAGAAAACGAAATGCTGTTCAAACAAATAAATGTATACAACCTTGGGCAAAAGTATAGAGCACCCTGTAGAATAAATGGTCTAATGTAATTAGACATTTTGATTAATAAAGTCAGTATAGAGATATATTATACATTTATTCATCTTCATTACTTATTTCGACCACCTTTTGGTTAACTTACATCCATAAGTCCTCGTCGCATCGATTTGACCAGATTGAAATTTTATATACAGTTCTGTTTTATTTGTACTTGTGGTACTACTTATTTCAGGTCAAAGTACTCCCCATAAGTGTTTTATTGGATAAAAGTCTGAGCCTAATGGTATTCACTACATTATGGTGATTCCCATTAATACAAACCACTTTCTCGTGTGGTTGGATGAATGCCATAGGGCATTGCCATACGGAAATATAACTTCATTTCTTGGTATTGCGGGGGGAATTTCTGGATTGGTGGTGATTTATGTGGCAGAGTTCATTTTTGCCTTGTGGAGAAACAACTTTCTTCCTTCTGATGAAGACACACAATCCAAAACCATGATAAGACCACCTTCTAGCATCACAGTCAGTACCACATAAGCAGGCTGGTATTACAAAAAGTGCTCAAAATATGGAAAAAATGTTACAAAGAAATAAAATTTGTAAATTACTTTCTTAGTAGATATATGTATATGTAATTATATAAATTACATGTAATAGGAAATAGTAGTTTTTACACACCTAATAATTTCTTTCATATGACCGGATAATTTTAAACCATTGTTCACGTGGCCATTTTTTTTTAATCTTCGGCCAACAGACGACGTTATTTTCTGTTGACATAAAATATCCATGACTTCTTTCTGCCTTGCATCCTTTAAGCCATTGATCTGAAAGTTTCTTTCTAATTGTTCTGCGTGATACTTTTAAACTTGAAATTTCAAGAACTCTTTAACAAGTTCAGAAGATATTTTTATGGGATTCTGCAGTGAATTTCGAATGATCGATGTCTTCTCTTTTTATTGTCAGATGTTATCAGCCATTTCTCTACATTGATACAAAGCCTTTGGTCTCTTGATACAGTTTCATATTATTTTGCATAGCATATCTTTAATATATTATTTTATTAGCAATTTACACATGTGATAACCCTTTAGTTTTAGTCATATTGCTTATTTAGAAGAATATGAATACAAAATAGATAATAATATAAGGTGAAACCTATGCAATATCGGTTCAATTCTGATTTTATAAAACAGGCCATTTAATTAATTACACACATTTAGTAAAATACAAATTATTTCCAACTATTGATAAAATATTCTAACATACGTGGGGCAGTCAATAAGTTTTGCAATTCGGATATAAGAAAACGAGATATGAGGAAAAGTGTTTTATTATTTTTCAATATAACTACCTTTGACTTCAATCCACTAACGCCACTTGTCCCTGAGGCTTCGAATTCCCGACAACTAGAAATCTCCCGAATGCTGTTCAATCCACTTCTGTACGGCGAGCTGGACATCTTCATCGTCCCCAAACTGGCGTCCATACAGTGCAGCCATGAGCTGGCGGAATAAAAAGTAGTCGCTAGGGGCCAGATCTGGACTGTACGGGGGATGGTTAAGCTCCTCGAATCCGCACTCGAGCAGGGCAGCTTGTGCAGCTCTAGCCTTGTGGACAGGGGCATTGTCGTAGAGGAGCAGGACACCCCGTGTCAACTTGCCGCGCCGCTTCTGACGGATGCACTTCTTCAACCCAGCCAGTTCCTCGGAGTAATATTGGCCTGTGATGGTCATTCCACGAGGTGTATAGTCCACCATCAACACTCTCTCAGAATCCCAGAAGATTGTGGCCATGATCTTCCTGGCTGAGGGTTGGGTCCGGAACTTGATGGGGGTCGAAGAGCCCTATGCTTCCAGGGCATGCTTTCGAGCTTGGTCTCGGGATCCCAGTGATGGACCCACGTTTCATCAACTGTCACTATGCGTGACTCGAATCCCGTTGGGTCTTGGTTGTACAGGAGCAGCAACTCCTCCGAACTTTGACGACGTTGAAGTCGATCATGGGGCGTGAGGTTTCTAGGGACCCAACGGGCAAAGACTTTGGTCATAGCCAAATTGGGGATAGTAATTATAACACTTCCATGTGATATTCCAAGTCTCACTCGATTTCTTCGACCTTCACCCGTCGATTTTCGAGGATCCTCCTCTCCACACGGGCCACATTGTCCTCGTTGGTCACGTCTGGCGGGCGTCCTGGACGGGGCTCATCTTCAAGGGCCTCACGACCATGGCGGAACTTCCTATTCCAGCAAGCAATGGTTGCATAGGAAGGGGCGGTGTCGGTATACACTGTAATCATGCGTTCATGGATCCCTTTTGCATTCTTGTCTTCCTTGGTCAAAATTTGATCACAACACGGTGCTCAACCTTCTCCATTGTTTAAAAATTCGTGACTGACGATATGCAATCAGCTACTGCTTCTTAAATAGACGAAGCAGGACCGTGGGGCTGCAGATCCTGACTTTTCATACCTTGTCCTAACACCCCCACAAGCAGCAATACCCCTTCCTCTGTTTTGCCCTACCGATTCGCAAAACCTATTGACCGCCCCTCGTTTTAGAAAAATATTCATAAGTAACATGTATTTATCAATGATATTATAAATTCCAAAAACAATGATTAAATATTTTTCAAAATTATTAATCTAGGAGGGGTTCTTCATACTTTTTGCCACGGGTGCATCTCTCTACCCTCCCTCGAAGATGGACGACGTTCTCTCAGACATTATGAGAAGCCCTCCAGAGACCTCTTCAGCTCGTCAAGCTCGTCTTCTTTTATTTCACTCCCTGCAATGGGCCGCGATAATTCATATATTTTAATGAAAGTTACAACGAACGTAAAACTTTATATAATAAGGAAAAATTAACAAACAGTAAAGCAAAATGATGAACAAGAAAACCTTTATTATTATTATTATTATTAAAGTTCCAAGCCACAACCCCAACTGGAAGAGCAAATAGCTATAAGCCCAAGGGCCCCAGCGGGGAAAGAAACCTGGTATGGAAAAAACGAAACAAAGATTAAGAAAAACATAATAAACAAATAGAAAATTTAAAAAAAAAAAAAAAAAAAAAAAAAAAATTAAATGCTATAATGTTAAAAATATTATAATATTATATATGTGTGGATAATGAATAAATATTAAAGTTATAAGTTTCTGTTAATTAAAAATGTATTAGCACCCACTTTAAATTTCTGAAGTTCCAAGGACTCAACAACAACACTAGGAAGTTCATTCCACAGTTTAGTTGTGTTAGGAATGAAACTTCTTGAAAACTGTGTTGTGTTGAATCTCATAGGCGTAAAGGCCCTACTATTGGCATTTAGTACACCTCTGGTAACTCGTTGAGGGGCATATAAATTGGGCAGATCGTGATGCAGTGGATGATCTGCATTGTTAAAAATTTTATATAAGATGCATAAGGAGCTTATTGCTCGCCTGTGCCACAGATCAACTTTGAGGTCAGGAATTAAAAATTTTATTGCTCTCAAATTTTTATCTAATAAATTAAGATAAGAGTTGGCTGCCGAACTCCAAACAGGGGCGCAATATTCAAAACACGGAAGAATAAAAGCATTAAAACAATTTTTAAGAACAGTCTGCTCTCCAAATACTTTGTAAGATTTCCTCAAAATGCCAATTTTTTGAGCAATAGAGGAGGAAATAGATCGAATGTGATTCTCAAAAGTAAACCTAGAGTCAAGCATAACTCCAAGCAACTTAAAAGAATCACATATGGAGATGGGAATGTTATTTATTAAAAGATCTGGATGGGGAGGATCTAGTGTTCTGGATCTGCTAACAATCATACTCTGGGTTTTCTTTGCATTTAACTTCATGCCCCATGAAGTGCACCAAACATTTATCTTAGCCAGATCTCTATTTAAAGACTCTGCAACCGATGCTCTCAACTCAGGAGATGGGACTGGGGCTATTAGAGTAGCATCATCAGCATAGGCTATAAGTCTATTTTCCAGTCCAAACCAGATATCATGGGTATATAATATAAACAGTAGAGGACCAAGAACACTGCCTTGTGGTACACCAGATAGCACCTCTCTCTCATCACTAAAATTAATTGTCAACATAAACCTTTTGATGTAGATTTGTTAAAAATTGTTCAATAATATTTAAAAATACACCACCTACTCCCAACAGCTTCAACTTAAATATCAGGGCCTTATGATTGACACGGTCAAATGCGGCACTGAAATCCAGGCCAACTAAGCGAACTTCTTGACCAGAGTCTAATGATTTTTGGACAATGGTGGAGACTGTGAGAATGATTATAGTAAAAGTTGACAATGACAAAGCTCACCACACATTCATAAAATCATGGCTTAGCAGTTGGTTGTCATTTTAGCTTGCAGGAGCTTTTAGAAGTCTCTACCTATCTTTATATACATACTTGGGCTATTTAATCCCATTCCTCCAGACATATTTTCTTCAAATCAGATAAGTTACACAGATATCGTTGCTGGACCATGAGTTTCAATTCCATCTGCAGATTTTCGATGGGGTTCAGGTCAGAAGACTGAGTTGATCTTTACAAAATATTAATTCTACTTAAATGCAGGGTTTGATCACTGTATGTTCATCTTCTTTCTTCAAGTATCTTCGGTGGGGCACTCTCTTGTGAATTGCCGAGTTGAACACCAGACCAGGCACTGCACGACCCAGGTAAGTTCACTCAAACACGGAGCACGAGTAAGATTCACATCAAGCTTCTTCACAAGCTATCACCATTATCGCGCCTCCAGCTTCGATCAGCAACTCTACCCAAGTCGTCGTCGGGGACAGTAGCGATCGTCTTTCAGATTGGTCAGTGAAGCGACTTCCTGCTGGTATCTTCTTGCAGGTGTTGAGATTAATTACGCTGTTCATTCTTTCACTCAGATCATTTCAGGCAAAGACGCAATCCCTCAGGATAAGGATACTTTAGCAACGCATCGAGCAACCCAATTCCATTCCGAGGTCGCCACCCGCTGCCCACGCTCCTCCCGCCCTCGTCACGGCTGACGTCTGTACCTACAGTGCCATCAACTAGCAACAGGTTATTGACAACCTCTGCATGAATATTGAGGACTCTTGTTGCAGAATCGCGACAGGGAGGAAATTTCGAAACAACTTGCACAGAGAAGATTATCATCGTCTACATCAGCGCTTAAAATTAAATCATACTGTGTGGCTTCATGGATAGGCCACCGTTATCGACGATTCGAGGGAACAGACCGCCCTCACAACGGCCATCATCATTAGTGGGCATTCCCTCCCAAGACCCGCCTCATCATGGGCAAAAAAATCACCACCCACTTATGGTTTATGGACAACCCCGGTGGGACGTGGAGGCCGAGGACCAAATTCAGACCGGTCTCGCCCGACTTCAAGCCTTCCTAGAAGACTTCATTGTGGGCCTCGACTTGCATTGGTGTCTCTATGTGGCCAGGGCATGACGTTGCATGGGACTAGATGACAGATCTAGGTCCCCCACCTAGGAGCAGTTCAGGTCACTTTCTCCTAGAACACCGCCTTCTTTTCTAACGCCTCCATGCACTTACGACTCGGACGACTTCAACATCTCTTCATACTCAGGATCACTGATCCTCTTCGAGCCACGTCCGACACAGTGGGGACACCTCGCCCACGTCTCTTACCAACCATATCCCCAAGGTCACAGCGAAGGACAGCGTTATATTATCCCTAACGAAGGATTATAGACACTGAAGGCCATCATCGTCCTCTGTCCTTTCCTTCATGAAACAACCTATTCACAACGGCATCATCGAAGAAGGGGAGTTTATCTCCAAGGCGTACTGTATCTTTGGCGTCGCACAGCCCAACGGATCCGCAAGTATCGTCTACGATGTGTCGGTTGCGACAGACTCCTACAAGCATCCATCCTTTAAGCTACAATCAATCAGCATGGTATTCTCTTCCTCTGCACAACGCTACTTTGCCTTTGAACTAGAGCTTAAAGGTGGGTTCTACCACATCAAGTTACTCTCCAGGCAGACATCACTTTGGATTCGTAATAAATAAAAGAAGATTTTGCTTCAAAAGGCTTCCTATGGGCTTTGCTGGGTCACCCTATATTATGCAACATTGCATTTCTGCTGTCATGAAGAACTGGGCCAAACAGACAGGTTGCGCCACACATACATACTTGGATGACGTTCTCCTGGTGGAAAGTAGAGGGCTCTACGTGTCCGCCTTAGAATGGTCCATGAGAGATCCCTGCGTCTTAACCTCTCCAAATGCCTCTTGCGCTGATCTGAAAAAGAAAGTGATTAAAAGTAGAATAAATCAAATTATGTAAACACCAGGCCAATATTAAGTCAAGAATGAAATGCCATTGATAAGAATTTGCTCGTTAAGTTATTATCCACGAAGAACGAATACCAGAAGTCATTGACTTTTATCTTATTTGTGGAGAAGATCTTAAAACGCATGAAGGATATACGATATCATTCTTAATGTCTTCAGGATGCCCTGGGAATATGTAAAGGGTGGAGTTAAAAATAGGAAGCAATGCAGCTTAAGTGATACAGCATTTGGCTTTGCATAATTTTTGGTCATGGCTTTAGTGGAGGCGCTTTGCTACCTGACTTTTTATGGCATGAAAGCCCTTTTGTGTGATCCAATCCTATTGATGTTTAATGTTGTAGAAATGATTACAAACTATTGCTAATCGAAGGCTTTAATGAAAACCAAGTAAAGGACAGTAGAGCATATGAGATACGTCACAACTCCCTCGTAAACCTGATACACATATTTAAGGCTTTCGCTTCCATTTATATCGAAATCATTTGCTTTCACTATTTTCTGTGAGGCCGATCCGAAAATGGGGGAATAAGTTCCTTCATCTGTCCATCCAAATGGCGAAATATACGAAGCTTTGAAAGCCCTAAAGTTGGAATTGTACGAAAATAGAATCCCTATAGACAATGCCGAAGTGTTTGATTATAACGGCGTTATCAATCAAAATAAAATATTTACACACTTGACAAAACCCCTGTGATAGAAATACGCAGAAATGGAAATACCTTGGAATTCATATCAACATAATATCACTAGAAAAAAAATACAATCTTATAGGATGACTCTCTCAAAGATGCCGCAACCTTTTTACTGTTAATTTTTTAATTCGACAAAATATTAGCTAAAATGCATTATATAAATCATCTTCCCTTCCAATTACTTCGCACTTTTGATATTTTAAAAATAATAATCCAATTATATACACAATGTATTTTAATTCTTTTAATAGATACGCATTAATTGAGCTTACAGATTGAATTAAAATACATTTCTGGCATAGATATTCAATTTAAAGTGTGACACTACTTCATTATAAGATTCCTTCTATAGTACCTGTAAATTCTATAGAAAATATAGCACTGTAAAATATGGAATGCTGAATCCTTTAAAAATATTCCGAGCGAAAAATAAAATTTAATTAATGTCATTCTACGGAAAAAAAGGCGATGACTTTATTTTTATTACCCGACTCTTCAGTCTCGCTCAGCACCGATATTTGTATTATTATTATTAACTTAATTATTTATCATTCGGTATATTAAATTTGGTAACACTTCAGATTCTGGGCGCACGGTAGATGGCGCTGTTAGTCGGCTACAATTTTGGGGTACAATATATCTCTTATGACGTCAGACGGTAGCGTTAGATGTGAACAATCAGGGCGTAATATTTTTTTGTATACGAGTATAAACTGGGGGGCTGCGCCCCGCAGACCCCCACAATTGATTGAAACTCAGGATCTTCGCAGGGTGGTCCTCCTTCAGTGATATCTCCCCCACAAGCAGTCCCTTTGAATTTACTGGGGGTTTTTTTCTCCCCAACAGCTTTTTACTGGCAGAAAAACCTAACCTAATAACAAACAATTCTTACTTTTATAGGTTTCTTGATTAGTTTATGCGCCTCTAGATAATCTAAAAGTTTTTCACGATTATACAAAGTGAAGCCGAATTCGAATAACTAAGAAGCACATGGAGAGCCCGAAAACACAATAACGAAAGAAAAACATTTGCAAAACGGGTCCTATTTATAAGCTACGATGTTGCCAGTGAGAAGTTGTTATCGTTCCCAGCAAACAAAAAATAAGAAAACCAAAACAAAAAACAATAAAAGACATCAAGAAACCTTACCTAACTTAGAAAAAAACTATAAACGAGCAGAGCGCAGATATTTAATAAATAATAGACTAAAAGTTACAAATCCTCAAAACAACAAAAAAATATAACACAGCGATTGTCACATCTGACGCTACCGTCTGACGTCATAAGAGATATGCTGTAGCCCAAAATTGTAGCCAACTAACAGCGCCATCTGCCGTGCGCCTTGAATCTGAAGTATTACCTTAATTTTTTTCTATTGTTACATATTTAAGAGAATTCAAACTTAATTCATAACTAATTTGTCGAATTCAGGTATTTATCGAAGCTACCTTTCGGTGTTACGCCTTTTATGAGCCTCCTAAACAAGAAGGGAGTAAATTATGGTGAGGAGACGGATCCCATATAATAATATTTTGGGGGATTATTTTATAATCGAAAGAGAAAACCAATGAAGGAATCTCCGCAGAGAAGGAATTTGAAATGGGGATCAAAGGGGGGAAGATATGAGAAGTACAATTGTGTGGAAGGAACAGACTACGTAAATTGCTACAAGCCTGGATCCGCAACTGTCTTTTGCTTAGCCAATTTCCGCCACAAGAACACCAACTTTTAAACTGGAGTGGGGTGAGGTCATACTCGTATCATGGTTGGTAATCATTGGGTAATCATTGCGTGTGTGGAAAATACAAAGGAATCTTTGATACATGACATTTTATGGCACACGTCAGTATAAATCAGACATATTTCTTGCCACAACTTTCTTATCCAGCCCATAAGTGAGGAGGGTTCTTCAGGTGCCACGCCCCGAAGAGGGCGGAGTTTCGTCAGGTGCCACACCTATAAGGGGTGGAGTTTATTGATACATCATCATAATTTCCGAGTTTCCACAGCTGATCAGATGTTCTATCGCAGCCAGATGGTAAGAAAGGACTAATTATGCGATTAGTGTTTTGAATTATTTGTTGCCAGGCAGAATTCCGCCGCGGGGCCAAGGGGCTTAGACCTTTTTTTTAAAATATTGAGAGTTGGTAGCATTTCCCTGCTCACGAAATAGCGAGGCTGCTAAAGATGACTTATTATACCTATGTTGGACAGTTGCTACATCGGTATTATCAACCCTAATCTAATGAAGTTAAACTAAATTTAACTATTTCCAACTAATGGAATTAAAACTTTGGGAATTTTCTCCGAACAAAGAAGAGGGTTTGATCGAGCCATTTGAGGTCTCGCCAAACTTCACTCCACTCTCGAACACCTCAAGTCATCCTAGCAGTGGCCATCAAAAGCTGTGAGAAAGAAGCAGAAAAGATGAAAGAACGAAATTCAAAATTCACCTCTGAATACTTGCACCTCCATTGCGTTCAATTTCATCAGTTTTTATATTTAAATTCTGCTCGTTCTCCCACACAAACACTCAACTCCTACACTCGATGATCGCGTCAAATTGCGATTAAAGCTCTAAATTCCTCAATGTGGTCAGCCTCTATGGTTAGGCTTTTTATATAGTAATAATCTAACTACTGACTTACATGTGCGTCAGATGCACCATATTTATACCTAATATCTAAAGTTGTGTAAATGCTTTTGGATTACCTTCTTACATATATTGACATAAAATCTTTATACATTACATTATCTCACTTCATTCAAGTTTTTTTAAAGCGCTGAACTCACTAAAGTCTCATTCTTTTTCCTCCCATTTTCATCTAATAAAGAAAAACAATGTTATTAAGAGGATGATACACTTAGCCTGGATTCCAAGAAAGCCTTTGAGAGAATACTATATAAAACAAGTTCAATTGACCAAAAGTCGTTTGCTCTCACTTATTCTTATTTATGACCTTACGACCTTCAAAAGTTCCAATAATTCCCTTGGGAGGACCTTGGCAATTATATCATTCGAAAGAGAAGGTAAAACAACATGAAGGTTTCAAAGTTCGTTAAAATCTTCAGAATAGTTAGGATGTTTTAACCAAAACTGAATAATTCCAGAGCTCCTTTTGGGAGGATCTTGGCAATAATAAGAATACTAAAAAGAACAGTATCTCTTGGAACCTGCTGAATTTATTGATAGTCAACAAAGAAAAGATGGCACTTAACCAAGGGTCTGTTTAGGCCGGTTCCTTTTGATATCTCTCCCTTTTCATTATATACAATGATATTTCATTATATAAGTACAATAAAGTAGTCAAAGAACACAAAGTTTGGTTGTAAAATTAATTATAATTGAGCGCAACAATGTAATAGGACAAGAAGAGAAACTGTCGTGAAAAGTCATGTCCCAATGTATAGATAAAACTCCTAAGTGTAGTCATCAAAGCTAAATGGAAATAGATAACACTTACATGGTCGCAAGCGTAAGAAATTGAGTTCGTGGTATGGAGAAACTTAATATTTACAATGCACTATGTGTTAACATCGAGGGAGCCAACATAATTCCCAACATATTCCCATAGTCTTTCGCAGTTCATCCCAATATTTCAAGGAGGGTCTCGTTCGCATTTTTATAATGAATAAAATTGTTATCGGAAATTTATTGGTAACAAAGCCTTTTTCAAAAAAAATCAGAAGCACTTACTCTTTTACATAGGCTTCTAATTTAATTATTTGAGAAGAGAAAAAATGGAACCTTCTTTTTTAAAAAAATTACATTTCTTTGGATGGGAGGTGAATCATATATGATACATACACCCTGAACCACACTAATAGTTTAGTATGGAAAGTTTTGATATCTCGGTTTTTTGTCAATCAATTTTGATGAAACCTTTCAAAGAGACCAAAACGCAAACTTTGGATATTGGGAGTTTTCGTTAAGTGTAGGAGTCAAGATGTGGAAGTGAAGATTTGAAATGATAAAATTTTCTTGTTCAAAAAGTCCACAAATGTTGCAAGATAAAAAAAGTTATTTTTCTCTTAAATTCATGAAAACTTAAGACATTTTGATCCTTTATCACAGGTAATCCTCGAAGACATCTGGTACCGAACTTGCCCAGAAGATTAGCGCAGTAATCCTGCCGTTCCCAAGTCACAGGATTGGTGGTGACTCTGTGGGAATGGCAATCTAACCGTAGTGAATCCCGAATTCTCCTACATATATATATATATATATATATAGAGAAAGTAGGTTTTCCTTCTCTTGATTCTTCTTTTTCTATATAAATGACCTTTCCTGGAGGCTTCTAGTAATGATGTATCCGTTGAAACGTTGTTTCCTCGTTGGTCGTCTCCATAACCAGAGGTAAAAATAAATTCCTTTGGGTCTTTGTTTTTTTTTTCATATTTTATACGAAATTCTTCTCTTAATTTTTTTTTATCTAATACAAATCTTTAAATAAAATAAGCGAATTTATTCGGGAGAAAGGAGTTAACATAATGACTGAAATTCATTGGGACAATAAATATTTGCTTTGAATTACCTTCTGATCCTTTCCCTCGTCTCCCTGGTGAATTTACGGCGTCCTCTTGAAGTTCTTCCTTAATCAGAGTTTACTCAATCCAACCAGCACAATTCAATTCATTCTATCTATTTCGCCTTAAATCTTCAACCTTAAACTAGTCTCTTTTCAATTCAGGTATAAAGAATAAATTCACATCCAACTCTGTTATAATTTGAAGTCATCAAGCATGAAGGGGTTGTGACACGATGATTGATCTTTATGGACTGCTTCAATAGAGAGTTAAATCGTTTATAACGTATTTGTTGCATTATGGATACATTAAAGTTGATGAATTTGTGTTGTTACCTTCGTCAGATTTAACGCTTCAGTTCATCAACGGCATTATTTCTCAGGCTGCTGGACAACGAATGAATGTAGTCGTCATTTCGGCGCAAGAATTAATTTTATGTTATTTTCCACGTCTTTGAAATTCACTAAATATATTGGCAGCGAATGAAGCTAGAAGAAGGTAGAAATTCGGTGACCTGCAATAAATGTAGTGAAGGTGAAAGGCAAAGGTGACAGAGATATATAGAAATTGCATATGAACTATTGTTGAGTGTCTGAAGAGGTATGAGAAGTATAGTTGGTATATAGGGAATGTAAGAAAGTTAATAAATATGTACATGAGGTTTGTCTCTTCGTAGATAGTTATGTAAAACGATAAAGCTGCTTGATGCACTACGCTCTTTGTTCATGTGATAAATAAAGTTCTTCCAAAAAAAATTGTTAGAGGCGTCGGGTGGAGTGTGGGGTGCAGTCAGATGAAGAAGAGCAGAGTGGAATACTCCTCTTCATTTTATATTTTAGTGGCTTTATTTCGTTGTGGCGTTTCACTTTTCCTATTACTCATTCCGTAGGAATCCAGCTAGACCTTTGAGATGCTTGGAAATGAAGATGGGAGACAGTCTACGGTAAGTTAAAGATATGCGTCGCGACTTTTCTATAAACCTATCGTCTTCAAATTGGGCACCTACGAGTATATGGGGCATACTAATCCCCTTACAACAACATGGGTTACTTGCTTCTCTTCTTGGGGCATCTATACAACATACTTTTAATGAGGAACCACAGAGTTTTATGGTCGCTTATTTTGTGTCAAAACATGTTACTATGATACCGTTGTGTCGTGCCAGGGATTGTGATTCTAATCATTATGCGTATTTCATTATCCGTGAGGTGAATTTCATTCCCAATGAGAGGGAGGGATGGTGCACACCGTACCTATTTGTAAATTTCAGCGATCAAGTAGAATAATCTCATGAAGTGGTATGGTATCGCCGCTCCAATTCAGTCCCCAAACTAAAATTTCCTCTTAACACTTTTACATTGTCCAAGTTTGATCTGAATCGCTAAAAAGATTATTTAGGGCACGAGCGATTAAAAAATGGCCCAGAGAATCAAGTGAGACACCCTGTATATTAATGTCTTATTATTAATTGTGTTCAAAGGCGGCCTTTATTTTAACAAACGTGCTCTAATCCCTTCAGTGTGGAGTATGGTTAGGGCGAAGAGGTGTAATTGATCATTATACTATTTGTGGTGTCCTGGTGTATTGGAAGGTTGATCAGGGTTCTGTAAGACTGCGTGCTTCCACTTATTATGCCTGAAAATATGGATTGATTTTAGAGGTGAATGTGTTGAAAGTGTAGGCGAAGGAACAGTAGTTTAAAAATAGGGATAAAATATGGCAATGATTTAGCTAAGCCTCTTATATTATACAGCCAAATTTACTGTGGACAAATTAGTGGTCGTCTTTTGTGATTTAATTGAATGAAGTAAGAAGAAAGTTTCTATGGAGTATTGTGTGTGTGTTAGTAAATGAGAGGAAATGGCCCACAGGTAAAGTGAATGAGGCTACACTGATGTGCCACCTCATGCGCACGATCATAAATCTGGGCCCTTTTACCCTAGTTGATTTCCATCACTCCCAATTTTCTTATTCACATATTTGAAATCACTTCTTTGTCGCTTTGGAAAATAGAAAATGAGGATAATAAATAGGAAAAGGAGGAATGTAAAAGAGACATTTATCAGAACATCTAAAACGTGGCTCTTGGTTAGGTCCGGGCAATCCAATGACCCACTTTCTGAAGGGTTTAGTGAAATCCATCCAAACCGAATTTTATACAGGCCGTTTTGGAAGATGTTATGGAAGATGTTATGTTATTCCATAGTGGCAGCGGTCAAAAATTCTCGAAATATGGAGTGGGAAAGACATTTAAGAAGGCTTCCTGCCTCTTTCGACAAAATTTTACAAACTTTACCCTAAGATTTTTATGCCAGGAATTTCACTCAACCGTTGCATTTTATACAATCAGCAACTTTACAATTCAATTTCACAACGACATTATATAAACGATTTCATATTCCATCACTTTAACACTTTTACTCCTCCTCCAACACTACCAGTACTCTTCTATAATAAAACAATAAGACACCAAAGTTACCTCAAGCATTTCACACTATATTTACTTCGAAAACTTCACACACCAATGAGGTGGGGTGGAGCATTATTCGAGAGTTTGCATACAATTTGTTCGCTCGAGGTTTTTCCTTAAGTTTTTTTTCTTCTAATAATTTTTCCTCTACACTCTTCCTAAACAATTTATTTACGGTCTCTCTCTTTCACCTCCTTCATTCTTTGTCAACTGATCGAAGATGCTTTCGTTCGTTACACCCATCTATTTTGTCTCCAAAGCTTCACTTTTGCAATTCGAGGCAATTTTCACTTCAAATTTTTAATTCCAATTTTACTTCGACATTTTTACACCTTCCTTTCCTTAATTGAACACGACCTTCTTTACACCAATTTGACTTCAACTACACTTCACTACTTACACGCAATCTTGATTCCACTAATTGAAAACAACATTAACTTTAGTTCTTATAATCGAATTTCATTTCCGCTTTATTGCACCTCCCTCACTCTAACATGTAAGACTCTACCTTCACTTAATTAATTTGACGCAAACTTCATTTCACCAATCTTACTTCCTAATTACTTTACCAATTTATGCCCATCTTCTTTCATTAAATCAACCCTATCTTCACATCTATAATTTGACACTACCGCATTCACCTCAATATTTTCACATTACCATTATTTCACTAAGATTACGGCAGTCTACACTTTAACGCTTCCATTATACCATTTCAACAAAACGCGGCCTTCTCACACCTAGGGAGGTAGGGTGTTGACTATTTCGTCACTAGATTCACATCTTTCATTACATCTTCATTTCACCTTTTTGACTAGACGTTCATTCCAACACTTTCATGGCAACTTCATTCCCACATTTCGTATCATTTCTCCCTCTTGTGTGTGAGGACAACGCCTTATGAGAATAAAAACCCGCATTCGGTTACACGGAATTTAAGCCACATCGTATGTGGTTAGTCAATGGATAGAGTTTAAATACCGGTTAGCTTCACGATGCCTGCCAGTTGCTGTAGAAACCTGTAGTTCGGATCTCCCGTTAAAATGTAGATCTCTAATAAGAAATAAAAGGCCCCATAGAGAGCGAAGATCGGTGGCTAAACCCCTTCAAGTCGCTTTTAAGTCTCGATATTGAAACTCCGGCCGTAAGAGAAACAAGGAAACCGAATCCCGCTCACAAAGTCACTTAAACAAAGGAGAAGTGTAAGTGGATCTAAGTCACGGTTGTCTTACAAGAGGGATGCAGGAGTTATGTTGGGGAATATACCCGGATGCCCTAAAATGAACTAGGATGCATGGGACCATTATGGTATATATATAATAGAAAAATGAGCTGGCATGTACCCTTGTAAAGCTGAATGCATCAAAGGCAACCAGAGTGTAGCAAGATGTAGAAAAATGCACTGGAGCCCATCCAAAGGAAACTGAATGCTTGAATATTTGCGAGAATGTAACTGAGAGTACCATGGAGTACTAGGATACCATGAAAGAGCAAAAGAATGTAGCAGGATGTAGAAGAATAAACTGAAACTCACCAGAATAGAAAAGAATGTAAGGTTATCAATTATGATATAAAAAAATTCAATGCAGACGCCTACAAGAATCTATTAGGATGCATCGTGATGCATCAAACTATACCTAGGATATAGCAGAATATATTAGAATGCACCAGATTGTAGCGTAAGTTTGAGGAATATAGCAGACTGCATAAGAAGGTAATGAAATGTAATCATACTCGTGTGTATCAGAATGCCTTAAAATGCATTAGTATATAGCAGAGAGTGTCAGAATGTATGAGGATGTAGGGAAATAAGCTAAAATAAAACAGAATGCACCTGTCTGTACAAAAAATGTTACAAATACAAAGGAAATTACCTAGTTTGTGCTTTTATCTACAGATGATTCCTTCTCGGAAACTTTTCTTGGCCAGAGTTCACTCAGAGGCCTCTGAGATGTCTTCCCGGAACGACGCAGGAAATTGACAGAGAAGTTTATGATATAAAATCAGAATTTGTTTGCTCTTTTAATTTCCTCCGGTGTTTAATGTGTTCAAAATGTAACGATAAATTAAACGATTAAAAAATAAATAAACAATAATAAGGAGGTATTACGTTCATTTCCATTTTAGTCACATACGAAAGTGTATGGATAGGAGTGAAACAGCTAATATGTTGTTCATGTGTATAAATCAGTGTAATTATTGGCTATTTATGTATTTATCCCAAGACGCGAAGGCTGTCGTACATTTTTTGAGGGATCCTCTAAAATTAATTTATTTTAGGGAAGATGTGTATATATTTCGTTGCACATAAGTCCATTTGTATTTCTCGTGGTATGACCAGGTGTACGTGGTTATAGGCACACTGGCCTTTTGGCCGACCGAAATTAAAGCTCCACCTGGGGATGGTTCTATGACTGCTTTAAATACACAGTTAATAGGTCAAGGAATATTCGAACACGGCTACAAAAATATGCTTTAATAGGACTAAAGATTACAGATACATATACGCAAGTTAAATATCAATGCAATTAAATATTGAGGGTTCACCGCTAAGAGGATTAACACTATCAATTAAGTTTAAACCGAGAGATAATTATTTAACTAAGGATTTTAAAATTTGGCAAGTTCTAGAACAAAGGGGATCCTTGAGGTTCGACGTGGTAAAAGTAGGAGGAGCGTGACGCAGCGGGAGTTAAAACCCTTTTACCTTGATTTGCGGCAAGTAGAACCTGGTAAGTAAGTTCGACCTTGAACTTTTGGGCTTCTCACGAGACGCTCAATCCAAATTCGGAAAAGTGTAGTTGGGGGCAAACGGGGGGGTGCTTCGGGGATGGCTTTTCCTATCCGCATAATTTGAAGACGTGGTGAGAAGGGTTGAAGTGCGCCTAACTATCTCCACGAACAACACTGAGTGACAACAAGCTCTTTCTTGGCTCTTCGACAATCACTCAATTCTTCTCTGGACGAGAATGTAGTCGATTTTCTGTCAACTAACGAATACGTTACCGCTAACCTACTGGACGGCGGCTTCAGACACAATCTTTACGTGAACTTCGAATTATCGAATATATACCCCCTAAATTATCTAGACGGGGAATGATATTCATCGCCAACAGACTTCCTTAATTGCCTTGGGTCGCGATAAGGACCCATAGCGAGACGTCGCGATACCCCTTAATGATCTTACCATTGTGTTAATTTTCGCAGTATATAGAACAAACGAACTTTGAGCCGTCTACGGCGAACTGGGGAAGTCAGGGGGATGAGATTCCTTCTCACTTTCCTTATTCTTCCACAGTAATCCTCTTTTTAGGATAATTGTAATAATTGTGGGATAATCATGATCTAATTGCTTGATGAGTATTTCATCATAACAAAGACCAATAAATGGGGGAATGGACGATATTCACCTTGGAAGGGTTTTGCGTGAAGATAAATTATCGGATTTTATTGCCAATGGCAACCATAAGTAGTCCCATTTTGAAGCCCGACGGAAAGGTTGATTTTAATAAATCGCCAGAAGGTGAAGTTAAACGGAATTAAAAGAGTAAACAAGAACTTCAGTCTTAATAAAAGGAAAAAAGAAAATAATCTTCGAGATTATTCCGTAGTCAATATCGAGTTGATATTGTTTCGTTTCTACAAAGAATTATTTCCCCCAAGAAAGAATTTAATCTTCCAAATGATTCTTTCATCAATATGGGTTTGAGATTAATCAACTTAATTAATAAACACCAGTAAACAATGATTTTGCTACTTGGGTATTAGTGAGTGATTTATACTAAATCGAGTATGCTGATTCCAAATCTGTAGTCAGAATTGTTATTGCACGTAAGGTATCTGAGACACACACATATTCTTTACTTACACTTATGGGCAGTGTTACTTCGGGTACCGTAGTGAGAGGATGTTTTGTATGTGTTAAGTTCCTGCGTTACACTTCTGCTGTATGATGTTGTCAAATTTAGCCATTATAGTAGTGGTGTTAAAACGGTATTTACATACAGTGATTAATTGCATTTTTCTTTCAGATTTATCTCTCAATAAATTTGTAAATGAAATAGGATTGCACACAAGTATATAACAAGACATATACAACTAAGTTGAAAACATGAATAGACGAAGATGTATAAATAAATAGCCCAGCAACTTTTGCTATATCTGTGGAAGTTATACTTCCTTCAACCAGCAGAAAATTTAGATAAAAGAGTGAAAACTGCATACAATTAATACTTCGGTTTTAAAGTTGTTGACCAAGACAAACCCTGGGCACCTCACAAATCTTGTACTGTGTGTTATACTGGGCTCACACAGTGGTTAAATGACAAACGAAAGGGTATGCCTTTCGCTTTATCAATGGTGTCAACAAATCATGTTTTTGTTTGCTACTTTTGTATGACAAATATTGCGGGATTCTCAAATAAGAACAAGTCAAAAAATCTATATCCAGATTGTAAGTCAGCTATAAAATCAGTTGCCTATAAAATGAAGGTGCTAATCCCAATTCTTCCATCAGCTAGTGCAGTTAGAGAAGATGATTCATCTATTGAAGAGGAGGATAACAATGACGATAAAATGTATGAGGATGATTCTAACGAAATGAAGATCCAGTTGATAAATTAAGAAAGATTGAATGGTTTGGTCAGGGATTTGTCATTGTCAAGGAAGAAAGCAGAAACTGTTGGGCTCCAGACTACAGCAATTGAATGTTTTAAGGACGGTGCAAAAATATCTACTTTCCGTAAACTCCATGAGGCCTTAGCTGCCTTCTATAAAGAATAAGATGGTGCTTGTTTCTGTACTGATGTTAATAGCCTCCTGAATCAGCTAGGAAACGAGCATTTACCTGAAAGCTGTGTTGCTACGTAATGGTAACAAAAACCTTTCAATTCCTGTCGCACTTATTGTTGGGATGATAGAGATATATGAGTCAATGAAATATATTTTGGAAGGTGTTCATTACTCGCATCATAAGTGGAATATCTGTGGTGATCTAAATGTAATTTCCTTACTTCTTGGACTGCAGCTAGGATATACAGAGAATATTTGCTTCTTATGCCTATAGAACAGCCGTGGTGACAGGAATCATTATATTGTCAAAAAGTGGCCCGGAAAACAAGAACACAAAGTTGGTGCATACAAAGTAAAGCACATGCCTTTGTTACATTTATAGAAGACCTACTTTCCACCACTTAATTTTAAACCTGGTGTTATCACGAATTTTGCTAAAGCAATGGCCCATGACTCTGATGGATTCCAGTATCTCAATGAGAAATTTGGTGCAAAAAATCCGAGGCTAAACTTAAAGCTAGCATTTTTGTAGGGCTCGAGATCAGAGAATTGATACGTCAGAAGGAGTTAGGAAATAAACTAACTCCACTTGAGTTAGCAGCAAGGGATTTATTTGTCCATGTAGTGGAGCACCTTTTTGGTAATCATAGGGCTGAAAACTATAAAGAACTTGTAGACATGTTAAAGGCCTATCAACGAATGGGGTGTCGGATGTCTCTAAAGATGCATTTTTTGCATTCGCCTCTAGGTTTATTTCCATCTATTATGGGTGATATTAGTGACGAACATGGGAAAAGGTTCCACCATATATATCGCAATGATGGAAAGTAGGTATCAAGGCCGCTCAGCGAAAACATGATGGGTGACTATTGCTGGTTGCTACAACAGGAAGATCCGAAATCCTTGTATTAGCGCAAGAGCAAGAGTCTCAAATATTTTTTAAGAAATTTATAGTTAGGTGAGTACTACCTCTTCTATATGTAATAGATATCTTGTCTAAGTCTGCAAAAGAACGTACATAATGCCAAATAGGGTGCCCCGATTCCAAACCTTTGCCCTGAACAGGGTCATTCTTCTCAATGAATATAGTCATATAGCCTAGTTGCATAACTCAGGAACCTTACGTGCTAGGACAAATCTGAGCAGGGATTTGGAATCAGTGCACCCAAATTAGTTAGTTACAACAACATTTACTCAATAGGCAGAGACAAAGTTATGCGTGTGTGTTTTTATGAACTTTTACATGTATGTGTCTGTCTGTTTATCGCCGGGCATTTTACCATTCCGGATGAATCAATGGATTCGTGTCAAATCAATGCCCGTCTATTAATAAAACGATTAAAATCAATCTTGAGTAGAATTTTAATTTCACTACAATGACCCACCCCTTAAAAAGGCAACGTGAAAATATAATAAATAAAATATAAACATAAACAATAAAACTAATTAAAAAGAGCGTTTTTACGTTGTTGTTACTTACTTTTTTGTTCCTATATCTACTTCTATTTGCAAAATAAATATAATGCAACCTTTGAAGTTAGCCATTTTCTAAGCATTTGTGATCTCAACTTGTAATAGAAAATGGCTTAGAAATTCCAAGACTTTTTCCAAAACTTATTTCCTGATGTTTCTCCATAATCACGCTGAATAAAGATAATTTTATTCTCTTTGAATAAATAAATGTCTTTGTAAACAATACAACTAAAGACTGTTTTTCAGACTATTCAGCAGACTATATTTCGGTTTAATGGTTTGTCCTGTCGATAAATACGCTAAACCAAAGACCCAATAATTTCCTTTCGCCGAGAAACACAAATCTCAAGTGGTAATAATTTCATTTATTTCTTATCTTCCAAGAAACACTAAAAAGACTCGGGGGCTCCTCTCCATCCGCGGGGGCTGCGGCACATCCGGCACATCCGGCCCCTCTTCCTCCCCGGGTACGGAGCTCCTGACCATGAGAAAGACCAAAAGTGCACATGGCGGAGCCTCGATGACATCGGGGCCCCTCATTCAGAGGTTACCTGGCGTTTTCGAGCCCGCTGGCTTCAAACGCTTCCTCGTTATTCGCTCTACTGATGGCACCATGTTGTCCGAGGGTAACATGATCTATCAGAGGAAAGGATTCGCTAGTGCAATTGGTAGAGAGCGGAAGGTGACCCGTTTAACGGACGGGAGCCTTCTGGCGAATGCGGCGAATCCCGCCGAGGTGGCCAAGATAAGTGCTCTTCGGACACTTCATGGCACCCCGGTGAGTGTGACGCCACACTCTACCATGAATTTTGTGAAAGGAGTAGTTTATGCGAAGGAACTCGTTTACTACTCCATTGAGGACATCACCTTGGAACTGGCCGACCATGGGGTGGTCAAGGTCGAACGTGTGATGAGAAAACAGGGAGGGGCCTCGAGACCCACCCCTACACTCTTCGTCACGTTCGACTGTGACAAGCTTCCTGAGTCGGTGCGTGCCGGTTGGTACCGCTACCGCGTGAAGGCATTCGGGCCACTGCCGCGGCGGTGCTATTACTGTCACCGCTTCGGCCATACGAATCGCTCATGTAGATGTGCAAAGTCGGGGTCACCCGAAGTCTGTGAAAATTGCTCCAAGGTCACACACGATAAGTCTAAATCGTGTGTGGCCAAGTGTGTCAATTGCGGAGAGCCGCACCCTGCTTCTTCGAAGCAATGTGGTGCATATCTCCTTGAGAAAGAAATCTTGGCCGTTCAGGCCCAAGATCGACTCTCATTCTGCAAGGCTAAGGACTTGGTCATGGCGCGCTTGGCTCTGCCTCGGCCGTAATATGCCTTAATAGTTAGAAAGGCACCTTCTGCTCCTGGTTCATCCAGGCCAACGAGCATGGTTGTTTCCGCGCCCATTCGGAGCCCTTCTGCGGGCTCTACCCAACCCGGGCTCTCCCCTGGTAAAGCTGGCGGCAAAAAGGGTTCATACCCAGCCCTGGCTAAAACCAGGGCTCCCCCTTCTTCTTCCAGTGTGACCGTTTCCCGTAAGGCGAAACGGCCACGCCTTTCCACCGAGTCGTTAGACTTACAGGAGGCAACACCCCTAAAGAGGGTCGCTAGGCTATCTTCCGAGGTTCCTAAAGCTGTCCCCCGAAAGGAGGACAGCAACAAAGAAGCTTCGGCTCCTTTGCCCATGCCCCGAGGTGTGGCGAGTGGCAAGAGACGCTGGTTCCTCGAAAAGAGGACCCCCCCGCCTCCGAAGTGGCAACGTCCGCCTAAGGTTTTAAGGCGGAGGGAGAAAAGACTCGCATGGGAAGCCCCACCTCCCCCAATAAGTCCTCAAAGGTGACAGCGCCTTCATCGCTTTGTCCGGCCAACAGCGCCTGGAGTTCTGCCCCCGTAAGCGTACGGCCATTCCCGTGAGGGTCTTTTGTTCAAGGAGGGCCGCCGCGTCTCCTATAAGCAAGGCCTGGAAAACATATTCCTTCAATGGAATTGCCGTGGACTCCGGGCCAACTGAGAGGAGCTGCGGAGGCTCGTCTCGTCCCATTCCCCGTTAGCTATCTTTTTGCAGGAGACCCTGCTAGGCGCGTGCCCCCTGCTCGCCCTCCCAGGGTATAAGGGTCTTGCGACCCCTCCAGGGGGGGATGGCCGGGCTGGGGGATGCGCGGTTTACACCCGGCATGATATCTCCGTTCTTCATTTCTCTTTAGATACCCCCTTCCAGGCAGTGGTTGTGCAGCTGCACCTAGTTAGGAGGCATACTATCATTTCTGCGTACATTCCACCAGTAGCTGACTTCGACGCGGGGAACTTCCACCGCGTCGTGGCACGGTTGCCGAGGCCCTATCTCTTGCTTGCATATCTGAACGACAGGCATCCTCTCTGGGGAAATTACCTCATAAATTAGGGGACAAGTCCTTGCCGATCTGATCGAAGAGCTTGAGATGGGTGTCCTAAACGTGGATGAGTTTACGCATCACTGTCCGAGAACCGCTTTATTTTCTTGCCTTGACCTATCATTGTGCTTTATGAATGCACAGCCTGATGGTAGTGATCACTTTCCCATTCAAATATCATTTTCAGGGCAACTGCCGCCTAAGAGACCACCTTGGTGGTGCTTGGCGCGGGCGCGGTGGCCTGCATTTCAGGAAATCACTGAATTCTTTATCTCAGACGAGGAGATTAGGTCGGTAGATGAGGCCGTTGAGTTCTTTTAGGGCAACCTCATCGGCGTGGGCCTGAATACTATTCCTAAGACGTCTGGCCGTTTTGCACGCCGACAACTTCCATGGTGGTCAGCCGAGTGTGAGACGGCCATCAAATAGAAGCGTTATGCCTACATGCGCAATAAGCGCCACCCGAACGATTTCACTGTCGCTGAATTTCGTCGGGCTAGGGCTAGGTTCCGGTATATTTCGAAGCACGCCCGCCGCTCTTCTTGGCGGGCATACGTGTCTTCAATTAACGGGAAGACCCCTTTAGCTGAGGTGTGGAAGCAAGTCAGAAGGATTCGGGGCAAGTTCTCGCAGGACCCCCCTCCCGTTCTCCAGGAGAATAGGACCGCAATCTCGGACCCCGCGTCCGTGGTGGAATCCTTAGCGACCGCTTTTTCCGCATTCCTTAGCCGTGATGCTGTTCCGCCAGCATTCAATGCACGTCGTTATGTCGCGGAAGGCCGCTGGCTGGACTTTACCTCCAGAGGCGGAGAACCCTTCAACGACAAGTTTAATGTGAGTGAGTTGCGTTCCGCTCTCGCTTTGTGCGCGGACACCGCCCATGGTCCGGACGATGTCCCGTACGCCATGCTTCGACACCTGGGTGAGCAAGGCATGGCCTTTCTGTTAGATTTGTTCAACAGGATCTAGGTGGAAGGTCTTCTCCTAGACTCCTGGCGAATCGCTACTGTGCTCACCTTTGGAAAACCGGGGAGAGATCACTCTACTCAGACCGGTTTACGCCAAATCTCTCTAACCTCTTGCGTGTGCAAGTTGATGGAGAAAATGGGAAATGTTAGATTAGCCTTTTTCCAGGACAGCGGAGGCCATCTGTCTTCCGCAAAGTGCAGCTTCCGAAAGTTCTACTCCACGTCGGCTGCTCTGCTCCGAATGAAAAATGCTGTCTGCGAGGCTTTCCTTCGTAGAGAGCACTACGCCACGGTGTTTTTAGATCTGGAGAAGGCCTATGATACCGCATGGCGATACGGTATCATGTAGACTCTCCACACGATGTGGGCGAGGGGACGCCTCCCAATTTTTATATCTGAATTTTTGCGAGATCGTCAATTCCGCGTACGGGTGAGGGTAGCCCTCTCCGGCCCAAAGGAGCAGGAAGAGGGTGTCCCGCAGGGAAGTGTCCTCAGTGTCACACTCTTTGCCCTGAACATCAACGGCATCACCTTGGTGCTGCCGGAAGATGTTCTCGCTACGCTCTACGTGGACGACCTTTCGATCTCTTTTGGCGTGGCCCAGATGCCAACTCTGGAGTGTCGACTCCAACAGGCATTGAACCGCGTCTCTCGCTATGCCGAAGCGCACAGGTTTCGGTTTTCTTTGGCCAAGACTAAGGTGGTGCACTTCTGCCGCCATCCACGGCTTCACCCCGACCAAGATTTGTTTCTTAATAGGGTGCGCCTGGATGTGGTTGAGTCACACCGTTTCCTTGTTCTTGTAATCGACAAACGCCTCACCTGGGAGGCTCATATTGGCAGCCTTAGGGTATCTTGTACCTGCGCCATGGAAATTTACCGTTCCGTGACGTTCAGCGCTTGGGGCGCTGATAGGGCTACTGCCTTACTTTTTTATCGATCCTTTGTTCGCTCGAAGCTAGACTACGGATGCGAGTTTTATGTATCCGCAGCCGAGCGTTCATTGCGGAGGGGGGAATTTGATCCACCACACCGGCCTTCGCCTTGCGACCGGAGCCTTCCGCACTTCCCCCATTGAGAGCCTGTTGGTCGATTGTGGGGAGATTCCACTCGCTCTGCGCCGTGTGCAGTGCATCACTCGCCTGTACGCGCGAGCCCGGTGCCTCCCTCAGTCGCCAACAGCTCTCACTACATCCACAGCTGATCTCGATGGTGCCCATGCCGCTAAGAGACGCCAGTCATACCCTACCCTAAACCCAAAGGGTTTAGGGCCAGGAAACTCCTTCGAGAGGTAGATATAGCTCTCGCGCCGGTGGCGCCCCTGGAGAATACCACATTTGGCTATTTGTCGCCACCTCTCTGCTTCCAAAGCTTATACTGCGCCGGGAGTATTGCCTTCGACCTTTTTGGAGCAAACATCGTGTCACGCTGGAACCGTGCCAGTGTATACGGATGGTTCCAATTCCCAAGAGGGGGTCGGTTTCCACGCCGTATCCCCTCTGTTTGAAGTCAGCGGGGCTCTACCAGGCGCTGCGTCTGTCTTCACGGCCGAGCTGGTGGCAATGCACTACTCGATACGGGAGATCATGCGACGTTCCCGGTTCGTAGACCGGATTGTGATCTATAGCGATTCACAAAGCGCCCTGAGTGCTCTTCGGGCATTGGAATCTCCGCATCCCCTGGTTCGCGATATCCGTGACGCCACGGTTTTGGCGAGCCGGGCGGATGTCGAGATTCTCTTCTTTTGGGTTCCTGGATATGTAGGAATTGCGGGGAATAAGCGCGCCGATGAGGGCGCCAAAGAGTCCGCGAGGACTCTGCGACCAGGCCAGCGTTTCGCTCTTCTTCAAATCGACTACATGGCAGGAATACGGGCAGCTCTTCGGACTGCTTGGCAAAGAAGATGGGAGACGGTCGAAGGGAACTTAAAGTTGCGTGCCATTGCGCCACGACTGTTGTCATGGACCTATCGTCCAATGCCGCTGCAGCTTCAGGTTGCTTTCTGTCGTCTCCGAATCGGACACACTCGTGTGACGCATCGCTGTTTGATGAAGCGCTCGCCTGCGCCCTATTGCAACGACTGCGTCGTCCTCCAGACTGTTCGGCACATTCTTGTTGAATGTCCCAGTCTGGGTGATCTTCGTGCACGATACCTGTCCCGGTACCGGGATGGGCGGGGTCACTACCGCCTGTCCCTTGTGCTCGGGACAGATTCGTGCACATTGACTTGTGGACTTGTTGAATTTTTGCGGGAGGCCGGGCTTCTTCCTTTTATTTCAGGTTCTTTTTTTTGTTATTGTTCTGTTTGTAGGTTGCACTCTCCTGCACCGGGGTGAGGGGGACCTCCCCCCGCTGCCTGCCGGAGATTGCTTCCTGATTGTTAAGTTTTTCCAATTTATATCATTGTTAAGTTTTCATATTTTTACTTTAAAGTAGCCTAGTTCTAGGCTGTCGTGTTTTTCGGCGACTTATGCCCAAGTGGGTAGTCGCCAGATAGGCTCTATAAAATTAAAAAAAAAAAATTCTCGTTGCCCTTCTTCGCCTCACACGTCGTTTGCCAAAGTAAGGAAAAGTTGTTAACGGAATCAACCAGACTCGAACAAGGTTGGTATAAACTATACGAGCATTTTTGTGAGTTTTTGTGGAGCAGAATTCATATGGGATGATTCTTTTCGCATTAAACTAATCACCTAATGAAACTTGAACCCATTCTATCAGGCCCAGTTTCCATCAACTTAAGCGATGGTAACGTCTTTTATAGAATAGCTCTGGCATTTAAATTTCCGAGCTTCCATAATCTGGAAAGAAAATAAGAGAAGATTTTGTAATTTCAGAGATGAAGGTTAAAAATAAAAGTGAAACATTAATTACTGAAGCGGGATGTCAAAAAGAAGAATTTGGGGAGAGAAGGACGAGAAAATTTTGAGTCTTGTATTCCGCTGTAAGGTTCACGGTAGAGGAATTGGGTGTTCTTTGTGAATGAGGGTATTCCAACCGAGACGAAACCAACTTGAGGATGAGTCCTCATCTTTGACGAAAAAGGATGGGTTTTAAAGTTAGGCAAAGAGATAGATAATTGGATTGCGTCAAAGTAAGAGGTTACAAATTATCCATGAGCTGGTTAGGGATTAGTTTATATTAAATAAAGAAAGATGGTAGAGGGAAGGTTTATATAGGGTTTGAGATTTGATTGATCAAGCTAGTTAGGTTAGGTCAGATGTCATTGTCTGTTTCCTCATCTGTTAACTGCTATCATCATGAAGTTTTCAGGTCTTTCTTAGACAGTTTTTCTCGTGAACTTTTCCTCTCTTCTGATGAATGGTTATCATCATGAAATCTTCTGTTCCATCGTTGACGGAATTCAGGACAAAGTATTTGACATTTCGCTAAATACACACATTCAAATTGTCAATTGGTCTAGCATCATATTTTATTATTGATCATTTTAAAGGGATTTTTTATATATATTAAAACATGAAGTGAATATTTTATATTAATTAACATTAAACCAAATATAATAATTTAATTAGCATTCGTGGGCTGGGCTTATATCTTTGTAGTCAATAATCACTTCATAAAAGCAATGAATATTACAGCTTCTAACGACGTCTGACAATCGCATTTGAATTCAAACCTCATGCTAGAAATTCTATTTTTGATAACACTAGTTTATTAGAAATAGCGACGAGGTGACGATGAGATGCAATCTCAACCATTCGTCTACTTAAAGAAGAGATCAGCATTCCCTGTTCTTTTAATCAATCGATCCATTTAAAGTAAACGTCAAATTATTCCCAAATTTAAGTGATTGAAAAAAGGAAGAGGAAAGGTGAACCTTAATGCCATAGCCACATAAGACGGCAAAATGGGAGAAAGGAAATGACATAAAACGAACTCCTTGCCATAGTCGGCAACATGAGCTTCTATAGGTTTCGAAGAGATGCAATTGGATTCTAATTAAAAATCACGATCAGAAATCTTTAAGGTTTTAATCTAAACCTGGTCAAACCTGAACACATATGTCAAAACCTAGTTATCAGTGACAAGAACTAAGAATTGATCGTGGCTGTTAATCACTGGTATAAAACCAGAGCCACCTGTCCTAGAAAGATGCCTTTGGGTCTTTTATATGTTCGTTTTTTCGACTACACCAACTATAAAGCCAGACTTGGTACAGAGGAGCACACGCGTTCTTCTCCACCCCTTATCCGAGTCTGTGATATGTCTGGGGGTAAAAGATTGGTAATTAAAAACAAATCAGTCATGACTGCTGGCCATGAAAATGCAATCCTTTAGCACGGCTTTCACGTTAAATGGCGATGCTGAAAACCTGCTCGAATTTTGTGTAGGTGGAAAAATGGTGGCAGTCCGGGAACTGATATGGAATTTATGTTGACTGAGGATTAGTTTATTTAATAAGAAACTCAATATTATGGAGGAGCGGTTTTAATTCCATTTTACTACAATAATATGAAAAAATGACCAATTAAATAATATATAATAGATAAATATATTCAGTTTCAAAGAGAGTTTAAAATTCCTCGCTAACGAGGTGTAGCGATCCGATACCTTCTGATTTACCCTTTAATGAATTTGAACCATACTTCTTCATGTAAACCTCAATTCTGTTTTACCTCCTTTTTTTGCTGTAAACAGAACCAAAGTTCTCCCTCTAAATGTGAACCTTTCAATATTCAATGCTTCATTTAGTGGCCATCTCTCTGTTCCTTCTTTTTTTCTCCATCAACTGTGTCAATTCATTCTTAAAATAAAGAAGAATATCACAAGAGTAGAATAAACAATTATGTATCCCAACAATTAATAAACCTCAAAATATGAAATAGACGTCATTTCGCAATGAAATTCTTGTATAAATTGATGGAATAAAGAATTATAATAAATAGGCCTATCAGAATCACTTCTTCCTTGAGTGCAATTAGGCTGTATCAAACAAGTGGCTTGTATGCTTACAAGTCACCTGTTCGATACAGCTGTTCACGAGGAAGAGTCATTTGATGGTTAATTTTTGAAATGTGAGATATCATTTCCTTTACGGTGCCATATTAATTAGGGTAGAGTGGCCTAGGCTTTCCTCGGCCTCGCTTAAAAGGGAAGAGTGACGTAGTCTTCCGAGGCTCTTGGACACTGTGTATTTTAAAGCCAGGCCAAGGAAAGATAGGCCACTACACATTAACTAGTCGTACCCGCTGTATAAAGCGATGAATAAATTGCCTTTTAAATAAATCTAAAAATAAATAAACTTTGCTAAAAAGGTTTTGCGGGACCTTTGTTTCAAACCGTTTCTTTTGAAGAAGCCAAAAATGGAAGAATAAATGACGCTTAAGGGAATCAGATCTTTTGAATTTTAGACGCAATTCTTTGTTTACACTTTTAATCGGGATAAACGCGTGTTTTTCAGAAGGCTTAACGCCTTCTTCCACCCTTTTTGGGTCTATGCAGGCGCGCAAAAGATAGTGGGAGATTTATAAGAGATGTAAAAGATGACACGGGAGAGAGAGCCAGTTTGTCTTGGTGCAGTAGGGTTGGGACGACGTACCCCTCCTCAAGCTAAATGGACCAAACCTGCGACTTCAATCGGCGACCTTCCACACCAGATGTGAGTTAATTCCGAGGTCATCGCAAAGGAGGTTACACTTGGCCAAGCCGTAGCCCAGACCATTTATATCCACGTAAAAAATTACCAGTACTCGTTTAGACCTACCTAACCTAGTAATTAAAATGGGAATAAGGAAGAAATTAAAGAAAAAAAGAGAGAATCCAAGTCCTCTTGTTTATTATATAATACCTTCAGGGGATGAACGAGCGATGAAGAATCTTCCTGTTTTCTAGCTTATTTATTCCTCCCCCACTCCCCTCCTTCCTACCTATTGAAGATGGGATAAGCTCTAATTATTTCGATTTACAAATTTGCCGCTGTTTCCTTTTCACCACAAGACCTCAAAATCTTTCACAATTATAATGATATTTGATAAGACCTCTTAATTACCAAAACCATTCCTGGTACCAGAAGTACTATAGGAATAAATCACTGATTCAATTCCTAGCTTTTACCAGTGTCGTCATATTTTGTCAGATGGTAACGAACCATTTATACCATAGGGCAATTCGAAATCCTCGAAATACCGGTGATAATCATCGGTGCTTTCAGCAAATAAACCAACTAAATTGGATTTGAACACATTTTTCATACCAATAAAACAAGTTCCCCACCCGAAATTTGGTTGGACCAAAAAGAAGAATACCGTTGGATAATTTGTCAACTAAGCAACAAAGACCCAACTAAGAAGAAAAAAGTTGCCAGTTTGATTAAATTAAATTACCCCCAATCTCCACCTCCATCGCTACCATTTCACCTAAGAACCGGCCGAAACTTGCGACCTTAGGAATTTATCAGAAAATGTAAGATCACACAAAATGCAAGCATAGATTGGGATCAAGGCGAAAATTTCGGGTCCTTTTTGAACTGGATGTTTGGAATAAAAGAAAACACCTCTTGCTAAAGGAGCTGACCTTTAGGTCTTGTCTCCTCTCCTGTTGCTGCCCTTCAAGTCCAGCTGTAGTGTGCCAAAGTTTGGAAAAGTGGTTGAGTAAAATATTTGCATAAAACATGGCATCCGTAGAAATTGAGTGCGAAAACAGCTGCAAAAACAAGAAGAGCTACATCTCAAAGAAGTCTTCTCCGCCAATAACTATCCTGACCGGTTCGTCAGGTCAACACGAAGACCACGAGACCAGGACGACGATATAACAGAACGCGAGACGGTCACAATACCATACATACAAAGGACATCAGGAAATAGCGGCCAGACTCCTACGCATATACATCATCGATGTAGCGCAAAAACCAACGCATACCATACGCCAACAACTAACGAAAGTGAAAGACAAACGAAGCAAAGCAGAACAACTCGGGGTCATGTATGAGATTGAATGTCAGCAGTGCCCAGCAAGAGACATAGGACAAACCGGGAAATTGCCACGGATAAGGATGCAGGAACACCAGAGAGCCGTCCAGAAGGATGACCCTTTCTCGGAGATCCCCACACACGAAAGAAACCAACGATACCACATGAATTTTGAAGGCCCCACGGTTCTCGGATGATTTACCAACAAGAAAGGCAGGGAGTTCCTTGAAGCATCGTTCTCCAACGAAACCTGCATCAATCGTCACATCGACATCTCGAGCTGCTACAACAGTCACAAATAACTTGAGTTATTAAATAGATTTTAAATTTTAAATTTATTTCTTAATTGCTCATATTAATCTAAAATTGTTCACTTTGTCCAAATTGTAATTTTATCGAGACCATAAATCCCTTCCCTTTACCTTACCCTTAACACCTTTAAAATTTGCTAACAGCGCCAACTTAGTGTTAATTTACAAGCCGCAGCACCTTTACAGTTTGCTAAGATGGCCAACTTTGTGCTACTTTACCAGCAGCACTACAGCTGCTAATACAGATGCCTTCCCCAACCCAAAGCATTCCTAGTTTGGACTCCGCTCTGCTCACTTCTCTGAACAAGGACCCTAACTTGAGTTTAAAAGCTCAGAATAAACCCTTGAAGCTCAGTCGTGCACATTCTTTCCCTCAATATATATATATATATATATATATATATATATATATATATATATATATATATATATATATATATATTAATGATAAGGTCGTTCCTTGGGAACCTTATTCGTAGCAGGAATAGGAAGACATATGCAATGGTTTTGAACATTTAATTTTCCGGACGTTTCGGTTATTGACGATGACCATCATCAGCGAATTCTAAATACCAAAAATTATTTTTATAAGAATAACTAAACACAGAAATCAAATTAGTGAAAATCTATTAATAAGAAATTGATGTAATATCTTTAAAAAAATTAACTAAATTAAATAATAATCCCACGAGTTTTTAAATATGCATATTTCAAACCTCGTGGGATTATTATTTAAATTGGTTAAATTTTTTTTAAGATATTACATCAATTTCTTATTAATAGATTTGGTTTCTGTGTTTAGTTATTCTTATAAAAATAATTTGGGGTATTTAGAATTCGCTGATGATGGCCATCGTCAATGACCGAAACGTCCGGAAAATTAAATGTTCAAAACCATCGCATATGTCTTTATTTTTCTGCTATATATATATATATATATATATATATATATATATATATATATATATATATATATATATATATATATATATTATATATATATATATGTATAGCTTAAGAGAGCAGAGGGGTTGCGTGTTGCCAGGCGTATACGTATTTTTAGGATAATAAGCAGGCTAAATTTAGGAAGTTCATTACTATATTATAACTTCTTGGTACCGACGCTTCGGGTAGGAACCCATTCTCAAAGGTGTGAGATTATAAATATATATAAACATAAGAATTTTTAAGATAAGTTATCAGATATTTATAAATTAACTATATGGGAAATGGGAAGCAGCAGAGGTGGTAATATTCAAATTATAAAAATGCACGGCTTTTAACTATTAGGGAATAGGAAATATGTTTTTGTTTTTAAATAAAACTGGGATTAATTACTTTTGGGTACTTCAATGTAAAGAGGGGGAGGTAATAGAAATATTTGAAAGATAGGGGTTGTTTTGGGGGCGAGTGGATTTAGCGTGTATAATTTGTGCATGATTATAGTTGTAGTAAAAGTGGAAATGAGCTTGTGTCAGAGTTTAAAGTGGGTTTTTTAAATCTAATATAAAGAGATTCCAGTGTACGTAGTTGGTTTTCGCTGTTTGATATGTCTTTAATTGTAAAGTTATTTAAGTTTGGTTTATGGTGTGGATGTCTGTTTTCGTATTGTATTTGGTTAGAGGAGAACTCTGGAGTAGAAAGTGGGACTCCAGTTCTATTGCTAAAGCCTGAATGTGCGCAAATACGGGTATGTAGTGTGCGCTGTTTCAATCCTAAATACACCTCAGAATTACATCGCGAGTAGGTGAATTCATATATGATGGAGGATAGAAGCAGCGTTGGTATTTTGTCTTTAAAATTATAATATAGTAATGAACTTCCTAAATTTAGCCTTCTTATTTATCCTAAATAAATATAAATATATATATATATATATATATATATATATATATATATATATATATATATATATATATATATATGTAAAGGAATTCGATGATGAGTTATGGTATATGCTAGTGAAAACACTGAATAGAGCAAAAAGTTTAATTTACGAGAGTAGTTTCAGTATATATGGTTATTGATCTAGGTAGCTAATCAAGGCTTAAAGTGCCACACGGACTAATTGTACCTCTTAAAATTCTAGGCCTTTGTGTTGTGCGCTGACGGATAGCTCCAATTACTTAGTGTGGCGCGTTAAAGGTTAATATTAATTGATTGGTGTTAAGGGTTAATATCCTCATGGCTTCAGTATACTCCAGGGGGGTGTTTTGCGTACCCAGCTCTCTAGAGAGTTTCATAGCCCTGAACCCAAAGGACTTAATATATGAATAACCTCTTCCTGGATCATAAGCGCCATTGAGATCGGCCGTGGATGCAGTGAGAGCAGTATGTGACTGATGGAGCATCGGGCTTGCCTGTGCAGTTGCATAACGCCTTATGTACGACGTAAAGTGAGTGCCATCACACCGGAATAAACACATACTTCATCAATGTATGACTAGAGGAAAGTACAGGTGGCCAAGCGTTGACCAGTGTTGTGGATTGAGTCCACCTTCCGCAATACATGCTCGGCGCGGATGCGTATAACTCGCATCGTTAGTCAAACTTCGAACGAAAAAAATATCGGTAGAAAATGAACGCAGTAACCATATTAGTACTCTAAGTGCTGAATGTCACGGAGCAAAGAATGTCCATGGCGTCGGTACAAGGGATCCTAGTGTTGCGAATATGAGCCTACCAGGTGAGGCTTCGGTCGAAATCAAGACTACGGAAACGGTGTGAATCCAATTATTCTATGCAAACCTAGTATGGCAAGAATTCCTAGGCGGTATGTAGCTTTAGATTGTGGTAGAAGTGCACTACTTTGGTCTAGGCAAAGGAAAAACTGATGGAGTCGACGCTCAATAGTTGCCATCTAGGCCCCAAGGAATGAGATCGAAAAGTCGTCCATGCACCATTGGGCGGGAAAGCACTCCCCATCCCTGACGCGGAATAAAGAATCATGTAGAGAGTATCCATTATACTGTATAGCCATGTGGTATCATAGGCCTTCTCCAGATCGAAAAGCACCGTAGCGTAGTGCTATCTACGAAGGAAGGCCTCATAGACGTTGCTTTTTTCGGCAGAGCAGAGCATCTGACGTGGAAAGGAACTTGCAGAAACAGTAATGTGCAAAGGCTGGTGGCCTTTTCTGTCCTGGAAAAGGCTGATTTACAATTATCAATCATCCATCAATTTTCAAACATAGGATAGAGAGATTGGACAAAATCTCCCGGGAAGAGAGTGATCTTTACCTAATTTGCGAAAAAACGAGCACAGTACTCATTCGCCAGGAGTTTGAAAGGATACCCATTGTCCAGAACCCGTTGAACAAATCTAATAGAAAGGCTATGCCACGCTCAACTAATTTTCGAAGCATGGCATATAGACATCGTCCTGCTCAGCGTCGGTCTCCACACACGAAGCGAGAACATAAAGCAATGCAGTCAAGGCAAACCTGTCATTAAATTGTTTTCCGAGTCTGTAGTTAAAATCAAGTCAACGGATTCAGCGTCTTCTCGACGTATATTGAATGCACGCGGATGAAAAACTCGGCTAGAGAATGCGGAGAAAGCGGTCACGATTTAATCCGCCACGAACGCGGGGGCTGAGTTTGCGGTCCCATACTCATGGAGAACGATATGGGAGTCCGGCAAGAACTTGCTTCAAATCTTTTTTAATCGTTTCTCATCTCGTCTAAAAGCGTCTTTTATGTAAGTAAAGACAGAAATGCCTGCTAGGACGAGCGATGAGAGTGCTTCGAAACATAATGGAACCAAGCACTAGCTCGAACAAATTCACCGAAAGTAAAATTATCTGGCGGCGCTTATAGCGAATGTAGGCATAAATGTACTATTGGATGGCTGACCACCATGGAAACCTCCGCGTGAAAAAAGGTACATGTTATAGGAATAGTAGTTAGGTCCTCATTCACCAACTTAAACTCCCATACTGGAACAGAGAAATCAATCATTTCCTGAAATGTCGACCAGCGCGCCGGATTCAAGCACCCCCTTATTTTTTTGCCCGGACCTAATCCCTTGGTGATGGCTTTGCGAAACAATTAAGTTGACGGAAGATGGGCAGTGGGCATGCGCCATGCATAGTTTCCTGACAGAAGCCTTCACAGCTTCTCTCAGTTTTCCCGGAATTCGGGGCAAATCTTTTGAATGTATATAGCCCTTTGGCCCAGCTCGGAGGAGATGCGGAGGGCTGTTCGAAGAGAAAACTCCCACAGGAATGGACGTACTCTTCCTGTATACATGACTCAGGGTGCTGTTGGCCTCACAAGGTACTTTCAGTGCCTTGTTTGGTAGGGAAAAACTCTTTCTACTCTCTGCCTCGAAACCTTAGGCTGGCGGGGCAGCTTCGTAGGCATGGGTCCTCATCTGGACGATCCACTATCTCTAAACGACATAACCCAGCTCTTTAGGCGCTATGTGAGCAGAAGCGTGGTGACAAACCAACTTAATGGAAACAAGTTGCGACTATTATTAAATAAGATGCAATACCTCCTCTCTCTTTCACTTTGCCTAAGAACTTGACAAATTACGATCTCAAAATTCAGCAAAAAAGGTAAGATTTTAAAAATTCAAATATAGATTGGCGATCAAAGCAACGCATACGGGTCTTCTTTTTAAAGTTGGATGTTTCTCAGAAAAGGAATGTTACTACAAGGGTCTAAAGTTAATTCTTACTTATTATTCTTGTTGATGCGTTCGACTTATACAATAATGGCAAAATGTTTTTCCCCCTAAAAATATATATTTTTAGTTTTTCATTAGATTTTAAAATTTACGTGATATTAATAATTATTCCTATATTTAAATTACTTCTGGTCTATTAAAAAATAGGCATATATAAAATAATAAGAGAAAACAGTGCATTACCTCGCTGAATCCAAAATTGTGCTCTGGTCCCGTTGCTCTACAACAGTGGTTCCCAACTGTTTCGAAGTGATTACCCCAAAATGCAATATTGTAATTATCAATTACCCCATTAAAAATATACCTGTTAATATTGCGGGGGGGGAGGGGTTGTAGTCACGGCTCATATAGCTCGCTACTGGCTGTATATATTTAATGATCAAGCACAAATTCAAACCTTGCCATGTCTAGTTATATAAAAATCAGCTATGATAAATGCAAAATATCCAATACACCAATAATAAAAATATAAATAATTTATCACTTTATGCTTGCTCAGGTTCTTCAGTGCAAAGGTTGAGATTGCATTAGCTGTGCAACTTTTCTATTCCAGGCTTGGCAATAGAAAGGGCTACACAGGCGTTAGATGACAGGTTTAGTCTGTTACGTTTCTTGGTCTTAGTTCCAATGACCGTAGAGAAGGTTTTGCTTGCAGAGATACGTGGTAGAAAGTCCTATGAGAATTTGCACTGCTCGCGAGCCTAGTGTTGGTATATCCTACAAACGCAAGATCCAGATGGTATCTAGACCAGCCTTGGCCTCAAACATTAGTTTCCATGCATTATTTGTGCTGAGTGTTATAAATTTTTTTCTGGAAAGCCCTCATCAGGAATGATATCTTTAATCATATTAAAAGGATTTCTTACCCAATCACTGTTGGAACTATTTAAATCTGGAAATTAGTTCTGCAAGCTTTCCAAAAACCCGGTCAGGTAATCTTTAATGTCGGTCTGTATGTGGTTGAGAATATCTTCAGAATTTAGCTTATCAAGGAAGGCATCCAATAAAGAAAATTGTGCAAAAATTCCCTTTCCAACAAGTCTGATCCATGGTTCCAATATTCCTTAAAAGGCCGCGATGGTTTCACGAAGTTCCAGTGACGTGATCTGTTTTCCATGAAGTTTTAAATTGCCTGTCTTCTTTTCTCCAAAGATATCAGCTAGGTAGCACAAACGTGTGACCCATAATTCATCGTGGATCTAAGAACACGAGGAAACTATTTACTTTGAGTTTAAGGGTAAATTTAATAGAGGAACCGTTCGTAAATCTACTTAATCATAGAACTCATCTAAATTTAAATTTTCCGTCTACCGTAAGCCTCCTAACGCTGGTTCTTATATTCATTTTTAGTCAGGTCGTAATGATAAAGTCAAACGGTGTATATTTATTTTAATGTTTCTCCGGGGGTTGCACTTCGCCAGCCCAGAATTCTTGTATTTTTAAATTTCCAAGATTCTAGAAATAGGTAACAATCTTTGTTCCCCTTAAAAACCTCTGCAGGATGCCTAGATTTGGCCAAACTATCCTTTTCTAGAACTGAAATCCCTTCCGCATATAATTTTAAGAACTCCTTTGTATTACCGTTTTCTGAGTAATTTTGCTTTGCTTCCCCGCCTCTTGAATAAGTAAAATATTTCTGTCATAGTCAAGTATCAGTCTGCCCTGTGCAAAATGCTCATTCATAATAATAGCAATAGTATAAGGGTGGTTTATTCTGTTGATTGTTCAGTTTTCTCTAAGCAACACTTTGGGCAAACTGGCAAAGCATTAAGTGTACGCTTGACGCAACCTAAATACAATATTAAGAGGAGGGATAACAGTAGTGCTTTCTTTGTCCATTTATCTGAAAAAAGTCACCCTATTAATCTAAATTCGGCTAAATTTATTTAAAATCTGATGAGTTTATTCAAAGAAATATTGTTGAATTCTCATTCATTGATTCCTCACCTTATTTTAATATATCTCCTGGCCTCTTTAAACCGGATGCTGTTATTCAAAGGTTTATTTTTAACGAAAATGTCGATTTTAAATCTTATCCCTTTGTTTAATTAATTAAGTTATGTTTCTCTCGTGTATTTTTATGTATTCACAATTAGGTGTGTATGTATTTATCTTAGTGACCTAAATGTCTAAACTCTGTGCTCACAGTTGGAATTTCCGGAAGTAGACTTTATCTATTTGGTTTTATACTTCAAATCCGTCTATGAAAATATTCTTCTATTTTGTTACCTTTCGTTGTACATGGGCGGGGCATTACTCTGATGTCTCTCTCATATATATATATATATATATATATATATATGATATAAAATTGGCGAGATTAAACTGAATAATTTGGTCAGGCTACCTCTTATCACACACAATATCCATTAACCTTCAAATATGGCTCTATTACCCCACTGGGGTAATTTAGCCCAAGGTTGGGAAACATAAATGTAGGAGGTGTATATTAGTTCTAGAGATTCTTGAAGGTGGAATACAAATTGGGTGTATTTTATTTTCACTATTTGCACGATTAGCTTAAGAGGAAGGTAATTTTCTTGTCTCTTTTAGGTCAAAGACTCGACTAGTTGGTTAACATCTGATTCGGAGTCTTTTTATATCTTTTTTTTCTGCCTTTATTTCTTTCTTTAAATTTGTCAGTCTTGATCTGTTTATCTTCCTACTCATTCTGTTTGTTTGTTTCTGTCTTTAATTCTGTTTCTCTGAATATATGTGAGTATACTTCGTCTCATTCTATATATGTGTGTCTGTTATGTATGTTTGTCGCTCTCCCTTTTGTGCCGCTCCATTTATCATTGTATTTCTCGTTCTTTCCTATGTCTGGCCATTTTTCACATTCAATTCCTCTCACGCTTTTACGCGTGGTTCAAATGAATTTGGGTCTAGCCATTCATTAACACGAAGGAAGAAAACACCCGCCCGTTGATGCGTCGGCTTAAACGAAGGCATAGTAATGGTTTAGCCAAGAAATATTACAGAGATTAACGGGTACATTCTTGAATTAATGGGACCTAACGCAAAGTGTGATGGATGGGAAGGGGCAGCGGGAACACCACTCCCTTTTGCCATACAGTCCACATATCATGGATGAAGGAAAGCACACGCATTAATGCCGTAACTTAAACGGTTAGGATATGGGATAATATATATATATATATATATATATATATATATATATATATACATGGTTTAACTCATAAATTAAATTAGCTACAAAAGCCTACGATCATGTTTCTTGTTAACATGGCCCCGCCCTCATGCAATTGCACTACCATGGACCTGAGCTTTCTGGAGACTGTTAACAACATTTTTTATAGAAATAAAAGATTAAAACTTTTAAAGCAGAAGTGAATAGAAAAAGAATAAAACGTTGGTGGAGGGTTAGAAATCATTGGTTAACATCTCAACCTGTTCTTACAACTTTTTAATATTTTTCTTTTTCTTTCTGCTTCAAGTCAAAATATTCCAGAACTAAATGTGTGTCTTTAATGTACACTAATTATCATGAATAATGACACCATTCCATTTTTTTAAGTGAAACTCAAATGAAGACAAATTTCTTATGAATTTTTTAGGATTATTTCATTATAAATGATTTTCAAATAAAACTTTAGAGGAAAAGTTAAGGTTTTAGTTTAATATTGAATCTTTAAATTTCTTAAAATATCACCATTTCCAATAACAAATTCGGCTATTTATTTTCTTCAAATATATTTCTAAAGTCTTTGTCTATATTGCTATAGCTATAGCCTAAACATGTAATATATATTTTTACTATAATTTTTTAGTTTTTCTCAGTTTTAACTAATCCTCATATCAACATTTATAATTCTCTATTCTTTAGATAACTTCAAATCATCTTTAAACTGCTCCCTGGTGTTTAAAATGCATTTTTTGTATGGTGATGCCTGGTAACTTTATGCAAGGAAAGAATCAAATCTAAAAGATTTCCTTAAATATCAAAATAAAGGTCAGTACAGAGAAATACTATTAAGAAGTTTGACGAGACCTTTATACTGAAGGATGGCAAAGGAATGAAAGTCTCAGAGAGACTATATATTTTCAAGATAAATATACATGTGTGTGACATATCTGTAAAATCACTCTTGTAATGGTTTAGAAATAACTGAACAATTAAACTCGGCCGACGAAGCAAAGATCTGTGCCACAAGGGTCAAGAGAAAGCTTAGAGACGCTGAGTTTTCGCTTGAGTTAAAAGAAATCTCAAATCCGCCATTGTAAGAGGGCAATGAATTTAGGTGAGTGGAAAAGAGTTCCTTGGATCATACAACCAAATGTAAATGAATGAATTCTGATTTAGATGCTTTCTTTTATAATATATAACCTAAATAATGACCTAAAATTTAAAATACATAAAGGGAGAAGGACATATTTTCATGAAATAATTCCTCATACGAAAGCATTCAACGTTGATGGAAAAAACTAAAAGAAGTGAAATAGCTATCACAAGAAAATAGTATAGCTAAATCAAATTTCTATATCGTTGAATTAAATGTTATTGAAATAGAGTTATATACACGATTTCAAGATTTTAAAATAAAGCATAAAATTGTAACATTGATCACTCCATTAAAAGAAACACCTGATTAAGCGCCGAAGGAATTAAATTGAAGATTATTTCTCGTGTCTGTAAATGGTTATGATGATAAATTTTTTCAATGAGTTCGTAAGAATCTTGAGTAATTTCCTTAATAAAGAAAGAACCAAATATGTTGAAACGCACTGAACATGGTGATGAAATGAACAAATAACAGCGCAAGATTTCAATTCACTCATTCTTTCTTCCCGAGTGTGCGGGGGATGTGTGACCTCATTTTTCACCACAACCACAATTTCGAAGGACTCTTCATCTAGTAAATGCCATCTAAAGGAGAATAGAGCACTTTCACCATTACCAAGCTAGCCTTAACCATCGTTAAGCTTTCCTCAGGATGCATTGGCAATATTTTTGTAGTTATTTTGGGGAAAAAAGGAGAGAAAATAGATATTTGTCACATCGCAAACCAAAATTTCAAATCGATCGCTGTTTAATTCTATGGAAAACCAATCAACTATTTGATTAGACTTCAAATACAGATGCATGTCGGATCCGCAGCCGAGAGCCTGAACATATTTTCTTTTTATCATTCATTCGTTACATTTTTCGCATTCTTGCAGATAATTTACTAAATAACTAAAAAAATATTTCTATGCAATAAAAACGCAAAATATATAAGATATTTAATTTAGAATTCATGTTTCGTTTTAGGCGAACTCTAAAAAAAAAAAAAAGTTCGCTGAGAATCTTTTGATACAATTTTGTTGACCAACAAATGAAGGAAAGAATAAATATCGCGTTTTTTAAAACATCTTTGTGAGATTCGATGCTGTGAACGAAAATTCGAGTTTTACATTTCAAACTTAACGAATAAGCCCTCACCCCTTCTCCGTCCTGTGGCCAGCAAGGGATTATAGGATGCAGCATGGGTAAGCATGCTGCAGCTGTCATCTCTGAAGTCGTTTGCCCTGCCGGCACACACTTCCGCTTCACCACATCCTTAAAGGATCTCTGCTGTCAAACTTTCTCTATGACTCGGCCTCGATAGTTTTCGCTTTAAATTGTAAAATAAAACTAACTTCATAATCCAGTTTCCCAACCTTTGGCTAATCTAAGCCCTTCCAGAATAAAAAGCGGCCAAGATCAAATGGGGAAATAAACACATTCAAATTAAAATTAAATTAATGGGAGGCAACTTAGAAGCAAGCGTTTCGTTTAAGGCCAATTATTCAGAAGCTTTGCAGTGGTGGGACAAAGGATGATAGAGAACATGGCAGAACATATATTGGATGTTATATGTGTTCAACCTTTGCGGGAGATTGGCCCACGAGGGAAGGATATTTTCTCTTATCCTCTGGATAAATGTCTCCAACTGATAGTTTATGCCTCATGTGGAGTCCGTTGTTTTTATTTATTTCTTTTTCACACTCTCTTTCATTCTCTTCCTCTGTTTTTGGCTGTTTGCATTTTCAAATAACTGTTTTTTCTTTGTGTCAATTTGCTATGTTTCTCCTCTTTTATTCCTGTGTTTTCAATTTTCTATCTTTTATGGTTATATTACTTAGTTTGTTTATTCCCGCTTTTTGACGAATGTTTTTCTGTCTCTGTCTGGATCTCCTTTTTAAAATCTTTCGAACTTGTTGTTTGTCTTTCTCGCCTACAACATTGCCCTACATAAGGTTTGTGGCACTCATACGTCTCCATTTTCACCCTTCCAACAAATTTATCGCACTTTACACTTAGGCATTTCACAAGGTCAGTAATATACACTCTATCACACATAAGGTTTGTGTCTTACACATAGTCTATGTGGCACGTTAAATATGCATGGTATTTTAATGCATCTATTAGACCGAGAACCTTCACACACTGATATATTTCACACAATTCATTACTAAGGACACAACCATTAAGGATTGTGTCACATCAGTTGACACATACTACAACTTTTGGACACCTAAACTCACGCCTGGGTGATGCATCTATAACGCCCACACACTTTATCCATTTACATAGTATGTACATTTACACCTAATCATGCAAAGCCACTCTTCAAAGCCACTCACTCACCCAGGCCCAAAATCCCATATTTGAGAGATTAATCCTACTCTAACATTCACGCACTACACGCACAATCACACACTACACACATTCCTAAAAAACAAAAAAAAAACTTTCTGTCACACCTACTCATTCGGCAGATCAATACATCTCTCTAATACCCAGTCACTACATAAATTTACAAACTGCACATACAAACTAACATACCGTTTAGTTCATGCATAGAGACCCACATGACATCGAGAACTCATATTTGCTATATTATTACTTTAAATGATATGTGTTTTAATGCAGTTGGTTCCATCTGAACGTCCACTAACAATGGTAATCAATTCACTAGAGCCAATGCAAAACTTTTTCTATAATTTAGTTTCGTTTGTTTTCTTGTCTTTTGCCTCAATTCTTGCAATTATTTAAATTGCACTCCTAAAATCAATTGGTACAAACTACCTTTATTAGACAGCGACACATTTTACCTTTTATTTCTGGATCATTTTTTATCTCCATTTGAAGTAGCGAATTAATTTCTGTCAGGGAAAATGAATGTTCACTCTGGTGAGGCCATACTAATAAGGATAATTTCTTGACAACTGCCTTACGGATATTCACTCATTCCTTCAAATACTGTTTTGTTTAACTGCATTTAATTCATTCATTTAAGGTACTTGGCCTAATTCAGTGATTTTTCGACGATTTCAGGGATTCCTTTTCTATTCCATGTGCTAATGTACTAAGTGAATTCTCATGCATCCATTGTACTTTTCTCTGCTCACCCTAATACCCTTGTACATCCGACTGTAATTTCCTTACAGTATAGTTTTCTCATGGAACCTTAATTACTAACATTCAGAGATCAGTATACTGTACTATTAAGACAAACAATCCCGTACTTAGCTCGTATTTTAATTGCCTTCACTCCAAGTCAATCACCTGAGTAAAGATCTTTTATTACCTAAAATGTAATAACATTCCTTCAAATACCTTTAAATGTAATTAAAATGTTATTAACTTTGTTATCTTTTCTTATTCTCTTTCAAGAGGTGGCAAAGTAAACACACGATTGAAAGAGTTGTAATGCGTAAGCTACGTTAAGCAGGATTTCTTTTCTTCTTATCTATAAACATTTACAAAGAATCTATTGAAAATGCATTTAATATTCGTTATAATTCTAAATCAACCTTTTTGCCTAGAATTTTCAAAGCTAGAAGAGATTTTCATGTAGAAACTACATTGATGTTTGGAGAATATTGACGTAGAACAATCAGCATACGACTCTTGAGCGAATAGATTCCTTTGCCATTCACATTCAATAAGTCTGTGGTGGGAGAATTTATATATAGAACATAAGCAATCTTACAATTACTGAAAAGACTAGATGAGTCATTGAAAGATTTAAGGTGCAAAATACTTGTCTGAACAATTTTACAATTTAATAAAGTGTATTAGCTGAGGAGATCCAAGGAGGACTGTCGCTTGACATTAAAAATCAGATCTCTGGAATTGTCAACTTGTCACTGTCTGTCCAAGCTTAGTAAAAAAATGGGATTGTCACTTGAACAAGAGAGAAGGAGAAGGAATTAATTGAGCCTCTTCGTTTGAATTGAAGATTAGCTGGAAATCTTTAAGCAGAGAATTATTGTAAAGAGGAATTACTCCTCATGGCTAAGTTCTTCTGGGATCTGTTCTTGGTTCATTTCTGGTTGTTTTCAGTAGTAACATCTTGGAAGTAATTTTATTATTGATATTTCTTGATTTTCTCATGAAAAGGAACACTAGGCAAAATAGCTTTTGACTGCAAAAACTAGCAAAAATAAATGAATAGATAAGTGGGATGTTTCAAAAGATAGAAGGTGCAATCCAACGTGTAAGAAAGAGTGAAAGGTATTAAACATAGAATATAATAATCTTTGAAGAGATATTAATAAACGGTGGCTAAAATTTTTAATTCTTATCTGATATGTTGCGGTTAACCGAAAGACGCCGTCTTTCCATTATCTAAACCTGATTTAAATAAAAGGTGATTTTGGAGGAAAAATCAATACCTGGCCATAATTTGCGTTGATCCACCATCCTTAATTCCTGATAAAGATAAATAAACTTGTACAAATTTCCTTTTGTTCTATAGAATCCAGCAGAAAATTCTGCCGGATGTGCTGTAGGAAATCGTCAACCCTACAGGTTTCAGTGTAGGAATCTTTTACCTCCTGAAGCAAGAAATCTGCAATCAGAAAATGGACGACTGACACTCGATCTTTTCATTTTAAAATTTAAAAATAATATTTACCTCCCCAATTTCGAACCTACTCCGTTTCACTCCGGTTCTCGCGTTGCCATTTTCCCACTCGAAAACATCGCGTCTGAGAACGTTTTCCCACGAAATGCTTTAAGAGTTCTTCAATAACTACGTTTAAGAATAAGTTGAGTTAATATTTGATTAAGAGAATTGGTAATTTAGAAAGCAAATGTTGAAAGTAGTTGAATAAATATGGTTGAGAATCAGTTGAATGATGATTTCGTGACTGTCACTCTTACAATCCAAAACGCGATTGTAAAAAATATGTAAGAAAGAGATGTCCACCTTTAGTTTCCTTCCTCTCTCTCTAACTACCCCTAATCATATGCGTGACTTACTTTAAAATAATTAATAAAATAAAGAATGAAATTATTAATAAATAGAATTAAGAAAAAAGAAGCCGAATCTTCGGAACTCCTTACAGGAGATTCCGTTTCACTACGGGGGCTCAATCCTTTTAGGAGCCAGGACCTCATTTCTCGGATTGAAGGTGGAATACCATCTGTTTTTATCGGAGTTCTTGGGCAAATTCCCGCAAGAAGCTTCCTAAGGGCTGTTCCCTTCGAAACTAGAGAGGCTCTAATTATTTTTTGCTCTCCTTCAACGGTCGGACATCAAACCTTTTATAAAAGCTAAATAATCCTGGGAGAAAATCCCGTACAAAAATTCTAATGTTGGGATGAATAAAATCCCACCTTTCGGTTTTGGGCCAATTTCTCTTCCAATATTCGGCCATGGTCGACTCAAAGAAGACAACAGTTATGGCCGAAAGAGAATTCTTTCCCGTGCTGGTCGAATAAAGAACATGTGGAGGAAGTGTGGGAGAAGTTACGTTATCGCATACCATTTGAAGTCCAAACATGAAAGCGGACAACACATGGCAAAGCAGGACATGGCAATAAATGCCAAGAAATGAGAGGGCAGAATTATTAGATTTGTGATGACATGGCATGACCGGAAAATACTGGGCAGGAGAGAGTAGGGCCGGGCAGCACATGCCATGAACATGCAAGACATGGCATAACCAAATATGGCAAAAGAGGTAAGAAATAAGAACACGGGATAGTTGTTCTCGTTAGCCTACTAGATACGGCGTTGGCTTTCTGACGTCAAGGATAGGGGTTTAATCCCTGCAAAAGCGACCATAAACCATTTACTGGAGTCAGGAGGTGGACGCCCATTGGAAAGATACGCTGATAAACTCTCGTATGGGTACGTAAATCCACGCACTCATATCTAATTCCAACACCGCTATCATTTCCATTCCCGCCTTCACAGCCCAACATACTCTCTTTCGCATCTCCCCAAGACGCGAAATGGGTATCCTAGCCCCATGGGAGCAGCAATGGTTCCTACATCGCGGGTTGGTTTAAAGCACAAACACTAGCCCCAACCCCCCAACGAGGACCCTCCCGTGCTGCTTTCAGCTTTGCCAGTGATGGTTATTCTGATCTTTATGTACATTTCATGATCAGTTCGTGAACCTTACTTCCGACGCAACGGAGGAAGGAGGCCATACCTTCCCTACTCCCAGGAAGATCCTTTGTTGCTTTATTGTGATGCGTTAAGGAAATCATTTGTGTATGTGCATTCGTGTGTATCAGGTAGAAATAATTACTATACTGTGTACATGTATGCTTCTAAATGTGTCAAGAAAATATGTACGTTTAAGTGAATTCCTGTAAATTATTCGATTTGCAGCGAGTTGTGTGGTGTGTGCGGCCAATAATTATAAATGAGATTTTTAACCACAGATTTTTTTGTGTACATTTATGTGCATCAAGAAACCCTTATTACGAGTATGTCGGAAGGACAAACATACACATTTTATTTGCATATATTTATTATTGTACGTGAGCGTATAACCCCTATTGTGTGTATGGGCCTGTGTGATTATCCAATATCCTGTGTTAGTGGCGGATTTATTGCGTTGACTGATTGTCCTCCATGGATGAAGTGCGTATTTATATGGTAGAAGGGAGTGGTGGTATAGCAATGCCTCTGGGCATTCTTATAATAAAAACCTCCTGGGAAACTTAAATATTATGTACATCAATTATTATGTAAAATTCATTAGCAATTATTTTACTTAACTTTGTCAATTTAATCTTTCAATTATTTTACTTAACTTTGGTCAATTAAATAATTTTATATACAACATAATAATTAATTAATTCATTTAGTTTACTTGTCAATTCATTTAACGTAATACTTTTCCAAACAACATGTCTTAAAATTTCACGCACAAACAAATAGCACACTATTCTTCCCCAGTCGACGCGCAACTTTCTTCGTATACAGGTCGGTAATCATTCCTTCTACAATTAGTTATTTGACTTCAAACAAATCATACTTAGTTAATTCCACTTTCTCTCACAATTCTTTGCAAACGACCATACGAGAGTAGGTCCTAATTATATTTACTTCTCATATTGCAGCCCCTAATTCATAGTCACCATATTATTTCCCCATATTATTCCACCATATTATTTCATATTTATTTCACATACTTCAATTCTCTTCGCATCTTGTTACTGAAAATCATATGTTACAATATCTTACATTGTATACCTAATCTACTTATCTCATTGTACTATCGTTGATTCTATGAATATATTTATATTTGTTCAATTGTTTTTCTTAAAATCCAGTTCATTATTTCGAATTTATTTCGCTGTCGTCTTAGGCCTAAAAACTATCAGCCGACAACTTCGATCAAACAAATTTATGGTTGTGGTTTTCGAAACGCTATTTAGGCTGATTTATTAACAGAAAATAAATCACATGAATAACCATATACTATAGTGGTCTGGTTGCCCCTCTCCATTCATTACATCCTATGTTGTGTCCCATTAATACTAGCCTTAACCCGTTAATGGCGGTCATGTTTTTCGGACCAAGAATTAACGAGTCTCCTTCTCTTAGGGCGAGAGATCGACGGAGCGGCTCATTCCTTCTTCGGGTTCCTTCATGGCTAGAGCCCAAAGTGTGTGGATGCAGCGCGCATGAGCGAAGCCACGGGGGAGGATGTAGTGTCTCCCCGTAGGATGCCTAAGAGGGAGGATGGAGTACCTCCCCGTTTAGGATGACGGATAAGGAGGAACTCTTGGTTAGGATAGAAGTAAATAATCTGCTGAAGGTTTTACCGTCGGATAAATGACCCTTTCATTCTCGATGGCGACGCCCAGTTTTAATATTATCCAAACCGCGTGGATCTACAGGGTGCTGCACTCGATAAGGCTAGGGTAGTAAAGATAGGTTAGGTTAGATTAGTATTAGATGAAGTTATAGGGGTTAGACTATGCTAGGAAGGTTAGGCCGTGTAAGTTTAGGTTTGGTTGTATCTAGTCTGGTCAATCTGGCCTCCACCAGGAGTCTCATTGATTCCCTTGTGGGGTCTCGCCCTTGGAAGTTATAATTGCCTAAATAGAAGAATCGCATGACTGAATTTAAGGGTAATTTTGAGCCTTTGGGCAATGGTCTGGATCCGATTGGTTTCGTCGCCTTTCTCGGTCGACCAAAAATCTGCAAGGTTCCGAGTGACCCCGAGACACTTTGGACCCTTCGCTGCTCTTCCTTTTTTATCTATTTGAATTCCTTGGTCGAATAAATGACTAAAAGGGCTGTTTTGGTCTGCTCAACAGACATTTGCCACCAGACCTTTTTTTGTCTAAGTAAAGGAAAATAAATAAACCTTGAGAAAATTAAGTACTAAGTGATGCTCTTAATGAGAATTTCGACTTCCCATGAAATACCTGATTTTATTGCTTTAATGAGAAGTCATCAATTTATATTTGACGATTCGGAATGTGTATTTAACTTTTTGTGCTCGTAATTAATATTAACGGAAAAAATAAACTAAACTCCACAATTTATTGGTAAAAATGTTTGATTATTTCACTACGAACCAGAAGCCATTGACACTTCGCGTTTTTGATCAAGTTACGAAGGTTTAGCTCAGGGCTAGGTTAAGTTAAGTAAGGTTAGTGGTGTTCATGTGGTTAGGTTTGTGATGTTAGGTTGGAGCGAAGTTAGGTTAAATGAAGTTAGGTCTGGGTTTAGTTGTGCGAGGCTAAGTCAGGTTTTTAAGGTAATGAAAATGGTGAAGTTAAATAATCATCCGTAAAGAAAATTTATATGCATAAGACAAAATGTAGCAAATTTAGGGGTTCATAGACGTATTCCGAGCTATTTAGGCGTACATCGAAGTACACAAACACAGAGAAGTCGACGGAGGAGTAAATATCTGTGTTTATTCTCCGGCCAAGAAGATGTAAACAATCCAGACGGAAAGGAATTCCTTGTGTTTTATGAATAGGTCTAAGGAGCGGCCCTCCTTAAATCAACCTATTGTGAATACATTGGAAAAACTGATTGGGAAAGAACAAAGATATTTGCTTGAGCTTTTAGGAAAGTCAATAGACGGGACAAGAAGAGGATTTCACAAAAACAATGGAGACATTTGTAAAGTATAAAAGAGAAAAAATAAGGCACATGATGCCGATATTTTAAAACAATCATCTATTACTATTTTCAGAAATCTACCGTAAAAAAACGAAAAGCAAATCGCCTTCGGAAACCTGCGAAAGAAATGGTTGACTTCACAATCCGAAGGAAGTCCAAGATTATGCCATCGAAGCAAAACTGAAGCCTTCAACGATGCTATAAAGACCGTTTCTGGACCATTAAGAAACAAACTGGCACAGAGCTGCAAAGTAAATCGACCTTTATGTACTACTCACATAAAGACAGGTTTCCAGACCACTACCTCCTAATCTTGTCCTGCAAAGGGGTAAATAGAGCTTAAAGATGTGCATATCTACGAATGCTGTCACCACTCATCTAAGCCATTATAAGCCAATGGCTAACCAACTATGGCAATGTAGGATTATGTAAATTATCACCATATATACTCCTATATGCATCTATTAACCCATTTTTGTTTGCAAACGTCTGTATACGATCATGTGCGCCAAGCTTCGAGGTTCTTGTGTGCACTTTTTCACCTTTGGTACACCATAGGATTCCTATCCTAACCTAACCTTTTTCATAATCCCTCTAACCCTACACCTTGAGATAGCCTCTTCAACCACAACGTAGCCCAAACCTTCCCTAATTTAACGTAATAAAACCTAACCTAACCTTGGCATTAGCACAGCTAATATACCATAATCCAACTTTAACCTCAAAAACAGTAACTCAGTTCTGACATCACAAAATTTATGCTTATTTAAATTACCCTAGTCGTGTCCTAACCTCACCTAACCCTGATCTAATAAAGGCCTTTATCTTTAAGGGCGCATCACAAATGCTAAGGACCCGTGTGCCGCCTTGAAGCAAGGAACCTTCTCCTAGGACATAGAGGCAACATCCCAACTCATATTTCTATTTTAATCCAAAAAAGACACAAAAGTTAAAAACTTAGATAATAAAAAGCTCTTTCAATAATTTAAGATGATGGAATGGGGCAAACTATAATTAGGAGAGAAAGGGTTAGTTACCACTTACTTAAACTCACCCAGCCTCAAACTCAGCCCCCAAACATAATCCAAAAATATACTCACATAATTAGACGAGGCCGAGCTTAGCCTCTTTCCTCTACAGCTCTGGTAAGGCTAATTGGGTTTAGTAAGTGACGGGATGGGCAATTACCAAACCTTTCGCTCTGGAGCTTAAAATTTAAAGTTATTAGTTTTTTATGATATTCCCACCACAACATCACTTATGAGGCTTACCATATATGCGAGAGGCATGGGGGGGAAGCAAATCCTCCTCTGAATTATTTATTTATAATTAGTAATAAAAGTAGGTTTGTTCTTTTTATGCTCCAGGTCATACTTGAGATTATTTGTGTATGCTCAAAGACGTTTATTTTTCATATGTTCGCCAACGGTATTTCACGATTGGGCTCTTGACCGTTAATACTCTTTGTAAAGGCTTGTTCATGGCTTAGTTCGTGCGTCTCTTTGTTCCAAGAGTCACATTTAGTCTCCTATTTTAGGTAACTTTTATATTATGTTTTTACTTCCTCTCTTTCGTGTTCTATTACAAAACATTTTTTGCAATAAATATCTACTAACCTTAACAGCAATAGTAATTCTTGTCATTTAAGTACATACGTTTTGACAACATCATAACTCGCAAAGAAAATGCATAACAATTAGTATAATGTTCGGCTGGCATCACTTTAGAAGGTAAGATAATGCCACAATGCTGCCTGGTACCACAACATATTCCGAGAACTTAAACAATGCCATAATAATACTTCTACACAAAACGGAGATGAAACTAACTTTAAAAGTTACCCACCAATAAACCCTTTCTCGTGCGTCTATAAATTCTTAACACGAGTCAATCCGGGCAAAAACACTGGAGGACCTAAACCGAGAAAACAAACTGACTATATAAAAAGCTTCTCAACGATTGACCACCGACATACTCTCTATCAGCTCTTTGAGAAAAGTTCTGAGCAAAATATCCCTCTATACCTGATATTGTTAGACTACGGGAAAGCATTTGATTGACCAGAAAAACACCAACGATCCTAAATTGTAGATCCTATATTAGCTTGTATAAGGATTAGACACCTTTTAATTAGAGAAAAGGTGTAAGACAAGTAGGTATTATCTCTTCAAATTTGATCTCGTCGTTTCTGTCAGGAGAAATCTTCAGGAGACTAAACTTGCAAAACAACGGCATTAAGATCGATGGAGATTACCTCATTCAATTGAGATTTGGAAAGGTATGAAAGCATCATCTTCAATAGCTAAATGCCCATCTGCATGAAAAGGACAGTTCTTACTTAAGGTATGAACACAACTATGAACTATGGAGCAAAAACTTGGAATGTAAAGTAAACAATTACATGGCAACCACAGTGGATTACACTTCCAGTGATATTCGTTTTTATAATTCACGGATCATATCTTTTCTGTTCCTCTTCCTCATTTCTTTGTTCATATTCATCATTTATATTTAGGATGGCCACATTTCTTTATTGTGTTACATCTATCGTCGTTTTCACTCATCATATATTTTAAGTTTTTTCCTTTTGTGATCTTAAAATAATTTCAGATTTTCATTGGGATTTATGTATAGTCATTTGTTTTTTTATGGAGTATATTTGCCAATATATATATATTTTTAATAGTTTTTATTTTCATTTTTCTTTTTTTTCAACAAGGTTTTAATCCCATCATACCCATGTACAAATGTCTCTGTCTATTTTATTTTTCACAAGGAAAATGAATATTTAAGGCAAATAAATTTAACATACTCATTCTTGATCCCAATTTCGGTCTAAAGATTAATTATAAATATTAATAACTTTATCTTGAAATAAGATTTCGCTAAATTGATATATTTCCTCAATGCAGATTTTAACATTAAACATCGACCAAGTTACAACACTTAATCCACGCGAGGGAGGATCAGCAAGGTTTGCTTCGGACGGTACCCAAGCTACCGCCGGCCTGTGGGAACAGAAAAGGGTATGAAACATTAATAATATAACAGGGGAAATGAATGGCAAGAGGGAAGCTAAAATGGCCCCCTTGCTTAACAAAATTACGCTCGCCATAGAGTCTGAATACAGGAAATAATTAGGGCGGCATACGTATAAAACAAAAAAGGCGGCGAACTCCGCCTTAACAGCATGGAGGGAGCTGAAAACCTAAGACTAGCCTGCCTTTGGTCAAAAACCCAACCCATAGCCCAGGGAGTGGCGTCGCTGAAGGCGACGGGGAGCGAGGGAGGGGCCCACCTGACTCGTGCCCAAACCCAGGGTACCCAATCCGAGGGGAGAAGGATCACCAGAAGGGCAACCCGGGAAGACCACGCATAGGCCAACTGGGCCCCAAAACGAGGGAGGCCTATTGCCATGCCTACGAAGTTAAGAAGCCCACCCAAACGAGCCCAAAAGGGGGAGGACAAGGGAACACGTGGCGCCCAATTCAGGGCAGCCGTCGTCTTCTTTCGCATCCTGGGGGTGAGGCGGGTCCTGTTGGCGCGCAGGTCGATGTCAACGCCAAGGTACACTAGCTGGCGGGTAGGGGAAAGCACCGATTTTTTCTCATTGATTTTAATGGAAGAGTTGCGGACCCGGTTGACAAAATCAAGGAGGGCGGCGGGGCGACCTAGGCCCAAAATATCGTCAAGGTACGTGAAGACCACGATGCCGGCCTGCCGGGCAAACTCCGCAAAAATTGGCGCCATGCATGATATTCCTTTACGTGTTGGCTCTTCCTTAACTAGACACTGCTGGGTTCTTTCTAATAAAAACTTACAAACCTGACACCACTTTTATAATATGTCGTAGAATGCCCCCCCCCCTTTTGTTCTAAGAGTGCTGAGAGTGCTAATATATTGATATCTTAATATCTTAAAGAATAGAGCCATTGGAAACACGTAAGGATATAGAGAAACGCACAATAATCCCTAAATAAACTTATATTTTAACTTTAACCATTGAATACACAAGAGTTAAACATTAACTACAGCAATACTCTGAATATTATTATAAACAAGAATTAATTAAATTGGTTTGACCCACAAAAATTGGTTAATTTCTCTACACACAATAATAGTATAAGATTGAGCCTTACAGACTCTACTGGAATTTAAATGCCTCAGAAAGGTTATTTACTCACGACGCGTGCCGACCGGTCAGATGTAGATGGGCGAGATCACAGATGTCCTTTTGGTGAGGGTAGCAGCGGGGGGGTCCACATGGTATTCCGGAAGGGGAAGGGGGTTATTCACGGACGAAAACCATTAAGGTGCTTTAGGCGGCCCCAAGGTAGTCGTTGTCTCTCTAGTGAGAGGGAGTCGAACTTGGTTCTTAAACCAAGTTAACTTAGAGTGCAGTGTGACCACCGAGTAATGAGCTCAAGGGTGAGCTTTTCTCCTTCGTTACTTAATTCCTCATGGACGAGGACTGAACTCGGGGAGGGTCTTCTTCAAGGGCGAGGATCAATGAGAGGGGGGTTTCTCTGTCGAGAATAAGTTACTTAAAGTTCGGTTTGGTAACCAGGAACTAGTTCGAGGATGCGCTTCTTCTTAGTTCCAGTCTTCTTCAAGGACGAGTATGACGGAGGGGGGTTTCTCTGCCGAAAAAAATTGAACTTGGTACCTCCGCAAGTTAACTTAGGAGTTTGGTGTGGCCACCAAATAACGGGCTCGAGTGGGAGCCTTTTTCTTCTTCTTTCCTTACTTCCTCAAGGACAAGGAATACCCCTGGAGTTTAAGGTGCACCAGGATATGAGGAGTCTCTCTGGCGAGAGTAAGTTGAACTTACCAAAGGTAACTTATCGTTTGGTTTGATAACCCGGGACTTAGGTCGAGGTTGAGCTTCTTCTTAGCCCCTTAAGGTAGGTAGCCCTGCCTCTCTTGCAGGATACTTGTTGGTCTGGCGAGCTAAGTACTCTACCTCTCCAGTCTCGGTAGTTCGGTTTGATCCGAAGACTTCGTCACCTAGAGACTGACGTATACTACCACGATTTTCCTTAGAGTTCCTCATTTATACCTCGTCACCCCACTAGGGGAGTGGTAATGGGAAGAGGGGCTTGAGGATGGCCCCAAGAGAGTTCTTATGCCCAACGGGTTTCCAACCAAGTCTTCCATCGGCTCTTCGTTAGCCTTCGAGCTTGGGAGAAACACGTCTTCAATTTCTTATTTGACGTGAAATTGAATCTCACTCTCCTGGGGGAGATCTTGCATTTAAACCTTTAGGGTCTTTCATGTCGCCGAAAGGTGCAACGCTGCGGTTACACACTTGACCCGCCGATGCCTGGGGCGGATGTCTTTGCTGTAACCGCCTTGTGACTGTACCACGAGTGAACGGATGGGGGGGGGGTATTGACGATTCGCCTACACGTACGTTTCTTTTTAGGCAGATGAGTCTTCGTCGCAGACCTTCTCTACTTGAAAACCGCTGTGCACGAGGAAGCGTTCACACGTGCTTCTCTCCAATTCTTACCAATTATAGAACTGGAGACAACCCGAACCTTGAGATGAAACCTCACCAAAGGGCAAACTAGGTTCTATTTGTGCTTCCAGAAAACTTCTATAACCAGTCTTTTTAAAGGTAATGGCGCTTTTTTTTAGGTGAAATCAAGCCAAAATGGCGGGTGAGGTCACCAGCCCGAAAGGTCGACTGGCCACGGTGACTCCATAAATTCTGCGAAGCTGGTTCGCTTAGACTTGGTTCAGCTAATTTATAAAGACATAAGAAATTTCTATCCTTTAATATAATAAATTTTTGCTATTATTTTACTTTTACTTTTCACTAAATCAGGTTCAATCAGTCCATTACCTTTATTCCTTATGTTAAGGTTAAGTAAGGTCATATAACCCCAAAAGTAACAAAATCGGGTGTTTTATCTTTATAAGAAAAACGCATTTTTAAGCAATTCGTTTACACTGAAGGATCACGTGGCTGTCTCACAGGTAGCCACCCTGGTGACGGCACCAGACATTTTTTTATTTGTGTCCTCTAAACAAAAAACGGTCAAAGTCATGAATGACCCTAAATATTGTGTTCCTTAATGTAATAACTTTTTTATCAATCTGTTCGCATTTCAGGACACTTTGGTGCAACACCAATTTTCGAATTGAAAACGATAAATAAAAATTGATTTCTACAAATAAATATTCCGAGAGACCTCGTCTCATAAATATTTCGCGCTTCTCCATATGCACACGAGCGCCAGGCGATGCAATGCCTGAAATGGTCATAAATTATTATTAGAAAGGCGATTATTTACACGTGTAAATTCGACGTCAGGTTTCAAGCAGGAATCTCCTTTTTGTGTACAATGTATGCCTGGCATCTTGTCTATATGTGATCATATTTTAAGTGTTGGTATATTAATGTGTGGGCAACTCAGGTTGAAAGAATGTTAAATAGCATCTCATAGGACAAAAATACTAAAGCCTCAGATTTACTCAGTATACACACCTACATAAACTGCGATAAAGAGAAGGATGCAATGAGTAAAGATATTAAGAGAATTTTCTAAAATAATGAAGGCGACATGATTATTTTAGCTCCTCGTTTTCATTAAATTCTCTCAAATATCAAAAGTTAATCATTCAAAACATATTTTGGGAAGATTTTTTCTTCTCTTTCGCTGCTTTTTTCATTCGCATAAATTGCATAGTGATAAATGAGGATGGCAGATAATAAAGGAAATAAAATGATATTAATTAATCAGGAATGATTAAAAGGCATACAAAATGGTAGATAAATTACTCAAATTTCGAAAAGTGTACAGAAATTGAAAGGTTTTATAGTTTTGCCCAAATGGTTAATACCACTAAAAGCATCGGCTTGTTCGTTTGATCAAATGTTTCTATGGTGTGCACGAACCCGTTTCCTGAGCAAATAAATAAAAAAGTATTATTGAAAATCCCTCATGATTTAAATTGGATATGTTGGGGATAATTTTTAATTAACATTTCCGTTTTTATTTAACAATTTAAACTGAATTATGAGTGGTAGAAATTAAAGTTTCTTTAGAAATATACAAATGATTTTATGGAGAAAATAATAAATAGCAAACGAAAGTAGTACGTAGCACGAAGAATGTACAGATAGAAACCAAAAATTACAGCGAAGCGAACAAGTAAGTCATGAAACAAACATAGAACCAATCATAAACATTTAAACGAACAGAACCAACATATAGATACAACACAGAAGTCAGCCGAATATAAGTTTAAGTTTATATGTGCAAACACATAGAAAGCGAATATGTGCCAATCGCACTCCACTAAATATTAAACAAAATGATTTTCTGACAAATTTTGAGAATGCGAATTTTTCGAAAGATGTGTCAAACTAAGATTTTGAATTCATTTAAAACTTCAAATATTTGGAAATCTGATCAGAAATTATTAATAAAATTTGGAATTTGCAGTGTTGTTTTTGTATTAAAAATAAAATTGGGATAAATTTGGGTAACTTATATGTCTATGTCCCTCAAGGGAAAACTAAAAGATTGTCTACTAAAATGTTTTGTAGTATTGATGAGCAGGATTGCGAGCTCATACTGGAAATACTTTGATGTGTCTCTTGGAAGAATTCAAAATTTGTGCTCAATAAAATTAGTAAGAAATTCAAACATGAATTGTGCCTTTATTTGTGCACGTATTTTCTTTTGACCTGGGCAACGCTGGGTACCTCTGCTGGTATCTAATGTATATTTCGAAAAGTCTGTTTGTATTTGTGTATGTATATTTATATGACGCCTATAAAAGGCAACTTAGAGCGATCTTGAACTCCAACAAAGGTCAGTAATGGGGGTAACTTGACCTCGGGAGTAACATAGGCTAATTTGATTTAACTTAAGATGCGCCACCTGAGTGTGAGCTTAGATTAGGTAAGGTTCGAATTTTACCCTTTCTAAATGTTTTGGGACAAGTTATCGCGGCTATGAATTACAATTAAGGCCTCAACATTTGCCTTCCTGCACGCCCACCCGCTTGCCCGCCCTGCCGCACTACTGTAATGTGAAAATCGCTCTCTGTTAGTCTTTCATAATATATTACTCTTTACTTGAAATTAAAGTAAACCATATATTTTATAACTACCAAAATTTATTTGCATAATTTTCCTCAAATAGAGAATTTAATTTGTTTCAGGTAGTTTTTTATGGACTGACAACGCTGGGAAACTTTGCTAGTTACTAATAAAAACAACAACAATAAACATCTTTTTTGACAATACAGAAATATATTTAAAGAGGCGCAATGTTTTTCTTTGCCTAAAATCCTTTAGCCCTATCTGTAAAGAAATGAAGATAGTGAACCGTTTATTGGTATATGAATGAATACATATCTCATGCTTGACTTCACTTTATAAAAGGCTTCCTGGATGAGTGGAGAATAGCTCTTTCCAAAATCCTAGACCTCTGATTGGCTTAAAATTGAGTGGTTGGAGATTTAGAGGATGAAAATTTGTTTTTACTTTAGAGAATAACTTGTATATGATCTGAAGAACTTCGAAGAACGAAGTTGAGGTTATTCACATCTTGAAAAATTAATGGCATCTCAGTAAATTCCTTTGGAATTTAATATTAACAGGCCTGTTACAAAGTTGATCTAAACCTTTACTCACCTTTTTATCCTTGGTATACTTATTCTATACTCATCTCAATTTTAATTCGTATATACTTAAATTTGTGCTTTTACTTTTTAGATATTTATTAAAATCGCTTAATGTGAAAACTGTTGAAGCTTCTATTTTCTAGTAAAATCGTATAATATATGGTGTTATTCATTATTAATATAATTTCCGTTAATAATAATCGTAGAAAAATAGTTCACACTAGAAATGAAACATACAGCAAACCCTTGGAGGTAAATCTAGTCATTGCTAGGGAAGAGTATGCTTGTAGTTCACGTGATACCTCAATAGATGCCCAATTTCTCGGGTAAATTGAAACACCCGTAAGGTATCACATGGCACCCTGTCGGCAATAAAGAACCAAACGTAAGGAAAGGGAATGAGGGAAATTCGATCAAAACCAAATTTTCGACAGCTAAAAATGTCCTTGAATTTATCGAATAACTAGAAATTAATTTCACGTGTCAAAATTGCCAAGAATTGGATTTGGATGGTAAAAAGAGGGAAAACCATTTGGGTAGAATTTCGTAATTAAATTTTTGGGTTGAATTGGGTAAAATTGGGAAAGAATTTTCTACATTCCTTAATTCTAAAATTTTCCAGTTTGATTTCAAAAGATTGTGTGTTTTTTGTCTTTTGGAAAATCTCATTAAATGGTTGCCGAAGATGGGCGCCAGAAAGTGCGCTTGAGTGCCTGACTCTAGAAGTAGCGGGTTTTTATTTGCGGTAGAAAATGATAAAAACAAAAATAAATATATATTTATTTTGAGATGAGTTCAACGAGAGAAAAATAAATGTTACTATTTCCGTTAAGCAACGATTTGCTATGTGTATCAGATAGGAAGTCATTGGGTAACGTCTTATCCTGTTCTTTCAACACTCGAATAGTTTTCATTTTACTTCTGCTTCTGCAAGCTTCGCATTCTATTTTTTATAAAATATGTAATTACCAGTGCCCAAATAATTCTAATCTCTGGCATTACAATTCGATGATAACGGTGGTAATTTTACCAATAAAATGTTCCTAGGATTTGTAGATAATCCTATGTAGCCTCACTCCTAAGAGATTTTGTATTTATGAGTTAAAAAACAGTATACACAAAATTGAGAATTGATTTTTGTTATTATGCCGGACGAATAAATCAGGACTCTTCTTATTCCAGGATCAAGAAGTGACAGCTCTTAATTTTTTTATAGTACTCGACTTTCTTGAGTCTGCTTGTTTTTGAAATACCATTCCTACCCCAAGCATAAACATCATCGCTCAGCTGATTTCTTAAAACATCACTGGTGAAGGAAATCTCATCCGGTCCCATAAAAATTGTCACCTAATTAGATGAAAATTTGCCCAGAACATTTCGTTTGTCTGGGAGTTTAGGGACAAGTATGGAGATATTAATTCATTTGAGTACATTAAGTTTCACTATTTTCTGCATTCGAAAGTCAAAGCGTCTACTCATGTTTAGAGTTCTACGAGTTGTTCTATAAGAACTGTAGGCACCCATTTGACCTTGTCGCGATAGGTTGTTGTAGGGATGGAAGTAGTCGAGCAGAAATAAGACGGTAATTCTTATCATGGAAGAAAAGTTAGACTTTTATTTTGTATTAAACAACAGCTCGTTGGGTGTCTTTTTATGGCACTAAATAATTTAAATTTGTCGTTAATTTTTTCGCTATCCCTTATTAACATTAACGCATATTAAATTAACAGTAATAATATAAAGTTAATATCCAAGAAAATGACAAGGTACCTAGTTTTCGAATTTAGTAGAAGAGCCTCGTATATGAACAAACCTGCTTTCGATTATTTCTATTCTTATTATGATGATAAACATTTGTTGCCATTTTGTATTGTTTCTTTCTTCGTAAAGAAACAAAGTTTTTGAAAATTTTGGAAATTATAAAAATGGAGGGTGGTAAACTTTTTATTTGCATATCATTATGAATATAACAGAGAAATAAGGAGTAAATAAATAGTAATAAATTCTATTTTCACCAACAAATCAACAATATTAATAAAATACCAAATTTTCCCAAACATGGAATATGAGCACCATAAAAGAGATGGACTGATGACAACACCGTGAAAATGAGAGCAACACCGACCTTAGAGAGGAGCTCAGTAGCGTGTCGAAAGTCCTTTGGTGGAAACGGGAGCATTTCAATATGTTTTCCCTGAGGATGGACACCTTGGTAGGAGAGGAAAGGCTAGCAACCTCCTCTGTGAGGGTTTCCTTCACTTGTTCATTGACAGACAGCCCTTTAGCATTAAATAACGGCTACCGTGATTTACTCTTTTTCCCCTACTCTTTTTAGTCCCCCTCCGAAGGAGGGTTGTATGTGCTGGTCTGCTCCTTCCTCGCAGCACTAAGAGACACTTCTCCCATCGCGGGATTATTTTCAGTCTCATATTATTTCTCAATTTTCTCTTACTTTTTAGTTGTACTTTGTTACATGTTCCGTTGTTCTGGTGTTGGGCAAGTATCTTTTGTATCCACCTTCCTCTGCCTCTGAACCGAGAGCCGCTACAGTCTCCATAGGGCGGATAGCCTCTAGTCGTAGCAAGATGTCTCGACATTTTTTAAAGAGATATGTGTTCGGTGGTTTAAGACCTCTTTCTCCATAGAGGCTCCTCGAGGTCTGATACTCTACCACTTAGCGTTGGTGATAAACCGGAGGCCTAAATTTGCACTCTCTGGAGTCTTATCATATGTATTCTTGACGCTGCGTTGAGCGGAATAGCAGGGTACACCAGCGTTGATCTGACTAAACTGGTGTACAACTTCTTTTTATTCGTTGTGCTGAGGTTTCTGAATTGGTGGAGTTTATCATGTTCAGTGTTAGCTTATCCAATCCTGGAGCTGACGTGTCTGTTCATGCCAGTACTGGCAAGTTTGTAGCTAAGGACTGACACGTGCGGTGAATAGTAAATTTCAGAGAATTCTAGATTGAAAGGGACGAAACAACCTCTCCTTATAGTGGTTGCTGAGAATTTTGATACGTTGCTCTGTATTTCCCAGCGTTTCTCGAACCTGGAGATTATTTTGGCTTCTGCTGTCGTGGCTTTGGACATCATCCCCGCAGAATGTGTTCTTCGAACCATAACTTGGGTAACCTCCTCCGCATATTGGATGTTGAGAGTTCTTCCATTAGTTGGTTTAGGAATGTCACTAGTAAAGATGGTGTAGAGATAGGGCTAAGGTATCCTCCCTGAGGGACGCCGGACAGAAGCTCGAAGGCTTCCCCTGTATACTTCTCGAATGTGATGGCAGCTTGACGGTTGGTCAAGTATCTACAGAGGATCTATTCAAGGTGGAGAGTGAGTCATTGTCGCAAGATTTTGTACTTCAGGCTGTCGATCGAAACTTTGTCAACAGCCTTCTTTACGACTCTGCAAATGACGTCGATGTAGCATCCATTAACCCACCTGCCACTGCGTGTTAAACTAGTAGGCTAAGGCTGTAGAAGTATCATAACCTATTTGAAGCTAGAAGGCCATGTTTACATATACGCGAAAGTCCCTCTTCGAAGACAGCGAGAGTAACGTACCTAAAGAGGAAGGGCGTGAGAACGTTAGTTGTCAGACTAACAGCCAAGCTGCCGAAGCTTTGATCTCCCCACCGCATAGGTAGACAAGAGCAAGCTGCTGTGCTAAGGTAACCACGCAACTCTCAAAGGATCTGATTACCTTCGAGGTCCGGAGGCCTGCGCTCAAGGCACCACAATAAGCGGTGCCAGTTCAAAACGAACACCAAGGATTGTGACGGTTGTCGGTGCCTCTGATTAAGAAGCCGACCTGGGCTCCGCGGTGCCACCCTCCCCTCACCGCTCGGACTACCCTCAGCGGACTCGCCCCATCCCCCCTAAGTTGGTGGTGGTCGCCGGCCTATAAAGCAGCCCGTAAGAAAAGAAAGAGTATTATTCGGTGAGACACGATAGAGGACCAGATCGAGGAGATCGGTCCTTCACCCAGTTTCGAAATCATTCTTCTACAACTTTGAAAACGTCACGTTTTGTATCGGTGCCATACCGAATTATCCTTCACAGGCTTAGTAAGAAGACTGACTGGACCACCATTCCTAGTGCCAAACACGAATTTCGCAAGTAAGAGAAAAGAAGACCCGGTCACCCTCGAGTGACTCTCAAATTGCGATCTTAAGACGGAGAAACAAGAAGAATCAATACCCGAAGAAGTTCCATTTTTCAAGTACATTCAAAATCACATCATATACCCAAAAATCCAGGTGGGCAACCCCTCGAAGAAGACTAGGATACAAAAAGTCTTCAAGAGCCACCCAGAAAAACACTCCATGAGCCAGAGAGTACAACTCCTTCCTCCGCTTTTTTAACGTAGAACCGAAGAATTTGACAACGTGCCCCCCCCATCTCGAAGAAAAACTACAATCGGCCTCTGCCACTCAACGAAGCAGGATAAAGCCAATATAGAGACATCCGTCAACTTCTGATCATTTCAAGTTCATGTTAATCAGAATAACTAGTTACATTCGTTTTGATTAAATAGAAATTTTAATACTGTACCCAAGCTAACTGAAGATAAATAATATTTAGTAATTCCTGTCATATTGTTAGTTAAGAATAGGGAAACGTATATTGTGGAAAAATGCTATACAAAAAGCTCTACCTAAATTAATTAACTAGGAATTTGGTTATTTACGTGGAGTCTACCTTCTTTGCGTTGAGAAGGAACCATATAATAAATAGGACCTAGTTTAAAGCTAGATAACTATTGGGTCGAGGAATAAGTTCTTGTGGTTTTATCAAATTTATTCATTGCCATTATACATTTCAGAAAAACTTCATTTTTAATTTATAACAATATGCAATTAAATCAATAATGTATTCTCCATTGTAAATTTACGACTTCTTCCCAACGTTCAACTACTTTTTCGATGCCACTGCAATAAAAATCCCTGGAGTTTGAGTCGAAGAATTCGTCTAACCAGGATCTTTATTTCACATCAGTATTAAACGAAACACCGCGCAAATTGTTTGGGAGCGAACAGAAAAGATGGAAATCCGATGGAGTCATGTCTGGCCAATATGAATGATGCGGCAGGATTTCCCAATTATGCGTTTTGATGGCGTCATTTGTCATATTGGTAATGTGAGGACGAGCATTGTTGTGATGCAGAAGGACTGCATAACGTCGATGAGGTCGCTTTTCAGGAATAGCTTCGGCGAGTCGATACATTTGTTGAACGTAGAGCTCTGCATTGACAATCTCGTTGTTCGTAAGGAGCTCATAAAGAAAGATGCCTTCACAATCCCACGACACACACAGCATCGTTTTCAGTTGATGAAGTCCTTGCTTTAATCTCGGAAGTGTTTTTTTATTGGGGTTAAGCCATTGTTTTCGATGGTTCATGTTGACATAAGCACACCACTTTTCGTCGCCAGTGATGATGTGGTGAAGAAATCTGTCCTTATATCCACGAGTAACCTTGTGACGAGCAAGCAAACCTGCGGCAATCTTAGAGCGTTAAAGTCTGTTGCTTTCGCTCAAAGCGTGCGGAACTCATGCACCGAGTTTTTTAACTTTCTCCATCGAATGAAGGTGATTCACTACAGTTTTCTGATCATACGCCAATTGTAAAGCAAATCCTCTAGTCGATTGACGAGGATTTTCATGAAGAAGGTCGTTCAATCGATCTTTATCCAACTTGATGGTGCGACCAGAACGTTCTTCTACATTAAGATTGATATGACCGTTTTTGAAACGTGAAAGCCACCTTTGAGCTGTCCTTTCTGATAAAGAATTTTTTTCGTAAACACCACAAATATCGCAACGAGCTTTGGCTGCGTTTGCATTGTTCCCGTCTCAAGTGAAAATAAATAACAACAAGTGTCCAAAATGCGCCTTTCTCTTAACATGACATTCCATTTTGAAGGTACAGAACAAAAATTAAATTAACACAACTTTTAAATAAACCACAATGACTTATTACTCAACTTCAAGACGTAGTCTAAGCAAAAGCCTAATAGTATATGCTGTTGAGAGACGTAGCTTAACCTTTGCAAATTTTGCTCTCAATATTTATTATTGTTTTTTAATATGTGCACAAATCACGTCAAGAAAACTTAAATCAACACAACATTAAAAAAACGCAAGAATTTATTCCTTAACCTAATATATTAACCCTTTAAAATCTAGTGTACATATTTTCTCAGGTAATTGGTGAATTTAAAATATATATTTATTTTGGAATAATTATGGTGTTTCAATGGATCCTTTACGCATTTATTCGCTCTTTCTTTAAAACGGATTAAACTCTATGGCACTCTCAATAATAAGGTAATTAAAAGGTCCACTCAGCTAGCCTAGGTATTGTTCCTCTCCCTATTATTAGTGCGTGACGAGCGCGCTGAAGTCATTGAATATATGACTCTCTGACAAAGAAAAAAGGAGGGAACTCAACAAACACCAATACCACCACAAGGGCTGTTTCCATGTCTCGGTGTATCTTAAATCCATGTTGTTCCTTGCTCAATAGAGAATGCTCTGACAGGTGTTTTGTTATTCTGCTGTTGATAATTTTCTCAAAAACCTTCCCAATGTTCTCTAACAATGAGATAGGTCTTAAATTCATGACCTGGTTCGCTGGCTTCCCAGGCTTAAGGATGAAAATCATTTTAGAGGTTTTCAGGCCATCTTGGAAATATTCCATTGATAGGGACGAATTAAGCAGGTTCAACATCCTAGTCTGAAATCTTTCGGTTGCCTCCTTCAGGTAAATGATTCTGATTTGGTTCTTGCCTGTGGCTTTAGGCTTCAATGATGTGATCGCTTTCCACAATTCTGCACTGGTGATCGGCTTACCCTCTTGAGACTTGCCACGAAGATGGTGGAGGTACGAGGTTCCATAAAAGTCGAATATGACTTTTCTCGTCTCCATGTACTCGAGAACCTTATCCTCAAAGTCAGAGTCAAAGTTCTTCTCCTCTTCATCCGAGATTTTGAAAAGGTTATTCCAAACTCTACGGAACAACCTTCGTGCGAACTTGCAGATGGGCCATGGGAAAGGAAGTTCCCCTTTAATCTGTTGACTGTTGCCACAAATGATTTCGGATTCCTGTCAATGTCTAAATATTCGTTTAGACGGTTCCACTTTCCCTCAGTTCGGTCGCCAGCGTGGTTTTCAGTTGTGTCCTGAGGTGTTGAACGAGTCGAAAATACATGGTCCTGGTGTAGCCCATGTCGAAGATGGGATTTTAGACATCAGTAAAGCGCTGGTGGAGCATTACTCTCTCTTGTGTAGGGGTTGTTGGTAGTGTGATTTTGTAAGAGATTGTCGGGCTAGCTATCGCGTAGTTAACGAACTTATTATTGGTCCCAAATTTGTCGCGCAAACTTATGATTGTGCGAGCGTAATGTCTGGCGAACTAAATGTACTCCAAAAGAAAGTAAGAGAGAAATATCCTACAGCATTTTTTATTCACTGAATGACACACAGACTTAACTTAGTCTTTCAAAATCACTACACAGATTGATTAATGCAATAAGTTATTTGCAAAATTTTAAGGATTTCTCACTCTTATTTGCAAAATCAACAAAGCTTGTGTATTTTTTAGACACAGAACTGAAGAAGAGATTTCCAAAAGTGGCACCTACATGCTGGAATTATAGCAGTTGCCTTGTGGAAACTCTTTCAAACACAAGGTAGGAATCATTTATCCATTTCAAATTATTGTTGACAACTTCAGCAGCAGGATTACAGATACATATGCCCAAACCTAGGCTTTCTTGCTACATCTTCAAGATTGTGAATTCAATTTCTTGCTAATAATTTTATAAAGGAATTCTAAACTAAATTTCCCCCCCTTTCAAAATAGCACGTTGATAAAATATAGAGTTATAGATGAACAGAAGATATATAAAAAGAAATTTTAGGAATTTCACCATTTGTAATTCTTTAGGTTAAAAAAATTCACAAAATTTCGATACATATATTTACTTCTGAACTTTGCTAAAAAAACCTGTCATAACCAAACTAAGATGAAATTATTATTCAAATACTCAAAAAAATCCCCTTCTTAAATTATAGAGTTAGTAATGATATATATACATATATATATATATATATATATATATATATATATATGCAAAAAATCCCGCAGGAAAATGAAAGGCGTATTCCAACTAATTTCGAACTTTGAATCTCCTTTGCTTTCTGAAATTCTTTGATAATGAAGTGAACAAGTTCGAAAGTACTTGAAATCCGCCTTTCATTTTTATGTGAAATTCTTTGCATTTATTGCTCTACACACGCTGTAATTTGTGAGTTTCTCATATCCATATATACTCGTATATATATAAAGGGTCTTTAAACAAGAACGCTCCAGCTTGGTCAGGCGATAATGGCTATGTTAGTAGAGCGACATTTGGCAACCTCACTGTGAACTGTTCAGTAGTACTTGGCAAGTCACGCTGGAAGGTTATAGAGTTGAACAGCATGTGAAAATCATTAAATGTTATTCTCAAAATCAATGCTCCGTTCAACAAATGTTTCGCGCATTACATGATTTCTATCCGCGCCACAGCAACGAGGCTCATTTTTGGATGAATGGATTTGTGAACAAGCGAAATTGTCGGATTTGGGACGAAAACAATCCACAAGAGATACACCAGCACCAATTTCATCCCAACAAAGTCACTCTTTGGTGCGGAATTTGTTCTAAAGGAATCATCGGTCCGTATTTTTTTGTGAATGAAGATGGGATTGCAACCGTCAACGCCTAGACCTACATATCGATAATTATCAACTTCTTGTTGCCTAACTGAATTATATGCCTGACATGGATACCAAAGACATGTGGTTCCAACAGGACGGCGTTACGTGCCACACTGCGCACGCCACGATATACATTTTGCACCACCGATTTCAGGGCAGAAACATCTCGCGCGGCAGTGACGTCAACTGGCCACCGAGCTCATACGATTTAACGCCATTAGACTACTTACTTTGGGGCTACCTTAAATCGCAGGTCTATGCGAATAATCCGCAAACAGTTGATGTAATCAAACTCAACATAACGAAAACCATTCAGCAAATTCAGCCACATTTATGCAACAAAGTCATCGAAAATTGGGCCTCTCGAATACGTTCTACCAAGCGAAGCCGCAGCGGACATTTGAACGACCTCATATTCCACACTTAATGCCATAAAATGTACTCTCAAATTTAAACATGAATTGAGTGCATATATAATACACAACTTGTTTCATTTACATTTGAAAATCGAACGACCTTATTGAAAGACCCTATATATATATATATATATATATATATATATATACATGGGTTGGACACAATAATTGGAACACGTGTTAAATTGAATGAATCTTTATTTAATATGGACTTGGACCTCCTTACGCTTTCTGAATAGCGTTGATGCGTATTAGAATTGATTCATACAGCTTCCTGACTTCATTGAGAGGAATCTTGACCCATTCCTTTTGCAATACCTGCTCCTTTCAGACACGGCTTCTACCTTATCGCGCTAGGACGCGCCTTAAATGCTCAATAATCGTGGGGTTCACTACATATTTTTTAGCTAGCTCACTTATATGCTCTTCATACCAATTTTTAACCACATGAGCGGTGTGTATTGGGGCACTGTCATCTTGGAAAATGTACTCACTGCCAGCGAATAATGTCTGGAGCATGGATGGACTTTATCTTCCAAAATATTCGATATTCGTTGGAGTTGATCCTACCATGCAGGCCAACGATTTACCAAGAGAATATAAAGATATGGTTAACCAAACTATCACTCACCCCTCTATCTGGTTCACTGTAAGAAGAAAGCAGTCAGTATCAAAAGCTTCCGCGGTTACCCCTTACACATGAACTCGCCTTGCAGTGAGGAAAAGAGAAAAACTGGACTCGTCGGAGAATATTAATTGCTTCCAACGGACTTTAGACCAGCGCTTGTGATCTCTACACCAGTTCAACATTTTCTGAAAGTTTTGATGAGAAAGCTTAAGTCTCTTGATGACGGATTGTCGATGATATCCGCCTTTGTTGAGCTCACGGCGAACACTTTTTGTCGAAACTGGGCTAGTGAAATGTTGATTCAACTCTGCAGTTAATTTAGGTGCAGTTGTCCGATGGTTTTCATCACAATACTTTTCAACATTCGTCGGTCTCTTACAGCGAGGTTCAAGGTCCTGCCGAAATTACTCCTCACGTTGGAGTTTTGTCTGGCTTCTTGAATTCTGTCATGGTCCTTGATATGGTTGCTCTCGAAAAACCATGAAGTTTAGCTGTTCTGGTGGCGGGATTTACTGCAATTCAAGCTACAACAATTTGCCTTTTTATGAACTCCATGAGGTCAGGCATCTTGGCATCTACATCACGATCTAAAAAAGAAATATAATCATTAAAATTGATAAAAGAAACTATGTACGAGTATCTACAATAAAAAGAAAACACTCGCAATGAAATTTGGATGGATATTCGTAATATAATGGTTCACTGAAATATTGGTGCTAAATTTCTACTGGTCCAATTATTTTGTCCCACCATTATATATATATATATATATATATATATATATATATATATATATATATATATATATATATATATATATATATATATATATATATATATATATATATATATATATATATAGAAAAGTAGAAAAAGGAAAATCGATAATTGTGGGCAGTAAGGTAGTTTCCAAAACTCCCCACCATTATCGATTTTCCCCTTCTTTAGGTCCGATATATAGACGACATTATTTGTTTGTGGCTTAATTCTAAGGATGTCAATGCTTTTCTTACTGAACTAAATTCTATGGTTCTCTCTATTAAATTTACCCTTGACCTCGAACAAAATGGTGTCCTCTCGTTTCTAGATGTACTACTTCATATGATTCCACCTGGATTTAAATTTTCGGTCTATCGGAAGCCTATCAACGCCGGTTCTATATATTCATATTTGCTCAGGTTATAATGATAAAGTCAAACGGTCTTTATTTATACCTTGGATCTTGAGATTTCTAAAATCGTTGAAATAGATAACAATCTTTGCTACCCTTAAATATTTCCTGCATGTTGCCTAGATTTGTCAAAAAAATCGTTTTACACAACTGAAAACCCTCCCACAATGTTGTAAGAAATCCCTTGTTTTACCGTTTCTGACTCCTTTTCCTTGCTTCCCCAACTCTTAAAAAGTTTAAATGTTTCAGTCATATTCAAGTATCAGTCCATCATGTACAAAGTCTTGATTTTTAATAATAGGAATAGTATAGCCAAGGTAAATTCTGTCGATTGTGGCGTTTGCTCTAAGCAATACTTTAGGAAAACAGGTGAATAATTAAGAGTACGCTTACTCCCCACATAGATAGAATATTAGAAGAGTTGAAAGTGATAGTGCTTTCTTTGTCATATTATCTTCAAATAGTTACCCTATCAATTGGAATTTGGCTAAATTTATTTACAATTCTGATGACTATGTTAAAAGAAATATTGTCGAATGATCAATTATTAATTCCTCGCCTAATTTTCTAGATTGCCTGGTCTCTTTAAACTGGACCTTGTAATTAAAAGGCTTATTTATAACTACATTGTCCATTTTAAATCTTAGCCCTTGGATTTACTATATTAGTTATTTTGGGTTTGTATATTTCAATATATTTATAACTGCATTTTTATGGATGTACTCATATCAAGGTGTCCTAAATGTCTACATTCTTTTCTCAGAGTTAGAACTTCCGGAAGTAGACCTTATCTATATGCCTTTACCTTTCATATCCGGTATTTAAACTCGTATTTGATAATATTTCTATATTCTGTGTCCTTCCCCTGTACATGAGCAGGGCACCACTCTGTTGTCTCTTATATATATATACCACCTCTGTTAAGTAATTCATTATTCCTTGAGAATGAACTGAATAAATTCGAAAGTACTTGGAATCCGCCTTTCATTGTACTGTGTGATTTATTTGCATTTATAGCTCTACTCACGCGCTAGTTTATGAGTTTCTCATATTAATATAAATATATATATATATATAGGTATATATAGAGGTTATGGAAATTCCAGAAGGGAGAGGGCAGTAATGGAAATGTGAAAATTTTGACTTCTTGGATTTCAATGAAGAGATTCGGCTTCTCTATTGGCCAAGTCCGGAGTGTAATTTATTGGGCTGACCAAATCCTACATATAACTAATCACAATTCCCCCTTCTTCTGTCTCCTTCCCCCATCTCCTTTGTGAAATGCGAGTAAATGGACAAGAAGATACTGAGAGTTAGAAATGGCGCTGTTGAGGAGGGGGCGAGGAACGAAGAGAAATTTTGCCCCCATCCGAGATACCTCTTTTTAAAATACAAAGTTCCTACCATTCAACAATGAAGTGCAGGGATGCCCTCATTAGTGTCTGATGTAATAGTCCCGTAAAATTAGAGAAATAGAACTATAGGATCTCCCTTGCTCCGTGCCAAGATGGCTGAGATGCAATAAAGTGTGTGGTGGCACTAAACTCCATCACTTAGACTGCCCTAACATCTCTCCTCGCAATGAGCGGCTTCTTGATCCAATCGAAGCATGTGGGACGATTTCTGAGGGCTGCTACTGAAGAGAGGGACGGAGGCCAAAATATAATCTAATTGTTTAAATACTATAATTTAGTAGCTTTTTATTCTTTAAATATTCTTTGAATAACAATACAAAATTATTACTCTTCTTTAAATATCCAAAATATTATTATTTCTTCTTTTGGATGAAGCTCTCTACTAATTCTTTTCGAGTCCCCTCAAGTTAAATTGATTTTTTCAATCAAATGATATTTTTAAAATTAATTTTCCACAAATATTGCTTCTTTAAATAATGAAATTTAAGAAAAGAATGCTATTAATCTAGTCTATTTCCTACTACCTACTTTTCCTGATTTTTTACTATAGCTGTCTTGAAAATGATTTGGCATATTACTGCTTGGGAAGGCAACGTTTCAAGCTATAACCCTGAATCAAAATTAGAGAAGCCAAAGATTAAACTATTTATTTAAATCAACCAGCTCAAATCAGTTGCGAGGCAACGAAATATAACAAAGATAACAAATAGACACTTGAATTCAGAAATCTTTTGAGAATTTTCGAAGATCTTACTCCTCCATCCAAGGGTTAGCAAAGATCAAACCAATCAATAAAATAATGACTATACGAAAAGAGAATGCTGGCCTTATCATTCAATACCCCCCTTTAATGGTAAGGGCTGCACCCCAACACACATCGGTATTTGTTATCAACTAATAGTATCACAATTCGACATCTTAGCACTTGGTTCGAATTCAAATGTAATTTTCAGACGTCGTTAGGCGCTCTAATATTCATTGCCTGGATGCCCTTCTTCTTGATTTCAGACATATAATAAGCCTCGCTCCTGAATGGTAATTAAATCAATCATATTTCATTTAATATTTACTCATGTAAAATAAACATATCAAATTTTAATTTAGAAAAAATATCCCTTCAAAATGATATATAATACAACGTGATGCGATGCCAATAGACAAAATGCATTTAAATTTTGAGAAGAATTTAACTTTCCTGAAACTATAACAAATGCAGTTACTTTACTTCCTTTGATCATTTTAAAAAATAAATTAGGAATAAAATATGATAAATTAACTTCCAGAGAGGCGAAAAGGAAAAAGGTTGTACTACCGAAAGGTCAACGAGAATTGGTTACTACCTGATGCCGTCCGTCTAAAGACCCCAGAAGATTCCTCACTCTCACGCCTTATAAACTTAATACCCTCCCTATAAAGACTCCTAAAAGATCACTCTCCAGTATTTTAACCAAAAGAACACTAAAATTGGTCCGAATCACTCGAAGAATAAAAGTGGTTATTTACCATCCATGATAGGGGTTTGAAGTCATCCGTTGAAAAGGCGCTCAGGTGGGCAAATCATTATTTCTGTCCATCAATCGTGTATTATTTTTAAGGTTTTCTTTAAACTATTTCGAGATTGGCTGCTTTCAATCAAAAACTATTAGCGTGGTTGGTTCACACAAGGAACGACGAATCTGAAATAAAAATCGAAGGACTTAACATAACCTCATGAAAACAATGTTGCCATATGTGGCAGACCAGCTGAGACAAGTTTCATGGAAATTGATTTAAAGAGAACCGAAATAGTCTAACTTTCCCTACCAATCTATTAGCGTGGTTCAATGCGTATTTTCCGCATATTCTTTGAGCTGGTCGCTCTTTTTTTACCACCAATTGGTAAGGTTTGGTATCCATAACAGTGGTATAATTGTTTAGCATTCAATGCCCCAATGAATGCCACAATTAAATTTTCCAGTCCCCATCCGGTAAGTCATCTCCTCCAATGTTGCTTAGCTTTGTTAAAATCAAATGGAAGTGGTTATTCCACTTAAGCTTAGTTTGGTTTCAATCTTTTAATTGAACTTTTATGCTAACCATCCTTCAATCCAATTTCCACTATGTTTTTAATTACCAAATTAGTGCTATGACCAGGCCGATGGTTGCTTCCCGCTTTTACATTTGCTGAATCGAGCTTTTGCTCTCTCCAATAAACTTCGGCCAAATTCGTTACGTCCAATGAAGCAAAATATTTGACTCTACTCTACATCCCATCGACTCATCAACCCAATTTACTTATTCCAACATCTTAACATTCAACACACACACGCAATAATGGCTTTGGAAGAGTTTGTGCTTATATAAAGATTTCTTCTGTCACCAATCGTTCGACAAGACTGCTTAGCCAAACCAGGATTTAGACGTGTTTCGAACTTGTTTTCAACCACTTTACTGAACAAAATATGAATTTTGAACTGAATCACGAATTCAGTCAATTAGTACGAATAGTTTCAGAAACTCATCACAATAAATAAGCAATTGGTATATTATTTATCAATTTACAGGCGTATTTTTCTTTAGTAAAGCATACTTAATTTCAGTCAGGCTCCGCCTCCAATGAGCAAATTCGTTGGTAAATCAAGGATGAGATCAACTAGGGCCAAACTAATAGTAATGGGTTACTTTTGTGGCTCAAGGAGGAACTAATTATTTTATAATAAACATTAATTATATTTAATGACTTTCCGAGGCAAAGGTTTTCAGAGAATTAATTCAATTTTGAAGAAACTTATTTATTTTAATCGAATGAAAACACGAAAATTGAAATCTAATTTTGTCTTGATATAAACAAAGGAATTTTCAGGATCGAATTCAGAGCACTAGGAAAGGAATTCCTTAATAATTAAGTTACAGTAACTTCATTTGTACAAATGATTAAAATTATGCAATCTACGGGGAGAAAACGGAAGAAATTTATTCCAAGACTTTTAGTTTTATTTACGAATACTTCACGAAAGTCCCCATGAATGACACATTCGGAATTAAAGGCTAAATCATTTCGAATCTAATGTTTGTATTTACATCTTGGGTTCGGGGGTCCAAAGGGGCATTTACTCCCTAAATTAAAGGTTACATTAAATTTCGAATGACTAGGACGCTTTCACCAGGTGACAGCCCTATTAACCTTAACAACCGGTGCCAATCACAGGAGAACGTAGACCAGAAGGGAAAAACTAGACATTATTTCGCAGACAAATATTTTGAAACAAACAAAAGTTTGTAACAAACTAGCCTTAACTAGAATTAAAGGGTTCAAATATCAAATAAAATAAAAAAAACAAGGAAGGCCTAGTTTAGCCTCTAATTATCTCTTTTAATCAAATATTATTTCAAAGAAAATAATAAATCCACTGACTGCATTTTGAGGGATCTGATTACCTTTACCCGTCATTCGAGATACAGAGGGTCTGTCGACGCCATCTGAATTCTCGCCCTCATCGAGGCTGCATTTATTAATAGTCACTCATTGGGATTTCGAATCTTCTTCTCTGTTGGGTGAAATAAACACTCTTTCCATTTCCTATCTGTGGAAAAAGTGTAGGTGGTAAAGAATAGTGGAAGAAGTCAGTTCATTACGATTAAAGGGAGAACGGGTTTGATTCCTAGAAGGTCTGATTGAAATTATGATTAATCGTTTCAAAGCTTTCATAAATTTCAATCAAATTCGGAGATTTGATTGCGAGGAGATGGATTTAGAGGGTTTTGTGTTCGCTAAGAGATTGTATAAGGGTGATGACATCACTCGGGTGATCTCTCGGAAAATAAATGATCGGTAACCAATGGAAATCTTTCGATTAATCAATTCCTCCTACATGCAGGCAACCAATCGGCTTCACGAGAGGTAGCGGGAGTGTTGAGTAAAAGGCGATGGTAGGTAATACGACCTTGAGGAGAGAGTGAGAGTTAGGGACAAATGGCAGCGAGAGAATCGCTATTTTAGGATTAATAATTATAAGAAATAAAGCCTTTATTTGGACTTAGAGGATACCATCTCTGCCTCAACTCGGCCTCCTTGGGTACCGCCATACAGCTTCAGACTTGAAGAGACCTACAGTGATAGTCACAGGTCCTTTTCCATTCTTCTTCGGTCTTTCCCTTGCCACTGATGCATGCGGAGGAAGTAATGGTGGAGGAAGGTTGGAGTAATAGAGGCTGTTATAACGGGGCCCTTCCACTACTATGGAAGAGTATGTGCTTCATGGTAAGAGAATACTTTATGAATGCAAAAAGGAAAGGGTGGCGCTTATTCTTGCACGTACACGTGTACACGCAAATATTTGTACCTCCGTGGGGTATAGGAGCCCAGGGGGCGACGACCCTTTGGTCCCTGTTCGCCCAAGGGCAATATTTTGACAAGTTTAAAGAAAAAAGTGACACAAAGATGTCCAAAGCCTACTTCCTGCCCCAATTTTTCGGTTTTACTTCCTCAAATGCGTCACTCAGATCCTTTGAACTTAGGCAACGGTGAAGTAGTGCGGGAAAAAAGTGTATCAGTGAAATCAACACAAGCACTAATAATTCCTGCTGGCAATTATCCAAACATACATACATCACAGAAATCCACCTAGCATAAAAGAATCTTCCTACATGCAAACGAAAAAGAGGTTCATGTGTCAACATCACTACAAGGATAAATTGAAACAAAAGTTTTAACTGATAATTTTCGAAAAAGTGACAAATTAGATATTTGATAGTAAAAGAAAAAGTTTTAGAAAATATTAGAAATCTACTCAAAATTTGTTACACTTTTTTATTTGATTTAAAAACGTCTTTACGATAAAAATCTAATATCCGGAGGGCCTTTAACTTTTACGTAAAAGCAATTTGGAGGAAATTTCTGATAGTTCTAAGAAAATATTAAAAAAGTAATGCCAAGAGTTTTGGAGAGATATTAGAGATACCATACGATTAAAATAATGATTTTTTATTATTCCATCGACACTTTCAAACTTTTTTGAAGGACAGCGAATGCCTTTGATTTTGTCGTCATTTTGGTTTTCGAATGTTTTGAAGTTAAATTTTTCCCTCAGTTTAAAATAGAAGAAAATTGTGGGAAATTCGACAAGTTTGGGAATCAACCAAAACTGGTTTCTGGCCAAGAAGAGCAGTAAGAGTAGGAAGAGAAGTAGGGAGAGAAGGAGGAGGAGGTCGAAGAGGAACACGCCTTTTTGTTAAATGCTATAAATTAAATTACCGCATTTAATTAATTTATCCACCTGACTCCTAATAATCGTGCAGGGGATCCCCAAACCTGATAATGAATTTCGCATAAAGATCAGAATGAAAGGTGCTGGAAAACACTGAATATAAAAGAAGCTTATCTTCGTTGGAGATTAAGTCGGAGCATGAAGAGTAATACTGTGCTTCGCGACTATCTGGCCAACAGAGAACCAACAGTTCGTGACCCAATGTGCAGCCACCCTTTTCAGGTAAGGAGAGTGAGGATTTGCAAACCGCTTCGTCAGACTCCGATGGTAAACAAACCCGGGGACGAAAGCAAATAAACAAAGGACACCTTCTCACTGTGCGGACGAGTGATAGAACTAGTGCAGTTGCGTACCCCAAGAGGCAGAACGACCACCAAATAGTCTCCGCTTCCCTCAACTGTAGTATCCATATTCTATCACACTTTAACTTCCCATTGCTTTTACAGTCTTTTTACCCGAAAGAAAGATGAAGAAATGTAAAAACACTCCCTGTAATTTCAATCCACGTGTTGATGAACCACTTCGAAATGTGTTGAGCGATGCCGTTGCTAGATTTCTTTTTATGAACATTAATTCAAAATGGGGAGAGGATTAATTTTCTCTAAGGCAAGTGTTGGAAGAATCTGCTGTCGCCAAAGATAGTAGAAGCCCCGAGGACCCCTAACCTCTCCACAAGCCCCCCTACCATCCCATCCAGAAGAAAGGAAATAAGTCCCACCTCTCCCCCCTTTCGTCGCCCTTCACCAGCCCAGATGAAAGAATCTGGGAAGAAAATCTCAGAATCCTATGAGGAAACGCCTCCTTTTTATCCAGTTTCTACTATCCAATTTTCTGAAAGGGTCTTGAGGGTATTAAAGACCCAATGACAAAAATAACAAGAAAAATAAACTGGAGATCATACAGGGTGTGACATCTTTTGAGATAAAACCATGTAATTATAAATATAAATGTTTATGGTTTGCCATAGGTGTGGTAAAATGTTATTCAGTAAAACCACCTTCATTCAACCCTTAGGGAGCTTCAATGCGACTTCTTCCCCCCGCCCCCTCCTGTCACGTCAGGTGAAACTCATTCTGGTCTTTAACAATTTCTAAGATGTTGGTTGCTTCAAATGAGTCTTTCCTCTTGTAAGGAAGGGAGCTTAATCTGAAGACCAGGGGGCTAAAAGTTAGGGGCCACTAGAATGTGAAACTTCCAGCCAGCTAGCACAGGCTTAATTGGATTGTGTGGGAGGGACCAGAGTACTCCGTTGATGATATTTTTGTTAAAGCAATTACCCAGCTTTCTTTTTTAGGTGTTAAGTATTTGGTAGACTCTTTGCATTCATGTAATTTTCATACGTTTTATCTTGACTTTCAAAAAATAGACAAACAAATCGGTTTTGATATAGATGGAAAGTTGATATGATGCAATTATCCTCCTTATGATAAACCTACAGCAAATTATTAATAAGGATAACCTGGTCGTTGAACATTCCTGGTCTTAAGGTCCTTAGAATATCCCCCATAAAGCCAATTCGGTTGCACCAAAAAAAATGAAGTCCTTCAAAATGAAGTTATTTCACCCATAATTGATGAATCCACATTCATATTACTCCTCCGGAGAATCGTAAACAAAATTAATTAGTGGTTGAACCTTTCCGGAAATTTTCCCACAATCCTAGTTCCTTTTGACAAAATGTAACACATGTCTATCTTCACAAGCTTTATTTGTAAACTTTTCTGAAGTAAAAATGCTATTAGTTGTTGGGATGTGATGTTTTTTACTTTGTTGCTCTAATAAAAGAAGAGCTGCAAATTAAGACGAGGAATGTGGACGAACAAAAGCTCAAGGTATTTGGACAAGAGATCATGTTTCACTTTTTATGATATAAACCATAGTTTTTGAACCCCCTCCATTCAAAAATAATTTCTTGACAGACAGGAAAAACCTGTAAAGTCCACCTCCAGCTGTGGCTTGTTTCAACAGAATGCAGTATTCGTTCTGTTGAAGGTGAAAGAATTTTCCAACGGTAAAATATCGGTCATATCGAAACAGGCCAGAAATTCCTAAAGATAATTCCCCCCTCAAGTAAAATCTCCTAAAATAATATGCATTCTTGAAAAAGTAGAGGACAAAGAACGGTTTGAAGGGAAAAATAAAAAAGGAAAATGTTTTAACAAAATCCAATATCTCAACAACGAATAATTTATGATAATTCTCTAAATGTGATTGGGAAACCAAATAAGAGATTTAATAAAGGAAGGTAGTGATATATTTAAGCAGATGTAGTGTATGGATGATTATGGATAATAAAATACGTCTGTGATGTCAACGAGCCCGGGAAATTCTGGATGTTGAAGCATAAAGGCTTGTATCTATCCGAGTAGGATGAGCGGCAGTTAATCCTTGTATAGCCACAGGATTGGAGTCATAACATCAAATAAGATGTGAAATTGAGGGGAAATTTTGCCTGAAAATATTTTGGCCAGTTTGAAAATTTAGCTACACAGGATATTATCTCGTTCCCTGCCCCGATGCAGTAGTTTAATTAATTACACAAAAAAATATAGTCGCCAACAACAACATACCACAAAATACTACAAAATATTTAGGATTTTAAGCATCTTTCACTGCAGTCTCTCTTCCAACTACTCGCTTGTCGGAATATGGCAAACTCATCTAAACTCAGGCACCATTAGAATTTTTCTCAAACTTTCCTTTCAGAATTACTACTGCAACAATGCTTACTACGATCAATAACTTCTGCAACTATCCCTTTAAATCTAAACAGCGAGGTTATTATTTTGTCTGCGCCCCCCTTTACCTAAAAACATAATCAGCTCTATGGGGAGAATGTTTTATTCCAAATCAAACCAACCCCCAAAAATAAATTGTCAGTGGAAACTCTCGAAAGGAAAATTCGAATAAATCTCACTCAAATTTTGAATTCTGACTCCTTCTTTTGGAGTAGGAGAAGATTAGGAATCAGGGTGAAGGGAAATTTGAGGGAAAAAGTATGTTATTTCCAAAATTCCTTTTCATTTTATTAAATTGGTTTGCGAAAACATTTTCTTCCATTAATATTCTTGGGACGTAGTCAAACGGCTGTGCGAGAAAGAGGGACCGACTCTTCTGAAGGTTCGAATTGGAATAAATGAGGAGGGCATTCTCTTGTACGTCCTTTAGATCATTGTATCCTCTCACCAAAATATATATTATTTATAGCATCATCTATTTAATATCTTAGGGAAATGTACAACATATTGCAATATTAATCATCACAACAGAGCACATTGTTATTATACTAATCAGAATGGCGTAGTAAATTTACTTAATTAATCCATGTGATCAAAAATTTGCAGTCAATATTTGGAAGAGAAAAGACGTGATGAATTCTTTCTCCTAAACAATTCAGTGAAGGTCTTCAAGACTCAAAGACCATTGTTATTGAAACACTTGCGTCATTATGGTAAAAAATACTTTCTCAGTATTTAAGACCAATATTCCCTAAATAAAAATAACATTTAAATTCCCCTCTATAAGAACTCTGATTTTGACTTTCATTCCAAACAACCACTCATGCCGCATTACATATATTCCAATCTGTCATATTTGCACCTAAACAGTCAGGTTTTAAGCCTAGATATAGGTGCCACTCATTGCCGAACTGCCACTTTGATGAAAAGAAATCCAACCTATTATTCTTAATTACCTTCTTCCCTTTTTGGATTGCCTCGTGGAGGATTGAAAGCTTGAAATAAAATCATGTATTTGTGATGAGCGAAGCCTATTTAGAGCCAGGCTACTATCAATGCACTGTAAGAATGGATTCAAGAAATATGCACCACACTTGTATTCTCGTTCATGATGGAGTTAAGATCTGTGGGACAGTGGTCCTGGCAAGAGGTTAACTATGATTATTCAGCAAATCAAAAACCAACGTTCAGATTTAATTATACAATTAGGAGCTCTAGTGAATTAAGCTCAAGCCTCAATTTGGTAAACATTGCTATCAAATTTAATCTCACTTTACTCAATCATATACATTATAAATCAAGTTAGTCAAAGTGGGCACCAGATTTGATGGCCTATTACATAATTTTGATCCAATACGAAGTTTAAAATACAGCGATTAATGGCACTTTTCCCAATTTTGCTCAAACACAAATCTCTGGGTGTTCTCTAACCTAAATCCATCCTAGCTCTCTTTAATTTGAGGAAAAAAAGCGAATAAATTTCGTGTTAACATATAACTAAATCAAAGAAAAAGAAGGGTAGTACTAATTCATAGTCCTTAATACGTAAGAAACTAATGAATTTGGAGAAAACTTTGAGAAAAATCAGACCAATAAAACAACTGCAAACGCGCCTTTACATATCACAGAAGCTCGAGTAATTAAATCACAACCGAACTTTAAATACCTAACTATAAACTACAGGTTGACAACCTTATTTGACTTCTAGGACCAATTAATGAGAAGGTTGCCAAATTCGGTAGATTCAGAAAAGTACTTGATCAAATTGGTGACCTATTGGTTTCAGAGATTCCCCAAATCTGCTAAATCTTGGAATACTTTTGCGGTTGGTCCTTCATCTGTGACTCACATAAACCAAGTCAGGGACAATGAAGAATTTAAAATAGAAGGTGAAGATGATAAAAATGAAAACAAAGGGAGTCGATATGAGCCATAATAGCCCTACGCCCTCGAATTTGAGTGTTCAATCTAATACATATTTTTGACCCCACCGAGCTCTTTGGTACAAACTTCTGCGAGAAGTCTTTGAAAGGAGGGATCGTAGAGCCCTACCTCAGGGGGGAAGAAGCCCCCCATAGCTTTAATGGGCCCCATTTTTACCCTCCATTCTTCTCCCATCTTCTTGCGATTATTTTGATATCTTTCAGCAAGATTTACTAAATATCTGTCAAAATGAGAGACTCCAAACGCGATGAGTCAGAAGAGATAAATAATTCCCTTTGAAGCCATTTGGTCGAGGTCCGTCAACGCGATGGAGTAATCAGGATTTAGGTTGGCTACGATAATGTCCACCTTTCTCCGAGGGATTAAATCACCAGGAATTGGATTAAAAATTGAAGAAATAGAGAAAAGGCATAATGTATAGAACGCTGACATGTGTATATATGTGAATGGCTAGGCCTTGTGTAAACTTATGTGCGTGCGTTTAAATTATTTTTTGATGGACAAACAAGGATACCATATTAAAATAAAGTACTTGGAAAGTTCCTTAAATTTTATTGGTTTTGGCAAAGTTTCAAAGAACGAGGCTACCCTTTGTAGTCAGATTGAGCAGAACATGGCACATACATCGGGGCACAAGCGTTATCAAATTGCGCAAATCATATTAGACGTAAGAAAAAGAAGCTATTAATCTTCTTTGGTTAATTAATAAGAGAATAGTTTATAATAATAGAGAGTAATCGACTTATTTAACATCTCATTACACAAGGGTAGTTATAAAACGCGTTCTTTACTCTCGAATGCAGAAATTCAAGTGTTTTCTCCTAAGCATACGACGCGACCCTTCAGGTCACTCAAATGCCTTTAGGAGTCAAATACTGAGTTATTTAGGAACTTATTAATACTTAATCAGTGTAATACTCGAAGTTCCTAGTTTAATTGTTCCTCTGGCTGTTGTCACCTCTTTTTTTTTAATGGCGACTATATTTCCTATCATTTTTAGAGAAAACAGTTATCACACTCTTCTCAGCCTCCACCTCGCCGAGCAGAAAGCATATCTTAAGGGTGTGGGAAGTTAAACCAAATTGCGATTGGTTATTACTGGATGGAGTATATATAGTGGCCGAATTTGGAGGGGTTAAAATTGTGCGCCCGATAGCTTGTTGTGGGTGTTAATGTAGGTGTAGAACTCCACTAACAGAAGAATTAATATGGAAGTCCTCCTCCTCCTGGAAATTAATTTCTACCATAGAAATTTATATCATAATGTGATCTCTGAGGGGATCTTGAAAATAAGAAACATTTCTCGGAATTTATAAGAAAAACAATCTACGTAAACCCTAAAGTCTTAGATGAAACCTTTTGGTTATGTCGATGACACTTTATTAATCAATCAATCTTTTAATCATATTTTATTGTTGCTTTAATCTTGGTCACTCCCATGCCATACCACCCTTTATCAATGTCATGATATATAACTCAACTGAATCTTTGACACTGCTTTGACATATCACTTTTTGACTGAATGGTTTTCCAAGCCATGGGATAACACTAATGACTAAATCATTTCACTGCGATGATACTCGTATATCCCTTTTGACTGAGTTTTTTTTTCAGTTATTACAAATCGGTTTGACTGATTCTTTTTCACTGCATGGTATCTAACCTTTAACTGAATCTTTGTATTTGCCTTGAAATAAAACTGTTGATAGAAACTTTGTCACTGCCATAACATATTTGTTTTGACTGTATATTTTACCTACTATAATATTTCACTGTTAACTGTATCCTTGTCATCTCAAGCAATCCCCATGTTGACCGAATCTCTGACACAGCTATGAAGTATCAGTGTTTGGTCTCATTGTATATTGCGCCTTGTCTCTATTAGTGTTATTTAAAGGAGTTTCTTCTTCTATAATAACACGCAACTATTTAATAACAAATAATAAAAGTCTCCATAGTTTGGCGAGTGTCCTCATAAAATGTGAAGAATCCTTGGCGTAAGACAATTAACAGGAAATTAAAGAAATTTCGTAGAATGTCTGTAAAACATATAAAAGCAGAATTCAATTTCTATATTACAGATTTTGTTTAAGTCATATGCTGATAAACGCATTTTAGAGCCAGGTTGCTTCAAGCTAAAGTTAACCACCCTATTTAAAATAAAATATCTGGTCAGTTAACTACTGCAAGCTAACCGTAAAGCAATTACTCTTCTCCGTCCTAAAACTTTAATGACCCATCAAGATTCGGCCACAAACGATTAATACCAGAATAAAAATTCAAAGAGTCAAAACTTGTGTCAAGATCATTTGACCAGAAGAGCTGATGGCTGGAATTTATACAGTGCATTTCAGCTAAACCAACACAAACTTCAAAGTAACCTTAACGGGGAATGGCCTCACCGAAGTAGGTTACTTTATCTTGTACACACTCATACTGAGTTTCGCTTTCTTGCACGTAACAGCATACGTGGTTTCTTTAGACAATGCTACTGAAATCAAAAAACGGTTGGCCATTATGAGGACCTCTGAGCCGGGAGGAACAATAATAGGGTTTTAATATGTTTATCTACCCTAAGAACCTTGTTCCTAAAATGAAGCGGTAGCATGACTAGCCTGAGAAGAAGGAACAGTTGACTATGGTTATGCATAGCAAATTTCATGACTCTGATGTATCTGGGCGTGATCAGCAACGAAGCCACTTTATGTCTCCTCACACCTTCCCCTCAGGTGCTCAAGATCAACGCAGCAGACGTGTATATTGATGTGCTGGTGACTTTTTTCATGCCTGGTAGAGTTTAAGTATCCGCCGCAAGGCCTTACGTTTTCCATCATTTCTCTGATGACTTGATAACAATGATGTGATAATTGTTTGGTTCAAATATTAAACTAACTAGAACTTTTAATTTAACTGTGACTTTGTACATTTTAGGTAATAACGTACAGTGGATCACGTAAAAATATATGACCAGAAACATTACTTAAGAAGAAGAGAATGCACAAAATTTCTTACTGCAAAATAACAAGACTCGATTTTCACAACATAATGATTAACGATCACACGAAAGAGAAGAAGGTTAAATGATACAAGGTCGCTTTCACTAAAAGGAATCAATGACAATTTGATTGAAATAGATAAAATAAAGGAATTTTCAATACAAATTAAATATTATATACTCTTCTGAAAGGTTGGTTAGAATTGCTAATATACAAAAGGATTGAAACGCATCATTAAAACAAAATATTAATAATAACAAGTGAAGGAATTAGGAAATTATTTAACTTTTATACATTTGCCGCAATCATAACATTTTAGGAAATATCCAATCCGAGATTTTATATCGTGAAGGTTTGAGACAAAATAAAATAGAAACGAATTTCAATTAAGCCAAAGCTAATCAACAGATAGCAATCGATGTGAAAACTATGTGTGAAGGGTTTACAGCAAATATTGAGAGGAATACTTTTGTATATTTCCACTCTATAATCCAGCTGAAGAACTGTCTAAATAAATATTTACGTAAGCAAATACATAATTATATCCTCTTTTAAACCGTCCAATTTGAATTATCAGCTTCGTCTCAGTACATTACAATTAATTTTTTAAAATTTACCCTTTAAAGTGTTAATTGTTCTAAGTAATTATGGCGATGGGCTTCCTATCCAACTTTTGAAATACATTTCATTTCCTGAGTATTATTTATAAAATGGTTTTAAATATAATCAGCTAACGGAAATTGGATTATTTCATTTAAAATATAAAGTTGAAGAATTAATATTACATAGCGGTGTGAGGGCCAGACATGATCATCTCGAGTGCTGCAATTTACCACTCCCTATTTTAAGGGCTAAATATATAAGGTTCCATAGAACTTTAAAAATGGTTTATGTACGCAGAAACCGTCCTTCTGTATCAGTTATGTTGATGGATAAAAATTATTATCAAACATTGGCCAAACTGGCACGGATTTAGAATCCAGGTTCAAAGGACGATATTAAAAAGTGCAAAGTTTTAATCCTCCCAATGCATTATTTCAACATTTCAGCTTCCAATCAAATTAAAGTGAAGTAATATTATATTAGTTGACAAGTCCTTCTTAATTGAATTACTTCCTAACTTTAATTTATCTGATGAAACGTCCCGTTTAATCCAATTGTCTGATTCCAGGGTTTTCAGAGATGAGGATTTCATGACTACGCATGTAACGATGCCATATAAAATATGTGCAAAGAATTGACGTTACCTGCCTCCGCTTCTGAGAATGCCCCGAGGAGTGGTGTAATCTTGCTTTAAAGTGTTTTACAAACAAAATCAAATTGATTTGATCTGATTGGATGAGGAGAAGTATTTTCAGGCGTGGTTAGTGAAAGACTGTATCTCATATGCACAAAATAGATGGTTAGATTTTTATTTGGGCACTTTATGATGTGTTTCATGTTTTCAAGTGCTGTAGTTCATCGTTCCTTAGCTTACCCGCCGTATTAAAAGCTGTAGTACACAGGAATCTGTTTCTGCAAAATATGATCCACTCTTTCTGAACATCGTGACTACGTGAGCTTCTTCTCATTCAAGGAAGGCGATTGCTCAGTGCCGTAGAGCTAAAGTGGCGGAATCGTTCTTGGATGCTTAAAATTTTGAAGCGATGAAATAATCTGTGCAGATCCCATATTTAAAACCCGTAGAAAACATAGATAATGTAAAGACTCGTAAAGCTGCGAATTTTGAAGATCCCTAGCAAGGATTCAAAGAAGAAAAAATACAATCACACTAGAAATATTCGACGAATTGGTTATTTCTTGCGACCGAAGATTTACTGATGTTATTCAGAACCAGGGCCTGATAATTATGTTGTGTCTTTTCTTAGGGTCGCAGTTATTCTTATTATTCTCTAGTTTTGGACACACTGGCTTTTCAAATACACAACAGTTTACAAATAACACTTTTTTATCCACTGTTCAATGAAATCGAACATGAACACTCACTATTCTGGCAATTTCCATCCAAATTAAACGAATAATTTCAAGGAAATTTTGATCTCGTTATTTTGTTTTTTTAGTTTTGGGATGCAGTGCACTAAAAGGATCACATCAAATATATGATAAAGATCAGCGATACATTAAAGGTTAGGTAAAGCATAGATAGGTCTAAAGGTGACACGAAAGAAAATGAAGAATGCCAACCAATGAGAAATCGTCCTCCTCAGAACTCAATTGGATTAGGAACCGAAACACTTTGCGAATTAAGATTGTGACAGTTTCAATTAAGGAGTTCAATTCCCTGGGGATACGATTTCTCTAATTGGCTACACAGAGTCCACCGGTTGCAGCTCAAGAACAATTTGTGCTTTGGCTATAAGGAGTCGTTAGCTATTTAGTTCATCTTTCATACAAAGGAAAATGTGCAGCCAAACATCCGACGTGAATATCACCTACTATAATAATGATAATAAAACCCGCAAGACAATGGAGAAGTAGTAATTTAAACCTTAGGGCAGTCACCTTTTCCTTTCAAGTATAATTAATACTAGCCTAAAAGTAAAAGATTTTAAGTCAAAAAGGGAAAAGATTTAGGATATAATGAAGAGCAAAATGGGAAATAAAGAAGAAATAAACTCAAATATTCGGAGTTGATCGGTATGTAAATGGCCTCAAGAATTGCAACTCATACAAGTTTAAATCAGCAAAGTCTAAATAACTGAATATAAACAGAAGAGCAACATAAAAAATCGCCTAAAGAACAATATTAAACTTAGCTAAATTTTACAAAAACCTTTAAAAAATCCAGGTGTGCAAAAGGTAGGTGCGTAAAACATTAAAAATTTTAAAAATAGGAATCCAACTTCGTATGGGGCTCGTCTCAATTGAAAAAGGTACAGAACCTTTTGTGGTTCTTTCATCCACATTATTAACGCCATCCTGTATTTTTCCGGTCTAGGAAATTTGATGCTCGAAACCTTCGTTTAGCACCCCAATGATAGAAAGTAAATTGATCCTTTTGGAACTCATCCATTGTGGCGATATTCAGAGATTACTGTGTTCTAAGCGTAGGAGTCAAATAATTAAACACAGGGTAACGATTTGTAGCGCTACGCTTGGTCGTCTCCATCCATGTATGACAATATAAGCGTATGGCAACCTAACCGATATTTTAAGCTATTTAAGGCCATAAACGCCTATGTATGTCTATGTTCGTTCCAGTTTGTGTGTACCCATTTGGATAACTATGTTTACGCGAATCAAAATACGATCTTGTAGGTCAAGCTTCGGTTACAGTGTGTAATATGATTTACTTGTGTCTTTGTTCAATATGCATTTATAAGAAACGTATACTTCTAAATGTTTGTCTAATTCAATGTACCTACTCGTCAACAATGGATTCAGCAACCGCAATATCCCGGTAGCCGTCAGGACAAAAATGACCCTTTTTACTTAACAGATCAGCATAGCAACTTAAACAATAACATTAAACTCTTCTAATAGAAAACGATGAACACGGCGTACGAACGTACGAAAGAGTAATTAAGGAAATTATTAACTGATCTATATAGACTACAAACATAGAACAAAAATTATCGCTAACTATATATTATCAAACAAAAGGCACCACAGCCTCATTGTGAAAAACAGCTACAAGCCCATACCCAGAAATAAACAAAGGACTCATCTGACATATGACTATAAATGGAACCATGAAGACTCTCAGGTCCTCCTCCACTCATATATTAGATTATTGGAACGACGGAAACTAAATTACCAAGAAAAATTCCATACTACCTAATCAACAAAGCCCCCCATAACCCACAAGTCAAAACCATGGAAATATCATCAGCATAAAAATCTTCGAAGAAAACACCAGAATTTTTTACTTCTTACCAGATCGCACACAACTACTTTTCCCAAAACCATCCATATATAAGAAAAATAACCTAAGATAAACATTCAATTTAATTCGACCGGAATACTCCCAAGCCGTAGAAATAGGAGCCGAAATAATAGAGATACTTAATCTCCCCTATGAAGGTCGCCCACCTATATTGAGGTAATCGCAAATTTGACCTTCGCCCCTAAGCCTACCTCTATCGACCTTGTCTTAACTTGTTTACAAGTTTGTCAGTAAGTTCGCACTTGCTGATCTCTTTGTTTGTTTTGATATAATTTTGCCCATACATTAATATATAAATCAATTTTCTAGTTTTTTATTTGTATTTTTACTTTGTCTCTGAATATGATACAAGCGTATCGAAATGCATAAGATAAGTAAAGTGTTTTGTCTAAGGGTTCTTCTCCTATTCTCCCCTTTAACTGTAAATTCAGAGTTGTAATGAATTTTGAGGAACTCATTCCCGGCCTAAATCCAGACGTAGAGGCGAATATACTGTACGACAAATGGAGAGATGTGAACAGAAAATCACAAATAAAAAATTAGCTGTCGCTTAAAACAAAACTTTCTACGATAAAAATATATTGCCCAAACTTACACACACGCATATATATATATATATATATATATATATATATATATATATATATGTTTGCTCCTAGAAAATCGCAGCCTAATTAATTTAGTACACAAAATTTCAGGATGAAGTCGCCCATCATTAGTTACTGTATACAACAAACAAACAGACATAATAGGAGATCAACCAAGATGAAGCAATACACAAGTGCCATCCTTTGCTCTCCTTGATCATTGTGTCTTCCAAAATCCTGATCTTAATAGACTTTAATCAATTATCAAATATTTATTAAACAAATGACAAATAATTCTTTCATTATGTAAAATATTATTATTTCCTCTATTGGATATACCTTCCTACTCATGCTTTTTGAGACCTCTCCTGGTAAATTTATTTTTTCAATCAATATTATTTTTAAAAGTAATTTAGTACTATAGCTAACTATGTATAATTTAAATAATTAAATTGGAGAAAAATGTGTTTTTAATCTTTTACTGCCTACCTTCTGAGGTTTTCAATGTGTCTCTTTTTAAAATGATTTAGCATATCACTGCTTGAGAACGAAATGTTTGCAGATACTAACATGAATTTAAATCAGACATGCGAGGGATTATATCAAACAGCTCAACGCACTTGAATTTAGACATCTTCCGAGAATTTTCAGAGAACTTACTCCTCCATCCAAGTGTTAACAAATATCAAACCAATCAATAAGATGATGACCAAACGCAAGCAAACATAAACACCCTTTGTTCATAAAAATGTTCCCTCTAATCAGGGAAAGATGGCCAAAATTGGTGAAGTGGTACTGGGATAAGCTGAACATTCAAGTCCATTATACAAATTTATTACAGATAAGTTAAAATTTACTTTTTACGAAGAAATTGAAAGCAAAGAAAAATAAATCTGACCATCTCTGGAAAATTCAAATTTACTCAAGTTTAACCACATACTGAAAATTATTCCAGTTCTTTTTCGAGTAGCAATTTAGTTAAAGTAACCTTTTTTATTTATAAAGTGGTCGAAAATGTCCAGAAGTGGATAACTCATTCTCGTAGGTTAGCCGAGATTTATATATATATATATATATATATATATATATATTTGTTTTATTATTTTTAATAAACCAAATAACTTTGCCTTGAGGCGTAGGTTCGCGCCTCGGTGATCGCGTGAGGATCATCCTCTAATAGTGCTAATCTTTATTTTTATTCTAGTGAATGAATAAAAGGGGTTTCTTGATTGACTTTATCAATTATTGCCACTTCAACTGGTTCGAGGATAATTAAAACAGTGCTCTTACTAAAAAATAGACTTTAATAAACATAAACCCTCTCACTAAATAACATAAAAAAACTACAGATATATACACTTAAAAAAAGAAGATGGGATTGCTGGGCGAGCTCTCGAAGCTCGATTCGAGGTAGAATTTTACGGGGGGAACAATTTTAGGATAATATCTATGTCCTTGGCCAGACATCCAATAAACTAATTATTATGCACGGGGACATAAACTACAGGATTATTCTTTACTTACATAAGGTAATGGAGATTAAATACCTGCGACCAGTTAGACTATCCTCGGGGATTTTGTTCCGGAGAAGCGTAGCTCGCGTAGTTGGTTGTTTGCTCAATAGATGGCACTCGTTGACTTGCTTATCAAGTTGATGGGTAACGTCACGAGTGACCTGGATTGGGTGAAGAAGACTTCAAGCGAAAGGTCCTTCTATTTTTTTAGGTGGTAGGGCCAACCTTGCCCTCGTTTTTTTTCAAGACGAGATGAAATCGTTGTCTTCGTTTTTTTTTATCTACTTGGGGTTTGTCCACCTCAGATAGAGTAAGATTTAGAGTCCTTAAACTGGGTTGATTGATATTCAATAATCTTGGTGCTCTAACGGCGCCGAGCTTCCTTGTTGAAGTTTATAAAAATTAAAAGGTCAATAAAATAGCGAAATAGTCAATACTATAGTCAAATTAGTAAATATTTACAGAACAATTGAATCGCTTTCCACGAGAATACTCCAACAGGGCCTTGATCTCAAGCGCTATGGACTCCGCCCACTGACGGCCGAGAACCTGGCTGATTTATAACCACTGAAAAGTACTTTAATTGATGAGAGTTTAAAAATGCATAAAATTATAAAAACTAAAAATATAATACATTCTAAAACAAGTGTCGTACTAAAAATAAAAAAGAACCTGACGCTCAATTATAATTGCAAAATTTGATATACCGATTTCCCCACAGAAGATGCGTATCCACCCAAAACCATTTTGCGTACCTGGGAAACGGGACCACGGTTTGAACAGTGAAACCATAGAGTTATTTTTATGTAAATTTCTGAAAAACTAACGTGGTCTCACTTTGTATGTTTTATCTCCTATATTAATGCATAAAGGATCTGTTCTTGCTGCCTTAGGCTTTACGGCTAACTGTCAATCTTATCTTTATGTGCATTTCATTAACATGTCTGAGGACCCCGTCTTTAATGCGACGAACGAAGCTCCCTCTGAACAATGGAGATCCGCGTGAAGAGTTTTCCAATCCAGGTTTTATTCTATGGATGCCAAAATAAAATTTATTTTATACTTCTTTTATTTACTATGGAAACGCTTCTAAATTGCCATGTCATCTCTTTTCCAATTAACTTTTTATCATCAAAATCATTTTACTATTTTTAATTATCTTTTTATTTCAACCATCGATAATTCTCTTAAATGGGTTAAGTATAATACGGATATATGAGTGCCAAATATTCTCCCCAACATATCCAATTTTACGCATGAGCTAATTTTAATAACATTTTATATTTATGTTTTCCAAAAATGGAGGCATAAAATTCGTGCATTTCTGCACACCATAAAATCTATATAAATATAAATGCGCTCAAATAAACCAGCCGATGCTTTTAATATAATTGACCATTTGAGCAATGCTCTATGAAACTTTATTAAATTTTGTACACTTATCTTAATTTCTGTAATTTATCTACCATTTTGTATGGCTTTTAATTATTTAGCTTTAATTAATATCGTTTTATGTTTTATATTATTTTTCAGCCTCATTTAGGACTCTGCTTTGTCCTCCTATTGTCATTTGCAAAGGGATGCTTTTATATCGGCCGCTTTGCTTCAAGCTATTTTCGCGAATGAAATCAGCAGCGTAGGACAAAAATAACCCCCCACAAAATTTATATTTAATGATTAACTTTTGATATATGAGAATATTTTATGGATAAAGAGGAGCAAAATAAAATCATTTATCCTTCATTTCTTTTTTTCAGAAAATTCGCTAAATAATTTAATCTTCGCTTCCTTCTCTTTCTCACAGTTAATGCTTTAGTGTATACTGAGCAGGACTTTAGTTATTTTTTCTTCCTATCATATTCTTCCTACCATTTTATCAACTTGAGTCGCCCACGCTTTCATAGAGCAAAACTTAAAATACGAGTATATATAGGTAGGAAATTTCTGCCATAAATAATTCATAAAAAGACGACTCTAAAAATAAAATTTATGATGGATTTTACAGGCATGAATAAGCTCCTGTCTAATATATTATGACCATTTGAGGCAATGCATTACTTAGCATTGCCTGAAGAAATAGGAGAGAAGGTCTTTTCCTGTCTGCTCTTAACGATGGTGAAAACATTGGACTATAGGTGAAAGGCGATTGACAGCGAAGGTTATAATAATTTATAAGAAGGTAGGCTACCAAAGGAAATGATTGAGGTAAATGTAAAACTTGTATTGGATTAACTGCTTAATCATGCAATAGGTGGTGACTAGATGGAATGTTTGATATCTAGCTTGATAAGTGTGATTATTTGGTGATGGCTTATCAAAAATTAGACTACTAGCATAGAGATAGTGTTGTGACTAAATTATATGACTTATTAGCTCATACATTTCTGCAAACATTCGGCTAAATTGTTAAATCCATATGTCATTTAACAAAAATTTCTTTATTTAAGACGATGTAAAAGCAAATATAAAAACAGAGAAAATATAAAGAAAAACCCTAACTAATCTATTGATCTATGTCAGCATCTTTAAATCTCTGAAACAGACAGAATATTTTAGTGAATTCAAAATATTAAATTAAGAGTCTGTCGCACTGGCCCTTAGGAGCAGCAGAAATAATTGTAACTAATAAAGCCCTTAGGAATTGACTAAAATATTAGTCAATTGATCAAGGTTTTACCAATTTCTCGAGGCCAAATTCCTCTTGATTGCTTTCGCCAATTTATACCTCAGTAAATTAATAATCGCGACACTTTGTCATTTTTGTGGATCGATAATAAAGCTGTTTCTAAGAAGTCATTTCTCTTGACCAAATGGAAATGGATTCTGAAGAATTTACAGTGGCTACATGTGGTTTATAGAGCAAATGAGTTGGTGATATAAATATTAATCTATCGAATTTAATGAAGATAGAAGAAAAGTATTTGAAAAGAAAAGAATTATATAAAATAAGTTAGAAATTACTAAAAATTAATGGCAAAAAATGAAATAGAAAAAAACGAAGAAAATTTCGCTATCTCATTTTAATCAATTGTTTGTATTTCAAAAGTTTCTATCCTCGTTTCCCTCTCTCCAGTCTCTTCGAATATAAACACCATAACTCTTCCAAAATATTTCTTTCTTTCCCTACACCGAAAAACCACCCACTTTAAGGTCAATGTCGAAAGCGCATTTTCCTCTTCCTATTCAGTCGATCTTCTTCCGCCGTTTAATCAAATATTCCCTGAGAAAAATAATAGAGATGGAGGTGAAGAACCAAAGAAAATATTTGAAAGTGTAGAAAATTTATCTCTAATCGTTTTTCACTCAATTAACTAAGTTAATCTACCCCCAAATACGAAATTTTAATTATTTTGTAAAGGGAAATAAATTACTATTCCTTTATTGAATTACAAGGAGGAGATTTTTAATTGGCAAATTTCCAGCAGTTTGTAATTATCTATCCTTCCTTTTGTTATGGTTGGAACTTTATTGATTATAGACAGCTTGGAGCTATCCCAGTGGGGGAGAATGATTTGAATTACACGATGAGTCATCATTAGCAGTGCCAAGATTGCGTTCAAAGTTTATTGCGTGAAATTGTTTAAGCAAAATCTATCATTACTTCCGCAAAGAACAATTGGCCAAAGTATGTCAAACACTTGAGTATGTATATTTATCTGTATAAAAGATATCTAAAAAAGTATTTAACTTAGTTAAATAAAATATTGTGAATGTCTGAACCTTGGGCTAAAGAAGAATCAAATATAGTGTGGGGTGGATCGGAATATAGATCAGAGATTTGGATCACTTTAAATCTGTTTTGATCATGAAGAAATTGGACATTTTCTTAAATTGTGCTAATATAATAATAAAGCAAGGTCTGCTGACCAAAAAGTCCCGTGACCTCACTTTTTCTGATTTATGACTTTATGACATTCAGGAATTGCAATAATTCCCGGAGTAACCTTGGGATGAGCTTGGCAATTCTATCATTAGAAAGAGAATGTAAATACCTTAAGGGTTTCAAATTTTGTTAGAATCGGCCGAATAGGTATGATGTTATTGCCCACAAAAAATAAATTCCAGGGCTAACCATGGGTGGACTTTGACAACTATATTATTTGAAAGAGAATGTCAAACAATATCAGATTTTCAAATTTTGTTAGAATCAGACGAATAGTTATGATCTTATTGCCTCCCCACCCAAATAATTATGGGTTTGGTTTTAATGGAATTTAAAGATGTTGTTGGCATTTGTAATGTCACTTCATATATTTAATTGATTTAATCATGAGCATCAGCGATTTGTTCTTAATTTTTTTCAGGAGATCAAATTATTTAATTTGATGGCATTGTAACATTGGCCCACTTAGAGTAAACAACTCTTCTTCCTTCACCTTCTTGTCGCTTTTACATGTTGATAGACTATTTTAGTAAGGAAGTTAATCTCGAAAGCAAACCTGACGTGGTCCAAAAGAAGTATCCATTTCTCTCTGACCTTTAAGCAAATCAAGTTCCTTTACAGAGATCTTCATCTCCATAGGGGATTTAAATTAATTTAAGTTTCATTTTTGCCCTATGACACAAACATAATGACATATAACGCCTGGTAGCACCTGGCGGACTGAAGACGCTGAAGAAAATTGGACTAACCCCGAAATTACCACCGGAACTTCTAGCAAACCGCTCCTTCGTCTGCCACAAGGTAGACCTCTATGTGGGGTCCCACACAAAAGAGGAAATGAAGAAATAAATTGAAAGATAAATCCAGCAATTGAAAATACCAGAGGTCATAAAATTCGGACATCACACGCACTGTTCAAAGTTATCTGCGCCACGGCGGAAATGGCGAACAAGGCTACCACCAACGTGATCTTAGCCTTTGGAAGGAGAATTTCTCCCCAAAACATGAAGATAGAAAAATTCTGTAATGTACAACCTTGCTTCCAGTGCTACCCATAGAATAGCACGTAACTAAAAACTGCCTGAATAAGGAAAAAATATGCTCGGAATGCCAAAGCATAATCACATCATCAGAGAATGCACGGACACCACAAAAAGGTGAGTGAACTGCTAGGGTCCACAGAGGACTATGACAGTAAACTGTCAAAAAAGAAAAGAAATCATAAACAAGAAAGAACAGGAATAAAAGAAAGAAAAAGATCGAAACTAAACAAAAGCTACGGTGAAAGAAATAAAGGAGACTCTAGAACCAAAGATCAACATAAAGTGAACGAGGGAACGGGCCTAGACATTCTAGCCTGTATTATGTACACCCATGTCTAAAAATATTGCACAACCGTTGACTTTCTCAGAAATGCTCAATCTTCTTTTTGAGAAACACGGAGTTCAAAAGATGTAGTTTCCTACCCCCCATCCCTTCCGGCAATAGTATACGGAGTAACGGCGGGCAAAACCCTTTAGGTAAAGGATATGCTGAGCATAAAAGTAAAGATGGAAAAAAACAAGAAAACAATCGAAACCGAAGAACTTAATGAAGAGGAAAAAGAAACGGAAACTTCAGAGAATGAAGAAAAAGAGGGCAAGAAGAGACCAAGGCTTTAGTAATGAAGTAAAAGATTTTAAACTTAAGATCTTTGTAAACGAGTCCTATCCCGTAGCCAAAGGTACTAAATTGAACGATCTATATGAAGGCATCGAAAAAAGTGCCTGCAAATGAAATTACATGACAGACCATGATGAAAGGATTATCCAAAAACTAAAGGAACAAATCTAAATAAGGATCTTCCTCAACGACGTCAAAATTATCAAGAAGGATATCTTCGTGAAAACCCCAAAGCAAAGAAATAACTAGAAACAAGAAAAGGACGATACTAGTTAATAATTACATAATGATAGCTAACACAATTAAACTGTATATGTACATCATCAGGTCCAGCATGTTGATCTGGAGGTACCCCAGAAGACATTTGTATTCGAATTTACTTTTCTTTCAAGATGGAAGTGAGCTTCATCTGATGTCCGAAGGAGGTTAAGGAAAGTTCGGGTCTCCTGAATCTTTGCCAGTATCTTGACTGTCATATACTTTCTTTTTTCCTTGTTTGAGGCTGTAAGGGAAAGTTTTGTCGGTATTCTGTATGGGTAGACTTTACATCTATTACTAGCACTCTCCTACAAGTCTCACGGGATATACCGAAAGACTGACTTCGCTTCCGCACAGAGCGTTTTTGATTGTGTTGAACTGACTCTCTCATGCTCTCGAGCAGCTCAGCTGTACGATTCCTGGGGCGTCTTGAATAGATTGGACGGTTGTTACTGGCTGCATTGAGGTTCATCCCTGTCTTGTAGTTCTCTAAGTGGTCAACCCAGTTCTAAATTCTGCTTTTAGAGGGGTCTTTTTCACCTTCGAATTGATGCACGAAAGTGTCCTGCACTTTCTTCAACGAGCCTGCCTTATAGTAATGTTTAAGCCAGAATATTATCTGTTGGATCTCCTATTAATATTGAGTTGTGTTCACAGGCGTTGCTTCTGTCATGTTCTGCAAAGTAAGGGTGATTAGTGAATGAATGAAGGATATATCACAAAAAGTGTGTGCAGGCCCGTTTTTATTCGGTCACCCTGTATGAACATAGCTGTGGTGTCGAAAATGAAAATGAAATGAATTAACAAAAAATCCCTTATATTCTATACATCCTTAATAAAGAGTAGATGTGATGTGCTAGTAATAGGTGCGGCCATTTCTTTTGTGGTGACTGTGTATAACCTATCAACTCTATATAGCTCATTAGTGGATCATTCTGTTCTGCAAATTAGAAGGTTAACTTAGTGATACAAAGTACTTTCTCGTTTATTTCCTTGCCACTGAATGGCCTAAATCGGTCTAACTTTCACGAATTAAATCTATTGAAAAAAAATCTTCTCAAGTCCACTCACTCTTTTACCAAACGATAGACCTGAAAGAGGAAGAGAAGGAAAAAAATAGCAAGAAAGAGAGAGATAAGGATGAGCACAGATAAAGTGATTACGTGCCTCCTTCTTTACTATCTCTCCCAAATCTACAAACACTTTTCTCCGTTGGCTGGAATGTGTAAGAGTGTACAATGAATTCAAAGCCGAATATATTGTCATTCTCTTAAAGTAGAGAATAATGAGTTGAGAAATGTAAATGTGTGTGTTCACACAGTTTATGGTTTTTAAATTATGTTTACGTAACTCTCTTTATATAGATTAGTAGTACCTCTGTCTACAGTCATAGCCAAATACTTTGAAACTACTTAATTTTTCCAATAATCAGATTTGGGTTTCATTTTATTTTTTTTTTCTTAAGAAAAATTTTTAACGTTCCAGTTTCCTGAGATGAGAACAGATACAGACATGAAGTTTGTCTGGATGCATCCCCGTACGCACAAAAGTAAAAGTGCTCTCCTTTTCTCCTCTTAACGAGAGATCTGACTGAACAAGCAGAAGTGATCTTTTTTAGAGAAAATCTCTTTGCCCCATTCTTCAACAGTCCATTCTCTATATTTCCTACAAAAGTGAAGCCTATCCGTAAATTTCCTTTCAACGAAATTTGGCGTGATCTTAGCCTTTTCGACATAAGACCTTTGTGGAAAAGTATCCGCCTCACTGTGTGCGCTGAAGCGAACACAAGTGCCCATTTCCAATCCTATACAAGATTAGCAAAGAAAGCAGCCCGATCCTTGAGATGAAAACTTACTAGGAGGCAATCTTGGCGTTCAGTGTTATGTTGTTTCAAATGCTATAATTTCAAAAGTCCTCCCAAGGTTAGCCCAGGTATTATTTTGTTTCGGCAATATAATCATAACAATTCGGCCGATTCTAACAAAGATTGGAACCCTTATGTTGTTTTATATTCTCTTTCGAATGATATAATTGACAAGGTCCTTCCAAGCTTAGCTCGTCTGGCAATTATTTTCTTTTGGAAATAACATTATAACTATTTGGCTGATTCTAATGAAATTCTAATTCCTAATGTTGTTTCACATTCTGTTTCGAATAATATAATTGACAAAGTCCTCCCAAGGTTAGCCGGGGAATATTTTGGTTTGGCAATAACATCATAATTATTCGGTTGATTCGAACGAAATTTAAAAAACTTATGTTGTTTTACATTTTCTTCTGAATTATACAATTGCAAAGGTCATCCCAAAGTTATTCTGGGAATTATTGAAAGTTTTAAAGTTGCTCAGAAGATCTGAAACCAGAAAGAATGATGGAACGCGAGATTTTGGACAGCAGACCTTATTAAAAACTTGCAAGAATTTAAATATTAAATAACGTTTTAACGGAGGTATTATCAATGACCCATTTATACACGTTCATATTTCACCAAGTTCTACCTAGGAAATTGTTACTGTACCGCACAATGAATCCATTAAACTATTTCTTAAAGTATTAATATAATTTTATTATTATTATGTTTGTAAAAATAAATCTTTTTTATGTTTGCTGTGTGTCACAAAAGGCTGCGGTTTGGATTCGGTAAAGACATTTATATATCTCGTATTGTCTTTGAATCAAACAAAATAGAGGTATTAATGAATTCAATTTTAAAAATTTTATTTTTTTGTATATTTGAAAAAATAAGTGTAGGAATTTGTTTTAAATAAAAAAAAATAAATATCCGCTTTCACTCTCCTATCGTCTTCCGTTGGCACTATGGAAATCGGTGGTACTCAGGGATTTTAAGTGCTTCTGATATTACATGTTGGAAGCCAACCTCATATTCACATTAGGTTGTATTTTAAACGAATTTAACAAGTTTGTTAACATAAATTATCTTCCTTTTTAACGTCTCATGCAAATGTGATATCAGAACTTCCTGACTTATGTGTGTTTGCACTTGTCGATTCTTTTATGTTGTTCCTGCACGATCTGTGTATGAGACAGACATATTGTTGTGTGTATTTATGAGCTTCTATGTGTGCATGTTTTGGGTTTACTGCCAGAGTGTTTGGATTTCGTATAAATCTTCTTACATGTGTCAAATCCTTGTTCATCTTTCAATTGTCTGAGCTCAAATCAAAATTGAAAAAGATTTTTATTTGAGCCAAATTGTGGAGGATTAAAAGGCAAAAGAAAAGTTAATAATAATAATCATTATCACTAACTCTATAATTTAAGAAGGGGATTTTGACTTCGAATTTCATATTAGTTTGGTCATGATTTATTTTTGTTATCAAAGTTATTTCTAATAATTCTTTTATATTATGAAAAAGCAAAATGGTGTATTTCATGAATAAATATAAGTATCGAAAGTATTGAAAAAGGGGGAAGTTAGTTTAGAGTTCCTTTTTATTTTCATTATAATTGGCGAAGTTCAGAAAATTTAGAAAAATTTAACCATGGCTGCTTTTTTTTAGATTTTAAATTTTAATCTTAGTAGCGAATCGCAAGCTCCTCCCGTAGGGAGGAGTGGCGAAGCCATTGCCAGGTTAGCATATAAATATAAACCGTAAAATTGTTTACAAAGCTTATTTTTACCTCCTCAGTAATAACATTTTTTTTATTAGTTTATCTGGTTTCATTTACAAAAAATGCAGGTTTGGAAAGTTAGCCATTTTTTAAGCATTTCATATCTGAATTTGTAATGGAAAATGCCTTGGTACTTCCAAGACCTTTTCTAGAAATTCGTTCATGATTTCTGACCATAATGTCGCCAACAAACAAAAATTTTCTCTCTTTGACTAAAAATAAAGAAAATTTTCTATAAATAATAGAACAAATGAATATTATTTAGTTTAATGGCGGGTGCTGTCGATAATCCGCGAAACCAATATTTTCCCAATAATTTTCTTTAAGCCAAAAAGATAAAAACTTATCCTTAAAAATAAAGAAATTAAATGAATAAACAAATCGCGTCTTTTTCCATCTGGAAATCGGAGGTTTATTGGCACTAGGAGAAAATTCGATAATTGTTAGATAGTTTTTAAATCTACAGAAAATATTTGTCCGCCATTAGGAAAAGAAGGATTTTTAAATTGCCGCAATTTAGGCGTTTATGTTACAACATGGATATTTGAAATATAACGAAGATTAAACTCCTCCTGGAGAGAACGCCATACTGAGAATAAGTGGCCATGCTGCAGCTCACATCTGATAGATCGCGTGTTTTCCTAACTCGCCCGCCAGGGACGCTTGCAATCCAAGCCTTAATGGTCACAAGGGAAGCTGGACTCATTAGCTTTTTTCATATTTCCCTCCCTTCATCTTCCACACTTCCTTTACAAAATTCTCCTTACAACCTTATGAATAGAGATAGATACCTTCGTTGGTTTTCACTTTAAATACAAATATTCGGATCTGACCTTCTTTTTGATGCCCTTGAACCTCAGGAGAGAGGTCCATATTTTCCCTCTTCTGAACCTGACCTCCAAAAAAGAAGATGAGGACGAAATTAGCGCCTAACGAAGGTTCTCGTTCAGCTCAATGACGAAGGGATTTTCCGCTCTCGAATGAACTATTTGCAAGAATTAAACTTTGGGTGGTTCTCGATTTAAGGAGATCCTCTACTCATCACAAAAGACTGAGAATTAGTTTTTAATTCTGCCTTCTATGATCCTAATTGCGCACCAATTGATCAAAGGAGCGAATTTGACCTCCACTTGCCAGGCACTTAGAGTGCCACAATATATTATGCTCCGGGGGGGTAATAAAGGCAACGATGAATCATGCAACGTCTCGTCAGATACAAGACACCAGTCACTTGTGCTCTATAATTTGCCACTACGGGTAGAAAGTGCCATTTGGTGAGGCTCTCGTCGAAAGGGTGCCACTTTATTACATACACCCTGTCATAAATCTTGGGCGTGAGGAGGCTTGAATTATCATTACTCCTTCCATGTTTGAAGAACCCACTTAGGATTTGCCTCGAAGGACCTAAATTTACTAAGTGGTTTTCTTCATTAATAGATTATTTTATTACTATCCCATCATTGAATCTAACGGCTTGGATCGGCTTAGGCATTTCGTTCATCCGACTTACCTTAAAATCTTTTATCTATTCTATCTATCTATTTTTATCCTTTATCACTTGCACTCTGTCGCCGCCCTCTAATTGGTTGGTACGCTTAAGATAGCTAAAAAATTTAAATGTCTGTCTATTTCTCATTCCACCTATTTTCAACCTTTTTATATTTCTGGGTGGGTGGGTTCGTTTTTATCATTTAATTCGCTTGTTTACCTTCTTTTTTCTTTTGTTCTCTGTTTATCGATTGTCTACAGGAATTATGTATCTACTCGCCCCCCCCCCTCCCGACTGAAAGATCCTAAACTTTTTAATTGAGTCTTTGTCAGAATTTGTGGTATCCAATATTTTCTGGTCTAAAGGGCCTCCCCAGCTGTCACATCACTCTCTTCTTCCTTCATTTGTCACTCATTTCTCTCTCCCTCCTTCACACGCCTTTTCCCATCCCCTACTTGAGGAGACAATCTTGTCCATGTAAAAATTTTTATTGAAACAAACGAATTTTACAGATCATAAAACACGCCTTACAATGGCGCGGGAGATTGTTATTTAATCGGGAAACTCTCTATGAAACAACCTGAACCCTCAAGTAGAGAGAGATTTACACAGAAACAAACCGTTTGTGAGAGAAATTTGATCAAATCAGTTAGACAGACATGGAAGTAAGGAAAGGGAAAGAAATATGAAACTAATCCTAGCAAAAATAAAACTAAATAAAAGGAAACATATTTAGAGTCAAAAAATTTACTTTATGCAGAAAAAAAAGATTGTAACAGAATAAGGTCGAAGGGCGACCACGTGTCCTTCTATAACCACGTAGTCCTAAGATCACCGCATGGAGCTTTGAAAGCACGGCTGATCCAGGGTGAGGTTGCAGCCTACGCCGTCATCACGCTCTAGCTCTATTTGCTTAGGTACTGATTTCATCGTCTAACATGGTCACATTTTAGCCAACATTCTTGCCTTCCGTCATAAGATCGAAGTCCGTCGAACATTCCACGTCAACGTTATCACAATTCCTCCCCCCGGGAAGGAGTGGCCGACTTTTCCCCAAAATTGCACGAGTGTGTGGAAGAGGCCGCCAAAGTCACCAAAAGCCACCTAACCTGGGATCTATACAATCTTTCGACCGAGCTTAGTAAGCAGCACTAATAGACTTCTTACCTAATACGGCGATCGAGCTGAAGGACTCTAGCCTCCCCTTATCGCCGATTTTGATTCGAAGACGAAGGATAAATCGTTATCCGTGAAATCTGCCTTAGTCAATCGGCGAGTATCTGACGAGAACTCCCAACTCCGAAGGCCATCTACAAGTGCTCCCCCATCTGAAGCGAGAGGTAACCCGACTTTCTCCTTCGCGGTCATAGTATTTCAACTGGCTTCTTTTCTGCAACGAGCACGTAAGCAATTGTAACCGTTGCCGTCTGCAGGTAATCTAGAATCTGGCTTACCCAATCGATTCATTCCTTGTGTGTGCGCCAAGGTTTAAAATCTCCCTTTAAATTACCGACCTGAATCCGACCTACTTAATCCCCTAACTAGCCCACCTCTATCTTCTGTAGACATTTAACTCCGTCTGAGCGACCATTCCCTTTAAACCCAATATTTGTGTATATTTAAATATTATTTTGTTGTTAATAAAGATATATTTTGTCTCTTTTTTAAAAAGGCCCCTGCAAAGTTAATAATAAATGATCCCCACTGGACTCATAACAATTTCCCCTTTCACTAAGGTCTTCAACCAACCAACTTCGGCCCAAAGCCCCAATGTACCTACGTATATATATATATATATATATATATAGTCTGGCTATTCCACAAGATAGATAAAGAGTGAATTGGAGAAGAAGAGAGAATAGGAAAAATACTTAGCGATTAGACGTAAAAACAAAAACAGAGTTAAAACGTTGCCAAACCTGACGCACAGGAATGGCAAAAAGAGTCGAACGGAAACAATTCCTGGATGATAAATATTAACGCAAAAAGAGAGCGTCAGACAGAAATAAAACCTGATAAGTAAGGAAACAAAGAGTGTTAAACAAGTTTTGACACAGATAAACCCGGTAGTGAGACAAAAAAAAACAACCAAATAAATGGAGATAGGGTTAGCAATAATCGTTGCTATCAGACATGATCATGGAGAGAAACAGAGTTTGACAGACACACTTTCTATTAGACAAAATTAAACAAAGAATAGAAAGTAAAAACAGATGCTATTACAGATCTAATAATATAGAAGAGAGATATTTCTTTAGGAATTAAGAAAAAGGGTCGAAACAAAACCAAGATTGAACAGGTGGATTATGGGTAAATGCAAGAATACTAATGGAAGACCCTCAATACAAATCCAGAGTAGTCGGGGAGGGGAGGATACGTATAAAGAAGGTTTAGGAAATGGATTGTAAAATGGCCTCAAGGAACAAGAAGAACGAACCTGCTAGTAGGATGATGAGTTCTTGCCTTGACTGAGGGAGGACCAGAGTTCTTTGTCCTGTCTCGTGAAGTGCCCCAACGAAGGAAGCAAGAAATAAATAGAGAAGGGAAACCAGGAAGAGGGAAGATTGATAAGTAAAACAATAGAGAATAAAGAATTAGGGGATTATCAGTCTGGAATCAGTGAGGGAGAGAGGTGGGCCGTTCCCTGTGGCAGAGAGGGAAAAAGGAAAAAAAGGAAGAATTAGATTTGGGTTAGAGGAGGAAGAGAAAACAATAGAAAATGGAAAATAAAATAAATTTATGTAGTTAAAAAGCAAAGACTGAAAGCGTTAAGATGAGAGAGTAGAAGAATGAGGAATTTTGCAGAACAAGAATAACGCCTGAATAATTTGCAGTGTGAAGGATTAAGGAATTGCATCAAAGTGAGAAAAAGGTAGCGAGTCAAGGAAGGTGCCTAAGAATGGCGTGGATAGAAGAGTGTTTAAATAAAAGTGTAAAATAATGCGAGAGAATGATTCATGAAGAAATAAACGGCATAAAAATTACTCTTAGTGAGTAGTGGGGGTAAAGAAATTCGGGAGTGAGAGGAAAAGAGGGTGAAGTATGTGGATATGAGACCGAGGGCAGGAAGGCGGATGGAATGGTTCTGTGTCCTAAGTGGCCGCATGCTGTGGATAAAGTTGAAAAAGGAGAAGGGACTTGGGGGGTGTATATGCGTGCCGGCTGGAAAGTATTGGTGTAAGGAAAGGTAGTGTTAAGACTTTGTCTAGTAGAAAGAAGTAGAGATTAGAGTGAAATAATGAACTGTTTGTAGTTGATGTTGAACACAGAGTAAGATTCGTTTACGAAGGAGGAGGAGTAGTAATAAGTTGTAGAAAAGAAGTACTAAAATTAGGAAAATAGAGAAGAATGGAAGAATAAGAAGTGTAAAGGTGTTAGAGTTGTCTCTCTAGGCGTGTCTTGGTAAGAGGTGGAGATTCGCGTAAAGTATAATGACTTGAGTTTGCCTAAGATGTTGAGGATGAGGAAGATAGAATAATAATAATCAGAGTCAAATGTAGAGTAAAAAAATGTGGCGTTGAAATTTTGTAGAAAATTACAAACTTTAGTAAACTCCAAAACAATAGAGGAATGTAAAGATTTGTGAAATAGAGGTGGATAAATGTGGATATGTGGAAGGGAATCTGACAATTTGATCCCACGTCCTTACAAAGGGCTGTGAGATGTACACAGTGTGGGCAGATCAAACCTTGAGGCTTGCCTGCCCTCTTTTATTTGTTAGCTGCCCTTCCAGCCCCAGCGCCGCTAATTATATGCCATCCCTTCAGAAGATTCTTAGGCTCTACATATGAGCAGCGGCATATTCACTTCCTTTCTCTCCATCACTTCCTTTACACATCTCTCCTTACAAACTATCTTTCTGCAGATGCTCTCATTGGCTCATTGGTTGTCAATGTAAGTATAATATTTGTCCTTCTATCCTCACTTCTTCATTTGCATTGTTATTATCTCCTTAATTCTCGTTTTTCTTGCTTCTCTAATCCTGATTAAGGATTTTTAATTCCACGACTAATAATACTTCAGAAATGAATTGATTCCAAACCACTTCAATTCTTTCAAATGGAAACATTTCCTCATTTGTTTATTCTAGAAATTTATGGTCAAATTTCTAAAAAAAATCCTTTTAACGATTTTGGTTTTCAGTGACTTAATTCTATTAAGGGAGGTCAAAAATGGGCGGATGGGCGGATAAGCTATCAACTGGTGGTCAACCAAGAGGAAGAATCTGTGGGAAGTCGATGAGTACCGATAAGAGGGAACTTGTGCTTGCCCCTTCAAATTTTAAATAATTCCCCGTTTAATTTTTTGGTTTAATTTTATTAAAGTTTGTGTCTCTTTTTGTTCTGCTTCGTTGTTTCTTTCCGCTATTTTGTTCTTTGTGGATATTCATAGTTTGGGTAAGATGTTTGGATAATATTTCTACTCTAATTTCTCACTGCTAATTTGGGATGAAAATCGGAAATTGTTGCTGATAATCTTTGTTTTCTTTTAGCTAGAATCTAAAGTAATATTTTAGGCCCCAATATTAGTAACTATTTTTGTAGTATTCATTATTTTATGTATATTATGTGCTATTTATATGTTATAATTATAATAATCTTTTCTAATCAATCATTTAATACAGCAACTCGATATATGCCTATCTATTTATTTCAACCTATTTTCCAGTTTTCATGTTTTCCAACAACTTATCATGTATTTTTTTACTCCATCTGCTTTGCAATTGGCTTAAGTATAATAGATTCCCTTAAAGTAAATTTTGATTGAAATTTTAAAGAAAATATAAAACTTCTTTTCTAAATTCATGAAAAGGTTTTACTTTAATTTGCAAATAATTATAATTATTTTATTTAATTTTTATTAATAAATATATAGAGAATTTTTTATTATTTTAGCGCTGTTTAAAAAATAACACCAATGCAATAAAATTTTTCCACAGATGAAAATCTCCATTAAATTTGTGAATCATGTGATTCATGTTGAATCAAACGACTACCGCATACAAATGAATGTTATACATATTTATTTGTATGAGGCCGTTCTTTGTAACAAATAAAAGTAACCAAACGACAAATAAAATTGAACAATTACAACGTGACTAAATGGTAATTTAGACAATCAGAAGAAAATAGGAGGAAATGCAAGATAGTTTTGATCATTGGCTGAAATTAATGGAAATGATTCTTTAAAGAGAATAAAATCCCTTTCATGTTTTTATCGACAACTTCATTTTAACATGAATTCTTTTTCTTTTCCAAGTTAATCAGGGAGAGAAATTTGAGGATACTTTAAAAGGAAAGGAAAATTCGAATCAATGAGTTAGAGATGTAGAAATGAATTTGGTTTTAGCTGTAATTGTGATTTAGAAGGAAAAATCAAAACGATCTTTTATTCTTTGTGAATTTCTGGAAATTTCAAGGAGCCAAAGTTTGATGATTCCTTTCTTTATTTACCTGTCAATTTTGCAATTCTAGAAGCGCTTAGTTTAAAGGGAAGATAGACACAATTGATAGATGGTATTTATTCACGTAAGTTGGTATGGTTGATATGGCTACCAATGAATTTAAAATTAAGGCTTTATTAAAACTAATTAGTTTAATTTGATACAAAGTTTTCCAAGATTTGATCTGGTGCGTGGTACGAGAAAAAGAGAATATGGCAGCAGAGGTTGTAGCTTCTACTGAAAACACCCTCAACAGGAGGTTAGAAATTATAGGAGGGGTAGAGGTGGCCGTTGATTTATTGTTCAGATAGATCAATACATTGACTGTCATAAATGGGCTCGACTTTAATACAGTGATATTACGCTGCAAGCAACACACATACTAAGAACATGGCTCTCAGGTGAATTGCTATACAATATATATATATATATATATATATATATTTAAAAAGATAAGGCCAAAGAGATGGACGGAATACCATAGAAGGAGACAGTGAGAGATGTTTGAGAGACTAATATGAGACATAGTTTCCACTTTTATTCAAAGTCTGTTGAAGGGATGAACCTAACTTCTAATTAATGGGGAACAGAAATTTTGGAAAATAAAAAGTCTCGCTCGCTTCTTCTGGTTATGCGAGCTATTTTAATCGACACATACACACTAATACATACTCCACCGTACGCACAAACATCCTAGAATTTTGACTATGTTGTAAGAAGCTGGGAACTTGTGAGCAACATACGGCGACATCTTGCAAAAAGCGTCTAGCAAAAGATCCAACAACTTCGTGGGCATTTTCTAGCTCAATTCCTTTCATGTAAACACCTAAATACATACCAAGAATTGTAAGCAGTTACACATACCTTTATTGTTTAGGTGATAACTCTTCCATACATTTACTAGTTAATTCCTCATTCTTAAAGAACAAAAGAGAATGACTAGATATTTTTAGCTCTCTCACCAAGGCCCTCAGCTCACTTCCCCAGATTTAGATTGTGCAACACAAAGCACAGTTGATATATTGTATCATATCTAACACCAGTGCATTTCATACAATCAGATACTATATACAGTGCAACAGTTTCCACACTACATAAACTTCATGTTTGTCGTGGTATAGGAAATACAGAGTGATGGCGTTCGTACCTCTAGGTTGTTTACGTACTTCAAAACTCCGTGATTAAATTTTATCACTAAGATTGCTATATTTTTATTATTGTGTATATTACTTTAATCTTTGAGGGTTCCTAGTGCCTTGCTCAGCGTTTTGGGGATTGAATAAAAGATATTTCTAAGAAAATTAGACCTTTAATTAAAAACATGAACTAAGATTGAAATTTAACTCACCAACTATACAGAAATGAATTAAACAAATTTAAGTGAAGCTTACTAAATTACACACTAAAAATTTACAGTAATGGTTGACCCATGGCTCACTTGAATATTAAATGCCAACTGACCTACTACGAAACAGATACCGGGGGTTTAAATACCTTAAAGATTCTGTTAGAATCGGGTTTGTTTTTGACCTTGAACTCAATTGTTATGTCACCTCAAGAATGTTGTTTCCGGGCCGACGCGTGGATCGGTGGTTACAGCTGTGTTCTCGAGGGGGACAATTATTTAAAGCCACAGAGGACTTCGGAACGTGTGGCAGACGGAGTGACGCACGCCTTCTGGAGGAAATGATGTCGCCATGGGACAGGAAAAGAATGTTTCTTTTACCCTTCGAGTTATTCTGGGAATAGTTCGCACTGGCGAGCGATGAGCCAATGCATGAATCCTTTGACTCAGGGGGGTGCTTAAGGGAATTCACGGGCGAGTACTACATATCTTTAGGTTTTGGGATGCACCAGGATAGGGGGTTTCTCTGACGAGAGTTAGTTACACTTGCTTCTTAAATCAAGTTAACCTTAAGTTCGGTGTGACCACCAGGAACTGGCTCGATGGTGAGCTTCTTCTCAGTTCCTCTCGTTGGTTTGCCGGGCACTTATGCTGGTATTCGCTGTCTAGATCTCTTTAACGATCTATTTTTGACAGGCTTCTTAAATTCGGTGTGACTACCAGGAACTGGCTCCGGATAAGCTTCTTTTAAGTCCCCTTTGCTGGTAGCTGGGCCTCTTGCCGGTCTTCGTCGTCTTCTTAGCTGACGTAATCTATCACGTTTTTCGAAAGTTATTTGATTTTTTACTTCGCAACCACACTGGGGGTAGGAGCCAGAGGGTTGGGGATGCGTGGACAGGCTGCATTAAGTTTCCTCCTCTTACAGTTTTTCTCAGAGCGTCTTTCAGCTGGCCCTAAACGGGGACCTTCTGGCTTTAGGACGATGCTCCTCTAATTTCGCATATGCAGTGAAATTGAATATCAACTCTTAGGGGAAATCTTGCTGTTTTTACCCATGTTAGGCTCACTGAGGTCCAACTTGCGATGATAAGGGCATTGTGTGGTATTGGGCGACTTTAAGGTTCTCCTCGAGACGAAGGGAGAGAAAGGGGGAGGTTGAGTGGTCTGGTTACGCCACCTCTAATGCTAGGATGTTGTGGCTAAAGACCAGTGGCTCAATTGTAAGGGAGGAGTATCGATTCCCTTACAATGTCACAAGCAGTCTTTTTTACACTTTAAACGCAAATTGACGCTACATTTTACACTTACGCATTTCATATACTCAGTCAAATACACACTATTACACCTAAATATTCAGGGCTACACCCACAGGCATGGTAGCTCATACAATAAACATCACATTGTAATGCATCTCTTAAACCTACAGATTTTATACGCTTCAATACGCAGACCTAGCCACATATAGTGTTTGTGTCACACATAAATACACATAAACCCTTGTTTTGGGCACCTAAACTCACGCTGAAAACTAATGCTTCTTCCATGACACCCACCGACTTTACGCATTTGAAGAGTAGCTACACTTATACCCAAACATACAATCACATATAGAGTTTAAGTCACACACATTCCACCAAAGAGATTTGGGTCTCATTTGTTTATGAGCCACAATCAGCAGAAACTACGAAAATTTCTTTTCCAATACAATTTAACGCTTAACTCTTTAATTCTCTCTTACTTTTTCTCAGTAATAAAATAAATTCATTTTGACATAACTTAAAAAAATATTTTCCATTCTCCTCGATCCCTTTCATCTACCTCAACCTTGGTTTCTTTGTTCCTCCCTTTTTATTCCATGTCGTCACAACAAAGTCATTGCGATATTATAATATTCTCTAAACTCTTTCACACAATAAACCAAGCTTGATTTTACTCACAAAATAGTCATAGAAACTTCATTTCAATCTTTTCTTCAAAATCAACTAATTCAAGTTTAGTGGAAGTTTGAAAAACTTGTAAAATAGGGTCGATAAGTTTCTGCCTTCTACCCGTTCATAAAGTCCTTTAAAACTCCGATAATGGATAGTTGACTCGAGTAAATCCCCTTAACTGTCTATCCTGCCAGAGGAGTAATTGGCACCATTACTTACATCATGAGAATGATAAAGTTGTAAGAGCAATAAAATATGGGAAACAAAGGTTAACCTAAATTCCTTGGTTAAGGGTTTGAATAAAAGAAACAACATATTTTACTACGACCTCGAGAGAAATGAAATGGAGAATACGTTTCTCTATTTTCTCAAATTCTTTCTCTTTCTCGTTTAAGAGATAGGGATAATAGAACCGCTCGTTGTTCTCTGCATGAATACATATCCAATGACTGATTCTATTTCAGGAAAGAATTCGTGGAAAATTGAAAAGTAACTCCCCCATAATCTTCAACCATTGATTGGCTAAAAAGGACGTACCTGTGATATGTAGGTCCGATTTAGAGGCCCCTGGGAGCCAGTACCGTGGATTCCGACGATCGGCTTTCAGTGTCCAAAGGAAGATCTTACCTCAGGGCTAAGTGATAAACCACGTCTTCCTCCTCAGATTTCTTTTGGCGATTCCCCATTTCGTCCTTGATGAAGCTCTACAATGATTCATTCTTATCTTCCACTGTACTAAAGCTCACGCCTTCCTGAGTGACAGAACCCCGTTTTCAATGAGAAGAAGCAAGCTGTAAGAAGATGAGTCTTTCTCAACGCCACGAAAAAAATATGAATCGGACCAAGGTAAAAGGAAAGATAGCAGCGATTCGAAATTGTATTCGGTAAGAATCGTGGTAAATATTAGAGGGAATTTTTATATATGTGTATAGAAGAAATTTTGGTGAATAAAAAGTCTAAATCAAATAAGGAAAGACTCTACCAGCAAATTGAAAATAGATATCCGCGTAAGTAAATAGTTTTATCCTCTTTTGAACCTACTTGGCTCTATCAGATTTGTCTCATGAACGAGCAAGGTGTTTATAATGTTAGGCACTCCTGAAAGTTTCAATTAAATGAAATATTTCTTTGAGAGGGTCGTTCTTTCTAGCATTTGTAATACCGTCGCTTTCATACAATACATTTGCACCGGAGGCATTTCAAAAGAATCAGCCTAATCTCCACTCTCAGGTATTATCTGAGGTTTGAATTTATGTATACCCTACCTTTGTATTAAGTATCTACTGGGAGCGTCTCCAAACCCCTCCTTCTCGGAATAAAGCCTACCCTGTCCAGTATTCCATGTTTAATATCAAATTTATCGTCAGAAATCCACTGTAACCAAATGAAGAAGTCGCTCCCATTTTTTATCAATACTCACACACACCACACTTTATTATTAACCAAGCCACACCAAATTTGTTATGAACGCTTAGTAACATTTGTACCTACATATATTGTGTATCCAGAGAATATATGTAAACTACTTCTCTCTGTATTTATTACTATAATAATATATCATTGAGAGAGGAATTATTTTTCCCTGATTGTTATTAACAACTTTTGTTACTGTGCATCATCGATTTCACTGTGAAAGTCACTTCTATGAAATTTGCCTTTTGCCAAATTTCCCGTTCAAGCTATAACAGTTATAATCTATGTATCAATATCACAAATTTATGCACAAGTTCTCATCGGAATTACCGTGTTTGTAAAAATAGATTCACCTTCTTTCTCTCAAATATATGAAGGCACTAAATGAGCAATAAAACCTAAATAAAACTATAGGGTGCAGAAATACAGACTGAACTAAAGTTCCAGGAGTGAAAAAATCTCAAGGCTTTCAAAAAATGAAGTCAAATTTAATTCGCTTTCTAAAAAAGCTAAAATTTGGGATTTTAGTGACTAAAAGGAGAATGAAAATATTTGAGTTGCAATTCACAAATCATATATTTAGTTGAGTGGAGAAAAATTAGGGAATATTTTCAACAAAGCAAAATTGTAAAATTTTTAAGTTTGCTTTCCTCAATTTTTTGAGGCCTCTGAAGATTTTATTAAAGGGTGGAAACAAATTGACTCCACCAAAAAAGAAGAAATTTGGTTGCATAATTGACCCAGAAAGTAAGTATTTTTTCGATTTAGGGAACGAAGACAATGGAATCAATATGTTGGAAGATTTATGCGGAAGAGAGAAGAAGTAATATCAGAACTAATCTTGGTGTTTGGATCCGAATATTTTGGAGACAGAGAAACCAGGCAATATTGGCGGGAAAATATTCTGAAAAATCGATAAAACAAACAATTAAGTCGAATGATATAGGGACATTCCAATATCTTCTTTTTAGTTAAAAGGAATGAAATTTTATAAAATCCTAATTCATTTTACTTGATCTCTTTCTTCTCTATTCCTTATTTCTTTATCATTAAATTCAATAGTAAATCTATAGAAAATCTATTTCTCGTCTACAATTTGTCATATTTATGTATGCATATTCGTATGCCAAGGTTGCTTCTCTCATGTATTCTATATTGAATTTTGCTGTGTTTTTATAAGTCTCTTTCTCTTGATTTATTAACTGACCAACATCTTTTGTTTTGGCTCCGTCTAAATAATACAGTGACAGAAGTAAATCTGATTTTATTCTGTCTAAATCATACATTGGCTAAAGTAAATCTGTTTTTGTGTGATTTAATGCATTCAGTGACTGACGTGCATCCGTTTATGTTCCATCTAAATCAGGTTTAGCCAATTTTGTTAGTTTACCGCCGACTTCTAAGACTTTTCAAAATTAGAAGCTCTTTTCCCACCCTTTGTTAAATGTTATAATCTCTACATATAAACTGCCCTTGAATATTGTTTACTTACTTTTAATGTGGTCCTTTAGCTTGATGCGGGTTAAATAAAGAGTTGATGCTATGTTTAATTTTTGTGAGCAAAGACACGCAAATTGCTAAAGGTTAAAACAATAGACAAATACTACACATGAGAGCGAAAAAAATCTCCTTTACGAGTCTCTTCCACTATGAACAATTGAATATAGATATGAATGTCTGGGCGCTTCGGGGGGGATATTGTATCGGATGACCAGATTGCTTATCACCCACCTAATGATACAAATCGCCCACAGGTGGGCCCTACAACCTAAGTTGGTAACTCTCCGTCTATATCATAAATTGATGACTTATATCTGTTATTATCCCATCTAAATCATACTATGACAGACATAGATCTGTTTATGTTCCGTTTAAATCATGAATTGACTAACGTACATCTGTTTATCATTCCTAGAAGTCATACCTTGTCTGAGGTACATCTGTTTATGTCCCTCTAAACCACACATAATTGTATTTACTACATCATCTCCTGCCTACGCCTGTTCATATTACACTGGCCTGCGTTTCAAAACTTTATTTCGAAGGTCAAGGGTTTTCCAACTAATTTATAATCCTTTTTGCGTGCTAAATTAAAAAATATGATTTATTGTCTTGGGTCAGATCTGGTTTATAAGATACACTCGATTTTTATTACAGCATATTCTTCCCAAATGCCACTATCATCCAAGCGTATATGGGCTTTGTTTTTTCCACAGCTGGTCATGAGTTAACTTAAATAACTAGTTATTCTTTCATTTTTCAAGTCTGGTTGTGCAGGACGATGGATCGGAAGTGTAAGAACCATTCTAACCAATTTTATTTCATCTGCGGACATGTGGTTCTTCCAAACCGTCAAGCGAAAATACGGATTTTGTAAAGAAGGCTTATTACGCTCATTTTTAAGTCAAACTAGGGGACCAGGATAAGGCATTTGCTCCCCATATCTACTGCAAAATATGTGTGGAAAACTTACGGTATTGGACGAATAGGAAAAAAAAGAGTATGCGATTTGGTGTCCCAATAGTTTAGAGGGAAGGGAAAGATCACATTACCGACTGCTACTTCTGCATGACAAATTTAAAAGGCCTTATTCGCAAGAACAAGCACCATGTTCAATGCCCTGATGTTCCTTCTGCAAAGCCAATCCCCCAAGGAACAGATGTTCCTGTTCCTGAGCCGGATCTCATCATGGAATCTAGTTCTGTTTCCGAATCTACTGACATGACTGATATAGGTGAATGTGGTGCATACGAGCCAGAAGAGGACGACCGATCGGTGCCATTAACCCAAGCCAAACTCAACGACTTGACACAAGACCTGAACCTATCTAACGAGTCTGTTTAGCTGCTGGGTTCTAGTCTTCGAGAGAAACATCTTCTTGCCCTAGGAACAACGTTCTATTGGTATCGGGAACGCGAGAGTGAATTCAGAAAATGATTTATGTTCGATGAAGCGTCTCCACTGAATCTACTGTAACAATATTGTTAGACTAATGAAATCAATGGGTATGAAGTATGTTGTTATGGAATGGAGACTTTTTATTGACTCGTCTAAAAAAGTCTCAAGGCAGTTCTTTTGAATAACGAAAATAAGGTTTCATCAATCCCTGTTGGACACTCGGCTGAAATGAAAGAATCCCACCAGCATACACCAGCATAGAACGTCTGTTGTCTGCTCTCAATTAGCAGGAACATAAATGGTTGATTTGTGGAGATCTTAAAGTTGTTGGACTCATCCTAAGACTTCAAGGTGGGTGCACAAAGTATCTATGCTTTTTGAGCTTGTGGGATAGTCGGGCTGACGACTAGCTTTATGTCAGACAAGAGTGGCCATCAAGACAATGATCAGAACCTGAGTCACACAATGTTCTGTCCCACCCTTTGGTTAAACCGAGAAAGGTGTTAGTTCCACCCCTACACATCAAACTCGTCCTAATGAAGAAATTGTAAACGCACTGGACAAGGAAGGTGAAGGATTTGTCTTACTTCACCACGAGTTTAAACGAATCAGCATGGACAAGCTTAAGGCATGTATATTTGATGGTCCTCAGATAAGAGAACTCATAAAAGACTAGTTTTGATGATTCATTAAATCCTACTGAACTCTCTGCCTGGCTGCCCCTTAAGTTAGTCATTGCAAACTTCCTTGGTAAACACAGAACTCCTCAGTACCAGAAGATGGTTGATGAGTTACCGGAGAATTTCCCCAAACTTGCTGCGCGTTTGTCGGCGAAAAATGCACTTTCTTCGGTCCCAGCTGGACTATTTTCCAGAAAATTGCAGAGACTTCAGTGAAGAATAGGGTGAAAGCTTCCACCAAGACATCCGTGGCATGGAGGAATGCTATCGAGACCAATGGGATGGGAACTTTCTGGCTGACTACTGTTGGTGTCTTAAGTGGGATGTGGTGTCTGCTCGGCACAATCAAAAGTCACTGAAGAGACCATTTATCCATGAGTAGATTATTTTGTGCATTGTACTATTCATGCTATCTATTAAAAATATTATGTACACCTTCTGTGAGTAAATCGGTCCAATATTTGCTATTAAGTGTTTCATTCACAACAAATATTGTGTGAGGGTATGGAAAGTACATACTCGCATGCCACCCGACAATCGTTGGAACGAAAGAAATTTGTCGTTTGAGTTGACCTTCGTCTCTTCCCCCCCCCCTTCCCTCAACTGGCGACAGGAAGTCTGACGAAAGAAGGCCTATCTCACAGAGAAGCCTTAATTCTATTTGCTTTCTTTATGATACCATGGAGATTGTCCAGAAGGCGCCGTGAAAAGCGAATTGTCGTGAATGGAACCTCTCCATCGATTTCCCACAATCCGCGGTATAAATAACATCGCTGTTCATCCCTCTACAGCCCTGTCCCATACCTACTCGCGTAACCCTCACGTTGAAAAGGAGTCGTTGCAGTAACGTATCAACTGCCAACGCGCCGCCGAGTCAACTTGGTCGCTGTCTCAAAGTGTTCCTGAGGCAAATCCCGCCCCGCAAAGTCTGTGACTAGAAGAATACACTCTGTTGCTCAACGTAACTTGAGAAAGGAAAGGGTCATCCAAATAGTTACTGGAAGTTACTATTTGTTAGTGTCACATCCAGTTAGGAGTGAAATAACCAAAACTGCAGCCAGCAGCCCCAAACCTGTCGTCTCATCCCCCCCTCTCCCCGATAATTCATGTTAAGGCCACCCAAACCCTTCCGTCTGGACCTGAGTAGTCGTCTCTCTAATCCATCACAATTAATGGTAATCTGTTATCCCAGTGTCCCTCTATTCTTATATTACCTATTTAATTAACAGTGATTGATACTCCCATTGAGTCATTATAAATCTAGACGCTTAACGTCAGTGTTTAATATTTAATCCTTAATTTTGCCCGTTTAACTATTGCTAATTATTATATTTGTGTAAATTGAAGTTTATTTTTGTACGTGTGTTTATTTGTGGCTCCTTCATTTTGACGTACTTTTGGCAAGACTTTAATTAAGAATCCTTTCGGCTTATTTATTTAACCTGTATTATGCACTGTTATAATTTAACAATCACAAACCTCCCCCCCAGTAACAAGTGGAACTTTTATAGTGAGAATCCTGGCGGTGGCACAACTCGCCTCTAAACAGCTTTCGCACGCTCAGTAGGAATTAAAGCCCATATATATATATATATATATATGATCGTAGATTCAGTCATAGGGCCAATACCATCGACATAAACAAAAGCGGTGTGTCCAGATCAAGCACTAGAATAATTATTGGACCAGAATATGAGCAATTCTACGACATATTGGAAATATAGGAGTTTTTGGTATGTGCTCATATTTCAAAAACCTGACCTGATTAGGTAAAATGCGCATGATTTTCAGTTTCAGTGCAAAAAACGGAAGGAAAATCAAGTATTATGTATTTGACCTTAAAAACAACGCAGACCAGTGTTATAGACCACTGATATTTATTAAGTAATGTAAGTATTATTATAATTGTTATTGTCTATCACTGTCGTGTGTCAGGTAGGTTTCACTGACCTTCGCTTGCTCTCCCTAGACGTGGGGGACTCCCTTTTAAGTATGAGGGATATGCAAGTGCGTTTTCACCGTTGGCTGCCTTAGAAAATAGATCAATGGCTTTTTATGTGGTTCTTGGATTTAAACAAGAGAAACAAAAATAATCTTTACTATTGTACAAACAAATAACATAATTTAACAATAATATATACACTATGGGAAAACAAATCTTTTAGAAAAAGTAAATTAATTTAAAATGAATGCTTCAGCACGAGCTATGACTATTACAATATTTACCCGAAAGAAAACGGGA